>CAUJRU010000165.1:0-1380531 GCA_963277665.1 Viscum album
GGATCCTACTAATGAATAAAGAAAGGCTATAAAGTTCATCCAAGGTAGCAACAAGACCATTAGTCTACCTAAACAAAATCCTGTCATGATATCTACATTTCCCTATTTTGGGAAAGCAACAGAAATATATTCAGGAAAATCCACAAAGTATGCCCCCATATGGGTATCCACGTCAAGTTCCAGTAGCACTGAAACATCCATTCTTTCCCCTAGATGCACCTTCCCATACTCAGGTCTAATAGGGCATGCACTAATGGATTCATAATACCATCGAGTTATTGACAACATGAATGGAAGAAATAGAAGGGTGACACACTCTAATACAACTAGAATAGAGGCCCTACCCCGATTGGGTAATAAATGTTCCTCCACTGCCAAATTTCTGGAACCATCTATTCCCAGTGTTAAATTAATTAGTGGACCATGAGAAACATCTAATGATATACTCTTCATACTATGATCCCATGATAGGAACACCAGAACAACAATAACCTGTAAAGCTCAGATGCTTTGTGTGAACACTGCAAGGTTCATCTTTTGTGTGATACCCCAGTTTTATGCTAAATCAATAACAGGATTGGAGGATATTCAGTGCCAATTCTTGTTTCTATTCAGCTCAACATTTAAAAAAGAAATATTCAGTGACCTCATGAACTACAAATAGAAATTGAATGAGAAAGTTCCAGACTTCCTTTCCAAATGGAAGGGTATGACTTACTCTATGAACCAACCACTCCCCCAAGATGATATGTTGGACATGTGCATCGACAACCTATGTGATGAGATGTGAACACCCCTTTTTCTGGTGAAATATAAAAGTTTATTTTAGGACTTCTCTATTATCTATCAAAGGATATAAGATTTCTTATAACAGACTAATCTCAACTCCTAGGAAGCCCCATCATCCCCAATATAAAGAGCGGGAAGAGCTAAAGAAGCTTCTATCATGCTTAAGCCACCCCTACACTAGATCTAGCTCCAAGGCCCCCAATGTAACAACCGAGACTTTTATGTTATATAAATCATCAAAGGAATCTTTTTCTACACAACACTTGCTTGTCTTGCTTTACACGCAATCGTGACCTTCCTCGATAGCTTGCGTCGTACGCAATACCGAGTTTCACTAAACAACAATATACTATTAAAACTGGCCGTTATGAATAGTAATAACCACCTTTTGAAATTTTATAAATTTTATTTTTCAAAATGGACTTCATTTTTGGACTCAGAATATCGAAATTAGCTTAGGGTGAAATTTTCGTATTTTTTTGAAAACTTTCAATTTTTGATGAATAGTGAAACCACTAAGTGGTAGGTTAAAAACTGAATTTTGCATAAAACTTAATTTTACCGCTTCTGTGAATGGAATTTCAAAAATCCGACAGACACGGTTGATATCAGTAAGTAAAATGTGGTTCAATGAGATAAAAATAATTTTTTGGTGAATAGTAACTTTTTACTTTTTTTACCGCGGTTAATAGTAAATAGGGTATCTAAGGGTAAATATGATATTAATATTACCCTAAAACATGTCCTAATTCTATTGGACAAGTGTAATTCGACCAAAAACAAACTTAGGAATAAAATATGACAATTTAGGCCCACTTGGATTAGATTAGGACATTTATTATTAATTTATTTAAAGAAGGGTTAAAATAGTTAAAATCAAAGTTTAATAAGTAAATCATTTTTACTATGGGGTTATACATAAGATAAATTTGACTATAAATATTCATTAGAAAGCTAAAAAGATTTCCTACATAATGGTATTTTATTTATAATTTTTAGACATTAAATAATTTAATTTATTTATGACACAACGATGATGCAGTAATTATCTTATTAATGAAATATTGACATAATTGATGTTATAAACACCAAAATAAATGTAATTTTTGATTTTTTATGAATTCCACTAATTTTCTAGGTTACTATGATATATTAATGTTGATTTAATTAACTTGGTTCGAACATTTAATTCTGTTATGACTTTCACAAAAATCATATATCAAATAGTGTCAAAATTGACACAAAATAGTTTTTAAATCAAATATTATATTATTAATTGTTATTTTATTCCTAAAAATCTAAGGTTCGGCCAAATGACTTAGATAAGGATATATATATTAATAATAAACAATTTGGGGTTCGTTTGGCATGTTATAGTAAGTGTATTAACCATATAGTGAAAGAAAACAAAAAGACACGGTAAACGTTAAATTATTTAACTTAGAGTTAAATCTAATTGATAAGGTTTAAAATAAGATCCAAACATGTCTAAATTTGATTGGTTGATGATATCACAACCCTATCTCATCTAAGCTTCGAATATGAGTCATTTTTGGAGGTTTTAAGTGGGGTTAGATTTATTATAAATTAATATTTTTATGAATTCCTAAGGTGCCCCTCTCCTCCCTTATAAAAGGGCACCTCCTCCCCCTCCTCCTCACACCAATTTGAGCATTCAAGCTCGGCCAAACCCTGCCATTTTCACCTCTCCACTTCCCTAGAAACATCCTAGAGGTTTTGGTCTTCCTTAAAGACCAATTTTAGTGCCCTAAGAGGAGGTCTCAAAGAGGCGCTTCAAAGAAGAGGTAATTACCGTTACCAATTCTTTCATCTTTATTTCTTCTTCCACTTATTCTTATTAGGTTTTTTCATTATGAAGTAATAACATCAGTATCACTCATATACTGATATGTTATTATAAGTATGAAACAAACCTATTTCACCATCTATCCATCCTACGGAAAAAGAAATCACCGTGCGTGCGTACGTACGGAATACCGTCTCCACGCCGTGGTGTAATCTATTTTCCACCATCACCTTACAAGGATGGGTATAATGGTGTAATGAGTAACTATTTATGATTATTATAAAGTAATATTGATACTGAAATAATATATATATACTCCAATACAGTTCCACGATCATAGGAACGATATCATCACTCGTGCGTACGTACGGAATACCGTCTCCACGATGTGATGCGACTCGTTCTACATGATCATCATTACATAGTAATTATATAAATAAATTTAATGAATAAATATGATATATGTTACACTAATAAAATTCTGGATATAAGGTATCTATAACCTTAAAAGAAGAATAAGAATGTATTCGGCAAAACAAGCATAAGAACAAAAGGCAATAAAGACCCGAGTAACAAGTAACAATGAAATATTACTAACAAGAAGCTAAGAATATGACCATATATGATAACATATAAATATGTATGATTCTGGAATAAGTCAATAAAATTATTCAAACCATTATACAGGAGCTTCAGACACGTACAAAGCAAATCGGACCTAAGGTACGGGGAAATATCACAATCTCAATTTTATCCGAGATTGTTTATTCATAAGTATTTACTGGGGTGTATTTTATCATCCACATCCATGTTTCATCAATATTTAATATTATTTCCATCCACCTACAATTGTTTAAATCCATTTTTACCCTTCGGTGAGTTTTTAGTAATATGTATGAAAGGAATCTTTTGTCGTACGAGGTACTTTTTGACTTTTCCGACAAAAGTACGAAGAATGTTTTTTTAACTTATACGGCATGAATGTATTTTTAAAACATTATATCCAAGAAGCTTCCTTTACAAGTTTTCAAGTTTATTTTTAATCAACTTCTTTTATTTTAAAGTTGTATGACATGTTATGAAAGGAAAAAGGGTTTTTGAAGAACAAAGGATATTTTCCTCAAGAATGGAGTTCAAGTGTTTAATCAAAATTATTTTCCATCTAAGATAATAAAGGGTTCTGTTTTTATCCTTATTATTACATTGATTTGATCATGTTGTGATGGAATTATTTTTATAAATTCCTTCATCTTATATGAATTGATTTATGATGTCATGATGTTTCAAGAATCCCATTTTTGTTACATGTGTTATGCGATAATGTATGATTTATGATTATGTGGCACACATAAGAAAGGATTCATTATAAGATGGGTGAGACCTATATCTACCTCCAATGCATTGGGTAAAGATTTTATATCTCATGAGATAGACATGGCTGGAACGGAAGGTTATTTCGGTTCAGTGAAACAGGACTGGAACGAGGGTGACTCGGTTCAGAAAGGGACTTTGTCCACTAAGATAGTCTTGGTAATGAGTCATGACTAACAAGAAATGATTTTCCATGATTATGTGTGCATGCCACAAAGTTTCAAGTTTCATGTTATGATTATGGGATCTCATTTTCACTTCTATGATTTATTCCATGTTAATATTTTATGATCTCTTTTGCAAGTTATGATTTTCAAAAAGATATGATATGATTTTTATTTCCTTTATTTGCCCTTGCTGAGCATTTGAGCTCACCCTTTTATGTTTTCTTTTCCCCAGGTCAGGAAGATGGATATTAAGTAGAATATGCTAAAAGGGACCCTAGATGTGATGAAATAAATGAGAGACACTGTAGAAGATTTATGAACCAGTTGTTTATGTTTCCCAGTTTCTAAAGACACTATACCTATACGGTCCTTTGTGGTTTTGTCATATGTTGTAAAAAGTGTGCTTAAATTTTGAAGTATTAACAATGTATGTAAAGTATGGGTCGTTATAGTTGGTATCAGAGGAAAGGTATAGTCAACCTTTGGAAACTAGGATGTGAAAGCCTTAGTAAGAACCCTAAGGATAAGTCTAAGCATAGAACACAATCTTAGTGTTTTAGAAATGGCCATGAACAAACCTAGGATAAGACCTTAAGCATGAAAATTTTATTCTTGATTTATGTAGTTTCCTATTATAATTAGTGTTTCTCACACTATTCTTCTTGGTTTTAGTCAATGGCTGGAACCTGAAGGAACCGTGTTAATGCGGAATGCGATGGGCAATGCAATGATTGTCCCCCTGAGCAACCAAACGATATGGGAGCTGGAATGCAAAATATTGTAGCCATACTCACACAACTTTCTGAAGCTATGAATCATGCAGGACTTCCAAACGAGGAAAGGAAGGAGCAACATTCTGTTGAATCCTTCATGAGGCAACTTCCACCTTCTTTCAGCGGGTCTACTGATCCATTAGTTGCTGAACAATGGATTAGTACTATTGAAAAGATATTTTCAGTTCTTCAATGTTCTGAACATGATAAAGTCATCCTAGCAGTGTATCGTTTGGAAGGAGATGTTGATCAATGGTGGAATCTTATTAAGAATACGAGGCAAAGGGATGAAATTGAGTCTATGGAATGGGACGAGTTCAAGAACTTATTTTTCAATAAGTACTTCCCTCGTATTCTCCGAACAAAGATGGAGAAAGAGTTCCTTGAACTGAAGCAAAGGGATGATGAATCTGTTGGTACCTATGAAGCAAATTTTACAAGACTTGCAAGGTACGCTTCTGGTATTATTATCCAACCTGAGAGTAAGATCGATCGATTCTTTAGTGGCTTAAAACCAAGTCTTCGAAGGGCATTAGCCATAAGGGACTTCAATAGCTACGAGGAAATCGTTCGATGTACTCTCAAAGTCAAGATGGAGATTGGAGTAAACCATCTGTCACATGGGTTTGATAAGAAGAGGAAGATGGAATTCAAAGGAAAATCTAAAGAGCACACTGAAAAGAAGATGAGCTTTCCCTTATGCTCAAAGTGTGGAAAGAAACATGGAGGGAGTTGTCTTAAAGGGACAAGTAAATGTTTCAAATGTGGAAAGGAAGGTCATCGGGCATTTGAATGCCGCGATAATGGGAAGAAGATGTCTAATGATGCAAACAAAGCAAGGGATACACAAAATGAACCTACTACACTTCAATGTTTCAAGTGAAAGGAGATGGGGCATTATGCCAATCAATGACCAAATCCAAGGGTTGATGATGATGGTCGACGTCAACAAAATCTTAAGGATAAAGACAAAGGAAAGTCACATGCAATTTCTATCAGCGATGTGGAGTACGATAACGAAGTGGTGAAAGGTACACTTACCGTCCACTCTAAAGTAGTAAATGTTTTATTTGATTCTGGATCCACCAACTCTTTTATTTCTAAAGAATTTTCTAAGGGTATCACCGTATTACCTCAACAATTAGATGTTGAGTTATCTGTGACAACACCTAATGGCACAACAGTCGCATCAAAAGTATATAATTCTTCTCCGATCGAAGTTTGTGGGAAAATGCTTCCTGCAAATCTTGTGATCCTTCCATTGGTGGAATTTGATGTGATTCTTGGCATGGATTGGCTTTCTCTACATGGAGCTCATATCAATTTCCAAAGAAGGGAAGTCACATTTCATATTCCAGATCAATCTACGATCGTCTATCAATCCAAAGATGAACATAACCTTCCAGTGGAAATTTCTTCCATCTTTTGGGAATTGATTCCACTAAATGAAGGTTATTTATCTCAAATGGTTGGTGAGAAACTCACGATTAAGAATATTCCCATTGTACAGGAGTTTTATGATGTCTTTCTGGAGGAATTACCGGGTCTTCCACCAAATCGTGAAGTTGAGTTTTCCATAGAACTCGTACCGGGTGCTTTGCCTATTTCAAAGACACCTTATAGAATGGCCCCAATTGAGTTGCAGGAATTGAAGAAGCAACTCCAAGAGAATCTTGATAAGGGATTCATACGCCCTAGTGCGTCACCTTGGGGAGCACCTGTTCTATTTGTTAAGAAGAAAGATGGATCAATGAGACTCTGCATTGATTATCGAGAACATAACAAGATCACTATCAAGAACAAATATCCTCTCCCACGCATTGATGACTTATTTGACCAACTACGCGGAGCTTAATACTTTTCCAAGATTGATCTTCGTTCAGGGTATCATCAATTAAGGGTCAAAAGGGAGGATATACCAAAGACGGCTTTCCGTACAAGGTATGGACACTATGAATTTATAGTGATGCCATTTGGTCTTACTAATGCCCCTGCTATCTTCATGGATCTAATGAATAGATTCTTTAGAGACTATCTTGATCAATTTGTGGTAGTCTTTATAGACGATATTCTTGTCTATTCAAAGAGCAAGGAAGAGCATGAAGATCACTTGAGAATTATATTAGAGACCCTGAGAAAGGAGAAGCTTTATGCCAAATTTACCAAGTGTGAATTTTGGCTTCAAAAAGTTGCATTTTTGGGTCACATAATCTCAAAAGAGGGGATATCCGTGGATCCAGCAAAAACAGAGGTTATCGAAAGATGGTTGAGACCAACAACAGTAACTGAGATCCAAAGTTTTCTTGGTTTGGCTGGATATTATCGACGTTTTGTAAAATATTTTTCACGATTATCTAATCCACTCACCAAGTTGACTCGGAAAGGAGTTAAGTTTGTCTGGACAGAGGAATGTGAAGAGAATTTCAAGGAGTTGAAAAGAAGGTTATCCAGTGCACCTGTGCTCACACTGCCTTGTAGTGGAGAAAGGTTTGTGATCTATAGTGATGCATCCAAGAAGGGATTGGGGTGTGTTCTTATGCAAAATGATATGGTGATAGCTTATGCCTCACGACAGTTGAAAATCCATGAGCAAAATTACCTAACACATGATTTGGAGTTGGCTGCGGTAATCTTTGCATTAAAGATTTGGAGGCATTACCTTTATGGTGAAAGGTGTGATATTTATACTGATCATAAAAGTTTAAAGTATATTTTCACACAAAAGGAGCTGAATATGCGCCAAAGAAGATGGCTGGAGCTGATTAAGGATTATGACTGCTCAATCCATTACCACCCTGGGAAAGCAAACAAGGTGGAAGATGCATTAAGTCGACAAGACCATGCCAGTTTATCCATGATGAGGATCACAAAAGATCCAATATTTATGGATTTAAAATGGATGGATCTTGGAATTCTAATGGAAGGGGAAAAATCTTATCTTTCTCAAATGAATGTTCAACCATCTATACATGTGAAGATTAAAGAGGCACAGAAAGAAGATGTCGAGTTACAAAAGAAGGTGAGAAATGTTCCTGAATTCAACCTTGATTGTGATGGGATAATAAAGTTCAGGAATTGGGTTTGTGTTCCTCCCATCCCCGAATTAAAGAAGGAGCTGCTGGATGAGGCTCATAGTTCATCATTCTCTAGTCATCCTGAAAGCATGAAGATGTATAGGGACCTAAAAGAGTACTTCTGGTGGGATAGCATGAAAAGAGATGTTGCTGAATATGTCTCTCGATGCTTGGTTTGTCAACAAGTTAAAGCCGAGAGACAAAAGTCTAAGGGGATGTTACAACCATTACCCATACCCGAATGGAAATGGGAAAACATCACTATGGACTTTGTCACAGGACTACCTAAAACATCCAAAGGCAATAATGCTATCTGGGTCATAGTTGATCGTCTTACAAAGTCTGCACACTTCATTGCTATTAGAGAGGATTTCTCTCTAGATCAGTTTGCCAGGATATATGTAAAGGAAGTGGTAAGATTGCATGGAGTACCACTTTCTATTATATCTGATCGAGATCCGAGATTTACCTCGAAGTTCTGGCGAAGTTTTCAGCATACTCTGGATACAGAGTTGAGTTTCAGCACTGCTTATCATCCCCAGACAGACGGTCAGTCTGAGAGAACAATTTAAACCCTAGAAGATATGTTGAGAGCTTGCTTTATGGATTTCGAAGGAGGTTGGGATCAACACCTAACTTTGGTGGAATTTTCTTATAATAATAGCTTTCACTCCAGTATTCAGATGGCTCCTTATGAATCTCTCTATGGAAAGAAATGCAGGACTCCTACTTGCTGGGATGAAGTTGGGGAAAGAAAGCTATTAGGACCTGATCTCGTTGATGAAATGGCAGAGAAGGTCAGATCTATTCAACAACATATAAGAGCAGCTCAGAGTCGACAGAAAAGTTATGCCGACAACCGAAGAAAAGACCTAGAGTTTGAAGTGGGTGATAAAGTGTTCTTACGAATATCTCCCTGGAAGAGGGTTATGAGATTTGGAAAGAAGGGGAAGTTGAGCCCTAGATATATCAGTCCTTTCGAAATAATGGATTGTGTTGGGAAGGTAGCTTACCGATTGGCGCTTCCACCGAATCTCTCTCAAGTTCATGATGTGTTCCATTTATCTCTCCTGAGAAAGTACATACCAGATCCTTCACATGTACTCAGCTCGGAAGTTGTACCGCTGGAGCAAGATCTTTCTTATGAAGAACAGCAGATAGAGATTCTAGATCATAGCGAAAAAGTCCTACGAAACAAGACCACTCGCTTGGTGAAAGTTTTATGGAGGAACCACCAACTTGAAGAAGCTACATGGGAGCTTGAGGATATGATGAGGGAGAAGTATCCTCATCTGTTTGTTACAAAGTGACGAATTTCGAGGGTGAAATTCTTTTTACGGGGAGTAGAATGTAACACCCGAGACTTTTATGTTATATAAATCATCAAAGGAATCTTTTTCTACACAACACTTGCTTGGCTTGCTTTACACGCAATCATGACCTTCCTCGATAGCTTGCGTCGTACGCAATACCGAGTTTCACTAAACAACAATATGCTATTAAAACTAGTCTTTATGAATAGTAATAACCACTTTTTGAAATTTTATAAATTTTATTTTTCAAAATGGACTTCATTTTTGGACTCAAAATATCGAAATTAGCTTAGGGTGAAATTTTGGTATTTTTCTGAAAACTTTCAATTTTTGATGAATAGTGAAACCACTAAGTGGTAGGTTCAAAACTGAATTTTGCATAAAACTTAATTTTACCGCTTCTGTGAATGGAATTTCGAAACTCCGACAGACACGGTTGATATCAGTAAGTAAAATGTGGTTTAATGAGATAAAAATAATTTTTTGGTGAATAGTAACTTTTTACTTTTTTTACCGCGGTTAATAGTAAATAGGGTAACTAAGGGTAAATATGATATTAATATTACCATAACACATGTCCTAATTCTATTGGACAAGTTTAATTCGACCAAAAACAAACTTAGGAATACAATATGACCATTTAGGCCCACTTGGATTAGATTAGGACATTTATTATTAATTTATTTAATGAAGGGTTAAAATAGTTAAAATCAAAGTTTAATAAGTAAATCATTTTTAATATGGGGTTATACATAAGATAAATTCGACTATAAATATTCAATAGAAAGCTAAAAAGATTTCCTACATAATGGTATTTTATTTATAATTTTTAGACATTAAATAATTTAATTTATTTATGACACAACGATGATGCAGTAATTATCTTATTAATGAAATATTGATATAATTGATGTTATAAACACCAAAATAAATGTAATTTGAGACTTTTTATGAATTTAACTAATTTTCTAGGTTACTATGATATATTAATGTTTATTTAATCAACTTTGTTCGAACATTTAATTCTGTTATGACTTTCACAAAAATCATATATCAAATAGTGTCAAAATTGACACAAAATAGTTTTTAAATCAAATATTATATTATTAATTGTTATTTTATTACTAAAAATCTAAGGTTCGGCCAAATGACTTAGATAAGGATATATATATTAATAATAAACAATTTGGGGTTCGTTTGGCATGTTATAGTTAGTGTATTAACCATATAGTGAAAGAAAACAAAAAGACACGTAAAAGTTAAATTATTTAACTTAGAGTTAAATCTAATTGATAAGGTTTAAAATAAGATCCAAACATGTCTAAATTTGATTGGTTGATGCGATCACAACCCTATCTCATCTTATCTTCGAATATGAGTCATTTTTGGAGGTTTTTAAGTGGGGTTAGATTTATTATAAATTAATATTTTTAAGAATTCCTAAGGTGCCCCTCTCCTCCCTTATAAAAGGGCACCTCCTCCCCCTCCTCCTCACACCAATTTGAGAATTCAAGCTCAGCCAAACCCTGCCATTTTCACCTATCCACTTCCCTAGAAACATCCTAGAGGTTCTGGTCTTCCTCAAAGACCAATTTTAGTGCCCTAAGAGGAGGTCTCAAAGAGGCGCTTCAAAGAAGAGGTAATTACCGTTACCAATTCTTTCATCTTTATTTCTTCTTCCACTTCTTCTTATTAGGTTTTTTCATTATGAAGTAATAACATCAGTATCACTCATATACTGATATGTTATTATAAGTATGAAACAACCCTATTTCACCATCTATCCATCCTACGGAAAAATAAATCACCGCGCGTGCGTACGTACGGAATACCGTCTCCACGCCGTGGTGTAATCTATTTTCCACCATCACCTTACAAGGATGGGTATAATGGTCTAATGAGTAACTATTTATGATTATTATAAAGTAATATTGATACTGAAATAATATATATATACTCCAATACAGTTCCACGATCATAGGAACGATATCATCACTCGTGCGTACGTACGGAATACCGTCTCCACGATGTGATGCGACTCGTTCTACATGATCATCATTACATAGTAATTATATAAATGAATTGAATGAATAAATATGATATATGTTACACTAATACCATTCTGGATATAAGGTATCTATAACCTTAAAAGAAGAATAAGAATGTATTCGGCAAAACACGCATAAGAACAAAAGGCAATAAAGACCCGAGTAACAAGTAACAATGAAATATTACTAACAAGAAGCTAAGAATATGACCATATATGATAACATATCAATATGTATGATTCTGGAATAAGTCAATAACATTATTCAAACCATTATACAGGAGCTTCGGACACGTACAAAGAAAATCGGACCTAAGGTAAGGGGAAATATCACAATCTCATTTTTATCCGAGATTGTTTATTCATAAGTATTTACTGGGGTGTATTTTATCATCCACATCCATGTTTCATCAATATTTAATATTATTTCCATCCACCTAAAATTGTTTAAATCCATTTTTACCCTTCGGTGAGTTTTTAGTAATATGTATGAAAGGAATCTTTTGTCGTACGAGGTACTTTTTGAATTTTCCGACAAAAGTACGAAGAATGTTTTTTTAACTTATACGGCATGAATGGATTTTTAAAACATTATATCCAAGAAGCTTCCTTTACAAGTTTTCAAGTTTATTTTTAATCAAATTCTTTTATTTTAAAGTTGTATGACATGTTATGAAAGGAAAAAGGGTTTTTGAAGAACAAAGGATATTTTCCTCAAGAATGGAGTTCAAGTGTTTAATCAAAATTATTTTCCATCTAAGATAATAAAGGGTTCTGTTTTTATCCTTATTATTACATTGATTTGATCATGTTGTGATGGAATTATTTTTATAAATTCCTTCATCTTATATGAATTGATTTATGATGTCATGATGTTTCAAGAATCCCATTTTTTTACATGTGTTATGCGATGATGTATGATTTATGATTATGTGGCACACATAAGAAAGGATTCATTATAAGATGGGTGGGACCTATATCTCCCTCCAATGCATTGGGTAAAGATTTTATATCTCATGAGATAGACATGTCTGGAACGGAAGGTTATTTCGGTTCAGTGAAACAGGACTGGAACGAGGGTGACTCGGTTCAGAAAGGGACTTTGTCCACTAAGATAGTCTTGGCAATGAGTCATGACTAACAAGAAATGATTTTCCATGATTATGTTTGCATGCCACAAAGTTTCAAGTTTCATGTTATGATTATGGGGATCTCATTTTCACTTCTATGATTTATTCCATGTTAAGATTTTATGATCTCTTTTGCAAGTTATGATTTTCAAAAAGATATGATATGATTTTTATTTCCTTTATTTACCCTTGCTGAGAATTTGAGCTCACCCTTTTATGTTTTCTTTTCCCCAGGTCAGGAAGATGGATATTAAGTTGAATATGCTAAAAGGGACCCTAGATATGATGAAATAAATGGGAGACACTGTAGAAGATTTATGAACCAGTTGTTTATGTTTCCCAGTTTCTAAAGACACTATACCTATACGGTCCTTTGTGGTTTTGTCATATGTTGTAAAAAGTGTGCTTAAATTTTGAAGTATTAACAATGTATGTAAAGTATGGGTCGTTATAGTTGGTATCAGAGGAAAGGTATAGTCAACCTTTGGAAACTAGGATGTGAAAGCCTTAGTAAGAACCCTATGGATAAGTCTAAGCATAGAACACAATCTTAGTGTTTTAGAAATGGCCATGAATAACCTAGGATAAGACCTTAAGCATGAAAATTTTATTCTTGATTTATGTAGTTTCCTATTATAATTAGTGTTGCTCACACTATTCTTCTTGGTTTTAGTCAATGGCTGGAACCCAAAGGAACCGTGTTAATGTGGAATGCGATGGGCAATGCAATGATTGTCCCCCTGAGCAACCAAACGATATGGGAGATGGAATGCAAAATATTATAGCCATACTCACACAACTTTCTCAAGCTATGAATCATGCAGGACTTCCAAACGAGCAAAGGAAGGAGCAACATTCTGTTGAATCCTTCATGAGGCAACTTCCACCTTCTTTCAGCGGGTCTACTGATCCATTAGTTGCTGAACAATGGATTAGTACTATTGAAAAGATATTTTCAGTTCTTCAATGTTCTGAACATGATAAAGTCATCCTAGCAGTGTATCGTTTGGAAGGAGATGTTGATCAATGGTGGAATCTTATTAAGAATACGAGGCAAAGGGATGAAATTGAGTCTATGGAATGGGACGAGTTCAAGAACTTATTTTTCAATAAGTACTTCCCTCGTATTCTCCGAACAAAGATGGAGAAAGAGTTCCTTGAACTGAAGCAAAGGGATGATGAATCTGTTGGTACCTATGAAGCAAATTTTACAAGACTTGCAAGGTACGCTTCTGGTATTATTATCCAACCTGAGAGTAAGATCGATCGATTCTTTAGTGGCTTAAAACCAAGTCTTCGAAGGGCGTTAGCCATAAGGGACTTCAATAGCTACGAGGAAATCGTTTGATGTGCTCTCAAAGTCAAGATGGAGATTGGAGTAAACCATCAGTCACATGGGTTTGATAAGAAGAGGAAGATGGAATTCAAAGGAAAATCTAAAGAGCACACTGAAAAGAAGATGAGCTTTCCCTTATGCTCAAAGTGTGGAAAGAAACATGGAGGGAGTTGTCTTAAATGGACAAGTAAATGTTTCAAATGTGGAAAGGAAGGTCATCGGGCATTTGAATGCCGCGATAATGGGAAGAAGATGTCTAATGATGCAAACAAAGGAAGGGATACACAGAATGAACCTACTACACTTCAATGTTTCATGTGCAAGGAGATGGGGCATTATGCCAATCAATGCCCAAATCCAAGGGTTGATGATGATGGTCGACGTCAAAAAAATCTTAAGGCTAAAGACAAAGGAAAGTCACATGCAATTTCTATCAGCGATGTGGAGTACGATAACGAAGTGGTGAAAGGTACACTTACCGTCCACTCTAAAGTAGAAAATGTTTTATTTGATTCTGGATCCACCCACTCTTTTATTTATAAAGAATTTTCTAAGGGTATCACCGTATTACCTCAACAATTAGATGTTGAGTTATCTGTGACAACACCTAATGGCACAACAGTCGCATCAAAAGTATATAATTCTTCTCCGATCGAAGTTTGTGGGAAAATGCTTCCTGCAAATCTTGTGATCCTTCCTTTGGTGGAATTTAATGTGATTCTTGGCATGGATTGGCTTTCTCTACATGGAGCTCATATCAATTTCCAAAGAAGGGAAGTCACATTTCATATTCCAGATCAATCTACGATCGTCTATCAATGCAAAGATGAACATAACCTTCCAGTGGAAATTTCTTCCATCTTATGGAAATTGATTCCACTAAATGAAGGTTATTTATCTCAAATGGTTGGTGAGAAACTCACGATTAAGAATATGCCCATTGTACGGGAGTTTGATGGTGTCTTTCCAGAGGAATTACCGGGTCTTCCACCAAATCGTGAAGTTGAGTTTTCAATAGAACTCGTACCGGGTGCTTTGCCTATTTCAAAGACACCTTATAGAATGGCCCCAATTGAGTTGCAGGAATTGAAGAAGCAACTCCAAGAGAATCTTGATAAGGGATTCATACGCCCTAGTGCGTCACCTTGGGGAGCACCTGTTCTATTTGTTAAGAAGAAAGATGGATCAATGAGACTCTGCATTGATTATCGAGAACATAACAAGATCACTATCAAGAACAAATATCCTCTCCCACACATTGATGACTTATTTGACCAACTACGCGGAGCTCAATACTTTTCCAAGATTGATCTTCGTTCAGGGTATCATCAATTAAGGGTCAAAAGAGAGGATATACCAAAGACGGCTTTCCGTACAAGGTATGGACATTATGAATTTATAGTGATGCCATTTGGTCTTACTAATGCCCCTGCTATCTTCATAGATCTAATGAATAGAGTCTTTAGAGACTATCTTGATCAATTTGTGGTAGTCTTTATAGACGACATTCTTGTCTATTCAAAGAGCAAGGTAGAGCATGAAGATCACTTGAGAATTATATTAAAGACCCAGAGAAAGGAGAAGCTTTATGCCAAATTTACAAAGTGTGAATTTTGGCTTCAAAAAGTTGCATTTTTGGGTCACATAATCTCAAAAGAGGGGATATCCGTGGATCCAGCAAAAACAGAGGTTATCGAAAGATGGTCGAGACCAACAACAGTAACTAAGATCCGAAGTTTTCTTGGTTTGGCTGGATATTATCGACGTTTTGTAAAATATTTTTCACGATTATCTAATCCACTCACCAAGTTGACTCGGAAAGGAGTCAAGTTTGTCTGGACAGAGGAATGTGAAGAGAATTTCAAGGAGTTGAAAAGAAGGTTATCCAGTGCACCTGTGCTCACACTGCCTTGTAGTGGAGAAAGGTTTGTGATCTATAGTGATGCATCCAAGAAGGGATTGGGGTGTGTTCTTATGCAAAATGATATGGTGATAGCTTATGCCTCACGATAGTTGAAAATCCATGAGCAAAATTACCCAACACATGATTTGGAGTTGGCTGCGGTAATCTTTGCATTAAAGATTTGGAGGCATTACCTTTATGGTGAAAGGTGTGATATTTATACTGATCATAAAAGTTTAAAGTATATTTTCACACAAAAGGAGCTGAATATGCGCCAAAGAAGATGGCTGGAGCTGATTAAGGATTATGACTGCTCAATCCATTACCACCCTGGGAAAGCAAACAAGGTGGCAGATGCATTAAGTCGACAAGACCATGCCAGTTTATCCATGATGAGGATCACAAAAGATCCAATATTTATGGATTTACAAAGGATGGATCTTGGAATTATAATGGAAGTGGAAAAATCTTGTCTTTCTCAAATGAATTTTCAACCATCTATACATGTGAAGATTAAAGAGGTACAGAAAGAAGATGTCGAGTTACAAAAGAAGGTGAGAAATGTTCCTGAATTCAACCTTGATTGTGATGGGATAATAAAGTTCAGGAATCGGGTTTGTGTTCCTCCCATCCCCGAATTAAAGAAGGAGCTGCTGGATGAGGCTCATAGTTCATCATTCTCTATTCATCCTGGAAGCACGAAGATGTATAGGGACCTGAAAGAGTACTTCTGGTGGGATGGCATGAAAAGAGATGTTGCTGAATATGTCTCTCGATGCTTGGTTTGTCAACAAGTTAAAGCTGAGAGACAAAAGTCTAAGGGGATGTTACAACCATTACCCATACCCGAATGGAAATGGGAAAACATCACTATGGACTTTGTCACAGGACTACCTAAAACATCCAAAGGCAATAATGCTATCTGGGTCATAGTTGATCGTCTTACAAAGTCTGCACACTTCATTGCTATTAGAGAGGATTTCTCTCTAGATCAGCTTGCCAGGATATATGTAAAGGAAGTGGTAAGATTGCATGGAGTACCACTTTCTATTATATCTGATCGAGATCCAAGATTTACCTCGAAGTTCTGGCGAAGTCTTCAGCATACTCTGGATACAGAGTTGAGTTTCAGCACTGCTTATCATCCCCAGACAGACGGTCAGTCTGAGAGAACAATTCAAACCCTAGAAGATATGTTGAGAGCTTGCTCTATGGATTTCAAAGGAGGTAGGGATCAACACCTACCTTTGGTGGAATTTTCTTATAATAATAGCTTTCACTCCAGTATTCAGATGGCTCCTTATGAAGCTCTCTATGGAAAGAAATGCAGGACTCCTACTTGCTGGGATGAAGTTGGGGAAAGAAAGCTATTAGGACCTGATCTCGTTGATGAAATGGAAGAGAAGGTCAGATCTATTCAACAACATATAAGAGCAGCTCAGAGTCGACAGAAAAGTTATGCCGACAACCGAAGAAAAGACCTAGAGTTTGAAGTGGGTGATAAAGTGTTCTTATGAATATCTCCCTGGAAGAGGGTTATGAGATTTGGAAAGAAGGGGAAGTTGAGCCCTAGATATATCGGTCCTTTCGAAATACTGGATCGTGTTGGGAAGGTAGCTTACCGATTGGCGCTTCCACCGAATCTCTCTCAAGTTCATGATGTGTTCCATTTATCTCTCCTGAGAAAGTACATACCAGATCCTTCACATGTACTCAGCTCAGAAGTTGTACCGCTGGAGCAAGATCTTTCTTATGAAGAACAGCCGATAGAGATTCTGGATCGTAGCGAAAAAGTCCTACGAAACAAGACCACTCGCTTGGTGAAAGTTTTATGGAGGAACCACCAACTTGAAGAAGCTACATGGGAGCTTGAGGATATGATGAGGGAGAAGTATCCTCATCTGTTTGTTACAAAGTGACGAATTTCGAGGGAGAAATTCTTTTTAAGGGGGTTAGAATGTAACACCCGAGACTTTTATGTTATATATATCATCAAAGGAATCTTTTTCTACACAACACTTGCTTGGCTTGCTTTACACGCAATCTTGACATTCCTCGATAGCTTGCGTCGTACGCAATACCGAGTTTCACTAAACAAAAATATGCTATTAAAACTAGTCTTTATGAATAGTAATAACCACTTTTTGAAATTTTATAAATTTTATTTTTCAAAATGGACTTCATTTTTGGACTCAGAATATTGAAATTAGCTTAGGGTGAAATTTTGGTATTTTTCTGAAAACTTTCAATTTTTGATGAATAGTGAAACCACTAAGTGGTAGGTTAAAAACTGAATTTTGCATAAAACTTAATTTTACCGCTTCTGTGAATGGAATTTCGAAAATCCGACAGACACGGTTGATATCAGTAAGTAAAATGTGGTTCAATGAGATAAAAATAATTTTTTGGTGAATAGTAACTTTTTACTTTTTTTACCGCGGTTAATAGTAAATAGGGTAACTAAGGGTAAATATGATATTAATATTACCCTAACACACGTCCTAATTCTATTGGACAAGTGTAATTCGACCAGAAACAAACTTAGGAATAAAATATGACCATTTAGGCCCACTTGGATTAGATTAGGACATCTATTATTAATTTATTTAAAGAAGGGTTAAAATAGTTAAAATCAAAGTGTAATAAGTAAATAATATTTAATATGGGGTTATAAATAAGATAAATTCGACTATAAATATTCATTAGAAAGCTAAAAAGATTTCCTACATAATGGTATTTTATTTATAATTTTTAGACATTAAATAATTTAATTTATTTATGACACAACGATGATGCAGAAATTATCTTATTAATGAAATATTGACATAATTGATGTTATAAACACCAAAATAAATGTAATTTGAGATTTTTTATGAATTCAACTAATTTTATAGGTTACTATGATATATTAATGTTGATTTAATCAACTTGGTTCGAACATTTAATTCTGTTATGACTTTCAAAAAAATCATATATCAAATAGTGTCAAAATTGACACAAAATAGTTTCTAAATCAAATATTATATTATTAATTGTTATTTTATTACTAAAAATCTACGGTTCGGCCAAATGACTTAGATAAGGATATATATATTAATAATAAACAATTTGGGGTTCGTTTGGCATGTTATAGTAAGTGTATTAACCATATAGTGAAATAAAACAAAAAGACACGGTAAAAGTTAAATTATTTAACTTAGAGTTAAATCTAATTGATAAGGTTTAAAATAAGATCCAAACATGTCTAAATTTGATTCGTTGATGAGATCACAACCCTAGCTCATCTAAGCTTCGAATATGAGTCATTTTTGGAGGTTTTTAAGTGGGGTTAGATTTATTATAAATTAATATTTTTAAGAATTCCTAAGGTGCCCCTCTCCTCCCTTATAACAGGGCACCTCCTCCCCTCCTCCTCACACCAATTTGAGCATTCAAGATCGGCCAACCCCTGCCATTTTCACCTCTCCACTTCCCTAGAAACATCATAGAGGTTCTGGTCTTCCTCAAAGACCAATTTTAGTGCCCTAAGAGGAGGTCTCAAAGAGGCGCTTCAAAGAAGAGGTAATTACCATTACCAATTCTTTCATCTTTATTTCTTCTTCCACTTCTTCTTATTAAGTTGTTTCATTATGAACTAATAACAGCAGTATCACTCATATACTGATATGTTATTATAAGTATGAAACAACCCTATTTCACCATCTATCCATCCTACGGAAAAAGAAATCACCGCGCGTGCGTACGTACGGAATACCGTCTCCACGCCGTGGTGTAATCTATTTTCCACCATCACCTTACAAGGATGGGTATAATGGTCTAATGAGTAACTATTTATGATTATTATAAAGTAATATTGATACTGAAATAATATATATATACTCCAATATAGTTCCACGATCATAGGAACGATATCATCACTCGTGCGTACGTACGGAATACCGTCTCCACGATGTGATGCGACTCGTTCTACATGATCATCATTACATAGTAATTATATAAATGAATTGAATGAATAAATATGATATATGTTACACTAATAACATTCTGGATATAAGGTATCTATAACCATAAAAGAAGAATAAGAATGTATTCGGCAAAACACGCATAAGAACAAAAGGCAATAAAGACCCGAGTAACAAGTAACAATGAAATATTACTAACAACAAGCTAAGAATATGACCATATATGATAACATATCAATATGTATGATTCTGGAATAAGTCAATAACATTATTCAAACCATTATACAGGAGCTTCGGACACGTACAAAGAAAATCGGACCTAAGGTAAGGGGAAATATCACAATCTCATTTTTATCCGAGATTGTTTATTCATAAGTATTTACTGGGGTGTATTTTATCATCCACATCCATGTTTCATCAATATTTAATATTATTTCCATCCACCTACAATTGTTTAAATCCATTTTTACCCTTCGGTGAGTTTTTAGTAATATGTATGAAAGGAATCTTTTGTCGTACGAGGTACTTTTTGACTTTTCTGACAAAAGTACGAAGAATGTGTTTTTAACTTATACGGCATGAATGGATTTTTAAAACATTATATCCAAGAAGCTTCCTTTACAAGTATTCAAGTTTATTTTTAATCAACTTCTTTTATTTTAAAGTTGTATGACATGTTATGAAAGGAAAAAGGGTTTTTGAAGAACAAAGGATATTTTCCTCAAGAATGGAGTTCAAGTGTTTAATCAAAATTATTTTCCATCTAAGATAATAAAGGGTTCTGTTTTTATCCTTATTATTACATTGATTTGATCATGTTGTGATGGAATTATTTTTATAAATTCATTCATCTTATATGAATTGATTTATGATGTCATGATGTTTCAAGAATCCCATTTTTGTTACATGTGTTATGCGATGATGTATGATTTATGATTATGTGGCACACATAAGAAAGGATTCATTATAAGATGGGTGGGACCTATATCTCCCTCCAATGCATTGGGTAAAGATTTTATATCTCATGAGATAGACATGGCTGGAACGGAAGGTTATTTCGGTTCAGTGAAACAGGACTGGAACGAGGGTGACTCGGTTCAGAAAGGGACTTTGTCCACTAAGATAGTCTTGGCAATGAGTCATGACTAACAAGAAATGATTTTCCATGATTATGTGTGCATTCCACAAAGTTTCAAGTTTCATGTTATGATTATGGGGATCTCATTTTCACTTCTATGATTTATTCCATGTTAAGATTTTATGATCTCTTTTGCAAGTTATGATTTTCAAAAAGATATGATATGATTTTTATTTCCTTTATTTGCCCTTGCTGAGCATTTGAGCTCACCCTTTTATGTTTTCTTTTCCCCAGGTCAGGAAGATGGATATTAAGTAGAATATGCTAAAAGGTACCCTAGATATGATGAAATAAATGGGAGACACTGTAGAATATTTATGAACCAGATGTTTATGTTTCCCAGTTTCTAAAGACACTATACCTATACGGTCCTTTTTGGTTTTGTCATATGTTGTAAAAAGTGTGCTTAAATTTTGAAGTATTAACAATGTATGTAAAGTATGGGTCGTTATACCCAAAAACCCGTACAGGGTCCTCTGGACATCAGCAGCCACCCCCACCCCGTAATGATGAGTGGGGGGGGGGAAGGAATCAATTAGAGAAACACATAAATAAAGTGTATTTGTTCTATTATGAACAAGTTCATGGCTACATCATATCCACAATTAATTGTAACTTTCAATGTCCTCCAAAGCTGAAGAGGGATGAATAAGTAGGTCTTGATGACCAGAAAGATTATCGTCCCTTCCAACAAATATTGGGGAACCGCATGCAAGAATGATTTTTCATCAAATACCTACTACAAAATATAATAGATTCTAGAAAAGTCAAGTAGGGAAAACCACCAGTGACAGTGGCATATGTTTCCACCACTGGCTTGGACAAAGAGGGGGAGTGGAAAAAAGATGTTAAAAAATGAAAAAAAGTTCTATTTTTGAATGAATCAGAAAACAATCAACCAAACCCATAGTATCCTATAGGAATAGTTTAAGCAACTACCTATTCCTCCAATAGGTCATGATATAGAAAGACTGACAACCTCATCCCCAAAATCCTCTAAAGACCAACTGCCCAAAAAGAATTCCAATCAGAAGGGAGGAAAGAAAGTGTAGAAAGATTAACTTTCCCCAAATCCAAATATGGATTTGACTCTCTTAGATTTCATGCCAACAGATCTGATTATACGTGCACAATCTCTCTAAATGGAACCAATAGTGGAAGATGATAAGGAAAATTCATCTTTTGAAGAGGATATGATATTTGGCTCCATCAATGTCATCCACTTGATTGATCCCTTCTTCGATGATGAATATAATTATCAAAAAATATTCCCCACACCCAATTGGGTCATCAAAGGAAGAAGCTAAGAGAGATAGGGATATTAAGGGAGATACAACTATGGCTGAAATCAATTTAATGGATGCACCCCTATTCAAACCATCAGTGTTGTAGAAACTAGTGGAAGGACCCTCCAACGGATTGGACAAGGACAAGAAAATTGTCCCATCCCCATAAGAATCCACCTTGGTCCCATTATTATGAACTATCTATCATAGGAAGAATAAATGACTGATTTCCCTCCGCATATGAGAAGATCTACCTGACCTGATCCAAAAAAGATGGAATATCATCCAGCTTCGACCCCAAGGGCCAACCCATCTTCATCAAATGATATATCCCTTAAAGGGCCTACGAAAGATCACCCCCATGCTGGAAAGCACTAGCCTTTAGATCATAAATATGACATTCTAAAATATTTAGCTTCAGTGCTAGGTAATATCCCAATCATGGAGGCACTCAATCTATCAGAAGATATCAGGGAAGCACTCATCGAAGCTTTTCCCATGGAGATTGAAGCTGAGGTGGTTGTCACTAAAGTCTACCAAATAGAGACTAATCCTGCAGAATGCCATTTAGTTATCTCTTTCACAGATCAAGATGACGACTCCATCATGCAAGGACACATCAAACCCTTATATGTGTCTAGAACAATAAATTACATTGATATCCAAAAAGTTATCATCGATAATGGATCTAGGGTTAATCTCTTCCCATTGCAGACACTTCGTCGGCTAGGATGCAATGAGGATGATATAATGCCCCGCATCACGAACTTATTGGGATACGACAAAAAAATGAGAAGATATTTTTAGGACAAATAAATCATGAAACCTATTTCGGTGAACTTATAGCTCACCCATATTTTATGGTGGTCTGAAATAATATTTCCTTAAACACCATGTTAGGGAGGACCTGGATTCATAAACACGCAACAATCCCATCCTCATACCATCAGTGCATGAAATGTAGCATTAATGGATAGAGTGGGACACAACATACTGATAAGGCCCCATTTGAACTATGTGAATCACACTATATTGATACAGGGTTCTATGATCCAAAGTGGAAACAACCCTCATTAGATAGAATTGATTGAATCACCACCCCAAACAGTTTGGAAATGTTTCTTACTATCACAACCCATCCTCAGGGCCAGTGTCATGACTACCCCAAGCCCGCCTTCCATAGGCCAGGGGCTCGCGACTAGCACCAAAGGTGTAAATCCCAAATAAAAGGGAAGACATTACCTTTATAAAAGTAAACAACACAACAGAGTACAAGCGGAAGAAAACACTTAGTAAAACAGTAAACAAGTGTACTGGAAATACAAAGGGTCCAGAAATACAAGCCCAATAGAAAGTTACATCTACAACTGAATGTAAAGTAGAACTCAAAGGACTACAGCTAAAGGTGACAAGAAGCTCCTGGATCGTCCACCATGGATCCTACCTGAAGGGTAGGTACATATGTCCTCCTCAGCACTCTGCGTCCGACCGACCATCCGTCCGTCTCCTCCAGGTGATGACTTGTTGTGAGATCTACCTCTGGGTACCATCCAGCTCAACAACCCTCAACCACGATCAGTGCTTTCCGTCGTCTGCAACCAACACAATGAGGTGCGGTCGTAGCTCGTGTAGGGGTGAGTATAACGATACTCAGTAGGGACCCCGAGACCCACAATGTCTCACTAAAATCCAACAAGTATAAACCACAAAGAAAGATCTCAACAGATAACCTTTACTTAGGTATATGCCCATATATATGTGTAAGTTATCAAGTAACCCATCTCAATCATGAGGTAACACAAAGGTCATTGACTCAGCTCAAACCAGATTTTCATTATCGAAACTGCAACTGCTGAAGAGATCCTCCCCGGTTGAGTACTGTGATCCTGTCACGACTCTGAGGCGCTGCTCACTAACCTTAGACTGCTGAAGTACTCCACCTTTTTAGTACAGTGGGCATGCTGCTACAACCAAGTGCTTCCCACCATGGGTCTGCTGCTATAACCAAGCGCTCCTCCGCTGTGGGTCTACCGCTACAACCAATCGCACCCCACTGGGCTATCTGAATCACTCCGAGTCGATCGATCAGCAGTCGTCAAGTCTCAACCAGCTACTAGGTCTCTGCACTCTACTAGCTCGTCACTAGGAGGGTCCGCTCCAAAAGCTACTGGTAGATACTCCAAGTATCTCAAGGTTCCATGAAGAAGTACCCCAAAGATTTTACATGTCATAGGAAACTCAACACAACAGACGGCGTGTCAATCAGACGCCCGGTCTGTGTGTTATTAGCCCTTTCATCCTAGGGGCCCTGTTGGTTTTGTGTACGAACCAACCCAACTGTATCACAACTATACCCCGAACTCTCATGGGGTATACTCAAACGAACCGTTTCACAATGTGATTACCAACGCCACTGACAGTTCATCAAACGGACGTCCGGTCTGAGAGTTATTACCATTTTCGTTCTAGGGGCCTGGTTGGATTTCAGGTACAATCCAACCTGGCCTTACGCGAATTGTGTCCAAACCTCAGTTGAAGTATTCCAAAGAACCGTCTCATCAAGATGAATCCAACAAAGTCGACGGTATATCAATCGGACGTCTGGAACTCAAGTTATAAGCATTTCTGCTCTGAGGGCACGGTTGGTTTCGGGTTCGAACCAACCCGGTCATAATTCAAATAACAATAGTTAACCAAACCGGTCACATAATTTCGATCCATACTGAAAAACACACGAGATGGACTACCCATTGGTCCAAAAAAGATAGCCGGTGAAAAATTCGCATTTCACCGCAACCCGTGCGAACCGGGCTTCATGGGGCCCGCACCCCAACCTCAACTTAAATATCCAAAATTGGTCTTGAAAAAATTGTATTAATTCTAGGGTCATAACGTCGCAGACGGTTCGTCATTCCGACACCTTATGAGAGAGATATGTCAGATACAAATCCCGTAATAATAATATTATTATTATTATTCGGGGTTTCGTGGACCCGAGCCACGAACCAGAATTTAGTATCCAACAATAGACTTGAATCGACCGTATTATTAACGGGATTACATCACCACTGACAGCAAGCCAATCGGACGTCGCACGCAGGAGTTCTGGAGGGTCGAAGATTTAATAATAATAATATATTATTATTATTTGAGAGTTTCGGGTACCCGATCCAAAAACCCGAAAAAGGCATTCAATATTGGATTCGGAATATCCGTCTCAAAATTAGGGTCGCACTGCCGCAGACAGTTCATGAAACCGAGGTCGCACGAATAAGTTGTGGTCGAAAACGTGTTTTATCAAAAAAAAAATAAGATTATTATATTATTATTTTTAATTGATTTTACCTCAAAAAAACACAATGTCACGAATCACCACCCTCTCTCTCCAATTGGTGCGCCTCCCTATATTTCAAGCATGGAAACCCCTAATTATTCATTGGATTCTCTTTCTTTCTTTATGTTTTAATTTATTTCCTTTAAACGTTTTCTCTCTCCAATCTCTTTCTCCATTCACTGTTTCTTCTCCACCAAACCCTACCAGCCTGGCCTTCCCCCGACAGCCTCTCACGCCGGATCTGCCTCCTCCGGCCTACCGCCATTCTGGCCTCCCGCCACGCTGCCTCACCGCCCCCGGCTGCCCGCACCGGCATGCCTCAAACCAGCCGCATCGCCTGGCCCCCTGTCCGCTTGCCGCGCCACCTCCCGTTACAACGCACCTGACCCCATGCCGCCGCACATCAAGAAAAAGTTGGTGGTGGGTCCGGACTTGTTCGTAGTCCGTACCCACCACATTAGTAGTTCGAATAAACACTCAACATAATATTCTTCCATGATCGAGGGAAAGAATAACGTAAAATTAAATAAACAAAAACCCCATACCTCGGTAATTAACATCGAACGTCATTGATTCGCGGAATGCGGCGTCGCGGAAGATGGACGTCTATTCTGTTGATGTCAGGGTGTGTCTGAAGTAGAAACACCGATGGAGAAATCCCCCGCGTTCTTCATGGCAGATTCATTCTTCGTTGAAGGTTGGTGTTCTTCTTCAAAGAAGAACACTTCCTTATAAGTCTTCTCAAGAGTTCCTCCACTAATATTTCCAACCCCCAAAATAATAAAAAAAGCTCTCCATAATATAACATGCCATGTAATTCAAACCTTTGATGGAATATTAATTTGGGAGGTGCTGGGTTTCCATAATAAGGGGAGTTGTCACATTAAATTGGAGAGGTGTTAAAGGGGGGTTAGAGAGAGTTAAGGAAGTTGAGAGGTTGGGGCTCGAGTGGGCCCCACCTCTGATTTATCCACACTTTGAAGAGTTTAACTTCCAAGACATAAAAATAAAATTGTTCAAAAATTTTATTTATTTTAAACTAAATCCCCCCAAAAGAAAATTAACCCAAAGGTCCCCTTAAGCAATTACCGGTGCTGCGAGTTCATCGGGGCCCTCGGATTTCAATTCCGAGCACCGGTTCAAATGATAGAAAAACCCGCATGTACGTTTACTGAATGTACACGAAAAAAAGTTCGGAAAATTTTTATCAGTCACCCTCGACCTGCACCGATCGAGGTTAGGCTCTTCCTAAGTAAACCACGCCTCAAAGAACCCATAGATACTCTCGGATTTTCAATCTGAGTTACCGTTTAGAAGTTATGAATTTTACAATAAAATAATTGTCACTTAATTATTTTAATTGCGTCCAAAAACTAACTTTTCTGTTGGCCCGTGCCGGCAAAAGTTTGTATCTGCATAAATTAAACATTCCCTCACGAGTTTAGCAGTGGTCTTGCATTTTTAATCCGAGCTACCATTTGTGAGTTATAAGCATTTGAAAAATAAAATAATTTATTTAATTATTTTATTTACAGTTATGCCATTTTTAGAATTTCTCACAGGAGGCCCACACTGACTAAACTTAAGTCGCCCCTAGGGTAAACCCACCACCCTAAGGGCAACGGTGCCCTCATATTTCTAATATGAGTAAGCGTTTAAGAGTTATTCAACTTTTTCAGTAAAAATGCTTACGCGCGTTAATTTAAGCTTAACAAAACTTCAGAAAATTATTTCGGGCACACCGGGCCTCAGAATCAAGTGTCGTCAAGAAACTACGTACTCTTAAAATTCCAAAGAAATTAAGAAAAAAATTCCCTTGAAATTTCCGGGTCTCTACATTACTCCCACCTCAGGGCTTCACGTACCTATAAAGCTTCAACACACACTAGGGGAAACAAAAGTGGTACTGAGCACGCATTTGAGCTTTCTACTCCCATGTGCCCTCCTGGAGGTTCCTGTGCTGTCTGGGGTTTCCTTTTCACCGACCAAGGAAAAACCATCCCATCGTTGTAAGTAAACCACAAACTGTTTTGCCTAATACTGTCAATCCGTGTATGAACTATGGTTGCCCAGTCCATACCCAAACTAACATCGTAAGGCCTCGACGCTGCCACCAAGAGGTTACAACCGAAACTCTCAGCTCAAGAGTTAGATCACACCTATCGTCATAAGTGTGTTTATCAAGACTCCTCTCAAAGGTATCTCAGGACGTGAGGGTCAAGTCAATGGTTTTAACTGGAAACTCTAGGTTTGAGACAAGATTCGTGGAAGGAAGGAATGATTGGTACCTATGTCTATTGATATGGAAGCTTTTAGTAGACAGATACCGTACCTCAAATAATTCTTAGAGCCCTTGGGTCACACTCCATGATCGCATGCAGCTATTATCTTCCCCTTCCCTTCAGCTCCCTAAGCATGGCGGGGACTACAAAGGCGGGTGGTTGTAACATGCCAAAATGTACAACACCTCATGCTGCCCTCCAAGCTCTGCTTCCACATCTTCTGCTCTATATATTCATCTGTCCTTAACACTTCCTCTTCTAGAATTATTTTACATGCCCATGTCTCTGAGACTGGATCCAGTTCGTATCTTTCCACTGCTAACATTCACTAGCTATAACCGATCAGCCAAAGAACATTCAACCACAGAGGTTCTCTCTAGAACCCTAACATAAGTAGGAATTCATAGAGGAAAGAGTGCGTACTCGGATATCCTTAAAAACACCCCTCTCAGAGGTCCGACCTCTAAATCACTGATCGTAATGTAGTCATCAAGCACCAAGAATGATCAGTACACCTCGAAGAATACTCAGTTACTGACATGTAGTCCAACCGAAGTTGTATAATCTCTAGAAAACTCTCAGGCACCGCCTCAAGCAAGTCCTCAACCACCTGTGAGTCGGGATCGTCTCAGAACCTGAGGGGTATCTGATGCTGAAACATGTGCAAGGCACTAATCCAACATGTGTCCTCTACCGGTACTGCCAGTTGTAACTGTTGACCAACAAGTAGAGATATAGCTGGCACACTACCCGAAGGTAGTATCTCAGGCATCAGTCCACATACCGAAGCCTCATCACTATGCGGACCAACCTCATGGTCACTCACTGGGAAACACCAGTAGTTAAGATCACCTTCTGCTCTACTAGCTTTAAACTAGGTGTAGAACTCTACCAATCACCTCCATCTAGTCCACTACTTCCTGAGAATCTGCCTCACCTTGTAACATCGGAGGCCTCTGCTGCTGGAACTCGTGCAACATGCTCTGTCAGTGTGCACCGTCCGCTAGTACGGCTGGTGGAATCTGCTGCTAACGGGTGGTGCTGCTGCTGGTACACCACCCAAAGGAGCCAACATAGAAAGTGGGCCTTGCACCAGAGCCTCATCGCTCGATGATCCGTCATCAAGTACTCTCTCAGAAACTCCAACTAACTCTCTGCGTGGAGACATCTTGAACAGATGCGACACAGTCAAATGATTTAAACCTGGTGGGATGACTTGGTTTGAGCTAACTTAAAGAAAACTTTTTAGAAACACACAAGCAATCAGTGTTTTCGTGCAATAAGTCCAAAATCAGTAGCCAGGGTCCTGGTGTATGGATACGTTGGCCATCACACCAACGCTGGACTCCCTGAACTGAAGACCACATTCGGTAACCTTAACACTATTGCTTCACAGAAGGAATGATCAGAGTTATGAGTTCTACAGTAGAACCGAATCCTCTAATACCAATTTTTCAGGACCCATCCTCGGGGCCCATGCCATGACTACCCCAAGCCCGCCTTCCATAGGCCAGGGGATGGCGACTATCACCAAAGGTGTAAATCCCAAATAAAAGGGAAGGCATTGCCTTTATAAAATTAAACAACACAACAGAGTACAAGCGGAAGAAGACACAAAGTAAAGCAGTAAACAAGTGTGCTGGAAATACAAAGGGGCCAGAAATACAAGCCCAACAGAAAGGTACAACTCTAACTAAAAGTAAAGTAGAACTCAAAGGACAACACCTAAAAGGTGACAAGCTGCTCCTGGATCATCCACCATGGATCCTACCTGAAGGGTAGGTACAGATGTCCTCATCAGCACTCTGCGTCCGACCAACCGTCCGTCAGTCTCCTCCGGGTACCGACTCGTCATGAGATCCACCTCTATGTATTGTCCATCTCAACAAGCCTCAACTACGATCAGTGATTTCTATCGTCTACAACCAACACAACGAGGTGCGGGCGTATCCCGTGCAGGGGTGAGTATAACGATACTCATTAGGGACCCCGAGACCCTCAAGATCTCACTAAAATCTAAGAAGGATAAACCACAAAGAAAGATCTCAAATGATAAACTTTACTTAGATATATGCCCATACATATACCTAAGTTATCAAGTAACCCATCTCAATCATGAGGTAACACAAAGGTCATTGACTCAGCTCAAACCAGGATGTTCATTATCGAAACCACAGCTTCTGAAGAGCTCCTCCTCGGTCGAGTACTATGGTCCTATCACGACTCTGAGGCGCTGCTCACTAACCTTAGACTGCTGAAGTACTCCACCTGTCGAGTACTGTGGGCCTACTGCTACAACCAAGCGCTTCCCACCATGGGTCTGTCGCTACAACCAAGCGCACCCCCTCATAGCCTACAGAGGTACTCCTTCTGTTGAGTACCGCGGGTCTGCCGCTACAACCAAGCGCTCCTCCACCGTGGGTCTACCGCTATAACAAAGCGCGCCCCACTGGACTATCCAAATCACTCTGAGTCGATCGATCAGTAGTCATCAAGTCTCAACCAGCTACTAGGTCTCTGCACTATGCTAGCTCGTCATCGGGAGGGTCCACTCCATGAGCTACAGGTCGATACTCCAAGTATCTCAAGGTTCCATGAAGAAGTACCCCAAAGTTCTACCACATCATAGGAAACTCAACACAACAGACGACACGTCAATTGGACGCCCAGTCTATGTGTTGTTAGCCTTTTCATCCTGAGGGCCCGGTTGGTTTCGTGTACGAACCATCCCAACCGTATCACAACTGTACCCCGAATCTCATGGGGTATACTCAAAGGAATAATTTCTCAATGTTATTACCAACGCCGCTGATGGTTCGTCAAATGAACGTCCGGTATGAGAGTTATTAGCATTTCCATTTGAGGGGCCCGGTTGGATTTCGGGAACATTCCAACCCAGTCTTACTCCAATTGCGTCCAAATCTCAGGTGAAGTATGCCAAAAGAACTATCTCATAAAGAGGAATCCAACAAAGTCGATGGTACGTCAATCAGACGTCCGGAACTCATGTTATAAGTGTTTCTGCTCCGAGGGCCCTGTTGGTTTCGGGTTTGAACCGACCCGGCCGTAATTCAAATAAAACTGGTTAACCAGACCGGTCACATCATTGTGATCCATACCAAAAAACACACGTGATGGATTACCCATTGGTCCAAAACGGATAGCCGCTGGAAAAGTTGCATTTCACCGCAACACGTGCGAACCGGGCCTCGTGGGGCCCATGCCCCGACCTCAACTTAAATATCCAAAATTGGTCTTGAAATATCCGTCTAAATTCCAGGGTCGCAACGTCGCAGACGGTTCGTCATTCCGACACTGTATGAGAGAGATATATCAGATACAAATCCCGTAATAATAATAATAATAATAATAATATTCGGTGTTTTGTGGACCGAAGCCAAGAACAAGAATCTAGTATCTAACATTAGACTTGAATCGACCATATTATTAATTGGATTACATCACCATTGACGGCAAGCCAATCGGACGTCGCATGCATGAGTTGTGGCGGGTCGAAGATTTAATAATAACAATATATTATTATTATTTGAGCATTTCGGGCACCTGATCAAAAAAACCTAAAAAAGACATTCAATATTGGACTCAGAATTTCTGCCTTGAAATCAGGGTTGCACTACCGCAGACGGTTCGTGAAACCGAGGTCGGACGAATAAGTTGTATTCGAAAATGTGTTTTATCAACAAAAATAATAATAAGATTATTATATTATTATTTTTAAATGATTTTACCTCAAAAAAACACAATGTCACGCACCACCACCTTCTCTCTCTAATTGGTGCGCCTCCCTCCAATTATTGGTCCACCTCCCTCTATTTCAAGCATTGGAACCCCAAATTATTCATTGGATTCTCTTTCTTTCTTTAAGTTTTAATTTATTTCCTTTAAACGTTTTCTCTCTCCAATCTCCTTCTCCATTCACCGTTTCTTCTCCACCAAACCCTACCAGCCTGGCCTTCCCCCGGCAGCCTCTCACGCTGGATCTGCTGCCTCTGGCCTACCCCCATCCTGGCAGCCCGCCGCGCCGCCACACCGCCCCCGGCTACCCACGCCGGCGCGCCTCAAACCATCCGCATCGCCTTGCCCCCCGTCCGCTCGCCGCGCCGCCTCCCGTTACCACGCACCCGACCCCATGCCGCCGCACATCAAGAACAAGTTGGCGGTGGGTCTGGACTTGTTCGTAGTCCCTACCCACTGCGTTAGTAGTTCGAATAAACACTCAACAAAATATTCTTCCATGCTCGAGGTAAAGAATCACGTAAACTTAAATAAACAAAAACCCCATACCTCAGTAATTAACGTCGCACGTCATTGATTCGTGGAATGCGGCATCGCGGAAGATGTAAGTCTATTCCGTTGACGTCAGGGTGTGTCTGAAGTAGAAACACTGATGGAGAAATCCCCCGCGTTCTTCGCGGCGGAGTCGTTCTTCGTTGAAGGTTGGTGTTCTTCTTCAAAGAAGAACACTTCCTTCTAAGTCTTCTCAGGAGTTCCTCCACCAATATTGCAAACCCCCAAAATAATAATAAAAAAGCTCTCCATAATATAACATGCCATGTAATTCAAACCTTTGATGGAATATTAATTTGGGAGGTGATGGGTTTCCATAATAAGGGGAGTTGTCACATTAAATTAGAGAGGTGTTAAAGGGGGGTTTAGAGAGAGTTAAGGAAGTTTTGAGGTTGTGGTTCAGGTGGGCCCCACCTCTCATTTATCCACACTTTGAAGAGTTTAACTTCCAAGATATAAAAATAAAATTGTTCAACAATTTTATTTATTTTAAACTAAATCCAAAAAAAATCAATCCGCTTAAAACGCAACTGCGGTAAAGGTCCCCTTAAGCAATTACCGGTGCTGTGAGTTCATCGGTTCCCTCAGATTTCAATTCCGAGCACCGGTTCAAAAGAAAGAAAAAACCGCATGTACGTTTACTGAACGTACCTGAAAAAAAGTTTGGAAAATTATTATCAGTCACCCTCGACTTGCACTGGTTGATGTTAGGCTCTGTCAAAGTAAACCACGCCCCAAAGAACCCATCGATACTCTCGGATTTTCAATCCGAGTTACCGTTTATAAGTTATGAATTTTACAATAAAATAATTGTCAATTAATTATTTTATTTGCGTCCAAAAACTAACTTTTTCTGGTGGCCAGTGCCGGAAAAAGTTAGTATCTGCATAAATTAAACATTCCCTCATGAGTTCAGCGGTGGTCTCATATTTTTAATCCGAGCTACCTTTTGTGAGTTATAAGCATTTGAAAAATAAAATAATTTATTTAATTATTTTATTTACGGTTATGCCATTTTTGGAATTTCTCACAGGAGGTCCACGCTGACTAAACTTAAGTCATGCCTAGGGTAAACCCGCTATCCTGAGCACAACGGTGCCCTTGTATTTCTGATCCGAGTAACCGTTTAAGAGTTATTCCACTTTTTTAGTAAAACTGCTTACGCGCGTTAATTTAAGCTTAACAAAACTTCAGAAAATTATTCCGGGCACACCAGGCCTCAGAATTAGGTGTCTTCAAAAACTACATACTCGTAAAATTCCAAAGATATTAAAAAAAATTCCTTGAAATTTCTGGGTCTCTACATTACTCCCACCTCAGGGCTTTACATCCCCGTAAAGCTTCAACACACACTAGGGGAAACAAAAGTGGTACTGAGCATGCATTTGAGCCTTCCACTCCCATGTACTATCCTGGAGGTTCCTGTGCTGTCTGGGGTTTCCTTTTCGCCAACCAAGGAAAACCCATCCCATCGTTGTATGTAAACCACAAACTTTTTTGCCTAATACCATCAATCCGTGAATGAACTGTGGTTGCCCAGTCCATACCCAAACTAACGTCGTAAGGCCTCGACGCTGCCACCAAGAAGTTCCGACCGAAACTCTCACCTCAAGGGTTAGATCACAATTGTCGGCTTAAGTGTGTTTATAGAGTCTCCTCTCAAAGATATCTCCAGACGTGAGGGTCAAGTCAACGGTTTTAACAGGAAACTCTAGGACTGAGACAAGATTCGTGGAATGTAGGAATGATTGATACCTATGTCTATTGATATGGTAGCCTCTAGTAGACACATAACGTACCTAAAATAATTATTAGAGCCCTTGGGTCACACTCCATGACCACATGCAGCTATTCTCTTCATCTACCCTTCAGCTCCCTGAGCCTGGCAGGGACTACAAAGGCGGGTGGTTGTAACATGTCGAAATGTACACCACCTCATGCTGCTCTCCAAGCTCTGCTTCCACATCTGCTGCTTTGCAGATTCATCTATCCTTAACACTTCCCCTTCTTGAAACATTTTACACGTCCAAATCTCTGAGACTGGCGCTAGTTCGTATATTTCCACTGCTAACATTCACTGGCTATAACCGATCAGCCAAAGAACATTCAACCACAAAGGTTCTCTCTATCACCCTAACATAAGTAGGAATGCATAGAGGAAAGAGTGCTTACTCAAATATACTTAAAAACACCTCGCTTAGAGGTCCGAGATCTAAAGAACTGATCGTAATGTAGTCATCAAGTACCAAGAACGATCGGTACACCTCAACGAATACTCAGCTACTGACATGTCTTCCTACCGAAGCTGTATAAGCTCTAGAAAACTCTCAGACACCTCCTCAAGCCAGTCCTCAGCCGCCTATGAGTCTGGATTGTCTCAGAACTTGAGGGGTATCTGATTCTGAAACATGTGTATGGCACTAAGCCTACATGCTTCCTCTACCAGTACTGCCAGTTGTAACTACTGACCAACAGGTTGTGATATAGCTGGCACACTACCCAAAGGTACTATCTCAAGAATCAGTCCATGTACTAAAGCCTCATCACTATGTGGACCAACCTCATGGTCACTCACTGGGAAACACCATTAGTTAAGATCACTATCTGCTCTACTAGCTCTAAACTACGTGTAGAACTCTATCAATCACCTCCATCAAGTCCACTGCTGCTTGGGAATATGCCTCGCCTCGTAACATCAGAGGCCTCTACTGTTGGAACTCGTGAAACGCGCTCTGTCAGTGTGCACCATCCGCTAGTATGGCTGGTGGAATATGCTGCCTAACGGGTGGTGGTGCTGCTGGTACACCACCCGAAGGAGCCAACATAGAAATAGGGCCTTGCACCGAAGCCTCATCACTCGGTGAGCTGTCATCGAGCACTCCCTCGGAAATTCCAACTAACTGTCTGCGTGGAGACATCCTGAACATATATTACATGGTCAAACGATTTAAACCTGGTGGTCTGACCTGGTTTGAGTTGACTTAAAGAAAACTTTTTGGAAACACACACGCAATTAGTGTTTTCGTGCACTAAGTCAGAAATCAGTAGTCAGGGTACTGGTGTATGGATACATCGGCCGCTCCACCAACACTGGACTCCCTGAACTGAAGACCACATTCGGTACCCTTAACACTATTGATTCACAGAAAGGATTTATCAGAGTTCTGAGTTATGCGGTAGAACTGAATCCTCTGATACCAATTTTTCAGGACCCGTCCTCTGGGCCCGTGTCGTGACTACCCCAAAACCACCTTCCATAGGCCAGGGGCTAGTGACTAGCACTAAAGGTGTAAATCCCAAATAAAATGGATGGAATTGCCTTTATAAAAGTAAACAACACAACAGAGTACAAGCGGAAGCAAACACTAAATTAAGCAGTAAACAAGTGTGCTGGAAATACAGAGGGGCCAAAAATACAAGCCCAACAGAAAGGTACAACTACAACTGAAAGTAAAGTAGAACTCAAATGACAACAACTGAAAGGTGAAAAGCAGCTCCTAGATCGTCCACCCTGGATCCTACCTGAAGGGTAGGTACAGATGTCCTCCTCAGAACTCTACGTCTGACCGACCGTCTGTCAGTCTCCTCCGGGTACTGACTCGTCATGAGATCCACCTTCGGGTACCATCCAGATCAACAAGCCTCAACCACGATCAGTGCTTTCCATCGTCTGCAACCAACACAACGAGGTGCGGGCGTAGCTCGTGTAGGGGTGAGTATAACGATACACAGTAGGGACCCCGAGACCCTCAAGGTCTCACTAAAATCCAACAAGGATAAACCACAAAGAAATATCTCAACAGATAACATTTACTTAGGTATATTCCCATACATATACCTAAGTTATCAAGTAACCCATCTCAATCATGAGGTAACACAAAGGTCATTGACTCAGCTCAAACTAGGATTTTCATTATCAAAACCACAACTCCTGAAAAGCTCCTCCTCGGTCGAGTACTGTGATCTTGTCACGACTCTGAGGAGCTGCTCACTAACCTTAGACTGCTGAAATACTCTACCTGTTGAGTACTGTGGGTCTGCCGCTACAACCAAGCGCTTCCCACCATGGGCCTGCCGCTACAACCAAGCACTTCTCCGCCGTGGGACTTCCGCTACAACCAAGCGCACCCTACTGGGCTATCCGAATCACTCCGAGTCGATCGATCAGCAGTCGTCAAGTCTCAACCAGCTACTAGGTCTCTACACTGTGCTAGCTCATCACCCGGAGGGTCCGCTCCACGAGCTACTGGTCGATACTCCAAGTATCTCAAGGTTCCATGAAGAAGTACCCCAAATGTCTGCCACGTCATAGGAAACTCAACACAACAGACGGTGCGTCAATCGGACGTCCGGTCTGTGTGTTATTAGCCTTTTCATCCTGGGGGCCCAGTTGGTTTCTTGTACGAACCAACCAAACTGTATCACAACTGTACCACGAACTCTCATGGGGTATACTCAAAGGAATCGTTTCTCAACGTGATTACCAACACCTCTAACAGTTTGTCAAACGGACGTCAGGTCTGAGAGTTATTAGCATTTCCGTTCTAGGGGCCCAGTTGGATTTCGGGTACAATCCAACCCGGCCTTACTCCAATTGCGTCCAAATATTAGGTGATGTATGCCAAAAGAACCGTCTCATCAAAAGGAATCCAACAAAGTCGACGGTACGTCAATCAGACGTCCGGAACTCAAGTTATAAGCATTTCTGCTCCGAGGGCCCGGTTGGTTTTGGGTTCGAACCTACCCGGCCGTAATTCAAATGACACCGGTTAACCAAACTGGTAACATCATTGTGATCCATACCGAAAAACACACGAAATGGACTACCCATTGTTCCAAAACGGATAGCCGGTGAAAAAGTTTCATATCACCGCAACACACACGAACCGGGCCTCGTGGGGGCCATGCCCCGACCTCAACATAAATATCCAAAATTGGTCTTGAAACATTAGTCCTAATTCCAGGGTCGCAACATCGCATACTGTTCATCATTCCGACACCGTATGAGAGATATATGTCAGATACAAATCCCGTAATAATAATAATAATAATAATAATTGGTGTTTCATGGACCCGAACCACGAACCAGAATTTAGTATCCAACATTAGACTTGAATTGTCCATATTATTAACCGGATTACATCACCACTGACGACAAGCCAATCAGACGTCGCACGTAGGAGTTTTGGCGTGTCGAAGATTTAATAACAATAACATATTATTATTATTTGAGAATTTCAGGTACCTGATCCAAAAAACCCAAAAAAGACATTCAATATTGGACTTGGAATATCCGTCTCGAAGTCAGGGTCGCACTGTCGCAGACGGTTCGTGAAACTGAGGTCGCACGAATAAGTTGTGGTCGAAAACGTGTTTTATCAACAAAAATAATAATAAGATTATTATATTATTATTTATAATTGATTTTACCTCAAAAAAACACAATGTCATGCACCACCACCCTCTCTCTCCAATTGGGGCGCCTCTTTCCATTTATTGGCGCACCTCCCTCTATTTCATGCATGGAAACCCCTAATTATTCATTGGATTCTATTTCTTTCTTTAAGTTTTAATTTATTTCCTTTAAACATTTTCTCTCTCCAATCTCCTTCTCCATTCACTGTTTCTTCTCCACCAAACCCAACCAGCCTGGCCTTCCCCTGGCAGCCTCTCACGCCAGATCTGCCGCCTCCGGACTACCACCATCCTGGCCTCCCACCGCGCCGCAGCACCACCCCCAGCTACCCACGCCTGTGCGCCTCAAACCAACCGCATCGCCCGGGCCCCCGTCCGCTCGCCGCACCACCTCCCGTTACCACGCACCCGACCCCATGCCGCCGTACATCAAGAATAAGTTGGCGGTGGGTCCGGACTTGTTCGTAGTCCATACCCACCGCATTAGTAGTTCGAATACACACTCAACAGAATATTCTTCCATGCTCGAGGGAAATAATCACGTAAACTTAAATAAACAAAAACCCCATACCTCGGTAACTATTGTCGCAAGTCATTGATTCGTGGAATGTGGAATCGCGGAATATGGACGTCTATTCCGTTGACATCAGGGTGTGTCCGAAGTAGAAACATCGATGGAGAAATCCCCAGCGTTCTTGGCGGTGGAGTCGTTCTTCGTTGAAGGTTGGTGTTCTTCGTCAAAGAAGAACACTTCCTTCTATGTCTTCTCAAGAGTTCCTCCACCAATATTTCCAACCCCAAAAATTAAAAAAAGCTCTCCATAATATAACATGCCATGTAATTCAAACCTTTGATGGAATATTAATTTGGGAGGTGATGGGTTGCCATAATAAGGGGAGTTGTCACATTAAATTGAAGAGGTGTTAAAGGGGGGGGGGGTTAGAGAGAGTTAAGGAAGTTGAGAGGTTGGGGCTCGGGTGGGCCCCACCTCTCATTTATCCACACTTTGAAGAGTTTAACTTCCAATATATAAAAATAAAATTGTTCAACAATTTTATTTATTTTAAACTAAATCCAAAAAAAAATCAACCTGCTTAAAACACAACTGCAAGAAAGGTCCCCTTAAGCAATTACCGGCACTACGAGTTCATCGGTGCCCTCCGATTTCAATTCCTAGCACTGGTTCAATAGATAGAAAAACCTGCATGTACGTTTACTGAACGTACCTGAAAAAAAGGTCGGAAAATTTTTATCAGTCACCCTCGACCCACACCGATCGAGGTTAGGCTTTTCCTAAGTAAACCACGCCCTAAAGAACCCATCGATACTCTCAGGTTTTCAATCCGAGTTACCGTTTAGAAGTTATGAATTTTACAATAAAATAATTGTCACTTAATTATTTTATTTGCGGCCAAAAACTAACTTTTTCTGGTGGACCATGCCAGAAAAAGTTAGTATCTGCATAAATTAAACTTGCCCTCACAAGTTTAGCGGTGATCTCAGATTTTTAATCTAATCTACCGTTTGTGAGTTATAAGCATTTGAAAAATAAAATAATTTATTAATTATTTTATTTACAGTTATGCCATTTTTTGGAATTTCTCACAGGAGGCCCACGTCGACTAAACTTAAGTTGCGTCTAGGGTAAAACTGCCATCTTGAGCACAACGGTTCCCTCAGATTTCTGATCCGAGTAACCTTTTAAGAGTTATTCCACTTTTTCAATAAAACTTCTTACGCGCGTTATTTTAAGCTTAACAAAACTTCAGAAAATTATTCCGGGCACACCGGGCCTCAGAATTAGGTGCCGTCAGAAACTACGTACTCATAAAATTACAAAGAAATTAAGAAAAAAATTTCCTTGAAATTTCTGGGTCTCTACACTTACTGATCCCCCCAAGTAGCTTGTGGAAGAATAAGTACTCTCCATCAAACAGATTGAAAGAACAAGTCCAATTTTGAATGCATATCTAGCAGTCCCCATGATTTTAGTTATGAATGATAATCCTGATAATGATGAAAGGCGCATTGTCTCCCAAGATAATAGAAAAGGTTCAGATCAAAATTCCCCCAAACCATCATCCAAACCCTAGGAAATCCTTGCCTCGACCACTGAGGAAAGAGGAAGTCTCTTATCACTCAAAGAATATAAGGATACTCTTTTAACCCTCACTGCATCTTTTCCAAAGAGGCCCCCACCAATGTCTGAGGCAGAAGAGGAAGCTTCACTTCCCAAACACCAAAATTTCAATTCTTCCATCAATTATGCAGTAATCATTTCAAGTATTATTTCCCCGTTAGAAGATGAAGAGGAAGATGGTGAGAATGTATAGGAGGAATAAGAAGACCTAAGAGATGCCCCTCTAGTATTTGAGGAAGGCCTCTTTACCACCATTAATGAACTCAATGAAATTAACATGGGTATATAAGAAGACCTATGACCCACTCTGGTTAGTGCATCCATGCCTTCAAAAGAGAAAGAAGTATACACCTCTTTCCTTAGGTAGAATTAAGATGTTTTATCCTATAATTATATACAAATTCTAGGTCTTGATCTAGAGGTGGCCACTCACCACCTAGGCCTACCAGAGGACCACTGTGGTTACAACTATGCCGCCAAAAGGAATCACCTGACACATGCTTCCAAAATAGTGGTGTAAGTCAATAAGCTCACAAGATATAACTTCATTTGGGAGGTTCAATACGCCATTTGGTTTTCCTACGTCAAGAAGAAAAATGGATAGATTAGGGTATGTATCCATTTTAGGGGTCTCAACCGAAACTGCCTGAAAGATGATTTCCCATTCCTGATCCCAGAATTATTGATCGGTGAAACTGTTGGATATGAGTCTCTCTCTTTCATGGATGACTATTCAGGATATAACCAAATCTGAATGGACCCAGAAGATTAATAATCAACTTCCTTTAAGGATCCCTAGGGAGTTTTTTGTTACAAGGTGATTCCTTTTGGTTTAAAAAATGCAGGAGCCACATATCAGCGTGCCATGCACCGAATTTTCAAAACCTCCCTAATAAAGTTACATGAATGATATATTAGTGATATGGTGGTTAAATCCAGACAATTCTCAAAACATATGGAAGATCTTGAAACCATCTTCAATAAACTATGACAACCCCGTTGAAAAATGAACCCACTGAAATGTGCTTTTGGTGTTACCATAGTTAAATTCATCAGCTTAGTTGTACTCCACCAATGCATTAAAGATGACCCTAGAAGAAAAAGGTCAAACTTGGAATTTCACCTATTCTCAAACTCAATGATTTTAGAGGAATCCAAGGAAACTTGGCCTACATTCCGTGCTTCATAGCTAACCTCACAGAAAAATGATTTCCCTTCACCAAGTTGATGAAGAAAGGTGTATAATATCAATGGATTGAAGACTATGAGGAAGTGTTCTACCATCTATCCAAAGTGACTTTTTTTATTAAAAATAAAGAGGCCAGAACCCCAAACCAACAACCATCAACCCACAACCTCCAACAATAGAACAAAATTCCCGGGGAGGCCTGAAATGATAAAGGCTGAAGTCATCCCCTCTGATCAGATTAACCCCTTCTATCTTCAGAGAAGTGATATCATGCACCCAAACATGGGCATTTATAGGAACCTCAATCAAAGCCAAATAATTCTCCAATTGACTCCCCTCTTTCCAGGAATGTAGGATATTGATGCCATCATTAATCATTACCTTTCAATTTCTAATCAGATAGATAATTGACCAAGGAGGGGGGATATAATCATTCAGCACCTCGTGAAGGGTCTTCGAGTCTATTTCCACCTCTGATAAGAAGAATCCCCTCTGATGGCAGAGGCTGATACCCATGAGCATTGCCTTAGCTTTGGCCTGTAAAGAGGAACCATGTCCCAACCTGGAGTAGAAGGCCATGAGGACCAACCCATGACAGTCCCAGACCACCCCTCCCCTACGAAGAGCCCCCATCCTGCCAGACCCATCGGTATTGATCTTAATCCCTCCATAGAGGGGATTCCACCTCACAACAGTCTGGTTCATTTGTAATGACAATACGGTCGAAAATGTTCTATTGGTCTTCATCCAGCACTGCCTTGATGAAGGAATGATGATGACATGCCTCCCTGAAAGAAATGTTAGTCACCGGACACCCCGGGAATATGAGAATAGTTCCCACCCTGTTGAGATGCCAAAAAGACAGGTCACCTATTCCAATGATCCATTTCGAATGCACCTGGAGCTCCGAGAACTGGGGGAAAGAGTAGGAAGTAAATAGAAGGGCCACCCTTCGTCCAAGTTGTGATTTCAAAATAGGGGGTACATAATTTTCCCCCAGAGCGTGATCTGCTACAGCACGTCCCATGCCAACCATGCATGCATGCATCCGAGAGTGTCATCCAAGCTTCGCACATTAATGCCTCCTTCCCTCCCCAGCCTCACCACCTTATGCCATGATGCCCAGTGTCTTTTCCCCTCTGTGAGCGGGTCCTAGATGAAGGAAACTAGTAACTTATCAATACTAGATTTCACGACTTTCAGGGTCTTAATAGCAGATAGGGCATGGATAGGAGTTGGTAACATCACACTATTGATAAGAGCTATACGACCCCCAAAGGACAATAACTTGTTCTTACAGTTTTGAATTTGATCTACAATTTTGGTGGAGATAAAATCAATATCTCAGATCCTCAGCCTTCCAGGGGAGATGGGAGCACCGAGGTAGAGCATAGGAAAATCCCCTCTTTGAAAATTGAGGGTGCCTTGAACATCAAAATTTGTTCTGGTAGAGCAGGAGTTGGGGATGAAGAAATGAATCTTTTCTTTGTTTATAATCTAGCCACTCCAGTAACAGTAGGCTTCCAAGATTCGATTCCATCCATGAATTAATTTTTCCCCCCATTGATAAAAATAACAGTGTCATCTACGAATATTAAGTGGGAAATGGGTGTGGCCCTCATGCGCCTTCGGTAAGCCAGAATATCACCATTATAAATGCTAGATTGAATGAGATGGATAAGAACCTCTTGAGCTAGGACGAAAATGATGGGGGATAAAGGGTCACCCTGTCTAAGACCATGACTCACTTTGAAGAAACCAAAGGACTTCCCCCGGAAAGAGACCTCCATCCACCATGAGCTAAAAAATCTGAAAACAAGATCAATATTCTAGAAAAAACCCCATACCTTCCATAACCTTGATGATAAATCCCCACTCCACCCGTTCATATGCTTTATTCATGTCAATTTTGATAGCCAAGTTAGACCCTCGAGTTTTGAGGTTAATATCTCTAATCATTTCTTGAGCCAGGGAAATAGCACCTTGAATAGATCTCCCTCTCACAAATCCATGTTGTTCCATTGAGATCCACTTTGGGAGGTGCATGGAGAGCCTGCCATTAATCACACCTGCAAGGACTTTATAAGGAAAGTTACACAAGGACACTAGCCTGTAATGCACGATGAAAGAGGGGTCTCTGTTTTGGGAATGAGAATCATAGTGGTGGCGCAAGCAATCCACAGCAAACTACCTCCCCTAAAGAAATCCAATAAGGCTACAATAATATCCACCTTAACCACATCCCACGATGCTCTATAGAAAGAGACCGGGAACCCATACAGACCCGAGGCGCTATCCGGTTGAATGTTCATCATAGCTTTGTAAATTTCCTTCTCATCTAGTAAAGAACTTAGGCCCTCATTATCCTTGTCTGAGACACATTCGGAGATCACCTCAAATATATCAGAGTCATTTCCTACATATCCATTGGGTATACGACTATTGGGCCCAACCAGAAAATCATAAAAATTGGATAGGGCTATTCCACCCACAATATCCCTTTCATCCATGTAGGAACCATCCTCCAAAAGGATTTTCGGTTTTATAGGTCTCTTCCTCTCTTTTATACAGGCATGAAAAAAGCATGTATTTCTGTCACCCTCTTGAATCCATTTTATCCCCGAAGCCTCCCTTACTGATCGCTCCTTTGAAAGGATCAAAACAGAAAGGGCTTCCTTTTTATTAGCAAGCTGCTCAAAAGTCCGATCATCCCACCCCACTTCTAGATGCGCTTCGAGAGACTCCAGCTCCTACATGGCATCGTTAATCTCGCTATCGATCATAGGGAGGTCTTTCAGCCACAACTAGAGAATAGATTTAAGACGGAAAATCTTATCATGGATTGAAAACCATAGACCACCCTATCCTGGGGAATTCCAAATTCCATGAACCAAGTCCAGATAACCCGGTTTACTAACCCACTGATGAAGGAAGTGGAATCTTCGCCAAAGTTCCTACCTAGAGGAAATCGACACCAAAAGGGGGGGATGATCGGAGATGCCGCAAACCAGGTGACTCTCATTTGTGTTAGAGAACTTGTACACCACCTCCATATTTTTCAGACAACAATCCAACCTACTCTATGATCGGTGAAGGCCCCTCTGATTTTTGCACCCTGAAAAATAGTCGTCCGAGAAGCCCAGATCAATGAGAGCCCTCCCATCCATGAACTGAGAAGAATCACTGCTGTACATCCTCTAAAAAGGTCCATAACCCTTATTTTCCTCTGTATTGGAAATGTTATTAAAATCCCCAATGACAAACCAAGGGTGATTACCAAGAGAGAAACCGTTGAGTTCACTCCAAAGCTTTTTCTGTTGAAGATAATCACAGCTCCCATACACAAATGTCATGAAGTAGAGGACATCACCTTTACTCACTTTTGTAGTGATGAATTGGTCCCCTGCTTAAACAAGCTCCATGTTTAAATTCTTATTCCAAAAGAACCAAATATGGAGATTGATCATGTCTGCATGAAAAGATCCATGCATTTTTATCTTCCACATGAAATCTCGAATTCTACCTGAGTTCTGGTTGGGTTCGATGATAGACACCACATCAACCTTGTGTTTCCTTATAAACGAGGAAAGAAAATCATACTTAACCGAAGATCTAAGTCCGTGGGCATTCCAGATAATTGTAGGATTCATTGGAAGGAAAGTGCTCTGGCACGGCCCCCAGAGCGAGTAGCCAGCTTGAAGTGAGAGAGTGTGCCCTCTTTGCATTTCTTTACTTGGGAGTGAGTGCAGACTCCCTCTTGGAAGATCATATCACTATCGGGTGAATGACCGGGGTCTACACAGCCGTCGAAGGATAACTCCTTGATGACTTTCAGGTATGATACCTTTTTTTTATTAAAAACATAATTCATTAATGATGAGTATCAGCAGAAGTACATGTGAAAATCCATGAAGGGAAATTGTCTAACCAGAGCTGGTTGGAGTTGAATGGGCCTGAGGCCGCAAGATGATGTGACACATTGTTTCCTTCCCTTTTGGAAAAGGAGAAGGTGCATAAAGAGAAGCATTGGCATAGTGAGAGAATTCTCCTGATGATGATGTCAAAGGACTGGAGCCCGGCATTGTTGTGGTTAATTGCATCGGTAATGTTAAGGCAGTCACACTCAACAAAAATATAACCCCAACCACATTCCAAGGCTAGAAACATACAGGAAAGGATGGGTATGGCCTCAGCAACTGCCGGTTCCCAAAAATCCCAGTGTGGTTCATATTTTGAAGCAAAAAATTTCCCCAGATGATTTCAGACCAGAAGGCCAAGGGCAACAAGCTCAAACTTTGAAAGAGACACATCCACGTTATTATTAATAATTCCTTCCATTGGTGGGTTCCAATGAGATGGAATGGAGAGGGTAACACCTGGAATAAAATTTCCATTATGTTATTTCCATCCCTCAATCCAAGAAGTGGCCCATTCAATCCAGAATTCGGGGGGTTTGTGAACTTGATGAAAAACAACATCGTTACGCCAGACCCAAATAATCCCAGCCAAAGTGAAAAGATAACCTGAATGAGCCAAGGAGAGAGTGTAACACCAGCACATTCGAAGACCGGGAAGGTTAGAGGCCAATGCCAGTGAAGTGGCAGAAGCCGAGCCCCATTTATTCCAAATTTGCCTAGCTCCCGGGCAGTGAATGATGGCATGCAAAGGAGTTTCTGGAATGTTTGGGAAGAAAGGGAAAAAGGAAGAACTGGCCATATGACGGTAAGTGAGAGTTCTCATGGTCGGGGATGATACCGCTGTCTTCAGATGGAAAGAGGTCTTGGGAGCAAGCTGCAACTTTTGGGAGGTACCTGTGAGAGCTGGCACAGGCTGCTCAACGAAAGTGGAACTACCCATTTCCAAGGGTATGCCCAATACATTATGAGGGTCCTATGATGCCACACAAGTTGAAGATGGAATAGCCATAGAAACTAAAGGATAGGACCGAAACCCAAACAAGAACTCATGCATGTCCCCATCCCTCAAAAGCAGAGAAGAAGAAAGAGGGGGAAAGGACATACCGATCTGGAAAGAAGAAAAACCTCTAGGAACATAAGGAACAACCGCCTGGCACATCTCTGAGCTTGTATAGGGAGGATGCCCAGAATCCAGAGCTAACCCTGAATCCTGGGTGAGGAGATCCTACTTTGAAGACTCAGTAGCCTCCGGGACATCCCACGCCCCAACCTCAGGAAAGGGGTGAGAATGGGAGGATGTCTGCTTACCTCTAGGGACATTCTTGGGAGGGTGGATCCCCTCGCCTTGCTTCCTTCAGTGACATAACTAGAGGGAATGCCCCTACAAGAGGCAATGAGAGCATAACTGGGGAAAAACCAGAAACAGAATCTCCTGGTTCCAAAAGAGATTGTCCTACATGCGGAGGGATATATTGGAAGGAGGGAGAAGAGAGGTATCCAGTTACACAAAGATACGGGCCACCACGACGTCCCCCCCTGCTTGAAGTCCTAACATCAGTGCATAGGAAGCCTCCAAGAGCATCTCCAATCACCTTAAGGATCCCTCCATTCTGTAAGGGCAGAGGAAGACCCGAGAGGTGGACCCAAACCGCCACAAGGGGGGTCCTCTTTTGACCTGTGAGCTTCCATAGACCACCAAGAGAGGATAAAGCGCCATCTACCAAATGCTCGAGGGTCCCTACACCAAACATGAAGGAAGTCCACCTTCGAGGATAATATAAGGTAGAAAGAACTCCTGTGAAAAGCAGAGATTTTAATTGGAGAAAGAAGACCCTAGGAATGAACAAGATGCTGAAACACCACAAGGGAGGGTCTTGAAGCAACAAAACGCGCCACAGGAGTCCATTTCAGGCACACCTTCGCCTCTACAAAGGCTGACATCGAAAAATCTAGGAAAAGGCCGCCATCGACATGAGATACCTTCGAAGGAACCGTACACACCTCTGGGAAGCATGGGTGATGAGCGTCGTATAGCGATTTACACAAATCATCCTTGAGAAGAGATGTCTTACAATAATATTTCTGGTCCATAAGCTGAGGCATTACTTGAAGCACCATGAAGTATATTTAGCCTCATGAATCAACCTACTTCAGTATATTCTCAACTATCCAATGTTAACTGGATGCCTGTCATGGGTGGGAGTCATCCTATAGTTGTTCAAAATATGAATCATACTGCAGAAATCCATCAAAGGACAGGAATTACCATATTTCATTGTATAGCATCCCTCAATTGGGTTGGACACACCAAATTATGATCTACATGATGAGGAGGTGTTCTCTATTCAATAGATCTCCCAGATGGGGGAAATTCACTTCAATAGAACTTCTAGAAGCCTATCAGAAAAATAATGAAATACCCCTTGTTTAAAAAAGTGGATTTGGGAGTTATACATATATCATTAGAAAAAGAAGTTCTTCCCTATTCCTTCCTACTATCAGAAGGATGCATGAACAACAAAAAAGAGTACTAGGCCCTCATTGTAGGCCTAGAGTTGGCTCTCCAAGCACAATCCAAACACCTAAATATTAAAGGATACTCATAACTGGTCATAGACCAATATAATGGCAATTATGTAATCAAGAAAGAGGAGTTGATCCATTTTATGAGCCATGTACAAGAACTAATGGTAGAATTATCATTAGAGATGACATTGACTTATGTCACCTGGTCACAAAATGCACAGGCCGATGCATTGGAAAATGCATCTATGGATTTGGTCGACCTGTATCGAAACCAAAAAGTCATCATTATTGCCCATCGATGGATGGTCTTATCATTTATTCAGGCCAAAATGGACGATATTAATGAAATCAATCCCATCCTTGGGTCATATGGTCCCACCCCCAACTAGATGAATCTCATTTTATATTACATTAAAAGGTGATATCTCTAACTAGATAGGGATGGAATGGAACAAATACAGAGACGAGCAATCAACATCATTGCGTACAATAGAAAAAACTGGAAGAAGGTCCTTCATAAGAGAGGCCTTGATGGAGTCCTTAGTAGGTTCATTAAAGGATAAGAGACTACTACCTTCATAAAATAACTACATGACAGAACATGTGGAGCACATCAATCAGCATCCAAGAACTCACAACATATTTGATGACTTGGGTACAATTGGCCCACCATGATATAGGATTGTGACACATTCCCTAGGAAGTGTCATTCCGACCAAGTTCGTGAAAATTTCATCCACCAGCCCCTAGATTTACTTCACACAGGCAAGTACTCTTGGACATTCACCATATGGGGAATAGACGTCGTGGGACCATACCCTCCTACGATGACCAGAAAATTCCAATATATTCTCACAACAACTGACTTATTTTCCAAATGGCCAAAAGTTGTACCTCTCAAATAGATCAGGAAATAATAATTTTCAGCTTCAGGAAATCTAAAATCATCACCATGTTTGGTGTACATCATACAATACTGAAGAAAAATGGAACCAATTTCTACTCTTTTGAGTTGGACAAGGTAGATCAGGAGCATGGAATCAAGGACAACCATTCATCTCACTATCATGAAGCTTCCAATGGATATATAGAGGCCTTTAACAAGACACTATCCAATACACTCTAAAAAAAGGTATAACGGGACAATAAATCATGTCCAAATAAGATCCTCCATGATATGTGGGATTACTAGACCAGAACTCGCACCACCACTCAAGAAACCCCATAATCATTAGTATATGGGACAAAGGCAGTTCTACCCATTGATGTTTAATTACCATCACATCGTGTGGAAATTTGTGATCAACTTTCCATAGATGATTAGACAAATAAATGGTTTAATGAGCAAGAGAGGTTGGATGAGAAAATATTTCACACTATGCACCATTTTAATGTTTACCAGAACTGGATTACATGAGCCTTCAATAAGAAGGTTCACTTCTGATCAGTCCTTGAAGGAGAAATGGTGTTAGTCCTTAGAAAATCAATGATACGCAAAAAGAAACCTCCAGAGTTGGAGCCAAAATGGGAATGACTATATGTTATACACAAGTTATACTCCAATGGAGCATATTCCTTAATTTCAATGGATGGACAACTCACCATAGATCCCACCACAATGAGGTTTTTAAATAAGTACTTTGTGTAATCGCATCAATATCGTCTTAGTTGTATGATGTTAAACTACATAGGGCCACCTATATCTATGATTACATGACACTAAACTATACATAAATGGCCCTGATCGCATGAAATTAAGCTACGTGATGAACTCATCTTAGCTGCAAGATGTTAAACAACATAGCAACATATGCATCCACAATGTACGAGGTTAAACGTCCCAACATATTCATCCTAACCACAAGGCATTAAACTGTATGGTTATCACTATGTACGAAACAATGACTTGTTTCATATGAATTAAATATATGCAAGGGAAAGATAAAATTCCCCCCTTCATGTGTATAGTTAAAACAGAAAAAACGAGGTCCTTTTAAAGAGCTTTGTGCGTTCATGATTCATACCCTTGTAGGATATGTTGTGACATGTAGATCCTACATCCAAGTCCAACCACCAACATCAGATAGAAAAGAACAAATGCACCCCTCCTTGTGTATGGCCTGAGCCTATGCAGGGAGGATCTTTCCCAAAGCTACATATGGCTTGATTTCTATTCGTCAATGGGATAAGTAGATACACCTTGACCCTAAGTCTTGGTCCAACCATCACATGACATGGAATGCCTCTGTTATATCCTCTATTTCCCCTATAATACAAGGGTAATCCTTGTCCCTCCTTGTTTCTCACAATGAGTATAACTCATGTGAGCTTATAAATGGTGGTAAGGACTTCCCCCACAAGGAAAAACATATAGGAGTACAATAATCTCATCATTATTAAAGCATGGTATAAAACGACCCCTCTCCATTGACATGTCATCCTATCATGGGGATTACTTTTAAATACATATGTCTTAATTCCCATTCATTAATGGTATATGTAGTGACGCCCAGATTCTATATCTTGGTCCAGCCACCAGGTCAATGTCAACAATACCCATCTCCCTATGTACATGACAGATGTGCATAGGGGAGTCCATGAAAAGTTCTAACCATATGACATTAAACTACATGGTACCTCTAGAACTATGTATGGATTGACTCCCATTCATTAATGGGATACGTAGAGACACCTTGACCATAAGTCTTAGTCTATCCACCACTAGATACAAATTCACCCTATCTATGCACATGTCAAACTGACATGAAGATTTTTCAATAACTACATGTGGCCTGATTCATTCCCTTTTAGGTTACATAGTGACACCTAGATCCTTCATCCTTGTCCAGACACCATTTAAAAAAACTACTCCTGTAACAGCCCGAGATTTTATGAAAACTATTCTTTTTAATTTTATTAATGTCTTGTGTTGTACACTACACCAAACGGAGTTTGCACCACACGCATCCTTGACTTGCCTTGCATTACACGCAATCGCAACCTTCCTCGATAGCGTGTGTAGTACGCAATACCGAGTTTCACTAAACAACGATATGCTATTAAAATATTATTAAAACTAGCCGTTATGAATAGTAATAACCACTTTTTGAAATTTTATAAATTTTATTTTTCAAAATGGACTTCATTTTTGGATTCGGAATATCGAAATTAGCCTAGGGTGAAATTTTGGTATTTTTCTGAAAACTTTCAATTTTTGATGAATAGTGAAACCACTAAGTGGTAGGTTAAAAAACTGAATTTTGCATAAAACTTAATTTTACCGCTTCTGTGAATGGAATTTCTAAAATCCGACAGACACGGTTGATATCAGTAAGTAAAATGTGGTTCAATGAGATAAAAATAATTTTTTGGTGAATAGTAACTTTTTACTTTTTTTTACCGCGGTTAATAGTAAATAGGGTAACTAAGGGTAAATATGATATTACTATTACCCTAACACATGTCCTAATTCTATTGGATAAGTGTAATTCGACCAAAAACAACCTTATGAATAAAATATGACCATTTAGGCCCACTTGAGTTAGATTAGGACATTTATTATTAATTTATTTAAAGAAGGGTTAAAATAGTTAAAATCAAAGTTTTATAAGTAAATCATTTTTAATATGGGGTTATACATACGATAAATTCGACTATAAATATTCATTAGAAAGCTAAAAAGATTGCCTACATAATGGTATTTTATTTGTAATTTTTATACATTAAATAAGTTAATTTATTTATGACCCAATGATGATGCAGTAATTATCTTATTAATGAAATATTGACATAATTGATGTTATAAACACCAAAATAAATGTAATTTGAGACGTTTTATGAATTACACTAATTTTCTAGGTTAATATGATATATTAGTGTTGATCTAATCAACTTGGTTCGAACATATAATTCTGTTATGACTTTCACAAAAATCATATATCAAATAGTGTCAAAATTGACACAAAATAGTTTTTAAATCAACTATTATATTATTAATTGTTATTTTATTCCTAAAAATCTAAGGTTCGGCCAAATGACATAGATAAGGATATATATATTAATAATAAACAATTTTGGGTTCGTTTGGCATGTTATAGTAAGTGTATTAACCATATAGTGAAAGAAAACAAAAAGACACGGTAAAAGTTAAATTATATAACTTAGAGTTAAATCTAATTGATAAGGTTAAACTAATACCCTAAACTTGTCTAAATCCTATTGGTTGATAGGATTTCGACCCATCCCCACTTTATATTCGAAATAATACCCTTGGGAACCATTATAAACCGATTTTGACTTTAATATAAAATAATACTTTGAGATATTCCTAAGGTGCCCCTCTCCTCCCTTATAAAAGGGCACCTCCTCCCCCTCCTCCTCACACCAATTTGAGCACTCAAGCTCGTCCAACCCCTGCCATTTTCTCCTCTACACTTCCCTAGAATAATCCTAGAGGTCATGGTATTCTTCAAAGACCAATCTTAGTTCCCTAAGTGGAGGATTCAAAGAGGCGTTCCAAAGAAGAGGTAATATCCATTACCGATCTTTTCAATTTCTTTCTTCTTCAACTTCTTCTTCTTTAGTTGTTTCATGAAAAAGTAATAACATAAGTATTAATTACATACTGATATGTTATTATAAATATGAAACAACCCTAATTCACCTTCTATCCATCCTACGGAAAAATGAAATCACCGCGCGTGCGTACGTACGGAATACCGTCTCCACGCCGTGGTGTAATCTATTTTCCGCCACCACCTTAATAGGATGGGTATAATGGTGTAATAAGTAACTATATATGATTATTATAGAGTTATATTGATACTGAAATAATATTCATACACTTTAACACAATTCCACGACCATGGGAACGATATCATCGCTCGTGCGTACGTACGGACTACCGTCTCCACGACGCGATGAGATTCATTCTCCACATTAACCATTCATGAATGATTATAAAGCATATATAATAAGTACTAATGAAATATATGACATAATAATGATACTGGATTTATGTATATTTATATGTATGTCATCTACTTAATTCCATTCAATTCAATAAGGAAACGAAAACAGCGTTCATGCGTACGTACGGACTACCGTCTCCATGAACGGTGTATTTCATTCCATTATCAATATATTATATATATATATATGTATATTCTGAATATATATTATATATAAATCATGTTTTACATTCTGGATATAAGTAATCATGATCCAAGTAATCATATTAATAATTACAAGTTAAAAACACGAACGACAAATAAGACAATTTTACCCAAAATGCTACTTTAACATGAATTTACAAAAGACCGGGTAATATAAAGACATAAGAGAACCATATATGATATCATAACAATGAATATGATTCTGTAATAAGTCAATAACATTATGTAAATCATTATACAGGAGGTTCGGACACGTAAAAAGCAATTCGGACCTAAGGTAAGGGATAACTTTTCAATCCCATTTTTATCCGAGATTGCTTATACTTATGTATTTACTGGGGTTACGTTTAACATCCATGACCATGTTTTCTAAAAATGTTTTTATAAAATGTTTACCATTCTTCCATGAATGTTTAAATTCATTTTTACCCTTTATTGACTTTTTACCACATTGTATGAATGGAATCTTTCCTTTGGTTACCATATAAGGTACTTTTTGACTTTTCCGACAGAGTACGAGAAGAATGTTTTTTTAACTTATACGGCATGAATGGATTTTTAAAACATTATTTCCAAGAAGCTTCCTTTACAAGTTTTCAATTTTATTTTTAATCATCTTCTTTTGTTTTAAAGTTTTATGACATTTTAAGAAATAAAAAAATGTTTTTGAAGAAGAAAGGATATTTTCCTCAAGAATGAATTTCAAGTGTTTTATCAAAATTATTTTCCATCTAAGATAATAAAGGGGTTTGTTTATATCCCTATTATTACATGGATTTGAATATGTTGTGATGGAAATATTTTTATGAATTCCTTTATCTTATATGAATTGTTTTATGATGTCATGTTGTTTAAGAATCCCATTTTTATTACATGGGTTACGCTATGATGTATGGTTTATGATTATGTGGCACACATAAGAAAGGATTCATTATAAGATGGGTGGGACCTATATCTCCCTCCAATGCATTGGGTAAAGATTTTATATGTCATGAGATAGACATGGCTGGAACGGAAGGTTATTTCGGTTCAGTGATACAGGACTGAAACGAGGAGTGAACTCGGTTCAGAAATGGACTTTGTCCACTAAGATAGTCTTGGAAATGAGTCTTGACTAACAAGAAATGATTCTATATGATTATGTGTGTATGCCACAAAGTTTCATGTTTTAAGTTATGCTTATTGGGATTTCATTTCACCACTATGATTTATCCCATGATATGAAATTATGCTCTCTTTTGCAGGTTAAGATTTCCAAAAGTTATGTTCTTATGAATATGATGTGATTGATTTTCTTTTTCTTACCCTTACTGAGCATTTGAGCTCACCCTTTTATGTTTTATTTTCCCCAGGATATAAAGAAAGGTTTTAGGTAGAAAAAAAAGGGGAATATCTTTATGGGAGATATTGAAGATTTTTCACCACGATTAGAAGATTACGTTCCGAGTTTCCAAAGACACTAAACTATTACGGTCCTTGTGTGTGTGTTTTTGTTATGTACTAAGTATTCCGTAAAAGTAATGTAATGTCAATGTACGTCAGGCTTCGGGTCTTTACAGTTGATATCAGAGGAAAGGTTTAGTCAACCTTTGGAAACTAGGATGCGAAAACGTTAGTGATATCCCTAGAGATATTTCTAAGGTATGTCAAGGGATGTCCCTAAGGATAAGTATACGTATAAGATATAGTCCTAGAACTATGGTAACGATCATAGAATTAAACCTAAGAAGTTAGGTATTGAGGATACTCCCCCTTTATAATGTTGTTTTCCCTAGCATGATTTTTGCCTCTCACACTATTCTTTTTGGGTTTTAGAAATGGCTGGAAACAAGATGATTCACAATAAGGGAGGATATGATGGACAATGGAATGATATTATTCATAATGAAAAGGGATTTGGAAGTCCAAACATCATTATTATGCCGAATCAGCAATCTCATAATATGATCAATAAAGTAAAATTTGGTAAGTTTCCTGACTCGGCTAATAAGAGAAAGATGGAGTTTCATGATGCTCATAGAGGAAAGAAAGTTCAATTTCCCCTATGTAAATCATGTGGGAAGAGGCATCAAGGAGAATGTTTCAAAGGAACTGGAAGATGCTTTGGGTGTGGAAAAGAAGGACACAAAGCATGTAAGTGCAAAGGAAAAGGTTCAGTTAACACCATGGATGAGGATAATGGTATTGCTATGACATCAACAATGGTTAAATGCTTTAAATGTGGAATGTACGGGTATTATGCAAACCAATGCCCTAAGGGAAAGTCTCATGAAGAGAATCAGTATGGTCGTATGGGAAGTATTTATGTTGATGATGATGAAGAAACTACAAATGATATGTGAGATGAAAGAAATGTTGAAGCTCGGTCAATGGTCTAAGAATGTAGTGGAATTATTACATGTTTATCATGTGTAATATTGTATAAGTAATCTCATAGAATAAGGAGACATCTAAGGATTGTTACACTGTTGTCTTTCATTATGTTTTGAAAGTGTATGATGAATGGTACCAGTAACCCTGAAAGGATATTCAGATACTTTTGGAAAGTTGATGATAAGTGCATAATGAAAGGATAAGAAGATAATGAGATGTTTGATTGTATTCATGAGCTCATGATTGATATAAGAACTAAGTGATATCATGGTTTGAGTATATAGAATTCTAAGGATTTTGGTATGTGTAAAGTGTTAACTTTTAACTGCATTCATGTTTTCACTAAGGTTCAATGGGTATTCAAGAGAATACATGATTAAGGACTTTGAATGTTTGGAATGTAACCAAAAAAAACAAAAAAAAAACATATCTTATGATATATGGGGTTCAACGATGGTATTAAATCTATGGTAATCGTTTTCACTTTGTTATGAGAGTGGACTGCAGTATTGTGGATAAGCCTAAAGATTGGAATGAATTATGTTGGACATAAGTTAGTATTGTTTAAGGATAGAAATTTTTTTCGATATTATTGATGGGATGTTATAGTAATATAGTTTTAGAAAAAGGACAACCTGCAGGACGGGCGACAACCCATCGCATCGGACAAGGCTGTAGGAATCGAACCCACAACCGAAGTGTGACTGGCCTTTATCACCTACCACTGGCCTACAGGAAGTCCCTATTTAGTAGAAACTAGTTTTATTATATTAAGCAGTATGATATATGATGTATTAGTCTATTTTAGGAACCATATATGATTAATCTCACTATAGACCGACTTATGTATATAATTTTTGCTAACCTTTTGTTTGAGATAGATGGAATGACCCATCATTCTATCACATGATCTGCTAACACTTCACGAATAACAAATTCAACTTCATTTATTTAAGAGATGAAGTGGAAATTGTTCAAGGCATGAACAATAGTGAGATTGTACCAAAATAAAGTAAGTATTTATTCTAATTCAAATTTTCAACTTTAGGGAAATGATCTTGAAAACCAAAAATGTTGTCCTAGTGCTCTTATATCTAATGAATCAGATGGTAACTTAGATCATCACAAATTTATGGCTTTGTGATTGCTGGCTTTTCCATATCCATGTTCTCTACCACTCTCCATCAGAACATGATGGTTAGATTTGTCTTCCATATCCATATTTTCACCTATGTGGAAACCCAGTGATTAGTTTATTTGGGTAATCGTTACATTTCATACTTTAGTTTTTAAAGACAAGTTTTGGTATTCCTTTTTACGATGTGGGTTTCTATTAAAGAAACTTTCGAATTGTAAACTATTTATAACCCCGACGAATTTCGAGGGCGAAATTCATTTTAAGGGGGGTAGAATGTAACAGCTCGAGATTTTATGAAAACTATTCTTTTTAATTTTATTAATGTCTTGTGTTGTACACTACACCAAAAGGAGCTTGCACCACACGCATCCTTGACTTGCCTTGCATTACACACAATCGCAACCTTCCTCGATAGTGTGTATAGTACGCAATACCGAGTTTCACTAAACAACGATATGCTATTAAAATATTATTAAAACTAGCCGTTATGAATAGTAATAACCACTTTTTGAAATTTTATAAATTTTATTTTTCAAAATGGACTTCATTTTTGGATTCGGAATATCGAAATTAGCCTAGGGTGAAATTTTGGTATTTTTCTGAAAACTTTCAATTTTTGATGAATAGTGAAACCACTAAGTGGTAGGTTAAAAAACAGAATTTTGCATAAAACTTAATTTTAACGCTTCTGTGAATGGAATTTCGAAAATCCAACAGACACGGTTGATATCAGTAAGTAAAATGTGGTTCAATGAGATAAAAATAATTTTTTGGTGAATAGTAACTTTTTACTTTTTACCGCGGTTAATAGTAAATAGGGTAACTAAGGGTAAATATGATATTACTATTACCCTAACACATGTCCTAATTCTATTGGATAAGTTTAATTCGACCAAAAACAACCTTATGAATAAAATATGACCATTTAGGCCCACTTGAGTTAGATTAGGACATTTATTATTAATTTATTTAAAGAAGGGTTAAAATAGTTAAAATCAAATTTTTATAAGTAAATCATTTTTAATATGGGGTTATACATAAGATAAATTCGACTATAAATATTAATTAGAAAGATAAATAGATGTCCTACATAACGGTATTTTATTTGTAATTTTTAGACATTAAATAAGTTAATTTATTTATGACACAATGATGATGCAGTAATTATCTTATTAATAAAATATTGACATAATTGATGTTATAAACACCAAAATAAATGTAATTTGAGACTTTTTATGAATTACACTAATTTTATAGGTTACTATGATATATTAGTGTTGATTTAATCAACTTGGTTGAAACATATAATTCTGTTATGACTTTCACAAAAATCATATATCAAATAGTGTCAAAATTGACACAAAATAGTTTTTAAATCAAATATTATATTATTAATTGTTATTTTATTCCTAAAAATCTAAGGTTCGGCCAAATGACTTAGATAAGGATATATATATTACTAATAAACAATTTGGGGTTCGTTTGGCATGTTATAGTATGTGTATTAACCATATAGTGAAAGAAAACAAAAAGACACGGTAAAAGTTAAATTATTTAACATAGAGTTAAATCTAATTGATAAGGTTAAAATAATACCATAAACTTGTCTAAATCCTATTGGTTGATAGGATTTCGACCCATCCCCACTTTAGATTCGAAATAAGACCCTTTGGAACCATTATAAACCGATTTTGACTTTAATATAAAATAATATTTTGAGATATTCCTAAGATGCCCCTCTCCTCCCTTATAAAAGGGCACCTCCTCCCCCTCCTCCTCACACCAATTTGAGCACTCAAGCTCGGCCAACCCCTGCCATTTTCTCCTCTCCACTTCCCTAGAATAATCCTAGAGGTCCTGGTCTTCTTCAAAGACCAATCTTAGTTCCCTAAGTGGAGGATTTAAAGAGGCGTTCCAAAGAAGAGGTAATATCCATTACCGATCTTTTCAATTTCATTCTTCTTCAACTTCTTCTTATTTAGTTGTTTCATGAAAAAGTAATAACATCAGTATTAATTACATACTGATATGTTATTATAAATATGAAACAACCCTAATTCACCTTCTATCCATCCTACGGAAAAATGAAATCACCGCGCGTGCGTACGTACGGAATACCGTCTCCACGCCGTGGTGTAATCTATTTTCCGCCACCACCTTAATAGGATGGGTATAATGGTGTAATGAGTAACTATATATGATTATTATAGAGTTATATTGATACTGAAATAATATTCATACACTTTAACACAATTCCACGACCATGGGAACGATATCATCGCTCGTGCGTACGTACGGACTACCGTCTCCACGACGCGATGAGATTCATTCTCCACATTAACCATTCATGAATGATTATAAAGCATATATAATAAGTACTAATGAAATATATGACATAATAATGATACTAGATTTATGTATATTTATATGTATGTCATCTACTTAATTCCATTCAATTCAATAAGGAAACGAAAACAGCGTTCATGCATACGTACGGACTACCGTCTCCATGAACGGTGTATTTCATTCCATTATCAATATATTATATATATATGTATATTATGAATATATATTATATATAAATCATGTTTTACATTCTGGATATAAGTAATCATGATCCAAGTAATCATATTAATAATTACAAGTTAAAAACACGAACGACAAATAAGACGATTTTACCCAAAATGCTACTTTAACATGAATTTACAAAAGACCGGGTAATATAAAGACATAAGAGAACCATATATGATATCATAACAATGAATATGATTCTGTAATAAGTCAATAACATTATGTAAATAATTATACAGGAGGTTCAGACACGTACAAAGCAAGTCAGACCTAAGGTAAGGGATAACTTTTCAATCTCATTTTTATCCGAGATTGCTTATACTTATGTATTTACTGGGGTTACGTTTAACATCCATGACCATGTTTTCTGAAAATGTTTTTATAAAATGTTTACCATTCTTCCATGAATGTTTAAATTCATTTTTACCCTTTATTGACTTTTTACCACATTGTATGAATGGAATCTTTCCTTTGGTTACCATATAAGGTACTTTTTGACTTTTCCAACAAAGTATGAGAAGAATGTTTTTTAACTTATACGGCATGAATGGATTTTTAAAACATTATTTCCAAGAAGCTTCATTTACAAGTTTTCAATTTTATTTTTAATCATCTTCTTTTTTTTTAAAGTTTTATGACATTTTAAGAAAGAAAAAAATGTTTTTGAAGAAGAAAGGATATTTTCCTCAAGAATGAATTTCAAGTGTTTTATCAAAATTATTTTCCATATAAGATAATAAAGGGTTTTGTTTATATCCCTATTATTACATGGATTTGAATATGTTATGATGGAAATATTTTTATGAATTCCTTTATCTTATATGAATTGTTTTATGATGTCATGTTGTTTAAGAATCCAATTTTTATTACATGGGTTACGCTATGATGTATGGTTTATGATTGTGTGGCACACATAAGAAAGGATTCATTATAAGATGGGTGGGAACTATATCTCCCTCCAATGAATTGGGTAAAGATTTTATATCTCATGAGATAGACATGGCTAGAACGGAAGGTTATTTCGGTTCAGTGATACAGGACTGAAACGAGGAGTGAACTCGGTTCAGAAATGGACTTTTTCCACTAAGATAGTCTTGGAAATGAGTCTTGACTAACAAGAAATGATTCTCTATGATTATGTGTGTATGCCACAAAGTTTCATGTTTTAAGTTATGCTTATTGGGATTTCATTTCACCACTATGATTTATCCCATGATATGAAATTATGCTCTCTTTTGCAGGTTAAGATTTCCAAAAGTTATGTTCTTATGAATATGATGTGATTGATTTTCTTTTGCTTACCCTTACTGAGCATTTGAGCTCACCCTTTTATGTTTTATTTTCCCCAGGATATAAAGAAAGGTTTTAGGTAGAAAAAAAAGGGGCAGATCTTTATGGGAGATATTGAAGATCTTTCACCACGATTAGAAGATTACGTTCCGAGTTTCCAAAGACACTAAACTATTAAGGTCCTTGTGTGTGTGTTTTTGTTATGTACTAAGTATTCCACAAAAGTAATGTAATGTCAATGTACGTCAGGCTTCGGGTCTCTACAACTCCTTTCCTATACATGGGCCAGACTAAAACTGGGAATGTGTTTCCAAAGCTACGTGGACTTTGATTCCCTTCTAATTAGGATATATAGGAAACCTCCATGAGGATCAAGATCGACACTTCACTCACATGATCCTTTTCATGTTGGTTCAATCTTTCCCTTACCATATTATGTTAAACTACATAGGATACCTGAACAACATGTGGCTTGATTCCCATCCATCAATGGGACAAGAAGTGACAATTGGGACTTTCCAGGTCTAGCTTCCAGGAAACAACACCTCCCCCGGTGTACAAGATAGACTTTCATAGTGAAATTCATAAGTCCTAACCGCATGATGTTAAAATTCATGTCCAAATAAGTCATAACCACATGAAATTAAACTATAAGGTATCTTAAGAACTATGTATGGATTTATTCTCAATATAAAGAGATATGTAGTGATAGTTGGATTGGGAATCCCTAGTCCAGCCATGAAAAACAAATTCCCCCAATCCCCTGCATGTGAAATGAAAATAGATCCAGGGGATTTAAAATCAAGACTCTTACATCCAGAAAGTATCAAAATACCATGCTTCCCTTTACATACCAATCATATCTACTTATAGGATCTCATACCTCATAACTAATCCAGGCCTGGATATCTCTGACATACCCAGACATCCCCTTTCCATCCATTAAACTCCATGCTCTGAGAAATATTAGACCACCATAATCACCCATGGCTATCTAAAATCGACTACTTGTGTCTTATAAGAACCTTTGTTTGATTATGAATAAAATGCCCCAATGACTCTGCATATGTTGTCCACAAAAATGTCCTATCAACCAAAGGAAAATTTTCCCCAAGAGAGGTTGATCCTACTTCCGTACACCCATTGGATCCTAATCCTCGCGTCATACCTCATTATTCAAGGGCTCCTGGAATCATGGTTTATACCTTCCTCCACCTCTCATGTCTGTGGCATATTAGGAATATCCCAAACCGATTATCTCATATTTACACATGATCCCTTTAATATTTCATCCCTACAACATGACATTAAACTATGTTTTCGACATCCTTTTTGAAAGACCTAAGACTGTATGGACCCACAGTAGTTAACTCATCCACATCGAGTCACTCATGTCCTCACCGGATGACGTCAATCTGCATGTCCCAATGTCCTAACCACATGACATTAAACTAAAAGGTACCCAAAATATAGCTAAAATTACCTCACTCCCTCTATGCATACCAAAATTATACAAGGAGCCTGATATTGTGACACTTGGATCTTTAAAACTGGGCCCTGATCTAACAAGGGAATCAAAATATCCCACCTAACATACATGTAAAATATGTGTAGAAGATCCCAATTCCACGAGTAATCACGAGATGAGTGTTTCTAATATTTCCAAACCAACTCTCTCCATTCCTCAAAATATGTGCTTTGGGTGATCTTGGAGTGTCATAATCCATCATGTCCATCTGGAATGAATGGTTAGTGTTCTATATACATATTTTTCGTCTATGCACATAATGCCCCGGTGGATCTGTATATATTTCCCTCAAAAATGCTTGTCATCCAAAGGTAAACTCGTCCACAATAGAGAATTTTCCTATTTTGGTATCCTTAATGGATTCTAAGCCACCATTTAATTTCTTATAATCTAAGAGTTCTCAAAACCATTGTTTACACTCCCCTCCCTACCCATGTCCTAGACATGTCAGAACTTCTTGGCCTGATTACCCTCCATTTACTCACAACTTATATATCAATGTTCAAATCACATGACATTTAAACTACATGATACTCGATACTTTGTATTCACCCTTAGGATAGGTTACATCAAAGTGTATTTCTCCTCATGACCTTGTGCATGAAATGAATCTGTATAAGAATTTTCTACACACACCCCACCTTATTGGTGAATCCATATCCAAAACAAAAAATCCCCATCCAAATGCATGAATCAGATCCACATAGGAATGAGCCTTAAATGAACTATGTATAATATGATCCCTATAATCAAAGGATACATAGTGACATCCGAATATCATATGTCAAATCCATCCATGAAATAATATTTTCACATCCCCTCTTGTGCAAGGGTGAAACCTGCGTATTGAAAACAACTCACACTGATAGGATAAAAATGCCTCCACCAATTCATGGTATTCCCAGAAAAGTTCAACCTAAAATGCACCTTCTCATGTTCAAGAATCCATATTCACAAACCATACTCTGCATCTAGAAAGTTATGAATCCCCATAACCATCCCTATCCATTAGAAATGGATGGATATTGTCTTGTGGACACCTTTGTTTAACTATGCACATAATGCCCCGACGACTCTGCATATGTTGCCCACAAAAATGGTTGATCAACCCAAGGAAAATTAGTCCTAAATATATTCTTTCCTAATCTCCATAATCCTCTATGAAGTCTATATATCACCTCATTCCTCATTTTTAGAAACCCCCTGGATTACAGTTTACATATTTTCCCTTTTCAACACTTGAAGAAAAAGAACCTTTCGGGTCAAACTAATGCAGAAAATATGAATCATCTACCCTCCTATATTTAGAGTGAAATTATTTTTCGAAATAAATATCAAATTTCCTGGTTGTATGATGTTAAAATACCACATGCAATAGCCCTCCATTTCACAAGTCAAATTCATGTGGGAGAAGTTTCTAAACTAGAACTAATATAAATTCCCCCATACTTTTAGACATTGTTCCCTTAACAAGCCACCCATTGTGGACCTCAATAGTGAAACAAATAAAAAATTCTATACAAATTTTCTGGAAATCCGAAATGGATGTTCAGTGTCCTACCAACAACTTAGTTTTACTATGCACACAATGCCCTAGTGGCTCTACGTATATTGCCCACAAAAATAGCCTATCAAACAAGGGAAAATTTATCCTTAGGAGAGGTATTTTCATACTTTTGTATGTCCCATTTCTTCCATGACCTATATCATGTCTTATATCCATAAATCACAAGTCAGGGTCAGGAAAGACCCCTCTTCTATGTATGAATGTTTCCCGGAGAATCTTGGTTAATGAGTCCCTTCTTCCATTCCCTATATCATGTTTCATATCCATAAATCACAAGTCAGTATCAAGAAAGATCCCTCATCCATGTATGAACGTTTCCTGGAGATTCTCGGTTAATGAGTCCTAAATTGGGGCCTTTTCCCCACAAGTCATGGTCAAATTTATTCTACATAAAACATCAGTAATGATAGTATGGTCGGAAATACTCTAAACTACCAATTAAAAGAGACACAATAGTAACTAGAATGAAAACCCATAAAGGGAACCCGGGAAAAAAGTTGATCCCAACACATAGAACCTATAATACATACGGTTTAGGAAAAAATTGAGTAATAAAATGTCATCAAAAGACCTAAATCTTGTTAGGTTGAAAACCTGTAAAGGTTGACCTAAGTAAAAGTCAAGTTATACCCACTATTACCACACCATAAAAAGATTAGGAAAAAATTAGGGTGATAATGAATAGGGAACAATGTTTGTTAGGTTCTCCATGCGACCCTAGCAAGAGTCAAACTACGCTCGCTGAGCCCCTCTATATAGGAAACAATTAGGGCATGATTTTATTATTTCTTTTAACCTAGATTATGACTCAAATTGATATCTGTTTAAGAAAATGGTTTTAACTATAGTTGATCATGATTGATTTCTATAGTAGGAAAACGAAGGAAAATCATTAGAGAGTGAAATATTTTCATTCTATTACAAAAAGGTATAGAGGGTGTCCACAACTCGAGGCCTCTCCATGTGGGTAGAACATGAAAATTAAAAAATATGTTCAGAAGACTTGCTGAGTTGTATCAATGTATGATTCTACACTTTAATATCCTGACAGTGATTTATCAAAGTCACGGTCTCGACCTCCACACCTCCCCACAATGCCTCCGCCTCTTGTGATGCCTCAAGGACAGAATTTTCCCATTCCTCTACTAGTCGTTGTCCCTCATAAACTATGACTGAAAAATGGGATCATTCCTATTTGAGCCACTCTAATTTTCTACACCACTATTCTAGTTCCTAATCAAGCTACTCTGATAAGGACTTTTGTTTTGAGTGTTCACTCAGAAACCTCACAAATGCTTCATCTTTATGAACAACTTCATTCATAAGAATCTATCTAGTTGTAGAAAGATTATCCATGGAAACTATATAAAATATTTGGGACTCAAGTGAACCATATTTATTTTTAGTAATGACAACCTACCTCAATATGTCATAAATGATGTGGTAATGAAATCCTCGAAACCCCAGGACCATAATCTAGAGAGGTAACTTTGGAAGCTTCATTGGCATATCAGTAAGTAGTGATTGATAAATCAATCTCATGAAGTTCTTCCATGACCTTTGAAGGTCTGATCTAAGGATGACCATTCCCTATCCATCAGTCTTATAATCTCTCTTAGATGACAAAAATATATTAAAAAAATACACATCACTAGGGAGGGACCTGATTCACTGGCCACAACACAACTGGATCCCTCAGCAGCCTCACCCCTGATTGTAGCAATGGAGACCAAGATTAAAGTATCTACCAAAATAACTAGTGTTAGTATTTGTGATCCTAAAGTTATAAATAAAGCAAGTAAATATACTCAATCCCTGGAAAAATGGAAGGGGGGAAAGGGTGGTGGTAGGAGGATTGGGAAAATAATGACCACTTTTCAAAGAATCAATACCCTCGACTTCCATAATGGTATTGATGAACGATGAATATGGTGCTACATTTTCAATATGAAATTGTGTTTTAGGAAAGTCCAAGGGTACCCAAGATTCAATGCCACACCTGACTGGATCAGAAGTCTCCATAGAAGCTTCCAGAAGCTCATTTATAGAAATTAGGCTCACAGAAATAACCAACATGGAAAAATGTGTAATAGCTAGTCCTAAACCCACAAGAACTAGGGACACAGCTACTCCTGTAATTGTAGAAAAAGGAACAATGTCCCATTCCAAATTTTCAGAATCCAGGATAGCACCCTCCCCTATGGGTATGACTTATGGGGAAGCCAGATCGATAATCTCAACTTGAACATTGATCCCCAAAGGTTATACTTCTACTAGGTATGGGTTCATCTGGTTTTGGGTGGTCAAATCCTCAGGACCTGGAGCCCTTATAGAAACATGAGACATTTGGGGCTCTTCACCAAATTCAGCTACTGCTATCAAAGTTGTCATATCATTCTTTATGGCAGTAGGATCAACATGCTCTTTTTGGATTTTAACTTCTAAATGATCCTCCCCTATCTGGGAAAAGGCTTTGTGATTTGGGTCAGGAATGTCCAGAGGGTTTAGAATACCCCCAATCTCCTCAGCCGGTAATATTTCTCCACCCTATTCAACCACGACTGTCGATGATCCTTCTACCATTGAAGGAACACAAGCCAAAGATTCTTGAGAAACTACCTCCTGACTACTTATTGTTTATTCATCCAAATAAGCATGAAATAAATGGTTACAAAGATAAAAATAATTTGTTCTAACAACCCTATGGGCAGATATGATAGTTACTTATAACCCCCCTTTTGGTGTGTTTTAATAGTTGGGACCCTTCTCGGCATTTCTTAGTATGCCATGGGGATTTATCCATGATGGGAATATCAAGTGGATATGTAGGAGGGAATGCCCTGGTATGATTTTCAATAATTGCCTCCATATGTTTGGCAGCACCAGGAGAACCTTCCCCAGAAATCCCTACATCCAAAGGGACATGTTCCCCAACTGCAGTGCCCCTAAGGGTGTATAATGGAAAACAGATATTCTCCTGATAATCCTCAGATCCATTTGGAAGTAAAAAAAGGAGAGTTTAGAATATTCACAATGAAGGAAATTAAATTCTGGATTATTGAATAGAATGACCTATCCTTCGATATTAATTGGCTCTGAGAGTACCTCCATCCACGATACCTCATCAGAACAATGAAGTATACCATTAGAATCATTGAGAAACTTGTACATCTCGCTTAGATATGGGTCTATATAAGGTGGAACTGAGGCTAAATAATTCTATATAGAATCAATTCAGATGATTTTGGATCACTTGGATACTCCTGTAGAGAAGAGGATTAAGCTGGTAACTTATATGCAATGAGGCCAGGTGAAACATCAGTGGGATATTCTAGTGCAAACATAGAATGTAAATAGTATGTGTTTTAATAATTTATAGGATAAGTTTCTAGAAAAATTCTATCCTAAAAACTTGTTGTCGGAAAAGGATGTGGAGTTTATAAGATTGACTAAGGTATCTATGACATTCATGGAATATGAAATCCATTTCACTAACCTATTACGTTTTTTTTTCTAGATTTGGTGGGGGGTGTATGCAACCATGGTGAGTCATTTCCAAGATGGTCTCAATCATGAGATCAAGTAGTAGGTGAATAACTTTCACTTGATAAGAATTGATGAAGTTGTGGATCAAGCTATTATATCAGACGAAAACATTAGGGAGTATTCCTAAAGAAGACATGTAGTTCTAGTTGGTAGAACAGGTGGTGAATATTTTGATAATTGGAAGTGCCACTTTGAGAGTTTTTACTAGTGTGGTGGTGGAAATGTAAGTCATAAAAAGAAACCATTTTTCTAGGTTAGTGATCAAGTTTGATAATATTAGTGTGGAAGGTTAGGACATGTGCGTAGTTAGTGTTCCCGACCACCCGTTGAGTGTTAGGAATGTGATAGATTGGGCTACGTGCAAAGGTTCTATATAAACATGTGATAGTTGAGAAATGATTGATGGTAGAGACTAGTGAAAATTATATGTAGGGGTTGGTTATCGTATATCAAGTAGGCCATTGGAGTTCCATAGTCCATATTGGTAGGGGTGGTTGATATGGTACTCTATACTGAGATCATCCACCCCATCAGCGCAATTCAGTGCTAGGTACTTAAGCCGGAGCCCAGGGTTGCGGGATAGACCATCTTCATTCAGTTCATTATACACTAAGAAGTAGTGTGGCTGGACCATATACTATATGAGTTATGATCCTTGTAGCTTCCATTCTTTATAGTGTTTTATCTTTCAAAGGTTCCACTAATTCTTTTATCTCTTATCATCTCTTAGTTGTTTTGGGACTAGTTGAGGAATGTGTGTGTGTGGATATGTTGATTGAAACACCTATAAGGGTGAAAATAAAAATACCAAACATTGTAAGTATTGTGCTATGGATATCAGGGGGAATCATTTTCTATGGGACTTATTCATCCTCTAGATGTTGTGTTTTGACCTAATATTGGGAATGGATTGGTTAGTGTTGATCAAATCCCACATCAACTGTTACCATCATTAGGAAACGTTCACATCTCTTGATGAATACAATTTTTTACTTCATGGTGAGTGGGACGTTCGAGCAGGCCCTATAAGGATAGTTTGTCAACAATTAGGAAACTCATATCCCAATTGGATTTTCTCATGCTTGATAATGGGGAAATGACGCAAATTTTATTTCCTCTGGAGGTAGATTAGTTTTAGGATGTGTTTCCCAATGACTTCTCAGGGTTGTCACTCAAGAGAGATGTTGAGTTCATGATAGAGTAGTTTATAAGAGAAAAACAAGTTTCTATTCTGCCATATAGGATGAATCTAGAAGAAATATGAATATTAAGGTTCAGTTAGTGAAGTTGGAAAGAAAAGGGTTCATCTGTCTAAGTATGTCACATTGGGGATCTCTAGTTTTGTTTTCCAAGAAGGCATAGGGGTCATTGTGTTTGTGTGTAGATTATAGATAGTGAAATTAGATGTTGGTGAATATTCGATATCCTCTTTCAAAAATTGATGATTTGGTTGACTAGCTGAGGGGTGCTTTGGTGTTTTCTATAATTGATTTGAGATCATGATACCATCAGCTGAGGGTGAGACCTTCTGATATACCCTGAATCGATTTTAGAAGTAGGTATGTGTTATATGATTTTATGGTGATTATGTTTGGGTTTACCAACATACCAACTATGCTAATGGCTTTAATGAACTGAATATTTCACCCATATTTGAACCTGTTCAAGGTTGTCTGTGTTGATTACATCATGGTGTACTATAGAAATCATGTTGATCTTTCCAAACATCTTTACATCATCCTTAGTACACTATAAGAGCATAAGACTTACGCCATGTTATAAAAATTTCAATTCTGGATTGGTAAAGTTCACTTCTTGAGTCACATCATCTCTAGGCCAGGTGTGTCTATGGATTCGAAGAAATTACATGGGATTGTCTCTTGGGAGTATCCCAAGAATGTTTCAGATGTTTAGAGTTTTCGGGTATTGGATGGTTATTATCGAAGGTTCATTAACTATTTATCCCATTCGGTAGCACCACATTTAGGATTACCCAAGAATGGATTCAAGTTTGAGTGGTCTAAGGTATTTCAGAATTCCTTTCAAGAGTTGAAGATGTGGTCGATGACCACACTGATTCTAATCTTTCCGAAGTCTGGTAAGAGGTACACTTTTTTTCTTGTGATGTGTTTAGTGTTGGAATTGGGAAAATGTTGATGCATGATGGTTGGGTTATCATATGGGTTAATATCATTGAGGACTCATTAAATAAATTACCCTAACCATGATCATGAATTGGATTCTATGGTTTATGCCTTAAAGTATTGGAGGCATTACATTTTAGGATAGCGGTTCAAAGTATTTACCGATCATAATAGTCTTAAGTATATCTTCTCTCAGTGTGATTAAAATACTCGACAATAAATACGGGTTGAATATATTAAGTCTTTTTACATAGAGATGGTTTATACACCAGGAAAGTGGAATGGTGTTTTGGATGCTCTGAGATGAAAGGCTCGGAATTAGGTGGTTCAGGAATCCAAATCTGAGTGGAGAATGATGGCCTTGTTTACTGAGATGCACCTAGAGGTTCAGGAGAAGAAATTTAAGATGAACCATGAATCTATAAGAAGTTGATTCCATGATCTTGAAATAGTTGAAGAAGATTCATCTTGAGAATCTGGAGTTTTTGTAAATGAAGGAAAGTCTTAACAGTGGGGAGTCACATTCTAGTTGGGATATTGGTGATTATGTCATTTTCAGTGTTTGTGGCTATGTGGTTCTTCCAGTGTGTATGGGGAAAGAGTTAATGCATTAATTTCATTCATCAAAGTGTAAAGTGAATCCAGGTTTGAATAAGATATATCATTACCTCCTTAGACAATATCGGGGGTCGGGAATGAAGAAAGAGGTTGCAGGTTTCGTGGTGTAGTGGATTTACTTTTAGTAGGCGAAGGTGAAGCATCAGCACCAAGGTGGTTTGTTATGGCCTTTTCCTATTACATAATGTAAGTGGGGTGATATGATGATGGATTTATTAATGGGACTTCCAAGTAAGACTTAGAAGAACGATGAGGGTGGGTAGTTACGGACCGGTTGAAAAAGGTGGCTCATTTCTTTCCAATCAGATAGACCTTCACTATTGATCAATTGATTGAGTTTTACATTCAAAAGATAGTACAATTTCATGGAGTTCCACGGACCATGGTGTTAGATCGTGATCCAAATTTTACTTCATACATATGGCAGGGACTGTAGAAGGCACTGAGTACTTAGGTGTTTTTGCATATGACATTTCATCCATAGACGAATGGGCAGTTGAAGCATATGATTCAGGTGTTAAAAGACATTCTGATTGATTTTGTCCATGATTTAGGAGGATTATGGGAAAAAACTTATCACATGTTGATTTTGCCTACAATAATATTTTATAGGCTACAATTTATATGAAACTATTTGAGTAAATCTATGAAAGGCCATGTATATCACTATTATATTGGTTAGAGGCTAGATATTCTGAGCAACTAGGACTATTCCTCATATAGGAGATGTTATAAAAAGTTCAATTGATCAAGAAATGCCTAGAAACAGTTCAGATTAGGTAGAAGTCATATGCAGATTGGTGTCGTAGTCCTCTTGAGTTCATGGTGGGTGATAGTGTGTTTCTTAGGGTGTCTCCAAGGTTGGGTCACCTTTGAATTCAGAACATGGAATGTTTTCACCAAGGTATGTGGGGTCGTTTGAGGTTGTGGAGTGGATCAGACCGATAGATGACTGATTGGATCTTCCATAGTGGTTTAGTGTAATTCATGATGTTTTTTATGTTTCACATCTTCAAACGTATCACCTCGATCCATCTCATGTGGTTAATATTGAGGATATAGAGCTTGAGGGGGATGTATCCATTGAGGAACATCTGTTTTGTATCATGGATTTTAGTGATAAATTCTTGTGAGGCAAGACTATGCCCTTAGTTTGAGTTTTATGGAATCATGTAAATGTTTAGGAAGAAACATGGGAATGAGAATTAGATACATAGGCCTAGTGGTCTGATATCGTTTCTTGGGAAACTCAGTGATGCTCGGGAAGAGAGGCTGGAGGATGATCCATTATAAAGGGGGGAGGTTGTAAGATCCAAAACCTTGTAGAGGTATATCCTTGTTTAAATTTGGGTTTAAATCTATTTTTTTGGTTAATTAAATTATTACTATAAGTATGAGGTCCCTTAGGGGTGTTCCAAGATTTTTGGACATGAATAAAAGAAAAACCGAGCTAAATCGTGCAATGGGGATGCTTGGAGCATAGTTAAGTAAACTGTGCGGCCTTCCCAAGAAGACTATGTAACCCTTGATAGCGACCTATTATATAGGAGGAGAACTCTTTGTAAACCTTGAGGGACTACCTAGGTGACCATGCAAACCAACTCCCATTTAATAGTTTCTTCCGCACGGTTTGGAAAACCATGCGGGTAAACCATGCGCAAATTAAAAAATTTAAAAAATTCACAGTTTTTCTATTATGATATATTAATTCTCTACATGATTTTATTCCCCAATTTCCTCCCATGGACCATAGTTATGAACAAGAACCCTCAACAGATCACAAGGACCGATATCCCTCATTTCTAGGTTGTTTAGAGTGCTGTTTGTTTCAGATTGAAGATCTTGGTTATTCTAATCCTCTCATATATTCTGTTTTCCAGAATTGGGATTTTATCTTGGGAGATCTTCTCCCAGAGCTATAAAAATATCTTCTTCCATTTGGATATTTTTTAAAACATTAATGGTGATTGAATCTAGATCTTGGGCCTCTATTATGAGTGTGTTAATCTTCAGATTCTATGTAGGTAATGTAAATGTTATATTCCATAGTTTATAGGAGGATTTGTGGATATAACTTGTGTTCATGCTATTCCATGTTGTTTTCTTTGTTCCTGTAGTGAGATTTTGTAAAATGGGTGTCCAAATGAAAAATTTAACCCCTTATGGTCCCCATGGGAATGAGTGATTTAGGGCCACCCATGGGGTACAACGAACTTCCTGAATGTGGTTAACATAAATGTTTAGTGAGATGTTGGGTTGTGATTAAATAGACCCCTTGATGAACATAAACAATGGATAATTTATAAATTAAGAAGGAAATTGTATAGTTGTTTATAGATGTGGGTAATGGATAAGGATTTTTTTCCTGTCATGAAAATGGGTTAAATAGAAATTAGTGTGAATGTGCCAAATGAATTGTGTTTGGGTGCATGAAATTCATAAGTGGAATAATACAAGGAAATGATGAATGGGTTATGTGTGTTAGAATATGGAAATGGTTGAATATGTCAAATGGGTTATGTTTGGGAATTGATTAATTTCTTAATGAGTTAGGCATAAGAAATATGAATTGGGATAAATGGCACAATATTTATTCCCATGATGAATGTTGTGAACTATGGATGTTATCTATGTTAGTTTATGAAATGATATATGTGGTAAATGGATCAATAAGAATGTGCACATGGAATGGTGGTGGGATAAAGTACTGAAGTTCCTCCCATGGTTTGGGTTGGATAAATTATCTAACCCCACCTAGGAATGCATGAGTTATGTATTCGGACAGATGCTCTATGCCCCTAGTGGTTGCATTCAATGAGAATACATGAATAAAAGGATCCAAGATAGTTTGTGATGTGTTTATCCCTAGTGATATGGGGAATTTGCTTATTCCATTTTGATTAATGTTGAAGGCCTTAACCCTTATTTAAATTTTTTAAATGGATAAATAATAGAACACATGATGATAATGAACAAAGTGGAGAAGGTGATGTAAGCAAAGAAATGAGACCCATTCTAGAAATGGTTGAAGTAAAGATTTTTTACTAGTGAAGACTAAAATGTCCTTAATTTACTTACCATTTTCCTATTACTTTCATGCATTATATATTTATAGTGGATATTTTTAGACACCATTGGTGGGGACCTATTGATTTTTAATCACACCCATCTTAGGCTGCCATTGGGTACCCCGAGTAGATTTCATGGTTGTTGGTTATGTTAATGGAAAGGGCCCAGTGATTGGGAGTTTAGTCGAGATTGGGATGTCCATGGATGAGGTTATAGACTTGGAGTTAGGACCATTTTGGGGATTCCGTAGTTCGTATTTATTTTGGGTTTTGTTCACTTGGCACTATTAGCGTGTCATGACATATTTACTCAAGGATATGGTTTGTAGCCATATTTTGGGAGATGGTTGTTTATTCAGGTTTATTGGTTATTTCAAGAATTTTACTATATTCTTTTTGTTGTTGTGACTTACTCTATTGAATATGTTATATCTCCCCACACAACTTCTTTATACCCTTACTGTTAGTCAACAATCACTAATATATGGGGAGGCGCACTTGTGGTCAAGTAGTGACCCAGACCAGGGCACCGATTTGTGGATTCCGAGATGGGGAAGTTACACTCGAAGCCCATATTTATTAGTCCAGGGGTCGGAGACTCAGTCTATGTAGGAATATCACTAACTTTGGAAGCCTTAACCTAAAGTACCTTAACAAACACACACACACACACACTTCTCCAAGCTCATACAGTGCTAAAATATAAAAAAAATAACAAACCATGCATGAATACATCAAAATACCACAACAATAGTATGTAAAAATGTAATGGAAATTAAATAGGAAAAAATGAAATTTCATCACAAAGAGTCTGAAAAAAATTCCAAACAAAAAGTAAAGATGGGGATTGTTATCAAGATGACTACAGAAACACCCCTCGATCTATCCATCTCACTAAGAACTGCACGGTCCTGGTCCCTCTAGAACTCTTTCAAAAGGTTGATCGCCTGCACAAGACATGACATGGGTACAAAAGTACCATGCAGGGGTGAGTATAACAATACCTAGTAGGACACCATGAAAAAACTAAACATATAATAACAAGAATAACAATAATTTCTACATAGGTATATGTCTACAACACATATAATAAGAATATAAAAATATAGTCAACAAAGACACACCATCTCAAATTAAATTCACAACCATAATGTTAGTCTTGGGGTCATTCTTGATAGTTCTGTATAACACTCATCCATGAGAACAGACGCCATGAGTTTGATAGAACATATCGCGTATTCCCGAGATGTACTGCTCATCCGGTCTTTCCATAGGAAGGATACATTGGAAGTCTAAAGAGCATGATACATAGATTAGGATAACACCCAAGGCCATGGATTATACCAACAACTCAATCTAGAATGACCCACTAAGTGGAGTATTAGCACCTGTGTAGTGTTGCTCATGAGGATACCATGAACTCCAACTATGGTAAGAATATGATAGAGGATCTTACACCAGACATCACATATGGATTCATACAACTCTTTCCAAGAATTCTCACGGAAGGGTTCACTATCCTATGTTTAGGATGTGATCCATTCTAACCCTTAGGGAATGGATATAAGGAACACACCATAATAAAACATGTTCAAGATGAAAATAATAATGGTGCTAAGACAACATTTATGGAGTACACCATGTGTAGTAGTTGTACATGTCGTGTCCCTTTGACACCGAGTCTTACCTGTGTATAACGACCCATGCCAGAGTCCTTGTCAAAGTACATGCCATTTCACAACCCATTTACTTCTTACCATGTCCAAGTACATGGTTTTGACTGTGTACACCTAACTTGCTCATGTTCGTGTGGTATTCTAGGATGTTTATGATCTCATTCACTCCTAGATGTGTTTGTTAACCCTCCAAGGTACATGTTGTGTGATAGAGTCACTCACCTGGTAATATTTAACTTCACCATAGAAATATTAGTATCCAAAAAAAGGTCCCACACTATGTACATTTCCTAAATACATGCCATGTAGATTGAGAATTTATAGAATCTTCTATTCTTCATCCTATAGTGTAATCTGCTCCTTTGGAACCAAATCAGCCATGAATCACTTTGGGAAGCACAAATCTACTCTGGTTGAGCCTTTACATCAAATATCATCTGTATCCAGTCATCCGATTCTCATAGAAATCAGTCATCCTCTGTCCTTGTCACCGTCACATACACTGCATGAACATATAGATCAACAATATGATCCAACTTATGCATTACTTCCACCATTTCATGATCCCCATTCCATACTGAGTCCGTATTTGTGATATTGATGTTTTTCACCAAGAAATGAGTGCACAAAGTTCAATTTCTAATGAATCCGTTGAATCACTGGTTAAACAAAACCCCGTTGATAAACACATAAAGAAAAATAATAGAAAACCAATAAAATAAGAAAAAGAGGAATGAACCTCTCCCATGTTTGGTTGTCCTCTATGTATTTCTATTATAATGATGAATGTTGAACCATAATAACTTAGACAATTCTCCCAATAAACCCCCACCCGTAATCCCATGCAACAATACAACCGATCAGTGAATCAATCCATTGGTCAATTAAATCATGTTCATCATAGAAATAATAAAATGAGGATAATTTGAACCAAATAGATATCCTACCTCTATTTTCATTGATCACTGATAAAGAATGTAATGCCCCGACCCTAGTTACCCAGATTCAGTGAATTATTACATAACATTGGCATGATCACAAGAAATATCAAATCTCAAAAGACCGATTGGTTTAGTAGCCTTGGAAACACTAGATATATTCATAAAGTTTTACATTACATCATAAAGTAAAAAACTACTACAACAAAATAATGTCTCCATATTCCACACTATTATCCCCTCATAAAATCCCTGTAGGTCATTCATAACTTACTTCTTCACATCCTGGGAAAAATAAAACATAGAAAAGGGGTGAGCTCAAATGCCCAGTAAGGATAACAATATAGCAGAAGCTTTCCAAAATAAGCATAAACATTTAAGGAAACGTATAACTAAAACAAAAGTCATTTAAAATTGAACTTCAACATAGTATGGAAAAATTAAAATGAAATAATTCCATTTACTTATTCACATGGATATTCTACTAATCAAATAATCACATGCAATATCAATAACCACTTTCATAATGATGGAATGCATAATTCCAGACTATCATAACCACATAGCGAATGCCTCGTGCCAAGACTACAAATAAGATTTTTCCAAGGCCTTGTGCCAAGACACTATTTTGTATCATGAGACCTACCGATGCATCGAGGAGCTATATCGGGCTCCACCCGTCACATATTAAGTCCAATGCATTCTCATATAAAAAGGTTTAAACATAACATAAACATTCATATTAAAACTAGCATACGAAATGTCAATACTTTCACCATAAACTATGAATGGTATAAAAATAGCACATCCACAGTCAAACATATCACAAAACCTTCAATAGAATATAGAAGTTTTGTATCATAATAAATCAACTTCAAATAAGCGTAAAATCCATCAAAGGATGTTGACATAGATGAAATCAAAACTCTTTTTAGAGAAATATCTCTTTCTATTTTGAAATCTTTTAAGAGTATTATATTTATGAAATAAAACATTTTATTTGAAAATATTCTTATAAGATTTTAAGGGAATCTTCAATGATTTTATAACGGTGGTAAATAACCGCACCCGCCGTATAAGTTAAAAAACCATTCTTACCTTAATTCTGTCGAAAAGGTTAAAAAGAACCTTATTTGGAAAACGACGGAAAGATCCTTTATAAAACTCTTATAAAAATTCAAACAAGGGTATAAATGACTTTAACCCATATTATTTTAAATACTAAAAATGTTTTGAAATACATTTTTAAGAAACATGGATGTGGATGATAATGATATCCCAGTAGATTATTACATATAAACAACCTCAGATAATGAAGAGATTGTGAAATAACCCTTACCTAGTAATTTTCCTTGGTTGGGGTAGGTTAACCTCCTGTATAATGGTGAAATAATTGTTATTAAATTACACTAGAATCATATACATTAATAGGATATCATATATGATCTTTTAACATTGATTTGTTAATAATATCTTAGTATTATCGTTGTTTCGGGTGTTAACTTACTCGTTTTCTTTTATGTGTTTTGTTACGTAAGCCATGTTTGTAATGGATAGGTTGTATATTATTCATATCCAGAATTATATCAAGTCCTTAAAAATCATTTTTAAATCATAAAATGATAATTATACTTGAATGGATACGATGGAGAATGAATCTCATCGCGTTCGTGGAGACGGTAGTCCGTACGTACGCACGAGCGACAATATCATTCTTTTGATATTAAAATAATATATAAATGGATGGTATATCATATATACAGAATAATTAACATGTTATATTTATTATTTATATAATTTACACATCATTATTATACCCATCCAAATAATAATATATTGAATAACAATTACACCACGACGTGGAGACGGTAAGCCGTACGTACGCACGTATGGTGACATGTTATTCAAAGGGTAGATAGAATACTGAATATGGTTGTACCATATTTATAATAACATCACAGTATATATATGATAATAGAGTTATTATTTTGGAATGGTAACAACAAAGTAAGAAGAAGTGGAAGAAGAAAGGAACTTGGAAAATGGTGGTGAAATCATGACCTCTTCTTCGGGTTCTTCCTTTTGATTTGATCAAAATGGCTCCTTAGGTTGGCTTTCTAATAAAAATAAGGCCTCTAGGTTGTAGTGAGGTAAGTTGGGATAGTATTTGGGTAGAGTTTGGACGAACCAAAATGCTTTGAAGGTGTGAAGAAATGAGAAGGAGGAGTGCCCTTTTATAAGAGGGGTGAGGGCCACCTTTGGAAAACCTAGAAATATTTGTTTATAATAAATTCATATTTCGGTTTCTAATGGCTCCTAAGTTGATTATTAAAATGTTAAGGTGTGTCTGGGTCGAAATCCACTCAAACAATAGCATTTATACAGGTTTGGGTACTTATATTAACCTTATCTTTAAGTATTAACTCTAAGTTAATTAGTTTCACTTTTACAATGTCTCTTTGTATTTTTATATTATATGGTTAATAAACTTACCATATACATCCAAGAGACACCCAAGTGGTCCATTAATGATAAAAATATCATGATATAAGTCTCTTGGACAAGCCTTAGATTTTTAGGAATTTAATATCAATTAATACTATAATAATTCTTTTAAAAACTCTTTTATGTCAATTTTGACACTATTCAATAGTAGATTTTTTTAAAACTAATAACAGAATTATTACTTCCAAATAAGTTAATTAAATAAATCCTAATATGTCATATTATCATATAGAATTATTTTAATTAATTAAAAGTCGCAAATTATATTTATTAGGGTATTTATAATATCAATTATTTTAAATTTTAACTATTATGGGAATTAATGAATCATCATTGTTTCATAAATAAATTAAATTATTTAATCTCTAAAAATTATAAATAAACTATCATTATGTAGGAAATCCTTTTATCTTTCTAATGAATATTTATAGTCGAAAATCCAACATATATAACCCTATGTAAAAATTGTTTTGCTAAAAGCTATATGGTTGTGTCATTTTTGTATTCATTTTAACTTAATTAAAATTAAGTGTCCCTATCACCTACAAGTGGCACCATGGGGTCCCAAAATCGACCAAAAGATTCCTATGGTCGAACATGTATCAACCAATAAGGTTAGGACACATTTTAAGGTAATTTTGTATTATTATAATATTAATTTTTAACCCTTATTTACCAGATTTACCCTTAACCTTGGTAAATAAAATATTTACCGAAGTAGTTATTCAAAATGTCTAAAAATAAAAGTTACCTATTTTCACAGTTTTAATATCCTGATTCCAAATATGGAGTCCATTTTTCAAAATTCAAAACACATAAGTGGCAAAAATTAATTTAAAATTAATTCCCATTGTTAAAACAAAAAGCGTGTTTTTAAGAGATAATAACTATCAAAAGATTGGCACTTGTTTATGTCCGGTTTAATTGTAAAATTATGTCCAATTACCAACATTATATTAAATGGTAAAAATGTATTATAAATATACTTTAAAACCACTCAAATTCATAATTTATCACTATTATTTATTTTTATTAAAAAAGTTGTTTTTAATTAAAATTTAGTAATTTTCACTATTCCTCAAAATATTAAAGTTATCCGAAAAGTACCGAAATTTCACCTTAGGCTAAATTAGATATTATGAATCCAAAAATGAAGTCCATTTTGAAATATAAAATATATATAATCTCAAAAATTAGGTATTACTATTCATAACGGCTATTTTGATTGGTTATGGTGTGTTAGAACTCGGTGTTGCGTATAACACACTCTATCACATTATTCAAAGAGAAGCGTACCATAGAAGCTTGGGGTGTTACATTCTCCCCTCCTTCAAATAATTTCATCCTCAAAATGTCTAGAATACTTATCACATGAAAAGACTCAGGTAGTTCTTCATCATAAGTTCCTCGGGTTCCCACGTTGCCTCTTCCATCTTATGGTTTCTCCACAAAACTTTTACCAGACGTGTCGTCCGGTTTCTTAGTACTTGTTCTCTTGTATCAAGAATCCTGATGGGCTCTTTGCAATAAGACAGATTGGGTTCCAGTTCTAATTCCTCATAGGTGAGTACATGCATTGGGTTAGGCATGTATTTCCTCAATAGAGATACGTGGAACACATCGTGAACTTTGGAGAGAATTGGCGGCATTGCCAATCGGTAAGCTACAGCCCCAATTCGTTCTAGAATTTTGAAGGGTCTGATGTACTTGGGACTCAATTTACCTTTATTACCAAAATGTATGACTCCCTTCCATGGAGATACCTTCAGGAAAACATGATCACCAACTTGAAATTCCCAATCCTTCCTTCGATTATCGGCATAGCTCTTCTGCCTACATTGTGCTTCTTTGATGTGATTTTGGATTACCTTCACCTTTTCCACCGTTTCCTCCACCAGTTCTGGGCCTATATGTTTTCTTTCACCAACATCATCCCAATAGGTTGGTGTACGATATCTCTTTTCGTATAATGCTTCATATGGTGCCATATGAATACTCAAATGGAAGCTATTGTTATAGGAAAATTCTACCAGAGGTAAATATTGATCCCACATACCCTGAAAGTCAAGTGAGCAAGATCTAAACATGTCTTCTAAGGTTTGAATAGTCGATTATGATTGTCCGTCTGTCTGAGGGTGGTAAGAAGTGCTCAAATGAAGTTCAGTATCCAGGGATTTCTGAAGACTTTTCCAGAATCTTGAAGTAAAACAGGGATCACGATCAGAAACAATTGATAGGGGTACTCCATGAAGTCTCACAACATCATTAATATATAGTCTTGCTAGACGTTCCAGGGGTAGATCTTCTCTTATAGCAAGAAAATGTGCTGACTTGGTTGGACGATCAACAATAACCCATATTGCATTGTTCCTTCTAAGAGTCTTTGGTAGCCCCATGAGAAAGTCCATCGTAATATTGTCCCATTTCCACTCCAGTATGGGAAGAGGTTGCATGACTCCTCCAGGCTGTTGCCTTCCAACTTTCACTTGTTGACAAACCATACATCTTGACACAAAATCAGTAATCTGCCTCTTCATGTTGTCCCACCAAAAATGTTCCTTCAAATATCTATACATTTTGGTGCTCCCAGGGTGTATAGATAAATTGGAACTATGAGAATCATCCAGCAATTCCCTTTTTAGATCAGGTAAATCAGGAACACAAATCCTCTTCCCAAATTTCAAAATTCCATCTTCATACACAAAGTCTCTCAGTCTCCCATCATTCACAGCTTTAATATTCTTTTGAAATTCTTCATCATCGGTATGAGAACTCTTAATCCTTTCTAGTAAAGATGGTTTGGCAACCATTTGAAAAAGAATTGATGTTTCACCTTCCCTGGTTATTCCCATGTCCATCTTCACTAGATCCATCAAAATTGGATCCCTTTCAATTCTCATCATGTTCAAAACTCCATGGTCTTTTCTGGTCAAAGCATCTGCCACCTTGTTTGCTTTCCCTGGGTGGTAGTGTATCATAAAATCATAATCCTTGAGTAATTCAAGCCATCTCCTTTGCCTCATGTTGAGTTCTTTTTGTGAGAAAATATACTTCAAACTCTTGTGATCAGTATAAATCTCACATTTTTCACCATAGAGGTAGTGCCTCCATATCTTCAAAGAAAAGATCACAGCTGCTAACTCGAGATCATGAGTAAGATTGTTTTGTTCATTAATTGTCACCTGTCGTGATGCATAGGCAATAACTATATCATTCTGCATAAGGACACAACCAAGTCCTTTCTTCGATGCATCACTATAAATAACGAACCCATCATTCCCCGATGGTAGAGTCAATATAGGATCATTGACTAATCTTATCTTCAGTTCTTCGAAACATTATTCACACTCTTTTTTCCAAACAAATTTAACCCCTTTACGTGTGAGCTTCGTTAATGGGTTAGCCAATCGGGCAAAATTCTAGACGAAACGTCGATAATAACCTGCCAAACCAATAAAACTACGTACCTTAGTTATACTCGTAGGTTCTGGCCATTCTTGGACCGCCTTGGTCTTAGAAGGATCAACAGAGATTCTATCTTTAGAGACAATATGGCCAAGAAAAGAAATCTCATGAACCCAGAATTCACACTTGCTAAACATCCCATATAATTCATGTCTTCTTAGAGTCTTCAGGATAATGCGCAAGTGATTTTCATGATCTTCATAGCTTTTGGAGTATACCAAGATATCATCAATAGATACCACCACAAATTCATCAAGATACTCCTTGAAAACTCTATTCATCAGATCCATGAATACAGAGTGTGCATTGGTCAATCCAAAAGGCATTACTGTAAACTCGTAATGCCCATACCTAGTTTGAAATGTTGTCTTCGGAATGTCTTCCTTCTTCACACACAATTGATGGTATCTAGATCGAAGTTCAATCTTTGAAAAGTATTGAGCTCCATGTAGTTGGTCAAATAAATCATCAATTCATGGTAGGGGGTACTTGTTCTTTATTGTTATGGCATTGATCTCCCTGTAGTCGATACATAACCTCATAGATCCATCTTTCTTTTTAACAAAACGAATAGGGGATCCCCATGGAGAAACACTAGGGTGAATAAATCCTTTATTACTCAATTACTCTAGTTGTTTCTTTAGTTCGACTAACTCTACAGTGAACATTCTATAAGGGGTCTTCGATATAGGCCTTGATCCAGGAATTAAATCAATGGAAAACTCAACTTCTCATTCTGGAGGATGTCCATGTAAATCTTCCGGAAATACATCTACAAATTCATACACAACAAGTACATCATCTATTTGAACATTCCTTTCCTCACCCACAATTATTTCATTCTCTTCCTCCCCAATAATTGAATTTAGTTGAGCTACTAGGGGTGGATCTAGATAAGAATTCGGTGGTGATGATTCTTCTCTAAAGATAAGGTGTTCCTTATCATCATCATAAAAAATTGTAACCTATTTCTTCTTACAATAAATCTTTGCATCATAGTCTAAAAGCCATTCCATACCGAGGATTATATCAAACTCAATCATAAGTATGACGATGAGATCAGCAGATAAAGAACATTTATGTGCTCTAATGGGGACTGATTCACAAAACGTTATTGCAATGATACTTCCCTTAGGAGTTTTAACAGAAAACTCCCTTGTTAAATCAAATTGGAAATATTTAATTTTCTTAGCAAACTGGGAAGATATGAAACAATGCGATGATCTAGAATCAAATAATTCATTTTCTAAACTTGAGGAAACCATTAAATTACCTGCCACTACGTCTTTCAGAGCTTCTACCTCAGCAGTAGTGATAGCATAAGCTTGGCCTTGATCCCTTGGCCATTTCTGAGGTAAGTTCTCCTGACGCTTAGGACATTCATTTGCATAATGCCCCATCCCCCTGAAATTGTAGCACTAAACATTGGTGGCTTCCTTCTTCCCTTTGCAATCACGAGCTTGGTGGCCATTTTCACCACACTTGTAACAGACTCCCGTTCCCTTCAAGAAAGTATCGGGGTGTCACGAACCAAATCAGGTCGCCTTTAAAATTGGAACCCGACCCGGCACATGGCAAGACCCGAAGGGCGTTTCCGATCCCCACGGGCTGGCACAGGTGCCCGGGTATCATAAAATGAAAATTGGGAACGATTTACCCAAGTTTATAAACATAAAACAACAAAAGAATCCAATGAAACAAATCTAGATTTTTCAAAACAAACAATCTTTTATAAAAATTCAGAACTGAATTACATGGCTTAAAACAACTCAAAAGGTCTATACCAAAAGTACAAATCCATATAAGGACAGCCCAAGAACCCTCATGGCAAGGGGCACCGCCCTCAAGCCACCACCACAGGACTTCACCACCAAGGACCTTCTAGGAACCCGAACCACTGGAACAAACAAAACTGTACTCAACCTGCGAAAACAAAAATAACCATGTCTACTTACACCCAAGGGTGTAAGTAGGGTGTGAGCCAATGCCCAGTAGGATACCACCACTAAGAGATTCCATGTGATAAACATTTAAAGACGAAAAGCATGCAAGTTTTCAAAAACATGAAAAGCTAGTTACAATTTCTAAAAGATGAAACTTTGAATAAAAACAGTTTTCAAGTGGGTATCATTAAGAATCAACACTTTTAAAAATAAAGTCAACACTACTGAATTTTCCATCCAACTATACCGTATGCCGACGGTAAGTACAAAGTATATAATGAGCACAAGAAATAGGAAGTAACCCCTAGGCACTAGATAGCTGTGGGTCCCAGGTACCTCGTATCTCGGTGAGAGTAACCATCACAAATATCCATTCTCGTGCACGATCCACTAGTAGGGAACATACCCATAACCTAGTGGTCCCCAATCATCATCATCATAGTTTAGTTAGAGTTGTAAGCGTCAATCTTTCTAAGTGAAACTGAGGCCAAACCCCACGGATTCACTAGCATACTAGTACACGTCCACCCACCTAGATACCCAGGTTTTCCCCTTGTGCTCAAACAAGTTCAACAAGTCAAGAAATATACATTGAACATGAAAATATCATTTCCACATCACAAATTCACCAAACAGCCCATATGTATACCACACAAGTCACAAAAATCCATTTTTCATTCAAAACGATTTTGAAATCCGAATCACACCAAAATAGCCCACAACACGTTTCACATTTCTTCAACACTTCCAAAAAACCATTTAAAAATTTTATAAAACAATTATAAGATATTTAAACTCATATAACAGCCCACACACATGGAATATAACACTTCTTTCATAATCAAAAATTCAGTTTTTCACATTACACTCACACAAAACACTCCACATCACTTTCACATCACTTTCACTCCTCAATATCTCCTTAAAAAAATTAATATTATATTTCCAGGATGATAAATATCACATAACAGAATTTTCACAAATGAAATGGACCTTTTAAAAATATACTCCTACCAAAACAGTTTGCTGATATAGTTTCACCTATTACACAACCCAATAAACCATTCAAAACATTCATAAAACAATTATAAAGAGTATACCCAAACTTTGCACATAAAATCCATTTCAAAAACCTCTTTTTAAGCCAAAATCACACCAAGACCCTACCAAAACAGAATTGGCATCCCAATCAACATGTAATAATCCACTTTCAAATGTTATATAATCACCTTGAATAATATCACAAAAGATACCCATGAGAACACACAAATCCATAAAACACTTTCAAGGAGTATAACAAGGTTATACAAATAAAACCATTCAAATACGCCCCCTTTTTAGGCCCACATGGAACTATATCATTGCACAACCATAATTGCCAGCCCCTTTCAACAACTAATAAACCACTTCTACATTTTACAAAACTACCACAAAAGATAACACATGAAATACATTTGAAAAATACACACTTCAAGAAAAAATGTAACTTTAAAAACAAATGCTTTAGTATTGCTACCAAAAATGGTTTTATAATAATGAACAGAACATAAGGAACATTTAAAATTATTTAATCAAGCAAACTAACTCATCATTAAATGGTTATCCACGGAATCACCTACCGAATGTGTCGAAACCCTCAAATATTGGGGCGAAACATCAACCGCATGACCGCCGCACCTCAAGGAAGTTAAAAGAAACCTAAAACCTCAATATTTCACCCAAAATACAGTAATTTAGAACCTATTCACGAACCCTAACTTCTGTAATTTTTTATATTTCAAGAATTAGGGAAGAAACCCTAAGCAATTTGAAAGAGGAAATAAATAGACTCACCTACTTGAAGTATCCTGAATTATTCACTCCAAAAACAATAGTTTCTGAAATTGAAAAAATCCAAAATTCAGGGATTCTTAGAACAAGATATAGGAGGTAATTTGGGAATTGGAATGGAGGGAAAAGAGTAAGAATTGAGAGAGTTAAGAAGGGATGAAGTTACCTCTTCAATTCTGTCCGATTTGAGAAACCCTATGAAGATCAGCCCTAATTCGCGATCTCAAAGTGCTCCAAGGAGGGGGGGGGGAAGTCAATGGGAGCGTTCCTGGGTATCTTAGGGTCGAGTGGGAGGTGGAATCACCGAAACAACGCAAATAGTGAAGGAGATATAAAAAATTTAAAATTTATTTTTAATGCAGGAAATGGGCCTTCGGGCAGGCCCAATATCTTAAATAAAAACCCATATCCACCATGATTATGGATTTATAAAGCCTCCAAATTTATATTTGGGTATTAATAGGTCAGAGGAGACCATTTAGGAATTGGAATCAAGGAAAAATATTAAAAAATGAAAAAGTTATAAAGGAAAGAAAATTTATTTTTAAATCTGGAATTGGGCTCACGTTTGGCCCAATTCATGAAAACTCATCTATTTCTCCATAAAACCTTTGGAAACCATCCAAAACGAAGAATGAAAGGAAAATAAATGAAATTTAACTTCAAAATAAGTCATTTATGTGACAATTCTCCCCACCATGAAAACGTTCCATCCCCGGAAAGCTACAGAAAGGCCAGATACGAAAGCCAAACCGAGCTGATAAACCAAGATGTACTCCCTTTCCAGGTTTCGCCCCCAAAGGCCAAAACACCTCCATTGATCAATTAAGGAAGGAATAATTCACAAAAAAATCATACACCACTTTCCTGAAACAATCAATTACATTCAGGCTTTATCCCAAAGGAAAACTCCTCAAACACTATCCAAACAAGACTCAAGCAATTCACTCAAACGAACAAGAACATCGAACAAGGTTACATATACCTTGATATCACTAAAACATTGGGCACTCTCCAATCTCAATGGTTACCCAAGGAAGATTTGGGTAGCTTGATAGATCTGAATGAGACTACCTACCACTAATCCTTGACCATGGATAAGTCTAAGTTATTGGTACGGGGAAAAAAAGGCTCCCCACCATAAGAACCAACAATCTTAATCGACCAGCATGGGCTAGTACAGAAAGACCCCAAAATATAAAGTGTTGGGACGACCACATGGTTAGTCTGCATGGTTTGGGAAACCATGAACTAACAGTGTATATTCTTCTATCTACATGGTTTTTTTGGGGGGGGGGCATGGTCACTACTAACCAAGTGCAAACCGCGTGGTCAACCTGTCTAGCCAAACTTCATACCTTTCTCTAAAGACTCAATGGAAACCAAAGAGGGAGGGAATAACATTGTGTGATGACATGGGTACAAGACCCTCCACCTATTTCCACCGAACGGTAACAACAGAAGAAATATGATGACACCATATGTTTAAACTCTTATTATCTTTCATATTGAGGATAGGACTTTGCACAAGGGTTTAAATGACACTGGGGTTTCCCCTAACTACGCGCCAGCTTCTCTCCGGGACCTATGGCTAGAGCTTAAAATATTGAAGCATCTTCGGCCTCACAGTTAGGCTTTGGAAACCACCTGAATGAGAATTCTTCTTTCGTTGCAAACAACAACTACACCGCAATCCCCCCAATAAGTTTTTTCCAAGACATAACACATTCCAAACTCACTTTACCCTAAATCGATATTTCACTGAAACAAGGTATTAGAAGATGTACACACATCACACCTTGTTTGTTCGGGTGAGAAACAATAGAAGTAAAGAACACTTATACTCACCTTCCTCTAAAATGGAATATTTTTTTTATATTTTTTTTTCAAGGGAGACATTCTCCCAACATAATAGAGACTCTCAGATGATTTCCCAACTTTCACCTTTACAGTCAATCGAGCACATAACATCATGAGGAATCACCGAACATGACCATTAAGACTGATATAAACAATAAATAGAGAGGGAACTTGTACAACATCCCAAAACAACACACAATTCTAGAAAGTGGCCATAATATCCTCTCATGACTAGATTTCCCACACTAGTAATTTAAGATGAACTCCTTCTTCAAAGAGACTATGAAGGACTGAAAGTTCCTCTTAGACACTATCCAAATACTCATCCATGCTAACAAACCCAGAATACTTCCACCTTCGAAAAATTAGGAAAATTAAGAGGCTAAGGTCACTTTCAACCATCCATAATCAATATCCAACTACAAGAGGATACACAAAACCAATAAAGGAAAGGGTGTATACTCAATCTAAAAAGCTCAAGAAATAGATTCCTTATATTGATCAACTGGAGGATTTTCCAATGGAGAAACAATCTGGGTTGCGCTTCAGTTATGCATTAACCTTTAATGGGGGCGTACCTTATCTAGTGAGAGAACCCAAGGACCCAACCAAACTGGTCCATTGGTCAAAACAAGCCATAAACCAGCTCCAAAAAAATGAAGGGAACTACCGTAAAGGCATCCCAAATCATTTTTCAAAAGAGACCACTAACCGTCCCTACAACACAGCTTACCGACCAAACACAAACCCAAAACACAGTTCAAACATAAGGGGTTCTTGGAATCAAAACATCCCAGAACATTAACATTTTCAAAAACCCATAATACAAACCATACAAAAATATTCATCAAGACATCGTGTTTTTCTTTAAAAGTAATTCTTTGAGAACAAACAGTTTAGCAGTAAGCATGTCCACTAATGGTACCCCATGGGCCTCACACATGCATGTTTTTGTGCCACACCAGACACCCTCCTCATATCCATCCCGGAACTCATCAAGTCGTGCAATCAACCATCCATCATCCTATATAACCCCATGCATGTGGTCGCTAATGGAAATACCAAAGGTTAAAACAAAAATTATTCCCACTTTTCAAAACCAAAATGGTCAACCAACACATCCTTTTTTCTCATAACTGCTAACCATGAGATCAAAATCCCCACTCACATCTTACAAAAATTTTCAGAAAGTAACAAAAATTTAGAAAATAACTCACTTTCAAGACATTCACATCAATTTAAAAACATCTCATCCCATTAAAAAACACTCTGATTGTTTATAAAACTCTATTAGAAACACTTTTCAAAACCAACTTCAATATAGTTCCTACTTTCAAAGAGGTGTAAGCACACCATTTTACATTTCAAAACAATTCTGAAAATTAAGTTCCACCATTTCATAAACCAAACCATTCCCTCTTTATTTGAAAATCATTTCACAAAAACTTTACACTTCTTAAAACCAAAGTGCTAAGGTTTCAGAACCTAAGCACAAAACAGTGCAAGAGGAAACTAGTTTCAGTGGGTGACTTGGAAATATGGTTGGCAGCCATATTCCAATCACTTCACTATCACAGAGAGTGTTCTAGGGAATATCCTTGGCTCCACATGGCTTGCCAGGCCTTGTGAGCTCACTAGGACCATTAACCCAACTCTCTTTTCATTTCCCTTAATCATCATCGAACCAAGAAAACCGAAGGACTTAGATAAATCCAGACTTCTCTTGGAAACTTGAATCCCATTATGAGGTGTGGTGATCAGGCACACTACCCATAACTAAAATTTCATGTCCCAACAATCCTAACTCCAGACTATCCTGACTCTTCCCCAAATAACATGACCCAAAGAGTTAACCTGAACCTCCTTTGATACCATTTTTTTCACGAACCAAATCTGGTTGCCTTTAAAATCAGCACTCGACCCGGCCCATGGAAAGACTTGAAGGGCGTTCCTGATCCCCACGGGCTGGCACAAGTGCCCGGGTATCATAAAATGAAAATTGGGAACGATTTACCCGAGTTTATAAACATAAAACAACAAAAGAATCCAATGAAACAAATCTGGATTTTTCAAAACAAACAATCTTTTATAAAAATTCAGAACTGAATTACATGGCTTAAAACAACTCAAAAGGTCTATAACAAAAGTACAAATCCATATAAGGACAGCCCAAGAACCCTCATGGGAAGGGGCACCGCCCTCAAGCCACCTCTACAAGACTTCACCACCAAGGACCTGCTAGGAACCCGAACCACTGGAACAAAAAAAACTGTACTGAACCTGCGACAACAAAAATATCCATGTCTACTTACACCCAAGGGTGTAAGTAGGGTGTGAGCCAATGCCCAGTAGGATACCACCACTAAGAGATTCCATGTGATAAACATTTAAAGACGAAAAGCATGCAAGTTTTCAAAAACATGAAAAGCTAGTTACAATTTCTAAAAGATGCAACTTTGAAAAAAAAACAGTTTTCAAGTGGGCTATCATTAAGAATCAACACTTTTAAAAATAAAGTCAACACTACTGAATTTTCCAGCCAACTATACCGTATGCCGATGGTAAGTACAAAGTATATAATGAGCACAAGAAATAGGAAGTAACCCCTAGGCACTAGCTAGCTGTGGGTCCCAGGTACCTCGTATCTCGGTGAGAGTAACCATCACAAATATCCATTCCGTGCACAATACACTAGTAGGGAACATACCCATAACCTAGTGGTCCCCAATCATCATCATCATAGTTTATTTAGAGTTGTAAGCGTCAATCTTGCTAAGTGAAACTGAGGCCAAACCCCACGGATTCACTAGCATACTAGTACACATCCACCCACCTAGATACCCAGGTTTTCCCCTTGTGCTCAAACAAGTTCAACAAGTCAAGAAATATACATTGAACATGAAAATATCATTTCCACATCACAAATTCACCAAACAGCCCATATGTATACCACACAAGTCACAAAAATCCATTTTTCATTCAAAACAATTTTGAAATCCGAATCACACCAAAATAGCCCACAACACGTTTCACATTTCTTCAACACTTCCAAAAAACCATTTAAAAATTTTATAAAACAATTATAAGATATTTAAACTCATATAACAGCCCACAAACATGGAATATAACACTTCTTTCATAATCAAAAATTCATTTTTTCACATCACACTCACACAAAACACTCCACATCACTTTCACATCACTTTCACTCCTCAATATCTCCTTAAAAAAATTAATATAATATTTCCGGGATGATAAATATCACATAACAGAATTTTCACAAATGAAATGGACCTTTTAAAAATATACTCCTACCAAAACAGTTTGCTGATATAGTTTCACCTATTACACATCCTAATAAACTATTCAAAACATTCATAAAACAATTATAAAGAGAAAACCCAAACTTTGCACATAAAATCCATTTCAAAAAACCTCTTTTTAAGCCAAAATCACACCAAGACCCTACCAAAACAGAATTGGCAGCCCAATCAACATGTAATAATCAACTTTCAAATGTAATATAATCACCTTGAATAATATCACAAAAGATACCCATGAGAACACACAAATCCATAAAACACTTTCAAGGAGTATAACAAGGTTATACAAATAAAACCATTCAAATACGCCCCCTTTTTAGGCCCACATGGAACTATATCATTGCACAACCATAATTGTCAGCCCCTTTCAACAACTAATAAACCACTTCTACATTTTACAAAACTACCACAAAAGATAACACATGAAATACATTTGAAAAATACACACTTCAAGCAAAAATGTTACTTTAAAAACTAATGCTTTAGTATTGCTACCAAAAATGGTTTTATCATAATGAACAGCACATAAGGAACATGTAAAATTATTTAATCAAGCAAACTAACTCATCATTAAATGGTTATCCACGGAATCACCTACCGAATGTGTCGAAACCCTCAAATATTGGGGCGAAACATCAACCGCATGACCGCCGCACCTCAAGGAAGTTAAAAGAAACCTAAAACCTCAATATTTCACCCAAAATAAAGTAATTTAAAACCTATTCACGAACCCTAACTTCTGTAATTTTTTATATTTCAAGAATTAGGGAAGAAACCCTAAGCAATTTGAAAGAGGAAATAAATAGACTCACCTACTTGAAGTATCCTGAATTAATCACTCCAAAAACAATAGTTGCTGAAATTGAAAACAGCCAAAATTCAGGTATTCTTCGAACAAGATATAGGAGGTAATTTGGGAATTGGAATGGAGGGAAAAGAGTAAGAATTGAGAGAGTTAAGAAGGGATGAAGTTACCTCTTCAATTCTGTCCGATTTGAGACACCCTATGAAGATCAGCCCTAATTCGCGATTTCAAAGTGGTCCAAGGAGGGGGGGGAAGGCAATGGGAGCGTGCCCGGGTATCTTAGGGTCGAGTGGGAGGTGGAATCACCAACAAAACGCAAATATTGTAGGAGATAGAAAATATTTAAAATTTATTTTTAATGAAGGAAATGGGCCTTCGGTCAGACCCAATATCTTAAATAAAAACCCATATCCACCATGATTATGGATTTATAAAGGATCCAAATTTATATTTGGGTGTTAATAGGTCAGAGGGGACCATTTAGGAATTGGAATGAAGGAAAAATATTAAAAAATGAAAAAGTTATAAAGGAAAGAAAATTTATTTTTAAATCTGGAATTGGGCTCACGTTTGGCCCAATTCATGAAAACTCATCTATTTCTCCATAAAACCTTTGGAAACCATCCAAAACGAAGAATGAAAGGAAAATAAATGAAATTTAACTTCAAAATAAGTCATTTATGTGACCCGGGGTGTTTCTTCCCACATTTACCACAGGATGGATATTCAACATTTCACTTCTTCCCATTATTTCCATTCCCAGATTGATCAGAAGGTCTCTTCTTTTCTTGCTTTGCTTTAAAGTCATAAGACTTAGAGAATTCCTTTTCGGTCTTGATAGCACATGAGACAATGTCTTCGTACGATGAAAAGTATTGTGAGACTAATGCTCGACAGAGAAATGGTTTTAACCCATCAAATAAACGATCAATCTTACTTCTTGGGTTACATATATAATCTCCAACATACCTTGCTAACCTTGTAAAGTTATCCTCATAGTTTGTGACATTCTCATCCTCCTTTTGTCTCAAACTCAGAAATTGCCTTTCCATATCTGCTCGATGGTCGTGAGGAAAGTATTTTTCTAAAAACAGATCTTTGAACTCACTCCATTCCATATTTGATACTTCATCATCTTCCTTCGTGTTTTGAATCAATGACCACCATTGATCAGCATCTCCAGTGAGGCGGTAAACTGCCATGATAACTTTTTCCCTTTCACTACTCCCCAAAGCCTGAAATATTTTATCAAGGGAATTTATCCATTGCTCAGCTACTAAGTAATTTTTACTCCCATTGAACGTTGGTGGTTGTTACCTCATGAATCGATCTAACATTGATCCTCCACGCTGCAGATCAGGGTGCTCCATACGGGTAAGGTTATTATTTATAACCTGAGTGAGTTGTCCCAGTACAGTGATTAGCTGATCGGCACCAGTTGCATCACCATCTCCACTATAATTATCTTGAGCAGGAGGGCATTCCCTACATGGAGTGCATGCATTGATACAGTTTCCATTTCTTCCACTAGGCGCCATTTCTAAACAATGGCATAAACTATATTAGTTTATGAATCAAAATACATAATTCCATACTTATAAAACACTTAACATAAATTGAACTATTTACGGATATAATCCATAATCATAAAAATGTTTTCTTTGAAAAATTATATACTCATAAACCCTTCATAATGATTTTTAAAAAAATGAGAGTTTTCCTAAGCATATCCCCTGGGAGTGTCGTAACCAAGAGTGCGGCAAGGCCCGTTGTCATGCACCAGTTCCCGTTCGAGTCTAGCTCAAAGCAGTGTTTTCGGGTTTTACCCCTAGGTATATATGTGCTAGAGCCACCTCTACCTTCTTGTATCCAGACAGGGATGTATTACTCGGAAAACTCACAAAATCTCTACAATACCAAAATTCTAGGAAGTTCTTCTATACTAATCCTCAAAGTTCATCTTAGTTCTATGTGCTCTAATTAGAGTTTATCTAAATCTAGCTTCCAAGGTTTGTACTAAACTTCCTCTGATACCAACTGTAACGCCCCGAACCTAGTTACCTAGAGTCTGTGAATTATTACATAACATTGGCATGATCACAAGAAAGATCAAATCTCGAAAGACTGATTGGTTTAGTAGCCTTGGAAACACTAGATATATTCATAAAGTTTTACATTACATCATAAAGTGAAAAACTACTACAACAACATAATGTCTCCATATTCCACACTATTATCCCCTCATAAAATCCCTGCAGGTCATTCATAACTTACTTCTTCACATCCTAGGAAAAATAAAACATAGAAAAGGGGTGAGCTCAAATGCCCAGTAAGGATAACAATATAGCGGAAACGTTCCAAAAAAAGCATAAACATTTAAGGCAACGTATAACTAAAACAAAAGCCTTTTAAACATGAACTTCAACATAGTATGGAAAAAGTAAAATGAAATAATTCCATTTACTTATTCACATGGATATTCTACTAATCGAATAATCACATGCAATATCAATAACCACTTTCATAATGATGAAATGCATAATGACAGACTATCATAACCATATAGCCAAGGCCTCATGCCAAGACTACAAATAAGATTTTTCCAAGGCCTTATTCCAAGACACTAGTTTGTCTCATGAGACCTACCGATGCATCGAGGAGCTATAGCGGGCTCCACCCATCACATATTAAGTCCAATGCATTCCCATATGAAAAGGTTTAAACATAACATAAACATTCGTATTAAAACTAGCATACGAAATGTCAATACTTTCACCATAAACTATGAATGGTATAAAAATAGCACATCAACAGTCAAACATATCACAAAACCTTCAATAAAATATAGAAGTTTTGTATCATAATAAATCAACTTCAAATAAGCATAAAATCCATCAAAGGATGTTGACATAGATGAAATCAAAAATATTTTTAGAGAAATATCTCTTTCTATTTTGAAATCATTTAAGAGTCTTATATTTATGAAATAAAACATTTTCTTTGAAAATATTCTTATAAGCTTTTAAGGGAAGCTTCGGTGATTTTATAACGGCGGAAAATAACCACACCCACCGTATAAGTTAAAAAAACATTCTTACCTTAATTCTGTTGAAAAGGTTAAAAAGCACATTGTTTGGAAAACAACGGAAAGATTACTTTATAAAACTCTTATAAAAAGTCAAACAAGGGTATAAATGACTTTAACCCATATTCCTTTAAATTTTAAAAATGTTTTGAAATACATTTTTAAGAAACATGGATGTGGATGATAATGAGATCCCAGTAGATTTTTATGTATAAACAACCTCGAATAATGAAGAGATTGTGAAATAACCCTTACCTTGTACTTTTCCTTGGTTGGGGTAGGTTAACCTCCTATATAATGGTGAAATAATTGTTATTAAATTATACAAGAATCATATACATTAATATGATATCATATATGATCTTTTAACATTGATTTGTTAATAATATCTTAGTATTATCGTTGTTTCGGGTGTTAACTTACTCGTTTTCTTTTATATGTTTTGTTACGTAAGCCATGTTTTTAATGGATAGGTTGTATATTATTCATATCCATAATGATATCAAGTCATTAAACATCATTATTAAATCATCAAATGATAATTATACTTGAATGGATACGATGGAGAATGAATCTCATCGCGTTCGTGGAGACGGTAGTCCGTACGTACGCACGAGCGACAATATCATTCTTTTCATATAAAAATAATATATAAATGGATGTTATATCATATATACAGAATCATTAACATGTTATATTTATTATTTACATGATTTACACATCATTATTATACCCATCCAAATAATAATATATTGAATAACAATTACACCACGACGTGGAGACGGTAAGCCGTACGTACGCACGTATGGTGACATGTTATTCAAAGGGTGGATAGAATACTGAATATGGTTTCACCATATTTATAATAACATCACAGTATAAATATGATACTCTATTTATTATTTTAGAATGGTAACAACAATGGAAGAAGAAGTTGAAGAAGAAAGGAACTTGGAAAAGGGTGGTGAAATCATTACCTCTTCTTCGGGTTCTTCCTTTTGATTTGATCAAAAGGGATCCTTAGGTTGCCTTTCTATTCAAACTAAGGAATCTAGGTTGTAGTGAGGGAAGTTGGGAGAGTATTTGGGCTGATTTTGGCTGAACAAGAAGGCTTTGAAGGTGTAAATAAATGAGAAGGAGGAGTGCCCTTTTATAAGAGGGGTGAGGGGCACCTTTGGAAAAGCTAGAAATATTAGTTTATAATATATTCATATTCGGTTTATAATGGCTCCAAAGTTGATTATTAAAAAGTTTAGGTGGGTATGGGTCTACAAAAACTCAGCCAATAGAATTTAGACAAGTTTGGGTACTTATATTAACCTTATCTTTAAGTATTAACTCTAAGTTAATTAGTTTCACTTTTACAATGTCTCTTTATATGTTTATATTATATGGTTAATAAATGTACCATATACATCAAATTGACCCCCAAGTGGTCCATTAATGATACCAATATCATGATATAAGTCTCCTGGACGAGACTTAGATTTTTAGGAATTTAATATCAATTAATAATATAATACTTGTTTTAAAAACTCTTTTATGTCAATTTTGACACTATTCTATAGTTGATTTTTGTGAAACTCATAACAGAATTATTACTTCGAAAAAAGTTAATTAAATCACTCCTAATATGTCATATTATCCTAGAAAATTATTTTAATTCATTAAAAGTCTCAAATTATATTTATTTGGGTATTTATAATATCAATTATTTTAAATTTTAACTATTATGGGAATTACTTCATCATCATTGTGTCATACATAAATTAAATTATTTAATCTCTAAAAATTATAAATAAAATACCATTATGTAGGAAATAGTTTTATATTTCTAATTAATATTTATAGTCGAAAATACAACATACATAACCCCATGTAAAAATTGTTTTTCTAAAAGATATATGCTTGTGTCATTTTTGTATTCATTCTAACTTAATTAAAATTAAGTGTCCCTATCACCTACAAGTGGGACCATGGGGTCCCAAAATCGATCAAAAGATGACTATGGTCGAACATGTATCAACCAATAATGTTAGGACACTTTTTAGGGTAATTTTGTATTATTATAATATTATTTTTTAACCCTTATTTACCGGATTTACCCTTAACCATGGTAAATAAAATATTTACCGAAGTAATTATTCAAAATGTATAAAAATAAAAGTTACCTATTTACAAAATTTGAACATCATGATTCCAAATATGGAATCCATTTTTCAAAATTCAAAACACAGAAGTGGTAAAAATTAATTTAAAATTAATTCCCGTTGTTAAAACAAAAAACGTGTTTTTAAGAGGTAATAACTATCAAAAGATTGGCACTTGTTTATGTCCGGTTTAATTGTAAAATTATGTACAATGACCAACATTATATTAAATGGTAAAAATATATTCTACATATACTTTAAAACCACTCAAATTCATAATTTATCACAATTAATTATTTTGATTAAAAAAGTTGTTTTTAATTAAAATTTAGTAATTTTCACTATTCATCAAAATATTAAAGTTATCCGAAAAGTACCAAAATTTTACCTTAGGATAAATTCGATATTCCGAATCCAAAAATGAAGTCCATTTTGAAATATAAAATATATATAATTTCAAAAGGTAGGTATTACTATTCATAACGGCTAGTTTGATTGGTTATGTTGTGTTAGAACTCGGTGTTGCGTACAACACACGCTATCACATTATTCAAAGAGAAGCGTAACGTAGAAGCTTGAGGTGTTACAAAAAATGAACATGTTTCATTATCATTGAACATAGACTCTAATTCCATTGCGCACTGATTGTGGATCTTCGATCCAGCTATTGTTAGTAAATGGAACCTTCTCCAACAGCTCTCCAACACTCTCTAAAAAATTTAGGGTTATGAATATTACCATTAAATTTGTCTATAACATCATATTTATAAGATAATATAGGTCACTACCTCAAAAAAAAACAAAATAATTTTTTTTTCACATTAAGCCTGTGATGAATTATTCAAAAAATCCCCATGATAACAGAGGTTATTTCATGCCAAAGGTAAAATCATGTTTTGAACTCAACAGTGCCCTTAGATTTCTAATATGGGCCCCATTCAAGAGTTATTTAAATTTTTTTAGAAAAACCATGCACATGTGATATTAATATATTTAATATATTTCAAACATTTATTCTAGGAACATTGGGTCTCAGAATCACACATTTTCTAAGTACATGGTCTCCAAAATAATCCATAAAATATCCAAAATAATACATGAAAAATCTAAGTCACTTCATTAAGGGTGTGTTTCATGAATGGATTAAGGGATAGAAAAGTTATCCTTAGTCATGTTTTATTTTAAATAAGGTATTGAGAGTTGAACATAATACATGTATAAACCTATTGAAGAAATGGAGAATAAGATAGCTATATATGTAAGAGAAATATATAAATTTTTAAGCATTCATAACATTATAAAGAGATAAGAAGTGAGGTATGGAGAAAAATTCATAACTTGAATAAAAGAGGGAGGTTCAGAGAGTACCCTACCACGGGTCCTTGAATCTCTCAACACAACCACCTAACCTTTTTAATATTAAAATTAAATTTATTTAATAATTTAATAAGAACATTTTTATATATAATTTATTTATTATTATAATTTTATATACATTTAAAATAATTTTAAGGCATAATATTAATTCATACTCTCATGAGGGTGTTTGTTTCAAAGATCCAAATTCACTTTAGTTTTTGGATAATTATTGAAGATGTTTTAAAATAGTAGTAGAACTGCAGGAGTGAAATTAAATGATATTATTCTTTTATATAACATTAAATTGTCACAAATATCCTTATGTTTTTTGAAAAAGGGATGATTCATGAACTATAAATTTTATCATTATATGGTTAGTTCATTTAGGTGATTTTACTAACTATCATGAAATAGATTCATTTTATTTAGTTAAATGATTCTAAATAAATTATAGAACAATAAATAATATATAATAAACTTATTATCACCATATTTTATCATAATATTATTTCTACAAACATCCATGAAATAAGTGGAGGAAAATGATGTATGTTTTTCATGAAGGCGGTGAACCAACCATAATACTAACAATCATTTTCATTTTTGAATGAAATGAAAATAGGTTTGATAATTGATATTACAATTACAAAATTAAATTAAAATACGTTTATTATAATAGAATAATTTTTTCATATTTTATGGAAGAACTGTAGAGGAGTAAGAAGAATAGAATATTAGAGGATAGATTAGTTAAAAACATTACCAATTTGGATGTCCTCTCTTGGATTACACCATAATATACCTTGGTATTGCATTTTGTAAAGTCCAAAACTCCTTCAATGTAGGGATAGGTATAGGGAGATATTTGGTTAGAATATGGGACAGATAATAATCATAGAAAGTGAAGGGAGAAGGGGTGGTATTTATAAGGGGAGGAGAGGAGTGTTTTTTAATATAATATTGATAATTCATTATATTTACTCATGAATACCAGTAATATGTATTCTTGTAACTATATAAAGTAATTAGTTCATGTGTTTTTAGATTATTATTTCGTACATAAGCCATCAATAACTGATTCATGTATTTTTCTTATAATTAGAAAGACCATATTTTTTTTGTCTTTCACTATTTACAAAAAATTAACTATTTTAGAAAAATACAGAAAATTCAACCTAACTATTTTTTAACTTGTAATTTTTTTGAAAATAAGGATATAGAAATTTAATGAAGAAGATTAGCAGCCTTACATAAGAAGATCCATGAAGGGAAAATATCCAGCTAGAGCTGGTTGTCATCAAAGGGGCCTGAGGCCGCGAGCTGATGGGCCGCATTGTTTTATTCCCTTTTGGTAAAGGATAAGGTGCAACAAGAGAAGCCTTGGCGAAGCGAGTGAATTCTCTTGATGATGAAGCCAAAAGACTAGATTCTGGCATCATTGTGGTTAATAGAATTGATCACGGTAAGGTAGTCAGACTCAATGATTATATCAACCCATCCACATTACACAGTGAGCATCATACCTACAAGGATGGTAGAGGACTCAGCAACTGCTGGTTTCCAGAAGGCATGATGTGATTCATATTTTGCTGCAATGATTTTTCTCAGATGATTTCGGGCCAAGAGGCCGAGAACAACAAGCCCATCATTGGGGAGAGATGCTTCCATGTTATGCTTAATTCTCCCTTCCGTTGGGGGGTCCATTGAGGGGGATAAGAGGGGGTTAAACCTGGAATAAAGTGTCCTTTGTGGTCCTTCCAGCCCTCAATCCAAAAAATGTCTTGTTAAATCCAGAATTCGGGAGGTTTCTGAACATGTTGAAAAACCGAATCGTTATGCCGAACCCAAATTATATAGGCCAGGGTGCAAATAGAACCTGCATAAGATGATTAAAGAGAGGAACACCAATGCATTATAATACTAGGGAGGTCAGAGGCAATGTCCAATGAAGCATCTGATGTCGGGCCCCATTTAATCCAAATTTCCTTAGCTCCCAGATAGTGAATAATGGTGTGCCAATGAGTTTCTGGAATATTCGGGTAGAAAGGGCAGGACTCAACACTGGCCATAGGTCGGTAAACGAGAAGTCTCATGGTAGGGTAGGTGCCCGTGAACACCTACTACAAAAATTGGCATATTTTTGGGGGGGACATTGAGATTCCAAAGCGCCTTCCATGGTCCCTCATCATGGTCAATAGAGTGGATGCCAAGAGCCAGTCTGTACCCGGATCTCACTGTGTAATCACCTGAAATATCATTGGTCCAGAAAAGTTGGTCGGGGCCTACATCTAGGACCCAGGGGATGCTTAGGATAATTCTTTGGTCTCTTTCATTAAACCATTCATGGATATTTTCCACACACCACCCCGGGCCCTGGTCTGAAAAGAGGCAGTTGACAGTGGCGTCTTCAAGACCTGGTTGGGCGGGGGATGTGGCCCGCATACCATCCTTATTGACAAGCCAGGGATTGGTCCAGATGTTTACATATGATCCATTCCCAATCCTCGAGCCCAACCCTTTTTTCAAGAGATCTCGGGCCCCCCAAATGCTTCTCTAGAGGAAGCTAGGTCGGTGGCCAAGAGAGGAAACATGGAAGTCAGTGTAGGGAAAGTACTTGGATCAGAGGACCCGTGCACAGAGATATGATGGACGGTTAATAAGGCACCATCCTTGCATGGACAACAGTGTGTCATTGAAAAGAAGAATATTCAGGAATCCCATCCGTCCCTTCGACTTGGGTTTGCAGAGTTTCTCCCAGGCCATCCAGTGGGGTCAATTCCTTCCATCATTTTGCCCCACCAGAAGTTGGCAGTATGTGAATGGATCAAATTGAAGATGGACACTGAGAGATTAAATAGTGACATAAATTATCAAGGGATATAATGAATGACAAAATTAATGAGGGTTCCTTTTCCATATTTGGAGATGCTTTTTGGGGTCTAGCCTTGAATTTGTTTCTCAATCCTGTCCACCAGAGATGTAAAGATTTCTTTTTTGGACCGGCCAATCACCGTGGGAAGCTTGAGATAATTCTGGTGTTTATTGACCATATGGATTCCTATAGATGCACAAATTTCATCTCCCTTGGCAAGAGTCACTCCTGCACTGAAGGATATTTCTGATTTTCCATGATTAATAGACTGTCCAGACGCCCACTCATATTGCTGGATCGCATAGCTGATCACCCAGAATTCATTTATAGTTGCTCTGGAAAAAAGGAGGCAGTCTTCGGTGAAGAATAGATGCGATGCTTGTGGGATTTCACGGAAGACCTTTGCCCCATTAATAGAATTAGAGGATGCAACCTCAGAAATAAGGTTAGAAAAAATATCAGACACCAAGATAAAGGGAAAAGGGGAGAGGGGATCTCCCTAGAACAGGCCTCAGGTTGGGGAGAATCCTCTGGTGAGCTCCCCATTGACCTTGATTCTGAAGGAGACATTCGAGATGCAGTGCATGACAATATCTGTCAATTTAGTGCAAAAGCCCATTCCCAGCATCACATCTCTTAGGAACTGCCATTCCATTTTATCATAGGCTTTTGTAAAATCCTGTTTCTAGGACATGGTTCCTCTTTTCACGGTGGAGCACGTTTTCATAGAGTGGAACACTTCATTGGACACAATTTCATTATCATTAATCAGTCTCTTGTCCATGAAGGCACTCTGGTTTTTGGAGATAATATCAGGAAGCCAAGGGCGCAGCAGATTGACAAGGATTTTTGAGAAGATCTTATAAGAGACATTACAGAGGCTTATTGGTCTAAAAGCAGGGATCGCCTGAGGTTTCTTGATTTTGGGAATATGGACGATGTTAGTTTCGTTGATGGAGGAAATTCTTGTATTCACCGCCCAAATATTTTTTATCATTTTGCAGATGTCGGGACCGATGATGTGCCAGTATTGTTTAAAAAAAGGGCATGAAAAACATCTGGTCCTGGGGCCATAGTGGGGTGGATATGTTTCAAAGCCAGGTGTATCTCGTCATTCGTCACATCTTTTGTAAGCTACTGATTGATCTCGTCAGTGATCACAGGTCTGATGCATTCTTCCACTTCAGCAGACATTAAAGGAGTTCCTCTATAGAAGAGGTTCGGGAAATTGCATAACAAAGCTTCATTAAATTTATTTTTTATATAAAATCTTGATTAATTTTAAAAATTATTAATTTTAATAATATAATCAAATTTCAGGCCCTTTAAAAAATTAATTATAATCACATAAAATACATTTTCAATATAATAAAACATAATATTGTTTTATAAAACCAAATATTTTTTGAAAATAATTATCATTTCAAATTTTTATCTTTATTATTAAAATACAAATAAAACATTCATGTTTAATAGAAATACAAACACTTATTTTTTCATTTTCAAAACATATATTTATCTATAAGATGATATATATTTTCTATATTGTCATTTTATAAGATACTTAAATATTATTTTCCACTTCCATAAGTGAAGATACTACTCAAAATTTTAGGTTACTATTATTAATGGCCATATTACTATTATAATGGTCATATTTGTAATTATCATATGGGTACCCTAACTTCTTCAAATATCTTTTATTTCATTCATTATAAATTAACTTATATTTTCTATAAAGGTTATATATTTTTTCATTTTCAAAATGAATATTTCTTTATTAATATTCTATTTTATTTCAATACTATTGTTCATGATTGTGATCATTCTAGGGGATCGGCCATATCAATATTTTCATATCATTGTTATCTTATTTCAATTTTCCCCATTATAACACTTTATATTAAAATTGCTATATTTATTCTCTAAATATAATGTTCAATTCAATATAAGAAAATGTTGTTTGTTCAATTATGTGGTGCATGTACATTATATAATCATACATGACAAAATATGACACATTTATATAATTAGAAGTGAAATTCCATTGATAAAAGTTTCTGTCATTACATGAGAAAACATTGGAAAACCCAAAAATAACGAGAGAGTACAAAATTCATGTAAATTCATGAACTTAAATTTCAAATATAGCATAGAAAAATGTGGGTAAAAATCACACTATGATATGTCTTCTTCAACTCTCTAAAAATTGATCCACAGATAAACTCCACACTCCCATGAAAAAACATCACCATTCTGTAACAAAATACCACCCTTTGGAGTTTAAAAATGATCACATGGTATTGTTACAAAACCTATTCTAATACTCCAAGAAGATAATACCCGACCTAACCTGATGCTCTTCAATGGTTCCCACATCTGAATATAAGTCACCACCCATGTTTTTTTTCTACGTTATGTGAAAACACTACTACAAAACATGCCTTTAACAATGATTTATTTTTAGCACTTTTAATGGGTACCCTTTATCGAGTATTTATTATTAGCACTTATAAAAGTCCGGAATAAAATGAAATAATTAAATGAATAAAAAATAAAAATGAGATTATTAAAAAAATATTAATTTTTTTATTAATTAAATAATTATGGATAAAAATGAATAAATTTATTATATTATATATAAATTATAAATAATAATAAATAGTATATATTACATATATAAATATATATAAAATTAAAAATAAGTAAATTGAAAACAAATATTGAACATTTTATTAATTAAATTTTTAATCATAATATTAGTAAATAGTATATATTAAATAAATATATATATATATGAATGTATATAAATAATATTTATATAAAACAAAATATTTTTTGTTTGCATTAAATATTCATATATTTAGTAAAGAATGGTTTTAAATTATAAAATAACATGAATTAAAAATACGGACTAATTGCATCATGTAATGGACATAATTGAATGTTGTTTGATTTTTCAATTTAACATATATGCAACGTGTGTTATATTGATTTCACATATATATATATATATACATAATTAATGAATTTTTATATACAACACACACACAAATATTTACATGATTAATAAAATCTTATATAGAATCACACACACATAATATTTATGTAATTTATTTAAATTTTAGTATTCATTTTAGAATTTCATTATAATATGATACATTTAATATATCAGGTCTTGAATTGGTATATTTTATTTATTTATTTTTAATTTTATTACATATAGGTATTAATTCATTTTTAATATTTTTTATTTTTTATTCCTTTTGGGAATTTAATCAATTTATATAATTTATTTATATATATTTATTTACTTTGTTTTAATATTTTCAGTATTCATTCATCTTTATTTCAATATATGTACATATTTATAAAAAAATACATATTTAAATAAAAAAACATATCTATTTTTTCAATATTAGTGTGCTCATTTTTAATTATTCAATTAGACTAATTATTAACATAGATGCACATAAGATTAAATATTAATTAATAATGTTAAAAATATATTTGTAAATAAATTTTTATATACAAAAATATTTTTAAATGTATATTTAATATATTTATAAATATAAATAATTAAATATTATTTTAAAAAAAATAATTTATATAATTGTAAATTAATAATTATATATATATAAATAATTATAGAATTATAATAATTTTTTTAATAATGAATTTATTTACTATATTTATATTTATTAACTAAATATATATATATATATATATATATAAAATTATATAATTATATATAATTATATTTATATGTATATATATATTAAAAATTATTTATATAATTATAAATAAATAGTTTTATATTTCAATAATTATAAAATTATAATAAACATATTCAAATAATGAATACATATACTATATTTATATTTATATATTTTAATTATATGTATAATTATATAAATACATTTACCAATTTTTTATGTATAATTATAATGATAAATCCTTTATCACCACATAAGTAATAACCATTTTTAAAAGACATCTTTATTAGTGCCTTTTTAGCACTAATAATGATGGATTTTATCAACGCTTTTTAGCACTGATAAAGAAGTAGAAAATTTCTGATTAAGATACCTTTTATCATCACTTATTAATTTAGCTTTGATAAATGAGATCTTCATCAAAAAAATTTTGGAAGCACTGATAAAAGTGTCCCAGTCTATTTAAAGAACCCTGACCACTCACAAAAAAGTCATAATATTTGAAGCTTTCTATGGAAGCCACATGCTGTCGATGCTCCTCCTCATCAAATGCAAGCTTAAATCAGGACTTGAATGATTCAAGGGTTGAACGAATCCAAGGCTTGAACAAATTTCAGGTTTGGTGATATATCTTCTTTCTCTCAGATGATTCAAAGATTCAATCCAAGGTATGTTATTTTCTCCTCCTCCTCACTCATTGTTTACTTGTTTAGTGATATCTATTTTCATTTTTATCAACATTATTTCTTTTATTCATTACAAAACTATTTTTTCTCACACTATAGTTTGAAACATCCTTACCCTTCCAAAGTTATCATGAATATTATAGATGTTGGTGATAATATAGGGAACGAATTAGTGACCACTGGACATGTAAAATGAGGTTCTCTTCATTCATTCATCTGAATGGATGTTGAATCCAAGGGTTACTCTACTAAATTGAGGGATGCCTCCTACAATTGGACTTAGTAAATACTAGTCCTAATGCACATGTGATAGTGATGAACTAGTTCCTTACATGGTATAAACAGTCACAGGTGGTTAGGTGAATTGTATTGATCATTTATATGGAGTGATAATTAATTTGGGACAACAAATTAAGAAAAAAATCAAACACATATATGGGAAATACCCAAAGGATTGATCATTGTTTCTAATAATACTATATTCCAAATCTCATATTTTCATTAGTTTTTTTATTTTGTTTGCATCATTTTTCAAAATCCCCAATATTTTTCATTTTTTCAAAATATATATTAAATACCATAAATATAATAACATGGAAAGAATAGTGAGTGATCCAACATAAAATATTTAAGGGAATGACCATAGCCATCAACTATGTTGTACTAATGAGGAATATAAATATTATTTTTACCACCCCTTAACAGGCGTGTCATTTACTCAACCCCATAATCTTATATATATATATATATACTTCTTTACCACATAATGAAACTCATTCTTAATACTTATTAAAATTATAATCCCCTTTAGAGAATTATATATATATATATATGTGTGTGTGTGTGTGTGTGTGTGTGTGTGAATAAAACACAATACATATGATCTGAGTATAATTATAAATTTGTGAAATGATATACTTATCACAATGCATTGATTTATACTTTGAGGGTCCATATATACATAGTTAATAAACTCCAAGGGCTGTTTTATTTGAATCTATAATTTATTATTTTAATTATTAATAACCTCCCTATTCTAATTAGTAAACAATATCAATATATTTTATCTTGTAATAATAAAAACATCTCAACCTTCTATTTTTAAGTCGGTATTTAAATGTCTCATTGTCTAATATAATCAAATTTTCACTACTATAAATCAATTTCCTCTTTAAAATACAATTACCATAAATCCTTACTGGATCCAAATTAGAATATGCTTCAGCTAGTTTTCTATACCCTTTTAAAAATATATCCATCTTTGAAATCATTACCCACAAATTAATACTTCTTAAAAATCAATTAATTTCCTTCATTAAACATTTAATAAATACTATGTATGTTTTACTTTAATATATATAACAACAAATCATTCTTTAACATTGCCTTTTATCTCCAAAATCATTTAAATGGAAACAATTTATCTTAAGAGATCCATCATTTCCAAAAAATAAGTACCCTTTGAATATGTAAAAATTATTTAATTACGTCAATTTACTAAACATTTGATATGAACAACCAAAATCTAATATGAAAGGATGTTTATTTTTTAAATATTTTATCATGACATCAATAATAAATTCCTCTTACATCCCATTATTTTTCATGTAATACATTTTAAATTCTGTATTCACATTCATCTATGATTTTATAAAATCTTGATGATCCTTCATACAATCGTTTAATTTTTCTGATGTTTAATAGAGTTCATTCAAGGATTTAAAATCTTCACCCAATTTTAATTATGAATATTCTTATCACTTCAAAACTATTTTTTAAGAGTGGGTCAACTCTCCATTAACTTAAAACCTCTATATCATCAATAATTACTATTATTTATCTCATTATGACCATCATTTTAGGCTATTTTCCCAAAATAACTATAGAACCCATAATGTCTATGAGAATAAAGTTTTCTTGTTAATACTACTATGAATCTGATTTAAAATAATTCTTAATTTAAACCTTTATAGACAAAAGTCTTGAATCAATTTATCAAATAAAATTTTTGAAATGTTTAAAAACATTATCGTTATTAGGTATATTTTTCCCATTCCTTATCATTTTATAATTGAAATTAAAATCATAATTTTGAGATATTTTCAAATATTGTATATACCATTAATATTAAATTTAATAATTTCTTAGGTTGTTACATCACTTGTTTCAAAAAAATTTAATCAAGGTTATCGAATTCAACATATGTTGTAATAATTATTAGAGATTATTTTATGTATTCATCATTTTAGCTCTGCATGTATATGTTCAATCCCTAGGAATCTCTGATTACCATCCATGTATATGAAATGAATATTTATTTATTAAAATGATTTATTAAAACATTTTTATATATTCTAGTTGATGGAATGAGTGTTTATTATTCTTTTTTATCATATTTGGGTTTCTTATTACTTCTTAATTGCCTATTTATATTTTCATTTAAGGGTATTTAAGAAATACTTGATGAATCATTTTAATAGAGGTTGTAATAGTATTATTTATAGTATCAAAAATATTAAAAGTGGTATTTATCCTCTAAATATAGAATCCAAAGAGGCCCAAAGGATTCATATATCATAACATGTCCCCACCGAGACCCCTTAAATCACAAACAAGAACATATATTCCCCCCCAATTTTACCTTTAATAGGCCACAAGTTAATAACTAGTGCCATTGCTGTAATTATACAAATGGGAAGATTTACCCCTTTTAGAGAGCATAATGGAGTACAACTGTCATCCACATCAACCTCATCTATGAAATAGTAATTATTACAATTTTTTTGAGACTCATCCCCCATATCTTTTAGGTTGCTTGTACTATACTAAGATGTAGCCATCCCATGGATGAATATTTCCTAGAATATTTCAAAAAACTTAGCTTCATGTCTAAATGGGATGGAGGATGGGTGTCAAACAACACAATGCACTGATAAATGTATGGGAGATGAGCTGATGAGGATGATAGTTTTCTTTAACTTTCACCTCTGGTTGAATTCAGAGGATAACTCCTACCATAATGGGGTAATTATTTTTTTAATTTAAATTGACCATTTTCTTTAAAGAATAATTGTTGGGTCTTGAAAACTCTTCAAAGGGAAGGAAAATAATACCAAAAAATTGATGAAATAATAAGATGCAGGTTCGATTAATAATTTGAAAAGAAGATTCAAGAAATTGAATTAAGCAAAGGAACAAAGTGGGAAGCATATTGGTTTTTGAGAATGGTATGAGGATGGTATATTCCACGAACCAAATGGTATGAGGATAGACTAAAAAACACTATCCCATGAGGTGTTTTCCAATGAACTAGGATGTTCAGGGTATAAATGAACCATGACTCTGATCAACCATGAATGACATTGATGGTAGAATGAAGGTGGAGAAATTCCACTCATGAACCATGACCCTGCGAACCACATCATTGTAGAATACGTGATAGAGAGGTATGAACCCATGCAACGTCCCCAAAAAATCAGTTCGTAGACAAGGTGAGGCCAGTAACACCCCACAGAACTATATCATTCGCGGGATTAAGGTGTTGATTTCCACTGTCACGAACCACAACCTCGGGAACCTCATCCCCACAAACCTCAGTTGACTGAGTCATCTATGGGCCAGATGATTTCCCCATGGGATTCAGCAAAAGCTGATGTATGACCCATTGATATAGCCTTTTCAACACTCTATAAAAGAACCCTATGGGGAGAATATAAAAGAAGAAGAAGGTAGGAATAAGGGAGAATGGATGGTATAATTTGTGGAGGGCTTGGAGGATACAGATGGAGGACATTGAAGAAAAATGATCAACAAAGTACAAAACCGTGAACAGTTCCTAGTAGGTATACACATTCCAAAAACCATTAAAAGAATTAAGGATAATAATATTGGAAAACCATGAACCTAATCGGTAAACCACAAACTATACTCCCATTGTGGATGAACTTCCTACAAACTGCAAGGCTAATGCCCCTTTTCCAATCCGGTGTTTCGCATAGCACATCTCTATGTGGACGAAACCCTACCCTGAATAGTGTTCCTCCACACTGACGGAATATAGAGACGCATACCACCACTTTATGGGGACGGAACCTGAGACTGCGTATCACTATGTTACACATACCACATCCAAGTCCGTGTACTACATTGGAACATGAACAACGTCCAGGTCTCTGTACCACATCAGTATATGGGCGAACCCTCCAACCGCATATCTGAACACCATGCAGAGGGTAACCCACCCCACATGAAAAAAATGATATGTGGAGTAGGGTACCTTTGGGATTTTCACCTTCCAGAACTGATCAAGCCCTTCTTTTTTCCATCCCATCCTCTAAATTCCCTCTACGAACCAATCCATTAGCATCAGGGAAAAGCCTCTTCTAAAGCCACCAAACCCATATGAACAGAACATCGGGGGCATTAGTGCGCCCTTCTATGTCTACATTCCCATGGTAAGCGGAGTCACGTGGGTAATCCTAGCAAGGTTGTTCCCCCCGTAAGATCCTTAAGTGTACATTTCCATGGTAACCTGGGGCCCAACCTTAGAATATTCATATGAACCTCGCCATTCTAAGGATCAAGGGTAATGACTGGATTTTCTATTCAATTATGGATATTAATAAGTCAAAGGGATCATGCCTTCCTTTCCTTTTGATGAAGATTGATTTTTCTCCCCTTTCCCGAAACCAGCTTTTGGGAACCCCCTTAAGGTGACCCAATAGCCCTTATACTGGAAGCGACACTCCTTCTACTCTCAGGCTAAACCTGATACATGTACAGATAGATTCTCAAATGTTACTATCATAGGTCTCAACACAAGTAAGAGTTGGCCCATTCAAAGCCTCTCTCTCTAACTCATCGAGTCATCACCTTGACCTCTTCTATCATCATCCTTCGTTTCCATCAGCGAAGAAGGGAAGGTGTGTGGTTTACCAGATCAACCACTTCCTCTTGTTTATCACACCAAGCATGACTCACTTCGTCTTAGAGTTTGACAATGATCACAACATCTACACCACACCCTAATGAACTACAAGAACATTGATTCCTAGTCTAACTAGGATACATAAGATGCCTTCCTAAAGGCTCGAGCTCAAGAGACATTCTCCTTGAAAGTCATTCCAAATAAGAAATTTCCCCTAAATCACTAGGGTATATTTTTTAGGAATAAGCCCCTATGTGACTCTTTTGAAAAATGCCTCCTCTATAGTATAAGGACCAATTTAAACCAAAATATGAGGTCTTTGATTCCCAGCTAACTGGGATACATAAGAAGACTCCCTTAGGTACAAATCTGGCACCCAATTCACTCTAGTGTTCTCCAGGTAACATCCCCAATAGGGCCATATCCACCTATGAGACCACGCCTCTCCTGACTGTCCTGGGCTGCTTCAGTTTAAGTCCCGCATGAAATCTTTACTAGGCATCATCCACCTAAATTTCTTAGCCAAATGACATTAAACTGTATGGATGGGTCTTCGTCGCACGTCCTTAAAAGATTATATGTCTAGTTAAGTGGCACCAAACCACATAGGTTATAATTCATCTCATGATGATACATAGGAATCCCATATCATGGGTTTGATCCTGATATCAATGAAATTCCCATCCTCCCTGGATGATGATAAACTCTAGAGCACCTCATCATAGGGATTAAACACGCTTTTTCTCAACAAATTCCTAACCCATGTGTATATATGATTAATCTTGAAACCTAGGGGTAATCCGTAGATATATTCCTGGGAAAAACCAAGGATTCAGGAACATATTATCATTGCTTAAATTAATAAGAGTGTCTCGTAGTAGGCAATAATTTCCCCCCAAAAGGGTGTGATGAGCCTGACCTCCCATTCACTCGACAAATGAAGTCCTCATGTGTTGTTGGCCAAATCATCATTCAATGAGTGACTTACATTGGAAATAATGTCCATGAATCATGGATACAAGGTCCATTTGGTGTTTTTGTCTCTACGAATAAACCCATTGGAGACTATCTATGGACATAATACATGATGCGGAACCCTTCATAATGATAGAAAACTGGTGATTTTATGTTAGGCCATTTCGTCCACCCTTAGGGTATGACGAGAATCAGGTAAAGACAAAAATGGTGAACCCAACATTAATCCCTAACCATGGTGGCGGTATTATCCCACTATAATCCAATTTCTTCTGAGAAAGAAGAGGGATAATAAAGATCATCAATTATTCATGTGATCTTGAGATGTTACTTTAACAAAAAATTTCTGTCTTTATATGTCATATATATATTGAATGCATTTCACAGAGCTCTTTTTTATCCAAATGGCATACTGAAAATTTTCTCAGACTTGCATGTCAATGATCACATTGGTGGATGGGTCCCCAAAAAGGAACATGACTCCCTTGCCCACCTAGTATCTTCAAAATTGGGTTTCAAACATGATGATTAAAGAGTACCACCAAAATGGTACTCTCCATATGATGGAGGCCGCAAGGAAGTCCCTCTAATAGGGGGAATCTCTCCAGCTGCCTCTCTAGACATGCCCAAAAAACTAGCATTGGATGACTCCACTGGCCATCTCAAATCATTTCGGGAGCCTCTCCCTAGAACACAACAATGAATACCTCTCTTATCTTAGGAAAGAAGATGAGGTCAACACCAATCACTTCATCATAGCTGCATAGGTACCCCATTCAAGGGATCCTGCTGAAGGACATCACCACCAGCAGTGTACAACCCAATATCCTCACTCTTAATAGGATCCCATTTCAAAGGAACCTAATGAAGTCCAATGGACATGGGGCCCCTGGGCTTCCCTCTAAGGGTGAAAAATGCATAATCAGAAGTAGGTTATCTCCCTGGTTCATGAGGATAATGTCCCCCAAAAAAAACACAACAGTACATAATAGACAGGCATACAATTCCACCCCTCCTAATGAAGCCCACCATGGAAATAGGGTGGAACAATACAAGTAAATTAACATTAAATCTATTTCTCTTCGGTCCCGCCATGCAGACAGAGTGACAAATTATAGGAAGATGGAAATATTTTCCAATGCGCAAGAAGATCTTCATCCAAATAGGAAAACACCTTGCTATAATATGGCATAGACTCCTACAGATGCGCATTAGTCCTTCCATTCAAATAGGCCAGTAAACCATGGGAAGTAAAATAACACTACCGATGAAAATTAATCCCACCAGCCAAATATGGTGGCAAACAAATATGTGTAGGGTAAAATTCATGTGGATGAAAATCAACCTCGTCAGACAAATATAGAGGCAAAAACACAGATGTAAATTCCTTCTTGTAAATACACATCCCACTAGCCAAATACTATGGACACTAGAGAAGGAAACTTCAATAAGACTCATTTCTCTATCCTGATATAGGAGAATTACCAATACACACTGGTAATCCATGAATGACCAGAGAAGGCACAAAATCACACTCTGGAATCATAATGGGTATTCATACCCCTTACATCCAAATAAGTATCTCAACACATCTTGGCCATGATGTAGGATCAGATGTTGATCCCAGACTATATCCTCTAGACATGTCAAGATGTCATTATGTTAGTGAAAAAAGTGACGATTCAGGCCCATGATCTCGTCTCCTTGGGCGAGGTGATTCATCCAAAAAATCAGATAGTCACCCCTTAGTAGGTCCACATCTATGCTCTAGTCCAGGAGGGCCAATGTATATATCCCATGATACAAGGAACACTATTTTGGGAACAAATACCCATTCTAAATGGGGGACACTTGTCCGATTGTTGGCTGCTCCAGGGTAGGTTTATTCCCCCGCCCGAACTCAAGATGCTCATCAACGTATCTTGGAAACATCATAGGAACCAAACAAATAGGGTCCCATATATGAAGGCCACTACCAAAAACATACAACCCTAGTTTTCTGCAATAGATTACCCAAATATTAAAGGTGCCAAGGGAAACCAGAAAATGGAGAGCACATTCAAGATTATGCTCTGCTAGAAGATGGAGTTCTTGATGCCATCAAACATTTATTAATAGGGGATCAATATCCTATTATTCCATTACCAAATTATAGAAGTGGTAGAAATAGTTGAGAAGGTCCTCCCCGTTATGTCGCTACCAGTAGCTATGAAGGTCCTCCTTAGAGCACCCATGGGGGCTTACTACGTGGGCCAAAAACGATCGATCATAAGATCCTATCTCTTGATGTGTGTCAAGGTATCCCTCCCCTTGACCATAATATCAAAGAATAAGAAGGTCCTCCCCTTGAATTCATCTCCCCTGATATTCCTCCCTAGGGTATACGCTGCAAATATGTTTCACCTTGTAGTTTGACGTCAGGCTGTGATGATATTCCTCACCATGACATTAGTCGCTACAAAGGCCCTCCCTACAATGACATCAAGAAATGAGAAGGTCCTCCACTCATTGCAGTACATCATGAAGGCCCTCCCAAGATTGTACACTATAGATAATCTCCCTATTTACAGAGCTATGATGGCAGTCCTTGCCAGGATAACTGTGATTGTGAATGCCCTCCCCTCAATAACGCAAAACAACAATAAGGTCCTCCCCTTACTGCAGTGTGCCCAGAAGGTCATCCTAAGGGTATACACCACATAATTCCTATCTATTTCCAAACACTAATGTCTGATGGTAGTCCTCTCCATCATGGTACCTATTGTGAAGGTCCCCCCTACAGTCAAAATATACACCATCGAGAAGGTCCTCCCTTCATCAGGTCAAATTCCAGAAAGCCCTCATATGTTGAGGTGATTGTAAAATGGAGTACGAAATGTTGTATATTCTCTCCATTAAAAGAGATATCCTTTATCAACAGAAGGATTCCTTGGATCCACACTCATCTTCCAAGACACCTTGTTACCATTCACATGTCAACGAGACTCCCACTAACCTCGTGGCTTGGAATGATATCATTAAGGATCAGTCAAGATGGGTTGATCTTGAAGAAGAGTCCCTGGTGGAAAAAAACAAGGTAAGTTGCTTATGAGAAGACAAATAGATGACATACTAGTAATGTATTATCCCACAACCACTTCTCAGTTCAATATACCAAGAATGATGTTAGAAGTATGTATGCATAATATTCACACGAATATCCAGATAACTCTCAACCAGTTAAAAGAAAAAAATTCCCTACAATGGGTATGCAAAACATGTCAATGTACTGGGGGAGCCTTTCCATCAGATTGATCTAGATGACCTTTCATCTGCACAATGGTCATAATCAGAAAGGGAAAAGAAATACATTGAGCTAGACTACCATCAAACACTGCAGTATTCACGTTGCCTTATCCAAAGCTCCATGTCTGGTGTTCATATCTAGGGATGGGGAGAACATGGTGCTCTACACCTCACCCCACCTCCCATCCACTAGGACCCACTATAAGTGACATCTTACAACGTCGTAATCCACAAAAATAAGTCAAATGATGTCCCGGATTAGAAAAGGTGAAACATTTGACAAGAACTGACCTTAAGTAAGTTTCAGAAGCATCAAGCCCGATGAGAGAAATGCATCGAGAAGCTTCTAAACCAAGACACCAATAATATCCATTAGGCCTTGCATATAAGGGAATCTAATCTATGAGAACTTATCTTTTCCTAGGGAGAAAAAAAATTAACATGTACACCTCACACCACATTTAGATCTCACCCATATGGGGAAGTGTGAGGTCAACAATGAAGAAAACATCGTAGCAGCAGCCACCACAAAACGAGATCAACCCCATCCCAGAGGGCTAGAGGAGTTTTCAGCCAAAAATTCCTTCATAAGACCATCAAATCTAGTCCGAGGCATGAAAACAGAAGAATGGGAGAAACCACATCCCATAGGTCACTCATTTTTTTGTATTCAACACACCATACCTTTGAGAGAGGGTGGTTCTCACATCCACACTTCTTCAAGTGTGGAGAGTTGAATAGACTCCCAAATCTATTTGATGACTCTAAAAATCTTATTTGTGTAAGGAATTTGTCAGAATGTCTACAACCTGTAGCTCTATAGGCACATACTTCAACATCACTAGTCCTTGATCTAAATTTTCCTTGATAAAGTGATATTTGATTTCAATGTGATTTGTCCTTGAGTGATGGACTAGATTTTTTCTAATATATATATCACTTGAATTATCACAATGTATTCTGATTGGGGACTTCACTTTTACTCCCATTCCATTATGTTTCTTCTCTATCAACAATAGCTATGTGAACACTTGAGTAGCGGCAAAATACTCAGCTTCTGAAGTACTCATTAAAATGTAATCTTGTTTCTTGTCTAGCCAATAAATAAAAAATCCACCAAAATAGATTGCACCACCTAAATTTGAATTTCCATAATCTGCTGATCCGGGCCAATCTGCATCTGTATATCCTAATAACTCCTTCTAATAAGTGTCATTTTACATCAAACTAAATTCTATTGTGACCTTGATAAACTGAAGTATTTTTTTCATGACAATTATGTTGATTTATTTAGGATTACATTAATTCTGCACTACTTGACACATGTCAAAGACAATAGCAGTCCTTGTCACTGTCAAGTACAATAGGTTTCCTATTATATTCCTGTAATCTATGATATTAACTACCATGCCTTAATTATCCCATGATAGTTTCATATGGATAGCCACCAGAGTCTTTATATCCTTGTAATTTTATATTCAAACCCTACTCAAAACATCCTTTGAATATTTATATTGAGAAATGAATTTTTTATTACATCCTTGTTTCACCTGTAAACCAAGGAAAAACATCAGCTGAACAATAATTGACATTTCTAACTCATTCTTATTGAATTCAGAAAACCATCTGCACTGCCATTTATCTGATCCACCAAACATTATGTCATCAACACATACCTGAAACATCATCATTTTATTATTGTAATTATTCAAATTTTTATTATAATCAACTCCACCATGCTGGATACCAGGATTGTTCAAAAAATGATCAAGCCTTTAATACCAAGCTCTTAGTGCCTGCTTCAAACCATGTATATCCTTCTTCAGTGAAAAAACTATGTTCTCATGTTCATAAATGAGAAAACCATCAGTATTATCAATATACAATTATTCTTCTAGAACCCCATTCAAAAATGCAGACTTGACATCCATCTAGAAGGCATTGAACTTCTATTTTCCTATAATGGACAAGAATAATTTGATTTTCTCTTGCCTTGTAATAGGTGAAAATGTCTCATCGACATTGATACCCTCTATCTAGGAGTAACCTTTGAACACTAGTAGTGCTTTGTTTTGAATCACTTAACAATCTTCATTCACCTTATTGTGAAAGACCCATTTAGTCCCAATGATATTCTTATCTGTTTTCCTCGATACAATCTCCCATGTTTGATTCTTCTCAGTATGGTCTAGCTCTTAATTCATTTCATGAACCCGGTTTTCTTCTCCAGATACATTAGAAAAACATTTTGAATCTACCTGAGATAGGAAAGATTCCTGCTATAATGACTTCATTTTTCTTGTTTGAACATTCTCTGTCTGATCTCTAATGATATTTTACCTATCTATTTCAGCTTGACTTTAAGGATTCTTTGTAGATACAAACTTGATGAATTCTTGTTCATCATCAGTATCTTATTCTGAATTAGAATCCACCACTTCTTCTCCCCCTTTGTTTCTTTCCTTCTCATCACTTTTTTCAAGAATCTGTTCACTGCTTTTTTGAATATTCTCTTCATTTTCCACTATAGTGACATCATTTCTCTCAACTAATTTTCCCAACATCTTATTAAAGAATTTTTATTCTATTTTTCTTTAGTATCCAAGGAATATCCCCTTATCTCCATGTGAGTCAAATTTCTTGTGTTTTTCTCTATTAATAATAAAGAACTTACTTCCAAAGAATCAAAAGTATCTTAACATTGTATTCCTTCCATACCTCATCTCATAGAGAGACTTTCATTGTTTTAGATACAACAATACCCTTTTAGAGATGTTGAATGATGTTAATAATGCTTCCTTCCAAAATTTATTTGGTAGTTCTTTTTCAATAAGAATCCTTATATCCATGTTGTTAATGATCCAATTTCTCTTCTCAACCACTCCATTCTGTTGAGGAGTTCTTACAGAAGAAAATTGATGCATTATCCCATGTTTTTTGAGATAGTCCTCTACTTTATTTTTTGTGAATTATGTACCACTTTTAGTATGAAACCTCAGAATTTTCTATTCAAGCATCCTTTCATATTCCTTCTAATACTATTTTATGAAATAGAACACTTCAGACTTATGGGAAATGAAAAATACCAATGCCATTATGCTATAATCATCAATGAACAGAATGTAATTTCTCTTTCTATTAATTGATCTTGGTGAGATAGGTCCACATACTTCAGCATGCATCAATTCATGTACTCTTGTAGTTTTCTAATCCTTTTCCTTAAGACTATCTGATGATATTTTCTTTTGGACATGTATTTCATGTTTGAGTACAATCACATGATATCTTAGGGAGATCTCTAACTCCATCACACTTTACCAGATCTTCTTGGGATGGTTGGAATAGAATACCAAGTCATTTATTCCATAACTTTGTTTCTTCCCCTCTGGAGAAAAAACACATATCTTCTTCCCCACTTACAAGGTATAAATTTCCCTTTTTTCTTTTCCCATATAGAATACTTCACCATATTTTCCTTTGATGATACACATATTATTAGTAAATGTTATAGAATGAACTTAGTCACATGGTTGACTGAAACTGAGAAAATTGTGATTGAGACCTTCTACTACTAAGAAATTAGCACATCTCATTCATTTGACCCCAAACCTGGCCTTCCCCAAGAAAATTATCTTTAGGCCTTCATCACATGTAAATTTTACATCTCCTTTTTTGTAGTATTTTATGCTTGTAACATGATAATTATTTCCTATCATGTGGGATATGCAAATGCTATCGAGGATCCATACAACATAATGATAAGAGGCTTTAAGAGAAATTTCAACAACCACTTCCTTCTCATTTATCTTCTTCTTGATCCATGTTCACGACTTCATGCATAGAATAGATTGTAAATATTTATCTTCCTTGATGTATAATTGACCAGCTTCAACATGTAGGGATGAAAACCAATTTTTCATTTTCACCTCACCAGTTGGTTCTTTGATTTTCTTCTTGTGACTACATTGATTCTTCTTTGGCACATGTCTTTGAATGGTTGATGCACAATATCTAGCTATGTGACCAAATCCTTTACACTAATAACAGTGTACCTTGAAGTATATTATAGAGTATTTAGCTCTGTTTGGCTGTCACTGTTGTTCTTGTGCCCTTCTAGGTCTACTGGCTGTAGAACACACATTTCATTAATAGACCATATTTCTCTAGCAATAACACCTGATGTAAGGTGTATTCTTGAATGTCACTTCTACACTTATATTTATCTAGTAGGTTCTATAATTATTATTATTATTCTTCATAAAAAAATCAACATTCAATCTCGGAGTGGGTGCCTCTGGTCTTACTTCAACAATGAATGCTTTCAGTTTTTGATCAATCCACATACCAGCCGTATCACTTAGATTTGTATATTTTTTTCATTATACTGGACCTCTATACTCCACTTACAACTTCTCTATATTTTGAATGATCTTGTGTCCTGATTTTATACTAGGGGTCAATAGATTTTCTTGATCCTTAACTTTTAATCACAGACTGACGACTTCTTCTTCATGTTCTTTAATGTGTTTGATTTTATCTTTCTCTGTGTTATTCAAACCATCAAATCTTCATTATATATTTCTTGACCTTGATTCTGTTCTTACTAATTATTTTTGTGTCCAATAGCCATGAATACTTGAGTTTCTCAATTTATTCTAATAAATCAGACTTATCTTCATCTTTTTGATACTTATAGAGTTTGGAGTCATGGACTAATTTGTTGTATTTATTCATTTTAGATCTCCAAAAATCTATCTTCTCAAGAGTTTCTTCTAATTTAGCCTCCATATCAACTCTACCTACAACATCTTCTTCATCAATGACAGTTTGTTCTTTTTCCTGAGTACTACTGACAACAGCCACAATAGCATTTTCCCCATGATCTTTGTAATTCTCTATCTCTTCAACCTATTCAACATTTGATTCATCTAAATTGTCACATTCTTTTAGAAAAATATTATTTTTCTTGAATAAAATTCCCTTAAAATTTTTCTTTCCTTTCACATATCCTAAAGACTTCTTTATAGCTATTTAAACTTCATACTCATCATCTTCATGGAGCTTGTTGGGGGAACTTTGCAACAAGATGACCAACCTTTCCACATCTAAAGAAAGAAAGTGGATATTTCTCCTTAATCTTTCGTTTTCTTCTTTTTAGATTTGAAGAAAGGAATGGAATCACCTCATCTATCTCTTATTCTTCTTTATAATCTTTAATATTCAGCTTCTTCATGGCCTTGAATTCCACCTCTTTACATTTACCCTTTTCCATAACATCATTATCATCATTTCTATGTTCATATTATACAAGGGTACTATGTATATTATATATTGTCAGATCTTTCATATATTTATCTTCCAATATGGTAATGTTCAAATTGAACAGAGGTGGAAGTTTCCTCAAGATATGATTTTGAATCATTATATATTCAATGACATCTCCAAGACCTCACATGTCTTCCACTACATAATTTACCCTATCAAAGAATGTATCAATAGACTCATTTGGGTTCATTCTCACACCTTCATACTTGTTCCAAAGAACCTGAATCATTTCCTCTAGGACCTTTGAATCACCTTCATATATATTCAATAAATTTTCCCACATGACATGTAATGTTTTACATGACATCACCTTCATATATATTGCATTATATAGGGATCCCCTAAATAATTTATTCCTTTGGTGTCAGCATCCAATTACCTTCTATCAGTTTCTGATAAAGCCCCTTTGTCGATAACAGCTAGAATACCGTGGATCACCACTATGAGGACATCCATTCCTAAGGATCAGAAGTAGGGTCACATCCGATTATTACATAACTGAAAATTATTCCCATTGAAGATCGGAATCCCTTTTGTGATAGATGAACTACATTGAGAGAGAAACAATGATATTAACTATTCTATCAAATACCAATTGTTAGGTCCACTAGGTTAAATACCATGGGGCGGGGGGTGTGAATTAGGGTATCATAGATTAAAATAACTACCCTTTTTGATATTGTTTCATTGTTAATAAAAACTATATTCTCTCTCTCTTTCCCATAGCAAGGTATGAATGTTGGTTAAAGAATACAGAGGACACAACAATTTTACTTGGTTCACCCTCACTAAGCGACATATGAGGATCATACAATGGTGATTTTCCGATGTACCAAATCCACTAGAAGCACACTATTGTTTACAATGTTTGATGCAGACTCACTATCATTCCAAGTTTTCAACCAATCACAATTTTAATGCTTGCTACTGTCTCAAATGAAGTGTGCTCACTACTTATTCTTAATATCCACTCACAATTTATAGACTCATATTTCTTTTAATTATATATAATTAATTCATCCTTAACTATATGTAGATTCTTTATTGATGTCCCACTTTCACCAATTGATGAATACAACTTTACCACAATATTATTGGGAATTCTAAAATCTTACATACAATACTTATTGTATCTTGTGCGAAAATTTAATCCCTTGAGTTCAAGATTCCACTTTTTCCACAAAACTCCCTTTGTGTGAAACTTCAATCTTACACAAAACTCAAATCTTACATGCATCTTTCTTATCTTGAGCGCAACTAAAATTATTTCGCACAACTCCCTTTACTTAAAGTTATTATGTGATCCAAATCTCAGGTTCTCTCTATGCGTAGAGATTCTTCGAATTCGGGGTGTCACCTATTATTTATAGGCAACCTATAACCCTATGTGGAATATTTGAAATGCCTCACAAGTTCCCCTAGGTGTGAGAAAAACCCAATTTTATGTTGCATTGGGCGCACATGATTCTTTCGCTCAAACACATCTTTCACGCATTTACCATTTTTTGATGTTATGATCTGAAAACATGACTTGCATGTGTGCTTCAAAACCAACCTCAATCTTTAATGAAACTTGATTTTCCAAAAAGAACTTTCTCCATTTTCTAATTGTGTGGCCCAAGAATTTGGAAAACACTTGATAACAGTGCCACCATGTATCTATTATTTTTATACCAACTCCAGATTTAAAATTCCTTTTTCATGGTTCATTGTCAACATAGTTTGTCAAAAATTTCCTTAGAACTCCTAAATAGAAAATGAGAACCCTCTTTGTTAACAAACACAATCAAACAAAAAATTATTCAATGTTAACTTGAGTGATTTTTCCCAATATTTTCTTAGGGGGAGTGGAAACACACACTATCATCTGATTTACCTCTTCCTCATAGGCTCATCTCGAAGGATGAAGCAAGGCTAGAAAGCTCATCCAAGGAAGTGAGATGAGACCATCAGTCTTCCTGAACCCAGTCTTGGTCGGATATCAATATTTCCCTCTATTGGGGAATCTTCTAGAATAGATTCAGGCAAATACACAAAGGATGCCCCCGGATGGGTATCCACCTCAACTTCCAGCAGTGCTGAAATATCCAATCTTTCCCCCTACAACACCATCTCATGATTAGGTCCAACAGGTCAAGAATCAATGGATCCAAAATACCATTGAGTTATTGAAAACTCGAATTAAATCAATAGAAGTATGGAAAATTCTAATACAACAGGAACGAAGGACCTACCTCAATTGGGTAAGGAATGTCCCTCCGCCGCCAAATTTCAAGAACCCGGTATTCCTAGTGTTCAATGGATCAAGGGAACCTAATAAAAATCTAATGCACTACTCTTCAAACTGTGATCCCATGAAGGGAACACTAGAGAAATAATAAGCTGTGTAGCTCAGATGCTTTGTGTGAACCCTGCAAGGTTCATCCTTTGTGTGGTACACCATTTTGAAAGTTAAATCAAGAAAAATATGGGAGGATATTTTGTTCCATTTCCTTTTCTATTTCAGATAAAAAAATAGTTAGTAACCTCAGGAAATGAAAATAGAAAGTGAACAAGAGAGTTTCATACTTTATTTCTAGTTGGAAGGGTCTGACTTACTCAATGAACTGGCCACTCACCCAAGATGAGATGTTGTCCATGTGCATCAACAACCTCTGTGATGAGTAGTGAAAACCACTTTTTATAGAGAAATATACAAGTGGGTTCTGAGACTTCTCTACCACCACTCAAAGGATAGAATATTCCCTGTAACTGTCTAATCTAAAGTCCCAGAAAGCCCCATCATCTGTAGTAAAAATAGTTGGAATAGATGAAGTGACTTCGGTCATGCTTAAGACACCCCTACACTAACTATAGCTCCAAGGCTCCCACCAAACCATAAAGGGCCCTATTAATGTCATTAGACACCCCCACCCCATCATTACAAGTGGAGAGATCAAAAAGAAATTAATTCAAGGAACACATATATAAAGTGTATTCTTTCTGGGATGAACAAGTCTGTGGATACTTTATAGATGACATGAATTGAAACTTTCTCCAACTTTCAAATCCAATGAGGGGTTATTATGTAGGTATTGACAACCGTCCAGATTACTATCCTTTCCACTAGATATTAGGTCACAACATTCATAAATACTTTGTCTTCAACGACCTCAAGAAAAAAGATGATAGATTCAGGACAAGTCATGTTGGGACAACCTTTCATGCAAGTGGCATATGTTTCCACCATTAGCTAAGATGAAAGTGGGGGTGAGATAAAAAATTAATAAAAAAAGAAAAATTTATATATTTGGTTAACTCAGAAAAAAACTCAACCATGCGCATGGTATCCTAAAAGAATAGTCAAATTAACTGACTACGCATCCAACAACTCCTGATGCAGTGTGACAGACATCCTTAGCCCCACAATCCTTTAAAGGCTGACTACCCGAAAATAATTCCAATAATAAGGGAGTATAGAAATTTTAGGAAAATGAAATTGAACAAAATCCAAAGTTGGATTTGACTCCCTCAGATTTCATGAAAATAGATCTGATGATACGGGTACCGTCTCACCAAACAGAACCATGGGGGGAAGATGATAAGTAAAATTCATCAAAAGATGAGGAGTTGATTTTTGGCTCTGTCAATGCCATCGACAAGACAGATCCCTTATCCAATGATGGATAAAATTATCAACCAGAATTCCCCAAACACAATTGGGTGTCTAGGGGAAGAATCCACAAGAGATAGGGATATTTAGGGAGACACAGTCGTGGCAGAAATCAAGCTTATGTCTACACTCCTGCTCAAACCATCAGTGTTGCATAAACAACCAATGGTAGGACCCTCTAGCAGATCCAATAGGGACAAAAAAATTATATTTCCCCATAAAAATCCAACCCAATCTAATTCTTCTGAAATATCTTTCTGAGGATGAATAAATTACTTATTTCCCGTGACATGTGAAAGATCTACCTGACCTGATCCAAAAAGGATAAAATCACCTCCGGATCGGACCCTAAGGGTCGACCCATATTCATCAAATTCTCAACCCCCTAAAGCGCATATGAAAGATCACCCCCCAAGATGGGAAGCACCCACCATTAGATCATAAACATGACATTCTGGAAAAGTTTTCTTTAGTTATAGCTATGTTATCAATCATGGATGCACTGAATCTATTAGTAGATCTCATGATAGTAATCATTGAATCTTTTCTAAGTCCCAAAGAGTTCGATGTTGAGGTGGACGCCACTAAAGTCTACCGAACAAATACCAATCATAAGAAATGCAACAAATTTATCTACTTTAGATATATATGTAAATATTCCATCATGAAAGGACACATCAAACCCTTATATGTGTCTGGCACAATAAATGACATTGCTATCTGAAAATTCTTCATCGAAAATGGATGTGGGGTTAATATCCTCCAAATGTAGACACTTCACTGGTTGGGCTGTAATGTGGATGATCTGACACCCTGCACCACAACCCTATTGGGATTTGACAAAAAAATGAGCATATTCTATTTGTCCAAATCAAGCGTGAAACCCAGTTTGGTGACCATATAGATCACCCATAATTTATGGTGTTCTAAAATAATACGGCCTTCAACACCCTTCTGGGGAGGCCCTAGCTTCATAAACACGCAAAACTCCCATACTCGTACCATCAATGCCTAAAATATAGCATTAATGGACAAAGTGGGACACTACATGGTGACAAGGCCCCATTTTCCCTATAAAAATTACACTATGTTGATGTAGGGTTCTATAAGAAAAAGTGAAAACAACCCTCAAATAACAGAATTGATTGGCTCTTTGCCCTAAAAGGTTTGGAAATATTTCTTAACAATCCCCTCAAGAAACTCAAAGATGAATAAGTATGGCCCATAAATTAGATTGAAAGAAAAATTCCAAATTTGGACCAATATTCAGTAATCCTCATGATTTTATTTATGGTTGCTGAGCCTGATAATGTTGAAAGGCACATTGATTTCCAAGATAATATGGAAGGTTCAAATAAAAATTCCCATGAACCATCATCAAGACCCTGGGGAATCCTTGCCTCACCCATTAAGGCTGGATAAAGTATCCCATCACTCAATGAAAATAAGGAAACTCTTCTACCCCTCACTCTATCTTCTTCGGAGAATACCCCGCCAATGGCCAAGGTAGAAGAGACAACTTTACCTCCCCAGAAACCAAAATTTAAATTCATCCCTCAATTATGGAGTAATTGTTTCAAGGTTTGTTTCCCCATTAGATGATGAATAGGAATATGGTAAGAATATAGAGGAGGAAGAAGAAGAACTAATGGATACCCCTCCAGCATTTGATGAAGGCATCTCTACCACTATTGATTAACTCAAGGAAATGAACTTGGGTAAAAAAGAAGACCTGAAACCCACTCTGGTTAGTGAGGCCATGGAATATGAAGAGAAATAGGTATAAACCTCTTCTTTGAGGCAGAATCTAGATGTTTTTTCTATGAATTATACAAAAATTACAGGTCTTGATCCAGAGGTAGTCACTCACCACCTAGGCCTACCAGAGGACCACTATGGTTACAAACATGAAGCCAGATGTAATGCCCCGACCCTAGTTACCCATAGTCGATGCATTATTACGTAACATGGGCATGATCACAAAAGATCAAGTCTCAAAATACCGATTAGTTTAGTAGCCTTGGAAACACTAGATACATTCATAAAAGTTACATTAGATCATAAAGTGAAGAAACTATAATAACATGGTCTCCATAGTCCACACTCATATCCCCTTCTGACTATCCCTGCAGGCCATTCATAAAATACTTCTTCACATCTAAGAAAATATTAAAACATTGAAAGGGGTGAGCTCAGATTCTCAATAAGGATAACAATAATGCAGAATCTTTCATAAATAAACCAAAACATTTAAGGAAATGTATAACTAAAACAAAAGCCTTTTAAACTTGAACTTCAGTGTAATATGGAAAAAGTAAAATGAAATAATTCCATTTACTTATTCACATGGATATTCTACCAGTCAAATAATCACATGAAATATCAATAACCACTTTCATAATGATGGAATGCATAATGCCAGACTATCATAACCATGTAGCCAAGGCCTCGTTCCAAGAATACAAATAAGATTTTGTCAAGGCCTCATGCCAAGACACTAGTTTATCTCATGAGACCTACCGATGCATCGAGGAGCTATAGAGGGCTCCACCCGTCACTTATTAAGTCCAATTCATTCCTCATATGAACAGGTTTAAACATATCATAATCCATAACATAATCGTATCACATAAAACATGCATAAAGGAAACATAACATTTCCACATTTCAATCACAAGATATCAATACAACACATTGATATAAAAAAGAAACTTTCCAAACCATTTTAAATAATAAAATAAAAGAAAATTAAAACTTTGTAATTATTTTTCATTTAAAAAAAAGTTACGGCTTGTAGAGGAAGCTGAAACTCAAATAATGGTCACAGTGGCAGAGAAGTCGTTGTCATCGCATACGTACGACAAAAAAACATTCCCTTTTTTCATTTAGTAAAAGGTTTTGTATAAAAAAATATTCCTTTTGAATAAACGAAAAAGTCAAATGGGTTTATACACCGTATAAAAGAAAGTTGTGTATAAAACAAAATATGCCTCAATGAAAAGAGATTGAGATGAAGTCCCTTACAAAGATCATTTTTTTAAATAAAATAGATCTATTATGTGTATTCCTATACGTACTCATAAATAAAGTACAAATACAATATAGGACATAATAATATAATGACATAATTTGAAAGTAGGAGATTAACCCAAAGAATGGAAATTGGGTTAAGAAGTTCCCTTACCTCGTGTCCGACTTCACTCGACCGTTCTTTAATCTCCTGAATAACAAACTAGAGTTAATCCATTCTTTCTTAAGAACCTTTTTCAAGTTAATTATCAATTTTATATCACTTATTACAATATTAAGAAATTTATGTTGTCATTTAAGTTAATAACAGTCGTTTTGTCGATCTTTGCTAGTTGAGTCAACAATAAACTTTTTATAATTACAAGTTGTTTATGTGGTTGAATATCCATTATCTCCAGAATTATATTCATGATGTAGATATCATATATATCATATATATCCAGTGTATACATTAATTCATAATATTACGTAACATTTAGAGGTAAGAAATGAAATGCACCATTTATAGAGACGGTAAGCCGTATGTAGGCATGAACAATACTTTCATTTCTATTTCATATTTAATGGAATTAAATCACAATGATATAAAGGTATATTATAATTCCAGTATAATATCACATATAATATCATTTACTCCATCCTTTATACATCCCACATATGGCATTAACGATTCAAATCACTTTGAGGGGCGGTAGTCCGCACATCCTAAAATGAAATTATCGCGTTTACCCATAATGGAAATCATAAAGGTATGACATAAATGAGAAATACAGAAGCATAAGGAAAACATAAACATAATATATATCATATTTAAATATAGTGACATCTTAATGTCCACCATGAGAGGTCTTAAAAGAAGATTAAACAAACATCGTTTCGTGAGGCTGTAATTCGCCACCCACAGAAACAGTATGTTCATTAACCATTAAACGAAGGTGTGTGTAAGTGTAAATAAAATACTTCTGATAAAAACTTACAAGTATATTTAGGATAATGTTGTTGTTACAAAATAATATAATAAAAATAGTTTAGGGGTTTGGAGACGCAACATAAAACAAAACAACGTCATAGAAGACATTACCTTTAAATCGGGTAACTCCCCTCGGTTTGAACCAAAATGGTTTCTTGAAGAGCTTTCTGCCTAAGGTAAGGATTCTAGGATGAAGGGAGGAATGTTTAAAGAGTATTTCTGCAGAGTTTGGCCAATACAAATGGCTTTGATGGTGTGAGTAAGGTGGTAGAGGTGGGGGCCTTTTATAAGAGGAGAGGAGGGGCACTCTTGGAAAGTCATGAAATATTACATTATTATGAAATGATTTTCGGATTTTAGAGGCCCCACAATTATATAATTAGAGGATAAGGTGATAAGGATTCGAAATATACTCATACAATAAGTTTTTGACAAGTGTAAGTCTTAGATTTTACATTATCTTTTCATTTTATTTAAATCATTAATTAATGAGGTAATCGTTGCATCATCACAGTGTTATGAAAAATTTAATTTATTTAATGTTTAAAAATTATAAAAAAATACCATGATGTAGGAAATAATTTTATCTTTCCAATTAATATTTATAGTTGAAAATTTAACTTATATAACTACATGTAATAATTTTTTTAGTAAAACAACACATGTTTGTGACAATTTTATTTTTACTTTAAATAAAAAGTTATTAATGTCATTTCCTTACCCAAGTGGCTCCATGGGGTCCCCAAGTTGTCCCATAGATTTTATTGGTCGGCCATGACTCATACAATAAGGTTAGGACAAGTGTAAAGGTATTTTCATATTTTTATAATATCATTTTTTCCTTAAATTTCACTAATTACCTTTAATCGCGATTAATAAAACTTAAAAGTTACTATTCAACAAAAAAATTATTTTAATCCCATTGAACCAAATTTTTCTTCCTAATGAAAACCATGTATGTCGGAGTTTTGAAAATAAAATAACAGAAGTGGTAATGTTTCATTTACATGAAAAATTAGTTTTTAAACTACCACTTAGTGGTTTCACTATTCATCAAAAATTGAAGTTTTTCAAAAAAATACCAAAAATTCACCCTAAGATATATTTAATATTCCTAATTAAAAAATGATGTCTATTTTACAAAATTCAAAACATATAAGTTGATTTAATTAATTTAATAATTAATTCCCTCTGTCACAACAAATATCATATTTTTAAGATGTAATTTATATCAAAAGATTGACAATTGTTTATGTCCAATTTCAAAGTGAAATTAATTATAATGACCACGATTGGATAAAATGGTAAAAATATATTCTAATTATACTTTAAAACCACTCAATATTATAATTTATCACTATAAATTATTTTGATTAAAAATTTTATTTTTAAGTATTTTCTCTGTTCATAGAAAATTGGAAGTTCTCCAAAAATTACAGAAAATTCAACTTAAGATAATTTTGATATTCCGAATACAAAAATGAAGTCCATTTTGAAATATAAAATTTATATAATTTCAAAAAGTGGGTATTACTATTCATAACTGCTACTTTGATTGGTCGTGGTGTGTTAGAATCTCGAGGTTGTGTACTACACACACTGCTCTATTATTCAAAGAGAAGAGTACCATGGAAGCTTGGGGTGTTACATTCTCCCCTCATTCAATAAATTGCATCCTCGCAATTTGAAAATGTTCTTTGAAAATAAATGGTTGAAAATAGAAAATACCATTGTGGAAAACCCACATCGGAAATAAGGTTAATAAAAATATATCCTTAAAAGAAAGAAAGAGAAGTACAAAGGTCACCTGAGATATCCCATACTAGGATTCTATGAAAATATGGATATGGAGGAAAAACCATCAAGGTATGATGGAGAGTTGTAGAAAATAGGATTAGGAGAAAGTTAACCACAAGAACATCACAAACTTGTGATTGGTTAAACGGTCATTGAATCCCCAGTTGGAAAATTTAACCTACAACGTTTTTGTTTTAAGTTACCTTTCATAGTGTTGAGGAATTTATTTAAGAGATTTAATAAGAATGTAAGGAAATATACTTACTTGCCATGTATACTTTCATTATTTAATAAATTTTTACCACAAACCCATCTTTCACTCCAAATGGTAACAGAACTCAAAAATATTCTATTTATCTTAATTGTATAAGGTTCCAAATATTACCACATACCATTTAGATTAGGAAAACTATTTTGTAATAACTAGGGACTTCCTGTAGGCTAGTGGTAGGTAATAAAGGCCCGTCACACTATGGTTGTGGGTTCGATTCCTACAGCTTTGTCCGACGCGACGGGTTATCCATCGACCTGCAGGTTGTCCTTTTCCTAAAATTATAGTATTATAATATTCAAAAAATAATATTCAGAAATGTTTTAACCATAAACAATACTATCCAAAGTTCAACTTAATCTACTCCAACCTTTATAGTTATCCAAAATACGTCTGTCCAGACTTTTTCTAAAAGGTCTCTAAATTCCAAAATCAATTGTATCATCAGATTCCTCAAACAAAGTAAAGTTTCTCTTATTTCCACATACAAAAATATGATTACATTGATCATATTAAAATCTTAATGAAAACAACACGTACTACAGTACAATCGTTATATATATCACATTATTCTTATAACCAGAATATAATCCTTGAGTCCAAAAGCACCAATACATTAATTATTCCACTTCAACTATAGTAACAACATAAGATTATCCTTGATCCCTTGGCCTTTTATGACGTAAGTTTCCCTAATGCTTATGACATTAATTTACATAATTCCCCATTTCCCTAAAATTGTAGCATTCAACATTGATAGCCTATTTCTTTCCCTTGCAATCACGAGCCTAGTGACCCTTTTCTCCACATTTATAACAAACTCCCATTCCTTTTAGGCAAGTACCAGGGTGATTCTTCCCATAATTATCGCATAACGGAAAATCCTTCTTTCCCTTTTTCCCTTTATCTATCTCTTGTTCCACCGTTCTCTTCTTCTCTTGCTTTACTTTGTTGTCATAAGACTTAGAGAATTCCTTTTCTGTCTTGATAGAACATGAGACTATATCTTCGTACGATGAGAAGGTTTGTGATACTAATGCTCGATGGAGAAATGGTTTTAACCCATCAAAGAAATGATCAATCTTACTTCTTGGATTATGTATATAATTTAGAGCATGCCTTGCTAACCTTGTAAAGTTAGCCTCATACTTTGCGACATTCTCATCCCCCTTCTGCCTCAGACTCAGAAATTGCCTTTCCATATCTGCTTGATGGTCATGTGGAAAGTATTTTTCTAAGAAAATTTCCTTAAACTCCCTCCATTCCATACTTGATACTTCTTCATATTCCTTTGTGTTTTGAATCAGCGACCACCATTGATCAGTATATCCAGTGAGGCGGTAAACTTCCAGGACAACCTTCTCCCTTTCGCTACTCCCCAAGGCATGAAATATTTTCTATAAGGATTTTATCCATTGCTCAGCCACTAATGGATTTGTACCCCCATTAAATGTTGGCGGTTGTTGCCTCATGAAGCAGTCTAACATTGATCCTCCACGTTGCGGACCAGGGTGCTCCATACGAGTTAGGTTATTATTCATAACCTGAGTGAGTTGTCCCAGTATGGTAATAAGTTGATCAGCACCAGTTGTATCTCCAGCTCCAATATAATTAACTTGAGCAGTAGGGAAATCCCTACATGGAGTGCGTGCATTGATACAGTTTCCATTCCTCCCACTAGGCACCATTTATAAATAATGGCCTAAACTAGATTAGTTTATGAATCAAAATACAAAATTACAAACTTGCAAAACACTTACAATAAATTGAACTATTTATGGTTATAATCCATAATCATAAAAAATTTTTATTTGAGGAAGTATATACTCATAACCCTTCATAGTGGTTTGTAAATAAAATGAGAATTATACTAAGCATATCCCCCGGGAGTGTCATAACCAAGAGTGCGTCAAGGCCTGTTGTCGTTCACCAGTTCTCGTTCGAGTCTAGATCAAAGTGGTGTTTTTGGGTTTTACCCCTAGGTACATCTGTGCCAGAGCCGCCTCTACCTGCTCATATCCAGACAGGGATGTATTGCTCGAAAAACTCACAAAATCTCTATAATACAAATATTCTAGGAAGTTCTTCTATACTAATCCTCAAAGTTTATCTTAGGGCTATGTGATCTAATCAGAGTTTATCTAAATCTAGCTTCCAAGGTTAGTACTAAACTTCCCCTGATACCAACTGTAATGCCCCGACCCTAGTAACCCAGGGTCGGTGCATTATTACGTAACATTGGAATGATCACAAAAGATCAAGTCTCGAAAGACCGAATAGTTTAGTAGGCTTGGAAACACTAGATACATTCATAAAAGTTACATTATATCATAAAGTGAAAAAACTATAATAAAATGGTCTTCATATTCCACACTCATATCCCCTTCTGACTATCCCTACAGGTCATTCATAAAATACTTCTTCAGATCCTGTAAAATATTAAAACATTGAAAGGGGTGAGATCAGATGCTCAGTAAGGATAATAATATTGCGGAAGCTTTCATAAATAAAAAAAAACATTTAGGGAAATGTATAACTAAAACAAAAGACTTTTAAACTTGAACTTCAGCATAATATGGAAAAAGTAAAATGAAATAATGCCATTTATTTATTCACATGGATATTGTACTAGTCGAATAATCACATGCAATATCAATAACCACTTTCATAATGATAGAATGCATAATTCCAGACTATCATAACCACGTAGCCAAGGCCTCGTGCCAATACTACAAATAAGATTTTTTCAAGGCCTCGTGCCAAGGCACTAGTTTGTCTCATGAGACCTACCGATGCATCAAGGAGCTGTAGTGGGCTCCACCCATCACTTATTAAGTCCAATGCATTCCTCATATGAATAGGTTTAAACATATCATAATCCATAACATAATTGTATCACATAAAACATGCATAAAGGAAACATAATATTTCCACATTTCAATCACAAGATATCAATACAACACATTGATATAAAAAAAACATTCAAAACCATTTTCAATACCAAAATAAAAGAAAAGTAAAAGTTTGTAATTATTTTTCATTTTAAAAAAAGTTACGGCTTGTATAGGAAGCCGAAACTCAAATAATGGTCATGGTGGAGGAGAAGTCATTGTCGCTGCATACGTATGACAAAAAAAACATTCCCTTTTGTTGTTTAGTGAAATGATTCATATAAAAATGATTCTTTTTGAATAAATGTAAAAGTAAAAGGGGTTTATACACCGTATCAAAGAAAGATGTGTATAAAACAAAATGTGCCTCATTGATAGGATATTGAGACGAAGTCCCTTACAAAGACATTTTTTAAATAAAATAAGTCTATTATGTGTATTCACTATAAGTACACATAAAGAAAGTAAAAATAAAATATAGTACATATTAATATAATGACATAATTTGAAAGTAGGAGATTAACCCAAAGAGCGGAAATTGGGTTAAGAAGTTCCCATACCTCATGTCCGACTTCACTCGACCATTCTTTAGTCTCCTGAATAATACACTAGAGTTAATATATACTTGCTTAAGAACCTTTTTCAATTTCATTATTCCTTTTATATCACTTATTACAGTGTTACGAAAATTATGTAGTCATTTAAGTTAATAACGGCCGTTTTGTTGATCTTTGGTACTCGAGTCAACAATAAACTTCTTATAATTACAAGTTGTTTATGTGATAGAATATACATTATCTCCAAAATTATATTCATGACGTAGATATCATATATATCATATATATCCAGTATATACATTCATTCATAATATTACGTAACATTTAGAGGTAAGAAATGAAATGCACCGTTCATGGAGACGTTAAGCCGTACGTATGTATGAATGCTACTTTCATTTCTATTTCATATTTAATGGAATGAAATCATAATGATATAAAGGTATATTATAATTCCAGTATAATATCATATATAATATCATTTACTACATCCTTTATACATCCCACATATGGCATTAACGATTCAAATCACTTTGAGGGGGCGGTAGTCCGCACATCCTAAAATGAAATTATCGCATTTACCCATAATGGAAATCATAAAGGTATGCCATAAATGAGAAATACAGAAGCATAAAGAAAAAATAAACATAATATATATCATATATAAATATAGTCAAATCTTAATGTCCACCATGAGAGGTGTTAAAAGATGATTGAACAATCATTGTTTCGTGAGGCAGTAATTCACCAACCACAGAAACAGTATGTTCTTTAACCATTAAAAGAAGGTGTGTGTAAGTGTAAATAAAATAATTCTCATAAAAACATCCAATTATATTGAGGGTACTGGTTTTGTTACAGAATAAAAGAATAAAAAGAGTTTAGGGGGTTGGAGAAGCAAAATAAAACAAAACAGCGTAAGAGAAGACATTACATTTAAACCCGGTAACTCCCCTCGGTTTGAACCAAAATGGTTTTTTAAAGAGCTTTCTGCCTAGGATAAGGCTTCTAGGATTAAGGTAGGAATGTTGAGAGAGTATTTGAGCAGAGTTTGGATGATTCAAATGGGTTTTATGGTGTGAGTAAGGTGGTAGAGGTGACGTCATTTTATAAGAGGATAAGAGGGGCACTCCTGGAAAGTCATGAAATATTACTTTATTATGAAATGATTTTCGGATTTTAGAGGTCCCATAATTATATATTTATAGGATACGGTGGTATGGGTTCGAAATCTACTCATACAATAGGTTTTTAACAAGTTTATGTCATATATTTTACATTATATTTTCATTTTATTTAAATCGTTAATTAATGAGGTAATCGTTGTATCATCACGGTGTTATAAAAAATTTAATTTATTTAATGTTTAAAATTTATAAAAATATACCATGATGTAGGAAATATTTTTAGCTTTCCAATTAATATTTATAGTCAAAAATTTAACTTATATAACCCCATGTAATAATTTTTTTAGTAAAACAACCCATGTTTGTGACAATTTTATTTTTACTTTAAATAAAAAGTTATTAATGTCATTTTCTTACCCAAGTGGATCCATTGGGTCCCCAAGTTGACCCATGGATTGTCTTGGTCTTCCATGACTCATCCAATAATGTTAGGACAAGTGTAAAGGTAATTTCATATTTTTATAATATCATTTTAACCTTAAATTTCACTAATTACCTTTAATCACAATTAATAAAACTTAAAAGTTACTATTCACCAAAAAATTATTTTAATCCCATTGAACCAAATTTTTCTTCCTAATTAGAACCATGTATGTCGGATTTTTGAAAATCAAATCACAGAAGTGGTAATGTTTCATTTACACGAAAAATTAGTTTTTAAACTACCACTTCGTGGTTTCACTATACATCAAAAATTGAAGTTTTTCAGACAAATACAAAAAATTTACCCTAAGATATATTTGATATTCCTAATTAAAAAATGATGTCTATTTTAAAAAATTAAAAACATATAAGTTGATTTAGTTAATTTAATAATTAATTCCCGCTGTCCCAACAAATAGCTTGTTTTTAGGATGTAATATATATCAAAAGATTGACAATTGTTTATGTCCAATTTCAAAGTGAAATTAATTCTAATGACCACCATTAGATAAAATGGTAAAAATATATTCTAATTATAATTTAAAACCACTCAATAGTATAATTTATCACTAAAAATTATTTTGATTAAAAAATTTATTTTTAAGTATTTTCTCAGTTCATAGAAAATTGGAAGTTCTCAGAAAATTATAAAAAATTCAACTTAGGATAATTTCGATATTCCAAATACAAAAATGAAGTCCATTTTGAAATATAAAATTTATATAATTTAAAAAAGTGGGTATTACTATTCATAACTAATACTTTTATTGGTCGCGATGTGTTAGAATCTCAAGGCTGCGTACTACACACGCTGCTCTATTATTCAAAGAGAAGAGTACCATGAAAGCTTGGGGTGTAACATTCTCCCCTCATTCAATAAATTGCATCCTCGAAATTTGAAAATGTTCTTTGAAAATAAAAGGTTGAAAATAGAAAATTCCATTTTTGAAAACCCACATCAGAAATAAGGTTAATAAAAATATATCCTTAAAAGAAAGAAAGAGAAGTACAAAGGTCACCCGAGATAGCCCATACTAGGATTCTATGAAAATATGGATATGGAGGAAAAACAAACCATCAAGGTATGATGGAGAGTTGTAGAAAATAGGATTAGGAACCACACGAATATCACAAACTTGTGATTGGTTAAACGGTCATTGAATCCCCAGTTGAAAAATTTTACTGACAACGTTTTTGTTTTAAGTTACCTTTCATAAAGTTGAGGAATTTATTTAAGAGATTTACTAATAAGATAAGGAAATATACTTACTTTTCATGTAGACTTTCATTCTTTAATAAATTTTTACCACAAACCCATCTTTCACTCCAAATGGTAACATAACTCAAAAATATTCTATTTATCTTAATTGTATAAGGTTCCAAATATTACCACATACCATTTAGATTAGGAAAACTATTTTGTAATAACCAGGGACTTACTGTAGGCTAGTAGTAGGTAATAAAGGCCTGTCACACTATGGTTGTGGGTTCGATTCCTGTAGCTTTGTCCGACGCGACGGGTTATCCCCCGACCTGCAGGTTGTCCTTTTCCTAAAATTATAGTATTATAATATTCAAAAAATAATCTTCAGAATTGTTTTAACCTTAAACAATACAATCCAAAGTTCAACTTAATCCACTCCAACCTTTATAGTTATCCAAAATACCTTTGTCCAGACTTTTTCTAAAAGGTCTCTAAATTCCAAAATCAATTGTATCATCAAATTCCTCAAACAAAGTAAAGTTTCTCATATTTCCACATACAAAAATATTATTACCTTCATCATATTAAAATATTAATGAAAACAACAAGTACTTCAGTACAATCCTTATATATATATCACATTATTCTTATAACCATATTATAATCCTTGAGTCCAAAAGCACCAATACAATAATTATTCCACTTCAACTGTAGTAACAACATAAGATTTTCCTTGATCCCTTGGCATTTTCTGGGGTAAGTTTCCCTGACGCTTAGGACATTCATTTACATAATTCCCCATTTCCCTATAATTATAGGATTCAACATTGATAGCCTCTTTCTTTCCTTTTCAATCACGATCCTAGTGACCTTTTTCTCCACATTTATAATAAACTATCATTCCTTTTAGGCAAGTATCGGGGTGATTCTTCCCACAATTATCGCATAATGGAAGATTATTCTTTCCCTTTTTCCCTTTATCTGTCTCTTGTTCCACCGTTCTCTTCTTCTCTTGCTTTACTTTGTTGTCACAAGACTTAGAGAATTCCTTTTCTGTCTTGATAGAACATGAGACTATATCTTCGTACGATGAGAAGGTTTGTGATACTAATGCTCGAAGGAGAAATGGTTTTAACCCATAAAAGAAACGATCAATCTTACTTCTTGTATTATGTATATAATCTGGAGCATGCCTCACTAACCTTGTAAAGTTAGACTCATACTTTGCGACATTCTCATCCTCCTTTTGCCTCAGACTCAGAAATTTCCATTCCATATCTGCTCGATGGTCATGTGGAAAATATTTTTCTAAGAAAATTTCCTTACACTCCCTCCATTACATACTTGATACTTCTTCATATTCCTTTGTGTTTTGAATCAATAACCACCATTGATCGGCATATCCAGTGAGGTGGTAAACTGCCATGACAACCTTCTCCCTTTTGCTACTCCCCATGGCATGAAATATTTTCTCTAAGGATTTTATCCATTGGTCAACCACTAATGGATTTGTACCCCCATTAAATTTTGTCGGTTTTTGCCTCCTGAAGAAGTCTAACATTGATCCTCCACGTTGTGGACCAGGGTGCTCCATACGAGTAAGGTTATTATTCATAACTTGAGTGAGTTGTCCCAGTATGGTGATAAGTTGATCAGCACCAGTTGTATCTCCAGCTCCACTATAATTATCTTGAGCAGGAGGGAAATCCCTACATGGAGTGCGTGCATTGATACAGTTTCCATTCCTCCCACTAGGCATCATTTCTAAACAATGGCATAAACTAGATTAGTTTATGAATCAAAATACAGAATTACAAACTTGCAAAACACTTAAAATAAATTGAACTATTTATGGTTATAATCCATAATCATTAAAATGTTTTCTTTGAGTAAGTATATACTAATAACCCTTCATAGTGGTTTGTAAATAAAATGAAAATTATCCTAAGCATATCCCTCAGGAGTGTCATAACCAAGAGTGCATCAAGGCCCATTGTCATGCAACAGTTCCCGTTTGAGTCTAGATCAAAGCGGTGTTTTTGGGTTTTACCCCTAGGTACATCTGTGCCAGAGCCGCCTCTACCTGCTCGTATCCAGACAGGGATGTATTTCTCAAAAAACTCACAAAATATCTATAATACCAATATTCTAGGAAGTTCTTCTATACTAATCCTCAAAGTTTATCTTAGGGATATGTGCTCTAATCAAAGTTTATCTAAATCTAGCTTCCAATGTTCGTACTAAACCTCCCCTGATACCAATTGTAACGCCCTGACCCCAGTTACCCAGAGTCGGTGCATTATTAAGTAACATTGGCATGATCACAAAAGATCAAGTCTCGAAAGACCGATTAGTTTAGAAGCCTTGGAAGTACTAAATACATTCATAAAAGTTACATTACATTATAAAGTGAAAAAACTATAATAAAATGGTCTCCATGGTCCACACTCATATCCCCTTATGACTATCCCTATAGGTCATTGATAAAATAATTCTTCACATCCTGTAAAATATTAAAACATTGAAAGGGGTGAGATCAGATGCTCAGTAAGGATAACAATATTGCGGAAGCTTTCATAAATAAACAAAAACATTTAGGGAAATGTATAACTAAAACGAAAGCCATTTAAAATTGAACTTCAGCGTAATATGGAAAAGGTAAAATGAAATAATTCAATTTACTTATTCACACGGATATTTTACTAGTCGAATAATCACATGCAATATCAATAACCACTTTCATAATGATAGAATACATAATGCCAGACTATCATAACCACGTAGCCAAGGACTCAGGCCAAGACTACAAATAAGATTTTGTCATGGCCTCATGCTAAGACACTAGTTTGTCTCATGAGACCTATGGATGAATCAAGGAGATATAGTGGGCTTCACTCGTCACTTATTAAGTCTAATGCATTCCTCATATGAACATGTTTAAACATATCATAATCCATAACATAATCGTATCACATAAAACATGCATAAAGGAAACATAACATTTCCTCATTTCAATCACAATATATCAATACAACACATTGATATAAAAAAAACTTTCAAAACCATTTTCAATACCAATATAAAAGAAAATTAAAAGTTTGTAATTATTTTTCATTTTAAAGAAAGTTACGGCTTTTATAGGAAGCCGAAACTCAAATAATGGTCACGGTGGAGTAGAAGTCGTTGTCGCTGCATACGTACGACAAACAAAAAACATTCCCTTTTGTTGTTTAGTAAAATGATTCATATAAAAAATATTCCTTTTGAATAAATGTAAAAGTCAAAGGGGTTTATACACCGTATAAAAGAAAGTTGTGTATAAAACAAAATGTGCCTCATTGAAAAGAGATTGAGACAAAGTCCCTTACAAAGATAATTTTTTTTAAATAAAATAGATCTATTATGTGTATTCATTATAATTACACATAAATAAATTACAAATAAAAGATAAGACATATTAATATAATGACATAATTTTAAAGAAGGAGATTAACCCAAAGAGCGGAAGTTGGGTTAAGAAGTTCCCTTACCTCGTGTCCAACTTCACTCGACCATTCTTTAATCTCCTGAATAATAAACTAGAGTTAATATCTACTTGCTTAAGAAACTTTTTAAAGTTCATTATCCCTTTTATATCACTTATTACAATGTTACAAATATTATGTAGTCATTTAAGTTAATAACGGTCGTTTTGTCGATCTTTGGTACTTGAGTCAACAATAAACTTCTTATAATTACAAGTTGTTTATGTGGTAGAATATACATTATCTCCAGAATTATATTCATTATGTAGATATAATATATATAATATATATCCAGTATATACATTCATTCATAATATTCCGTAACATTAAAGGTAAGAAATGAAATGCACCGTTCATGGAGATGGTAAGCCGTACGTACGCATGAACGCTACTTCCATTTCTATTTCATATTTAATGGAATGAAATCATAATGATATAAAGTTATATTATAATTCCAGTATAATATCATATATAATATCATTTACTCCATCCTTTATACATCCCACATATGGCATTAACGATTCAAATCACTTTGAGGGGGCGGTAGTCCGCACATCCTAAAATGAAATTATCGCGTTTACCCATAATGGAAATCATAAAGGTATGACATAAATGAGAAATACAAAAGAATAAGGAAAACATAAACATAATATATATCATATATAAATATAGTTACATCTTAATGTCCACCATGAGAGGTGTTTAAAGAAGATTGAACAATCATTGTTTCGTGAGGCGGTAATTCACCACCCACAGAAACAGTATGTTCTTTAACCATTAAACGAAGGTGTGTGTAAGTGTAAATAAAATACTTTATTAAAAATATCCAAGTATATTTAGTATACTGGTTTTGTTACAAAAGAAAATAATAAAAAGAGTTTAGGGGGTTGGAGAAGCAAAATAAAACAAAACAACGTAAGAGAAGACATTACCTTTAAATTCGGTAACTCCCCTCGGTTTGAACCAAAATGGTTTCTTGAAGAGATTTATGCCTAGGGTAAGGCTTCTATGATTAAGGGAGGAATGTTGAGAGAGTATTTGGGCAGTGTCTGGCTGAGTCAAATGGCTTTGATGGTGTGAGTAAGGTGGTAGAGGTGGGGGCCTTTTATAAGAGGAGAGGAGGGGCACTCTTGTAAAGTAATGAAATATTACAATATTATGAAATGGTTTCGAATTTTAGAGGTCCCAAAATTATATATTTAGATGATACGGTGGTAAGGGTTCGAAATATAATCATAAAATAGGTTTTTGACAAGTTTATGTCATAGATTTTACATTATCTTTTCATTTTATTTAAATCATTAATTAATGAGGTAATCGTTGCATCATCACAGTGTTATAACAAATTTAATATATTTAATGTTTAAAAATTATAAAAAAAATACCATGATGTAGGAAATATTTTTATATTTCCAATTAATATTTATAGTCAAAAATTTAACTTATATAACCCCATGTAATAATTTTTTTAGTAAAACAACACATGTTGGTGACAATTTTATTTTTACTTTAAATAAAAAGTTATTAATGTCATTTTCTTACCCAAGTGGCTCCATGGGGTCCCCAAGTTGACCCATGGATTGTATTGGTCGGCCATTAATCATATAATAATGGTAGTACAAGTGTAAAGGTATTTTCATATTTTTATAATATCATTTTTACCTTAAATTTCACTAATTACCTTTAATCGCGATTAATAAAACTTAAAAGTTACTATTCACCAAAAAATTATTTTAATCCCATTGAAATAATGTTTTCTTCATAATGACAGCCATGTATGTCAGATTTTTGAAAATCAAATCACAGAAGTGGTAATGTTTCATTTACACAAAAAATTAGTTTTTAAACTACCACTTAGTGGTTTCACTATTCATCAAAAATTCAAGTTTTTCAGAAAAATACCAAAACTTCACCCTAAGATATATTTGATATTCCTAATTAAAAAATGGTTTCTATTTTAAAAAATTCAAAACATATAATTTTATTTAATTAATTTAATAATTAATTCCTGTTGTCACAACAAATAGCGTGTTTTTAAGATGCAATATATATCAAAAGATTGACAATTGTTTATATCCAATTTCAAAGTGAAATTAATTATAATGACCACCATTGGATAAAATGGTAAAAATATATTTTAATTATACTTTAAAACCACTCAATAGTATAATTTATCACTATAAATTATTTTGATTAAAATAGTTGTTTTTAAGTATTTTCTCTATTCATAGAAAATTGGAAGTTCTCAGAAAATTACAAAAAATTCAACTTAGGATAATTTCGATATTCCGAATACAAAAATGAAGTTTATTTTGAAATATAAAATTTATATAATTTAAAAAATTGGGTATTATGATTCATAACTTCTACTTTGATTGGTCGCGGTGTGTTAGAATCTCGAGGTTGCGTACTACACACGCTGCTCTATTATTCAAAGAGAAGCGTACCATGGAAGCTTGGGGTGTTACACCAGAAGGACGCACCTGACAAATTATCCCAAAATAGAGGCTGATTTCAATAATCTCATCATGTTGAAATTCACTCAGGATTTCCAATACCCTATCTAGATAGAAAACATTGTCCCCATCATGAAGAAAAATGGGAAGATTAAGGTCTGTATAAATTTCAGGGGCCTCAACCCGCACTACCTAAATGATGATTTCCCAGTCCCGATCACAGAATTGATGATTGATGAAATTATTGGATATGAGTCCCTCCCTTTAATGAATTACTATTCAAGATATAATCAAATATTAATGGCCCAAGAATACGAAGAATCCACTGCCTTCAGTGATCCTTAGGGAGTTTTTTTCTACAAGGTGATTCCTTTTGGTTTGAAAAATGTCGATGCCACATATCACCAAGCCATCCAGTGAATTTTCAAACCATCATTGGGAAGGTTTTTGGAATGATATATTGATGATATGGTTGTTAAATCTTGACAAATCACAGACCATATGGCAGATCTTGAAACCGTCATCAATAAACTATGACAACATAGTCGAAAAATGAACCCCCTGAAATGTGATTTTGGTGTTACCTTAGGGAAATTCATCGGCTTTATTGTACACCACGAAGGCATTGAAGTTAAACCTAAGAAGAAAAAGTTCATACTTGGAATTTCTACTCCTCACAACCTCAATGAGTTAAGAGGACTCTAAATACACTTGTCCTACAGTCATCACATCATAATCAAACTCGAAGAAAAATGATTTCCCTTCACCAAGTTGATGAAGAAAGGGGTAGAATATCAATGGACTGAAGAATGTTAGGAAGCATTCGACAATCTCAAGAAATATCTCATAATTCCACCAATTCTAATATCTCCTTTTGATGGAAGACTATTCATTCTACATTTAATTATCTTGGAGTGATCCCTAGGTGTCTTCCTCACACAAAAGAATGATGTCGGTAGTGAGAATAGTCTCTATTATCTAATCTGAACCATGATCAATGTTGAGACTCATTATTTGAATATCGAGAAGAGATATCTTGCATCAATATTTGTAGTCCAGAAGATGAGAAATTACTTTGAGCACCATGAAGTCCATTTAGTCTCACTTAGAAACCCGCTCATGTATATCCTTAGCCATCCAATGTTAACTGGATGCCTGTCATGGTGGGTAGTCATCCTATTGTAGTTCGATATATGGTTTATATCTTATAAATCCATAAAAGGTCTGGAATTAGATGATTTCCTGCAAGATAATCCCTCAACAGGGGTGGCCCCATAAGATGATGAGCAACTTGATGAAGAAGTGTTCTCTATTCAAGAGATCTCCCATATGTGGGAAATGTACTTCAACGGTGCATCCAAAATCCCTACGGGAAAAAGAACGGAAGACCCCAAGTTCAACAAAGTAGGTTTGGGAGTCATACTTATATACCCAAAAAAAGAAGTTCTATCATATTCCCTATTACTATAAAAAAGATGCATGAAAAAGGAAATAGAGTATGAGACCCTCATTTCAGGCCTAGAGTTGGCACTTCAAGCACAAGCCAAAAACCTAAAGATTAAAGATGAATCATAACTAGTCATCTTGTAAGAAAATGGTGACTATGAAATCAAGAAAGAGGAGATGATCCCATTGAAAAGCCATGTCCAATAACTAATGGCATAATTATCATTAGATATGACATTGACTTATGTCACCTAGTCACACAATGCACGGGCCGATGCATTGGAAAATGCATCCATGACTTTGGCCAACCCAGATTAGAACAAAACAATCATCATTATTTCCCATCGACACATGGTATTACCCTTCATTCAGGATAACACAAAAGAAATTAATGAAATCAGTCCCATACCTAAGTTGTATTGTCCCACCACCGACTGGTTGAATCCTATTACAGATTAACTTCAAAGGTGAGAGCTCCCACTAGATAGGGCTTGAAGGGAACAAATACGGTGTTGGGAAATCAACTTCATGATGTACAATGGAACATACCAACAGAAGGTCCTTTATAATTGAGGCCTTAATAGAGACTTTATCAGTTGCATTTATGGAGAAGAGACTGATTCAATTATAAAAGAAGTACATGCCATATCTTGCAGAGCACATCAATCTATGTCCTAGATCTCACAGTAGATTCGATGGCCTGGGTACTACTATCCAATCACGATGTAGGATTGCGCCACATTCACTAGGAAGTGTTATTCTTTCCAAGTTCATGAAAATTTCATCCACCAGCTCCCAAAGTAACTTCAAAAAATTAAGTACTCCTAGCTATTATCCATATGGGGAATGGACGTCATGGTATTATACCCTCCTACCTCAGATAGACAACTGAAATATATTCCCACAAAAACTTAATTCTTTTCCAAATTGGTAGAAGCTGTACTTCTAAAAGAGGTTGGGGAAAGAAGAATTTTTAATTTTGTGAAATCCAAAATTGTCACCAGGTTTGGTGTCCCTCATACAATACTAAAGGAAAATGACCCCAATTTCTACTCTGTTGAGTTGTACAAGCTATATCAGAAGAAAGGCATCAAGTCCAACCATTCATACAACTATAATGTTGTAGACAATAGACAGATAGAGTCATTCAACAAGAAACTATCCAATATGCTCTAAAATATGGTAGATTGGGAAAAGAAATCATGTCTGGATAAGATCCTTTGTGTTCTGTGGTTTTACCATACCACATCCTGCACTACCACTCAAGAAACCCTCTACTCATTAGTTTATGGGAAAAAGGTCGTTCTACCCATTGAAGTTTAATTACCATTGCTTCACATGTCCATTTGTGATCAACTGTCTATATATGTGTTGTCCTAAAAATGGTTTGATGAGATGGAGTGGTTGGATGAGAAAATATTTCACAATATACACCATTTGAATGTTTATCAGAATAGGATTGCATGAGCATTCAACAAGAAGGTTGACCTCTAATCTATCCTTGAATGGGAAATGGTGCTGGTCCTCAGAACACCAATGATACTCAGAAAGAAACCTTTAAATTTGGATCCAAATGGGAAGGACCATATGTTATACACAAGGTATACTCCAATGGAGTATATTACTTAATTTCAATGGATGTAAAACTCACCACAACTACCACCAATGTGAGGTTTCTAAATAAGTACTTTGTGTAATCACATCAAACTCGTCTCAACTTTATGATTTTAAACTGCATAGTTCCACCTATTTCTATGATTTCATGACATTAAATTGTATAGAAATGGTCCTAATAACATGGAATTAAACTATGTGATGAACCCGTATTTGCTACAAGACATTAAACTACATAGGGAAAAATAAATCCACACTTTACGATGTTGAACTACCCATCATCTTCATCCTAACCACAAGACATTAAATTTCATGTTGATGAATATGTACTGAATAATGAATTGTTGCATATGAATCCGATCTATGCAAGGGAAAGATACAAATTCCCCCTACTGCATATGGGTCAGACCAGAACAAGGAGGCCCTTTTACATAACCATGTGTGGGCTTGATTCCTTCCCTTACCAGATACATAGTGATGCCCGAATCATACTTCCTAGTCTAGGCACCAACATCAGACAAAAAAAATGCTCCCCCTCCTTGTGTATGGACTGAGCTTATATAGGGAGGGCTTTTTACAGAACTAGGTATGGGTTGATTCCTATTCATCAATGGAATACGTAGAGACACCTTGACCCTAAGTCCTGGTCCATTCATCACATGAGATGGAATGACTATGTTATATCTTATGTTTCCCATATAATAAAAGGGAAATCCTCACCACTCCTTATTTCTCATACTAAGTATAACTAATGTTGGATTAAGAATAGTGGTAAGGATTTCCCACACATGGAAAATCAAATAGAAGTATAATAAGATCATCAACTTTAAAGCATGGTATAAAATGGCCCTCTCCATGAACAAATTATAATATAATGGGGAGTCCTTATAACTACGTGTTGATTGATTACAATTCATCAATGGAATACGTAGTGATGCTTGTATTCAACATCTTGGTCCAGCCACAAGTCAAGGTCAACAATGCTCCTCTCCGTGCGTATAGGTCATACATGCATAGGGGAATCTATGGAAAGTCATAACCATATGAAGTTAAACTACATGGTACCTCTAGAGCTATGTATTTTATGATTCCCATTCATTAATGGGATACGTAGAGACACCTTGACCCTAATTCTAGGTCCAGACTCCATAGGTTAAAAATTCTACCCCTCTTTGTGCATAGGTCAGAATTGCATGAACAGTTTTCAATAACTACGTGTGGATTGATTCCTTCCATCGAAGGATACATTGTGAAACCCAAATCCTTCATCCTAGTCCAACCACCTTTTAAAAAAATGATCCCTTCCTATGCATGGGCCAGACCGACATAGGTAATGTGTTTCCAAAACTACATGGAATATGAGTCCTGACTAATTTGGATACGTTGGAAACCTCCATGAGGTTCAATCCCAACACTCCACTCACCCCATCCATTTCATGTTGGTTCACTCTCATCCTTACCATATTATTTTAAACTACATAGGATACCAGAACTACATGTGGCTTGATTCACATCCATCAATGGGACAAGAAGTGACACCTGGGCCTTCACGGGTTTAGCCACCATGAAACAATGCCTCCCCCATTATACAAGATTTTCTTGTACAAGAATATTCACAAGTCTTAACCACATGACATTAAACTGAAAGCCCAAATAAGTCCTAACCACACACCATTAAACTATAAGGTATCTCAATAACTATGCATGGATTAATTCTCAATATAACGAGATACGTATTGAAACATGGGATGTAAATTCGGGGTCCAGCCTAAAAAAAATCCCCCCAATACCCTACATGTGAAATTGAAATAGATGTAGGGTATTTCAAATATGGAATCTTACATATAGAAAGTGTCCAAAACCTAGGAATCCCTTTACATAAAAATAAAATCTATGTATAGGATCTTGTACCCAAGAACTAATCATGGTGTGGATATATATCACGTACAAAGACATCCAATTTTTATCAATCAAACTCCATGATTTCGGAAAAATTGGATCACCATAATCAGCCATGGCTATCAAAAATGGAATACTAGTGTCTCGTGAGAACCTTTGTTTGATTATGAACACAATTCCCTGATGACTCTGCATTTTTTTCAACAAAAACCGCATGTCAACCAAAATAAATTTTTTTCCTAGGAGAGGTTTTTACTAATTTCATATGCCCATTGTCTTATAAGCCCTGCATTACCCCTCATGACATGAGAGCTCCCATAATCATGGTTTACACCTTCCTCCCCTGCTCAAGTCTGGGCGTGTCAAGAATATTCCAACTTGATTATCTCATATTTACACATTATCCCTTTTATGTTTCATCCCAACAACATGACATTAAACTTTTTTGTCAACATTCTTTCTATAAGACTTATGACTACATTGACCCACAACAGATAGCTTATCCACATCGAGTCACCCACATCCTCATTGGATGAAATTAAACCACATGGCCCAAAGTCCAAACCATATGATATTAATCTAAAAGGTACACCAAATATAGATAAAATTCCACCACTCCCTATGTGCATACTAAACTTATATAGGGATTTTGATATTAGGACACTTAGATCATCAAAAATGGGCCCTGATCCGATAAGGGGGTCAAAATATCCCACTTAATATACATATAAAATATGTGTAGAGACTCCCAATTTCACGAGTAATCATGATCTAAGAGTTTCCGATATGTCCAAACAAACCCTCTACATTAATCAAATTCTATGATTTGAGTGATCTTGGATCATCATAATCCTTCATGGCCATCAGGAATAGAAGGTCAGTGTCCTGTGGAAACCTTTATTTGACTATGCACACAATGCCGGGGAGGCTCTCCCTACGTTGCCCACAAAAATGGCCTGTCAAACAAAGGAAAATTCTTCCACAGGAGAGGATTTTTATATTTTTGTATTCTTAATAGATTCTAAGACCCAATTAATTTATTCTGATCTAGGAGTCCTCAAAACCATGGTTTACACTCTCCTCCATGCCCACGTCTTGTACATGTCAGAACATCTTGGATGGATTACCCTCAATATACTCATGGATTCTATATCAATGTCCAAATCACATGATGTTTAAACTGCACGATACTCGATACTTGGTATTCACCCTTAGGCTAGGTCACATCAAGGGTATTTCCCTTGATGACCCTACACAATAAATGAATCTATGTAGGAATGTTCGACACATGTCCCAACTCATTGGTGAATTTGTTTCCTAAAAAAAATTCCCCATCAAAATTCATAAATTAGATCTACATATGAATGAGCCTGAAATGAAATACGTAAAATTTGATCCTTGTAATCATAGGATACGTAGTGACATAGGAATCTCATATGTCAGATCCATCCATGAAATAATATTTTCTCATCCCCAACTACGGAAGGGTTAAACCTTCATAAGGAAAACATCTCACACTAATAGGATACAAATGCCTCCACTAATTCGCAGTATTACTGAACACCACACCTTATGTCCAGAAAGGTCTGAACCCCTATAACCATCATAGGACATCGGAAATTGATAGATACTATCTTGTGGGAACCTTTATTTGATTATTCACACAATTTCCCAATGTATCTGCTTATGTTGACCACAAAAATTGTCTGTCAACCCAAGGAAAATTCCTCCTCAAGAGTTTATTTTCCTATCTTCGTAAACCTCTATGATGTCTATGTCTCACCTTATTCCCTGATTTTGGAAACTCCTTAGGTCATGGTTTACAATTTTCCTCTTTTGAAAGCCTGAAGAAAAATGACATTTCTAGTCAATCTAATGTGTAAAATATGAGTCATTTACTATCCTATAGTCAAAGTGAAATTATTTCACAAAACAATTCTCAAATTTCGAGGTTTTACGATGTTAAAATAAACCTTGAACAATCCATCCATTGAACAAGTCAAATTTGTGCGGGAGTAGTTTCTAAACTAGAACCAACGTAAATTCCCCAAAAAATTCAGACATTGTTCCCTTAACTGGATACCCACTATCACCCTCAATAAGGAATCAATTCACAAATTATATAAAAATTTTCTAGAAATCAGAAATGGACAGTTAGTGTCCTATCTACACCTTTTTTTGACTATGCACACAGTTCCTTGGTGTCTCTACATATATTTCCCACAACATTGTCCGGTCAAAAAGGGAAAATTCTTCCTTAGGAGAGGCCTTTTTCCTATTTTTTTATGTCCCATGGATTCCATGACCCATATCATGTCCCCTATCTAGAAATAACATGTAGAGACCCAAAGCTTAACGTATATGAACATTACATTACTTTTGATGAATATTTAGTACATAACAAAAACACACACACAAGAACTGTAATAGTTTAGTGTCTTTGGAAACTCGGAATATAATATTCTAATCATGGTGAAAGATCTTCAACATCTCCCATAAAGATCTTAACTTTTTTTTACCTAAAATATTTCTTTATATAATGGGGAAAAGAAAACATAAAAGGGTGATCTTAAATTCTCAGTAAGGGTAAACAAAAGAAATATCAATCACATCATATTCATAAGAACATAACATTTTGGAAATCTTAACCTGCAAAAGAGATCATAATATCATAACATGGGATAAATCATAGTAGTGAAATGTAATCCCAATAATAATAACTTAAAACATGAAACTTTGTGACATAGACACATAATCATATAGAATCATTTTTATTAGTCAAGACTCATTTCCAAGACTATCTTAGTGGACAAAGTCCATTTCTGAACAGAGTTCACTCCTCGTTTCAGTCCTGTTTCATTGAACCGGTTCAACCTGCCATTCTAGCCATGTCTATCTCATGAGATATAAAATCTCTACCCAATGAATTAGAGGGAGATATAGGTACCACCCATATCATAATTTTATCATTCTCACTTGTGCCACAAAATAAACTTAAAACATTCATCATAACCCAAAGAATAAAATGGGTTTCATAAACATCATTCCATCATAACATAATCCATATAAAACAAATGGATATCATTTCATCATAAGAAAAGTGAAACCATGTAAATCATAGAGACATTATACTTGAAACATACACATATGAAATAATGTCATCTTAGATGGAAAATGGTTTTGATAAAACACTTGAAATGCATTCTTGAGGAAAATATCCTTTCTTCTTCAAAATCATTCTCTTTTTACAAAATGTCATGCAATTTTAAAAGAAAAGGATTTTGTTGAAAATAGTCATGAAATATTTTGGAGGAGGCTTCATGAAAATAAGGCTTTATAAAACATTAAAAATCCATTCGTGTCATAAAAGTTAAAAAAACATTCTTCTCTTACTTTTGTCGGAAAAGTCAAAAAAGTACCTCGTACGAAAAATGACAAAAGATTCCTTTCATATCATTTACTAAACATTCACCGAATGGTAAAATTGGATTTAAACAATTTTAGGTGGATATAAATAATATTATATATTTAGGAAACATGGATGTGCATGATAAAATACACCCTAGTAAAATAACAATGTATAAATATCTCGGATAAAAATGAGATTGTGATATTTCCCTTACTTTAGGTCCGATTTTGCTTCGTAAGTGTCCGAACATCCTGTATAATGATTTAAATAATGTCATTGAATTATTACAGAATCATACTCATTATTATGATATCAAATATGGTTCACTTATGACTTTATTTTACCCGTTCTTTTGTAAATTCCATGTTAAAGAGCGTTTTGGGTAAAATCATTTCATTTGTCGTCCATGTTTTGAATCGTAATTATTCATATGATTACATAGATCATGATTAGTTAATTACAGAATATAAAACATGATTTATATATAATATATATTCAGAATATACATATATATAATAGATCAGTAAGTGGAAAGAAATACACCATTCATGGAGACGGTAGGCCGTACGTACGCATGAACGCTGTTTTCGTTTCCTTATTGAGTCGAATGAAATTACGTAGATGACATACATATTTATACACATAAATCTAGTATCATTATTATGTCATATATTTCATGATTACTTATTATATATACTTTATGATCATTCATGAATGGTTAACGTGGAGAATGAATCTCATCGCGTCGTGGAGACGGTAGTCCGTACGTACGCACGAGTGATGATATCGTTCTCATGATCATGGAATCGTATTGGAGTGTGTGTATAATATTTCAGAATTAATATCACTTTAAAATGATCATATATAGTTATTATTTACACCATTATACCCATCCAAGTAAGGTGGTGGTGGAAAATAGATTACACCACGACGTGGAGATAGTATTCCGTACGTACGCACGCGCGGTGATTTCGTTTTCCGTAAGATTGATAGATGGTGAAATAGGGTTGTTTCATACTTATAATAAAATATCAGTATATGAGTGATACTGAAGTTATTACTTCATAATCAAACAACCTAATAAGAATAAGTGGAAGAAGAAATAAAGTTGAAAGAATCGGTAACGGACATTACCTCTTCTTTGAAGTGACTCTTTGAGTCCTCCTCTTAGGGTACTAAAATTGGTCTTTGAAGAAGACCAGGACCTCTAGGATGTTTTTGGGGAAGTGGCGAAGAGAATTTGGCAGGGGTTGGCTGATCTTGAAGGCTCAAATTGGTGTGAGGAAGAGAGGGAGGAGGTTCCATTTTATACGGGAGGAGAGGTGCTCTTTTGGAAAAACAAAAAATATTATTTTATTATAAAGACAAATTCGGTTTTAAATAGATCCAAATTGATTTATTTCTAAGATAAGGTGGGGATGGGTCGAAAGCCTCTCATAAAATATAATTTAGACAAGTTTAGGTTCCTAGTTTAACATTATCATTTATATTTAACTTTAAGTTAGATAATTTTACTTTTCCCGTGTCTTTTTGTGTTCTTACACTATAAGGTTAATAAACATACTATAACAAGCCAAACGAACACCAAGTTGTTTATTATTAACATATATAGCCTTATCTAAGTCATTTGGCCAAACCTTAGATTTTTAGGAATAAAATAACAATTAATAAAATAATAGTTTTTTAAAAACTATTTTATGTCAATTTTGACACTATTTTATAATTGATTTTTGTTAAAATCATAACAGAATCATTAGTTCTAACAAAGTTACTTAAATCAATAATAAAATGTCATATTAACCTAGAAAATTAGTTTAATTAATAAAAAGTCTCAAATTACATTTATTTGGGTATTTATAACATCAATTATGTCAATATTTCATTAATAAGATAATTACTGCATCATCTTTGTGTCATAAATAAATTAGCTTTTTTAAAGTCTAAAAATTTCAAATAAAATATAATTATTTATGAAATATTTTTAACATTCTAGTGAATATTTATAGTCGAATTTATCTTATGTATAACTCTATATTAAAAATGATTTAGTTATTAAACTTTGATTTTAACTATTTTAACCCTTCTTTAAATAAATTAATAATAAATGTCCTAATCTAATCCAAGTTGGCCTCAATGGTCATATTTTATTCCTAAGTTTGTTTTCATTCGAATTACACTTATTCAATAGAATTAGGACATGTGTTAGGGTAATGATAATAACATTTTTACCCTTAATTACCCTATTTACTTTTAACCGTGGTAAAAAAAGTAAAAAGTTACTATTCACAAGAAATTATTTTCATCTCATTGAACCACATTTTACTTACTGACATCAACTGTGTCTCTCAGATTTTTGAAATTCCAATCACAGAAGCGGTAAAATTACGTTTTATGAAAAAATCATTTTTTTAACTACCACTTAGTGGTTTCACTATTCATCAAAAAAATGAAAGTTTCCTGAAAAATACCAAAAATTAGGCCTAAGATATATTTGATATTATGAAATCAAAAATGATGTCTATTTTACCAAATTCAAAACATATCAGTTGCATTAATTAATTTATAAATTAATTCCCGTCGTCAAAACAAATCGCGTGTTCTTAAAAGATAATAACTATCAAAATATTGACACTTGTTTATGTCTGGTTTAAATGTGAAATTACATCCAATGACAAACATTGTATTAAATTATAAAAATATATTATAAATATACTTAAAAACCACTCAAATTAATAATTTATCACTATTAATTATTTCGATTAAAATTTAGTAATTTTCACTATTCATCAGAAAATGAAAGTTATCCGAAAAGTACCAAAATTTATCCCTAAGCTAATTTCGATATTCTGAATCCAAAAATTAAGTCCATTTTGAAAAATAAAATTTATAAAATTTCAAAAAGTGGTTATTACTATTCATAACGGCTAGTTTTAATAATATTTTAATAGCATATTGTTGTTTAGTGAAACTTGTTATTGCATACTACACGCGCTATCGAGGAAGGTCGCGATTGTGTGTAATGCAAGTCAAGTCAAGGATGTGTGTTGTGTAATCTCCTTTTGGTGTAGCATACAACACAAGACATTAATGAAATTAAAAAGAATATTTTTCATAAAATCTCGGGGTGTTACATTCTACCCCCCTTAAAATGAATTTCTCACTCGAAATTCGTCGGGGTTATAAATGGTTTACTACTCGAAATTTTCTTTAATAGAAACCCACATTGTAAAAAGGAATACCAAAACAAATTTTTAAAAACAAAATTAAGAAACGTAATGGTTACCCAAATAAACTAATCACTGGGTTTCCACATAGGTGAAAATATGGATATGGAAGAGAAATATAACCATCATGTTCTGATGGAGAGTGGTAGAAAACATGGCTATGGAAAAGCCAGCAATCACAAAGCCATAAATTTGTGACGATCTAAGGTACCATTTGATTCATCAGATATAAGAGCACTAGGACATCATTTTTTTCAAGATCATTTCCCTAAAGTTGATGAAATTGGAATTTGAAGAAATACTTTTTTGATTTTGGTATAGTCTCACCGTTGGTCGTTCTTTGGACAATTTCCACTTCATCTCTTAAAGAAATGAAGTTGAATTTGCCATTCGTGATGTGTTAGCAGATCATGTGATAGAATGATGGGTCATTCCATCCGTTTCAAACAAAATGTTAGCAAAAGTTATCAAATATACATAAGTCCATATATGGTGAGATTAATCATATATGGTTCCTAAAATGGACTTATACTTCTTATATTATACTGCTTAATATAATAAAACTAGTTTCTACTAAACAGGGACTTCCTGTAGGCCAGTGGTAGGCGATAAAGGCCAGTCGCACTTCGATTGTGGGTTCGATTCCCACAACCTTGTCCGAAGCGATGGGCTGTCGCCAGTCCTGCAGGTTGTCCTTTTTCTAAAACTAAATTACTATAACATCCCATCAATAATATCGAAAAAAGTTCTATTCTTAAACAATACTAACTTATGTCCAACATAATCCATTCCGATATTTAGGCTTATCTAAAATACTTCGGTCCAAGCTCATAGTATGAAGAAAATGATTACTTGAAATGTCACATAACAATCACGTGAATGCCATCATTTATCCCCAATATATCATAAGATATATCCTGTTGGTCAAATTACAAACATGTGAATACCTTAATCATGTATTCTCTTGAAGAATGAATACCCATTAATTGAACCATAGTGAAAACATGAATGCAGTTAAAAGTTAACACTTTCCACATACCAAAATCCTCAAAATTCTTTATACTAAAACAATGATATAACTTAGTACTTATATCAATCATGAGCTCATGAATACTGTCAAACATTTAATTTTCTCTTTATCCCTTCATTATGCGCATATCATCTGCTTTCAAAAAAATATTTGAATCACTTTTCAGGGTTACCGGTACCTTAAAATTATTGAAAACCACAATAGAATAATACAAAAATATTCTAATACACAATAAAAGTACCTCAACAAAATTATTCTTGATTACCAATACATAAACACTTCAATCTATCCTCTTTAATTATTGTCCTGGAATAAGTCCTTCCTTGATTTATAAGTAACTTTTTTGGTCAGGGCATTGAGTTGGATAATGCCCATGTTCTCCACAAATAATACATTGAACTCCATAACAGTCTGTCACTCTATGACACTTTTCTCCACATAGATAACATCGGTCCCTCCATTTGAGGTGTTCCTCAAGGTTCTTCTTCCCTTCTTTAGAAATCTCAACCTTCGTTTCTTTATGCACCTCAACATGAGAACATGCATAATAGTCTATCTTCGTCTTCTTTGATGAATTAGGCATACCACTTAATTTCACCTTGTTAATCATATATCACGATGACTGATTCGGCATAATCACAATATCTTTCTCTCTAGGCATTACACAATTTTGATGCTCATAGTCACCAATTTGTCCATTGGATTCAATGTTAACAGAATTCCTTCTGGTTCCCTCCATTAACTAAAACACAAAAAGAATTCTGTTAGAAGAAAAAATCATGCTAGAGAAAACAACATAGTAAAGGGGGAGTACCCTCAATATCTAACATCTTAGGTTAAATTCTAAGATCGTTAGCGCAATTCTAGGACTATAACCTATACATATACTTAACCTTAGAGACATCCCTAGAAATACCTTAGAAATATCTCTAGCGATCTCACTAACATTTTCGCAACCTAGTTTCCAAAGGTTGACTAAACCTTTCCTCTGATACCAACTGTAGAGAACCGAAGCTTAATGTACATGGACATTACATTACTTTTGCGGAATACTTAGTACATAACAAAAAAAAACACACAAGGACCGTAATAGTTTAGTGTCTTTGGAAACTCGGAATATAATCTTATAATCATGGTGAAAGATCTTCAACATATCCCATAAAGATCTTCCCTTTTTTTAACATAAAATCTTTCTTTATATCCTGGGGAAAAGAAAACATAAAAGGGTGAGATCAAATGCTCAGTAAGGGTAAACAAAAGAAATATCAATCACATCATATTCATAAGAACATAAAATTTTGGAAATCTTAACCTACAAAAGAGATCATAATATCATAACATGGGATATATCATAGTAGTGAAATGTAATCCCAATAATCATAACATAAAACATGAAACTTTGTGGAATACACACATAATCATAGAGAATCATTTCTTATTAGTCAAGACTCATTTCCAAGACTATCTTAGTGGACAAAGTCCATTTCTGAACCGAGTTCACTCCTCGTTTCAGTCATGTTTTACTAAACCTGTTTAACCTGCCATTCCTGCCAAGTCTATCTCATGAGATATAAAATCTTTACCCAATTAATTGTAGGGAGATATAGTTCCGACACATATCATAATTAAATCATTCTTACTTGTGACACAAAATAAACTTAAAACATTCATCATAACCCAAATAATAAAATGGGTTTCATAAACATCATTCCATCATAACATAATCTATATAAAACAGATGGATATAATTTCATCATAAGAAAAGTGAAACCATGTAAATCATAGATACATTATACTTGAAACATACACATATGAAATAATGTCATCTTATATTGAAAATGTTTTTGATAAAACACTTGAAATGCATTCTTGAGGAAAATATCCTTTCTTCTTCAAAATCATTCTCTTTTTAAAAAATGTCATGCAATTTTAAAAGAAAAGGATTTTGTTGAAAATAGTCATGAAATATTTTGGAGAAGGATTCATGAAAATAAGTCTTTATAAAACTGTAAAAATCCATTCGTGTCATATAAGTTAAAAAAACATTATTCTCGTACTTTTGTCAGAAAAGTCAAAAAAGTACCTCGTATGAAAAACGACAAAAGATTCCTTTCATATCATTTACTAAAAATTAACCAAAGGGTAAAATTGGATTTAAAAAATTTTAGGTGGGTAGAAATAATATTACATATTGAGGAAACATGGATGTGGATGATAAAAGACACCCCAGTGAAATACCAAAGTATAAACAATCTCAGATAAAAATGAGATTGTGATATTTCCCTTACCTTAGGTCTGATTTTGCTTCGTAAGTGTCTGAACCTTCTATATAATGATTTATATAATGTCATTGACTTATTAAAGAATCATACTCATTGTTATGATATCATATATGGTTCACTTATGACTCTATTTTACCTGTTCTTTTGTAAATTCCATGTTAAAGAGCGTTTTGGGTAAAATTGTTTCATTTGTCGTCCGTGTTTTGACTTGTAATTATTCATATGATTACTTAGATCATGATTACTTAATTCTAGAATATAAAACATTATTTATATATAATTTATATTCAGAATATACATATATATAATAGATCAGTAAATGTAAAGAAATGCACCGTTCATGGAGACGGTAGGTCGTACGTACGCATGAACGCTGTTTTCGTTTCCTTATTGAGTTGAATGGAATTGAGTAGATGACATAAATATATATACACATAAATCAAGTACCATTATTATGTCATATATTTCATTATTACTTATTATATATACTTTATAATCATTCATGAATGGTTAACGTGGAGAATAAATCTCATCGAGTCGTGGAGACGGTAGTCCGTACGTACGCACGAGCGATGATATCATTCTCATGATCGTGGAATTGTATTGGAGTGTATGTATACTATTTAAAAAATCAATATCGCTTTACAATGATCATATATAGTAATTATGTACACCATTATACCCATCCAAGTAAGGTGGTGGTGGAAAATAGGTTGCACCACAGCGTGGAGATGGTATTCCGTACGTACGCACGCGCGGTGATTTCATTTTCCATAGGATGGATAGATGGTGAAATAGGGTTGTTTTATACTTATAATAACATATCCGTATATGAGTGATACTGATGTTATTACTTCATAATGAAACAACCTAAGAAGAAGAATTGGAAGAAGAAATAAAGTTGAAAGAATCGGTAACGGACATTACCTCTTCTTTGAAGCGCCTCTTTGATTCCTCCACTTAGGGTACTAAAATTGGTCTTTAAAATTGGTCTTTGAAGAATACCAGGACCTCTAGGATGTTTTTAGTGAAGTTTAGAAGAGAATTTGGAAGGGTTTGGTCGAGCTTGAAGTCTCAAAGTGGTGTGAGGAAGAGAGGGAGGAGGTGCCCTTTTATAAGGGCGGAGAGGCGCTCTTTTGGAAAAACTAAAAATATTATTTTTTTATAAAGCCAAATTCGGTTTTCAATAGTTCCAAATTGATTTATTTCGAAGATAAGGTGGGGATGGTTCGAAAACCTCTCATAAAATAGAATTTAGACAAGTTTAGGTTCCTATTTTAAACTTATCATATATATTTAACTTTAAGTTAGATAATTTTACTTTTACCGTGTCTTTTTGTGTTCTTACACTATAAGGTTAATAAACTTAAAATAACAAGCCAAAGGAACCCCAATTTGTTTATTATTAATATATATATCCATATCTAAGTCATTTGGCCGACCCTTAAATTTTTAGGAATTAAATAACAATTAATAATATATTATTTGTTTTAAAAACTATTTTATTTCAATTTTGACACTATTTTGTAATTGATTTTTGTGAAAATCATAACAGAATTATTAGTTCGAAAAAAGTTAATTAAATCAATAATAACATGTAATATTAACCTATAAAATTAGTTGAATTCATAAAAAGTCTCAAATTACATTTATTTTGGTATTTATAACATCAATTATGTCAGTACTTCATTAATAAGATAATTACTGCATCATCTTTGTGTCATAAATAAATTAACTTATTTAAATACTAAAAATTACAAATAAACTATAATTATGTATGAAATCCTTTTATCTTTCTAATGAATATTTATAGTCGAATTTAGCTTTTGTATAACCCTATATTAAAAATGATTTAGTTATTAAACATTGATTTTAACTATTTTAACCCTTCTTTAAATAAATTAATAATAAATGTCCTAATCTAATCCAAGTGGGCCTAAATGGTCATATTGTATTCCAAAGGTTGTTTTTGGTCGAATTACACTTATTCAATAGAAATAGGACATGTGTTAGGGTAATAATAATAACATTTTTACCCTTAATTACCCTATTTACTTTTAACCGTGGTAAAAAAAGTAAAAAGTTACTATTCACAAAAAATTATTTTCATCTCATTAAACCACATTTTACATACTGACATCAACCGTGTCTCTCAGATTTTTGAAATTCCACTCACAGAAGCGGTAAAATTATGTTTTATGAAAAATTCATTTTTTAGCTACTACTTAGTGGTTTCACTATTCATCAAAAAAATGAAAGTTTCCAGAAAAATACCAAAAATATGCCTAAGCTATATTTGATATTATGAACTCAAATATGATGTCTATTTTACCAAATTTAAAACATATCAGTTGCATTAATTAATTTAAAAATTAATTCCCGTCATCAAAACAAATAGCGTGTTCTTAAGAGATAATAACTATCAAAAGATTGACACTTGTTTATGTCTGGTTTAAATGTGAAATTACATATAATGACCAACATTTTATTAAATTGTAAAAATATATTCTAAATATACTTTAAAACCACTCAAATTAATAATTTATCACTATTAATTATTTTGATTAAAATTTAGTAATTTTCACTATTCATCGGAAAATGAACGTTATCCAAAAAGTACAAATATTTCACCCTAAGCTAATTTCGATATTCCGAATCCAAAAATGAAGTCCATTTTGAAAAATAAAATTTAAAAAATTTCAAAAAGTGGTTATTACTATTCATAACGGCTAGTTTTAATAATATTTTAATAGCATATTGTTGTTTAGTGAAACTCATTATTGCATACTACACGCGCTATCGAGGAAGGTCGCGATTGTGTGTAATGTAAGGCAAGTCAAGGATGCGTGTTGTGCAAGCTCCTTTTGGTGTAGCATACAACACAAGACATTAATGAAATTAAAAAGGAATATTTTTCATAAAATCACGGGGTGTTACATCACAATTAAGGTTCAGAAAAATTCCCCCATTCATGTTTGAAAGTTTCCCGGACATTCTCTGTTAATGAATCCTAAATTGGTCCCCTTTCCCCACAAGTCATGGTCAATGTTGTTTGACCTAAAACATAAGTAGTGATAGTCTAGAAGGGAAGACTCTAAACTACCAATGAAATGAGTCAAAATACTACTTAGGATGAAAACCCACAAAGGGAACCTTGGACAAAAGTTGAGTACAGATTGTTGAACCTATACAAGATACGGTTTAGGAAAAAAATCAAGAAATCAGAAACTCCTCAAGGGACATAAATCTTGTTAGGTAGAAAACCCGCAAAGGGTTTCCTATGTGATGGTCAAGTTACCCCCACTATTATTGCACCATAATAGGCTTAGGAAAAAATTATGGTGATACTAAAAAGGCACAAAGTTTTTTGGGATTTCCATGTGACCCTAGAAAGAGTCAAACAACTGTCGCAGATCCCCTCCACTCTAGATACAATTAGGGCTTGATTTGATTATTTACCTTACCTCAGATTACGAATCAAATTGATATCTCATTGAGATTATGGTTTCATCTACAATTGATCATTATTGATTTATGTTGTAGGAAAATGAAGGAAAAGCATTGGAGAGTGAAATATATTCGTCCTATGATAAAAAGGTATGGAGGGAGTCCACAAACCGAGGCCTCTCTATGTGGGTTGAACATTACCATTAAAAAATATGTTCAATAGACTCAAATAGTTGTATCAATGTCTGATTTGACTCTTTAATGGCCATATAGAGATTTAGCAATGTTTCGGTCTCAGCCTCCACACCTTCCTGCAATGCCTCCACCTCCTGAACTACCTCAAGGATAACCTTTTCCGATTCTTCTACTAGCTGCTATCCCTCATCAACTAAAACTGAAATTTGGGATCATTCTTGTTTGAGATACTCTATTTTTCTACTCCATTGTTCCAGTTCATAATTGGTATACTCTTTCAAGGAATTTTGTTTTGAGATTTCGCTCAACAGCCTCGTGACTGCTCCAGCTTGATAAACAACTTCATTAATAAGAATTTGTCTGGCTTCAGCAAGATGATCCATGGACTCTGTATCAAACATTTGGGACTCGAGATTTCCATCTTTCTCCTTGGCCATGACCACCTACCTCACTATTTCATAAATTTTGTGGTAATCAAATCCTCCAAACCCTAGGACCATGAACTGGGGATGTAACTTTGGTAGATTCATTGGAATATTGTTATGTGGTATTTGAGAAATAAATGTCCAGATGTTCTTCCATGCCCTTTGACGATTGGGTCAAAGGATGAACATGCTCTCTCTATCAGTCCCAGAATTGCTCCATGATGTTGAAATATATTCTGGAATGAAATTCACTAAGGAGGAAACTGATTCAATGGCCATATTGAGACTGGATACTCTAATAGCCTCACCCCTAACTGTTGCAGTAAATAGAAGGATCAAAGTCTCTACCGTAATCACCAGTGCTTACAGTTGTGATCCTGAAGTTATAAATAAATAAAGTAAACAACCTCGATCCATAAAAGAATAATAGGGGAGAAAGGGTGGTGGTAGGAGGATTGGGAAACAAACCGCCACTTTTCAAGGCATCGATTCTGTAAACTTCCATGCTTTCATTGCTGACCGGTGAAGATGGTGTTACATTTACAATATGCAATTGAGTTCTAGGGACATTCAAGGGAACCTAAGACTCTGGGTCAGGCTTGACTAGACCAGAAGTCTCTGAAGAATATTCCATATGACCACTTACTGAAATTATCCTCATAGGAATCATCAACATGAAAAAAAGGCATGACAGATAGTTCTAAACCGGTAGGAACTAGGTATATTGCCTATACTATAGTTGTTAAAAAAGAAACTATGGTCTATTCCAAATTTTTGGAATCTAGGATTGTAGCCTCCCCAGTTGGAACAACTTATGTGGAGGAGGGATTAATAATCTCAATGGGAGCACCGACCCTTTAAGGTTCTCCTTCTATAAAGGATGGGTCCATCTGGTTTGGGGTGGTCGACTCCTTATGACCTGGAGCCCCTCTGGTATCCTGAGACAATTGGGGCTCCTCACCCAATTCAACTGATACTATTAATATTGTCTGGTCCTTATTTATTGTAGAAGGATCAATAGGCTCATTTAGTATTTCCCCTTCTAAATGATCCTCCCCTTTCAAGGAAAAGGTTTCCTGATTTGGGGTAGGAACGTACAAAGGGATCATAATACTCCCAGTCTCCTTAGTCGGTACTATTTCTCCTCCCTGTTCAACCATGACAACTGGTAGTCCTTCTACCATAGAAGGAATAGGATCCAAATATTCCAATGAAACTACCTCCAGATTATTTATTGGTTAGGAATAAAAATATACAGGTAATAAATGGCCAGAAATATAAAAAACATTTGTTCTAACAACCATATGGGAAGATATGGAAGTTACATGTTATCCCCATTATGATGTGTTTCAATAGTGGGGAACCTTTTTGGCATTTAATGGTATGCTATGGGGACAAATCCCTAATGGGAATATCAAGTTGAGATGGAGGATGGAATTCCTCGGTAATATTTTCAATAACTGCATCTGTATGTTCGACAGCGTTAGGAGAAACTTCCCAAAAAATCCCCACATCTGAAGGGTCATGTTCCACAACTGCAATACACTTGGGCATGTATACCAGAGAAAGAAACATCTCATGAGACTCCTCAGATCTCTATGGATGTAAAATAGGATAGTTTATAATATTCCAAATAAAGGAAATTAATTTCTTATTTAGTAAATAAAACAACATCTCCTTTGATATTAATTAGCTCCAAGAGTACCTCCATCCATGATACCAATTCAAACTTGTAAAATTTTTATTTAGAAGCATTGAGACACCTGTCCATCTCACTCAGGAATGTAGCTACCTTATATGGATGATCTTCAGTAGAAATAAATATCGAGGAAATGGATCCCCCAAAACCTGAAAGATCAAAGCACCCCCCTTGAAGCAGTTTCCCAATGTATTCATCAAGAGTGCTCACCCTTATGTCTTCCCAAACACTCCAGGAACATGGAAACATAGCTATAATGGGGATGAATAGTGGTGGAGTATTGTCCTAGGGAAGAAGAGTGAGGTTCATCAATCACAGTTGTTTCCATGGTGCTTCTGCTACACTTGGATCCTCAGGAGTTGAATGCTTAAGAGGATCCGAGTGTGAGGCAGGAGCTTTCCTCACTCCAGTCACTGCATCTAAAGTAGCAGTCTCTTCACCCTTATAATGGGTGGTCATCATCATCACCCACTACGCCAGTCTCTGATTGTAACATAGAAATTAATCTGTGAGAGTATTTACAATGATTGTTTGACGCATGGATCCAAGTTTCACGGTCCTAAAGGTAAAATTTTACCCTATTAGGGTCTTGATAATAAGAAATTTTATCTATTGATGACATGAGATCAAGGTTACTGAGGAAAACTTCCCTCTCTTGGAGGAACTACCGCAAGGCGTGAGGGGCTGATCATGAAAATACTAGAAATTCTTAAAAATATCCCATTGCCTTCATGCCACTGGAAAGGTAGCATCAGAAGGGATGGGTGGTTGACACCCAGTGGCAGCCTCGATAGCTTGTGAGGTCACACCCCAAGGTCTCAAGACCTTCCTTGGGGGAGAACCAAGAGGCTTCCTAATAATTTTTCTTAGTCTTGAATACCCGATAACTTCCTTTTAATTCCCATTACCCTTAGCCTAAGATGCATTGGGGGTCATAATAGTGATAACTAGATCTTCCAGGAGGCCATCTAGATACAATTGAGCTGAGGAATCAGCATAACCTCTTGTAAGAAATGATACAAAACCCTTTGAATCTGAAATCTTGACCTCGTAATGAGTATCCTCCCAAGTAAACATTAGCCACAACTGTCAGGCTATCATAAGATGTTTTTCCATATGTGTGCTATTAAGGGTAGCAGGATACAAAATTTCGATGAAGTTAAACTCATTACAAAATCTACAAGGTGCATATCCCTTTTAGATAAGTTTTTCATCAATACAAGAAACCATAATACCCTATCTCAAAGGAAAGTGGTATCCTCAGTTGAATAAGTCTTCTGAATCAGTGTTCACAATGGTAATGGTAGGGGACATGTAAGGATGATAGATGAAGCGGTCATGATAGTTGATTCGAGCTATGAAATATCATTCTTTCTTTTAAGTTTGTTCCTCCATCTTATCTTTGGTGGCCCATACTGATGACATAAACCCACTAGTGTTTTGAAGGTATGGTTGAAGAAAATCATGTGGAATAACTAAGTGATTGATAAATGTGTAGCCTCCTATGTGGTCTCCTATCGAGCACAAGAGGATTTGAAAGTGCCCAGTCATCCAAGGAGGTGTCCTTTCATCACTAACTCAGCCTATCAAGTGGTAGATTTTGGACAAGACTGAAATGACCATGTTCATGATTTAGCTGGTGGCCAGGTGAGCTGCCATGATGAAGGTCGTGACTCTCACACCGCTAGAGTCTAGCACCAGTAAAATCCAACCACTAAAAAATATGGCCAAAAATGCCGCCAACTTAAACAAGTAGTCCACGCTAGGGGTGAGTTCCCATACCATTCATGGAACCAACCCTCCTCCATGGTAGGACATTATGAACCTGCTCACATTTGAGTTTCATAGGATGGACCGGACCTGAGTCTACACACATCGAGATCTTGACTACTTAGCTTGGAAAATACATTAATCTACTTTGAGAAAGAATTGTTTTTCTTTGGGAAGGGTTTGACATTCTTCAAATGTTTCTTCCCTTGGGAAATGTGAATTTTAGCCAAAGGAGGAGTCCACTATTAATTATCCTAGGTGGAAGAAGGAGGAAGAAACTCATCATACATATACCTAATAGAAGGAACCCCTAAAATCAGCTGAACATACTAGATACTAATTCCAACATCCCCATGGTCAAAATGAAATGTACTGGTATCCAGATTCCATCTACTCAAAATTTGTGAAACGAGGGTGTTGGTCTGAAGAGAATAGGTTTGGGATACCCAAATAGCCTCATATAACCCAACAACCAGCAATTTGGCCCATAATTAATCACAAAATTGATGAACTTAGAATGACCATCTCCAATATAAGCCAAATGAACCTCCAGAAAAAAATATCCTACCTTGATGACTAGCCATGTTCCTCATTTTATGTGGCCCTTTATGCAAATATATGATAGTAATGGGCCATTTCATCTTGATTCCACTGTACTTCCTCTAGAGTCTGAGGAGTTTAGTTCAATAAGAACCCAGCAGTAGAGTCCTTCAGTACGAATCTTCCTCTTAATGAGATACATGCCTTATGAATGGTTCTCTTGATTACACAGGAAATAAGATGGATGACCACACATGGTTCCATAATAGATGTATCAGACAGTAGACTGAATCCATAAATGGGAAGCCAGTCTGAGATGGATACCCCATCTAGGTCGCGATATGTTGTTTCACTAAGTATTGATGCAATGGGGTGATATGGATTTTTTTCGTCAATAGAGTCCACCATACTCTTCTACCTTTCATCAGCAGCTGAAAGGGGAACGATGAAATAAAAAAATAGAAATTGCTTCAGAAATAGCTTGAGGAAGAGACATCTCCTTCATGTAATTAGAAATACCATGAAAAGGGTCATTCCAATAAAAATATTTGGAAAAAGTCAAAAATATGGGAAATGACTACAATAAGTCCGCATGGAAAGGCTCCACATACTGAACACTGGATACTATTTGCAGAATGAATTCACTGTGAAACAGTGGTTCATGGAATAATCCATATGACACATACCCATGAAGAAATGGACAGATAACCAGACAATTCAAAGACTAGGTGACCTACATATCGAGCCTCACTGCACAGTCATCCAAAGTGAAGAATTAAAAGTTAAAGTTTGAAATTTAATTTTTAATTCACCGAATTGAGGTTTAGTCTGTAAAGCTAGTGAACTATATAGTGACTTTCTACACTTCTGTTCAAAGTTATGTTTTATGTTTCAAAGTTAAATTCACTGATTTAAAGGTTGGATCATAGATTATAATGATTGTGAAGAGTTTTCCATTATCAGAATGAAAAACACGATTTGCGACGATGGATTTCGCGGATGAAATGGTAAGAGAAAGTAGGGAAATCTAAGAGCACATTGAAAATCACTTTTTTCTAAGAAGAGCAGCATATTAAAAATGAATTAGGCCCCCTATATATTGGTGTAATCCCCCAAATAGTTCCACCCTTTTTTGTGAACTAGTTCTGTTCTGGACCACTTTCAACATTGGAATAGCCTCCTCTTCATCCCGACCAGAACCTATTTTGATGGAGGGAATTTGTAGGGTCTTGAAAACTCTACAAATGGAAATAAAATACTCATAAAAATTTCATTAATGAATAAGATGTAGGTTTAATTGAAAATTTTGAAATAAAATCGATGAAATAAAATTTGGAAAATGACCAAAGTGGTTTGCATACTAATTTATGGGAATGGTATGTGGATGGTATTGCATGTGAACCAAATCGCATGCAGATAACCCATGAAATATTGTCCTATGAGGATTTATCCAGGAAACTAAGTAGTTAGTGGAATAAATTTACCACCATGATGATCCATCATGAAACACATCGTTGGCAGAATGGAGGTGGATAAATTCCACCTGTGAACCTTGGCCCCATGAACAACGTCGTTAGTGAAAACACGATGGAGAGGTACACCCCCATGAGCCTTCCCCAAAAACTCAGTTCACATACAAGTCGACATCAGTGTATTCCCATGAATAGTATAATTCATGGTATAAAGGCATTTATTTACTCCGCCATAAACCACAACCCCGTGAACCTCAGCCCTGCATACCACAGTTGACCGTTTTGTCTATAGGCCGAATGATTCCCCATTTGTATTTTGAAAAATGTGACGTGTGACACATAGATATGGCTTCATCTACACACTATAAAAGGACCCTTAGGGGAGAAAAAAGTAAGAATAAGGGAGGAAGAAGGGAGAGAGAAGGATTGGATTCTTAAAGATCATGGAGTTTATGGATGGAGGACTTTGAAGGCAAACGATCGACAAAGTACGGAACTGTGAACGGTTCCCAGTAGGTATAAAAGTGATGTAAACCATAAAAAGAAGAAAGGATAATAATATAGTAAAAATGATGAACCTAATTGGTGAATCAAAAACCATACTCCCTTCATATATGAACTTCCCACAAACTACATGGCCAATTCCCCTTCTTCAATACGACATGCCGCATATCACATCTCTATGTGGATGAAACCCTTCCCCAAATATTGTTCCACCACATGAATGTACACTAGTGTTCATACCACCACCTTATGTGGATGATACCTAAGACGGTGTACCAATATAGTACATGGACCATGTCTAGGTCTGCGTGCAACATCGGTATACAGACAGTATATAGGTCTACGTACCCCATTGGTATGGGAACAGTTTACAGGTCCACGTACCACATCGATACATAGACGAACCCTCTACCCACAAAGTAGTACACCATGAAAAAGGTACCCTACCCCACATGAACATATGATACAAAAAGTAGGGTACCTTTGGGTTTTCCACCTTCCATCCTCCATATATGTTGATAAAATCCAGAGAGCCTCAAAATTGGGATTAAACTAGAATTATCTCAGCAAATTTCTGACCCATGCATAAATATGGTTACTCTTACAAACCATGGGTAACCCACAGACACATGCTTGGGAAAAAATGAAGGATTCATGAACATAAAAATATTTCTTAAATCTATAAGAGAGTCCCAGAGTAGGTTACAATTACCCCCCAAAAGGGTGTGATGAGCCAGACCTCCCATCCTCCCGAACAATGGAGTCCTCAAGTTCCATTGGCCAAATTTTCATACAACGAGCACCTTCCATTGGAAATCAGGTCCATGAATCATGGATACATGGGCCATTGGGTGTTTCTAGCTCCCTGAATAATCTCTTTGGAGCCCATCCAAATAAATTGTACCTAATGTAGAACCCTTCATAACAATGGAAAAGTTGTGACTATCCGTCCGACCATTTTGTCAACCCTCAGGGTATGATGTGAATTGGGTTGAAATAATATTGAAATTATTTGAAATAATCATATTTTGGGTTACCCTTATTAGAATTATCTATAACTTTCCCCTTAGATAATGAATATATTATGTGTATTTATTTATTTATTATACAAAATGAATATTCTAAAACCAATAGGATGGATATGAATTGAAAAAGGAAGAACGATAATCATTTGATAAAATATTATAAATATGGAGTTAAATATTCTATTATGTTTTCAATAGAGCATGAATACAACCCTTATCAAATTCTATGCTTTTGTTTACATTAATACAAAATAGTTAAAAAGAGTTATAAGAACATTTTATTTGACATGAAAAATATCAGTGCTATAAATTTTGGACTAAATGCGAGGAAATAATTAATATACACTCCGATTGGGATGATACTTCGATTTATGGATCATTTGATTCGAATAGCAATTTATATGAATATGGAGATTTCATGGATGAAATGATAATGGAAATTGAAGATGCCCTTCATGATTTTAAAAAGTTATTTGGGAAGTTAAATAGCTATGCTAAGAGACCATTGAATACCAGTTGTACTAAATAAACAACAACGTCCACTATAATGAAGTTATATAATTTGTAGGATAGTAGTAGATGTAGTGACAATAGCTTTATAGAACTAAATAGTTACTTGAATGACATGATACCAAAATAAAATAAACCACCATATCGAACATATGATTCTAAATTAATTCCACACTCAATAGGAATGATATCTAAAAAATACACTTTTTCAAAATGATTGAATATTTTTTCTCAAGGACCATGAATCACCCATAAAATTTCCTAAGCACGGTGTGGATCAACATAATAAAAATAAATCAAGTCCTTTGAAAGATGTATGGTACTTTCATATAATTAAATGGTTTAGAATACTATATGGATTCTAGGAAACCATGAGAAAATTGAAATGGAATAGGGAAACTATAATTAAATATGTTAACCTATGTAATCCAATATATTCTCCTCAGTGGAAGAAAATTTATTATGAGTATCCAAAATTTGGGAATGAGACGATAATCTTTAATCTTGCAATATCTATATATAGAATAAATCATTTTGGTGTACATAGTAGTACTCACAGTACAAGGCCCATCATGTTGGTAAATTATAACTTGCCGATATGGTTATGAATGAAGTTAAAATACATTATGTTGTCTCTACTAATATCTTTAAAAAATATAGGTAATGAGATTGATGTCTATTTATCTCCATTGATTGAATATATGAAATTTATGTGGGATACCTGTGTTACAATATATGAAGCTCAAAGAAGTGAAGAATTCATATTAAGGGCCATGCAATATGGGATGACAAATGAATTTACCTATTATGGAAATTTATTAGGCTATAGCTTAAAGTAATGTTGGGGAGTCCCATTTGTCGACAATGCACACACTCAGATCGGTTGAAACATTCCTTGAAAAATATTTTTTTTGGAAATTAGAAATTTTTACCTTGATGATATAAATAACGATCCTAGAAAATCACATTTTATGGGAATACCGAACAAGGTACAACAACATCTCCACTAATTAGAGATCAAATGTTTGATAAAGTCAAAGATATTGACACTTTTTTTAGTAAACCTTTTTTAGAATTTTTTTTGAAATTAGGTTGCAAGAAGAGATAAAGTTTCTTTAAATTACCATATTGGAATTTTTTGTATGCACGACATTTTCATGATCCCATGAATGTAGAAAAAAATTGTAGTGTTATTGGAACATTAATAAATGTTCCTAAAAAAATTAAAGATGACATCAAGTCTAGGTTGGACCTGATTAGGATGGGGATAAGGGAATAGTTTTCACTGGTGTAGGGTAAAGGGAAGAATTTTATTCCTATAGTAGATTACACTATATCCATACATGAAAAATTGAAAATTTTCATTTTTGTGAATAGTGTAAAAGTTCAATAGGGGTACTCATCAAATATCAAGAATTTCATGTTAATGAGTAATTTGATATTGTACGGACTAAAATGACATGACTTTCATGTTTTTATGCAAGATTTTATAACTCTTGATCTCTATTAAATTCTAACTAAAAATGTATGGAATACATTAACCATGCCCTGATTCCTTTTCAAATCCATTTGTAATAAATTTATAGACTCGATGAAGTTTCCAATCATGAATAAAGAAGTTGTTATCATATTATTTGAATTAGAGATGTTCTTCCCACCCTCATTATTTAATATAATGGTACACTTGATATTTTATGTGGTTAGGGAGGATCAACTATATAGTTATGTCCATTATAGATATATGTACCCCATTGAATAGTATATGAATATTTTTAAAGGTCATGTTAAGAATCTATGTTTTCTAAAAGGTTGTATTGAAGAACAATATATTTTTGAATAAGTTGTTGAATTTTCTAACGATTACCTATCAAATATTGACAACATAAAACTCCCAAAGTCTCATCACAATGAACGCCTTATGGAATAAGTTATTTCTAGAAGAGACTTTGTTAAAAGCACCTAACAAAGTCAGAGAAAATTCTCCTTTAAATTTTACATAATATAGAAGATGTTGATCTATACGTTCAAGCTCACAAAGAAATTATTAGGGATTTAAATCCATCAATGGAAGAAGGATGTATATCAAGTAACCATAATCAACAGTTTATATATGATTTTGAGATCAAATTTATAAGGATTTATATGAAAATACGAATTAAATTGTTGAAAAACTCTTATGGCTAGCCAGGGGACTGAATCAAAATATTATATCTTACACTAGTTTTTTTAATAAAGAGTTATATGTTCTACATAAAATAACAAAATTACTGAAGTACTATGCAAAACAGTGGTGTTACACTTGTGGAGGAACTGATGAACATATCTGGCTCCAAGAATATAAATCCAATTTATGAAAATATATCATATTTTGGCATTATCGAATAAATATACTAGTTGGATTATACAATATTTCAAGGGAATATTTTCCATTGAAAATTGGTTGACAATAAGAGACCAAATAAAGTTGATGAAATGAGCTTCGTGAAGGTGAATCTCAATGTATAAGAGGAAAAGTAAGATCCGTTCATAATGGAATCATAATAGTATAGGTATTTTATCTATTAGATCAAGTAAATAAGAATTAGTCAATTGTCCTACTAGAGACTAAGAAAATATGGGTCAGATGAAAATTAAATCAAGGAAGACCCTTTCATTGGGAGATCACAATAAGTTCATATTGGTCCCAATAAATAAAATATATTGTACAATAGATGGGGCCATAAATAAGGGGTTTGGATTCTCGATAGTGGAGAAAAATCAATGAAGCCTTTTAAAAAATAAATATATTTCAAGGAGATGGAAAACATGTTTTTTAATAGACTATGTTTTTCCTCAAAATATTATATATTCTCTATTGCATTAACATAATCTAGATTAAATGTTTGAATACTCATGCATAAAGTGAGTTCTGTACATGATGATTTTACCAATCCCACTTAAGAACAAACTATAACAAATAAAACCCTTTTGGAATATGTAAATATAATTTTATGATATATTTTATTTATTTTTTCCAAAATATTATATAATGAATATTTGATTTAATTTTCATTATTCCTTGTAGAGTTCATTTATTTTAGAAGATTTATATCCATGTTTCATGCCTTTCATCACCAAAACCTCTAAATAATTATTCTCCCTCAAAACCTTCTCACCCTTTTATTGTTGTCATTTATCACTTTCTTTCAAGTTCCCTCGACTTCCTTCATCGGAAGAGCAATAATGCTTCCTTTTCTCAACCATAGAGGTAATCTTGATTTTTGAATAGTAAGATCATTATACATTTAATTTATTTATTCTTCCATATTTATGTTTTATTTATTTACTTTTAGTATTACTCACATAAGAATTATTTTCGTATAGTGGTAAATAATTTTGTTCAAGTTGGGGTGGTTTTGTAACACCCCAAGCTTCCAAGGTACGTTTCCCTTCGAATAATGCAATGGCGTGCATTGTACGCAACTTCAAGATTCTAACACACCACAACCAATCAAACTAGCTGTTATGAATAGTAATACCTAATTTTTGAAATTTTATAAATTCTATCTCTCAAAATGGACTTCATTTTTGGATTCGGAATATCGAAATTAGCCTAGGGTGAAATTTTTGTACTTTTCGGATAACTTTCATATTTTGATGAATAGTGAAAATTAATAAATTTTAATTAAAAGCAAATTTTTTTAATCAAAATAATTAATAGTGATAAATTATGAATTTGAGTGGTTTTAATGTATATTTAGAATATATTTTTACCATGTAATACAATTTGGGTCATTTAACATAATTTCACATTTAAACCATACATAAACAAGTGCCAATATTTTGATAGTTATTATATCTTAAAAACACGCTTTCGGTTTTAACAATGGGAATTAATTTTAAATTAATTTCTGCCACTTCTGTGTTTTGAATTTGGAAAAATGGATTGAATATTTGGAATTAGGTTGTTCAAATTGTGTAAATAGGTAACTTTTATTTTTAGACATTAGGATAATTACTTCGGTAAATATTTTATTTACCATGGTTAAAAGGTAAATCCTGTAAACAAGGGTAAAAACAAATAATATTATAATAATATTAAATTACCCTAAAACGTGTCTTAATCCTATTGGTTAAAACCGGGTCGACCATGGGCATCTTTGGGTCGATTTTGGGACCCCATGGATCAACTTGTAAGTGATAATGACACTTTATTTTAATTAAGTTAAAATAAATACAAAAATGAAACAAGCATATATCTTTTAGAAAAACAATTGTTACATAAGGTTATATATGTTGGATTTCAGACTATAAATATTAATTAGAAATCTATAAATATTTCATACATAATTATATTTTATTTATAATTTTTAGACCTTAAATAAGTTAATTTATTTATGACACAATGGTGATGCATTAATTACCATAATAGTGGAAAATTAGAATAATTGATATTATAAATACACAAATAAATAAAATTTGAGACTTTTATTGAATTACACTAATTTTCTAGGTTAATATGACATATTATTATTGATTTAATTAACTTTGTGTGAAGTAATAACTCTGTTATGTGTTTCAAAAAAATAAACTATTGAATAGTGTCAAAATTGACATAAAAGAGTTTTTAAAACACATATTAAATTAGTAATTGATATTAAATTCCTAAAAATCTAAGTTTCGGCCAAGATACTTATATCATGATAGTTATATCATTACTGGACCACTTGGGGGTCGCTTGGATGTATATAGTATGTTTATTAACTATATAATATAAAAATACAAAGTGACATGGTAAATGTCAAACTAATTAACTAAGAGTTAAAACTAAAATATAAGGTTAATATAGTGATCCAAACCTGTCTACATTCTATTGGATGAATGGTTTTCGACGTATACCCACCTTAAACTTTGAATAATCAACTTTGGATCCATTAGAAACCGAATATGAATTTATTATAAATTAATATTTCTAGCTTTTCCAAAGGTGCCCCTCACCCCTCTTATAAAAGGGCACTCCTCCATCTCAATTCTTCACACCTTCAAAGCCTTTTGGTTCGGCCAACCCCTGCCCAAATACTCTCTAAACTTCCCTAAAAACAACCTAGATGCCTTAGTTTGATCAGAAATCCAACCTAGGGATCCATTTTGATCAAATCAAAAGGAAGAACCCGAAGAAGAGGTAATGTTTTCACCACCCCTTTTCAAGTTCCTTTCTTCTTCCACTTCCTCATCCTTTGTTGTTACCAATATAAAATAATAACTCCCATATCATATATATATTGTGATGTTATTATCAATATGGTACAACCATATTCAGTATTCTATCCATCCTTTGAATAACATGTCACCATACGTGTGTACGTACGGCTTACCGTCTCCACGTCGTGGTGTAATTGTTATTCAATAAATTATTATTTGGATGGGTATAATAATGATGTATAACTCATGTAAATAGTAAATATAACATAATAATGATTCTGTATATATGATATACCATCCAATTATATATTATTTTAATATCAAATGAATGATATTGTCGCTCGTACGTACGTACAGACTACCGTCTCCACGAACGTGATGAGATTCATTCTCCATCATATCCATTCAAGTATAATTATAATTTGATGATTTAAAAATAGTATCTAAGGACTTGATATAATTCTGGATATGAATAATATACATCCCATAAATAAGTAATATGTCTCACATAACAAATAATATAAAGTAAAATGAACCCGTTAACACCCGAAATGACGATAATTCAAAGATATTATTAACAAATCAATGTTAAAAGATCATATATGATATCGTATTAAAGTAAAAGATTCTTGTATAATTTAATAACAATTATTTCACCATTATACAGGAGGTTAACCTACCGTAGACCAAGGAAAAAGTACAAAGTAAGGGATTTTCTTATCTCACTCTTAATTTCGTGAGAATTCCATTGTTCACCACTTATTTATTACATGTGGTGTATGTGTACTACCCGTAATTGTATTCATTGTGTAATATACTTTAATTCACGGGTATATACATCATAATTTTATGATCCTTCTTTCATGGGTGTATGTTTCGCATGTTACCTAATCGATAAGGGAATTCGAAATTTCAATTTCCACTCATTTGGCTTTACGCATATTTCATTGATTATATTACTCCAAGATTATGTGTGGAATCACTATTCATTTGATTATGTCATAATTTCCACTCCCTTTCCTATGGATACACTTTTTATACACACAATCACTCCATTTATAATTTCTCAATTCATTGATATGAATTTGATAAGAGTAATTTTAACTCATTCTCCATTTGTTGAGTTAAACATCCAATTCGTTGGTGTTGTTTTTACAAGAATATGTGTGAATTTACTTGGATTGTTTTACACTAAATATCCAATAATATTTAGTGTATTTATATTTTTCACACATAATTATGTCGTTGATTTATCCTTAACCTAAGGATACGACCTTTATGAGAGATTTCATCTCAATTTACATTCCATTGAGACTTCATTGTTGTTATACACCAAATCACTTTTATGTGGTGTATATAATGTACTTTGACATAGTATATCATGAATTCCTTTATTCTCATGATATTACAATGGTTTGATTACCTCAATTATTTTTATTCAAGTGTCTCTCTTTTGGTTAGAAACTCTAACTAAAATACCATTTTTTAAAATGTTTTAAAGACTTATTCTTCTAAATCTTGCTCATTAATGTCCATGTTTTAAAAATGGTTTTAAGGATTTATTTATATGGAAATTAATGTTTTAAAATTAAAACTCATTTTAAATGTTTAAAAGTGGTATGGGACAATTTGATTCAAAAATCTATTTTTAAACAGCTTCCTGACAAATAGTGTGACTTTTAAATGTTTTCAAGAAAAGGGGGATATTTATCTCAAAGAGTTTTGATGGTTATTTTCATCTATGTCAATATCATTCATTATTATCGATTGAGGTACAATAAAATCTTCCATATTGTATCAAATGAGTTATGTTTGACTGTGGATGTGCTATTTTTTATACCATTCATGGTTTGTGGTTAAAGTATTGTTATTTCGTATGATAGTTTTAATACAAATGTTTATGTTATGTTTAAACCTGTTCATATGAGGAATGCATTGGACTTAATAAGTGACGGGTGGAGCCCGATATAGCTCCTCGATGCATCGGTAGGTCTCATGAGACAAAATAGTGTCTTGGCATAACGCCTTGGCAAAATCTTATTTGTAGTCTTGGCACGAGGCCTTGACTATGTGGTTATGATAGTCTAGCATTATGCATTCCATCATTATTAAAGTGGTTATTGATATTGCATGTGATCATTTGAATAGTAGAATATCCATGTGAGTAAGTAAATGGCATTAATTTATTTTATCTTTTCCATTTTATGCTGAAGTTCATGTTTAAAAGGCTTTCGTTTTAGTTATAAACTGCCTTAAGTGTTTATGCTTATCTATGAAAGCTTCTGCTATAATGTTATCCTTACTGAGCATCTGAGCTCACCCCTTTCAATGTTTTATTTTTCCTAGGATTATGAAGAAGTAATTTATGAATGACCTGCAGGGATAGTATGAGGGGATATGAAGACAAGATGTTGTTGTAGTTTTTGTTACCTTATGATTTAATGTAAGACTTATGAATATATCTAGTGTTTCCAAGACTACTAAACTAATCGGTCTTTAGAGACGTGATCCTTTGTGATCATTCCAATGTTATGTAATAATGCACTGACTCTGGGTATCTAGGGTCGGGGCGTTACAATTGGTATCAAAGGAAGTTCAGTACAAACCTTGGAAGCTAGATTTAGATAAACTCTAATTAGAGCACGTAGACCTAAGATGAACTTTAAGGATTAGTATAGAATAACTTACTAAAAGTTTGGTATTGTAGAGATTTTGTGAGTTTTCCGAGCAATACATCCCTGTCTGGATACAAGCAGGTAGAGGCGGCTCTGGCACAGATGTACCTAGGGGTGAAACCCGAAAAAACCGCTTTGAGCTAGACTCGAACGGGAACTGGTGCACGACAACGGGCCTTGCTACACTCTTGGTTACGACATTCCCGAGGGATATGCTTAGGGTCATTTACATTTTCTTTACAAACCGATTTAAGGTAATATATATATAAGATGAGAGTAAATGACCTTGGTTAATCCTAATGTGTTTCAAATTGAGAATATGGTTACATGTTAATCTCTAAATGATTTTATGACTACTGTTACTCACATAATGCTTTCTAGTTTTAGTCAATTTCTGTATTCTAAGGAAGTCATAGTGACCTTAAGAATTATGTACAAGGTGGGAATGGTGGTGGCAATGAGCAACAAAATGGAATGTTGATAGGCGTAAAAGATATCGTCTTTATGCCAAAATCAATTTGCCAAAAATATGATCAACAATATATATATTAACCAATTCCTAGACTCAAAAAAAGTGAAAGGTGATGAATGATAAGAGCTCCCGTAGTGGAGACCATGGAGAAAGGAGTCCTCAATTTCCATCATGCAAGAAATGTGGAAGGAGACACCCTGGAAAGTGTCTCAATGGGATAAAGAAATGATTTACGTGCGGAATGGAAGGACATAAAGTGAAGAATAGCCGAAGAAAAATGAAGAGTACTATGGAAGAAGATAAAAATGGTCCCAAGAGTCTATTTACAGTCATTTTCCGTAAATTTAGGGGACCTGGCTATTACCCGAGTGAATGCCATATTCTATAGGATATTTTCTTTGTCAAAGAAGAAGCTATGTGGAAATAAATGGTTTGAGAAATGTTTAAAAAGTATTAGCGCTCCTTGTTGATGGGTTTACTTTGGAATAATTTTCTCTTGTGATTGTAACCCCGCAGTTTTCCATGTGAGAATGATATTTGAGGAAGAATTATCTCTTCTCTTTTGGATATATGTATAAATAACCATTTGGTTTTATATGATCATTGGGGTTTGAGATAATTATAAGTTATTATAATTTGGGATGAAAATGCAAGGTATGATATAACATTTGTGGTTAAATTATGTTATTTTTAAGAATTTAGGTAATTTTGGTAATATTATAAAATATAGTTTTTGAAAAAGGACAACACGTAGACCGTGTGACAACCTGTCGCGTCGGAAAAAGCTGTGGGAATCAAACCCACAACCAAAGTGCGATTGGGATTTATTGCCTACCACTGGACTACGTGAAGTCCCTAGTTAGTGTGACTATTTTTTTAGTTAAATGATTTTATTGATCAATAATATGTTGATTTGGGTTCTTATGTCTTATCAAATGAATACCCTTAGTATAGGAAAATGATTTGGAGGTTAAGTGATAAATGTTATTTTGGAAGATGTTCACTTTGTTGGGAACACTATATGTCCAAGGAAAATAGAATACTATGGGATGTCATTAGAGGAGTAATGGTGGATTTTTATCTATGTTTTTATTGTGGATCTATAGTGTTTTGGGTTATTTATGGAAATGATTAACCTATAATAAAGAATATGTGATTAGGTTAATTACTTTTAAGTATGTGACTTTAAGAGTAGATGATGCCATTTGGAGATACAATTTAACGTGGAAGACTTTATTCTTATATGTTTTGGGTTTCAATATTAGTTTGGATTATATTGAAGGATTTTAAGGAAAATTTATTATTGAATGGTATTTATTTAACTTTGGGGTATTGTTGGTTTAATTTTAGAAATTAAGATTAGTAATTTTTTTTCTCTCTAATGGAATATACATTTGGGGGATCATCAGATCTTATACTAACCATTTTGTTTTTGATTAATCTCTAAAGATAACATAAATATATAGTTTATCCTACATGGATCATGTATTTCTATAGAAGTTTATTCTAAGTCTTTATTGTGACCAAGTCTTCCTGAATACTCATTGTTAAAAAAAAATAAGTTAGTGGTAAAAAGTTATTAAATAATGAAACTCTACTTAAAAAGTAAGTATATCTCTTTATGTTCTTAGTCAATATCATAAATTAATTCCTCGTCCTTATGTAATGTAACTTAAAACAAAAAAAAATGTTGTCTGTTTACTTTCCTACTAGGAGACTAATGGCTGTTTGTCCCAACACAAGTTTGTGGTTTTCTTATTATTAACTTTCTCTTGATCATGATTTCTATCCCTCTCCATCAGAACTTGAAACTTAGTTTATCATCCATATCTATGTTTTCCTACATGGAATCCGAGTATGGGTTATCTTGGATGACCTTTATACCTCTCTTTCTTTCTTTTAAAGTGATAGTTTTATTGACTCCTTTTCCGATGTGGGACTTTCCATTATATTCCCAAGAACAATTTTAAAAATTGCGAGGACGCAATTTATTTGAGGAGGGGAGAATGTAACACCCCAAGCTTCCATGGTACGTTTCCCTTTGAATAATGCAATGGCGTGTATTCTATGCAACTTCAAGATTCTAACACACCACAACCAATCAAACTAGCCGTTATGAATAGTAATACCTACTTTTTGAAATTTTATAAATTCTATCTCTCAAAATGGACTTCATTTTTGGATTCAGAATATCGAAATTAGCCTAGGGTGAAAATTTGGTACTTTTCGGATAACTTTCATATTTTGATGAATAGTGAAAATTACTAAATTTTAATTAAAAACAACTTTTTTAATCAAAATAATTAATTGTGATAAATTATGAATTCGAGTGGTTTTAAAGTATATTTATAATATATTTTTACCATGTAATACAATATGGGTCATTGAACATAATTTCACATTTAAACCAAACATAAACAAGTGCCAATCTTTTGATAGTTATTATCTCTTAAAAACACGCTTTTTGTTTTAACAACGGGAATTAATTTTAAATTAATTTTTGCTACTTCTATGTTTTGAATTTGGAAAAATGGATTCCATATTTGGAATCAGGTTGTTCAAATTGTGTAAATAGGTAACTTTTATTTTTAGACATTTGGATAATTACTTCGGTAAATATTTTATTCACCATGGTTAAAGGGTAAATCCGGTAAACAAGGGTTAAAAAAATAATATTATAATAATAATAAATTACCCTAATACGTGTCTTAACCCTATTGGGTAATACCTGGTCGACCATGGGCATCTTTGGGTTGATTTTGGGACCCCATGGATCCACTTGTAAGTGATAATGACACTTTATTTTAATTAAGTTAAAATAAATAAAAAAATGACAGAAGCATATATCTTTTAGATAAACAATTGTTACATAGGGTTATATATGTTGGATTTTAGACTATAAATATTCATTAGAAATATAAAAATATTTCCTACATAATTCTATTTTATTTATAATTTTTAGACATTAAATAAGGTAATTTATTTATGACACAATGGTGATGCAGTAATTAACATAATAGTGAAAAATTATATTAATTGATATTATAATACCAAAATAAATATAATTTGAGACTTTTATTGAATTAACCAAATTTTCTAGGTTAATAGGACATATTAGGATTTATTTAATTAACTTTTTTCGAAGTAATCACTCTGTTATGTGTTTCAAAAAAATAAACTATTGAATAGTGTCAAAATTGACATAAAAGAGTTTTTAAAAAACATATTATATTAGTAATTGATATTAAATTCCTAAAAATATAAGGTTCGGCCAAGAGACTTATATAATGATCGTTATATCATTACGAGACCACTTGGGGGTCTCTTGGATGTATATAGTAAGTTTATTAACTATATAATATAAAAATACCAAGTGACATGGTAAATGTCAAACTAATTAACTAAGAGTTAAAACTAAAAGATAAGGTTAATATAGTGACCCAAACCTATATAAATTCTATTGGATGAACTTTTTTAGACCTATCCCCACTTTAAACTTTGAATAATCAACTTTGGAGCCATAATAAACTGAATATGAATTTATTATAAATTAATATTTCTAGCTTTTCCAAAGGTGCCCCTCACCCCTCTTATAAAAGGGCACTCCTCCTTCTCATTTCTTCACACCTTAAAAGCCTTTTTGATCGGCCAAACCCTTCCCAAATACTCTCTAAACTTTCCTCAAAACAACCTAGAGGCCTTAGTTTGATCAGAAAGCCAACCTAAGGATCCATTTTGATCAAATCAAAAGGAAGAACCCGAAGAAGAGGTAATGTTTTCACCACACCTTCTCAAGTTCCTTTCTTCTCCCACTTCCTCATCCTATGTTGTTACCATTATAAAATAATAACTCCAGTATCATATATATACTGTGATGTTATTATAAATATGGTACAACCATATTCAGTATTTTATCCATCCATTTAATGACATGTCACCATACGTGCGTACGTACGGCTTACCGTCTCCACGTCGTAGTGTAATTGTTATTCAATAAATTATTTTTTGGATGGGTATAATAATGATGTGTAACTCATGTAAATAGTAAATATAACATAATAATGATTCTTTATATATGATATACCATCCAATTATATATTATTTTAATATCAAAGGAATGATATTGTCGCTCGTACGTACGTACGGACTACCGTCTCCACGAACGCGATGAGATTCATTCTCCATCATATCAATTAAAGTATAATTATAATTTGATGACTTAAAAATAGTATCTAAGTACATGATATCATTCTGTATATTAATAATATACATCCCATTAATAAGGAATATGGCTCACATAACAAAGAATATAATGTAAAATGAACCCGTTAACACCCGAAATGACGATAATTCTAAGATATTATTAACAAATCAATGTTAAAAGATCATATATGATATAATATTAAAGTAAATGATTATTTTATAATTCAATAACAATTATTTCACCATTATACAGGAGGTTAACCTACCGTCGAGCAAGGAAAAAGTACAAAGTAAGGGATTTTCTTATCTCACTCTTAATTTCGTGAGAATTCCATTGTTCACCACTTATTTATTACATATGGTGTATGTGTACTACCCGTAATTGTATTAATTGTGTATTATACTATAATTCATGGGTATATACGTCATAATTTTATGATCCTTTTTTCATGGGTGTATGTTTCGTATGTTACCTAATCGATAAGGGAATTTGAAATTTCAATTTCCACTCATTTGGATTTACACATATTTCATTGATTATATTACTCTAAGATTATGTGTGGAATCACTATTCATTTGATTATGTCATAATTTCCACTCCCTTTCTTGTGGATACACTTTTGATACACATAATCACTCCATTGATAATTTCTCAAGTCATTGATATGAATTTGATAAGAGTAATGTTAACTCATTCTCCACTTGTTGAGTTAAACATCCAATTCGTTGGTGTTGTTTTTACAAGAATATGTGTGAATTTCCTTTGATTGTTTTACACTGAATATCCAATCATATTTAGTGTATTTATATTTTTCACACATAATTATGTCGTTGATTTATCCTTAACCTAAGGATATGGCCTTTATGAGAGATTTCATCTCAATTTACATTCCATTGAGACTTCTTTGTTGTTATACGGCAAATCACTTTTATATGGTGTATATAATGTACTTTGACATAGTATATCATGAATTCTTTTATTCTCAAGATATTACAATGTTTTTATTACCTCAATTATGTTTATTCAAGTGTCTCTCTTTTGGATAGAAACTCTAACTAAAATACCATTTTTTAAAATGTTTTAAAGACTTATTCGTATAAATATTGATCATTAATGTCCATGTTTTAAAAATGGTTTTAAGGATTTATTTATATGGACATTAAAGATTTAAAATTAAAACTCCTTTTAAATGTTTCAATGTGGTATGGGACAATTTGATTCAAAAATCTATTTTTAAATGGCTTCTTGACAAATAGTGTGACTTTTAAATGTTTTCAAGAAAAGGGGGATATTTATCTCAAATAGTTTTGATGTTTATTTTCATCTATGTCAATATCATTAATTATTATCGATTGAGGTACAATACAATCTTCCATATTGTATCAAATGAGTTATGTTTGACTGTGGATGTGCTATTTTTTATAACATTCATGGTTTGTGGTTAAAGTATTTACATTTCGTATGCTAGTTTTAATACGAATGTTTATGTTATGTTTAAACCTATTCATATGAGGAATGCATTAGACTTAATAAGTGATGGGTGGAGCCCGCTATAGCTCCTTGATGCATCGGTAGGTCTCATGAGACAAACTAGTGTCTTGGCATAAGGCCTTGGCAAAATCTTATTTGTAGTCTTGACACGAGGCATTGGCTATGTGGTTATGATAGTCTGGAATTATGCATTCCATCATTATGAAAGTGGTTATTGATATTTCATGTGATCATTTGACTAGTAGAATATTCATGTGAGTAAGTAAATGGCATTAATTTATTTTATTTTTCCATATTATGCTGAAGTTCAAGTTTAAAAGGCTTTCGTTTTAGTTATAAACTGCCTTAAGTGTTTATGCTTATCTATGAAAGCTTCTGCTATAATGTTATCCTTACTGAGCATCTGAGCTCACCCCTTTCAATGTTTTATTTTTCCTAGGATTATGAAGAAGTAATTTATGAATGACCTGCAGAGATAGTATGAGGGGATATGAAGACAAGATGTTGTTGTAGTTTTTTTTACCTTATGATGTAATGTAAGACTTATGAATATATATAGTGTTTCCAAGACTACTAAACTAATCAGTCTTTCGAGACGTGATCCTTTGTGATCATGCCAATGTTATGTAATAATGCACCAACTCTGGGTATCTAGGCTCGGGGCGTTACAGGTTTGTTCGAAGCTTCTCTTGATTGTGAGAAATTAGAATTTGAGGTTGTAATTGAAATAATGACAATAAGAAAATGGGTCAAGAATATATAAAACCACTATGAAAAGGTGAATTACTAATAATTAAATAATTATTTTTTCACCATTTTATTTACTATTTTAAAGTTAATTTTGTTATCATTTTTATTGAATACTTATTTAGTTTTTTCTATAGATATTTTAGGAAGTTATATTATCAAAATTAATTTATTTTAAAATATTTTAGTCTATATTTCTCACCTTTATGTACCAAAATCTCCACATGATTATTCTCCATCAAAACCTTCTCTCCCTTATAGTATTGGAATTTATCACTTTCCAGGATGTTACCTATACTACTATGGACGGAAGTGAAATGATGCCGCCTCTAGTCAATCACAGAGGTAATCTTGATGATTGTAAAATAAAATAATTATCCATTTAATTAATGTATTGTTTATATTTATGTTTAATTTATTTATTTTCATTATTACACACATAATAATTATTATTTTTATAATGGTGGATTCTTTTGTTCGATTTGGGGTAGTTTGTTCGAAGCTGATCATACACGTGAGATATTGGAAAAAAAGTATACAACTGAGATGATGACAACAAGGAAATGGTTCAATAATGTATACAACAATCCTGAAAATGTGAATTCCGAATAATTATTTAATTATTTTTTTTTCATAATTTTATCTAATATTTGTAAGTTAATTTCTTTAATTTTTTTTCTATTACTTATTTTGATTTTTTATTGATCTTTTGGGAAGTCATATTTTCATTCAAATATCTTCAACAAGCCACAAAAGAGATAACATGTACCTTTATTCTAAAGTTACCACACTTTATATTTTATTTCTTTATCGAATTGTAACACTGCAAACTCATTCAATGTTCCTTGATGAAAAAAAAATTCAGCCAAGAACATCAACTCAATATTCAGTGTTGGAAGTTAGATAAATAAAACCAATGTATATGGTGGTAAAATTTGAATTTGATATTGTTTTGGGACTTTGGAAAATGTAGGAATCAACCACACCTCAATTAAATAGAAGGTGTGACCAGGATGACTTAATGTCATTCTTTTTATATAAAATTGACATAAATTTTAGTAATAAAGACAATTGAGATACTCAAATTTAAGAAAACACATTAATATTGTTTTGATACTTTAAAAAAAATGATCCATAAGTCATTTATGATGTGTAGGATTCAACCTCACCTCAATCTGATACACAAGGTTCTTGATATGAATCAATGTGCCCTTATCTATTTAGAATTAACATTTTATTCAAAAAGTCTCATTCACTAAAAAATGAGAAAAAAATTATATTGTCTTGATAATTTATTATAATGATTCATAAGTCATTTTTGACATATAGGAATCAGTTCCATGTCAAACTAATACACTATGAGAACAGTATGAATCAATGTACGTGTTTCCAGTTTAAAATGAAATTTTAGTAAGAAAGACATGTGACATAATCAAAACCAAGAAAAAGAATTATTATTATTATTATTATACTTTAATAAATGATCCATAATTTATTTGGGATGCTTATGAATCACTTGCACCTAAATCTGACACACTGTGTGACCGGTATGAGTCCAAGTGCATACTTTTATTTAAAATTGACATTTATTTTAGTAAAAAAGTCAACTAACATACTCAAAATAAATAAAATACATTCAAATTATTTTGATACTTTAGTAAAATGATCCATAATTCATTTATGAAGTGTATGAATCATCCACTCCTCAATCTGATACTTGATGTGTTCAGTATAACTCAATGTGTCTGTTATCAGTTAAAAATTGACATTTTATTTAAAAAAGAATCACTCACTAAAAACAAAACAAAATGATCTCATATTGTCTTGATAAATTAGTAACAATATTACTAACTAATTTTTGATATGTAGGAATCATTCTCACATAAAATCGACACACGATGAGACCAGTATGACTCAAAGTGCATGATTCTAGTTTAAATTGACATTTTTGTAAAAAAAACAAGTGAAGTAATAAAAACCCATAAAACACATTCATATTGTTTTTATACTTTAGGGAGAAAATAAATAATTCATTTGAGGTATTTATGAATTGTCCACACCTCATTTCGATGCAGTTTGTGACTGGTATGACTCCAAGTGTATCTTTTCATTTAAAATTAACATTATTTTTTGTATAAAATACAACAAACATACTCAAAACCAATAAAATACTTTCATATTGTTTTGATAATTTAGGGAAAAAATCCATAAATATTTTTTATGCATAATAATTATCTTCACCTCAATCCTGTACATGATTTTCCCGATATGTCTCAAAGTGTTTGTTATCAGTTTAAAATTGACATTTTAGTTCAAAAAGTTTCACTCATTGAAAGCTAATCAACATCACTCAGATTGTCCTGATAATTTTGTAAAATGAATCATAAGATGTTTTTGATATGTATGAATCAGTATCTTGTAAAATTGACACACAATGTAAACGGTATGACTTCAAGTGTGTGATTCCATTTTAAAGTTGAATTTTAGATAAAAGAGAAGTTATCTACACCAAACTAATAAAACAAATTTGGATTGTTCTGATACATTGGAAAAATGAGTATTTAGTCATTTTTGTCATGTAGGAATCACAAATACCTCAATATAACAAACAATTTGATGTAGATGACTCCAATTATGTCTTTTTAATTAAAATTGACATTATTTTTGGTAAAAAAGACAACTATCATACTAAAATGGAGAAAATGCATTCAGATTATTTTAATACTTATAGAAAAGGTTCCATAAGACATTTTTGATTTGTATGAGTCATACTCACCTTAATCAGATAAATGGAAATCCTATTACCGCTCAAATTGTCTGTTATATGTTTAAAATCGATATTTTAGTTCAAAAAGTGTCACTCACTAAAAATTAATACAATGTATTTTTATTGTATTGATAATTTAGGAAAATAATTAAAAATCATTTGTGACATGTTGAAATCAGTCTCACATCAAAACGTCACTTTATGTGACCAGTATCTGTCAAAGTGCATGTTTCTAGTTTAAAATGACATTTTAGTAAAATAGAGAAGTGACCTACTTAAAACCAAGAAAACACATTTAGATTGTTTTGATAAATTAGAAAAATGATCTATTTGGGATGGGTAGGAATTAGTATCACCTCAATCCAATACACAGTGTGATTTTTATGAATTAAAATGTGTCTTTTTTATTTATAATTGAGATTAATTTTAGTAAAAAAGACCACTGACATATTCAAAACTGAGAAAATGCATTCAGATTTTTTTGATACTTTAGGAAAACAATCCATAAGACATTTGTTTTGTTTATGAATTATCTGAGTCATAATATGGTATGTGTTGTTCTCGGTAGGATTCAAAGTGTTTTTTATGATTTTAAAATTTACATATTAGTTCAAAAAATTTCAGTCACTAAAAATAGAGAAAACGTGCTCAGATTATATTAATAATTTACGAAAATGATTTATAGGTCAATTTTTGTGTAAGAATATATCTAATGTCAAGATGAAATGTGATGTGATTGGTATGACTCCAAGTGCGTGTTTCCAGTTTGAAATGATATTTTTTGTAAAAAATACAATTGATGTACTCACAACTGAGAAAACACATTTTGATTATTTTGATACTTTATAAAAATGATCCATAATTCATTTAAGATGTATAAGAATTAGCTACACCTCAATCTGACACACAATATGACCAGTATGACTCTAAGTGTGTCTTTATTTAAAACTAAAATTAATTTTGGTAAAAAATAAAACATACATATTCAAAAATGAGCCAAAAATTTAGATTATTTTAATAATTTAGTAAAATGACACATAAGTCATTTTTGACATGTAGGAATCATTCATACCTCAATCTGATACACAACGTGCCCACTATGACCCAAGGTTTCCATTGTCTATTTAAAATAGAAATTTTTGTTTAAAAAGGGTCAGTCACTAAAAACCATGAATACACACTCAAGTTATATTGATAATTTAAGAAAATGATCTCTATTTCATTTTTGATATGTATATATCTATCTCACATTAAACCAACACATTAAGTGATCAGTATTACTCAGAGTGTGTGATTCCAATTTAAAATGACATTTTATTAAAAAATACAACGGTAATACTCAAAATTGAAAACTCATTCGTATTGTTTTGATACTTTCTGAAAATGATCCATAAGTTATATGGAAAGTGTAGGAATCAGCCACACATCTGTCCCACACATGTTGTAACTGGTATGACTCCATGTGCATCTTTTTAATATATAAGTTTCATTTTAGTTTTAAACATGCATCACATCACCCAAATTGAGAAAACGAGACTATATTGTTTTCTTATCATTCTATCTACTATTAATAAATTAATTTCTTATTCATTTTTGTCTTATACTTATTTACTTAATTTTCACAGAGATAATGCTTGAAAATGAACAATAAATTGTGTGATGTGCAAGAATCAACCTCAACTCAATCTGATACACAATGTTCCTTGAATAAATCAATTTTTAGTTTAAAAGTAACACTATCTATGTATTTATTTATATTTTTACTAATATAATAATTTTGTTTTTCTATAGGTGATTTATTTTTCATGAGTAGGGGTGGTTTGTTCAGAAATAGGATGAGTTGGGGTCAAGACCAAATGAAAAATGAACATTTATGTTTTTGTATGTATGTAATAATTTGTAATTATGTAACTGTATGAACCAATGTTTTAAATCTCTGTTATATAGTGTTTTTTCTTACGTATATGTTGTAAGTTTTGTTTCCTTTAAATTCTTTATTGGTACCTGATTTTTCTGATTTCATGGTGTTTCTAGTGTTGTAGTGTACTATTATAGCACATCACAGTATACCCCTTGATCAGAAATTCTAAAGAACCTATAAATTTTTCTTTTATCAGTTCTAATTAAAACCACTGATAAATATTGACCTTTATTAATGCTTATAAATGTGTTGACAAAGGACCCTTTTATCTACTCTTTTTTAGAGATTATAAAAGCCTAGGGATTTTAATCTCATTCCAGTAATTAGATCTTATCTAACATTGATAAAGGCCATTTTTAGCACTGTTAAAGACCTATTTTTTTGTAGTTCAATCCTTGATACTTTTATTAAAGAATAATAAAGACAAAATATTATGTTCTTATGTTTCAAGTTATAACATTTTTGTAGAAATAAAAATCTGATATCTTTATCATGTCAGAACTAAAATGGAAGGATCCAACTTTTCAAATTGAAAAACACCTTATCTTTATGTTTGAAAATGCATGGGATGAACCTTATAAATATCTCCCTTCATCCCGTAAAAGAAGGAGATATCACCCAAAAAACTCAGTTAGAAAGAAAACCGGTTGGTATCACACTTACAACCACCCTTTTTCAAAGATAATAAATCTCCGTTTTACAATTCAAATACAAAACTAACTACTCCCCATATAGAATAAATATAAACAACATAGTATTTACCATATTTGTATCTATATTTTCCTAACTGGGAAGAATATAATTAAAAACATCTATCTCCCCCATTGTAGTGCCCTCCACAAAATATAGAGTACTTTTAGAAATTAATTTCTCCACCATCTCAACATTGTTGACACCGAAAAACGCATCCCCAAAATTTTTCAAATTATCCCATATATGATCCCAGAGCGTAGCTCATTCCGCAAGATTTGATTTCACTATTCATGGAGCCAAAACGGAGTTACGGATCAGAAGTTATGGTTGTTCGATGTCAGGCTGCTGGAAATGGAAATCCAGAACTATTTTGGGGAAAAGTATGGATTTGCGCATAAAAATGGAATCTCGCACGGGAAACCATTTGTGCGCGTGGAATATTACATGCCACACTTTACACACATGGAATTTTACGCGCACCGATTTACGCACGTGGAATTTTATGCACACCGAGTTGCGCGTGCCGAATTTTCTGCGAACCGCCTGGCGCACGTGGAATTTTCCACATACCGGCTGGCACGCACGGAATTTTCCGCGCCCTTCCTTTCATGTGAGGAATTTGACGTGCACCGCCTCATGTGGAAAACTACTTGCACGCACGTAATTTTACATGCACTGCCTCCCAGGTTTCCGCCTATAAATACAAGTGCACCGCCCTTCTTCCAGAGGACCTCGAGAGGTCGGTCGCAGCTCTAATGCGCATAAGTCTGATTTTTTTGCGCCCGCGTGTAAAAACCCCATCTTGCGCGCAAAAAAGACCTTTTCTACATAAAATGGCCAACATTCCCAATTTTTCACGAGAAGCATAATTTTTGTGCGCAATAGTGCCATGATGCCCAAATTTTTCGCGCACCAGTGTTGCCCCCATATTGCGCGCAATTCCTTCCCTATTGCACCTGTGACCGGCTATTACATGCACAACTCCCATTTTGTGCACCCGAGTCCCGTATTGTGCACACCATGCCCCTATTGGACACACGTTCTCCATATTTCACGCACACCGCCCTTTTTGCACGCCAAATCTCCACGATTTCGCTACCATCACTGACCCCCATGCAAAATTGAGAGTCGCACCACAAAATATTTGTGCCGAGACGTTTGGATTTTCCATTGTGCCCTTATGCACACCAACCTTCCACCTATGGAATACCATAATTTCAGATACTACTATACACACCATAAAACACCTTGAGTTGACGTATTCCTCTTGGTTCGTTTCCTCTATCGTGAGTAGAGATTCTCATCATCAATTCATCGAGTACTTTGAGTCAAACCATCCCTCATGTAATTCATTCAACCCCTCCCCCCTCGTCACTTGCCTCCAAATCCATGTTGAACTAGAAAGGGCTACCCTTGCGTATGTCCCAACACCATCCATTGTTAGGCACCGTATGCCAACAGTCCTTTCTATATGACTCTAAATTGTAGTACGCCCTATGTTCCAAACCTAGGATAACTCTTACTACCAAGAGGAGATTCCTTATGCTCCATGCATGAGATTCCAATAGTCCTTTCTATATGACTCTAAACTATAGTACGCCCTATGTTCCAAACATAGGATGCATCTTCCTCTAAAGAAGAGACACCTTATGATCCAAGCATGAGATTCCAATAGTCCTTTCTACATGACTCTAAACATTAGTACGCCATATTTTCCAAACATAGAATGCCTCTTACTCCAAAGAAGAGATTCCTTATGCTATAAGCATGAGATTCCAGCATTCATTTCTACATGACTCTAAACTGTAGTATTCCCTATGTTCCAAATATAGGATGCCTCTTGCTCTAAACAAGATATGCCTTATGTGCCAAGAATAATATGCCAACAGTCCTATCTACATGACTATAAACAATAGTATACCCTATGTGCCAAACATAGGATGCCTCTTGCTCTATACAAGAGATGCCTTGCACTCTAAGCATAATATGTGAATAATCCTATCTACATGACTTTAAACTGTAGTAATCCTTATCTTCCAAACATAGTATGCATCTTTTTTCAAACAAGATATGCCTTATCCTCCAAGCATAAGATACCTAATTCCATGTTTACCGTGGCATAATTTCAAGAGTGTTGGAATCCATTCAAACATTCCATCACTCCACCTCACGCTTTGTGTGTCCTTCATTCAGATCTTCATCCTCTTCCATGTTTGAGGGGACCCCCTCACAGCTTGGTCCCATGCCGCATCAGCTCACCTACCGTCATGGGAAAATTCCCCGAAGACTTTAGATGACACTTTGAGTAAGGTACTGTGTTTCAAACATGGTCAATAGTTGACCCTTATTTTTTCATCCCCATTTCAGGCTAACGTGATATTGATGCTATGTTTCGAACATGGTCAAAACTTATCCTCTATCACCACGCCACCCTCATTATGTTCTGAATGTCGGTCATGTGATTGACACTTTTCAACTCCCTTTGTTTGGAATGATTCCAGTGACATTGGCATTATCCCTCTTGTGCACTAGCGCACAGGCGAAGGCCTCAACCGACCAGTGGGCTGGGATTCCCTCATAGCCAGACATGAGGAAAGGGATTACAGGAAGCTTCCTTATGTAAGCCCCATCAACTGTTGCCGCTCCATTACTGCACCCGAGCATCTTCCTACTGTAATCCCCTTCCACCATTGCCACTCCATAGCAAAACTTGGGAAACATCCTTGCATAAGCCTCATCCACTATTTCCACTCCATAACGGCACTAGGATATCTTTCTTGCGTAAGCCCCATCCACTATTGTCGTTCCATAGCGGCACCTGGGCATATTCCTTGCATAAGCCCCATTCACTATTACTACTCCATAGCGGCACCAGGGTAGCTCCCTTGTGTAATCTTCACCCACATTTTCCGCTCCATAGCAGCACATGGGAAGCCTAGAGTGTAAGCCCCAAACATAACTGAACTACAAGGTCTTTGATCCTTATCAATGCAAGGTACCTAGGAAACCTCTCTAAGGATCAACCCCAATAGTCATTGGTTCCAACCTCGGTTCACCAACACTGTGGGAAGCCTAGAGTATAAGCCCCACATAACCTGAACTATGAGGTCTTTGATCTTTTCCAAGGTAGGGTACGTAGGAAGTCTCTCTGAGGCTCAAGCCCACCCCCATCCATTGGTCACGACCATCTTCACAACGGTCCACCAAGACCCCCCATAACCCGAACTACGAGGTCTTTGATCTTTTCTACAACAAGGTACATAGGAAGACTCCACGAGGTTCAAGCCCACCACTCATTGGTCACTCCGATCCCATTCACATCGGTTCACCAACACCTTGGGCTGCCTAGAGTATAAGCCCCACCACCATACCCTGAACTATGAGGTCTTTGATCCTTGATAAGGCAGGGTACTTAAGAAGCCCCCCTAAGGTTCAAGACCATCATCCAGTCACTCCGACCCCATTCATGTCGGTTCACCCCCGTCCCGCATGACGTTAAACTGTGGACCCCAATCAGCAGTAAGCTGTTGTTTCCCCAGTCAGTGGTAAGCCATTGCACAAAAATCCTACCATGAACTACATGGTCATTGATCTTTTCCAAGGCAAGGTATGTAGGAAGCCTCTATGAGGTTTAAGCGCACCATCCACCAGGACCCCAGGTCCCCATTCACGTCTGTTCACTGACTCCTGCCTCATACCCAAACTACGTCGACTTTGATTCCCTGCCACAGGGATACATAGGAAGTATCTTCAAGGATAAAGAACAACACCACCATCACCATCACAATGGTCCCATCTCATTACCCCTCCACTCCATTCAACTCTCCATCATCCATCCTGATTCTCACCCGGGCCACCACATCCCGGTGAGATCATGTCCTACACCGCCTCGCTACTCATAGAAATACTTGGGTCACTATCCATGTGTAATCCCCAACATGTATTCGGGTTGTTGTCCTCTTTGTACACCCCATCGAACTACGTTGGTTTTGATCTCTGTCGTCTGCACAGGGTACGTAGGAAACCTCCATGAGGTTCAATCCCAGCCAATGGTGAACCTTGGTGTCCCTGATTCTGAGGTGCACACTCCTCGATCTGCCCTTAGTGGTGTCCAGGTTAGCTTTCATGGTGTGAAATCTCCCCTCTACGGGACACACCACCTCTGATCTGTCCCTATGGGACGTTATTATCACTCTCATTACATCTCTGAAAGACGTTAAACTCGCGGACTACCTCATGATAAACATGAGATGCCTGAGGAAAACCTCGGATGGTATACCATTGGCGTAACTGTCTCTGCTAGACATTAAACTTGTGGCATACCCTGTGTTAAACATGGGAAGCTAAGGAAAACCTTAGATACATGCCTATAACATATGATTCTCTACATTAGACGTGCGATTCCTCCGGTTCTACACTCTTGAGATGACCTCTTTTGAGGAAGAATATGGGCTCCCTGATGTCTATGAATCTATAGATTCCCCGACATTCCTGATGTTGTAATCTACTTCGACTGAAGGTTGCTACCATGTCAAGACCCCATGGAATGTCCTGACAGAAGTAGTGTAATTAACCGGCGCCCACAAAGATATGGCACTGGGAATGAGATTCAAGAACTACAACTTAATATATAAGGGAGACCCAGACTAGGTGATGAGTTCTGAGGAGGAATTCATGGAAGGAAGAACTGACATCCCATCATCTCGTTTCGATCAAGGAGAAAACATCCCAGAACAAGGAATTGATGTCGCCCGCCTTTGGGAAGAGGGAATGAGGGGAAACAGCTGTGCGTCCTCCACAGATGGGTGTGTGCGCCCTGGAGAAAGCTATTGAAATAGAAATCACTTGAGAAAATGATATTTTTGTCAGTATATGAAACAATGATCTCATCACCTCAATTTTCATTTTTTATTATTTTTTTACTAGTGTAACTCTCCAATGAAAAATAATTAGGTGTAAGACCTAAAAAACTATCATGACCATCTTTTTCTTCTAAACTTTCTTCATCCCAATCGATGGTCTTCAACTCATATAAATCAACCTCCTCTACCAAAAATATTATGAGGCCCTCTTCACAGTTGAATTGAACACACATATTTACCTCAATCAGATAAAATGTGTCAACCATCCAGGATGAACCATCAATCCTCTTGAAATATTCCATAATTCACATAACAAATTTCAAGCTTGAACCATCATATAATATACCACTATTGATAATATTCTTAATCCTTAGAAGAAAATCACTTTCAAAGGATTTTTGAGGAACCCTACAAAACAATTAAAGTGAAATTTAAATAAAAATAAATAAAAATATCACCCATATTCATTTAACATGGAAAAAACTTTTAATAAGGAGGATTATAAAAAAATAGGTGTTAATTTCATAATAGGTTCACTTATGTTTGTTTGAAGTAAACAAAACATAAAAAAGGAATCAATTGTAACAAGTCTAAAATAAAAAAAGAAAAGTAAATGAAAGAAATAAAATGGGACATAGTTTTTTTAAGTGGTTCTAACCTTTCATGTCCTACTCCATGGAAAGAATACCATAAAAATTTTATTATTATGAAAAAGAAAAAATCATATACAAATTGAGAAGATAAAGTTAAGAAACCACACATAGAGACCATAGAAACTATCCAAGAATAGGGACCACTTCACCCTTATATCCAGTGATGAGTCATGGCCCAAAGATAGCAACGTACTCCCCTAAAATGGATGGACTCATGCACATAAACCCAATAACAAGAACAAAAATAAAGAAAGATCATAAAACATAGAAGATGAATAATGAAAAAAAGTGAAAGATCACAAAACCAAAAATGTCGATGGAGATATGGTGCGGCCAGGGTCGGATGTCCTTGAAATTGAAGAGATCTAGACATATGTTTCAAGTACCGAGCCCTCCACTAGAGGAAACTAGAATGGGGGAGGCATGATGACAAGAAAGTGGTGGATCACATGATAGTTAGAACTCCTATAATATAATCTTTACGCACCACAAATGCTGAATATAATGAAGCACCACCCCAAAGGAAAAGATCTTTGGATAATAATAATGGCATGGGATGAGTCGATGTGATTGGATAATAGGCACAAGATGTGAGGGGATGTGTAGACGGTGGAGGGAGAGTAGAAAAATTGCGAAGATAGACAATATAAATATATCCCGAGAAATCTGAGACATGAATGAGGCATAGAGAAAGAGGTCAACTATAGATAATATCATCAAGAATCACAAATAGAGAACATGTGATCAATCAAATGGAGGATAATGAATGGAATATGGAGAAAAAATCATTAGAGTGGAAAGATAGAAGGAGGCACGCTGGTGGATCAATGGATCAAGAAAAACAGTCCCGCAAAACAACCCAACAAAACAGCCTGCACCCTAAGGTCTAGCATAGAGACTAGAACTCAGGCAGAGTCCTGATAACGTAGGAAGAACAATAGTACTAAAATCCCAAAGGTTTCCCTGCTAGCAGAAAATTTCCCATATAAAATAATAAAATAATTTTCAAAATAATAAAAACTAAAATAATTTTGGATGACAAAATGTTAAAACAAAATTTTTAAATTAAAATTGAAAAAATGAAATATCATAATACTTTCAATTTAAAAAATAATTATGGTGTTTTTGCAATCCCTAACTACCCTACCCGTGGGTTCAGTTAAGTTTTACTTAATAGAAAATAAACCAAAGTCTACAGTACCCGCTCGGCATGGATACACTTATCCTGTTCCACAGTGGCATATATATTGTATGTACCCACCCCTTTAATGCTTAAAAAATTAATAAAACACGATTATAAGGTAAACTAACTAATAAACAACATTTAATAGATCTTAACAAACATTACAAAAGTTTCCACCACAAAACCAGACTCCCGAGAATGAAAATTCTTTCAAACAAACAACCCTTATCTGGGATAAAACATGGTGAATGATAAGAAATGATCAAAAATGAAATTAATAAAAATTATTAGAATCACTCAAAACTCCCCCCCCCCCAAAAAAGATGATAATAGGAGAAGAGTCTCCACCTAATCCTGAATGGATTAGACCAGCCAACAAAAAACCCTCTCTCCCAACTGGGTTCCCCAACAAATAAAAGTTGGGAAAGTCATAGGATTGTAAAAGAGAGACAACAAAGTGTCTATGAAAAACGATAACAAAGACTCTTATAAAAAAGAAATAAAGAACATTAGTAGTCTCTTACATGGGGAATACCACATGGGACTTTTCCATATTGTCTCTATTTATAAGGTCTAGATAGTACTTTTTTATATACCTGGTCTTTCCACCCTCACCACATGGTACTATGCAATACCATCTCTATTTATCAGGTCTGGATAATGCCTTTTTATATGTCTGGTATTTCCACCCTAAAAACCTCAAAAATTCATAAACTGATTATTATCTTTACTTAATTTATTTTTCATTGAACCCTTAGTATAAATCAATTAATTTTCATTCTTAACACCGATATTTTCTTCCTTCAAACCATGTGTTTGAATATCAGAATACAACACAACAAACATTACTTCTAAAGTAATTGAATCTCTATTATATATCATGGAAGCTTTTAATGAATTAAAAGATTCATCAAGAGAAGTTAGAAGAATTAAATCATAATCCTCATCTTTGACCATTATATCTATATTATCTAGATCCATAAGTAATTTATTAAAATCATCAATATGAACATGCACCGAATAACCATGAGTCATTTTGATGTTATACAACAACAACTTTATATACAAACATTAAAGTAAGGATTTGGTCATACAAAAATATTCAAGTTCAATCCAAATGGATTTAGAATTAGTTTTATATGAAACTTCATGAAAAATATTATATCATAAGGTTAAAAAAGAGTGAAATGAGCCTCTTCTGGTATAATAGCATGGACATAAACTAAGTAAGTGGTGTACTAACTATCAGTAGGGATGGACACTACAAGTTTGTTACTTCAATATAATGAATGTGCAAGTCCATTATGAACTAATAGTGAATGAATTTGTTTACTCTCCATGGATTTAAATCATTTTCACCATAAAAATATTCAATTTCAAATTTAAAATACATTGTTAAAATTATCATAGGATCTAATACCACTTATTAAGTTCACAATAGGTTCACTTTTGTTTTTTTGAAGAAAACATAATATAAAGTAATAATTAATTTTAAATGTGTTGAATGAAACAGAGAAGTAAATTTTGTAAATTAAAAGGAACATAAATTATTTACATGGTTTGGGCCTTTCAAGACGCGATTAATAGAAAGAACACCATTATAGATTTTATTATTATGAAAAAGAAACCAAGAACATACAAAACGTGAAGACAAAGTAAAGAAACCACACACGCGGATCATAAAAAATATCCAAGAATAAGGACCTCATCACCCTAAGAGCTAGTGATGAATCTTGTATTAGAGATAGAATCATAATCCACCAAACTAGATGGGCTCATTAATGCATCCCAAAGAATCTATCAAAATAAAAAATAAAGAACATACAATGTAGAAGTTGAATAAATTAAAAACAATATATCAAAAAACCATAAATGTAAAATGAGATATTACGCTTCCAGGGTATGAGGTCCTTGAATCTGGAGCGGTCTAGATAGAGTTCATGAGTTTATAACTCTCCACCAGAGTTCATCGAAATGGGTAAGGCGTGATGGTATAAAAGAGGTTGATCCTAGGACTACTAGAACCCCTACTCTCTCAACTCTCCACAACAGGGATGCATAAGATGAAGAACTACCACGCCAAAAGTACAGATCCAATGATAGTAATAATTGCATGGATAGAGCCGAGGTGATAGTCAGATAGGCATAGGATGAATGGGGACATGAGGAAAATGCAGGGTGAGCGGAAAAATCATGAAGCCAGATGATCTCAACAAGTCATGATAAATCCGTTGCACACGATAGGGACAGAGCAAGTGGGAGTCTGTAGATAATATCACTGATAAGATCCATAAGAGCACAAAAGGTCCATTATATGAAGGATTATCAATGGATAGTAGATACAAAATCTCTAGAGTATCACGAAAGAAAGCGGAAGACTAGTGGATCAACAACCCAAAAAAACAACCCTACAAAACAGACTGCTCCCTAAGGTCCATCATAGATCCTTGCACCCAAGCAGAGGCCTAATAACACAGAAATTCCAATAATAATAAAAATCCCAAAGGATCCCCAAATAGTAGAAAAAGGCCCATATAGAATAATAGAATAATTTTCATAATAATAAAAACTAAAATAACATTACATGACAAATTCCAAAAACAAAATATTTAAATTGAATAAAAGTAGTACTACTCAATAAAATACACTAATAATCTAAAAGTAAAAAATTCATGTAAATGACCTAACATGAATGTCAAATACAGAGTTAAAAAACATATATTAAAACCAAACTCTTACATGTCTTCATAATTTCATTGAGAATCATTTCGGTGAAAAACACCATCCTCCAAAGACAAAACATCACTCTACTATGACAAAACATTACCCATTTGTGATAAAACATCACCCTTTGAAGATTAAATCAGATAAAATAGTTTCATTTCCATGTCTCTTTGAACACTCAAAGTATACAACACACAACCCCACTTATCATAATGCAATGTTTCCCACACTCGACTATAAGTCACTACCCTAGTTTTCCATTACATTTTATGGCACTCCTTGATACTCTATTTATCGCGTAGGAAACCCAAAAAATCATGAGATTGTGTTTTAAATTCAATAAATTTGTGATAAATATAATTTTTATTATTTTACCCAAAATGGTGTGGACTACCTTTTCAAATTTTATAAGACAATTATCTTTAAATTTGAAAATTCAGGGGATGGACCTTATCAATGTCCACTGGGTTTTCACATGATCCAATCAAATGCATTGGGGGATTGCTAACCAGCTCCATGGACATGTTTTAGGGGTATAATCACCAACTTCTCTTACTATATATATCTCTCTCTATTTTTTATTCTCTAGGGAACAATAAGAATGAAAAGGGAAAACCTAATCCTACTATACTCTCTCTCTCTCTCTTAGTGAACTAAGAAACAAATTAGGGGTATCACCCCTAAATGGATAGTCTGTAGAATTGAATTGGAACCCTCACAGATCACGGATACCCATATAAAGATGAATAAATTTTTCCACTATAGGTTCATCATGAATTAAGACACATAAATTGACAAGATGAAATGGGTTAATCTTGAACCAGGTCACTTGACGATTTTTAGGAACACACATCATAAATCAATTGTCAAGTAAGTTAAAATGTGTATTGTCATAAAAATATTGTTTTGTGAAAGAAAAAACTAGAAACATACATATATAAAAGAAAAACACATGATCTAAATTAATCAATGATCTTCCCCTATGGGTGAGAAGGGTGGTTGGGGTGGGAGGGGTTTTGGGAGTGCATCACAGGGTCAAGTCTCCGAGCATGTTTCTTTCCTTTCATGGGTTGTGAAGAAAAATTTATTAATAAATGATCTAAAATAATTTCATGGAAAATTTAAAACCATCAAAGGGTCAATGCAGACCACATATAGACATGTGGGTTAGTGGGGTGAAGGCCAAAGAAAAGGCCTAAGGAAAAATCCCAAGGGGAAACAGGCTTAGAAAAAAATCCCAATTGACCATGAAAAGTATTTTCCAGCAAATAAAATGGAATTTATTAAATGAAAAATTAAATAATGAACACTATACATATTTAAGAGGCTTTTAATTAACAACATATAATGAATCCTAAATTAAAAAATCTCTAACATGGTAACCAAATTCTTGAACAATATTTAATATGCAATAAAAATGATAATAATTTCACATAAATCCACCATGGAAATCAAATCCCCAATCCCATGATGATTCCTCGTGATTTAAAACCACCAATTTAGGCATAAGATAACCAAAACTAAATGGAATGATAGTATTATATTACCTTAACATGTGTCAATATGACACATGATGTTCACATTAATGACATTATAATGTTTCTCAAACATGATCCGAATTAAATAATTCTAAATGAATACATAATTATAATATATAACTTTAATTTCTGAGTTTCTCTTTAAGATAGAGCCAAAGAGGAGCTCCTTGAGATTCTTACCAATCATTGAAAACAAAATATAATAACATAATAATATTTATCCTCTCAAAAACATAGAAAAAGAAAAAATATTAAAACTATTGACTAGGAATTCTACTCAATAATGAGTAAGTCAATATAAAAAAACTATAATCGAAATGCACCAAAACAAAATAAAACTATGTGAAACTAAAACCCTTATCTATAGTTAAATCTATAATGGATTTAATCACATTACACTATCAGAAATAATCTGATATGCACCTCCTAAACAATACAAAAACAAGAGTAATTTTGATGGAGAGAACTGTCAAATCCAAGAGGTATTATATTGAGAATATCAAATTAATGAGATAATTACCTAGAACTATGCCAAAAAATAATCCCTTAAACAAGGTTCTATTGTGAGTACACATAACCCTTAAAGTTTAAAGGACAACCTCAAAAAGTTGAGAAAAACTAGTGATCCTAGGAAAGATAGCTGGTGACTAAGAGAATCTTTTCCCAATCTAGCATATTAATGGCTTCTAGGTATCACTCAACATATTTAGAGAGATCTCACAAAACCACCATGATTTCCAACCATCACTGAACCTATACCCATGAATCGTTACTCAACCCTATGTATGCACAATCAGTATACTCGATACAGGTCAAAACCATGAGATAACAGACTAAACCAAGACAAAAAATAGATGAATGAATAATAATGGAAAATCCCAGCTTAAATCCAATAGAATAAGAAATGGATGTAAAGACAATTAAACAAACCCTTTCAACACCTCATTTCAAAATAGTAACCAACTCTCATGTTTAGGCCACCCAACACTAACCCATACCACCCTATAATTTGATTTTCAAACTTGGTAATAACCTCAGGTCTTTAATAGGGTAGATAAGTAGGGGAAACATCATAAATCTATCATTTAAAGCTATAGGAAAACATATTTAAGGGCACCAAAAACCATATTGAACAGAACAGATCAATGATTTCTATAACATATTAATCCATACAAAATAATTTAAAAACAATGAAAATAAAAAATTGAAAATGATGTCACCAAATTGACCATATTCACAATGCCAGAAATAATAAATATTTACAAAATTACCATCAACATTAAAAATACAACATGAAATGGTATGATTTAAAAATAAAATAATTGAAAAATTATCAATGAAAAACACTAATTTTTTTCAAGAATCATGAAACATGTTAAATAATAAATATAAAACCGCTAAAATATGTAATTTCTATCATGATATGACAAATCTTATCCCAAGACCACTAATATGTGTCTTAGTATATGGCTCCATGAAACCTCGTGCATTCCTCCTCATACTTTATATGTTTCAGAATAGAAATGAGTGTCTATGGTGGTAAACTAGGGAGACTATATCCTCATATCAGAGACAATTGAAAGAGTAAATAATAAAAATCATATACATACAATTGAATTAGTAAAATACAACATGCTAAGTTCTAATTAATGAACATAACTCATGATCCATAAAAAATTATGGCCATACTATATTAGGAAGTCATAAAAATAAAGGAGATGATATACACTATCAATACAAAGTGAACAAAAGGTAAAAAAATAAGAAACTTCCCTAAAACTGGTCCCAATTCCTTACCCAATCCCATATCCCATGCTTAATCCTAGAAGTCTAAATCATGCATTTGTCACAAGGTGATTTCCCTTGTCTTGTCCTTTAACTAGGAATTCTACTAAGTTACAAAATGTTGGAATCAGCATATTGTGAGTATATCTCAATAGGAAACCACCAATGATCTTTGAAGCATATCTAATCTAAGTATATAGTTCACAATGATGTAAAAAATAAAATGATGTAAAAAAATAAACAAACCACCATCATTCCTTGGGTTCCATGGTGACACCAGGGATGGACCATACCTACTTTAGTCTAAGACATAGGTATCTAATCACAATAACAATAGGGGAACAACTAAATCCAAGGATCATGTCCAGGGAATTTATAACTAAAAGTCAGAATCTGAATTTCATTAGTGTGTTTGAAGAATTCCAAACTGATAATCATAATCTGAATCCAAGGATTTGGTCAATGGCATTCCAAACTGTTAATCACGATCCAAATCCAAGGAGTGTGTCTAGGAAATTCTAAACCATTAGTCACAATTCAAATTTGAGGAGTGTGTATAAGGAATTCTAAACCATTAATCACAAATCAAATCCAATGAATGTGTCCAAGGAATTCCAAATTTATAATCATAACTCTAGTATATAGGTAAATCAAAAATCAATTTATTTAAATCAATTTAAATAGTTATGGTATGATAAAATATAAACTAGTTCCTAGAACACATTCTAGGAATCTTGGTTCACACACACATGGTCATTTATTAAGTCTATAACACCCCTAGGGTCTCCCTCCTTAATTATAGATTTAATCAACAAGGTTAAAACACCACAAGGATGGATAAAGTTTGTATATAAATCAGCAATTTACTGCTCATGATCTATGGTGAGGTTCAATTTCATTATTTTGGATCAAGTTACATTGAATATTTTTTAAGTCAATCTCATTGTATGTTTTCATGACCACACATCATACACAATAAATAAAAGATGATTATTTTAAGGGTTATCTTCAATAATACCGACCATATTCTCAAAATACCTATTTTCTTGATATAATATATTGATTTAGGACGAAAAAGAAAGAATCATAAAAGTAGATAAAACCCACAAGCTTGTGGTAGGGACAAACAACACTTTAAATGAAAAATAATCGAAGGAGAGACAACCAAGGATTGGGGCAGGAAGGGATGGAAATGTGAATTGGGTCTAGTAAAAAGGGGGTAGAAAATGATGGATTTATGTATTTTAAATTGGTAGGGGCACAGTTATAAATTTCCATTTTTTAAGACTTTAAACAGGACAATTTTCTAACTACACAATTGAACAAACCATGTTCCAATCACATGGTTTATCACTATCCAACAAACATTACTTCCCATGGTTAAACCACATAGTTAGAAAGACAATACACTAACCATGGAAAATTCCTTTATAGTTTTTTCTAGGTTATTCATGATTTACACTAAGTATTTCTATAGTTTATATAACCATGTAGTGTTCTATTTTCCAAACATGTTTGGGGGGCATGGTAAGTAATGACCATGTGCTAATCATATACCTTATTATGTAACTCATATTTTTTATATTTTGGTCCTAAAATCCCTAAACAATATCAAAGCCTCTCCAAATCCCTATAACCACATCTAAGACACATCAACCATGAAAATAAATGAATATGGTGTGAAATTTAAAAATAAATCACACCTCTAGAATGAATAGGGTTTTACAACCTCCCCACCATATAGTATCTTTTACTTGAGATGTACTCCCAAGAATCACTAAAATTTAGGACATATGCTCTCAGTATGTCCTCTATAATATGAATATTTGACTCGAACTATCCATCTATCTTTGGATGATAGTAATTACTTAGGTACACCTACGTGCCAACTTATTTATAAAAGAATTTCTAGAAACTAAATGTAAAGAAATAATCCATGTCCAACACAATACTAAAAGTGATCCATTTTATGTGAAATATATCCTATATAAATATATTTCCCATCATATCCACTGAAATGACAACCTAGATTAGTTTAAAATTATCCAATTTAGTTAGCCAATCCATGATCACCCTTACTGTATCACAAATTTGGAGTATCTTCAAAAACCCCACCATGAAGTCCATAGTGAAGTCATCCCATTTCCACTTAGAAATAGGTAATTAATATATGAGAACAGTGGGCTACAACTGATCAGCCATAAGTTTCTAATACATAGGTCACCACATGAAAAAACCAACCTCATCCTTCTTTATTCCCAACCACTAGTACTGTCTTGATATATCATGATATATTTCGGTTATACTTGGGTGTACCGACCACTTCAAGGTGTGAAAATATCAAATCACCTATTTTCACATACCCATGGAAAAGAATATTCATCTGTGAACATGGAAAATAACATCTCCATCGGGGGTAAAATCTGGTTGTGGATCCCCATCATATATTCTCTCCCTTAGATCTAAACACTCTAGATCCAATAATTAACACCTATTAATAATGATAAGAAGTGATATGTAATAAATAAATATGTCAGGATCTCTTGAACCTAATATCCCCTTAAATTCCAAGTGAATATTAGTAAAACAGGATATCAACTGCCACTAACTTCTAGACTCATGGACCACCTGGTTCTATGTATTCTAGCTCAAAGAATATGTAACCACATTTCCCTTTCCATGGGTGTAATCCAAATTGAATTCAAAGGATTAATAATACCTAAACCACATTTTCTAATGAAGTTTTATATCCCACTATGAAAAATAGTATTTTAGGATCTTATGGTTGCAATAGACCAAACATTTATCACCCAAAAAATAACGCCTCTAGCATCTTAGGGCAGTGAAAACCCTTCTAGATCTAAGTTTTTCATAGCGTAATTCCACTCATGTGACCTAAAAATATTAGAAAAATACATGACCTCTTGAATATATTGTATCAAGACTAATCCCAACATGAATCTTGATGCATTATAATACATGGTTTACTCTTTACATAGCTAAGGTTATGTCAGGATTAATGTTGTGGTTTTTCTCCCCTACAACTCCTGAATAGATCTCTCATAATTTTCATACTATAAGAACGTTAATCCATTTTTGGTCAGAGTTATCCTAAACATTTAAAAATATGATAAATCCTATATAAAATTCAATTAATAACTAAATAAGCCTCAAAATATGTGTATATAAATAAATATTGTTGAGTCAATAAATTTTTCTTTATGACTTTTCCATTCCTTCTTGTTTTGAAAATCACAGACACCTTATCTTTAAGAAAATTTCTTTTATAAGAAAAGTTTCTTTTATAAGTAAAATCGCTTTTATAAGAAAAATTATCCTTATCATATTTTCATCCATATTTTTCTTAAGTATAAAATTCGGATTCATTTCTACTTTCTCAGAATTGCTTGAAAATTTGATATGAAGTATTCTGTTTTAGGATCCGAATTCTGGATAAGAACTATGATAAAGTTTCACTCTGAAATCCAGAATGAGAACTGTGATAAAGTTTCATTATGAATTTCGGATACAGTTTTACTCCAGATTCAGGATACGAATCCTTATGAAAGTTCAACAACGAATTCTCCTTAAGAATTCTGATGAGGAATTATCATTACAAATCCTGATGAGGAATTCTCATTACGAATCCTGATGAGGAATTCTCATTACGAATTCAGATGAGGAATTCTCATTACGAAATATGATGAGGAATTCTCATTATGAATTCTGATGAGGAATTCTCATTATGAATTCTGATAAAGAATTCTCATTACGAATCCTGATGATGAATTCTCATTACGAATCCTGATGATGAATTCTCATTACGAATTCTCATTCCGAATTCACCTATTAAACAGAATCTGATCATCTTTGTTTTATACACTCCAAATTTATTTAGACTCTGAAAATTATCTTTGGTTAGACTCTGAACTTTCATCTTGCTTACGTTGTTATAATCTGTCTACTCTTTATTATTTTCCTTACACTCTGAACCTTCACTCTGAATTTTTCATTCCGAACTTTTGAGTTAGATTTTAAAACGATGTCGTACATTCTGTTACACTTGTTTTGTTATAAAAAGATGTCGTCTATTTTGTTATAAACTAACTGTTGTCTAAGTGACACGTGTACTGGTCCCTCTGATCTTTAAGGAAAATTTGACCGTTGGAGAAGGAGCCGACCTTACCTATAAATAGGAGCTCATTTGAAAGAGCTCAAAATATATGAACAACTTGGTTTTGTGCATACATGTTGTTGAAGTGATTTATAGAGAGAGAGAGAGGCTCTTATTAACTCTCAAAGCTTCGTGCGACTCCGAATGTTGGTGATTACATTTGAGGGCTTCCGGGGATAGGAAGACCGAGGTTGCCGACTACCTTGAAGTTGAGGGCTTCCTTGCTGAGGAAGATAGAGGTTGCCATCCACCTTGAAGTTGAGGGCTTGCGGGGATAGCAAGACAGAGACTCCGATCTTCGTATCGAGGGATTACCCTGGTGTGGGTAAGATAGACTTTCTTGAAAGTATAAATCAAGGGACCTTTATCCAAGGTTGTTGGATACCCTTATCTTTGGGTTAAAAGACTTATATCTTGTTACTTGTAGTTCTACTACTTGTTTTTTTTCCGATGCTTTTTGTATTATAAGGAAAGTATAAATTTCTTTTACTTTCTTATTTGTACTCTGTTTCATTTAGATTCTATACACTTTAAGGTAGAATCTCATTTTGTAATCTTTTTTTATGTTTCAACTTCCGGAACCATATTTTCGGAACTTACTTTTCGGAATCTCTTTCCAAGTTTTCATTTGGTATTAGAGGTGTTGTGAATTTGCTAAAGTTTAACTTTGTTAAACTTAGCCCTTTTCTTTGCTTAAGGAAAACATAGTTAATCATAACTAACTTTAAAGGTTCCAAAGGAATTTTTAAAGTATACAATTCACCTCCCCTCTTTTAAATTGAGCATCTACATCATTATTTCGATCCTATAATTTGTATCAGAGGAGGTCTCTGAAATAATTATACTCATGAATAAGTTTTTCTTTCTCATTTTATCATTCCAAATTCCCATTCCGAACCTTCTCATTCCGAACTTTGTTATTACAGACTTTTTCTATTAACAAGTTTTGTTTCCCAAGTTTGTTTAAGTATGGTTGGAATTAATGTTGGTTCAATTGAAAATCTAAATCCTACAAGACCACAAATCTTTGATGGTAATGACTATGAATACTGGATAGATCGAATGAAGACTTTCGTAATCAATACTGGAGTGGACAACTTCGTTATGCTTACTGGTGATTATAAAATTCCTGACAAGGAAGTTAGAACTTTCACTAACCAAGAAAAGCAAGAATATCAACTCAATTATAAGGTACGCAATACTTTACTGTGTTCAGTGACTAGAAATTTATATACCCAAATTTCTTCTTGTGAAGCAGCAAATTGTATCTAGAAGAAGTTAGAGGTTACACACTTTGGAACTTCTAAAGTGATTGAGACTAGAAGATCTATGCTTAGAGCTAAATATCATGGCTTCAACCTTCTTTATGGTGAACTGATTTGTAAAGTTCAACAGAGATTCATGACTATAGTCAACAACCTACAGTCTATGGGAGAGAAAGGTTTAGATAATGAAGCTCTTGTGGATAAGATAATTGATATTATGCCTAATGAGTGGGAATCCAAAAGAACAGCTATAGATGAGAACTGGAAGGTCACTCAAATTACTCTTGATGAATTATTTGGAACTCTTCTACAACATGAGACCAGAATGAAGAGAGATGCTGACAATATCAGGAAGAAGAATGGAAATGGTACTATTGCTTTTACAACAACTTCAAATCAGATAAAAGATAAGACTCCTGAGAGAGTAACCAGATCCAAGTCTAAGAAAGTTATTTTCCAGTCAGAATCTAGTGAGAGTGAAGTCTCTGAAAATGAATTAGAAAATCTTGCTCGAAGGATGAACAAGATTGCTGGACAGAGAAATTTCCAATCCAAGTATAAGAAAAAGGACAGGAAATATAAGAAATATGGAGAAGTTACTTGTTATGAATGCAAGAGAGCTGGACATATTAGACCAGATTTCCCTTTGCTCAAAAAGAAAGAAAGGAAAGAAAGGAATTCAAACAGGAACTGAAAGAAATATTATAAAGCCAAAGCTAAGAAAGTTCTGAAAGCTAATGACACCTGGAGTGCCAGTGGTGGTGACTCTTCAGATGAATCTTCTGATTATGAATCTTCAGGACAGAAGAATCTTTGTCTTATAGCCAGATTACCTATTGATAATCATTGTCTTATGGATAAGGTATGAAATGTTGAATCATTGATCAATGTTTCTTTAAATTCCAATGATAGTAAGTATTATAACACTTCTGATGAAGAATCTTCTTCTGATGAAGAAAATACTTTACCTACTTATGAATAAGTCTCTTGGTTTGTTGAACTTCTTGAGATTGAGAATTCTAAACTCAATAAGAAACTCGATAAGGCAAACTCTTAGAATTCTATTCTTACAAAAGAGATATCAAATATGTCTAAAGATCTTGATAAGAAAAATGTTGATTTTAAAAGTACTTCAAAAAATCTTGAGGATGTAAGATTTGAGAAGAACAAACTTTCTAAAGAGTTAGAAAAAGTAGTTTCTAAGAAAAATGTTTTCGATCCCAACTCTAGTTCTAAAACTAATGATTTTAAGGATAAAAACTTGGTTATAAAACTCAAGTCCGAAATTTTTTCCTTAAAGAAGTGTTTATCAAACTTTACCCATGGTAAGGAAAATTTAGATAAAATGTATTCCCCAATAGGACCTTTAAGAAATAAATCCGGATTTGGTTATACCTATGCAAAACCAGTTTTTAGTAACATTTATTTTGTTCCTCAAAGTGCCCCCTTTTGTACCAAGTGTCAATGTGGTGGTCAATGGGAAATGAATTGTTCCTTAAACAAAACCAAATCCTTAGGTTTTCATAAAGCTTATTTTTCTAAGAAGATGTGGGTTCCTAAAATTTTATTATCTGAAAATCTAGGATCCAAACAAGTTTGGATTCCGAAAGTCTAATTTTCTTCTTCATTTCAGGAAAATAAAGAAAGTACCAGCAACAATACATGGTACATGGATAGTGGATGTTCCCGGCACATGACTGGTAACAAAAGCTATTTTGAAAAGATTATCAAAACGAAAGGAGGAAAGGTAACTTTCGGAGATAATGCTAAGGGAGAGATTGTTGGTATTGGTAATATTGTTCTTCTTGGTAAAACTTTGATTTTGAATGTTCCTTTTTTTAAGGGTCTTAAGCACAACCTCATTAGCATAAGTCAGTTATGTGATGAAGATTACCTTGTGAATTTTAGGAATGATAAATGCTTAGTTCACAATTCCAAGGAAGAATTTATTCTCTCAGCCAATAGGCAAGATAATGTTTACACGTTGAACCTAGAAGACCCCAGAAGTCAAGATTTACCTTGCCTAAGTGCAATGGAAGATCATTCCTGGTTATGGCATAGAAGACTAGGTCACGGTAACCTTATAAACTTATGTAAACTCTCTAAGAAGAAACTAGTTAAGGATCCACCGGAGCTTAGATTTGATTTTTCTAAAGTTTGTGATTCTTGTCAATATGGAAAGAAACATAAATCTAGTTTTAAATGAATCGGTGAAGTCTCAACAACTGATGCATTACAGTTAGTGCACATGGATCTTTTTGGTCCAACACAAACTTGAAGTATTGGAGGCAAGTACTATGTGTTTGTTCTAGTTGATGATTACACTAGATTTACTTGGGTCTATTTTCTAACAAAGAAGTCTGAAGCTTTTTTGTATTTCAAAAGTTTTAGAGCTCAAGTAAAAAATTAGAAAATCCTTCCATTGAAAACTATTCATAGTGATCATGGAGGAGAATTTCAAAATTCTGATTTTGAAACTTTTTGTAGTAAAAAAGGTATTACTCACAAATTTTCAGCACCTAGAACTCCTCAACAAAATGGAGTAGTAGAAAGAAGAAATAGAATTATTCAAGAAATAACTAGAACCATGTTGAGTGAATATTCTATAGCTAGAAATTTCTGGACTGAAGATGTAAGTATTGCTTGTTATCCTATAAATCGAGTTTTGATTATACCTTTTCTTAATAAATCCCATTATGAGTTATGGAATGGTAGAAAACCAAGACTATCCTACTTCAAGGTTTTTGGTTGCAAAGTATTCATTTTTAATACTAAAGATAACTTACATAAATTCTCACCAAAATCGGATGAAGGGATTTTATTAGGTTATTCCACAACATCTAAGGCTTATAGAGTTTTTAATAAAAATACTTGTACTGTTGAAGAAACAGTATATGTAAAATTTGATGAGTCAGATCCTTTTATTTTTAAAACACCTCAACCTACATCCTCGGATGTGTTTTCAAAAACTGATTATCAACTATTGATAGAAGAACCTTCTGATAAGGAAATTGTTCAAGAAGATACTTCTGAAACATTTACCCCAGAAGACTTTCTACCCTATGTTGATGAACAGGTTTTACAAAATCCAAATCAGTTGTTTCTTAAGAATCATCCCAGTGATAGTATCATTAGTAATGTAAATCATCTTGTACGGACTAGAAATTCCTTAATAAATGAAGTAGAACATCTAGCATTTCTTTCCCAATTAGAACCTAAAAGCACTGATGAATCTTTTGGTGATGATGACTGGATTAAAGCCATGCAAGATAAACTAAATGAATTCGAAAGGAATAAAGTCTGGACATTGGTTGAAAGACCTAAGGAAACTTCTGTTATTGGAGTAAAATGGGTTTTCAGAAATAAGTGTGATGAAAATGGAGTCATAGTAAGAAATAAAGCTAGAACTGTTACTAAAGGATATAGTCAGTAAGAGGGAATAGACTATAAAGAAACCTATGCTCCAGTAGCTAGACTTGAATCTATCTGTATTCTACTTGCTTTTGCAGCATTCATTAATTTTAAACTTTTTCAAATGGATGTGAATTGTGCTTTTCTTAACGGTTATGTTCAAGAGGAAGTTTTTATTGAATAACCTCCTGGCTTTGAAGATACAAAACATCCTGATCATGTTTTTAGACTTACCAAAGCTTTGTATGGCCTTAAACAAGCCCCACAAGCATGGTATGATAGACTCACTGGATTTTTGCTTCAAAATAACTATGTTAAGGGAAATACAGATCCAAATATTTTTATAAAGAAAGATAAGAAAAATGTTTTGATTGTTCAAATTTATGTTGATGACATCATATTTGGTTCAACTCAGCAATATTTGACCGACTCTTTTGCAAGTCTAATGAAATCTGAGTTTGAAATGAGTATGATGGGTGAGTTAACTTTTTTCCTTGGTTTTCAAATTTCTCAAAAACCAGAAAGAACCTACATATCTCAACATAAGTATATTAAAGATCTTCTTAAAAAGTATGGTTATGACAACACTAAGAGTATAAGTACTCCCATTGGTACCTCAAACTCTTTAGATCTTGATGAAGCTGGGAAACCAGTAGATCAAACATCTTTTAGAGGTATGATAGGAAGTTTACTTTACTTAACAGCTAGTCAACCAGACATAATGTTCTCAGTATGCTTATGTGCAAGATATCAATCCAATCCTAAGGAATCTCACTTAAAGGCGGTAAAAACAATTTTTCACTACCTTAAGGGAACCATGGATCTAGGATTATTTTATACTTCTATAAATGATTTTGTTCTAAAAATCTTTTCTGATGCTGACTTTGGTGGATGTAGAATGGATAGAAAGAGTACATCTGGAACTTGTCATTTCTTAGTAGATTCATTAGTTTCTTGGTCCTGCTAGAAGCAACATTCTGTAGCACTCTCCACTACTGAAGCTGAATATGTAGCAGCTGGAAATTGTTGTGCTCAAGTATTGTGGATGCAACACACACTCACAGACTACAACTTGAGTTTTACTAAAACTCAAATTTTGTGTGATAACACAAGTGCCATTTCCCTTAGTAAGAATCTTGCACATCACTCCCATGCAAAACACATAGATGTTAGGCATCACTTTCTTAAGGATCACACACTTAAAGGAGATATCATTCTTCAGTATATCGGAACACAAGATCAACTTGCTGATAATTTCACAAAATAATTGCCTTCTGATAGATTTGAATATATTAAACAAAAGTTAGGAAGGATAACCATAAGGTAATCCATCTTAATTAACTTTCTGTTGAAAAAGTCTCTTTACAGCAATAAACTCCTTTTTATAGGGGGAGTACATCTGATTGTTAGAATAACAAAATTTTTCAAAATTTGTTTTCAAACATTTCGGAACTAAAATTCCGGAATGGAATTTCTGGAACTAAAATTTTCTAGAATGGATATTTTCATATGGAAAACTTCTGAAATAGAAATGTTCGCATTGAAAACATTCGGAATGAAAAATTTACGTACTGGTATTTTCATAACGGGATTTCGTACCAAATCTTTCATAATAAGTTTTTCGTTTTCAAAATTTGTAATGAAATTTTCGTACTGAGTTTTCTATACTGAGTCTATTTTTTGTAGTGAGTTTTCTAAATTTTGTCTTTTCGTAATAAAGTTGTTTTTCGAAGTTTTTGTAAGAATGTTACCAATTACAAATAATCCTCCTAAGCCAATCCAAAAGGTATGATTTCCTTACTCAAGTTCTCATAGTCATAATTTTCTTGTAGGCATTTTCTTATATTTTGTTTTCAGATTATAATTTTCATAGATCGTTGTTTTAATAAAACCTCAAAAAGATCGGATTCAATTTTTCATGAGAATTGGTTTTCGACCATCAGATCTGATCTCAGATTGTCACAACCGTTCGATCAACCGTGGAAGATGAACCGTCATCTCATTGCCTATATAAAGGGGACCCAAATAGTTGTCCCACATTGGTTTTCAAGCTCTCGTGTCCAGAAGCTCTGCCCCTCTGATTTAAGTCCGTTCCAAACTTCAGCTTTCTCCGTTCCGAACTTCTTAGAGGTCTTCGTGGAAGTAGCTTCGCAAGACATGTCTTCCTCCAAGCCGATTTTGAAGTGGTTAGTATACAGAGAGAGGCTGGTCCATTGGGATTTCTTCAACAAGTATGACTCTCTTATTTCCAAGAATATCAAGCTTAATGGTTGGGAAGATGTTGCGGTGTCAAAACCCGAGAACCAAGATGATGTGTATTCAGATTTGCTTATCGAATTCTATGAGACAATTTCTTTTCTTCAGGAAGATGGAAGGGACAAGTTTTCTTTTATGTTTTATGGTAAGACTTATAAACTTTCATATGCCAAGGCAGCCAACTTGGTAGGGCTGAATAATGAAGGTGAAGCTGAGTTTATTTCTCATGTGTTGCTGGATTCTAAGGGTAACTTCGACAAGGAAAAAGCTTTAGAAACTCTCGGACTGGCTGATGACAAGGCTCCGAAGATTGCTAGTTTATCTACAAATTTCCGGATTCTAGAGTTATGGGTACAGGGTCTTATCGTACCGAGGAAAGGTGACAAAGATAGCTTAAAGAAGAGTGAGATCTACATCCTAGATTTTCTGATAAATCTGAGGAAGTTTAATTTGATGAAGCACGTTATTATCACTCTTGAGAATTTGAAGAAAGGGAATCTGAGAGCTCAGATTATAATGTATCCAGCAATCATCTCCAAGTTAATAGTTCGGTGCCTTGAGTCTTTTAAGGAGGCTTGCAAATCTAAGCCAAGATTTTGCAAGATTATGCTGGTGAGTGATGGTACACTCAAAAGAATGTATTTTGCCTTTGACAAGGAGTCTGGATAGTTTATTGATATACCTACTCAAGGAGAAGTAGTTCTGAAAGTTGCTGATCCGGAATCCTATAAGCCAATAAGGAAGAGAAATTTGAAAGAAGTGGAAGTAGAATCAGAGAATCCCAAGTCTAAGAAAGTTCATTCCGCACCTCCAAAACCAAAGAAGAAGAAATCTTACCCAGATGAGGTAGTTGCTAAATGGAGGGAAATGAAAGAGAAGAGAGTGCAAGGGGAGCCTCAGTTTGGTTTGGACCCTGTAGAGGCTAAGGCCTTGAAGGAGAAAACTGCGGTTGAGCTAGAAAAACAAGCAAAAGAAAATAAGCTTAAGAAGAAGATGTTTGAGGCTGAGGTAGCCCAGGCTTTGTTGATGTTCAATGAAATGGTTTCTGCGAACATTCCTATTCCGAGATCCTTTTCATTGGAATCTCTACCTGAGACTCCAGGAAGAGAGTTTGTTGCTCCGGAAGAGGCAGTAGCTAAGCCTGTTGAGCAAGTTGAGCAAGTGGAAGAAGAAGAAGATGCTGCTGAAGGAAGTGGTGAAACCAGAGATGTGTGGAAACAAGTAGATGATTATAAGGGGACACCTTCAGAACACTTATCGCTCCGAACTTCAGAAGCTGAATCTTCGAAGCTAGTCACTCCAGCAATGGAAGAAGAGAGAGGAGAAGAAGAAGTATCTTATCATGCAGAGGAAGAACAACTTCTACATGATATTTCTCAGATGGAAAACGTAGAAGTTGGTGCTCAGGAAGTTGCTGATGAGGAAGACAATGTTGTCCAAGTTTCTGATAGTGAGAAGAGAACTCCAGAACAGGACTCTATTCTGAAAAGAGACAAGGGAAAGAAAATTCTTGCTGATACTCCGAGCTCAGTCGTGGTGAAGAGAAAGGAAGTTGGTAGCTCTTCAAAGAGAAATCTTGACCAAGTTGAAGAAGAAAATTCTCCAAGAAGAGTCTCGGATTCAGAGTCATCTTCGTTGGGGCATGACTTTGTTGTTCAATCTTTAAAGAAGCTGGTAGGTTCTATTCTGACCTTATCAAGCGTTGATTCAAGATGCCAGATGCTCCAACATGCTTTGAATCAGAAAATAGACTCTGTATCTATGGTTATGGACAAGTGCGTTGAGATTGAGGCTCAGTTCAAAACTTTTTTTTTGCTACGAAGCCCATAGAAAATCTTGCAAGAGGATGAAAAACTGGTCGAGGAAGACTGTAGAAGAGATGAGACTCTTTGATGAATTCCAAGACAATGTCAAGGATGCTTTTGAGACTGAGGACAGAAAGATAAATGAGTTGACTTCTTCCTTTGAATAGAAGCTGACAGATGAAAAGAACTTCCAGATTCAAGAAGTCAGAGATCTGAATGGGAAGCTGAATTCTGTTTCTCAAAACTGGAAGTTTGAAAGGGATCATCGGATTGAGTTTCAAGAGAAATTGAAGGCTCAGGAAGAAAATATCAAAGCTCAGGAAGAAAAGCTTCATGCTCAGGAAGAAAAGATTGAAGATCAATCTGCTAGAATAGTGGTCTTAGAGAAGCAAGCTGAAGAAGATCATAAATACTTGAAGAAGATCAAGACAATTCTTAAGAGTCTCATAGCGAAGGAAAAATATCCAAAATAGACAGATCCGATCTTTTTTTGTATCTAATTTTCCTTGTTTTCGAGATTTCAAACCAAATGAAAATTGTACTTGTCGTTTCTTTTGTTATTACTACTAATTTGTTCAGGTACTTTGTTATATTTTCCATTCCCTCGAATTCTTTTTGAAAATCACAAAGGGGGAGAAGGAAAAGATCTTTAAGGAAAAAGAACTCTAATAAGAGCTTATCTAAGGGGGAGTTTTTCATTAAAGAAGACCTTCTTATTCGTAATGAAATGTAACTCCGAAAATCTAGAATACGATCCTTAGAGTTTCAAAGTCTAAGGGGGAGTTAGTCGTATTCATCAATATCCATAAAGCAAAGGGAGATAAGACTTAATGTTTTTCTTTCTTCTTAGAATCTCTTTTTCAAGGATGTTTGTGCTTTCCAAAAAGGGGGAGATTATTGAGTCAATAAGGTTTTCCTTATGACTTTTCCATTACTTCTTGTTTTGAAAATCAAAAACAACTTATCTTTATGAAAATTGCTTTTATAAGAAAAGTTGCTTTTATAAGGAAAATCTTTTTTATAAAAAAAAATTATCCTAATCATATTTTCATCCATATTTTTCTTAAGTATAAAATTCGGATTCATTTTTACTTTCTCGGAATTGCATGAAACTTTGATATGAAGTATTCTGTTTTAGGATCCGAATTCTGGATAAGAACTATGATAAAGTTTCACTCCGAAATCTAGAATGAGAACTATGATAAAGTTTCATTCCGAATTCCAGATACAGTTCTACTCCAGATTCAGGATACGAATCCTTATGAAAGTTCGGCAACGAATTCTCCTTAAGAATTCTGATGAGGAATTCTCATTACAAATCCTGATGAGGAATTCTCATTACGAATCCTGATGAGGAATTCTCATTACGAATTAAGATGAGGAATTCTCATTACGAATTCTGATGAGAAATTATCATTACGAATTCTGATGAGGAATTCTCATTACGAATTCTGATGAAGAATTCTCATCACGAATCCTGATGATGAATTCTCATTACGAATTCTGATGACGAATTCCCATTCCGAATTCTCATTCTGAATTCACCTATTAAATAGAATCTGATCATCTTTGTTTTATACACTCCAAATTTATTTAGACTCCGAAAATTATCTTTGGTTAGACTCCAAACTTTTATCTTTCTTACGTTGTTATAATATGTCTACTCTTTATTATTTTCCTTACACTCCGAACCTTCACTCTGAATTTTTCATTCTGAACCTTTGAGTTAGATTTTAAAACGATGTCGTACATTCTGTTACACTTGTTTTGTTATAAAACGATGTCGTCTATTTTGTTACAAACTAACCGTTTTCTAAGTGACACGTGTACAGGTCCCTCCGATCTTTAAGGAAAATATGACCATTGGAGGAGCCAACCTTACCTATAAATAGGAGCTCATTTGAAAGAGATCGAAACAGATGAACAACTTGGTTTTGTGCATACATGCTGTTGAAGTGATTTCTAGAGAGAGAGGCTCTTATTAACTCTCAAAGCATCATGCGACTCCGAATGTTGGTGATTACATTAGAGGGCTTCTGGGGATAGGAAGACAGAGGTTTCCGACTACCTTGAAGTTGAGGGATTCCTTGTTGAGGAAGACAGAGGTTGCCAACCACCTTGAAGTTGAGCGCTTGCGGGGATAGCAAGACAGAGACTCTGATCTTCATATCAAGGGCTTACCCTGGTGTGGGTAAGATAGACTTACTTGAAAGTATAAATCAAGGGACCTTTATCCAAGGTTGTTGGATACCCTTCTCTTTGGGTTAAAAGACTTATATCTTGTTACTTGTAGTTCTACTACTTGTTTATTTTCCACTGCTTTTTGTATTATAAGGAAACTATAAATTTCTTATACTTCCTTATTTGTACTCTGTTTCATTTAGATTCTATAAGATTTAAGGTAGAATCTCATTTTGTAATCTTTTGTTATGTTTCAACTTCCGGAACCATATTTCCGAAACTTACTTTTCAGAATCTCTTTCCAATTTTTCATTTGGTATTAGAGGTTTTGTGAATTTGCTTAAGTTTAACTTTTTTAAACTTAGCCCTTTCCTTTGCTTAAGGAAAACATAGTTAATCATAACTAACTTTAAAGGTTCCAAAGGAATTTTTAAAGTATACAATTCACCCCCCTTTTGTAAATTTAGCTTCTACATCATTATTTCGATCCTACAAATATTCCTAGTCTAATCCAATGAAACAATTTATCTTATATTCATGGGGTATATAGACACTACCTCTTAAGAACATGATATATCGTATAAGTGTACATGGTCCATCCAAAAGTGGTACTTTGATAGTTTTCATAAAACTGATTCCCCCTAAGTTTGAAAAAAAAATCTCTAAATGTCAAACATATTTATCCATTCACTAGGAATATAAGAGGACACCATAAAAATGACCATAAAGGTATCCAAATATAGGTGGAAACCCCAATTTATCAAATTCATAATTACTTTTGTCATGTTTTTTAGGATGAATTAAATCACTAGGCACTTTTATATACTATACTTTCTCCTGAAGGTAGAGTGATGTATGTCTACTAGTCTCACCCTCAACCGATGGTTTCCTGATATCAATTTGACCACTGAGAATACTCATACTCCTTGAAGTTGATCAGAAAATTCATCAATACAGGTAAAGGGAAACCCATTTTAAACCATTATTTAATTAAACTTTTGATAATCGAAACATAACCTCAAGGAATCATCTACATTCATGGAAAAAAGGAATAGAGAATCTTAAGGTGATATGCCTTGTAGAATGAATCTGTTGGCCTCCAAGTCCTCTAACTGAGCCTCGTTCTGTAGTATATCCATAGGAACCATCCATCTGGATGGAATAAATATATTATTTAAACCCTACATGAGATAAATGGTAAATTTGACCTCCATTTTAGGTGTAATTATAGATAATTTTCTTGGAAAAACATCATGGAACTGATCAACAATTGGTGGAAAACATCCCATTACACACCCCAATCATCTAATTTATGCAAGGAATCTAGGTCTAAAATCATATCCTTATACTAAGGATCTTGTCTTGCAGGACCCCTTGAATATCCCAATGTACAACATGAATGTTACTACCACCATCACTGGGGAGGTGAAATACATACATCAATGGTAATAATTGATGTGGTACTAACTAATCCATTTTAAAAATAAAATCAAAATTGGACATCTCTAATATATAGAGATACCAAAGGAATATATGGATTCAAAAATCTATATAATGCTCAATACATTGGTTAATTTTCTAAAATAACATCCCTAAGGGTCTATAAATAGACATAACTCTATACAAATATTCTATAGCTAAAACAAAACCTTCAACAATTTGGGAAACTATGAATGAATGTGAATCTCACATGTTAAACAAAGAATAAGATAATATATAGACCACTAGAATAAAACATTATATTATAGAATATCCTACATACCAATCAATTAGAGAAGGCTAAAATATATATATATATATAGACTACACTTTGGAACTGAGTCCCTACCTAACTCCACTGTACTGCACCACCCTACTAACACTGCTGCTCCTTCCCCAAAGCACCATGACTCTCATCCTGACTTTAATAGATAATAAAACTCTAGATTGATATCTATCACAACTTATCTAATCCAAACTAAAATCTCCACACCTACCTATATTCCCCATCACAAGGAATCCACTAAGTACTCCTATAGATGTATTCCCATCCTCCCGTAATCTCGACACTCTAATAGTAGTCATTCAAAAAAAATGATAGTAGTCAATCCTAATACACTGATGACACTACATTGAGATATCATCCTAAGGAGAAACATCACAACCCTAACTACCCTACATGCTTCAATTCTGGTGGTACCGATTGAAATTATTTTTCCTATCATTTGGAGAACCACTATCGATTACTACTGATGAAGCCACCTGATAAGAACCTCATGCTTCCCTCAAGTTTCTATCGATAATAAGGGCATGATTCCCCACCTCCAAAAGAGTGTAAAGACAAAAAAATCACTTTTACCAATGTTACATACTTGAGGTCACATCAAATATCCCTTCCCTTATCTGATCATAACCCAAAATCATGGGGTAAAAATAGAATTTCTGTAAAAGAAGTAGCAGTGCCTATCACATATATGCTTCATTTCACAAAGTTCATGAACTCACTAGCCTTGTCATACCTTAATTTAGAGACCCAAAATCCCATACATAAATATTATATATTTATAGATGAATATTAATTACAAAAAATAATGATACAGGATATATTTGTTTAGGTCTAGTGCCATTGGAATCATGGTCACGTAAACAACTATTCCATTAGGGATCTAAGCCATCTCCTCATACGTTCTTCATAACTAGAACCATTCTAATACATTTCCTAAATAATACATTTCGTTTTAATTTTGGGAATGGAAACATAAGAAACGGTGAGATCAGTTGCCTAGTAATTGTAAATAAGTGATATATCAACATATCAGAAGAATAATGGTATGATAACATGAGAATAACAATTGAAAACCATACCCTATATATCATAGATCATAAACTTGTGTCATCGAATAAATCTGGTAGTTCGTAAGTCATGAATTATAATGAAATCAAATAACATGAACCACGAGAAAGTAATATTTTCTTAAGGCATATATTTTTTTCATACACATAAAATTATAACATTGAGAACTTGTATAGTTAGAAACAACTTTACACATTAAGTTAAAGACGTAAAATTATAACCTTGTATAAACTTATGGACATGTAATCAGGTCCACACATGAACTTATGAACATGAAATCTTGTTCCACAAATAACACTATGAACATATAATAAACTTTATTTATAACATTGTTAACATGTAATTAGGTTCCCACATATCATATTTACTCATTGTTTATCCATCTTTACCTAATTCATTAGAAGGAGACACAGGTCCCATATGTCACATAATGAAAATCATACATATGTGTTCCAAAATATAAAAAACATTCATCATATTAGAACCCATGGAAATAAATGGGTTTCATAGACATTTAATCATAACATAACTTATGTAAAATAAATATGTTTTATAATAATTTCATCATTTCGTCAATGAAAAACCCAAGTAAAATAAGTGGGTTTTATAAACATTTTATGACGGTATAAACCATGGAAGAGAAATGGGTTCCAAAAACATGTTTTCATAATAAAATTAGACCATAAAAAGAAATAATAAGAATATTATCCTTGGATAATATACCCAAAAAAGCATATGTAACATTAAATGATATTATCTTATATGGAAAATGATTTTGAAATATCACTAAGAATATTGTTTAGGAAAATAAAGTTTCATTGAAAATCACTTTTTAAAATTAAAAATTGATAAAATATTTTGGAAATTATTTTATTTTAAAATAAACTCGAAAAATTATAAATTAATATTTAAAAAATTTTACTCTCATGATGGTAATAAATTCTATACATGTTTTACAGGTTAAAATAATATTCCTTTTATATTTTTGGTAAAAGACAAAAGTGAATTGTCATGAAAATGAAATAATGAACCCTTTTATTTTTTTATAAAAAGTAAAAAAGAGGTAAAATTTTATATAAAAAATATTTTTTATAATAGTAAAAAACATTGTTTGAAAAATTTTTATAAGTAAATGGTTTTGGTATAAAAATCAATTTCAACTGAAGAGAGAAATAAAATATGATTTTCTAAAGCATTCTTTTGAACTGATGAATATATAAAGAGAGAAAAATGAATGGAAAACATGTATACACATGAAATTAATATATTTTAATAAACATCATGTGTTTCACAATATATGGATCATAATAGTTCAACATATTAATTATAAACATTAAACAATATAAATAAACAATGAGATTATAACATCAAACTTGTACCACTTTGGTATCTTGTCAAATCATAGGAACCATTAAAGAATAACATAAAATGAAAGTTTTATTGTAATTAAAATAATTATATTCATGATAAAAGATTTAAAATTGGTAATATATACACCTCATAAAATAATACATGTGCAAAAAATAACTTATGCCCTAAAGAAGGAAAATTGAGACACAAATCCCTTACCACTTTGGTAATTTTTGAATCATAGACCCTATGAAATAGAGATAGTAAAATGGTTAAGTAAATAAAAAAATCACTATAAAAACCATAAAATACATTCATGATAATTATATACACCATGTAAAAGAAATTAGTGGTGAATATGTCATTTGTCCCACAGAAGTAAAAAGCGAGATGGAAATCCCTAACCATAAGTCTCAACATCCTACATACACATTAAAAACAACAATATAATAAATATTAATTTATTATATATATATATATATATATAATAACCATACTCATATTTTTCATACCATATATTATTTAATTATCACTTTTTATTACCAACTTAGAAGTAATTCCTTGTTAAAATAACATTTCAGGTAATAATTACTTTGTTTTTCGAGTGTATTTTGATTTGTTTTTTGATCCCATTACATTTATATCTATTTAATAATCTAAAAAAATTTAAACATGTTATAAATATCATAGATATTCTGTATATATGTATTTATAATAATCCATAAAGTTATAAATAGAAAATGAAATACATCGTTCATGGAGACTGTAGACTGTACGTACGCATGAATGCTGTTTCCATTTTCTCCATGGATGAAATGAATGAAACGTAAATAATATATTACAATAAAAAATATTTTTTATTTCATATATATCTCATATTTTCATCAAAACAATCTTTATTACCTTCCATTTAAAGTGTGAATGAATGACACCGCTTCACAAGGTGGGAGTCCATGGTACACACGATCAACGGTATCGTATTACTACAGAATGAAATGTAAGACGTTATATGTGATATAATAATTATATAAGTATAATAATATCATAAATATTATATATATTCATTTAATAAATCATTATATGAATATAATATGAGTGTTGATGGAAAATGTGTCGCATCGATTCGTGAGGCAGTAGTCTTTCGTACACATGAGTGACTGTTTCGCGCGGAATCCGGGGATGACCTCCCGGACGGGAGATTCAAACGTTCCGATCGGTTTCTAACGGGTTTGTTCGTAGAACCGGAAACATCCAATGATTCCACATCCGTTTAGACCTACTTTCCAAAGGCAGGCGCTCATTAGCTTGTGGGCTAATGAGGCTTAGGAATTTGCATTGGTCGAGAGGATGGGAGGTCGGACTCATCACACCTTTTTGAGGGGAATTATTGTCTACTCCGGGACTCTCTTTATAGATTTATGTTAAGTTCGTGAATCCTTATTACATTACCAAGTATAAAATGAGCTTTCCTTTAGTTTTAACAATCAATGATTAAATATGCAAGAAATTTAGAGAATCTTTTATATGTATTCGAGGTTCTTCATCAATATGGAATCATCTATATTTGTTTAGAGATTCTTGGTCAATGGTATCCTTCAAAACATTTATATAAAAGTCTCTTGGTCATTTTGATGACCAGGCTGGTTTTAAAGCCACTCAGTGGGGCACTTGAAGTTTATCGTCATTCAGAAGGACAGAGATTATCTCAATGTTGGGATCGAACCCATAAATGGGATACCTACGTATCCTTTGTTTTGAAAAAGGAATCAGAACCCACGTAGTTCGAGGTATGGGATATGATGTTTATGATTGATGGCTCAAAGATGAATGTCATAATTACTTTTACACTCTAAGCTCACGTGAGTCATGCTCGGTGTGAGAAACAAGAGGTATTGGTAAAATTTAGACAATTGTGCCATAAAAGATGCAATCATAAGAATTTGTTTGGGGCTTATGTATGGATGACTGCCCAGATAGACGAAGGTTTAGGATTTTACTTTTAGGGAGAAAAATCCAAGAACAAGGTCCACAAAGTTATATGTGCTTCATGGAGATTTGAATACTCTAATCTTGGGGCTTACTCCTAAGGAGGATGCTCAAGTTAGTAGGGGACTTATGATTGGGTTTTATTCCTGAAAAGGAAACCCAAATCAAAGGTAATTTATGACTGGTTAAGAGAAATTTTAAGAGACTTGGGGCTTACTCCTAAGAAGGATGCCCAAGATTTATGACTAGGACTTATTCCTGAGAAGTAAGCCTAGGTTAGGGGACTTGGGGATTACTCCTGAAAAGGAAGCCCAAGGTTATGACTGAGTCTTTATTCCTGAAAAGGAGACCCAGGTTAGGGATTAAGGTTTGGGGCTTACTCCTGAGGAGGATGCCCAAGATTAAAGGACTTGATTGGGGCTTATTCTTAAGAAAGATTCCCAAGATTAAAGGACTTGATTGGGGCTTATTCTTAAGAAAGATGCCCAAGTTAAAGGTTTTATAACTGGGGATTATTCCTGAAAAGGAGACCCAGGTTAGGATTCTCTCATCTTAAAGGATGAGGTTGAATGAATGAACTCTCAATCTTTGGTGACATAAAGATGTTTAAATCACTAGGTTTTGAGAGATATTTCACAGAATTCCTTTCAGATAAGGATGTCAAATCAAGAAATCATGCCATAAATGGCTTTGAAGAGTATCTTGAAGACTGAATCTTGAATAGGAAGGGTGAAATGGCTTAAGAGGGGTAAAAATGGGCAAGATGGTCACCCAAAAAGATAGGGGCGCGCAAGTCTTGAAAGGCGCGAAAGTCCTGCGGCGGCGCGCAAGTATTGGTCGCGCAAGTATACTTGCGCGACATTAGGGGTACTTGCGCGATTTTCAACCAGTATTGAAATGCTTGAGCGACTCTTTATTAAACCCTTTCCCATCCTCTTGAGGTTCTTCCAGAGAAGGGACGCGCAAGTTATATTGAAGGAATTAAGTTGGCGCGCAAGTGTTTGATAAGTTTCAACACATAGGCCTTCCTTCTTCTCTTTAGATCTTCCATTCTAGGTAAGAAATTACCTTAGAAGTGTTCTGGAAGCTTTGAGAAGAGACTTGGGCGTCGGGAGCTTCAATCCGAGTTTCTGGAAAAAGATCCTCTTCAATGGGGGGCCCACAGGGTCTATTTATAGGCAAAAGAAGACCCCGGGCGGTTACTGGGCGGTTACCACATACGTCGCGCAAGTCCCTTGCACGAACATGAGGAGTCGCACAAGTATTGAGGCGGCGCGCAAGTGTACTTGCGCGACCAAGAGGGAACTTGCGCGATACATGGGCAATGTTCTCCTTTTTTATCCCTTTGTCGATTTTTGATGTTTTCTTCAAAGGATGAATCACTTTCAGCTGAGATATTACCTTTTCCGATCTTTAGATTCTGTGACGAAAGGAGCGTCAACAAAAGTCCCCCCTCAGAGTTGGATCCAGAGGAAAATGAGGATTTGACTCTGAGGAAATCGAATCCCTCTAAAGGAAAAGGGCGGCGCGCAAGTCTTCAGTGCACAGAAGTCGGCGCGCAAGTCTTCGTCGCGCAGGCCTTAAGTGCTCTGGGTACGGCGTGCAGGTAGGCTTCCTGGCCTATAAATACACGGCCTCACCTCCGTACAAGTATCCGGATTTCCGGACATCATCCCTTCTCGAGCTCTCGCCGCGCAGGTCACCTAAGCCGCGCAAGTCTGCTCTGTTTTCCTTGATGTCGCGCTCCTGTAAAGGTATTCGTACTTGCGCGGTTTATACTTGCGCGACGAAAACTAGCGCGGCACGTGAATACTTGCGCGCCATTTTGTAGACTTGCGCGCCTTAATGCCTTAGCCATTTTTTCAAATTTCTTCACCAAATTTAAAAAAATAAACCTATTTAAGAGTTAGTTTATTCATCTTTTGTGCAGATTCAGTGGTTCCCAAGGGAATTGGAATGACTTATGAACTGGCTAGCAAGCGGATTGATGACATGATGAACATCATTGGCCATGATTACTATGACATCTGCGACAGCACTCTTCCAGATTTGGCTAAGTACTTGAAGAAATATCATCTTAATTTCCCACAGAGCATCTACCTGTCTCTGTGTGTTCATGGTCATCTGCAAGGAGTCAATGTTCCAAATGCAAACAATTATACACCTGAGATGCAGCTGCACTGCTACTTCTCTATTTCGGTTATGCTGTGCATTAAGAGTAACAACAATGGTGTGAACTTTCAAATTCTTCCTCCATGTCATTACTTTGCAGATATGAAAATGGAAAACCCATGGGCTGAAATGTTTTCCACTGCCGGTTGGTGGAGAGAAGACAAACATGGTATTAGAGCAATATCTGAAAAGAGTACTCTCTCCAAATGGCTCTTTACTTCCAATGCTCCATTCTCAAATCCACGTATACATCTTCCAAGTCTCTTGGACAGAAACAGAGTCACTGTTTGATCAGCAGAAAATTTTCTCAAACCGCACTCAAGAACATCCTTTTACAATTGTTCCAAGAAGAGCTGGTATCACTGCATCTCTTATTGTATCCAGTTGAATGAATGAATTCTAGGTGGTTTCTAATGAAGATCGGGATGCCGTAAATCAAATGAAGTGTTATGTTGAAAGCCTCTTGTAATTCTTGAAAGAAGAGAAGAGACTCCAGTCTGTGGATGTCCTTCTAACTCTTGTGTATCAATGAAAAACACTTTTGTCTTCAATCATTTGTACCTGCATTCTTCCATTACCTGCTTCAAATTTACTTAAGCCAATGGGCTTAGTAAGCATAGTTTGATTTTTACTAGGATTATTACAAATAAACCTACAAACTTTGAACCTTTTAACTGCTCAATATTACCTAAATCATACAAAAAATGTATATTTAGTGAGCTGGAACTTGACTTTTATTCAGAGTTCCTTTGTCTTTTGTGTGGGCAGTTTAAAGTCATGCAAGCCGGACATAAAGGGGCTAATGTTTAAGGTCGAAATAGCTTTGACCGAAAATGGACTAAAATGGATTCAATTCCTTGACAATTTATCTGAAAACATATTTACCATACTCAAGTATGAGGGAAAAAATGTAAACTATGGCTTAAGAATATTTGAATCTGAGGAATGATATGAAAAAGAGCTAAAAGGCATTAGAAGAAGTAGTTTCCAAGAATGAAGTTACTATTATTTAACAAAACCCGTTAGGGGGTTGAAATATGCAGGGCCACCTATGGGCATTGGCTGCATAGTCAAATAAAATAGCATCTTTTGGATGACAAGTCTGTTATGTGGACTGTTTATGCAAGGCCACCTATGGGCACGTGCTGCATAGTCAGGCAAAAGAACTCCCAGAAATTTACTTTCCTAGTGCTAAAAGCTAGTGAAAGTTTATGGAGATTCAAATTTTCTAAAGCATAGAGTTTGTTGTATGGAAAGAGGTACTTGAATATAGAGAAGATATTTCCAAACAAGAATATCGAAGAACTGGATGAATATCACTCCTACGAAGGTCTGACCCAAATGCAGGGAAGAAGAATAAACCATAGACTTGAATATTTTTAGATCATGAAAAAGGATATGGGACAAATACGTTAAGGATGGCTATTTTTGTGGATCCCTACATACTGTCGTTTAAGACAAATAAGGACAAAAGAGGCATTCTTCCCAAGAATGAAGTTACTATTATTTAACAAACCCGTTAGGGGGTTGAAAACATGCAGGGCCACCTATGGGCATTGGCTGCATGGTCAAATAAATAGCATCTCTTGGTTGACAAGTCTTTTATGTGGACTGTTTATGCAAGGCCACCTATGGGCACGTGCTGCATAGTCAGGCAAAAGAATTCTCAGAAGTTTGACATTTTTGTGACTAGAAGTCATGAAAAGGGTTATGAAGATCTGAAAATATTTAAGGTTAGGATTATAATACATAAAGATGGGTATTTTCCAATGTATATAGAGATACATAGGTCAATGAAAACCATAATCATGTTGTGGCTGGGTCCTGAATTGAAACTTGGACTTCACTACGTATCTCATAAGAATGAGAATCAAGCCATACGTAGTTCTTGAAATGTAGTTTAACGTCGTGCAGGACGAAAGTATGAGTAATCTTAGTTTAGGGTCATAGAATTCGGACCATAATAATGAATACACAGTGTGTGTTTTCATGAGGACTTTTCAGCCAAGGGACTGAAAGTGAAATTTGGGGTTAGGCCCAAAAGACTTGGGACTAGATTCGAGGGACACTCGAATGTTCCTACGTATCCCATAAGGATGGGAATCAAGTCCACGTAGTTCTAGAGCTACCCTTTGTACAAATTTGGTTCGTACATGTGAAGGGTGAAAAGGGGACTTTAGTGCAATGATGGTTTTAACCTAAAATAAAAAGTTTAGGCATTACCATGTATGTACGTAGTCTTTTGAAAATGAAAACCATGATTGAAAAAGAATCAATGTTAATAATGGTTCTTTCTCAAATGAGGAAATCAAAGAATATTGTAGTTTATTGTCGTACCGGACAAAAATGTTGTATAGTTTAACGTCATATAACAAGGACGAAAGTGAATCAATGTAAAGATATTGATTCCAGGGGTGGTTTCACAAATCATCATCATATGAGATGGTGGTGAACCAATGTGAAGAGATTGTTTTTTGGGCTTGAACCCTGAGAGGTTGCCTACATACCCAGCCTGGTGGGGAAGGATCAAAGTCTGTGTAGTTCAATTAAAGAATGAATTAATGATCAAGTTGTTCTTGTGGACAATGATCTAAAAAAAATGTTGTTGGGACTTACACATGGTTAGTGGCCCAAAGGGAGTGTTATGGTTGATGTTCTCTCTAAGCTCACGTGAGTCATACTCGGTGTGAGAAACAAGAGGTAATAACAACCTTAACGATGTACAGTTTAATGTCATGTAGGACATAAAAAAGGGACTTTCTGTACAGTTTAGCGTCATGTAGTTAAGACGATGGGGACAATATAGTTTAACGTCATATTGGATGAAAAGGGGGACTGTGCAGTTTTAATGTCATGCTGGACTTTTGATGATTATATAGTTTAACGTCTTTCCGGACGTGAGGGACTTTTATACAGTTTAGCGTCATGTAGTTAGGACGTCACAGTTTAACGTCTTGCTGGACATATTTTCAAATAGTTTATGGTCATATACATGGACCAGGGATGATGCAGTTTAAAGTCATACGGGACCATTGCTGTATAGTTTAACGTCATATAGCAAGGACGAACTGGTGCTGTACAGTTTAAAGTCATGTAGCTAGGACTAAGGTGAACCAATATGAGGATATCAGTTCTGGGGAATTTTTTTTTACAGTTTAATGTTATGCTGGACGATGAAAGTGCCACACAGTTTAATGTCATGTTGCTAGGACACAATATAGTTTAATGTCATCTCGGACATATACAGTTTAGTGTCATGTAGGACATATTAGTAACCAATGTGACAGTTTAACGTCATGTTGGACGATAAGGGAACTGACACAGTTTAACGTCATGTTGGACGATGAAAGTGCCACACATTTTAATGTCATGTTACTAGGACACAATATAGTTTAATGTCATCTCGGACAAAATATAGGAACTTCTATACAGTTTATTGTCATGTAGGACAAAATCAGGGACTATGCAGTTTAAAGTCTTGCAGTTAGGACTATTGGTGCTGCACAGTTTAGTGTCATGTTGCAGGGACATAAGTGCGAATAGTTTAAGGTCATATGCATGGACCGTACAGTTTATCGTCATGCTGGACGTATTATAGTTTAATGTCATCTCGGACAGAAGTGTGATACAGTTTAATGTCATGTTGGACGAAGTTGTAGTTTAAGGTCATACTGGACCATTGCTGTATGAACCAAATGTAAGAGTCTTGGTTCTGGGAACAATATTTTGTGTTTATACAAAATACTTCTTCAGAAATATGGCATTAGTTGGAGTCGTGATGTGTTCTCCATCCATTGAAATCAGAGAATACGCTCCATTGGAGTAGACCTTATGTATTGAATAAGGTCCTTCCCATTTTGGTTCAAGCTTGGGAGGCTTCTTTCCTGGTATCATTGGTGTTCTGAGAACCAATACCAATTCTCCCTGAATGAATGAACGAAGACAAACTTTTTTGTTAAAAGCTCGTGCTATTCGATTCTGATAGATTTCCAAGTGGTGCAAAGTGCACAATCTTTTCTCATCTAACTGTTCCAATTCATTCAAACGCTTTTGGGATTGCTCATCTGTTGATAACTGATCACAAATGGCTATTCTGAGTGAGGGCAATTGAACTTCAATTGGCAAGACTGCTTCTGTTCCATATACCAATGAATATGGAGTAGACCGCGTTGCATTGCGAGTGGTAGTCCGATAAGCCCATAAAGCATGATAGAGTTTATCAGGCCATGACCTCTTATCTTTATCCACCATCTTTTGCAGTATATTTGAAAGAGTCTTGTTGAAGGCCTCTATCTGGCCATTAGCCGCTGCATGATATCGAGATGAATGGTTGGACTTAATGTTGTATTCTTGATACAATTTCATTACCTCAGAAGAACAGAAGTTGGTGTCGTTGTCTGTCAATATGGTATGAGGGACACCAAATCTAGTAATGATGTTAGACTTGATGAAGCTAACAATGCATTTAGAACTGACTTCTTTGAGAGGTACTGCCTCTGCCCATTTGGAAAAGAAATCAGTAGCAGTAAGAATGTACTTAAACTGCTTGGCCGTAGCTGAAGGGTAAGCTCCCACCACATCCATTCCCCATGTGGAAAATGGCCATGAGTATTTAGCTGTATGAAGCAACTCTGGAGGTTGATGAATGAAGTTGGAATATACTTGGCATGAATGACACTTCTTTGTGAAATTAACACAATCTTGTATCATTGAAGGCCAGAAGTATCCAAGCCTTCGAATTTGATCAGACAATCTATGTCCAGACTGGTGGGCACCACAGACTCCTGCATGCACTTCTTTTATGACAGCCATTGTCTCTTCACCATCAATACATCTGAAGAGAACTCCATCAAAACCACGTTTGTAGAGAATTTTCTCGAGGTGTTTTGGACCATCATAAAGAGTAAAATTGACCACACGTCGCCGAATTTGTTCTCTCTCGGCTCTATCAGGTAGAAGTGTTCCATTTTGAAGGTATTCCTTGATAGGTGACATCCATCCTGTAGTATGACCATACGGTTCAGGAATGGGACTAATTTCATTAATTTCCTCTGTTCTGACTTGAACATAAGGTGAAATTGCACGACGGTGGGCAATACAGATGGTTGTCTCGTCCCGATTTGGATCTGCTAAAGTTGTGGCTATATTAGCCATTGCATCAGCTTGAGCATTTTGTGATCTTGGGACATAAGAAAATGTCGGTTCTGTAGGGAATTCCGACATTAACTCTCTGACGTAATCATACAAAGGGATTAATTCTTCTTTTCTGATGGCATAATCCCCATTGATTTGTTTGATTACCAGGTCTGAATCACCTTTCACTTTTAAGTGATTCACTTGTGCTTGAAGCGCTAACTCCAAGCCTGCAATGAGAGCTTGGTATTCAGCTTCATTATTGGTACCACCTTCCGACAACAAAAAGGAATAAGGTAACACTGCCTTATCTGGAGAAATGAGCACAATTCCTAAACCAACTTTGTTGAATTTAGGATTTTCCATTTTCTTCCCTGTTGGACTTCTAGAAGCACCATCAAAATACATTTCCCATGTTTGAGGACTCTCTTGAATAGAAAAAACTTCCTCATCAGGGAGTTCGATATCTGAATACGTGTCTTCCACTGAAGGGTGTTCAGCCAGGAAATCAGCCAGAGCTTGGCCCTTAATTGCCTTTTGAGACACATACTGGATGTCGAACTGCTGTAAAATAACCGCCCACCTTGCCAGACGTCCTGTAATCATTGGACGACTAAGGATGAATTTGAGTGGATTATTACGAGATACCAATTGGACCTCGTGATGTTGCAGGTAGTGTCTCAGTTTCTGAACTGCAAAGATTAATGCTAGGCAGCATTTTTCAATACTCGAATACCGGGTTTCTGCTTCAAGCATAGTTCTACTGAGATAGTAGAGACTATTTTCATTCCCAGCATCATTCTTTTGAGCGAGAAAGGCACCCAATGATCGCTCTAAAGCTGTCACATAGAGGATAAGAGGCCTACCCTCAACAGGTGGCATGAGTACTGGTGGACTTAAGAGGTATTTCTTGAGAACATCAAATGCTTCTTGACATTCTTTAGTCCACTGGTAAGTGACTCCTTTCTTCAATAATTTGGTAAAGGGTAAACTTTTTCCTGCCAAATTGGCGATGAAACGCCGAATATAGGCTAAGTGTCCTTGAAGTCCTCTTAATTCTTTCAAATTATGAGGAGGTGACATACCAAGGATTGATTTGGTCTTCTCAGGATCGACTTCAATACCACGATGGCGTACAACAAAGCCGAGGAATTTTCCTGAGGCTACCCAAAAAGCACATTTTAAGGGGTTCATCTTCAAATTATGTTGTCGAAGCTTGTGGAATATGACTTCCAAATCAGCTAAGTGATCAAAACGTTGTTTGGATTTAACCACCAGATCATCTACATAGCATTCAACAAATTTCCCTAGAAAAGGTTTTGAAGATACGATGCATGGCGCGTTGATATGTTGCACCTGCATTCTTTAAACCAAAGGGCATCACCCGGTAACAAAACACACCTTGAGGAGCTCTGAAGGCTGTATATTCCTCATCTCCTGGGGCCATTCGGATCTGATTATATCCATAATACCCATCCATGAAAGAAAGTACTTCATAGCCAGCCGTCGCATTAATTAAGAGTTCTGTAATCGGAACTGGAAAATCATCTTTGGGACAATACCGATTAAGATCTCTGAAATCGATGCAAACCCTAATTTGTCCGTTCTTCTTCTTTACAGGGACAATATTAGCCAACCACTTGGGATATTGAACTTCTCTGACGAAGTTAGCTTTGATAAGCTTATCCACTTCAGCCTCGATTTTGGAAGCATAGGTTGGGTGTGTTCTTCTCGCGGCTTGCTTGAATCCTCGATGTTCTTTTGGCAAACCCAAATGATGGGTGGCAACATCAGGATCAAGGCCAGGCATCTCTGTATAATTCCAAGCAAAAATATCTTTATTTTGCTTTAGAAAAGAAATATACATCTCTTGTTCTTCAAGGTTCATGGCCGCACTAATTAAAGTGGGGCGTGGATCTTTCTCTTTACCCAGATTTACTTCTCTGAGTTCATCCACAGTGGTAGAGATACCCTCCTCAAATGCTGGAGGAGCATCTCTAAGATCTTCCTCTTCCTCTTCATCATGTGTTATTTCTTCTGTTTCTACTTGCAAAGTAGATGAAAAAACGAAATTCTCATGATCATAAGAGATGTCAAAATTTTCACATTTTGAAGAAGAAGCTTCCATTTCCGACCCTATTAATGATAAAGGGTCTTCTTTGGGAATCAAAGAGGAGATGATGGATTGAGAATCGACATAAATATTCACCTCTGGTGTTTCTATAACTTCTTCTGGCCTGATTAGCGAAGTATAGACTTGTTGGATTTCAGCAGACGAAATGAAAACGTCACCACTTATGCCTTCATCACTGCTTGGTAAGTTACCAATTTCTCCCATGTTGTCTGGCTCGATTGTCGTAATTGACATTATGGATCTTTCCATAAGAGTATTTTGATTTGGGCCTATTTTGTCAATTTGACTGATAGGTAACACATAATCTGTACTCACATGTGAAAATGGATTTATTGGAATTTTTTCCAAACCATATGGAGCATTAACTTTGGTAATTTCCTTCATTGTAGATTTTTCTCTTCCCTTCATGTGATAAAATTCCGCCTCAATGTATTGAGACTCACATGTCTTGAACGGGGCCTTATCACCATAAAATGTTCCAACTTGATCATCGAAACAGTATTTGAGACATTGATGGTATGATGACGGAATAGCTGCATGCTGATGTAGCCAGGGTCTTCCAAGCAAGATATTGAATGCTGAGTCTTGATCAACAATCATGAAATCCGAATTGGAAACAAGATCTCCAAACTGAGTTCTGAGCGTAACTTCTCCCAGTGGTTCTTGTTCATTTTTATCATATCCTTGCAACATCATGGTAGAAGGAGATAAATCAGATTCTGTGAGGCCCAATCGATGAAGTGTGCGAATGGGCATGAGGTTGACTCCTGAACCATTGTCAATAAAAGCTCTTCGAACATCTATACCATTGACTTTTCCAGATAAGTACAAAGGTTTTATGTTCCCATGCACAACATCATCTTCATCTTTATCAGTAAATATATCACTGCATGACATTCTGCAAGATTATTCTCTATGTGATAAATTTCAGCTGCAGCAATCTCAGCTTCAAACTCTTGAGGACTTGACAAAGCTTCGATGAGTGCTTCCCGAAGATCTCTTGATAGATTCAAAGCATCCAAAATTGATAATTTGGATGGTACTTGGGCCAAGTGTTTCAATATATCATACTTTTGATCTAGAGGCCTGCGTTTCCCAATAGGAATATGCGGTTTAGCAGGTACCTTGGAAGCAGATGCTTTGGAAGCTGATGCATCTTGTATTGAAGTTGGCAACATCCTTGGTTTTGGAAAATTAGACTGATTAGATCCATTTGCTTGCTGAGATAAAGAAGATGGAACATTTAATCGGTCTTCCAAAATAACTGTGCCGAAGCTGAGTTGGCCATTGGCAGAAGAACTTGCTTGTTCATTTTGAGCTCGCTGAAGGGCTCTACCACGAGTTTCTGCTGCATATACAGTGCTAGCAGGGGTAGAATTAGAGTAGTGGCTTCGGAAAGATCCACGGATTCCCCTATATCCTGAACCTCTAGAACTTCCTCGGGTTCCTTTATTTGATACAGGGAATTCAGGCTCATCAAGACTGGAATATGAATCTGTTAATTGAATCATATTAACAGAACCAAAGATCAATTCTTCATCTGATAAAGACTCTGCCTGGTTGGCCTGTTTAGGCTGTGCCGTTTGGTGGGACGGTGCCCGTGGCTTTGAAGTAGATGGCATGAAATCTGCCAGAGTCAAAGACAATTTAGGCTTTGATACATACTCATCTTCTCCTGATTCCTCTTTCTTTTTTGAATTGCACTGCCCTTTTGAGGATTTGTCCTTTGATGGAGGCTTTACTGCAGCTTTTGTAGGAGACACAATTGGCTTCTTCAATTGTGTTCGCAAAATGGAATGGGTCCGATTGATTGTCTTTCTGACCATCCAATCATCATATTTTTTCGCAGTTTTGCTTTTGACTTCCTGCCACTCGCCTCCTTCCTCTGGATCTGTAGCGGTAATACACGCTACATGAGCTGAAGAACCCTTCAATTTGACTTGTCCCAAGTCGACCATCTTTTGTAGGAGGTCTTTAAAGACAAAACACTCCTGGATGGGATGTCCCAACATTTGATGAAAGGGACAATAATTGGGACGGTCTTCATCTCCTTCCTTTTTTGGTCTCTTCGGCACTGGTAATTGAACCAAATTATTTTCCAGAGCTGAAATGAAGTAAACAGGAACTTGCTCACTTCAGAAAGAGTATGTTTTACTCTTCATATCCTCAAATTGTTTTCGTCGTTGATCTTTTTGATCATTTGGACGAAACAGCCTTTGTTGTTGGCGTTCAGGAGGTGGAGCTCTTCGAGAAGATGAAGGTTTTGAAGTAGAAATAGGTACAGGTGCCTGTTTAAGCATAACTGTAGCAGTTTCTGCTTTACCCATTCTTCTTCCTGGAGCTGATGGAATTACACGAGATTTAACCTTAGCCTGCATAAGGGAATCTTCAATCTGTTGAGCGATTGAAGTAAGGTCTCGAAACCCTCCTGTGTATTTCACAGGGATCAATGGCGTGCGTAATTCGTCACGCAAATTTGCCACACAGATTGGCAACAATTCCTCCTGAGGGAGTGATAAACTCAAGGAATACGTTAATCCCTTCCAACGAGCAATGAAATCAGAGACTCTTTCATTCTCCCTTTGCTTGCAGTTTGTAAGATCGAAAACTGTCGTTTTTGGCAAAGTTGAGCTGAACTGAAGAAGGAATTTTTGACGAAGATCCTCCCATCCGATGACTGACCGGGATTGCAAGCTTGTATACCAGACAAAAGCTGGTCCTTGCAAGGTTCGCACGAAGCATATGAGTTTCACTGCTTCTTGTTGCTCTGGAGTTCCCATCATAGGATCACAACAAGACACGTAATGCGTAAAATGTTGTTCAAGGTCGCCCGATCCATTGAAAGTAGGGAAAATAGGGTTTCCAAAACTGGATGGAGGAGAAATTGAATCTACCCATTCCGGGTAAACTTTCTTTTCAGGTTGAACTTGCGCCCGTTTCCCTTCCATAGTTTCTAACTGAGCTGTTAATGACTCAATAGTAATTATTAACTTTTGAGAAACATCAGGTTGAACTTGGTTTTGGGTAGGTGCAATGAATGGATCTTGGACAGCCGTGGAGGTTGGTGCTGCAACTAATGGTAGTGCTACCAACCGTTGTTGCGTTTGACCCGTAGGATTAGACCTCTGTGGGTGTACTGACAAAGGAGTATATTCTTGATCCATCTCAGTAGTTACAACAAATTCCTTCGGCTGTCGGACTTCATCATTCTTAAGAAGAAGACTACTCTGAAGTAGTTCTGCATTCAACCTTCTTAATTCTTTCATTTCTTCCTCCTATTGTGCAAATCTTTGCTCTAATGAGAGCGATTGACCTCCTTCAGAGGAAGGGTGAGAAGTAACCTGATTCTTTCCTTTCCCCTTATTGGATCCTTTTCGGAGGGGGGGAAGTGGGTTACTTGAAGGAATACCCAGATTTTGGGTAAGCCTTTGATTACGTGTGCGCACACCTTCTTCATTTAGGTCTGTGTGCGCAACTTCTTGAGCAGGAACCTCTTCGTCTGATCCCTCTGATTGAGCCTCATCTGGTGAATCAGCAGCAACGACAGTGATGACATTAATGGATGCATATTGCATGGAATCCTTTCTATCAGCATTTCTGTGATATTGTCTCCTTCTATGTCCATGATGAGACATGGCATTCCGTTGACTTGATCCCTCAGGAATTTCTTGGAGAACTGTCACTTGGAGAGAATCTCCTGACATCTTGGCTCTTCGTTCCTCTTGAGGCTTATTCCCTAATCGAGAGAATACTGACTTTCTCTGAGGGAGGGATTGAAGATTTGAAAAAGTCCCCAGTCCGGTGGACTGGGGGTGTTCCTGTTGCTTCCGCTCAACTCCTCGAATCCCATTCGTTGATTCTGAGGGTTGGGTTAGAGAAGTCCCCAGTCTGGCAAGCTGGGGTGTCTCTTGACATGCTATGTCTGAGATCTTTTTAAAATCTCTCTTGATCTTGCGAATCTTAGTTCGGAAATTAGCTGGATGCATTAACCTGTATCCACTTTTATCACCTGGTTCAACAGATCGTTGGATGATTTCCGAAACTTCTGTCATTTGATGACGTGTTTGCTTCAGACGAGAGGCTTGTGCAATATTCTCGCCTGCTTGATGTAGGAGAAATTCAACAACTTGTTCTCTATATACTTGACTTTGAGAGGAACTAGTTGAAGCTTGATCTTGAGCAAGCTTTTGATTATGAACAAAGCCCATTGACTGTGGCCGGCCATGGGCAATAACATTGCATGAGACCATTTTCGGCAGGCTCTGCTGACCGGAAAGCACTGTGAAATGTAGTGCTCCGTGAACACCCCATCCTCTGATATGAACATTAGATGGAGCATTGGAAATTAACTGACGCAATCTTCTTAGTGCGCCAAGTCATGAACGTTGAAGGGTTCTCTGTTGCTTTTCAGCCTTCGGATACCGAGAGACTGATAGAGATGCCAAATCAATCTGGCGTTGTAACCCTCCTATTATCTTAAGATGATTTTCATATTCATCGTAAGATAATACCTTCTTCTTTAATTGAAAAAGAGTTTTCCATATGTTGAGACGAATATCATGGATTCCATCATCCGTCAACATCTTTGGAATGTCGTACTGGGAGTCAGCCAAAGGCCAAAACATGACTGGTACTTCACCTTTTGCCAGTTTTTTCCTCATGTTCAGCATTTCCTCGTTATCATTAAATGAAGATTCTTCTACCTGTTTGGACCAGAGATGGTGTTTCCTTGTTGCTTCATCGGATTCAACAAGATTGGTAGAGGAATCACTATTCATGCTGGAAGATGAATGACCCAGGGAAGGTTCGGAGAATAACCTGAACCCCAGGCTATCTTCTGATGGAGAAAGAGTTTCACCTGCCGATAGTAAAGCATCAGACATGACTGGTTTTACGTTTGCAAGTACCTCGAGATAGGAGGGCTTTCTCGTCACTACATTGCCTTCTGAAGAATTGTCGAGACAACGTGAATCACTACTGCAGAGAGGACTTTCGCAGCGAAGTTCATCACCATGAGGAGGACCATCATGATGGGTTACAGCAAAAGATGAAATCTCTTGCTCCTTGGCCTTTTGACCACACAGAGGGTTCCTGTGGCTCTCATCTGAAGAAGAAACTTCAAGATTGACCGAATTTTCATGAAGCAAGTCTTCATGAGGAAGTGTCTGTTGAAGACCTTCAGGATTAATATTCCTAATATTGGGAATTGAGGGAGTAGAATCTTGAATTTCGACAGATAAATGTCTGAGGGCTTCAAGAACTCCAGCATCGAGCAAGGCCTTGTTGCAGATTGGCCTTTGATCTCCTGACTGTGCTGGGCGGATCTTTTTCTTAGATGCCTTCTTACTCGCTTTAGAAAACACTTGATGACGAAAGTGATTGCTCTGAGCAGGTGTATGTGCCTGATCAGGAAAGATGGTCAGGTTAGGCTGACAATCATCGCTCAAATCAGGTGTATGTGCCTGACTTGGTTGTCCGTATGATATGGGGGAGTAGGCCCCACAACCCTCTTGGACTGGAACAGATGTGTGTGTCTGTTCCGGAGTGAATTGTTGATGTGTCACTCCATTGCTAGGGATAGATTTATGTGTCTTTCCCTGAGATGATGCTGAAGATGTTATGATATCCTGGCAAGCATCCAGAATATGAGCAGGAATTTGCTTCTGCTCTTTCACCATTGACAAAATATGCTTGGTGACTTCAGCCGCCGGAACAGGAATATACGTCCATTCCGGGCTTGGAGTAGGTGTATGTGCCTGCTCCTGTCCTCCTTTTCCTGTCAGTGAATCCTGACAGTACTCAAGTGTGGAGGCAGAGAGTTTAGTCTGCCTCCTGTTTGTCGTCGGGGCTTTCCGACTGACTTCTCCGTGCGCTACCAAGCGAGACTGTTGGTAGGCTTGATTAGTATTAGCAGGTGTATGTTCCTGCTGATTACACTTCTCCAAACGCGGTTGACGAGATCCATCATATGTAGTCAGACGAGCCTGCTGACTAACTGCTGATGTATAAGCAGGTGTATGTTCCTGCCTATGGTACTCCGCCGGAATTGCCTGGCGGGATCGGCTTGATGCTGCCAGACGAGTCTGCTGGACAGCTGAATTAAAACGGGCAGGTGTGTGTGTCTGTTCGTTGTTTGCCACCAAGTTAGGTTGGTGGACTTCTCCGGAGATGGCAGGGATGACAACCTGCCTATTGTTAACCGGATTCCGTCTCTGGCAGTTCATCTTGCCTGCTCGGGTTCGAGGAACCAGAGCTGAATGCCTGGAGTCGGTACCCTCATCATGTTGAGGGCGCACTACCGCACGAGTCTGGTGGTGATTGTTGATGGGAGCCCTTGAGAAGGACTCCTGTCTTTTTGAATTAAGGTCCTACGGGACCTGCTCATTCACTTCCTCGGAATAAGGGAGTGAATGGAAATTACGTTCTGGGGATAACGACCCGAAACGGTTGGAGACGGTAGTCAGCACCGTCTGCTTCGTGATTGCTGGTCGCCGTTGTCCGGACGACCAGGTAGAATTGTTAACTTGGAGGGCTTGACGAGCGGCCTCCAGAGTTGGGATAGTACCGTTGCGACGGTACTCCTTAACCAGTGCATTAGAAACACAGCGTTGAAGACGCTGAGTTGGTGATGTCATCCTCAGAGCGGATGACGTTCCAGCAGGAGTAGCAGCATTGGTTTTCACAGCAGCAGACCTCACAGTAGAGGTGTTCCCAGCAGCAGTATTCACAGGGGTGAAATTAAGGAAAGCCATTTTTGTAGAAGATCTTGAAAAAAGAGTGCCTGTTCCATGTAACAGACATAATCAAGATGAATCCGGCTACTGCATCTTTTGGATGATCATATGTCAATGATTGCCTTGTTGGCCCAAAGGGCCTAACAGATAAGAAGAACATCATTTTAACTTGGTTAAGGATTCACGTCGGGTTCACCATTTTTGTTTCGCGCGGAATCCGGGGATGACCTCCCGGACGGGAGATTCAAACGTTCCGATCGGTTTCTAACGGGTTTGTTCATAGAACCGGAAACATCCAATGATTCCACATCCGTTTGGACCTACTTTCCAAAGGCAGGCGCTCATTAGCTTGTGGGCTAATGAGGCTTAGGAATTTGCATTGGTCGAGAGGATGGGAGGTCGGACTCATCACACCTTTTTGAGGGGAATTATTGTCTACTCCGGGACTCGCTTTATAGATTTAAGTTAAGTTCGTGAATCCTTATTACATTACCAAGTGTAAAATGAGCTTTCCTTTAGTTTTAACAATCAATGATTAAATATGCAAGAAATTTAGAGAATCTTTTATATGTATTCGAGGTTCTTCATCAATATGGAATCATCTATATTTGTTTAGAGATTCTTGGTCAATGGTATCCTTCAAAACATTTATATAAAGTCTCTTGGTCATTTTGATGACCAGGCTGGTTTTAAAGCCACTCAGTGGGGCACTTGAAGTTTATCGTCATTCAGAAGGACAAAGATTATCTCAATGTTGGGATCGAACCCATAAATGGGCTACCTACGTATCCTTTGTTTTGAAAAAGGAATCAGAACCCAAGGTATGGGATATGATGTTTATGATTGATGGCTCAAAGATGAATGTCATAATTACTTTTACACTCTAAGCTCACGTGAGTCATGCTCGGTGTGAGAAACAAGAGGTATTGGTAAAATTTAGACAATTGTGCCATAAAAGATGCAATCATAAGAATTTGTTTGGGGCTTATGTATGGATGACTGCCCAGATAGACGAAGGTTTAGGATTTTACTTTTAGGGAGAAAAATCCAAGAACAAGGTCCACAAAGTTATATGTGCTTCATGGAGATTTGAATACTCTAATCTTGGGGCTTACTCCTAAGGAGGATGCTCAAGTTAGGAGGGGACTTATGATTGGGTTTTATTCCTGAAAAGGAAACCCAAATCAAAGGTAATTTATGACTGGTTAAGAGAAATTTTAAGAGACTTGGGGCTTACTCCTAAGAAGGATGCCCAAGATTTATGACTAGGACTTATTCCTGAGAAGGAAGCCTAGGTTAGGGGACTTGGGGCTTACTCCTAAAAAGGAAGCCCAAGGTTATGACTGAGTCTTTATTCCTGAAAAGGAGACCCAGGTTAGGGATTAAGGTTTGGGGCTTACTCCTGAGGAGGATGCCCAAGATTAAAGGACTTGATTGGGGCTTATTCTTAAGAAATATGCCCAAGATTAAAGGACTTGATTGGGGCTTATTCTTAAGAAAGATGCCCAAGTTAAAGGTTTTATAACTGGGGATTATTCCTGAAAAGGAGACCCAGGTTAGGATTCTCTCATCTTAAAGGATGAGGTTGAATGAATGAACTCTCAATCTTTGGTGACATAAAGATGTTTAAATCACTAGGTTTTGAGAGATATTTCACAGAATTCCTTTCAGATAAGGATGTCAAATCAAGAAATCATGCCATAAATGGCTTTGAAGAGTATCTTGAAGACTGAATCTTGAATAGGAAGGGTGAAATGGCTTAAGAGGGGTAAAAATGGGCAAGATGGGCACCCAAAAAGATAGGGGCGCGCAAGTCTTGAAAGGCGCGCAAGTCCTGCGGCGGCGCGCAAGTATTGGTCGCGCAAGTATACTTGCGCGACATTAGGGGTACTTGCGCGATTTTCAACCAGTATTGAAATGCTTGAGCGACTCTTTATTAAACCCTTTCCCATCCTCTTGAGGTTCTTCCAGAGAAGGGACGCGCAAGTTATATTGAAGGAATTAAGTTGGCGCGCAAGTGTTTGATAAGTTTCAACACTTAGGCCTTCCTTCTTCTCTTTAGATCTTCCATTCTAGGTAAGAAATTACCTTAGAAGTGTTCTGGAAGCTTTGAGAAGAGACTTGGGCGTCGGGAGCTTCAATCCGAGTTTCTGGAAAAAGATCCTCTTCAATGGGGGGCCCACAGGGTCTATTTATAGGCAAAAGAAGACCCCGGGCGGTTACTGGGCGGTTACCACATACGTCGCGCAAGTCCCTTGCACGAACATGAGGAGTCGCGCAAGTATTGAGGCGGCGCGCAAGTGTACTTGCGCGACCAAGAGGGAACTTGCGCGATACATGGGCAATGTTCTCCTTTTTTATCCCTTTGTCGATTTTTGATGTTTTCTTCAAAGGATGAATCACTTTCAGCTGAGATATTCCCTTTTCTGATCTTTAGATTCTGTGACGAAAGGAGCGTCAACAGTGACATTATCGAATCCCATTTGAGGGAAGAGGAGATGAATGTAGGTAATGAAAATAAAATAACAACATATAAGTATGTGGAAGATAATTAGGTTATAATATCAACATGTTTTAATAATAATTGAAGGATGTGGAGGAATAAATAAAATACAAGTTTCGGTTAGGGGCGTTACGTCTTCTTCTGACATATTATTTTGGTTTTTACCAAAATCATTCCTAGGATGCATTTATGAAAAAAATAAGGATTATTAGATGAGATTAGGAAAGTAAAGAATTTATTTGGGTATGTTTTATATGAACTATTTTTTTTTAATTTTGAAGAGGAGAGGATAATGGGTGGCCTATTATAATTAGGTGAGTGGCACACTTGTAATTTTTTAAAAGAGAATGGCATCCCCATATTTGTCACATTCCAGAATGATTAAGAAAGGGAAAATATACATCATATAAGATGTAAGTTCTATATAAATACAAAATTGGGTTTTGGTAATGTTTTTTATCATTTTTAACCCTTATCATTTTAGTTTACCCCCTTAGTAAACCCATTCTCACAATAACCGTAGTAAATATGCTTTTCTATTTTTACTATTAATTTTGAACTAAAATTAAGTTTAACATAATAGAAAATATAAATTATAATTATTAAAAAATATTTATTCTATATTTATAAATTAAACTCAAATAATTGGAATAATTTAATTGATAATTAAACCAACAAATGCGATTATAAGGTGAGTTTTTAAAGAGAAAATGTTCAAACATTTAAAAAAGTTTTTATAACAAAATTTTTTATGAAATTGTTTCTAATGGAAAAAATTGGATATATATATATATTTAATTTAACTAATTTTACTTTTAAAACCATATTAAAACACTTTTATGTTTTTAAATACTTTAATAGAAATGATAATTCTTAATAAAAACTAGTACTGTTCACTACTCATAAAAAAATTTATCATTTTATAAAATTATCAAAAACTTACCCTGAGATAATTTTGACATTCAGATTTTGAAAATTAATTTTAGTTTTTAAAATAAATTTCCAAATTATTTTAAAATTTTCTTCTATTATTTTTTACAGAAATTAATGAAAATATTTTTTTGGAGAAAATATATTTTGAAACATATAAATAATTTTTTAAAAATTAAGTAATTTTTTATCTATATGTTTTCTTTATATAAAACCATTATAATTAATATTTAAAAACTAATTATTACTATTTATATCACTAATATTAATGTCTTGTTTATAGTGGACACATTTCAATGATAATATTAATAATAAATCACGCTTTGTTAAAACCCAGTGCCATGTGCAACGCAAGCTAAACTCGGTGTTACATCTAACAAAAGCAATCAAATAAATTTATTTTATTTGGAAAAATATATTACATTAAAAAATAGGGTGTTACATTCTACCCCCACACTCGAAATAAATTTCTCCCTCGAAATTTGTTACACTGATACAAACAAATGAGGATACTTTTACATCACCATTTCCATAGGTTCCGACATAGCTTCTTCAAACAACTGGTTTCACCAAATAACTTTTACTAAGTGAGTGGAATTATTCTATATAAATTTTATTATATGATCCATTATATCCACTGATTTTTCCTCATAATAAGTATCTTTCTCCAATGGTATGACCTTTAAGTTCAATACGTGTAAAGGGTCAGGTATGTACTTCCTTATGAGAGATAAATGGAATACATTCTGATCTTAGGAGAGGATTGGTGGGAGCTCAAAACAATAGCATATGATTCCGATATGATCAATAATTTTAGAGGGACCGATATACCTTGGGATTATAAGTACATTCATTTTTCTATAATGATGTTCATAGATACACATTCTCACCAACTTCAAATTCTAGATCATATCGACTATTATCATCATAAAAGTTCTATTTATTTTTTATACCCTTATTTATTGTTGAATGACTATAAATTTATCTATCATTTAATCATTTATATTAGGTCCCAATAGTTTATTTATCCAACTACATTCTAGTACATTGTAATTTCACACTTCTTTCTATAAAGGGATCAATAAGTTTCCATATGAATATTCAATTGACTTTTATTGTTTTATGAAAACTCAAATAGAGGAAGGTGTTGATCCTAGAAACATTTGAAATCCATATAATAATATCTTAATATATACTTTAGGGTTTGAATTATTCTCTCAAACTAACCATCTATCTGAGGATGATATGAATTACTGAAACTTAACTTCTCATCCAGATGTTCTTAAATACACACCAGAAATTTTAGGTAAATCAAAAATCCTAATCATATATAATGGAATGTGTTACTCCATGTAACCTTACCAATTCATTAATTTATATCACGAAAATCTAACCTATAGATAAAACTTCCTTGATATCAATGAATTGTTCTGAGTTCATAAGGTGATCGACTAGAATTCATAATTACGTTAGCATCAAAGATTAGATAAACTCTAAAGGATTCAAATACCGTTAATCATATGTCCACAAAATGTAAAGGCATTCCTCCTAAAATAAACTTTTCACTAAAATATATACAAAACCAAAGGGTTTATTATCATAAACTTTTCTTAAAATATCTTCAATCTTGATAAAATCCCATCATATAAAACCTCAAAAGGGGTGTCAATGACTTTAAATATTTGATCAACCAAAAATTGATAAAAGCATGATGTTATCCATAACTGTTAAGTTAATTTTACTTGAAGACATATACTCTAAAAAAATATAATTCAACCTTTATTCCTTAAATATGATCTTATTTTATAGAAAAGCATTTTAATTAGAAGCTTGGGTTCGACCTTGTACTAATGAAATATAATATTCGATTTCATTATTCAATAATCCATTTAGAGGGTGATAATCAATGCTCAAAATCACATGAAATTTTAATAAATTATGAATAATAAAATTTTCAAATGCCTCATTCATAAAAAATAAAACATGAAATTCCCAAATAAGGAGGGGAGGAAAAGTGTCCCCTAATTATCATGATTCACTTCATCCATTGTGATTTCATAAGCTTTAAAAATTTGTACTTTGTCTTCAAATTTTGTTTTTTATTATCATCCACATTAGCCCTTGGATTGGGGAATTGATTTGCATAATTCCCGAAACTCCTTTCACTTGAAGCACTAAAGAATGGGTGGTGATTTCTATGGATGTCTATCTATATTTGTGTTATTATCTAACTTATTCCCATTACATTAACATTAATCTTCTTGATAACATTTATTTCTACACTTAAAACATTTAGTAATACCCTTAAGACAATTTAATCTATGTTTCCTTCCACATTTTTAGAATAAATAAATGATCATCTGCTTCTCTCCATGTTTTTAAAGTTTCATTTGAACTACATATTCCTTTTCTTATGAGAATCGTGTGTTTGTTGGGTCACTACAATCCCTATTTCCACCTTAGTAGAACAATAAACAATTTATTCATAGGTATTGAAGTCACTTATGGACAATTCTCTTTATATAATTGGATTTAATAAACTGAATAATCGATCAACCTTACTTTTAGATTGGATGATAATACCATAAGCATACATCACAAGTATTATAAAATTTTCGTCATAGATACCGATATATTCATCATCCTTTTTTTTAGATAATGTAGTTCCTTTTCCATTTTCGTAGAAAGAATATGATTATATTAATTATAGAAAAATACATTATTAAACTAATCCAATTACATTGAATCACCTTTATCTTGTTGACTCATATTTTGGATAATAGAATATTATTTATCCTCCTATCCTAAAAAAGTATAATGCTGAAATGAATTTTTCATATTTTAAACATTGGAGAATTAAAAACATATTTTTAGTGGTATAGGTCCACTGCTCAACAACTAGTATACCAACAAACCTAGCAAAAGAAACTAGAGATTTCTTCATTAAGGACTCAATCGAATCTTGTTTCATCCTTTGATCATTTGGAAATTTAGCAAGATTCATAGCTTAATAAATTTCTGTGAGAAAATAAAGAATATTTGGAATTCTATATCTTTCCATGTTTGGCTGCTTAGTAGGAAAATAATTGCATTATATATCGCACTAAGTATTAAAATGATTTCTTAAGGTTCCATCCATTTACTGAAACCAAAAATCATAGTGTAAGAAATAATAACCAGAGTGGGGAAACATATAATACTTAAAAATAACTTATAGGATTTATAAATCATGAAACCTTATTTTTAATTTATGACACCTTAGGTTTAACCTAGGCCATTCATGGTTATTAATCAAATCCTTCTTGATAGTTAATAATGTGTTTGTGAATTTACAAATAATTTCTCCTTGGAGTGTCAAACTAGATGTGCAGTAAGGCCCATTTTCATGCATAGAGTGATGATAGAGTCTAGATCAATTCACATTCTTGGATTAATTAACCATAGGAACCTCCCTGCGAGAGTCACATCAACTTTTTGAATTTATAGAGGGATGTAATTTCTTTTAAACCACTTGATTTTTCCTTTACCAAAATTACAGGGCATTTAACTATACCTTGAATCATCCTTAGAATTATCCTTCTACTTATCCTTAGAAACATACTTAGAAATATCACTGTATAACTCACTAATGTTTTCTTATCCTAGTTTCCAAAGGTTAATTAAATATTTATCTAATACCAACTATAGAGACACTAACTTCTCATACATAAATATTACATCTTAATATATGAATATTGATTACATAACATTATAATCCACCCCACAATAATTTAGGTCAAGTGTCTTTGTCATCTTTTACATGAAAACAACTAGCCAATAAGTGAGATATATCATCCTCCACTATATTCTTTAAAACTCTCACCCTTTCTAGAAATATCATATACAATACCTTTAATTACAACACTGGGAAAAGAAACATAAGAAATAATGATCTTAGAAGCCCAGTAATGGTAAAATAGGGAGATATTAACATATCATGCGCATAAAATTATTATAAAATGCGAATAAAATTATAAAACTAATCCCTAAGTATCTTAAATCATAAACATGATTCATGTCATGAATCATTAATGTTCATATGCCATGAATCATAATGGAATCAAAGAACATGATCCATGAGTACAAAAAATTAGAATAAGTCATTGATTTATGGAATAGAAAAAGATTATAACATTAAGAACATGTATAATTATAAACACATTCACTCATTTATTTGAGGATAAGAAATAATTCCCTTGTATAAAATTATGGAAATACAACCAGATGAATGCATAACATTTTGGACATGAAATCCTAGTCCATGCATAACACTGTGAACATGTAATTAGGTTCACCCATGACATTTTGAACATTTAATCTGGTTCAAAAATATCATATTTACCTGTGGTTTATACATATTTATGAAATACATTGGAGGGGGATATAGATACCACCAGTCACATAATGAAAAACAAATATTTGTATGAAAAAATATTATGAAACATTCATCATATCAGAACCCATGGAAAGAAATGAGTTTCATGAAAATTTCATCATAACATAAAATGTGGAAAATAAACACATTTCATAGTCTTTTCATCATTTCATCAAATCATACCCCAGATAAATGAACTAGGTCTTGTAAGAATTTTACTATGGTATAACATGTGGAAGAGAAATGGGCTTCATAAAAATATTTACCTCATAAACATAAAAAATACAGAGAAATAACAAGAATGGTATCCTTAGATCCTATCTCCAATAAAGCATAATTAACTTCAAAGGATTTTATCTTAGATGATAAATAATTTTGAAGGATCACATGGAACATTTAATGAGGAAAATAACTTTTATTGAAAATTTTTTTTTAAAAGTAAAACTTCTAAAAATATTTTTGGGAATCATTTCATTTGAAGATAATATTGAAATATTATAAATTAATATATAAATTTTTTTTCTTCATGATGGTATGGAATTCCGTACGTGTCGTACTGTTAAAACCAAGACACCTTTAAAATTTCTGCAGAAATCTAAACAAGCCTTATTAGGAAAAAGACGTGAAGATTCATTTCAATTTGTTTTGTAAAAAGTAAAAAAAATAGTTAAAAATTTATTTAATAAATTATTTGGATAATGTTAAAAAAATTTGAAATCATTTCTAGAAATCATGGGTTTTAAAGAAAAATCATTTTTTTTTACCAAGGAGCGAAATAAAATCGGATTTCAAAAAAAATTATTTTGAAATATAGAGTACATAAAGAGAGAAAAATAAAAGGAAAACTTGTATTATAATGAAATAACTATAGGATAAGAAAATTAATGAGTCTTTTGAGATATATATCTTAATATTTCATCATCAAAAGAAAAAATCTATACAGTCTCGATAAACAATGAGATTTTAACATCAAACCTTTACCACATCGGTATCTTTGGAATTATATTCCCCATTAATGAATAATATAAAATGATACTTTTAATATCATGTAATTAATTAAATTCATGATATAATATTTCAATGGGTTAGTATTTAAACCTCATATAGGAATATATGTGTACAACATAACTTCTGTGTCAAAGAAGACAAATTGAGAAAACAAATCTCTTATAGCTTTGGTAAAATTTGAACTATAAAACACATGAAAGAGTAATCTCAAAATGGTAATGTAAATAAAAATAATTTTATGAATAAAAATAATAAAATAAATTCATGGGTAGTATATAAACCACAAAAATGAAATAGGTGGTGAATATGGAATGTGTCACATAGAAGTAATGAAAGTTGGACGAAAATCCCTTACATTAAGTCTCAACATCCTTCATACACATTAGAATAACATACATAATAAAAATAATTTTTTTATAAATATATTAAATTACCATATTCAAATTTATTATACCAATAATTATTTACTTATTACCATTTATTACCTGTTTATCACTAATTCTGTATTAAAATAATGTTTCGGGTAACAACTGCTTTGTTTTTTGAATATGTTTTGATTTTTTATTCTGAGTTCTCTTACTCTGACCATGGTTTCATAATATCAATAATTTTAACCATGATATAAATATCATACATATTCAGTATATATGTATTTAGAGTAATCCATAAAAGTTATAGATAAAAAATGAAATACATTGTTCATGCAGATGATAGGTTATACGTATGCATGAATGTTGTTTCCATTTAATATATGGATTAAATGAAAAAAATTTAAATAGTATATTACCATTATATAATATTTTTTTTCATATATAACACTTATTTTCATTGGAAACATCATTATTACCTTCCATATAAGGCTTGAATGAATCACATCGCTTTGTGAGGTGATAGAATGTCGTACATACGATTGAAATTATCATAATCCCTTAAAATGGATATTAAGAAGGTATATGTTGTATAATAATTTTAAAAGTATAATAATAACATAAATATGATATATAAATATTTAATCCATCATTATATTTAGTTGTGATAAGAGTTGATGGAAATTGTGTCACATCAGTTCACGAGGCAGTAATTCGTTGTACAGTTGAGTGATGCTATTATTTACCCTTTGAGGGTAGTGGAGATGGATGTAGTTAATTACCTGTAATGGCCTAGACTCCCATTATCCATTAATATGTACAGATATTGTGTTTGGGTTATTCTAGTAGGCAATGGAGGCTCATTTCATGATTTTTCAAAATTTCAAAATTTTCCATTGGTGGTTTAGGGCGTCGGTATTGGTGAGTCAAGGAATCCATGCTGGTAAGTTAGGGTGTCACTTTTTGTGGGTCTGGGTGTCCCATTATGTGACTTAGGGTGTCCATGTCGGTGAGTCAGGATGTCGGTGTCGGTGAGTCAGGGCATCTGTGTCGGTGAGTCAGGGTGTTGGTGTCAATGTGTTAAGGTGTCAATATTGGGGACATTAGGATTCAGTATCAGTGACTCAAGGCATTAGTGTGGGTGAGTCAGGGTGTTGCTGAGTCAGGTGTCTGTAGGTCACGTCACTGGCTCAGCGTCGGTAGTTCATCATTGGTGACTCGCTGTCAATGGCGTGCTGTTAGTGGGTTATTATCGGTGACTCACCCATGGGTGAATCATTTCCTATTTTTCCTGATATTTGAAGTTTCACTCCTCTTACATTTTATTTGATGTAAAAGAATTTTAAAGAAAATTTCTAGTGTTTCTAATGAAATTTCAAAGGATAATAATTATATCTTTAATATATTAATTATCAGGTGATTTTGAAATGGTCGAACTGCATAATCTTGACCATGATCCCACATTAATGGACATGAAACCATTTCCCATTCTGTAGATACAGGATCTGGCTTTTCTAAACCTAAGGTCATCTATTATCTTTTCACTTGGTGTGCCAATACCCTTTCTTCCCCAGATGAGTAGTGTGCCTATGCTATATCCCCCCTCCCCCTTTTCAGTTTTCCTTGGAATCTGTTACTTGCGCGACTCCCCTATTTTAACACAAAGAGGTGTTTAGGGAACCCATTATTTCATGTAGGGTAACTGCTATCTCTCTTTAATTTAGTATCATTTGGAGTGGGCGTAGTAAGGGTATTTCATGAAAGAATGAAGAATCAAATAATTAACAAGATAAATGATAACAATTAAAAACAGAATTGTTAAAGAGATGGTAGTGGATTGATGTTGATAATATGTTTTTTTATTATCTTTATTTATGATGTGATATTTTTTGGCCATTTGGCCTCTGAAAATCATGGATGTTGGTGGTCTTTGACTGTGTGTGGGTGATTCTTTATAACTGTTGTCATTTCCTTGAGAATAATTGCTATAAATATTAATCTAATTAATCATGTACACTCGGTTAAACAAATAGATTCCCCAGGATGAGAACACGGGTGTGATCACACATGCTTATTAAATTTAAATTTAAATTTAAAGAATAGAGTTAGCTAAATAAGAATACACCATGTTTGATACGGGTACATGTGTGCTATGTTCTATAGGGTTTTGTTCCTTGTGTGGGTTTTTTGTAGTGGTAGTTATGTGATTGTGTGTACAGGGAAGTACTATTGGTGTAGTGGTATATCTGATTGAGAGATGGATTAACTGTGGAATGGATGAACTTTATATGCCTTGGGACTATATCTGGGATGTGGTTGTGTAGCAAGGCTACATGATGGTTGTGTCATGATTTCACGTTTCTGGGTGTGTGGGGTGTGGTATTGTTGTGCATTGGGTAAAATAGGTTTAGTTATGATAAGATGATAGAGTGGAATAAAATTGAAGAATGATAGATGGCAGTGGTTTAATAGGTGTTCAGAAAAGGTTATCGTACAGTGGGTGGTTTTACCTTGGTCCTTATTCCTGGTGTGTCATGGCAGAGTTCATGTCTGTTTCTTGTGATGTGTTTGGTAGTTTCTTGGGTAGGTATTGGAATAAATAAATTAATGATTTGATAATGAATAATTCTTTTTTTCTGGTTTAATGGATTCGTAGGGGTGGGTGAGATTTTGGTTGTGGGTGTTGTGTGGCTATGCATGTAGGAGTATCGGAATGTGTATTTTTTAGTGGGTTGGTTGTATATTTGGAATCTCTTTAGATGTGATGTGTTTTTTACCTATATATATAAACTTGTAGTTCTTTATGTTTTCTATACCCACCCTACCCATGTTGAGCACTATGTGTCTAACACCCCCATTTCTATGGGGGAGGGTTTCTTTCCCTACATCTTGGTGGGAGGATGGATGGTTGGTTACTAAATTTAACCTACTCCCACTTCTAGGAATTAATCTCCGAAGACTCTTCGAGTAGGTTGTAATGGATTGAGTTTTATTACCAGATTTATGTTATTGGTTGTATGAGAGGTGTCTTGTTTCCCAAGTGTCTTCAGGGTGAGGCTCATATTTTTTATCGTAGGATGAGGTATTTGTGAGGCCCAGGTGTCTGTGGGTAAGAATGTGGGGTGGTTTGTGGCCCAGGTGTGTGAAGGCATGTTGTGAAAGTGGGGATTGTGAAAGAGCATGGTAGCATTAGGACGTTCAATGTTAGGGATGACCAGTTAACCAGTGGGAAGTGATGTGGGGTACCCAAATATTTATTTGATTATTATATTACATTACTTGATTTGAGTTACTTTGTCAGCATACCTTGGTAAGGTTGGGTAGTTAGCATTCCTTGATAGGTTATGTTTGTTTCCGTTATTTCCTCTAGGGGAATTAGTATTCTTCTCCCACTTGTGCTTGAGTTACTTTGGTTTTTACCTACTGAGTATACTTTTATTCTTATCCTACTTATATAAAAATACTTTCAGGTTTCCAAGGAGATTACAATGACCGTTATGGACTTTACTAGCTCAGACATTGGGAATAGTTGATGTATCGCTGCTTAGTTTAATTTTGGTACTTCATTTGATGTTTTCTTTGTATTTCCAGTTTCTTTACTTTAAACATGTGTGTGGGATGGATTTTGGTTTCTTTATATATATCTATCTTGGAGTTGTTTGAGGTTGATACATCTTATCTCCCGATATTGGTTACTATAAAAAGGGTAATGCCTACCATTTTTTTGACATTTCTATACCCTTAGTGTTGTTCGCCACCCCAGGGCCTACTGGAGGTGGGACTTGGGGTCATTATCTCTCCTAAATCTTGAGGAAGGAAGGTCTCATCATCTAGTTATCCCTTCGCTCATCTTGAAGAAGGTGGGTCATGTTAAAATGGTATCAAAGGTTATGTTTGAGAGATATGTTGGTGTTTGGAGTTAGTCATTGTGAGGATTTCATGGGTTGGTAGGGAAATAGTGTTAGGTGATATTAGTGCATGACATAGGATAGGGAAGACCAACAAGGACATATGATTTTAGGGGGCCCCATGATCTGGCATAAGGAGTCTGAGCTTACCCAACAACAAAGTGAGGCTATGCTGATTGTGGGGTAGGAACCCTAGGAAAGGTACATGCATCATGATGACTTGTGTTATTGTATGTTTGGAGTGTTTTTGAAAAATTAAAATAAGGAACGAGTTAAAATGAATATTAAATAAATTCAATACTACATGGGCTTAAGAGTTCCTTATTTTCATTTCCGCTATGGCTCCCAAACATCGCCCGCATGTGGTACGAGCAGTGGAGGGTTAACATGATGATCCGGTTGATCGACATAGTGTGAACCTAGTGGAGGAGGATGATCAATGGAAGAAAAAAGATTATACTTTATAGCGGCAGAATCTAGGAAAGTATATGGGTAGTGTCTCTGACATAGAGATAGAGAGTTGTCTTGAGGAGTTGGTGATCACTTTTAGCTTGATCTGGGCACTGATAGAGTACTGGGTTCCCCTAGCAGTGATCCCAATGAGCAGAGCAACACATCAGTGGTGGAAACATTACCTCGGGGGGAGGAATGAGACCAATGTTTCATGGGATGACTTTGAGAAGGAGTTTTGGGCATAATTCCTTTCTCCCATGATGAAAGATGATAAGAGGCAAGACCTACTATCCATCCAGCAGTGAAGTATGTCTGTATGAGAATTTGGGATCAAGTCCAAGGATATCCTACCCATTGATAAGAATCTCTTTCTAGATGAGAAGTCTCGGGCGAGGTTCTTAGAGGACACACCACACCTTTCTATCCAGTATGCGGTTACTCCCTTCACCCTACTGACATACTTATTAGTTCAGAAGAAGGTTAATGTAGGGTAAAGGATGCACTCACAAAGATATTTGACATGAAATAAATGTTAGATGAGTTCTTCAAAGGGGAAGTCTACTAGAAGAAAGTCTCCAGAGTTGGGGCCTTCAAGTTTTCAGCCAACTGGGAGCCAACCCCAGCAGTTTCAGTTTCGAACCACAAGTCCTCACCCTTTTCCCATGGGCATGGGGTGAGGTGTTTTTCTTGCAGAGGTCGTGGGAACCGCCAAGGGTGGTTCTAGACTCAAGCTTAGTATGGTAGAGGTGGTAAGGATCAGTGATCAACTCTGTAGTAGTTTGGAGCTACGTATTTACAGTACGAGGGGCATTAGGCCCCTTCTTCACCGAGGGTAGATTGTGTAGGAGGGGGCTGACCTCAGGGTGCTCCTTAAGGACCAGGACTATGGAGTGGTCGGGGAGGCGGATGAAATCTAGGGGTTAGAGGATCTGGATGTGGGAAGTTGCATGCCATATAGGTAGTAGTTCTAGCAGGGCTGAAGATCATTTCTGGTATGATCAGATTGTTTAGTACGCTTCCTTGTACCTTGTTTGATTTAGGAGCTTCACACTCCTTTTTTCACTCATTATATCCCATGCTCTAGGATTGGACGTAGAGAGAATTTTCTCCCCCCTGGGGTTGAGTACACCATTCTGAGGTCAGACCATATTGTTTTATGTTTTCTAAGGATGTAGACAAATGTTAGTGCTATATCAGTCCAGTGGGGATCGCTTTTTTTATTATTTATGTAGATATACAATATCATCCTTATCATCAATTGGTTTTTTTATGCATGATGTTATCGACCGCTTTTTAAGAAGAGTCAAGTTTTCAGATTTGAAAGGCCATAAAGTAGTCTTTCATTGGAAAAATGAACTATCATGTGGGTAGCCGGCATAAAGATCCTCCTCTTTCCTTGTTAGTAGATCTATCAGTGGGATCGATGGATGTTGAGATGGTAGAGGTTCTGGGAGTTTTCTGAGAGTTTTTGTATGTTTTCCCCAAAAAGGTTGTGACTCCACCACCTTGACATGACGTTGAGTTTGGGATATACTAAAAACCCGGTGCTAGTTCGGTTTCAATGGATCCTTATTAGATGGGGCCTTCTGAGTTATGGGAGTTACAGATTTAGATTGATTATATGATGAAGAAGGATTTCATTCGACCCAGTGCGTCACTGTGGGGTGATCTAGTATTGTTTGTGAATAAGGTATATGGTGGTCTGAGGTTGTGTATAGACTACCAGAGATTGAATCAGGTAACGGTCAAGAACTATAACCCACTCATGAGGATAGATGATATTTTCGACTATCTGAGGAGAGAGAGATGGTTTTCAAAGATCAATATGTGGTTTGGATATCACCAATTGAGGGTGAAGGAGGGTGACTTCCCAACTTCTTTCCGGTGTAGGTATGGGTACTTTGAGTTCTTAGTTATGTCGTTCAGTGTTAAGAATGCACCAACTGTGTTCATGGGGCTCATGAACTCTATCTTTCATGAGTTTTGGGACTGGTTCTTCAAAATATTCATCGAAAACATTCTGATCTACTTGAATTTAGAGGTGGTTCATGTCGAGTATCTCAGGACAATCCTAGAGGTCCTTCGGCAGCACCATCTCTAGGGAAATCATTCCAAGTGAAATTTTTGTACATGGGAGGTCCACTTCCTCGAGAATGTGGTGTCTCAATAGGGCATAACAGTGGTCATGTCAAAGGTCGAGGTAGTTGTTTCTTGGGAAGCACCCAAAAATGTGGCATAGATTCATTGTTTTCTCAGTATGACAGACTACTACTGTAGAGTCGTACCATATTTCTCCTGAGAAGTAGCTCCATTGATGGATATGTCCAGAAATAGCTAAGATTTTATGTGGAGAAAGCTATTCTAGGCATCATTATTCTATCTGAAGGGGGAACTGGTCAGCACTCTAGTGCTTAGGCTTCTAGAGGAAGGGTTGATTTTCAAGGTGTTTTGTGATGATTCATGTCTAGGATTGGGGTGTGTGATGATGCATCAATAGGTACATATCTCATATAGATCTAGGCTGTTATGTCACCATGAACATAACTTTTCTACCCATGATCTAGAACTAGTAACAGTCATGTTCAGACTAAATTTGTAGAGACATTACCGCATTGTGGAGTGCTTTGTTGTCTTCATGGATCACAAGAGCCTGAGTTAATTATTTTCCTCGTGAGACCTGAACATGCAATAGTAGAGGCGGATGTATTTTCTTGAGGATTACAATTTTTAGATCCACTACACCTTAGGAAATGGGAATTTTGTGGATGATTCCTTGAGTAGGAAGTCGCTGAAGGATGTTGTTCAAGAATCTACATATTCTTGGAGGGTGATGGAGGAGTTGGTTTCCTTGAACTTAGATGTAGGTATGGATGGAAATAGAGGCCACCCATTTAAGATGATGGTATAGTCATCTCTAAGGAAGAGGGTGGATGAGTCTCATGTGGAGACTCGGAGGCGGAGGTGATGCGTGATCGTATTTTCTTGGGTGATGCTCTGGAGGGACGGTCAAAGGATGGTCAGAATCGAATGTTTTTCTATAAAAAGATGTTTATTCTGGTACAAATGTGTGAGGAATATCTCCATGAGATTCATAGCTCAGATATAGCTATATCCCCAAGAATTTATAATATGTACCAAGGATTGATGGAACATTTTTTTGTGGACTGGGATAAAGAGGGAAGTGGGGAAGTTTCTGGAAAAGTACATATTTTTCCAGAAAGTGAAGGTTGAGCAGCTTATTATCGATGGTTTTTTGTATCCCCTTGATTTCTCCGATTTGAAGTGGGAAGTCATCTCAATGAATTTTATCACAGAATTACCTAGGTCTCAAGGAGAGTATGAAGCTATCTGGGTAGTAGTGGATCAATTGATGAAATCATCTATCTTATTAGAGATCAAGGAGTTGAGAAAAATGGATGCCTTAGTAAAAAGGTATGTGGATGAGGTGGTGTGGATACATGGAGTTCTGAGATTCATCATCTCAGATCAGGACACGCGATTTATATCATGAGTTTGGAGGGGATTGCAGCATGATTTTGGCACTCAATTACACCTCAGTTATTCCTTCCACCTTCAGATAAATGAAAAAATGGAGAGGACCATCCAAATGTTGGAAGACATGTTTTGAGAATGTGTTTTGAACTTTATTGGGTTTTGGGTGTGACATTTTCCATTGGTAGAGTTTTTTTAAAAAAAATAATAGCCACCACTCTTCCATTAGAATGGATGCATTTTAAGATCTATACAGAAGTCCATGTCATTCACCCTTATTTTGGATGGATGTTTGGGAGGCAACAGTCCTTGGTCCAGACGCGGTGTATAGTATGACAGATAATGTGCAAGTTTTCCATAAGAGAATGAACATAGAATATGACTGAAATAAGTCATATGCTGATCACAGGAGAAGTCCTTTGGATTTCAAGGTTGGGGACCGTGTTTTCTGTAATGTTTTTACTCAACGTAAGAATTATAGTTTCAATAGAGGAAACAAGATTTCTCCCAGGTTTGTCAGACCTTTTGAGGTTTTGGGATGAGTTGACGAGGTAGAATATCAGCTGGCATTGCCACCACAGTTGAGGAGGGTCTTCGATATCTTTCATGGCTCCTATCTTCATCGGTATCTTCATGATGACTCCCATGTCATTGATTAGAGTGAGTTGGATATCAAGGATGACACAATGTTTGTGTAGCGACCAGTGGAGATCCTGGATCTTCCTGAGAAGGTGCAGCATGGAAGGACCATTCCATTGGTTTTCATTTTTTGGATTCAAAGTGACCTAAAGGAGTTTACTTGGGAGTGAGATACACAGATACATTCCCAGTACCCAGAGTTGTTTTGAGTTTTTCTTGGGTTTTTTCTTTTTATTTTATTTCTTGAACCTTGTTTTCTATGTGATGATTTGTTTACTTATTACATGATGTATGATAAATTCCTGATGTATGAGGAGGGGAGGACTTGATCCATAATCAAGATGCATTAATATGAATGTGATTAAAATCATGCAGGTGAGTTAGTTCCACCCAAAGAGGAAAATATCTTGACCTGGGGGAAGGAATTACCTGATTCATATGTTTGGGTAGGGTGACTTCTGGTGCTTTTTTTGGTATGTATTGTGGTTGTTGGATTGGAAAATCATGAAGGAGGTGTTTTTGGATGATGAGGTTTCACTCTAACGAGTTGGTTTATCTTTAAGAAGTATCTTATATAGTGGTTGTTCATACCCTTCTTTCTTCTATGTTGGTTTTGAATTATCAAGGGAAATAATACTTTTAGAGGTATTTGATGTAATGTCCAAGAACCTTGTGGTTCATTACTTTCTCAAAATCTAGTGTTTGAGTTGTTCTGGGAGCCAACAGTGGATCCTTTCTAGATTTTTCCAAATTTCGCTTTTTTCCATCAGTGGGGTAGAGAATTGGTGTCAGTGAGTTAGAGAATTGGTTTTAGTGAGTCCGGATGTCGGTGTCGGTGGTCAGGGCATCAGTGTCAGTGACTCGTGCATCAGTCTCAGTGATTCAGGGTGTCGGTGTCAGTGTGTCATGGCGTCAGAGTTGGTGACTCAGGGGGATGGTGTCAGTGAGTCATGGTGTCAGTGTTGGTGAGTCATGGCATTGGTGTCGGTGAGTTAGGGTGTCAGTATCAGTGACTTAGGGCATCAATGTCAATGAGTCAGTGCATCTGTGTTAGTGAGTTAGGGCTTCGGTGAGTCAAGATGTTAGTGAGTCAGGGCATCAGTGAGTCAGGCCTCAGTAGATATTTTCAGTGGCTCATTGTTGGTATCATAGTTTCTATGAATTTTTTTCGATGGCTCATTATGGGGGGCTTGCTATCGACGACTCACCCATCAGTTACTCATTTCCATTTTAACCCGTTTTTTGAGTTTCAACCCTCCTACATTTTATTTTACATAAATAATGTTTAAGTAAATGTTTATGTGTTTATAAAGGATTTTCAAAGGATATTAATTATATATTTAATATAATAATTCTTAGGGGATGTTTAAATAGTTGAAACACATAATTGTGACCATGATACCACGTTAATGGCCTTAAAACCGTTTCAAATTCAGTTGAAATGGGATCTGGATTTTCTAAAGACAATGTCCTCTATTCTCTTTTCTCTATGTGGGTCATGTCCCTTTCTTCCCCAGACGAGCAGTGCACCTATTCTATAGTCCAACTATTAGGTTTTCCTTGGAATCTCCTACTCATGAGACCCCACTGTTTTCACACAAAGAAGAGTTTTGGTTGCTCATTGTTCTAGGTAGGGATCAGACTGTCTCTCTTTAATTGTGTATCATGCGGGGTGGGCGTAGTATGGTTCTTTTTCAAAAAACTTCTGATTCCAATATTTAACTAGATAAATGCTAATGATGAAATACATTCATGATAGCAGACTAAGAGTGAATTTATTTTGATCATTTGTTATATTTTTTATCTTTGTTTATGATGCGATCTGTTGTGGCTGTTTGAACATTTAAAATCATATCCATTGGTGGTATTTGACTGTACATTGGTGAGGATTTATAACTTTTGTTGTTTCACTAAGAATAATTTTTGTAAATATTAATTTTATTAATCATGTAAAATCTGTTAAACGAATGGATTCCCCAGGATAAAAACCCTTGTGTGATCACCACATCTTTTCAATGTGTAATTTCAACAATATCATTGGCCAAATATGAAGACAACATGTTTGATTGGTGTGTCTATGTGCTGTGCTCTATTAGTTTTTGTGAATAAGTGGGTTTTGGTTGTGGTAGTGGTGTGATTGTGTGTACGGGGTAGTACTGGCAGTTTGATGGTATCTCAGTTTGAGAGATTTATTGATTGTGGAATGGATAGACTTAATATGAATTAGGATTGAATCAGGGTAGTGGTTGTGCAACATGGCTACAGGATGGTTGTGTCATGATTTCATGTTTATGGGTGTGTGAGGTTTGGTGTTGTTGTGGAGGGGGGATTCCATGTTTAGTTGTGAGAGGATGATTGAGTGGGATAACTAGGAAGAATGACAGTTGGAAGTGGATGAATGGGTGTTCATGAAAGGGGAGTGTGAAATCGGTTGTTTTACCTTGGTCCTTCTTCCTAGTGTGTCTTGGATAACAACGTGACTGTTCCTTGTGCTGTGTTTGGTTGTTTCCCGGGTAGTTATGAAAATAAATAAATGATTGACTTGATAATAAAGAATGATTTTTTTCTCTTTAAATGGATTGGAAGAGGTGGTTTGATGTTTTGGTTGTGGCTATTTTGTGGTTGTGTATGTATGGCTAGTAGAAAGGGCAGTTTTGAGTGTGATGGTTGTATGTTTGGAAACCTATAGTATGGGATGAGTGTTTTTTACTAATATATATAAAATTTTTGTTCCTTATGTTTTTTATACACACCCCACACATGTTGAGAACTATGTTCCAAACATCCCCATTGTTATGAGGGAGGGTGCCTTTCCCAACATCCCAGTGGGAGGATGGATGACTAGTTATTGACTTTACCCTACTCCCTCTTCTAGGCATTGATCACCCAAGACACTTCGGGAAGGTTGTAATGACTTGAGGTTTATTACTAGATTTATGGTATGAGTTGTGTGATAAGTGGTTTGTTTCCCAAGTGTCTTCAGGATGAGGCCCGAGTTTTTTTTAGTCAGGGTGTGGTATGTGTGAGTCCTTGGTGTCTACAGGCAGGAATGTGGTTTGGTTTGTGGCCCCGGTGTGTGTGGGAAGGTTGTGACAGTGGGGCTTGTGGAAGCGCGTGGTAGCGGTAAGACATTTTCCGTTAGGGATGAGCAGTTAACCAGTGGGAATTGGTGTGGGGTACCCAAATATCGATGTGCTTATTATATTAAATTTCTTGATTTGCGTTACTTAGTGAGTGTGCCTTGTTGAGGTTGGGTGGTTATCATTCCTTCATAGGTTATATTGGTTTCTTCTGTTTTTTCACATGGGAATTATTATTCTTCTCCCACTTGTGCATGAGTGACTTTGGTTCTTCCCTACCCAGTATACTTTAATTCTCACCCTGTATATATAAAACTATTTTCTTGTTTCCAGGGAGATTAAACAAACCGTGCAGGACCTTACTAGATCGGATGTTGGGAACAATTTCTATATCGCTGCTTAGTTTTATTTTTGTACTTACTTTGTATATCTCTTTATATTTCTAGCAATTTTACTTTAAATATGTGTATGTTGGAATGGATTCTAGTTTCATTATATATATATATATATGTGTGTGTGTGTCTTGGAGTTATTTGAGGTTAATATATCTTATCTCCCGATCATGGTTACTACAAAAAGGGAAATGCCACACAATCTTTCATGAAATCTCTATACCATTGGTGCTGGTCTCCTCCTCAGGGCCTATTAGAGATGGGACTTGGGGGTCATTATCTCTCCTTCATCTTGAGGAAGGAAAGTCTTGACATCATGTTATCCCTTCCCCAATCTTGAAGAATGTGGGTTATGAAATTCCCAAATCCAAAAAACATATTATTATATTAAATATATTATGGTTATTATATCAGAATGGTTTAAAAAATTGAATACGGTGGAGGAAGAAATGAAATGAAACACTCAGTTATGGACATTACCACTTCATTAGACAAATTCAAATGGTTTTAATCAAAACCATTCCTAGGTTTTATTTATGACCAAAATAAGAATCATTGGGTGAGATAAAGGAACGAAGAATGTTATTTGAGAAGGTATTTGGTGAACTAATGGGTTTTTTAAGTGTGAATATGAGAGGAGAGTGGGTGTCCTTTTATAAGTCGGGTGAGTGTCACACTTGTAATTCTTGAAAAGAAACATGTGATATCATAGTTTTTACATGAAAAGGATATTTAATGGTCCATTATAGAATCTATAATATATAATTTCTAAATATGTCTATTAAATTGGTTTTGGAATGCTTTTGGGTCAATTTTAACACTTATATTTTTAGTGGAACCCCCTAGTAAACCCATTTTTACCTTAATCATAGAAATTAATTTTTACTATTTTCACTATTCATTATTGTAAAAAATTTGGTAGAAATTTTTATAAAATGAAATAATTATGATTTAAAATTTTGAATTCATTTTACTAAATTCAACAAAAATATTTTTAAGAATTTAATTTAAAATTAAACCTCAAGATGTGTTGATAAAGTGGGTTTTCAAAGAGAAAATGTTCTAAAGTTTAAAAACTATTGTATAAAAATTCAATATGAAATTGATTATAAGTACTAAAATTGGATTAATAGATATATAATTGAACTAATTTTATACATAACACCATATTTTAACAATTTTATTTTTTAAAAAATATTTAATAGAAATTAACATTTATAATAAAAACAAGTATTTTTCACTATTCATCAAAAAAACTTCTTATGAGTAAGTTATTAAAAATTCCCCCTAATTAAATTTTTTTATGTAGATTTCAAAAAAAATTATTTTTTTGAATAAAGTTTCTAAAAATTTCAAAAAATACATTTATTATTTGTTTACAAAAAATAATAAAAAATATTTTTTGATAAAAATGTATTTTTGAAACTTTTAAAAACAATTCTAATAATTTAATATTTTTTTATCAATATGTTTCCTTTATATAAAGCAATTATAATTAATACTTCAAAAATAGTTATTGTAATTCATATTTCTATGTTTAACAAATTTGTTATAAATGTCATGTTTAAATAATAAAATTAATAATATATCACAGTTTGTTAAAACTCAATGTCACATGTAATACATGGTAAAGTTGGTGTTGGATATAACTCAATTTATCTAAAAAATGTAATTTAGTAAAACAATAATAATTCATAGAAAACTATGCGTGTAATACATAGGGTCTTAGGAAATAAATTATCAAATAACCTAGTATGAAAATACTTTTTGGTTAGCCCCACATTTTGGTCTTCTTGGACCAAGAAATCCCACCAATGCATCAATGAACTTCAATGAATATACCATATTAGAATACCCATTATTTCTGAAGGTATTTCCATATGGTTGAAGATAGTATTTATAGAATCTACACACAAATTAGCCACTTGGAGTCCACCCTCTCCAGAGAAAGATTATAGATTCTATAACTAAAACCCTTTAATATAGTTTGACATCATCAGCACTGATCTTGTAGATTCCCTCTCCATCGACAACAAAACACGAAGCAAGCTATATTATATCTAAAAATCCATAGCTTAATGTGATACTTCAAGAGGATCTATCCTAGAAACATATGGATAATTCTCATCACCACCTCCTAGTTCAAAATATGAGGCCACTACGAAGGCATCTGTCTACAATACTATATACACCCCTCATAAAACTTGAATAAAATTGTTCTTAATATAAGAGTTTATAGGAAAATGATACTAGACATTAATCCCCTCTATTATCTATCTCAAATATCAATGGAATATTATAACTCTGGTTCTATTACTAGCCCCATCTAACCATACATAGAGTAAACACAATATGGACATGAAGTCCACCCCATTCCTATAAGATCCATATCATCACACTTAAACATTTTAGTTTAGAGAAAATTTTCATAATTGGGGATTGATTAAATGAAATATCATTTACAAGTTATAGAGGAAAATTATTTATAAGTGGTAATTATTATTTTATTTAGATAATGGCACATAATAATCAAAAGAAATGTTCATGTAATATATTTTTATCCATTTGGAAGATCAGTTAAATGAGATTTTACAATACATTTCAATAGGAAAACACCATATAAATTATTGTTGAAATTTTAAACAAACGACCCTAATACCATAGCCAATTTACCTATCAAATACAACTATTCAAATGATGTGAGAATCCTATAAGCTTGGTATGATTCACTTACACACATAATCTATATATTCCAACTAAATAATAATATTCCCATAAATAATAAATTATATATCATATGCATCACTCAAGGTGAAATTGGTCAAAAATAGAAAAAGAAACCAAAAAAATCCCATACATGGAAACATAGGATTTTATATTAAGTGTGTTAGTTAATTCCTAAAAAAAGGTCCATACCATGTTCCAACAATTATTTATCTCCCATATACCTTACAAAATTTTCATAAAAACAAAAGTGCTCTGATACCACTTGGTGAAGACCCTTGATCATAGAACACTAATTTATGTGATGTTCAGTGGTGTCACATGACCTCAAGAACACCACCCCATACACCATAGGATACTTACTAGCAATGTGAGTCTAAGGTGGTATGGTGGGGAAACTATAACCTCATATCAAATTAAAATAATAGTGGAATGATAAAAATTATAAAAATTACAATAAATCAGTAAAAGGATATGTGGAGAAGTGATAATATATAAACCTAACCCATGATATATTGAAAACAATTTCCACACTATATCACAAATTCATATAACCAAAGAAGATAATATGAACCATTAATTCAAAATGAGTAAAAGTAAAAACCCATGAAACTCTCCCAACACTAATACCATGTCCTAGCCCAGTCTTATCTCCCATGATGCATCCTAGTAGTCCAAATTAATCATCAGTCACATGGATATTTTCCATGTCCTATCCTACAACCATGAAGTCAACATGGGTTCCAAATGATATCCCAAGAAGGGTAGGAGTACTAATTTGTTTTCAACTAATAATTATGTTTAAATAATATATACTCTGAGAATATAGTGCATAATAATGTGAAAAATAAAATAAAGGAAAAACATAAATAAATAAACCACTATTGATCCCTTGGTTCGATGGTGACAATTGGGATTGACCATAATTTTTTTGGACGAAACCAAATGTCTCTGATCAAAATAACTATAGATTAATAATTTAATCCAAGGATCATTTCCATGACATTCCAAATTTATAGTCATAATCCAAATCCAAGGACCGTGTCCAAGGTATTATAAAATGATAGTTTTAATCCAAATCTATGGAACATGTCCAAGGTATTGCAAACCATTAATCATGACCTTAATCCAAGGATATTATCTAAGGAATTATAAACCATTAGTCATAATCCAAATACAAGTAGAATGTCTAAATAATTCCAAACCATTAATTATAAAGTGAGTCTAAGGAGAATGCCCATGGAATTATGAAATGAAAATCATATCATTTAAATAGGCAATTCACCAAAAAAATAATTTAATTGAAATACATTAGTTATCATATAATAAACATATACACTAGATCATATAGAACATCCTTAGCGTCCCAAATCACAATCACATGATTATTTATTACGTCTATGACACCCATAGGGTCACCCCCTTAATTACTCATTTAATTTCCAAGGTAAAAAAACCACATGGTTGGATAATATCTCAATGTATCTTTCCAAAGGACTAATAATGTTAGATGATACGGTTCAATTTCATGATTTAGGGATACAAGTCATCAATTATATTTTAGGTCAATTTAATAGTATTTCGGTGTGACCACACATCATACACATTAAATAAATGGTGAGATTTTTAAAGGATAACATCAAAACCACCTTCCATATTCTCATAAACACCTACTTGTTCGATTTCATATATTGATTTAGTCACTAATGATAAGGATAAAAAATAGATGAAAACCCATAAGCTGGATATAGAGATGTACAAAAATTTAAATGGTTAAGAATCATAGGGGGAACCACAACCAATTAAATATGGATCAAGGTAGGGACACACTTGTAGGGTCTAGTCAAACTAGTTATGAAAATGATGAATTTGGTTATTTTTATAATTTTTATAATATTAATGAATTTAAATTTTTTAATAATTTAATTATGTCATATGGTTTGGAAATATGTTTTGTAAAACCATTCATCGATCGTGTAGTTCCTCACTATCCAACACATAATGTTTTACATGGTTGGACCATGGTTAGTGAAATTGAGATATAACCATTAAAATTTACTATACATTTTTCTATATAATTTTCTTAGTTTACACTGAGTATTTTCAGGGTTTGTAAAACCGTGTATCATTTAATTTCCTTTTTATGGTTGGGGTGTATGGTTAGCACTGATAATGTGGTAATGTTGTTCCCTAGACCAAAAATCCCATTTTATATATTTTCTAGACTTTGACCCCCAAAACATTCACATAGACTCTCCGAATCCCCTTAACCATATCCAAAACACATGAACCAAGAAAAGAAACAAAAATAAGGTGATTTTTAAAAAGAAAAAACACCTTAAGAATGAATTGAGCATTTAATAAAAACTATTCCAATAGGAAGATTTAAAAAATAACAATAAATAATTCAATACTAGAATTAGTGAAATGTTTTTTCTATGGGAGAATAGTAAATGAAATTATTTTAAGAAAAAAATGTAAAAAAATTAATGTTCAAAAAGAAAAGCATAAGAGAGTATGGAAATAATATTCATTAAAAATTTAAAGAAAAAGTGATATTCAATATTTGAGGTTGAGAAAAAGAAATAAGCACTTAAAGGGATAGTGATATTTATCTACTTTGGTTAATTAACCTATATTAATGGGGCCATAACATCATTGGTTTCACTGTGAATCAAGAAATATATGTAATAAATTGAAAGAGAAAATAAAACATGGACTACCAAAACTGTCTATAGGTTATACTCTCACTAATATAAAGTCCCATGAACTTGAGATCAATGAATCACCTTATTTTAAGTACCAAGGAATGAATTAACATGATGCACATGATGAAGGAACATTATACAACTGTATGATACTAAAAAACCCATAGGAAGGGAGAAATTGTTCAAGAACCCCTATTAGGGATTGATCTCATCTTTTGAACTCCTAAATTCTCAGGATTGATAATGATTATCATCATGTCCTGTAGGTTAATCATCTTCCAACAACATCACCTTCTTATAAGTTCATGTGACACAAACTAGACTGTATGTAATCCAATCACATGTAGCTAGGGATTTTTGATCATCTCCAGGAACCAGGGCCATGGGTATGAGCTTTGAAATCTCTTACCGTTTCTCTCTCAATATACTTTTTTATAACACCCCATGTTTTTGAAAAAAAATTATTTCCATATAATATATTTTTTCTTTAATAAATATGTTTTTATATTCTTTAAAAAGAATATAAATGTATTATAAATCAATTTATATAATATATGAATCAAATTAAAATTTCATTCATTCAGAATTTAGTATTATAACAAAATTACATGAAACCATGTATTACATACAATATATTATTACATTTCATGAATGATTATATCCTTTACAAAAACATAAAATATATTGAGATAATAAATATAAATGAATAAAATATTAAAAAATAAGAAATACCAGGGAACATATTCACTCTTGAAAATCATTATTAGTATAATTAAGATTATAATGTGAAAAAACAAAACTAATGTATAAATAATTTCATAAATTACTAAAATAAAATTGATGGAATGAGATGTGAAATATGATAAGTTATAATTCAATTAATTTTTAGAAATAAATTTTTTTAATATATTTGTTATTTGATCATTATAAAGGGTATATAGTTATTGGTGGTGGTGGCGCCATTGCTAGAATGTGCAGCACTGGATGATGCTCAATGATGGTGATAGGAGGGGTATCCTACACTCTTTATATTAAGTTTCTTCAGATCTTAGACTCATCGTTATTATAATATCAATGTGAGATTTGGTGTATGGGTTTCCACGTTTTTGGCGATGATACAAGGTTGTGCCGGTGTTGGGGTAAGAAGTAGGACCAAGAGAGATGGTTAATGATAGTGGTAGTGGAGGAGGCCATCAAGTGTTCGTGTAGTTCATTCGTGGTTCAAGAAGAATTTGATAGGGGTTTGGTTTGTCCTTTGGGACTATTTGAATATATCTTTGAGGCTTTGGAATTTTAGAAATAGTTTATGGAATTTTTCCACTAGTCCTTCAGGACCTAATCGAAGGGTTTCTAGTTAAATGATGAGACCTTAAAAACAACTCAGTGCATTTGTAAGGCTATACAACATAGTAACATGCATGTATCACTAGGTGGGTGGCCTCAAAAGTGGGATGAGTGTGCTAACACCCATCATTAATACATATTTTGACATACTAATGGGGGACAGATGGGTGCCCTATCACATGAATATATGCATATTGTTATTATTTAGATGATGCAAAGCATCAAGTTAATGGTGTAGTGAGGACCACGAGAGCTTTTTTGGGTGGTAAACTCGAATGAGAGAAATGTGTGCTAGGACATATCATCAAGTATTAACCCATAAACTAATATGGGAAGGATGGATTCTCTTCCATGATGTGTTATACAAGAATGGCATATGTACTTGATAGGGGGTGACACAACATCTTCAATTGGTAGCACAGGTGAAATAGATATGGGAGGGGTAATGTGAAGTTTAACTAGTGCTTGGCATGATGCATGAACCATATTGGGACTTCAAGTCATCAATTTATGTCCAATTTTAGTGGTTCTATAATTAAGGTGACAGGGGAAATGCTGGTTACTAGTATCCTCTAGTAGTGGTCCTTAAGACCATTAAAAATTTGGGTGTCTATGTTATTGGGTCATTTAGAGGATGTAAGGTTCATTAGATAATGTATTTCCAAATCCTTGTTCCTAAGGGATTATGGGACATGTAATGGGTTCCCTCTGATCTTAATTAAAGATGATATTTCTTTACATAAAATAAGGGATATACCCTCAACTTATTATAAAAAATATATATTAAAAACAAGTAAAGTCAATGCAAGCTAATGTTGGGATATGGAGAAAGATGATAATGAATAATGTTTTAAGATGCATCTTAGAAGGAATCAACCTAAACATATGATTTCTATTGTGCATATCCTAAAGAGAAACAAGGACATGTTATAATGTGTAGAAGAGAGAATTATACACAATAGGTTATCTGGGAAGGTTAAGATGATGACTATTTAAAATCTCAAGGATCTATGATTAAATGAGTACAAAGGCTGGCTGGAAAAGTGAGGATCTATCCTTGTGTTTACAACTCATGAAAACTAGTTTTGAGAGTTTTTCTACACATATATGAAGTTGAAAATTTTAATTTGAGTTATCAAGAAGTTAATAATGCTTTAGATATAAATTATGGAAGCACTAGATGGATTTCTAGAAGCTACATTAGTTTAATGTTTGGATGATGCTTGAGAGTATAAGTTTTGAAAGCTTTGTATGTTCGGAAGTTACACGAAGTGCATTCAATGTAACTTGATGGAGTGGATTTTAGAAGACTTGAAGTTAAGGAGTCCATAGGAGATTTTATTTTATTTTACTAATGATACATTGAGATTTTTTAATAAGATAATGATCGAAAACATTGAATATGTTTAGAAGAAGAATCATATTGATGAATTTGGAAAAGTAAAAAATCTTATTTTGAATATGTAAGATATTTATCAAAAGAAAAACCCATCAATGGGGAAAACACATAGTAAAAAATATATTTGAAGTTGTGTATGTTTTAATAAGTTTTGTATTTTTTTAGGATGATACATATGTATTTATACTGATGATCAAATGAAAATGTGGAAAATGAGAAAACATTACACAATACATAAGGGATATATAACCCTTAAGTAAGGATAAAAAATTGAATAAATTAAAGAAAAGGAAAAATAATGTTGTAACCATTGGGTTTTAATGGTGGATTTTTTTTCAATTATAGGTTTATTGAATTTCATGTGAAATATGTTGAATTCTATAGAGTTGATCAAAAGTTAACATGACTTGAGGAGTTCAAGATATAGTAGGAAGAAATCACATCACAAGGTAGTAGAGAAAACTGTGAATGGAATTGATTTAAATTTATACATAAAACTCAACCATTATTAAATATTTGAGAAAGAGAGTAGGTTTTTTCAAATGGATTTTATCCACACCACAAAATTATAATGATGAAATTTGGTGAATAATTGAAGAAAATTTCACTTTCTAAGTCTTACTAGGGAGAAAATGTAAGTCTTATTATTTTTCTATATTTGGAGTTTTGGGGGGACATGCCTCTACAAAGGTGGTCATTCCATAATATAATTCTATATAATATTAATAGATATATTAGTTTAAATGGTTTCATGCCACAAAATGGGAGCTACACAAAAAAGATGATAAGGTGAATTTCAATGGTTCTAGATCTTTAGAGGTACCTAGACCATGGAGTACATGTAACACCACAATGAACTCATCAAAAAATATGATTGAAGAAGACCACACCAAGTGATTTTTTCCATACCATAAATGAATTCTTGGTGATTTTAAATGGTTATAAAAATTTGGGGATGACCACTCCATGAAAGATGGTTGTGCTTTAATAGTTTTAGAGTTTTATAATATCTATAAGAAATCACATTGTTATTTTTGAGAGAGTTAAATCTGATAAATGGGAAAAAATAAAAATACAGACGTTTAATAAAAAACATGGCACAATTTAAGAAACCATGGAGAAATATAATAGTTTTAAATAAGATCACACCATAAGAAAGTATTCCAGATTGTGAAGATAGTTTACTTGGGTAGTAATTATTCTTTGAATTTATTTAATAAATCAATCGAATTTTCTAACCTAATGGGCAGTGAATGGATTTTTTTAAAGATAAATTTAGTGTTTTATAAGTGTAAAATTAATTACACACGTTTTTGTGATATAATTCATTAATTTTATTGTAAATTTAAAAATAGGTGGTTGATAAAAACCAAAAAAATAAAATATAGAAAAACTGGAAGAACAGAGTGTAGGAAAAAATTGACTTGTAGATCAGGATTTGGAGAAGGATTCTGATGTTCATCAAAAACACCCTTGGTTGAATGATTTTCATTACTTTATTTAAAATCATTTAAATAGATCTTGGTGTCACAATATTTTATAAGGTTTATCTCAAAGAAGTGTGTAAATAAATAATAAGAGGGATTTCACCTTAATTAACAATTCACCTTTTGAAAAACTTAGAACATCTATAGAGTATAGTGTTAATCCCTCGCATGTTGATACACCATCAGTGTATACTCCATAGACTATCCCTTAATGGAGAAAACCATAAAATTTGTGAGTCCCTTAATTTAATTTCTATATCTAGATGTCATGTGTGATTAAAAGATTGAAATGTTTGTGGGGTTATTTCTAACATGGTGAAAGGACCTGATAAAGAAAATAAGAATTGAATATCGCAATTCACATCGTTTTAGGGTGTATTGATCATATGGGTTTAACAAGTGGTATCATATCCACCATGTTAATACCTGATGAATATATATCATGAAGGTTGGTGAAATGTAGAAAATTATTAATAAGAAAGGTGTTACTTTTTTTGATGTTTTTCACTTTTAGATAAAGAAAAATGACATGACATGTCCCTTATGATCTCTTGGATTTAATTTCGTTACTGCCACATTACATGCAATAAAAGAAAAAATTGTACTACGTTTTCAATTACTAAATCTGATAAGAAAATTTTTATTACTGATGTGAATGCTTAAAATGATTTATCAGGTGCCTTTTAGAACTAGATATATATATTAAAGTGATGCACATTGGAAAAATATATATGGAAAAAATTATACAATATTTATTTTGGGGATAAAATAGTGAAGGAATAAAATTTAAAAGTGTGACACAAAAAGTTGGATGACTTGAAGATGAGCCTAAATGAGAATAATAGTGGCTTTTTCAGTCCTCCAATTTATTTTTTCAAAGACATCCATGGACATGGTGATTATATAAAAGAGGACTACAGAAAAATATAACTTTAATAGGGCTAAAAATGGAATTTATCTTCATTAGAGAGGTTCAGAATATTGAAGTTATATTAAAATACCTAGTCTCTTATGAGTGTAAAAAAATATCTGATAAAAGGGTCCTTTATCAGGGATGAAAAAACACTGATAATGGGGTCCTTTATCATCGCTACTAAATGTAATGATAAAGGAAAACATTTATCAGTGAATTTAGTTAGCACTTATAAAGAGGACCTTTATCAGTGCTTATAGGAGCACTGATAAAGGATACCTTTATCAAAATTTATAAAAGCACTGATAAAGGAAACATTTATCAATGCCTTTTAAATTGATTATAAAGGGGCATACGATATTGTGCTATAATAGCACACAACATCACATGTGCAATGTGTTTTAATAGCACACCACATCACTAGAAATACCACCAAATATCTAAAAAATATTGTACCAAAACATATTTTAAATGAAATGAAATTTATAACACAAACATTAGAAAAAATACTATATTATAGACATTTCAAACATTGGTTTACACAATTACATAAGTATAAATTACTACATACATTCAAAATTCCCAATGTTTCTTTGTCTTTCCATCCTGACCCCGAATCATGCTATTGTCGAACAAACCACCCCTACTTGAGAAAAAGAAAACACTTTTATAAAAAATATTTTTTAAGTTATTTATAATATAAAGATATAAATTAACAAAAAAATTAATTTTAAACTAAAATTCAAGTCATGCCAGGAACACTATGTGTTATATTGAGTTATGGTAGATTCTTCCACATCACATCATTCCTTATCTGCATTCAAGAATTATATCTGTGAAAATTAATTAAATAATTATAATATAAATCTCTATGACTGTATCCTAGTGGTTGGGTACTTTGGTGTTGATTGGGAGGTCATGGTTTTGAGTCTCCCCCTGAAAAATTAGGCAAGTTTTCATTTTTTATTCCCTCTACCATGACTGATGTAATATAATTAAGTATAAGATGAAATAATAAGGAATAAAATTAAGTAATACTAGTTAGAATAATGAATCCTTTTCAATAATATCAATCACATAATGTATATGTTTAATGATAGATGAATTACTACACATTCAAAAATGAATTATAAATAATTTTTTTAAATTGTCAAGAAAATTCGAGCGTGTTTGCTAGGTTTTCAGTGACAGACAATTTTTGAACTAAAATGTTAATTTTAAACTGATAATGGAAACTTTGATTCATTCTGGGAACATTGTGTAATATATTTGGGTGAGATTTATTTCAATATATCAAAAATTACAAATTTATTATTTTACTAAAGTATCAAAACAATCCAAATGTGTTTTATCAGTTTTGAGTAGGTTAGGTGTCGTTTTTACTAAATTAGATGTGAATTTTATATAAAAACACACAGTTGGAGTCATAAATATTACAATGTGTGTCAAATTATGGTGAAGATGATTATTACATGTCTCAAATTAATTATGGATCATTTTACCAATGCATCAAAATAATTGTAATGTGTTTTCTTAGTTTTGAGAATGTCAGTGGTATTTTTACTAAAATTTAATTTTAGATTGGAAACACATAGTTTGAAATGTACCAATCACATAGTGTATCTGTTATATGTGAGACCAATTATTTTACATCAAAAATGAATTATGAATAAATTTATGAAATTATCAAGAAAATTTTAATGTGTTTTATGGGTTTTTAGTGAGTGACACTTTTTGAAATATCAATTTTAAACAAATAATAGACACTTTGAGTCATACTGAGCGCATTGTGTATCCGATTGAGGCGAGGCTGATTCCTACACATCAAAAATTACTTATGGATTACATTAATAAAGGATCAAAACAATCCAAATGATTTTTCCCAGTTTTGAGTAGGTCAGTTATCCTTTTTAATAAAATTGATGACAATTTTAAATAAAAAGATGTACATGGTGTCATACTGGTTATAACTTGCATTATATTATGGTCCAGCTAATTCCTAAACATATTATATGACTTATGGACTATTTTAATAAAGTATAAAAACATTCTAAATGCTTTTTATTGATTTTTATTTTTACACATGTCTTTTTTACTAATATTTCTTTTTTAAAATGGAAACACGCACTTGGACTCATACCGATCACATAATGTATCATCTGGATGTGGTAATTAGTCATACATGTAAAAATGATTTACTAATTTATGTTCTAAATTATCCAAAAATTCCAACTACGTTTGCGTGATTTTCAGTGGTTGACACTTTTTGAACTAAAATATCGACTTTTAATATTTAATAGATACTCTGAATCATACTGAGAAAAAAATAAGTCATTTTGAGGTGTGGAAAATTAAAAAAATATAAAATATTACTTATGGATAATTTCAATAAATTATAAAAACAATCCAAATGAATTTTCTTGGTTTTGAGGAGGATAGTTTTCCATTTTATAAAAATTGATGTCAATTTTAAATAAAAAGATGTAGCTGGAGTAATATCAGTCACACTATGGGTCATTTTGAGATTTATATGATTCCTTCATGTCCCAAATCACTAATGGATTTATTTCATAAAGTATAAAAACAATCAGAATGTGTTTTCATAGTTTTGAGTATGTTAGTAGTCTTTTACTAAAATTTCATTTTAAATTGTAAACATGCACGTTGATTCATACAAGTCATATAGTGTCTAGGTTTGATGTGATACTGATTCATACACATAACAAATAAATTATGAATTGTTTTCCTAAATTATAAAGACAATTTGAGTGAGTTTTCCCATTTTTCAGTGAGTGAAAAAATTTTGTATTCAAATGTGAATTTTAAACTCATAACATACACTTTGAGTAATATTGGGAACATTGTTTATTATATTTACATGAGGCTGATTCCTAAATAAAAAAATTACTTATGGATCATTATCCCAAAGTAACAAAACAATCTGAATGCATTTTTTTGGTTTTTAAGTATGTCATTTAATTTTTTTACAAAAAATATTATCGATTTCAAAATAATACGAATTAATTTTCTGGGAAATGATAAAATTGAAAATGAAATCATAATTATTTATTCATAGAAATGAGAATATACCAATTATCATGTATTTTTTATTTATATTTATGATAAGTTTTTTATTAATGAGCTTTTGAACATGGATCATTTTATATAATGAATGTAAACATGTATAATGAATGTTCCTTGAATGGATTTCACAAGAATTTTTGAAATTATATCATGAATCAAAATGATGATATAATAGCCCAAATAATTCCACCACCAACCAAAGTGAAACCGATTTATTTTTATATTCTTAAAATTTTTGATTCGGTTGATGAAATTTTGTATTTCATTATATTTTTAGAGTCTTTGGCTCAAGCCACTAGATTCATTTTCTAAGGGGTTTTCATTTTGATTTTCAGTAATTTAGGATTCCCTTTGAAGAAGGATTTTCATTTTTAGGTATTTATTCATAAAGAGGTTTATTTTCATTTTATTTCATGTTTCCTTTGACAACAATCCACCTCAATGATCTCAATATCTCAATTAATGTTAGTTGTTCCCCAATAATTCTCTCATAAACTTGCTGCCTTTTGTGTTTGATTACAATAATATTTATTCAAACATTTAATTTGTATTATATTACTATTTGATGATTAGATTTTTGTTGTATGGCTCTCATGTGACTATTATCTCCACTACTATGACCATTTATTTATAGTGTAGAAAATTCATGGGAAAGTAACTGTATCAGTTTTTTTGTTGTTATTTAGTTTGTTCTTGGTGAAGGGTTGCCTTCACACTTTAGTAATATTTGATAGTACTTGGAATTTTCTAATAGAAACTATAGGCTATGATTATCAATTTGAAAAAATAATTGGTGTTTGTTTTGTCTCTAAAAAAATCCTCCATTTAAATTCCTTTATAAAATCACTTAAAGAAGTGGTGAAATTTTTTTTCAATAAGACACCTAAAGCACTTTTTCAACGGCTCTTATCTTAAGTGACAAGTTTTTTATTCACACTTTTCAAAAATTATTATCAATCAAAATATTTGTATGATCCTCATTCTACCTGATTATTTAGAACATTTTTTATTTTCAAGCCAACTATTCGTCTCCTCCTCTGCATCGGTCTCCTCCTCAGTCTCTACCTCTTCCATCTACACTACCTTAGTATCAGACTCTAACTCCGCCTCCAACTCCATCTCTACCTCCCCCTCCCCCTCTACCACCTCCATTTCCAAACAATTTTATTTTTATGGCAGTTCAGTGCTTCTAAAATAAATTTCTCTTCCATTATACTTATCCTTTAAAAAAAGATAAAAAATAATATATAATTATTATGAAACTAATATTTCACAGCCTAAATATATTTCTAAGGTCATCACTTTTACTAAATTTAAAACATAACAAGTAATCACCTAAAATTGTTTTTGGCATACATTCTGACAACATGTACACTTCCCACTCATCTCTAAACAAATTTATATCTTCTTTTTAGTACGAAGGTTATTGGTAATATTGATAGTAATGAGAAAATATATACAAAAAAATTATTATGAAATATATTAAATGAAATTTTAATTACATTCAGATATTACCTGTTCGGGTATGTTAGTTTTTCATTATTTATGTTCTCTCTGATAAATTTTGAAAATACATTTTCCACAGTCAATGTCATTATCATGATCCAAACACTACAGAAACATTTAAAAAAATAAATAATTTTTTTGAAATGTTTTTGATAGTTAAATATTTGTTCATGTACTATAATTTGATTCAAATTATAGTAATCCACAATCTTTATCGTTTTAGACACTTAATTCATTCCATGACTTAGTCTATATTTAGTGACAACCCTATCATAAAATAATTATTGTTTAAAATCATACTAGAAAATATAATTCAATGTTTATCTATAAAATGTTAATTGTAGTGTATTATAAATTCACAATATAGATCATTTGTGGTCAGTCGGTTTGATTTACATGCATTGTATCCCAAAAATAAATCTTTGTGGTATCCATATTGACTTTGATTATCATCCAACGCTGACTAAAAAAACAAAAACAAATAAGTATTGAAAAAATTAAAAATATATTTTATGTGATTAGCATATAGAGTTTTACTCATGCATTTTAGGCATAAAAAAGAGTCTATCATCTGATATTTTTTTCTCAAACTCTTCGAGTAACTCATCTCTTTTCTTCACAATTTATTTGTTATCCAATGTAATTTTTGATGTGGGAATGATATATGGATTAATGAATCCAAATATTATTTCCCATGATTTCCCATTTATGTAGTAGTAATGTAAATCCATGTAGAAAATATGAATATTTATTAACTTTAATAAACATATTAGCTCATTATTTGGATAGATGTATTATGAAAATGTACCTTTTAATGTTTTCACAACCGAGGCATTCAAGTATTCATGCTTGAGAATCTCATTTACAATATCAAAACAAATTATGTTTTTCATGGAAGATCCAAATATATATTTTTCATATGGAATATAAGACATATTTACATCATTAAATGTGGTCTCTATATGAAGCTCTAATGATAATAATTGTTGTTTTCGAACTAGTGGGGATAAGGTACTCTCAGAATGTCATTTTGATATCTTGGTTGATTCACTGGATTTTCTTGATCCGAACATCCATTTTACCACTTCGTTATCCATATATAATATCATAACTCACATTAGGCCTTTTAGCAACAACTATTGTAGGTTATGCATATGATATTTTTAATACATAGCTCACATATCTTTATAATATTAGATGAACATTATACGAGATCTCTAATATCATCATTGATCTTTGTAATATCAAGATCAACAAGTGGAATAGGAAACTTATCCATCAAATCATGAGCTACCTCAATCCCCACTCTTTTGTGATCTTTTGGGAGGTTATTTTTGTGTATCTTGTCTCCTGATATATTATTCATTATACCCATTACAACAAGGTGCTGCATGGGTTTTGATAGATAAAAATCACATAACACTATACCTATCATAATTTTAGTAATATTAAGTTATTAGAAGTTATTTGATTAACATTTGGGATAATGAGTAATGAAAAAATTAAATACCTTGGGTATGGAATGCGGTTGGGGGGAATGACTGACCTCAGAGCTGGTGGTATCATTTGATTCATGTGAGAATCTTTATTCCACCACTTTTCCACTTTGATCCTTTATCATATATTATTCTTCCAAACCAGACCAAATAAAAATAGTGAGTAATTTTTTATCTACAGTCATCTCACCATATTATATGTATCTTTATGAGGGTTTATCTTCTTGAAATATGTTCAAGGAGAAACTCTAAAACCTAATCCTCTAATGTAAACATATTGTTTAGGCCGCTTCAAAGAAATGGAAAGTATCTTTTCTTTCTGTACGGTCATTGTCGATTCTTGTGTCTAAAATGTATAATAAATATAAAAATTAATAATTATTTTTATGTATTAATATTATAAATCATATAAAATTACAATTATTCCATACTTACACATGTTTCTAATACTATGTTTTTTGTTTTAATTGACTATTTTATCCCCTTATTTACATGAACCTCCTTCCATGGGAAATTAAGTGGGATGGAAGTGGATTCAGATATTAATTCATCATTCTTCATATAAACAAATGAATATATGTTGTTTCATATCACATAATTAAACTTTTATTTTTTATTTAAATTAACTAATAATTTATCCTCTAATGAATCACATTCTATCCTTTCTTTGCGATAAGGGTACATTTATTTTTATAAAGGTTATTTATTTTCAATACTCTTTTGTTGTTTCATAAATTAATAGTTTTGAATCAATTTGGATAAAGTTAAAAATTTCAAATAATATATTATCTACTACAATGCACCTAAAATAATATATCATTGAAACAATTGATGAAATCATTCCATGTTTTGTACTTTATAATGTGTTCATAACTAACTTGTGGATGGGTATTTACTTTACACTGATCATCCATAACACGTAACTTCATAAGAAGAGTTCAAAATCCTCTATTGTATTTTCTAGCGGTACATCAAACTAATTTATTATAAAAAACAACTAAAATAAATGAACTCTACAATTAATAATGATAACTAAATCAACGTTTCCTTATATAATTTTCTGGAAATATAGAGGGGATATATCGTAACATTACAAATATATCTTTCTAGAGGGTTTCCTTCATTATAGGTTAGATGTGGTGCCATGAATCAATATAAATCAACACATTCATCCTCTTTGTGACCCCATGATAACTAATGGACATTAACTTGTTGGGGTCAATTGGTTGGCCACATTGATTTCAACCAACCTAAAATTTTATACCCTGACTTATTGCCTTGATAATTTTATTCAACATTGTGATGCTTTATCGATGTTGTTTTTTTCATCAACATGCTTTTAGTCCCATAACAATTTGTTATTTTTGTCATCATCAATCTGTTCTTCCTTGGTATTGGTAACATCATCATTTGAATAAGACATTGTATGCATGAGTATTAAAACATTTAATTTGTAATGAATAACAAAAACCTAATCACGGTGAAAGTATTTGAGAAGGGTCTCATGCATGCTCTATTTCAAACAAGATGAACTCTTTAACTTTATCTTTATACTATTTTTTCAAATGAAAACCATTCATCCATTTTGAAGGAAAAGGAAAATTAAATTTAAGAAATGAATTACCCCACAATGGTAGGTGTCATCCTCCAAAACCATCCAAAATGTGAAAGTTATAGACTACTTTCACACTCATTAGCTTCATCTATTAAAAAACTATTATTTAACATTATTAGTTAATACTCATCCCTCATCTATTATGGAAATCTACCTATGTTTCTTGAATCAATCTAACCAAAATTTATCCCATACTTGGTATCAGTGATCACTTTGTATGACTACTACATAAAGTAGTTCAATCAATATAGAATAGATAGGGGATTAGTCTCCTGTGACAAAATACAATAATAATTGTTCGAGAGATGAAGCTAGTGATGATGGCTGTTATATAATTAAAACATTTTAAATTACAACTTTTTAATTTAAATTTTTAAATCTCATATCAAAATTATTAATGTTACATTGCACTACCATGAGAACATTAACTCATTATTACTAAGCTACACCGACTATAATCCATGTTATTAGTCCTTTTCCATCACTAGTATCTCAATTATAATAGATATGAATCCACTGTGGTTTATGTGTAGTGTGTGAGTATAAAAATAAACATTTAAATACTAACAAGGAACTTAAAATATACAATAAATATATTTGAGTATATGTTCAAAGATGTAACACTCAAAATACACATGTATGTAAAGTCATTATATATTAATAAGGAAACCATGGTTATCAAATGTACTGACTTCATTTCATACAAGTGAATTATACTAATCACACCATAAGTTTATACCATGGTGGTTCCCAAACATTCAAATAATTTCACTAATGGGAGGATAAGATTTGAATTATAGGAGGATAAAAAATTATTTATATCCCACTAGAAATAACCACATCACAGGTACCATGAGATTCAACTTCATACCCTTAGAATCCAAGACTATTCTATGATGAATCACTAACATGTTTATAGTAACTCAAATTATAACATACCATACCTAGATCTCACAAAAAACCTATAGCTTATTATTTTTTAAAATATGTTTATCCCATTTATACTTTAAGACCACTCATATGAAAAAATAACCTAGATGAAATCTGAATTATGGAATCTAACATATTACATTTAAAAAATGAAGGAATTAACACTCAATTATAAATTGAAATAAATTATGATTTCTTTAATCTATAAAATTTTCTATTTCTTAGTCTATTAATTTTTTCTAAATCATGGTTTTTAACCCCAAAAATAGCCTAAATTTTAGATTCTATTGGCCTTTCTAGAAACCATTTTCACTACATTTGGCCTCTTTGGAGAAAAATTTCGTTGACAAAAATGTATTGCACTTTATTTTTCTCCAAAGACTCCAATTGTAGTGAAAATTGTCTTAAAACATTTTAAAAAGTAACTGAGTATGTCTCATAAGAAAATGCCTATCAGGAAACCAAAAAAAACATTCATTATGTTTTGATTATTTTTTATGGGACATTTTTTGGTTTTCTTGAGAAGTAGAAAATGAAGAGTATGAAATGCTAAAAGAGTTGAGGAATGAGTTGGGATATTTAGTATTCAATGTCGTGGCATCAACTTTGATGAAGATTACAGAATAAAATCAAAGCCGGAGGTATGTCTTCAAAGAAATTTGTAACAAAAATGATGGGAGGAAGGATAGTTTTCAGGAGGGATTCCAATCCATCATCAAGTGTTAGAAGTAAATCATGTGTATGATAATGGATTAAAAAAAGGTAATGAAGGTTAGATGTACCAGAGTATTAAAGTATATTATCTCTTTTCATGACAGTTGCAATTTTCATGCAATACACATGCAAATGTGGACCTTTATGCATGAAGTGTGTTGTATTGTATATTTATCTTAACAAAATGATTCCTTATATAGACAACCTTATTTGTGAAACTTGTGGTCTTTTATATCATTAACAATGATTATGAATTTTTAATCCACAATCATAATCAAAGATAAATATCAAGAAACACATCTTTGGTACTCACATTGTAAAGGTTATATAACCTCTATAAAAGTATAATTCACTTTCCATCACAACATACCACCACCAACAACTTAATTCGAACAAACACTTTTCCATTTAACTAGATTGAATTTATCAATTCATTTATGGTAAAAATTAACACAATCATAAATATAATATAATAGTGTTAAGCATCACAAAATTTTCTAATATTAAGCACATGTTTAACATAACACCTTTAATAATTCTTGCATTTGGTATATCATCATCTCATTATTCAATAATATATTTAGCAGGTGAAATTATATTCTCATTCATATTGAGATTATGTATAAATAAAAAAATAATCACATGAAATAAAATATACCGAAATTGCCATAACATTATATCATTTTATGACATAGAAAAAACATTATTTATTCATTCTACTATATCTCCTATGAGACACTAATCATATAAAATTAATTAAGTGAAAATCCGAACCTATCATTCTATGAAATTTTATGAAGCTGGTTTCCTTAATAGATACACATATATTCATGATTCTTCTTATTGTCGTAAATATTTTTTCATCTTCATGTTCATGTCATATTATGGAATTAAGATTAAAACAATGACAATGCACACTTTCTAAAAGGTAAAAATAAATAATTTAATGCAAACATCATGAAAATCACCATCAATTGTAACAGCAGATGGTGATGCAATTTATGGTGGTCTCGTATGAAGCTAGAATGAGTTTACAGAGTAGGGGTAGTGTTGTGTAGGTATTGGGAAGTGAGAGTGAGAGATATGAGATGTATGCTTCGACATGATTAAGAACATATCAAAAATGAAAACTGTGAAACCAAAAAAATCCAACAACGAGATTGGAGAAGGGGAAAATCACAAACCTTGGATTATAGCCTTAATTCAACAGACAGAACACGAAGGAGTAGCACCAGAAGCAGATGAGTTCTATGAGAGATTTTTAATCACAACTTAATGAGTGATGGTTAGAGTTCTTTTAAATATATTGGGGATACTTTTATCAATGTTTTAAAAAAAGCAATGATAAATATCCCTTTTATCGGTACAAAATTTGTATGTTTTGATAAAATAAATATTTATCAATGCTTGTTAGCACTGATAAAATGAACCTTTATCAACACTGAAACTTTATCACTGATAAAAGATTTATAATTATAATTATAAATAAATGTTTTTAAAAATAATTATATAATTATAGATTTTTTATTATAACTTTATAATTATTTATTTATAACTACATTAATACTTTTTTAAAAAGAATATGTGTTTAATTATAATTATAAATATATAATTTAATAAATATAATAAATATACATTTAGAAATACATATAAAATTTTTTATTTGTAGTTATATATATATTTATATCATTATATATATTTAAATAATTAATATATATATAATAAATAAATATAAATATAAATATAGTAAACATTTTTATTCTAATTTAATCATTATAAATATATTTATATCATTACATATATTTATATAATTATATATACGTAAATCTATTTAATAAATATTCATAAATATAAATACATTCATCTTTTAGATATATTTATTATAATTTTATAATTATTTAAGTATATAATTATTTATTTATAAAAAACATGACTAATAATTTTAAAAAAAATAATATTTAAATTTTTTTATAATAATAATAATAATAATAATAATAATAATAATAATAATATATTCCCCATGGTGCAGCTTAGTTGTAGCTTCCGTTATGGGTCTCAGTGAGGTCTTGAGTTCATTTCTCGTCGAGTATATCCCTACATCGTATGTTGACTGCTTTTCTTTGTGATGCACCCCTTTCCCCAAATAAACTAAGGTTTCAACCTCAAATTATATATATATATATATATGTATATATATATATTATAAATATAAATATATATATATATATATAAATATAAATATAAATATAAATATAAATATAAATATAAATATAAATATAAATATAAATATAAATATAAATATAATTATAATTATAATTATAATTATAATTATAATTATAATTATAATTATAATTATAATTATAATTATCATATATTTACCTTTTAAATAAATTTATTATAAATTTATAATTATTTAAATATATTCAATTTATTTATAATTATGTAAATAGTTTTTTAAAAAATAATATTTATTTATAACAATAATAAATATAAATTTATAAATATAGTAAATATAAATTTATAAATATATTATTTATAAATATTTATTTAAAAATATATTTTTAACATTATTAAAGAATATATAATTTTAAGAACATGCATTTTAAATATGTGTGAAATTGAATAATTAAAAATGAATACACTTTAAAAACATTTAAAAAATGGATATGTTTTATTAAATAAATATAAATTACATGAAAAATATGGATATCTATATTGATGTAATGATGAATACATATTGAAAATAAAAAAACATAGTAATTAAATATATATAAATAAATAATAGAGAATGATTCAAAAAAATATGTTGAGAATGAACAAATAATTCCTAACTGTAATAATATTAAAATTAAATAAATTAAATTGTCTATTTTAAAATATATTATATTAACTGTATCATGTTATAATGAAAATCTAAAATATGCTAAATTTAACTAAATTACATAATTATTAGGTGTGTGTGTTGCAATGTAAGATTTCATTAAATGTGTAAATATTTTTATGTGTGTGTTGTATATAAAAATGCATAAATTATATATATGTATGTGAAATCAATGTTACACATGTTTGATATAAGTTAAATAGAAAAATCAAGAAACATTAAAAATGAATAAGACCTGAATATGTTATTAATTATTACATTTTATTCATTTTCTATACATTTATATTTAATATATAATATTTATTACTATTTATAATTAATATATATACCTATTATAAATATTAATTTTTTTTAATAATTATTTCATTAATAATTTTTTAAACAATTATGAAATTTATTGACTTTTAATTTTTTATTTAACTTTTACAATTTGATCATTTTTAATATTTTTTTTGATTATTACAATTTATTCATTTTTTATATCTATGTTTATTATATATTATTTTTTAATATTTATAAACTATATATATGTATATTAAATTTATTCATTTTTATCAATAATTATTTAATTAATAAAATGTTTAATTTTTTTCTTAATTTAATCTTTTTTAATTTTTATTTGGTTATTTTATTTTAATAGTTTTATATATCAATATATTTTCTGTATAATATTTATTAATTTTTATATAATTTATATATATATATATATTCAATTTATTCATTTGTATTAATAATTATTTAATTAATAAAATTATTAATTTTTTTTAATTGTTTTTAATTATTTCATTTTATTTTGGAACTTTATCATCCCTAAAAAAGAGATGATAAAGGTAATCCTATATCAGTGCTATAAATAATGCATTAATAAAGGGTACACTTTTTAGTGCTAAAAATAAAGCCCTGATAAATGATATATTTTTTATGCGCTATATAAAAGAACTGATAAAGGATACCCTTTATCAGTGCTAAAAAAGTGCTGATAAAGGGTTCCTTTTATCAGTAATATTTTAAGCAATGATAAATGGAACCCTTTCTCAACACTATTTTTAGAACTAATAAAGGTTACCTTTATCAGTGTTTTTTTCTTTCATTGATAAAGTCCAGAACTGTTAAAGGTCTATTTTGTAGTAGTGGATGTTAATATTATGTAAACTATTCTTAGAAGACTTCCACACTTCAAAAAATTCCAATGTTTCAGCCATTGAGGACCAAGATTTCAAAATTACGACTCTTCACAATCTTCACAATAAGGTGTTGGTCTACGAAATTTAGGTGAAACTAGAGAGGAGATTTAGATAATCATCAAAAGTGTTTTCCTTCAAATCCACAAAGAATCCAAGGATACATGAGGTCGAGAACAATGCGGAAGATATTGGTAAATAATTTCTATCAATAGTAGTAAGAATATTCATAGAAAAGGGAAGGTATGAAGGTAAACTATAATTTTCTTATTTTAATTTTTTATTGGTTGGGAACATCTTAATAATATTATCAAGGAATACTGACAATGGAGTTAATGATGAGATGATATCAACATAACAAAGAGGATTTACAATAAGATGAAACATTAAATTAGAAAGTTATTCTAACACCCCCCGAGACTTTATAATATTTCAAAATATTTTCTTTCTTTCTTTCTTTCTTTTTATGCAAAACTATTTTAATCTTACTCTACACACTACAATGAGTTGTCTTATGTTACACATAACCCAATTTTAATGAACATAAATATATTAATAAAAAATTATTATAACATATAACAAAGTCATTAAATTAGTAGTTATGAATAGTATTAAAAAATTAAAATTTTTATATTCCATATAATTTTAACATTTATCTTATGTAATTTCAAAACATGATATAGGAACAAATTCAATTTTTTGGAAAAATAAGTATTTTTAAAAAAATACAGTTTTTCCGCCTTTTGATAGCGCACCCATTTCATAATAAATATTTGACACTTTTATATATTAAATTTGAAAAAATAAAATTCCTCCTTATAAGCTTCACATAAAAAAAATTTTGGTCAAATTTTGGTAATTTTCTGGAAAGTTTCACATTTTTATTAATAGTATAAATACTGCATTTTAATTAAAAACTCCCTTTCCAACCAAATTATTTATATTATTATATTTTCATTTTAATTTATTTTAAAGTATAATTATATTTTGTTTTAGAATTTAATATAATTAATTATATTGGAATTATTTTACATTAAAATTGGATATAAACACATGACAATCGTTTGATGATTTTTAATTTTAAAAAACCCATTTTCTCATTTTGTAAACAGAAATTAATTTAAAATTAATTCTTGAAACTTATATGTTTTGAATTTTGAAAAATAGATTCCATATTTGGAATCATAATTTCTAAAATATGTAAATATGACCCTTTTATTTTTTGAAATTATGAATAGTAACCTTCATAATCATTTTTATTTACCACGGTTAAAGGGAAAATCAGGTAAAAAATGGTAAAGTTAAAATTATAATAATATAAAACTACCATAAACGTTGTCCTAATTATATTATATGACTTATGGGAAATCAAGAAAACTATTGGGATGAAAATTTTTTCTTTGGAAGCCACATGGGAGTGATAATGAAACTTATAGCATTTAATTTAAAGTAAAGGTAAATATGATTTAAACATGTATCTTCTAACTAAATAAAATTTATATGGGGTTATATAAGTGATATGTTCGACTATAAAAATTCATTATAAATATAAAAATATTACCTACATTATAGTTTTTTATTTATAATTTTTAGTAATTAAATAATTAAATTTATTTTTGACTCAATGATGATGCAATAATAGATTAATTAATGAAATAATCAAATAAATGATATTATAAATGTTAAAATAAATATTTTTTGAAATATTTGATGACATCCATGAATTTTATGGATGAATATTACACGTTAATATTGAGTAATGTGTTTTTATGAAGGAATCAAGTTATTATGAATTTCATAAAAAGTAAAGTATGAATAGTGTCAAAATTGAGATAATTAAGAATTTAAAATATAAAATAGTTTATTAAATGTTATAAAATTCATAAAAACTAATATTCTACCACATGGTTAGGATAAGTCCTAATATTTCATAAATCACAATTTTTATATTTGTTTTTCATGCTATGATAAGTACATTAACACATAATGTATAAATAACAGGATATTATGTTAAGATTAAAAAGGGTAAAATAATGGTTAAACAAAAAACATACGGATTACAAAAATATTCAAAACTTTTATAATTTTAGTTTTATGATGGGTAATTTACCCAGAATCATCTTATATTCAATATAATTGATTTTGGGACCATTTTTAACAAAAACATAATTTATATTAATTTAATATTTTGAGAGTTTTATAAAATGTCCCTCACCTATCTCATAAAAGGGAACGTATCCTTCTCTTTAATTCACACATAAAAATCTCTTTATCTTGACCAAACCTAACCAATTAAACTCCCAAATTCCCTAATTTGATCCTAGAGCTCAAAATTTTGGCATAAATCAAACCTAAGGAGTCCTTTTGTGAAAATCAAAAGGAGATACTCGAAAAATAGGTAATTGTTTTATCACCTCTTTCAAAGTTCATTCCTTCTTATACTTTCTATTTATATGTTTTTTACATAATAAAGTAATAAATCAAGTATATTGTACATTTTTTATGTTATTATAATCACATGAAAACCTTATTACTAATTTTATCTATAATAATAATAATAATAATATCACCATGTGTTTGTACGTATGACTTGTCATCTCCGCACCATGGTATAATTTGTTATGCAACACTACTTTTTTTGGATGGATATAATTATTATTATAATGGATATAAATACTTAATATTACAAGATAATTATTCTTTATAATTAAAATACAATCAAATTTGATACAATTTAACCATGAAGGGAATGCTATTGTCGGTCGTGCATACGTACGACCTACCATCTCAATGAGGCGGTGAGATTAATTCTTCATGTTAACCATTCAAGAATGATTATAAAATTTATATGATGAGTAAAAATATTAATTACGGACTTGATTTCATTTAGGATATGAATAAAATGTATCCTATTAAAAACAAACATGACTTAAATGACAAAAATGAATGGGAAAATGAAGCAGTTAACACCCGAAACAACAGTAATAGTGAAATATTATTACCAAAATGATATAAAAGGATCATATATGAAATCATAAATATGGATATGGACTTGGTATAATTTAATAACATGTTTTAACCATTATACAGTAGGCTAAATCACCCTCTACTAAAGGAAGATATAAGGTAAGGGTTAATTTCACAATATATTTATTATCTGAGATTGCATATATGTAAGTATCTACTGGGACATCCTTATCATTCGTGTACATATTTATTAAAATGTAATTAAAAATATTATCGATATTTGTTTGAAGTCATTTTTACCCATTTTTTACTTTTTAAAAAACGTTTTTATGAGAATATTTCATTCATTTTCCAAATGAGGTACTTTATAACCTTTTTGACAAATTAAGGAAAGAATGTTTTTTTAACTTATATGGCACAAACAGTTATTTTCCACCATTTTGAGGACTTAAAATTTTGAATATTTCATTACAATATTAGAGGTTCTTTTCAAAAGATATTTTTTCTTTTATATTTTTGTGGCTTTTAAATGATATCAAAGTAAAAAAGGGATATTCCACACAATGAGTTTTAATGAATTTATTAATTTATTTTCATCTATATCAACATACTTTGTTTGATTTTAGGTTAATTAGAGGTTGAATTATTATGATACAATAATTCATATTTTATTAAAGGTTTTATGATATATTTTAATATGGATGTGGTATGTTTATACCGTTCATGTTTTATGGTTAAAGTATTAACATTTTTTATGCTAGTTTTAATACAAATGTTTCTATTATGTTTCACCATTTTCATAAGTTGAATGAATCAGACTTAGTAAGTGGTGGGAAGGACATCTATAGCCCCTATATGAATTTATAGGTCTCATGAGACGAGATAGTGTCTTGGAACAAGGCCACGATAGTATGGTAATGGTCTTGGCACGAGGCCTTGATAGTATGGTTATGATGTCTGATGTTATGCATTTCCTCGTTATAAGATTTGTTATTGATATTGCCTGTAATTATTAGACTCATAGAATATACATGTTAAAGTTTAAATAGAATTATTTTATTTTTTATTTCCTTATTATTCAAAATATTATATTTAAAAGGCTTGTGTTTCAGTTCTATACCTTGCCTTAATATTTTCTGCTTATTTATGATAGCTTCCACTATATTGTCTATCCTTATTTATCATCTAAGATCACCCCTTTATTATGTTTCATTTTTTACCAGGATGTGAGGTAGTATATTATGTTTGACCTATTTGGATAGTCTAACGGATATGAGAGTTTTCAAAGGGGATAATATATAGTTTTTCATTTCAATATGTAATGTAAAACTTATGTTTTTATCTAGTATTTCCAATGATACTAAAATGATCGATCCTTTGATATTTTAATTTCTTGTGATCATGCCAATGTAATAAAATAATTCACCATCTCTGGGAAACTGGGGTTGGGGCATTAAAATTTGTATTAAAGGAAGTTTTTTACAAACCTTGGAAACTATATTTAGAAAAGCATTGGTTAGAGATCATTACCCTATAATAGACATTGAGGATAATTATAGAGGAACATCAAAATATTTTGCATAATGTAGAGATTATGTGAGTATTCCTAGGAAATATATCAATTAATGGATACTAAAAGGGGACATAGTTGGGGGCCATATGTACCTAGGGGTGAAAACTCTGACATGATGTTTCGGTCTTGACTTAGGGTAACTTTGTACATGACAACAACCCTTACTACACAGCTGATTTGACAATAATGGGGGATATTCTTATGATAATTCACATTTTCATTACAAACCATTATAAATGATTTTTGTTTAAATGTGTATCCAAATAAACTATTTTTGTTATTATGAGACTGTATAATTGTAAATATTCAATTAATTTTTAGTATTTTTCTAGTTTTTGGATTATACATTATGATATGATCTACCCTACTGTATGTCATCATTTAGAAACAGTGCCCAGTTGAAGGAATGAGAACTCCACCAATACACAAGATCCAAAGTGTAAGAAGGATCATATCATGCATGGTCTTATGCCAACATTTCAAAGGGAAATATTCTCCCTTATATTCTCATCATATAAAGAAATTGTATCATATGTTAATAAGATAAGTAAATAATTATAAGAGTCCTATTGTTTTGAAGAGAAGTAAGATAAGAAGAGGATGATGGAGAAATAGATGGATAAAGGGAAGTTGGGAAATAAGGATTTTCCCACATGTGATAACTGTAGGAAGAATCAACCTTGTAAATTCTAGAAGGGAATGAGAGTTTTTTATAAGTGTGGAGAAAAAGGGCACTAAGTTTGTGATTACAAGGGTATGAAAAAGGCATCCAATATAAAATGCTTCATCTGTAAGGATATGGGACACTATGTGAACCAATGTTCCAATCATCAGAGTATACCCTAGATGATGTTATTGGATAAAAATAAAGTTATGATAGTACCACTGATAAAGAGGAATGATTGTGCTTATGTTGTTAGTGAAGAATTATGTCATTTGAGTATTGTATCATTGATGTACTGGTTATATGAATTATGAAAATCAATAAGGATTGTACTATGATACTATTTCCTTTAGGATTTGAGATTTTATGGTACCAAGTAAAGTGGCACAGTTGTAAGTTAAACTTTTTGGAAAATATTTCTTTGAGGGAATGATAACCCTTAATATGTTTGAGATAATGATATTGGAATAAAGAGATTATTGATTTGGATAAATTATCTTGGATATTATTAGCCACCTTGAAACTGATTAGTGTTCTATTTATTCCACCATTTTTGGAGTTTACAACATTTTTGGATTTAAGGATCATATCAAGTATTCTATTTTTTACATAAGGAATAAGGAAGAACGTACATATTGAAATAGGGTTTTATGTTAATTTTTAGTATTACCATGTTTTTTGAGAATAAAAGATGAAGGTATTCACATTTTTTTTATGTGACAAAAGATCTATATTATGTTATGTGGTCGTCCTTATAAATTTTTGGATAGTGAGTTTAGACAGAAGTATTTTGGATAAGTCTAATGGTTGGAATGGATTATGTTAGACATTGGATAGTATTGTTTAAGGTTAAAACATTTAATAATATTATTTTTGGAATGTTACAATAATATAGTTTTAAGAAAAGGACAACCTGAAGGTCGGGTGACAACCCATCATGTCAAACATGGCTGTGGGAATCGAACACAGAACTGAAGTGTGAAAAGGATTTATCACCTACCACTGGTCTACATGATCTTCTGGTTTTGTATAACATTATTTTTTAAATGGTATGAAATATGATGTATAAATTCATTTTTTTAACCCTATACTATTAAGATACATAGAATCTGTTTTGAATTTTATTATCTTTTGGAGGGAAAGATGATTTTGTGGTATAAATTATTTAATGAATGGAACTCTACATGTCAAGTAAGTATACTACCTTTTGTTATTAATATATGAGGTAAAATAATTAGTCAACTCTAGGGAAAATATCATAAAACCAAGAATGTTTTACTAATAATTTCTTTTCCGATTAATCAAATGGTCCCTTAGATCACCACTAAATTATATCTTTGTGATTGTTAACTTTTTTATCATCATGTTCTCTATCACTCTATATCAGAACTTAATGGTTATAATTTTCTTTCATTTATATATTTTCATAAATGGAACCCTAGTTTGTGTTATCAATGGTGACCTTCTGAATTCCCTTTATTTATTTTGAAATTGAGGTCTAATTAATCTATTTTCCAACATGTTATTTCAAGAAAAATATTTTGAAATGTCAAACCCCTAGTTTTCATTCCTGAGATTAAATTGAGAGGATGAAATTTATTGAAGAGGAGAGAATGTAACACCGCGATACATTATAATATTTCTAATTTTTTTTATTTCTTACTTTTTATGAAACACCTTCCTAATCTTATACTACACAGTATAATGAGTTGGCTTGCGTTACACGCAAGACTGGGTTCTAATGAACAACAATATATTAATAAAATATTAATATAATATATAACATAGCCGTTAAAATAGAGGTTATTAATATTATTAACTATACTTTTAATTTTTATATTCCATATAATTTTAACTTTTATCTTATGTAATTTCTAGACATGATATAAGAACAAATTCATTTTTTGGATAACAGAATTATTTTTTAGAAAATTCAGTTTTACCGCCTTTTGATGGCACAAACAAATTTATTTAAATATTTGAAACTTTAATATATTAAATTTGACAAAATAAAAATTCTATTTATAATATAGACATCAGAATTTTGGTTGGAATTTTTTTTTGGAAATTTTCTGAAAAGTTTCACATTTTATTGAATATTGACAAATAATGCATTTTAATTCCAAACTACCTTTTGATTTAAGTAATTTTATATGATATATTTATTTTAATTGGGTTTAAAGTATAATTATATTATTATTTTTATCATTTAATATAAATTAGGTCATTGAAATTATTTTCACATTAAAATTGGATATATACACGTGTCAATCATTTGATGTTTTTTACTTTTAAAAAACCAATTTTCTTGTTTTGTCCATAAGAATTATTTTTAAATTAATTAACAAAACATATGTGTTTTGAATTTTGAAAAATGGATTGCATATTTCGAATCAAGAGGTCCAAATAAATTAAATTGGTCCCTTTTATTTTTGGACATTAAGAATATTAACTTTTGTAATTATTTTTATTTACCATAGTTAAAGGGTAAATCGTGTAAAAAAGTGTAAAAATAATATTATAATGATATAAAAATACCCTAAAATTGTTTTAATAATATTATATGAGTTGTGTGAAAATAATAAAACCCTTTGTATTCAAATTTGTTTTTTGAATTCCACTTGGATGTGATTATGATACTTCTAGCCTTTAATTTAAAGTAATAAAAAATATGTTATAAACACGTATCTTCTTACTAAAACAATTTTTATATGGGGTTATATAAGTGATATATTCGATCATAAATAGTCAATATAAATAAAAAAATTAACTAAATCATGGTTATTTATTTATTATTTTTAGTAATTAAATAATTAATTCTATTTATGACATAATGACGATGCAATAATAGGATTATTAATAAAAGAATAAAATAAATGATATTATAAATGTTAAAATAAATAGTGTTTGAAATATGTGATGCCATCCAAGAATTTTACAGAATACTATGACATTTTATGATTGTTTTAATGTATTTTTTCGATGGAATCATGTTTTTAGGAATTTTTAAAAAATCCATGTAGGAATAGTGTCTAAATTAACATAATTCATAACTTAAAATATAAAATTGTTTATTAAAAGTTATAAAATCCATAAAAATCTAAGATTAAACCAAAAGGTTAGGATAAGTCCTAATATGTCATAATTTTCACTTTTTCTATAATTTGACATGTTATGATAAATACATTAACACACAAATGAAAAATAACATGATATCCCAACAAGATTAACAAGGGTAAAATTAGGGTTAAACCAAATTGATAAGGATTATAAAAATATCCAAAACCAATCTAATTTTTAGTGTATTATGGGTATTCAACCCATAATCATCTTTTATTAAAAATAATTTATCTTGAGACCATTTGAAAATGAAAAGTAAATTATATTAATTTAATATTTTGAGAGTTTCCTAAAGTACCCCTAACCTCTCTTATAAAAAGAAACTTCATTTTCTCTTTGATTCACACCTAAAAATGCCATTTTTCTCGACCAAAACATACCCAAGTATGCTAAAAACTTCCATAAAATCTTCATAGAGTCCAAAATTTAGACAGAAAGCCAATCTAAGGAGTCCTTTTGATCAAATAAAAAAAAGATACTAAAAAAAGTGGTAATTGTCTTATCACTACATTCAAAGTTCTTTACTTCTTATACATCTTATTTCTATGTAGCTTCAATAATAAAGTAATAAATCCAGTATCTTATACATGTTGAGATTTTATTTTAATCATCAGACAACCATATTCATCATTTTATTCATCATACAAATAATAATATCACCATGTGTGCGTACGTACAACTTATAATCTCCACACCATGGTATAATTTGTTAATCCACACTAATTTATTCTGATGGGTATAATGATGATTATAATTGATATAAATAATGAATAAAACACTATAGTAATTCTTTTTAATTAATATACCATCCAATTATATAACATTTAACTATAAAGGGAATGATATCGTCGCTTGTGTGTATGTATGGCCTACTGTCTCCACAACACGGTGAGATTCATTCTCCATATTAACCATTAAATAATTATTATAAAATTGATATGATGATTTAAAATAAAAATTATGAACTTGATTTCATTTTTTATATGAACAAAAAATATCATATGCATAATAAACATGACTTACATGACATAATAAGAATGGGAAAACGAAGCAGTTAAAACCCAAAACAAAGGTAATAATAAAATATTATTACAAAAATGATATAAAAAGATCATATATGATATCATAAATGTGGATATGGTCATTTTAAAATTTAATAACATTCTTTAACCATTATACCAGAGGCTAAATCACCCTAAACTAAATGAATGTATTTGGTAAGGGTAAATTTCACAATCTCTCTATTATCCAAGATTGCTTATATATAAGTATATACTAGGACATCCATATCATCCATGACCATGTTTCATAAAATATAATTGAAAATATTGTCAAAAACAATTAATGTCATTTTTACCAATGCTTGACTTTTCAATTTTTAAGGGAATATTTCTATCATTTTCCAAATGAGGTACTTTATAACCTTTTTGGAAAACCAAGGAAAGAATGTTTTTTAACTTATACGGTGCAAGAATCAATTTTATGCCATTATGACGCCTTGACATTTTGAATCATTACATACAATATTACAATGTTATTTTCAAAATAAATATTTTCTTTTATAATTTTTTGGATTCTAAATTATTTCAAAACAAAAAATGGACATTTCCCTCAAAGATTATTAATGAATTTATTGAATTATTTTCATATATGTCAACATCCATTGTTCGATTTTATACTTATTTGAGGTTGAATTATTATAATATAATCTTACATATTTTATTGAATGGTTTATAATATATTTGGCTATGGATGTTCTATGTTTATACCATTCATGGTTTATGATTATAGTATTAAAATTTTGTATACAAGTATTAATATGAATGTTTATGTTATTTTTCACCCTTTTCATAATTGGAAATCACTGGACTTAGTAAGTGATAGGTGGGGCCTACTGTATCCCCTCAATTCATTGGTAGGTATCCTGAGATAAACTAACACCTTGGAACATGGCCTTGATAGTATGGTAATGATCTTGGCATGAGGCCTTTATGGTATGGTTATGATGTCCGAAATTATGCACATCCTCATAATGATATTAGTTATTGATATTAAATGTGATTAATCAACTAGTAGAATATCTGTAGATGCCAAAAAAGTCCGTAATTCCTAAGTGGAGTTTCGAAATGACGAAGCGAAGTCATATTTGGACCCCGAGACCTGGTCCGGAGGGCCAGAAAGTGTTGCGTGAAATAAAGGAGGAAGTAAGCTAAAAAAGGTTGGCTGCGCAAATGGAGTCTGGGATTCGCGAAAGGGCCTTGGCCTAGTATGAAATTTTTGCACGCCCGCACCCACGCGGTTCCTGTTTTCGCGCTGCCATATCCAGTGTGCCAAATTTCGTGTGCCACCTAGATTCCGCGACACTAGAGGCCTATAAATAGAAGGAGACCCCTTCCATTTATGGGTTACGTAATTTGAACCAGCACTCGTGCGCGAAATAGGACTTCCACGAGCACAATATGGCCTTTAGGTATTGACCCCTTTTCACGCAACCTTGCCCCAGGATCCGCCTTTGCGTGCAATCCCACTGGCTTAAGTAAAATTCCAAACCCCTCAGGGTTCCTCCGTTGTGCACAATTTATTCCATTTTGTGCAAAATGTTCCAATTTCACACAATTCCTTCGCGGAGTGTGGCCTTTTCTTAGGATTCGACCGTTGCCACTTGCGCGCAATTCACCTCCTTTGTGCATGATCCTCCTAGTCGTGCGCAATCCACCAGCCCCAATTACATGCCATCCTGGCATTTTGCATGCAAATATTCTCTTTGTGCGCAAACCCCAGGACCCCTTACCTTGACACCCCTCGGGTGCCTCCCTGTGTAGGTGCCCGATGTCCTCCATACCGGGCATGTGCGTCATGCGCTGTTTTCCCGTACGACATTCCAGGCTCGTACGAAGTAACCTCACGGTCCCTTGGATGGTGTTTCTCGTTGCGTTTCTTTGCCTCATGCTCCTTCACATAGGCATGCTAACATCTATTGCTTCTTCGCATAGCCATGCTAACGTGGACCCTTGATGGTTCGCCCTGCAGCCCCCCTTCTATATGGCCTTGTCGGTACCTTCCCTCCCACAGGGAGCAGAGGGTACCAGTTATGTAAGTCCTAGGGGTGTGGAGTGAACCCACCTCGTCCGAGCTACAGGACCCTAAACTTCCAAGAACCTTGTCCTCAACACATGATGTTAAACTGTGATCTGAACCCATTCCTTGCACGCAGGGTCCCCCCAGCTAGGACATTCTATACACCACTCATCTCCATGGGAATGGAATCACCCTCACATGGGATGATATCATCCCTTTCGGAGTGGCATTTGTCCATAGGGGAAGGGCTGCCTTAGAGCATAAGCCCCAAGCCTCTCTTGCAGAAGGTAGCACCCATGCACCTCCGTACTTCCCCACTGCCAAGGCCAGGGGAGGGTGCGATAGGGAATGAGGAATCTCCTTGGTTCGGTCCCAAATCCCTCTACCTCTGCACTTTGTCTCATCTTGGGACTCCGTCCTAGATTAAGTCCCGAAACCATGGGCCGCTCAACGCGTAAGCCCCTCTTCACTTCTCACGGACGAACCCTTTGCGACCTGATCATCTTGTCCCTACTTCCTCTTGTTTCTCACACCGAGCATGACCCATGGGGCTTAGAGTGAGCATTGATCATGAAATCCTCTTATGGTCCGCCTCAGAGCGTAAGACCCATCCTGGTGCACTACGAGGACTTTGATCCGTGCTATGGCATGGTACGTAGGAAGCCTCCACAAGGTTCAAGCCCACCACCCGGTCGTCCTGACCTCTTCACGTCAGTTCGCAAACTCCTTGGGTCACCTCTGAGTGTAAGCCCCAAATACCATCCAGCATGACGTTAAATTGTCTCCCCCATCCCGCATGATGTTAAACTATATTCCATCCCGCACGACGTGAAACTTTATTCCATCTATCATGACATTAAACTGTATTCCCTCGTCCCACATGATGTTAAGATAAATGCCATCCCACATGACGTTAAATTGTATGCTCGAACTACGTGGACTTTGATCCACACTAACGCATGGTAAGTAGGTAGCCTCCACGAGGTTCAAGATCATCACCCAGTTGTTATGACCCCTTAGTTTCGCTTCACCAACAACCATTGTGGGCCGCCTCAGAGTGGAAGCCCCATATCCACCACCACGGGCTGCCTCAAAGTGTAAGCCCCATATCCATCATTATGGGTCGCCTCACAATGTAAGCCCCATATCATTTATTATGGGCTACCTTAGAGCGTAAGCCCCGTATCCAATATCCATGTCCCATCCTGATCTCTCCCTCGAGCCCACGTGCCTCGGGAGGCTCATGCCCCAGCCCAAAGGCCTTACTCCCTTTGGGTCTCATCCATGTGTTTATCCTCACTGGTTGCCTTTTCAGGTGTCCCACCGTATCTTCGAACTACACAGACTTTGATTCCCTGCCACGGGGATATGTAGGAATCACCATGAGGTTCAATCCCATCACTTCATCACTTATCTTGATCCCTACCCGGGCCGCCACATCCCAGTGGGATCATGCCACCTCATTCCACTCCACAATATCCGGGAAGCCGCCCACGTGCTGTCCCCGACATCCTTGTTCCCCCTAGGGGGTTATTCAATCTGATCCTCTATCAGTGTTCCAATCAGTCCGATCTATCTTCGCAAGATGTTAAACTCATGGCATACCCCGTGTTAAACATGGGAAGCTAAAGAAAACCTTAGATACATGCCTATGGCATCCAGTCCCCCGCATTCGGTGTCGGATGCCTCGGGCTTCTGCGGCCTCAAGAATCCCTATAATAAGGGACAGAATATAGACATACCAATCCCCCAGCGTCAATACATGCCAACAACACCCCAGCATGACCATTCTCCTCACCGAAGGTTGATTCCCTGACCAGACCCCTTGGAGAATCTCGATGGAAGCAGCGTAATTAACTAGTGTCCATGAAGACATGGCACTGAGAACGAGATTCAAGAATACGTCTTAAATCTATGAGTGATACCCGGACTAGGTGACGAGCTCCGAGGAGGAATCCACGGAAGGAATAACCGACATACCTTCATCCCGGTTTTGATCAAGGAGCAGATGTCCCTGAACAAGGAACGGATGGCGCCTGCCTTTGGAAAGCAGGAATGCGGGGCCACAAGCCGCGCTTCCTCCCCTGTGTGACTGATATGCGTGCGCACCCCAGAGAAAGCATCGGAAACAGAAAATGGTGAACCCGACGTGAATCTATTCTCCTCAATACGGAGACCAGTAACATCTGGGGTGTCGGAAGATTAGCATGTCACCAAGTCCGAGCACCCAGCACCAGGATGTGAAACCTGCCAGGGGTTGGGGTAGTCAGGACGTTGAACACTCCATTCTGTGAAGTTTTCAGCGTGGATCCCTCTTACCGACCACGGAAGACGGAATAGTGTCGGGCTATTGGTTGTCGATTTCTTTTTCTATTAGTGTTAATGGGTTCATCTCCCTGCTTTCAGGAATTAGACCGCTACATCCGGAGCTCGATCATCACCATCCCACCGGCATAGGGGCAGGGGTAGTACCAATGTGGCCACCCTACATGGTTCCGCCTTTTCCATAGCTGATCTGACCGCTGCAACTATCGGGTGCTCACGCCCCCTTTCCCCATCAGAGATTCTCCAACGAAGGGTGATCAACGACCTTGTGCACAGGTACGAGGAGGAAGGGGTCATCCCGACCAGGGACATGGCCCATTTGGATCTCGAGGCAGCTGCGCCTCACCGCCATCGCTGCCCTCGAGGGCCACGCAGGGAGCCACTGCTTTCCACCCCGACGTTCAACTTTTTTGGGAGCCTATCCCCGGAATGCCTCGACGCATCCCTTCCCTACATCGATGGGGTAGGGGATGTCTGGGTTGGCACGACCAGAGACCCACTTCAAGGGTTCACAGTCAAGGCCCTCACTAGGCTGTGTCGATGCCGCCGCCAGACACCCTAGGCCGAGGAGCTGGCAATCCATGTGCCCGCACCACCAGCTCCAAACCATCTGACCCGATGCTAGCATCAGGTGCGAGCAGAAGAGGATGCCCGCCCTGGGGCATCAACTTCAGCAACCATTGTGGCCTGAGCCACTTATGACTCCTGTCATAAAACCCCCGCACATGTTGAGCAGGCGCAGTTACATGCCCAACCTGGATCGAGGCCCCGATCACCCCACAGGCAGGTTGGGTCGACTCTCCCAGTCGCCGGCACAGGCAATGGCCACCGCAGAACAATTCGCAGCAGTTCCATCTAGTGTGAAGGCCTACTTTGTGCAACCATTCATGAAGGTATGGGTCCTCCCTCCATCTAACCTCGGCCCAAAGGCCTACCAAGCACCACCCTCGCCACAGGTAAAGGGATTCCCCATGATAGCAACGCCCTGGGTGGGGCTCTTTCCCACTCTCACTACACTGGGTACGGGGTCACTTCCCCTACCACAGACCGTGAGTATGGATCCGTCGCATGTCTGGTCACTCACCCACATGGAGGTCCTCCCCATATCCCTTTCGACATCTTCCTCAGTGCTCCTCGCACCCCGGACATCGATCCTCTCCACCCCATCATCATTGAGGCCAGAGGACTCCATGACGGAAATCATCCTTGCCCCGAGGAGCCACCCAGGGGAGGAAGGGACGTCGTCGCTGCAAGAGAATTACCATGGAAGGCCGGACGGAAATCAGACCAGTCTGTCTATCAGACTCTGAGGCGGAGTATGACTCGGAGATGGAGCCCTCCCCCTGGTCCTATGAGTCAAGGGCAGGGATAGGGACATGGCGTGTCAGCCTCGTACTCCCCGAATGCGAGGTCCATATTATCCCCGCCTCCTTCCGAAGGTATATCCAGGAGGAAGAGGACTTGGCGTACCACCAGGGATCAAACTTGCGGTGACCCTTGGCCTCTCTGGAAGAACCTTACACCTTGGTCAGAGATGACAGAGACCTTTTTTGGGGTTTGATGGTGGAAGAGCTACGACATAGCACACCCTTGGTAAACACAGACACCGTGGCGGGAGGACCGTTCGTCAGCCCATCCTATTGTGACGTGGCAGTTAGGACACTAAACCCTTGGAGGAAGAATTTGGATTTGACGGCCAATCGGCCTGCTTTTTGTATTCTCCACCGGCCAGCCCACTGACTCAGCGTCCTACCTCGGCACCGATGCTGGCTCCCCAACCACTCTCGGTTGATTAGCGGGGCCAGCAAGGGCTGGATCTAGAACCTGAGTTGTGGAGCTTCTAGACCATCCTCATAGTAGGCCACTTTCCTGAGAAGTTTTGGCCAGTCGCAGGGTCAGATTTTGATATACCAGAATTGCTCACCCCGGGAGAGTTTGAATGTTTCTGCCATACTCTCCGGGTGACTCACTCCTGTCTTCACCATCAGCAAGTGCCTTATCCCGGGATTCAAGCACATCTCAAGGATATCGGTGAGCAATGTCGTCGGGTCGACCTGGCCACGCTCCCCACGGTTCGGCATCCCGAATCACTTGGACACCATAGGACCCTCCAACAAAAATGCATTTAGAGTTTACAAGTACTCTGCAAAGTTAGCGAGGAGGCCACCCCCCACATACACGTTCGTGGATGGGGGTTGTATGCTGCCATTCTCTTCAGTGCAATTCGCCAGCAGCCCGACTCACCGAGTGGCTTTGAGGGCATGCCTCTGAGGGTTGCAGCGGTCAACAAGGTCGACCTGTCAGGAGATGGGAACAGTTTGGAACTTCTCGATGAGAAGTCACCCCCTGAGGACAGGCCACTACTGGAGCCATCCGAGAGGATTACTTGCCAACAAAGGAATATCCTAGGTCTCCCCGCACCCACAGAGGCGTTAACACATAGCCAGAATATCGGCAAGGGTAAAGAACATGTTGGGGCTATCAAGCTCTCCGACCCATCTGCCTCAGTGCAGAAGGCAGAGGAAGATCCCGAGAAGGCCATGCTACACCAACAGCTTGCTGAGTAGAAGAGGCTGGTCGATGAGCTCCTGGATGAACGCATTGTAGAGCGCCGGCCTAACTATGGTGATCCTAGGCCAGGACATAAGGGGCAGGAACAACTACCCCTCGATGATATTCTCCCAGGAAACCGCGATCATGTCGTGTTCACCGACAGAGGAGAGGACGAAGCTCATGGAAAGAGGGCACGATATGTTTTTCCAAACCCTCCTGAGTGGCGTGATCACCCAATAGATATCGCTTGGGTTCCTCCCACTACCCCAAGAGTCGCTCCACCAGCTGCCCCATGAGCTTCTGAGCTTGACTACCAGATTGAAGAGCCCGGAAATGCGCTTGTGGTTAGGGATCCCCGTCAGGACAGGAACTCACGTCCAGACGATCCGATGGCAGCATCATCGCCCACTTAGAGGCTCTGGAAACTCTAGAGGTGGCAATCCCACCGGACGACAAGCCATACCCAACATGGGTGGATGATATGCCGGCACATCCAGGATTTGGGAACCCCACTTTCTCCCCCTTTAACGGGACTGGAGACCCTCCACAACACCTGAACCACTTCAACTCGAGGTGTGGGCCTATGTTAGGGACTCCGGTGCAGTAGGAGGCTTCCAAGCTCCGTTGCTTTGTTCAGACACTAGAGGGGCCGACATTCATCTGGTACAGCCATCTCCCTGTCAGATCTGTGACTATCTTGGAGGACCTTCGCAGATAATTCCTCTTCCAGTTCAGTTCCACAACCCGGAAGACGAACATCACAGACCTCTTCAGGTGCAAACAAAGGCCCGACGAGCGAGTCGTGGACTTTATCGCCCATTGGAAGGGGCACACATACTTCCTTGACATGCCACTGGCTCAAGAGAAATTACTGACAATGTGCGTAGGGAATGTTAAGGCAGATCTATTTCCTTCTCTGATCACTCAGAATTACCCCGGAGGGTTCTAGGAATTCTCAGACAAGGATCAACGCCTCAAAGAAGCCCTGCAACAGGCCAGTCAGGCACACCCGCTGCCTCCTGTAATCCCTGCTAGGAGAGATGCCAGAGCTGAGCCCGCTACTGTGGCCCAGATAGAGGCCCCCATAAATCTAGAGTTGCTACCATTGAGGCCAGCTCCACAGCCCCATAAGAGTCCACCTCCACGAGCACAGCTTCCAGCCCAGCAGCAACTGCCTCAAAATCGGCAATCACCTCCATGTAACACACCGCCACAACCTAGGTGAGATAATCAGGTTCCACATCCTCAGCATGCTCCTCCGGCCCCTCATCAGGGCCAGCCTCCTAGAGCCCTCCTTCCAGACAAAAGGAATCAGACCTCCCCGTTTGACGATGCTCAGGTCCCTGGTTACTTTTGTAGTGCCTTGGTGAAGAGGATTGTGCGGCTGCCGAAGTGCTGGAAGCCAGAAGAGGCGCATCTCACTGATCACCCTAAATACTTCCCTTATCACCGGACCCCGAGGCACACCATCCAGCGATGCTACTTGTTCAAGTACTGGCTCCAAGACCATATTGACTACAATATAGTCAAGTTGGGACCATCCCCGACACATGTAGCAGGTGTCTTTGTGAGATTAGAGGGTAGTAGCGGCAATGGGGATGAATGACAGAAGGTTTCTGACCATGGGTCCTGGATGTATAACGACTGGATAGCCCGCAAGACGGTCACCTGTGCCCCTGGCATCATCCGTCCAACCCTGAATCAGCTAAATCCCATAGAAGCTACAGTTTCTATCTCAGAATTGTCATCCCATCCAGCCTCTTCCCAGAAGAGTAAGCGATGGTGGCGCATGAAGAAAGAACGCACCCTACCAATGCCATCACCATCCCACACTCTTGGTGACTTCATTCCCCCAGAAAAGGAGATCACTCCGAGACTCCACCTAGTAGTGTATGACTCCTCAGGCGACAGTTAGGTGTACGCTTATGTTAACACCATAGAGTTGGTAAATCCCTATTTGACTCCCGACAGTGGGGAATACCGGGTGGACCTTGTCGATGTCCCCATCCATCGCCAACGTCGGCGGAGCCGTGGTTACACAAATCGCCGGGGCATGAAAGTTGGCATTCCCAGCCAGGCTGTGCATGCCACTGAGACCAGACAGCAGGCCCAGTACAGAGCTCAGCACACTCGATCCCTTTATCCGGTGTCGATAGGTTCGCCTTCGCCACCGTTTGTGTTGCTGGATCAAGAGAAACCACCTCGTCCATACCGCGACCCTCTCCGCCCTACCACCAAATGACCCCAACCTTCCGGTCCTAATCTAGAAGCCGCTCTCCGGGCTTCAACTAGTGAACAACGTCACATGCCTAGTACCAGTCAGCCACCAGTCCCGCTGGTAGGTCCTATCATGCCTCCAATCGCAGAGTGGCCTTCTGTATGCAGAGGCTCGCGTTTGGCCCAAAAGTATGATGTTTTGAAGCACCTGGATGGCATTCCAGCAAGGATTTCTATCCTTGAGGCTCTTTGCTTTTCATCTGAAATGCATGAGGCACTCACCGAGGCCCTAAGGGGCCCCCTCCAGTTTGAGAAGAAGGTAGCAGCTGCAAAAGCCTTCCATGCTGAGGCAATTGAGAACGCCGAATGCCAGGAAGTTATCTCATTCTCTGGTGAAGATGAACACCCCCTCATACTAGGTCACATTCTCCCACTATACATCACTATCCAGTTCAATGGCATGGATTTTTGCCACTGTCTTTTTGACATGGGTTCTGGGATTAACCTAATCACAACTCGGACAATGCGGAAGCTGGGCATGTCTAAGGATGATTAAACTCCCTCCGACCTCAGGATCCAGAGGTATGACAGGACCGAGAAAACTCAAGTCGGAAGGATTCTCTTGAAGACCAAGTTTTGTGGCCTAATTTCTAGAACCAAATTCATGGTTATCTGCCAGGACACCGCCTACAACGTGTTTATGGGTAGGCCGTGGCTCCACCTTCACGCGACGGTCCCCTCATCATATCACCAATGCCTCAAATACTCCCTTAATGGTCAAGTATTCCTGCTCTTGGGAGATGTGTCTCCTTTTACCTCTTGTGAATCCCGTTACCTAGACGCCGACTATTACAAGAGAAAGGATAAGCAGATTCTGGTAGGTGAGGTTGAGCCTGCCACTGTCACAAGTGATCCCTGGGTAGGTTTGGATGACCCCTATATCTTCTGAATCCATCGGTTGGTAGAAACGACCCCCGACAAGGGGAATTGCTTTGTTGTTTTGGGTACAATAGGAAGGCATGTTCCCTGGTACATGTGACGGCAGAAAATCACCTCGTACTCCTACACCAACCAGGCCCAGGTGATCCCGAAACCTCCTACCCCTGTATGGTATCGGGGCGTCAGGCTCATGGCAATGACGGTACATCATACATATCTCTTCCTCCGGGTTGGAATTAACCATCTCAAGCCGACGTGCCACTGCTACTTTGATGTCATCAAGTGTGGCCCTATGGGCCGAAGACCAGATGTGATTGGATCTACTTCCTTCATCGCTATGGTCTCAGTGGCGCTGGAGTCTCCTAATATGATTAACACTACAGACAAAGCTGACACTATCCCCCCTTCAGATCCTGGTGGCTTGGAAACGACTCCCCCCATGGAGGATCCCTCCACAGGTGGAGAAGAGGATCTAGAGGATGCTCCCCCTGCCTTTGAAGAAGGCGTCTCTACAACGGTCGATGAAATGGTACATGTGAACCTTGGTAGCGAGGCAGATCCGAGACCCACATTGATCAGTGCCACCATGCTCCTCGAGGAGCAGCAACAGTACGTAGACTTTCTTAAACAGCATCGTGACGTGTTTTCCTGGAGATATGATGAGATGCCAGGACTAGATCCCCAGGGAGCCATCCACCGCCTTGGTCTCCCAAAAAAACCATCATGGGTTCAACCAGCCTCCAAAAAAGATGCACCCTTATCACAGTGCCATGGTTGAGGCTGAAGTTGACAAGCTTATCAAGTCCAACTTCATCAAGGAAGTCCAGTACCCCAAGTGTCTAGCCAACATTCTGCCAGTCAGGAAGAAGAACGGGTAGATTAGATTCTGCATCGACTTCTGTGATCTCAATCGACACTGTCCGAAGGATGATTTTCCCCTCCCAGTGACAGATTTTTTGATTGATGTCACGGCTGGGTTCCAAGACCTCTCCTTCATGGATGGGTATTCTGGGTACAACCAGATCCAGATGGCCCTTGAGGACAAAGAGTTCACTACCTTTAGGGCCCACAAGGTACTTTTGGTTACCATGTTATTACCTTCGGCCTAAAGTATGCGGGTGCCACCTATCAGCAGGCCATGCATCACATATTTAAGCTGATTCTCAGGACACTGGTGGAATGCTACGTGGACGATCTAGTTGTCAAATCTCGCCAGGACTAGGATTATCTCATGGACCAAGATAAAGTGTTTGGCTTCCTCCGTTCCCACCACCTGAAGATGAACCCACTGAAGTGTGCCTTCGGGGTCACCTCCAAGAAGTTTCTTGGATTTTTTGTCAGATACCGAGGAATCGAGATCGACTCGGAGAAGATCAAGGACATCATCCAAATGCCTCCCCCGAGAAATATTTGGGAGCTTCGAGGTCGCTAAGTCCACTTAGCCTACATACACTGATTCATTTCTAATCTCACTGACAAGTGTAATCCCTCTTCCCGACGCATGAAGAAAGGTTCCACCTATGAATGGGATGAAGAGTGTTAGACTGCCTTTGAGGAAATCAAGCAGTATCTGCTCCAACCTCCGGTCTTGATGCCACCTGTCTCCGGGAAGCTGCTGGTCCTTTACGTGACTGCCCTGGAATGGTCCCTCGATGCACTTCTTGCCCATAAGAACAACGAGGGAACAAAGAAAAACCTCTACTACCTCAACCGCATGCTCTTCGATACAGAAATTAGATATTCTTCCATCGAGAAGAGCATCCTGTCACTCATATTTTCCGTACAGAAATTGCGGCACTACTTGCAGCACCACGAGGTACATATGGTCTCTCAGGTAGACCCGTTGAAGTATATTCTGAACCAACCTATATTGACTAGTCGACTAGTGCGGTGGGCGGTGATCCTCCAGCAGTTCGACATCATGTTCATACCTCAGAAGGCTGTCAAGGGACAGGCATTGGTAGACTTTTTAGCTGCTCACCCAACCTCCGCGGATCAGCCACTGGATCTAGGTTTTCATGATGGGGTAATCCTCTCAGTCGATCATGTCGTCCCATGCTGGCAGATGCACTTTGACGGTGCCTCTTGGAGCCCCACCGATAGGAGACTCAACGATCCTAGGCTCAACAGAGCGGGCCTAGGTATCATCTTTATCACCCCAGATCAATCCATCCTACCATATTTGTTCCTATTGTTAGATGGATGCACCAACAATGAGGCTGAGTATCATGCCCTCATCACTGGCCTCAAGCTGGCCCTCGAGATCGACGTGCCCCATCTGCATGTGAAAGGGGACTCTGAGATGGTCATCAAGTAGGTCAATGGTGAATTTGTTGTCAGAAATCTAGAACTTGTGCCATTGTTGGAGTGCACCCTCAATATAATAGCTCAGTTCCCTTCTTGGATGGAGGTCGTTCATTTTCCCAGGTCACAGAATGATCAAGAAGATGCTTTGGCTAGCCTGGCTTCATCACTTGTGGAGCCTGAACAGGACGAACTGATTATCCATGTGGTTCACCGGAGGGTCATTGCTTCCATTACCCCGAAGGATGATCATGACCTGCGGGTGAACCATCTTACCGCTGGTGCCCCTACGTTAGGATCCCTGGGTACTTTCGATGCGGTGATCGAAATAATTCATGATTGGAGGACACAATTGGTTGAATACCTCCAAAGAGGTAATCTTACATTAGACCATAAAGCATGAGTGAATCTGACGCCACGCGCTACAGTTTACCCTTCAGAGCGGTCCCAGATTTGAGCAGATCCTTTACGGATGCGGATTTGATGGTGTTCTCCTCCTTTGCCTTCAAGGAGTCGAGATCCCACAGGTCATGAAAGAGGTTCATGTTGGTTCATGTGGCGCCCATCAGGCCGGGTCGAAGAGGTCTCACCAGATTCGGAGGCTGGGGTACTTCTGGCCCTCCATGATCTTTGATTGCATCAAGTTTTCCAAGAGGTACCATGCATTCCAAGTTCATGCTAACTTTGTGCATCAGCCACCGGTGCCACTCCACACTACCATGTACTCTTTTCCCTTTGCAGTCTGGGGGTTGGATGTTGTAGGACCTTACCCACCGGCGACGGCTCACCATTGCCGGTTCATTCTGACTGCTGCGGATTTCTTTTCCAAGTGGGCAGAGGCAATTCCACTCAAGGAAGTCAAAGCCCGTTCTATCGCTGAATTCATGAGTTCCAACATCATCTATTGATTTGGATTACCTCACACTATCCTCACAGATAATGGAACCAACTTCTGAGCATCCGAGTTGATGAAATTGTAGGCCAAGTACAACATTCGCTCTAACCATACCTCCCACTATCATGCGCAGGCGAATGGATAGATCGAGGCATTTAAGAAAACACTCTATAACATTCTACAAAAAATTGTTGATCAGAATAAGAAGCGTTGTCCGTACAAGCTCTCCAACGCCCTCTGGGCTTATCGGACAATGATCCGTAATTCCACCCAGGTGACCCCGTATTCCCTGGTGTATGGAGCCGAGGCCATCCTTCCCATCGAGATTCAGTATCCCTCATTGCGCACAGTGGTCTATGACCAGAAAGCGCCAGATAGAGTTGTCTAAATCCATCTAGATGAATTGGAAGCACTTAATGAGAATAGCCTTCGCGTTTTGAACAACCTGGAATGGAATCAGATCAGGATGGCTTGAGCTTTCAACAAGAAGGTTCGCCTCCGCTCTTTCCTGTAAGGTGACTTGGTACTGGCCCTCAGAGAGCCAATGATTCCTGGCAGGAAACCACCCAAGTTAGAGCCCAAATGGGAGGTTCCTTTCATCATCCATAAGGTCTATCCCAATGGTGTGTACTCCCTCGTGACCATGGATGGCTAGAGAGTCACTCCTCCCACCAATGGAAAGTTCCTCAAGCAGTACTTTTCCTGAACCTTGCGGTCCTTCATGACCCTAAACTGCATTTGGTCCATCACGACCATGAAATGCATTTGGACCAACATCTGGGGCCCTTTTGGTTCAAGTTCTAAGACCTTAAAATAATATCCTTGTGGTCCAGCATGACCTTAAACTGCATGCTCATCCTTACTACAAGACGTTAAACTGCAAGATGGTCAGGCCTTCCTGACTGAGGTCCAACCTTAGGCCCCTTGACCTTCTTGGGCCCCTTATCCCTAGTCCTTACCCTGAGTGTGCAGTGTGGTGTAGGATTATGTTCTCATTCATGATGGGGTACCCACCATGCCGTACACATTCCTAGATGAAATGCCACTCATCGTCCTAGATGACGTTAAACTGCGCTTCTAGAACTACGTGCGGCTTGATTCCCATCCTTATGGGATACGTAGGACTGCCTGAATATCTAGGTTTCAGGTCCATCCCCATCTCTTAGAAGATCCCACGATCTCCCAGTTACCTCAGTCTCTTGGCCTGTCCCTCCCCATGGGGGGATATATAGGTGTGGTACATGGTTTTTGGCACCATGCCCCCTTCTCCCAGGAATCCTCCATCTTTTGGATGCTCTCACACTAAGCCCTTCAACCCTTTCTAGTGGTCCGCTAATGTTCTTAGAGTACTCTGGTCTAGGACCTGGAGTGTCATATTCAACTTAGGCAAGTTTTTTTCACTTGTCAAGATTCATGCTCCCTTTCATTCGGGCCCCCGTTATCTTTCACACCCAGAGGGACCCCCAAGAACGGCTTGGATACAATGCCTAAGGGCTCTCCTACCATCAGATGCCAATGCCCCCGAGGGTTTCAGACAAAAAATTGTTACAAATCCCGTGTTGCGAACATGGTCAACGGTGGATGCTCATTTGTTTGTCCCCATTTTAGGCTAACATGACAGGATGCTGTGTTGCGAACATGGTCAGCAGTAATCTTCTGTCGTCACGCCAACTCCTCCAGGCCCTGAATGTTGGTTGCATGATTTTAATTATGTTCCACCCCATCATGTCAAGGTGGAATCTCGACACTCCTTGCACTAACCCTCAGTTCACCTCCACACGTCAAGCGGACAAAGCTGCATGACAGCGTCTCTCGGGGCTCCCGTGATCCGAGCACTAAGATTATATACTTGGGTTTTCTCTAAGGACCATGCTCAGCTTGACCCTCATCCACATGGGAAACGAGGAGTCACCCAGACATAGCGTTTCGGGCCCATCTCAGCTGGAAGCTAGTGTCTCCTGCCCCCTGATTGTTGGACCCTCGTCGGCTCTTTGGCCCGAGGCTCCTCTCCCGGAATCGCGTGCGGTGACTGTATGAGGTTATGTCCTCATCTACATTGGGTACGCCTTATCGCAACATGCATGTTCCCCCAGTTCCAGGCCATACGACCTTAAACTGTGCTGGTTGGTCCTACCACATGACCATAAACTGTGATGATATCATCTCAGCCCCCTGATGAAAAACAACACTGCATTGTGATGACCTCTCCATAGGGGACATCACATTGGGTATTGGTCAATTACCATACCATTTGTCAACGCATATATACGGCATGATTATTGTGGCGATGCTAGGAATTTCTACCTTAGGCCGGTCGCTCCAAAAAAGAAAAATCCTATACCTTCAAGAACAAACAAGATACATCAAATTCCACTTCTTTTGGTGTGAGGGCTAGACCCGCACACCTCTTTCATCCATTGCATAGGTACCATGCCGTGCCATGCCACCCTTACAAGAACTATGTGTGGCTTGTTATCATCCTTATGAGATATGTAGGAACGCCCGGACATTTCGTCTTGGGTCCAGCCCCAGGGATTACCAAATCCCGTCCCTCCTCACTATCAGCCCCTTGTACTGACTTCTTGGGGATTTGTGTAACTGCATCATCTGCCCTGAATAGGTTCGGGATACCCCATAGTGATGTTGGGAAGCGACATTTCTCTCACCAGAGAGGTCCTGTCTGAAAATTGGGATGATCCGTGACTAGATTAATACGTCTGCCTAATGAACCTCCACCACGGTGGCACAATTTTGGGAGTGTTGGATTATGTTCGAACAAACCACCACTTCACTTTCCATGCTTTGGGTGTCCCTTTATTCAGATCTTCATACTCTTTCATGTTTTATGGTACCCCCTAACAGTATGGATGCTCGACCTGTGGTCCGCCTGCTGTAACAATATGGATGACAGACCTTTGTTCCGCCTATTATAATAGTATGGATGATTGAAATACAGTCTGCCTGCTGTCCTAGGCCAACGTTTCGGATGATTGATCGACAGTGTTTGAGTTAGGCCCCATGTTACGAACATGGTCAGTGGTCAGCCATCATTAGTTGTCCCTATTTCAGGCCAATGCGATATGGATGCTGTGTTTCCGCCATGGTTAACAGTTATCCTCCATCGTCACGCCCACCATAGTGTTCCAAATTTGGGTAACGTGATTAAGTTTTTTCATTTCCCTATGTTCGGATGGATTTCAATTCCCCCGGCATTGCCCCGCTCATGTGTCAGAACACATCGAGGAGATGATATATTGACCGGTCTGAGGTACCCTCCTCTCAACGGGACCGCCCTCTCCTCAGAAATTCAGGCCCGATTTCGGATTCCTGAAGCTTGGTTGATGCCCCACTGTTAGATGAAATGATAACACAAGCATCCTTTGTTTCTCACATTGGGTACGACCAACATGAGCTTAGGGGTGAATTGTTATTCATTTTAGGATTATGGTTGAGAATATTAAACCGAAGGTACAAATAAATAGATTGGTCTATACATTGGATTGAAATATTGAGCAGTGAAAACAAATGTTCATGAGATGGCCAAAACAGAGCCTTTAAGGATCAGCGTGTTGGATTTATCTTTCCAATTCCACTACCCTTTGGTTGGTAGCCTCTAGGACTGCTTCTCGCTCCCTGAAGACTCTCTCTTCATCAACAGCTGCAGAGCGCGGTTTTCCAATCCTAGCTTGTGCCTACGCCCTTTCCGTTTGAAGTACGGTCATCTGGTGACTCGCCTCCATCAGTTGTTCTTGGGCATCAGCCAGCTGGGCCGTTAGTTGCTCCACGAGCTCAGAGCATGTTTCAATGAATAACTCCTTCTCTGCCACCTTCCCTTAGAGGTGCCAGACTTCTTTCTTCTCCCTTAGGAAATCTTGGGTGCTCACCGATCTTTCCTGACACTGGGCAATGTCAGTGCGCCGACAACTCTCATGTATCTTCTCGGCCATGTAATCACATACCTCCAGATGAAGGTGTTGAGCATAAGAATCTCTGGAACACAGGAAGCGCAGCCAGGTCTAGAGTGATCCCATCCACCTCAGCTAATCCATCTAAGGATGTTTGAGAAAGCGCTGGATACACTTCCACCCTTTGCACCATTTCATCTGGCTATCCTCTGCCACTTCTGAGTCTGAATCATCTATCTCCTCAAGATCAGCTAGCCGGTATCCAGGAAAGGTAGCCAGCAGGTCAGCAGCAGGATCTGCCTCAAGGTTTCCTTCATGAGGAATAAGATTCTCAACATCCAGGTGACCTTCCTCTCTCACCCCGACAGTGGATGTGCCTTTATCAGCTTTCGACCTCGCTCTAATGACAGCACCGATGATGTTCGTCGCCCCCTGCTCACCAATTGTTGGGGCCGACTTAGTTTGGGAGGTATGTTCTGGTGGAGGTGGTACGCCCGCCACTAGTCCACTCATGGACAGACCGGGATCAGCATCCCGATGAGCCTCCAACACCAAGATCACTGTACAAGAGCATCCTTATTAGTTGGGTTTTCTAGCAGTAATTACCAGTAGCGAAGCATGGGACTTACAGAAACCCAGAGCGTCAGCCTCCGGTGTTCAGGCCAGTACAGTAGCTATCCTGGTAGGAGACCCCTTTACGCTTGTTAGTTCGATAATGGGTGTCGGAGCCCCATCTTGTACCACCGACGCCTCTCCTCATTCCTCTATTGGGGACACCTGATCAGCGCCTATGTGTTCATGAGTGAGATAGAGAAATGGATTAGAAATTTCAGAAGAGAATGGAAAAGGGATGAGGATGGATGAGGATAGAGACATACCTCGAGTATCTCGGTTATGTCACGATCAGAGCTAAAAAACTCTCCACTCTCCTGAAGACTCCCTTGGTAGGCCGCCCCTTGCGACCCCTCACCTTTGTGATCTTCTTATCCTTCACCTTATCCTTCATCTTCTCCTTCGCCTTCATCTTCTCCTGTTTCCTCCACTCCCTCTGACTCGTCATCACTTTCGCCCTCTCCCAGTGGCATCATTTCCGGATCATGATATTGGCTGAGAATCACTTTCACTAGGAAAGGTGGTTCTACACGGCGACCCTGATGGTGCGCGTATGTGTCCATGGCCGTTAGATATGCATGCTGCCGATGGAAGTTTACCCGGTCGGTAACCTGAACGAGCCTGACTTCTGGCATATGGATCCCATCTTGCATTATCTTCTACCAGAGGGCTTCGACGCTCATTGATTGTCGCAGGGTCATCCAGGCCAACCACAATACCAGAAGGATTGCATCATGGGAAGGTTCAAGCAGGTATCTTATCTGCTTCCCGGGCAGCTCTCTGGCCGCCTCGTGTGACCCCCTCCAGGAAACGAGGTCGCAGCGACACCACGTGATTTCCTCGCTGCTGAGGTCCCGGCCTGCGGATGCCTTTCTGCCGGATGCACCCTTGGTCCTCCCCTTCTAGCAGCACCTGGACTTCTCCCTCGTCGCCTGGGTTCCACGCGGGTAGTCTCTAGTTTCCGGACTCACTTGTGTAAAATCTCCTCAGGGTATGCGATAGTCCAATGCTCGGCGTACTCGGTTGATAGGCCAGCGTTGACCCCAATGGGAGGAAGGGTAATGACGTCACCAGAGCCATAAGTGGTGAAAATTAACCAAATATGGTGAAGGATGCAAGGATTCTTCTCCTCCTAGACATCTGTGAATACCATCTTCGGCATTCGTTGGAGACACCCAAACTGCCTGGCGAATCGGGACAACACATAAGGCTCAAAGATGATCTTCCTATCAATCCGAGCTACAAGAACCCCACCTCGGATACTCTAGGGGTATTCTTGTTGCTCCAATGAGAATTTCCCATTTTCCACCATCTGGTCGGCCGAGGTGGGGGAACAGGATGAATTTGAAATTGGCGTGGTTACCGATTTGGATCCTTACACCCTCCTCGTTGAGCATCATCGGTGCAACCCTGACAATATTTAGGAGAGAGGGCCACAGGCCGTTACCCGGAGGACAAACAGTGTTTAGGAAGGTGTACCCGCCAAGATGAGCCGTCACCTAGCCGTGAAAGCTTTGGAAGGGGCCACACACCCTCCAAGGCGACCCCCCTCTGGAGATGCATCCCAGAATGGCATACAACCTAGCTAGCATGGAGACCCCCAGATTGAACCTTTTGTTGGCGGCCATGGTTCCCACCATCACTAGGGTTTCTGGACGACCGTCCATCCTCGCGTCCCGCACCGGTAGGAGCCACCCTCTCAGTAAGGTGGCAAGGAACCCGGCATACCGGATGTTCGGGTTCCGGTCCTCAATGATGTGGTAGCCCCATGATTGGTATTTCCCCGTCGCCATGATCCTCCAGTATGATCCGTTCTTTCTCCTCTGAGCCGCGGTTGGGAACCGTTTTCCCCGTCCCGTCATCTTGACTGCCGGGTCCTTCTCCAGGAACTGGCTAAACCAGTCCTTGTAGGAGATGTTCTTCAGGAAATCCTTCACCTTTAGCCTCTCTTTGGCCAGATCCAGCATGTTCCATGTTAGCATGGGGGTTCGTGATCTGTCCTCCCTGGTGTTCATTGGGGGGAGGAACTCTTCGTACTGGTAACCCTCCAGTGGGATAACATTTATGAAATAGAAGTCCCAGAGATTGATACAAACTTCCCCATGGTGAAAATGGAATGTGTTGGTGTTAGGGGACCACCGGGTGAACAGCTCTGACCCGAGTTCTGGTTGACGGTGGAAGTGGAACTATGACGTCCACACTGCCTCGAATAGACGAATGTGCCACATATCAGCCCTGAATTGATCACACATATAGCGAACCCAGTACACCCAAGCCCACTCACTTGTGAAGTTGCCTCCGGACCGCAGGTCCCAATCTTGCAGCCATCCGTTAGTGTCGTCTGTGATGCTTTGACGGAACATGCTTGCATAGAGGGCTGGAGAGCTCTCCACAATAGGATCACCCCCAGCAATGGTCATGGTTCTTGGGTTCAGGACATACAGATCCATGTGTCTGGTCTCCCTGGATGGATGGCCATTATTGGTAATATTGTGGCAGGGAAGGTTTTCATCCCAGGTCACCCATGACCGCGGTGTTTCCACCTCGAAGCCTGACAGTGGAACCTCCTCCAGGATACAGAAGTTCCAGAGTAGGAGGTTGTTGGATATAGGATACTCCTTCTGGGCAGGGGTTAGAAGGTTGAACAAGGTAAAGTTGTTGGAAACAACCACCTGGGCACCATAAACCTCTTCATTTGCCTCCATTTTATCTCTACGAGCGGCGAATTCCCCCTCATCGACTTGGTACGTAGACATCTTGAGTTCTTTGAGAGTTGCACGAAATTTGGATGGGTTGCGCGAAATCCGGATCGGTTGCATGAAATCAGAAAGAGTTTCATGAAATCTGGATTTGGGGTGCAAAATTCCGGAGCAGGGCACAAAATCAGAACCGTCGGCGCGAAATATCTCGAGTTTGGGCGTAAATACGGCCGAAATTCAAAAGTTATTATGTGTTAACACCACGTGTTTTCTGTGCCATTTCCAAGGTAATTTCGCACGTCAGAGATCAGAACCTATCACATGAGAAATCATGATTACAGAGCATGGGACCCAGGGCCCCTTTTTATAGGAGTGGCGGGGGTTCCGTGCTGCGCGGAAAAAGAATTCAGCTCCAAGTGGGAGTTTTTCCCGCCTCGTTATCTTTTTCACGCAAAGGACCCACGAAATCCAGCCATTCGGTGTTTCGGCATTTCCCTCAGAATCCGATCGTTGCACCCTCTCGCCGATCCAATTCCGAGGGGGGGAATTTTAGACGCTAAAAAAGTCCGTAATTCCTAAGGGGTGTTTCGAAATGACAAAGAGAAGTCATATTCAGACCCAGAGACCTGGGCCGTAGGGCCTGGAAATGTTGTGTGAAATAAAGGAGGACGTGTGCAAAAAAAATTTGGCCGCGCAAAAGGAGTCCAGGATTCGGAAAAGGGCCCCAGCCCAGTGCGAAATTTTTGCGTGCCCGTACCCGTGCGGTTCCCATTCTCATGCCACCATCTCTGGCACACCAAATTTTGTGCGCCGCCTGGATTCTGCGACACCGGAGGCCTATAAATATAAGGACACACCTTCCATTTCTGGGTTGAGTAATTTGAACTAGCTCTCATGCGTGAAATAGGACTTCCATGCGCGCAATATGGCCTTCAGGTATTGACCCATTTTTGCACAACATTTCCCCGGGATCCACTTTTGTGTGCAATCCCACTAGCTTAAATAAAATTCCAAACCCCTCAGGGTTCCTCCATTGCGCGTAATTTCTTCCATTTCATGCAAAATTTTCCAATTGCGCGCAATCCTTTCGCGGTGTGCGACCTTTGCTTAGGATTCGGTCGTTACCACTCGTGTGCAATTCTCGTCCTTTACGCACGATCCTCCCAGCCACACGCAATCCAGCTGCCCCAATTACACGCCATCCTGGTGTTTTTAACGCAAATATTCTCTTTTCACGCAAACCCCAGGACCCTTTACCTTGAATCTACTTGGGTGCCTCGCTGCGTAGGCGCCCGATGTCCTCCATACCGAGCATGTGCGCCATGTACTATTTTCCCATACAGACTTCCAGGCTCTTATGAAGTAACCTCAATGTCCCTTGGGCGGTGTTTCCTGTTGTGTTTCTTTTCCTCATGCTCCTTCTCATAGGAATGCAAACAACTATTTCTTCTTTGCATAGCCACGCTAACGCGGACCCCTCGATCATTCGCCATGCGGCCCCCCTTCTATACAGCCTTGCCGGTACCTTCCCTCCCACAGGGAACAGAGGGTACCGGCTATATAATTCCTAGGGATGTGGAGAGAACCCACCTCATCCGATCTGAAGGACATTAAATGGTCAAGCACCCTATCCTCAACACATGACGTTAAACTGTGATCCGACCCCGTGCCTCGCACATAGGGTCCCCCCCGGCTCGGACATTCTTTACACTACTTGTCTCCACCGGAATGGAATCACCCTCACATGGGATGATATCATCCCTCTTGGAGTGGCATTTGTCGACGGGGGAAGGGATACCTAAGAGCATAAGCCCCAATCCTCTCTTGTAGAAGGTAGCACCCATGCACCTCCGTACTTCCCCACCACCAAGGCCAGGGGAGGGCGCGATAGGGAATGAGGCATCTCCTTTGTTCGGTCCCAAATCCCCCTCCCTCTGCGCTTTGTCACATCTCGGGCCTCCATCCTGGAGTAAGTCCCGACACCATGGGCTGCTCAACGTGTAAGCCCCTATTCACTTCTCATGGACGCACCCTTTGCGACGTGATCGTCTGGTCCCTGCTGCCTCTTGTTTCTCACACCGAGCATGAATCACGTGGGCTTAGAGTGAGCATCGACCATGACATCCTCTTATGGGAAACTGCAAGAGGATAAGCCTTATCCTGGTGAACTACGAGGACTTTGATTGGTGCTAAGGCATAGTACGTAGGAAGCTTCCACGAGGTTAAAGCCCACCACCCGGTCGTTCCTACCTCTTCACGTCGGTTTGCCAACTCCTTGGTCCACCTCTGAGCGTACGCCCCAAACACATCCCCACATGACGTTAAACTGTCTTCCCCATCCCGCATGACATTAAACTATATGCCATCCCGCATGACGTTAAACCGTATACCATCCAGCATGATGTTAAACTGTATTCCCTCATCCCACATGACGTTAAACTGTATGCCGTCCCGCATGACGTTAAACAGTATTCTCGAACTATGTGGACTTTGATCTGTGCTAAGGAATGGTACATAGGTAGCCTCTACGAGGTTCAAACCCATCACTCAGTTGTTCCAACCCCTTATTTTTAGTTCACTGACCACCATTGTGGGCCGCCTCAGAGCGTAAGCCCCATATCCACCACCATGGGCCGCCTCAGAGCGTAATCCCCATATCCATCATTATGGGCCGCCTCAGAGCGTAAGACCCATATCCAACATTCATGTCCCATCCTGACCTCTCCCTTGAGCCCATGTGCCTCGGGAGGCTCATGCCCTGGCCCAGAGGCCTTACTCCCTCTGGGTCTCATCCATACGTTCATCCTCACGGGTCACCTTTTCAGTTGTCCCACCATATCTTCGAACTACGCGGACTTTTATTCCCTACCACGGGGATATGTAGGAAGCCCCATGAGGTTCAAGCCCTTCACTTAATCACCCTTCCTTATCCCTACCCAGGCCACCACATCCCGGTGGGATCATGCCACCTCATTCTACTCCACAATGTCTAGGAAGCCTCCCATGTGCTGGCCCCGACATCGGTGTTCCCCCCAGGGGGTTCTTCAATATGATCCACCCTCTGTGTTCCGATCAGTCTGATCCGTCTATGCAAGACATTAAAATCGCGGCATACCCCATGTTAAACATGGGAAGCTGAGGAAAACCTCAGATACATGCCTATGGCATGCAGTCCCCCCGTGTTCGATGTGGGATGCCTCGGGTTTCCTTGACCTTGAGAATGCCCATAATAAGGGATTGAAGATAGACATGACAATCCCACAGCATCAAGACACGCCAACGACGCCCCAGCGTGACTATTCTCCCCACCGATGGTTGCTACCAGGACCAGACCCCTTGGAGCGTCTCAACGGAAGTAGCAAAATTAACTGGTGTCCATGAAGACATGGCACCGGGAACGAGATTCACGAATACGTCTTAAATCTATAAGGGAGGCCCGGACTAGGTAAAAATCTTCGAGGAGGAATCCACGGAAGGAAGAACTAACATCCCATCATCCCGGTTTCGATCAAGGAGCAGACGTCCCTGAACAAGGAACGAGTGCCGCCCGCCTTTGGAAAGTGGGAATGCGGGGCCACAAGCCGCGCGTCCTCCCCTGCGCGACGGATGTGTGCGCGTGCCCCGACGAAAGCGTCGGAAACAATATCCACATGAATGTATAAATGGAATTATTTGATTTATTATTTCCATATTATGCTGAATATTTTGTTTAAAAGGATTGTGTTTCAGATTTATAACCTCCCTTAAAAGTTTATTCTTATTTATGATAGCTTCGTCAAAATGTTTTATCCTTATTGAGAATCAGAGCTCACCCCATTCTTATGTTTTATTTTACCCAAGATATAAATAAGTATATTATGTTTTACCTAAAGGGATATTCTAAGGGATATGAGAGTTTTAAAATGGTATAATATGTATTTTTTTCATTTCCAAATGTAATGAAAAACACACGTTTGTATCCAGTATTTCCAAGGATACTAAACCGATAGGTCCTTTGGGATTTTTTTTCTTGTGATCATGCCAATTTAATAAACTAATGCACAGACTCTAGGAAATCAGAGTCAGGGAATTACAGCTAAAAATAGGTTCCAATAGAAAAATCTATCGAGTAGAGAATAAGATGTTAAATTTGAGTTTCTTTAAGATTCAGTGGATGTCAAGATAACAATGGTTGAAAGAAAAAATCATGTAAATGAAAATTAATATTAAACTGAACGTGTTTTCTACATTTAATTTGAAATCAAATGAATTCTTGATGAGATATAAATTTAGTGTAAGAAAAACTCATTATAGGTGGGTTTTTAGAGGGATCAAAAATATATGTTGATCGAATTTATATTGGAATTAATCAGCTGTAGAAGGTGGTGGATAATATTGAGGCGTCTCAAGCCATATCTGAATAAGTGATTGATTTAATCATAGAATTATTACTGAATAAAAGAATTGATGATCTCACTACCAAATTAGAATAATTAATAAAGAACTGTGGATCTCTCTTAGAAGAGATGGAGCCATTAAGAAAGAAGCTCACAGTTGAAACTAAAATGTACGGTGATAATAAAAATATTAAATTCTTGAATTTATATAACAATGAGTTGATTTAAATAGTAGTACGAGGTACAAGGATAATAGATATGATCATAAATTAACATAGGAACAAGCATATAAGAGTGGGATTAGATGTTTATTTGATAAATCTAAATCTCATATATTATGTATATAGAATAAAGGTGGGTAAAAAATTATTTAAGGCTCTCAACTACTAACGAAACGCCAATATTCAAGAAACTACTCCAAGAAAGGAGAAATATAAGGAGGAAGTGATGGAAAGATACTTCATTTGATGAAATTATAATTCTGTCAAATTATTTGACAAACAATGTGTAACACCCCAATCTTCCACGGTACGCTTCTCTTTTAATAATACAGTAGCGTGTGTTTTACGCAACTTCGAGTTTTAACACACACCACAACCAATCAAACTAGCCGTTATGAATAGTAATACCTACTTTTTGAAATTTAATAAATTTTATCTTTAAAAATGAACTTCATTTTTGGATTCGGAATATCAAAATTATCATAGGGTGAATTTTTGGTATTTTTTTGAAAACTTTCAATTTTTGATAAATAGTGAAAAACACTGAATTGTTGCTTAAAACCGACTTTTTATTTAAATAATTATTTATTTTATTTAAATTTTTTTAGGTCAAAATAGATTCTTAATACCTATATAAGTTCAATGTAATTCATTGGAGTCAGTTTATAATAATTTTAGACATATAAAAATTTTATTGAACTTTTCACTGTCTTTTACCCATCTCCTAGGAGAATTTGGAAATTCACATAAAACATAATTTTACCGCTTATTTGAGTGGAATTTTGAAACTATGAGAGACACTGTTAATATCAGGGAGTAAAATGTGGTTTAATAAGATAAAAATAATTTTTGGTGAATAGTGACTTTTTAATTTTATTTACCACGATTAAAAGTAAATAGGGTAATTAAAGGTCAAAATGATATTAATAATAACCTAACACAAGTCCTAATTATATTGGTCAAGTGTATCTAGACCAAAAACAACCTTAGGAATAAAATATTATCATTTAGGTCCACTTGGATTAGATTAGGACATTTATTATTATTTAATTCAAAGAAGAGTTAAAAGAGTTAAAATAAATGGTTATTTACTAAACCATTTGTAATATAGGGTTATACATAAGATAAATTCAATTATAAGTATTAATTAGAAATATAATACGATTTCCTACACAATGATATTTTTTTATAATTTTTAGACATTAAATAATTTAATTTATTTATGACACAATGATGATGCAGTAATTACCTTTTTAGTAAAATATTAAAATAACTGATATTATAAATGCCGAAATAAATATAATTTGAGACTTTTAATGAACTCCACGAATTTTATAGATTAATATGACATGTTATAGTTGATTAAATGAATCAGGTTCGAAGTAATCATGCTGTTATGATTTTCACAAAAAACAAATTCCAAATAGTGTCAAAATTGTCATAAAAGTGTTTTTAAAACAAAATTATATTATTAATTCATTTTTTATTCCTAAAAATCTAATTTTCTTCAAAAGGACTTGTATAATTATAGGTTTATCATTAATGGAACACTTTGGGTCACTTGGATGTATATAGTATGTTTATTAACAATATAATATAATAATACAAAGTGACATGGTAAGTCTCAAACTAATTAACTAAGAGTTAAAACTAAATGGTAAGGTTAATATAATGACCCAAACCTGTCTAAAATCTATTGGTTGAATAGATTAAGACCCTTACCCACCTTATAATTTGAAAAATCCACTTTGGAGCCATTAGAAACCGAATATGAATTTATTATAAAATAATACTTTAAATTTTTCCTAAAGAGTCACTCCTCCCCCTTATAAAAGGACACCACTTGTAACCAATTCTTCACACCTTCAGAGCCTTTTGGCTCCACCAAACTCTCACTGAATATCCTCCCAACTTCCCTCACTTCATCCCAGAGGCCTTAGTTTGATCAGAAATCCAACCTAACGAGCCATTTTGATCAAATCAAAAGGAAGAACCCGAAGAAGAGGTAACGTCTTCACCACCCTCTTTAAAGTTCCTTTCTTCTTCAACATCTTCTTTCCTTGTTATTTACATTCTAAAATAATAAATCCAGTATCTTCTATATACTGTGATGTTATTATAAATATGTAACTAACAAATTTATTATTTTATCCATCCCTTGAATGACATGTCACCATACGTGCGTACGTTCGGTCTACCATCTCCATGTTGTGGTGTAATTGTTATTCAATATATTATTATTTAGATGGGTATAATAATGATGTATAATTCATGTAAACAATAAATATAACATTATAATGATTCTTTGTATATGATATACCATCCAATAATATATTATTTTAATTTCAAAAGAATGATATTGTCGATCCTGCGTACATACGGACTACCGTCTCCATGAATGCGATGAGATTCATTCCCCATCGTATCCATTCAAGAATAATTTTCAATTGATGGTTAAAAATAATGTTTAAAGACTTAATATCATTCTGGATATGAATATTATACAATCTATCCATAAAAAACATGGCTTTTGTAACAAAACATATAAAATAATATGTGTAAGCTAACACCCGAAACAACAATAATACTATGAATTTATTAACAAAGCAATGTTAAAAGATAATATATGATATCATATTAATATATATGATTATATTATAATTTAATAACAATTATTTCACCATTATACAGGAGGTTAACCTACCATCAACCAAGGAAAAGTACAAGGTAAGGGTTATTTCACAATCTCTTCATTATCCGAGGTTGTTTATACATAATTATCTACTGGGACATATTTATCATCCACATCCATGTTTCTTAAAAATGTATTTCAAAAAATTCTTACTATTTTATAGAATATGGGTTAAATTCATTTATACCCTTATTTTACTTTTTATAAGATGTTTATAAAGGAATCATTCCGTCATTTTCCAAACAAGGTCATTTTTAAACTTTTCAACAGAATTAAGGTAAGAATGACTTTTTTTTAACTTATACGGTCTGTGTGGCTATTTTCTGCCATTATAAAATTACCAAAGCTTCCCTTACAAGATTATTAGAATATTATAAAAATAAATGTTTTCTTTAGAATTTTTTGACTTTTAAATGATTAAAAAAACAGATATTTCTCTCAAATAGTTTTGATTTCATCTATGTCAACATCCTTTGATGGATTTTAAGCTTACTTGAAGTTGATTCATTATGATACCAAACTTCCATATTGTATTGAAGGTTTTTTGGTATGTTTGACTATAGATGTGTTATTTTTATACCATTCATGTATTATGGAGAAATAATTTACATTTCGTATGGTAGTTTTAATACGAATGTTTATGTTATGTTTAAACTATTCATATGTGAATGCATTGGACTTAATAAGTCACGGATGGAGCCTGCTATAGCTCCTCAATGCATCGGTAGGTCTCATGAGACAAACTAGTGTCTTGGCACGAGGCCCTGACAAAATCTTATTTGCAGTCTTGGCATGAGGCCTTGGCTACGTGGTTATGATAGTCAGGAATTATGCATTCTATCATTATGAAAGTGGTTATTGATATTTCATGTGATTATTCGACTAGTAGAATATCCAAGTGAATACGTAAATGGAATTATTTCATTTTATCTTTGCTATATTATGCTGAAGTTCAAGTTTAAAAGGGTTTTGTTTTAGTTATACATTGCCTTTAATGTTTATTTTTATTTATGAAAGTTTCCGTTATATTGTTATCCTTAATGAGAATATGAGCTCATCCCTTTCAATGTTTTATTTTTCCCAGGATGTGAAGAAGTAATTTATGAATGACCTGTAGGGATAGTATGTGGGGATATGAGTGTGGACTATGGAGACTATGTTTTTTTAGTTTTCATTTTTATGATGTAATGTAAGACTTATGAATATATCTAGTATTTCCAAGGCTACTAAACCAATCAGTCTTTCGAGATTTGATCTTTCTTGTGATCATTCCAATGTTATGTAATAATGCACCGACTCTGGGTAACTGGGGTCGGGGTGTTACAGTTGGTATTAGAAGAAGTTTAATACAAACCTTGGAAGCTATATTTAGATAAACTCTGATTAGAGCATGTATACCTAAGATGAACTTTGCGGATTAGTTTAGAATAACTTCCTAGAATTTTGGTATTATAGATATTTTGTGAGTTTTTCGAGAAATACATCCTTGTCTGGATACGAGTAGGTTGAGGCAGCTCTGGCACAGATGTCCCTAGGGGTAAATCCCAAAAACACCGCTTTAATCTAGAATCGAATGAGAACTGGTGCATGACAACGGGCCTTGCTGCACTCTTGGTTATGAAACTCCCAAGGGATATGCTTAGGATAATTCTCATTTTATTTACGAACCATTATAAAGGGTTTATGAGTATATAATTCCTCAATGAAAACATTTTTATGATTATGGATTATATCCATAAACTGTTCAATTTATGTTAAGTGTTTTACAAGTATGGAATTATGTATGTTGATTCATAAACTGATCTAGTTTATGCCAGTATTTAGAAATGGATCCTAGTAGAAGGAATGGAAACTATATCAATGCATGCACTCCAAGTAGGTATTTCCCTCCTGCTCAAGATAATTATAGTGGAGCTGGTGATGCAACTGGTGCTGATCAACTAATCACCATACTGGGACAACTCACTCAGGTTATGAATAATAACCTTACCCATATGGAGAACCCTGATCCGCAACGTGGATGATCAATGTTAGATCGCTTCATGAGGTAGAAACCACCAAGATTCAATGGGAGTACAAATCCATTAGTAGCTGAGAAATGGATAAGTTCCCTAGAGAAAATATTTTAGGCTTTGGGGAGTAGTGAAAGGGAAAAAGTTTTCATGACAGTTTATCACCTCACTGGAGAGTCTAATCAATGGTGGTAATTGATTCAAAACAAGAAAGAAGATTATGAAGTATCTAATATGGAATTAATGGAGTTAAAATATATTTTCTTAGAAAAATACTTTCCTCATGACCATCGTGCAGATATGGAAAGGCAATTTCTGAGTCTGAGACAAAATGAGGATGAGAATGTCGCAAAGTATGAGGCTAATCTTACAAGGTTAGAGAGGTATGCTGCAGATTATATACGTAACCCAAGAAGTAAGATTGATCATTTCTTTGATGGGTTAAAACCATTTCTCAATCGAGCATTAGTCTCACAAACCTTCTCGTCGTACGAAGATATTGTCTCGTGTGCTATCAAGACAAAAAATAAATTCTCTATGTCTTATGACTTTAAAGCAAAGCAATAGAAGAATATATCCGCTGATCAATCTGGAAATGGAAATAAGTGGAAGAAGGGAAAAGTTGAAAATCCATCCTGTAGTAAATGTGGGAAGAAACACCCTGGTACTTGCCTAAAAAGAATGGGAGTCTATTAAAAGTGTGGTGAAAAAGGCCACCAAGATTATGATTGCAAGGGAAAGAGAATTTCTATCAAAGTGGAATGATATAATTGTAGAGAGATGGGACATTATGCAAATGAATGTCCTATGTGTCAGGGGAACTTTCCTCAGAAAAGGCCAAGGGACCAAGGCCAAGCTTATGCTATCACTACTGCTGAGGTAGAAGCTCTGAAAGACGTGGTGGTAGGTAATTTAATGGTTTCATCAATTTTAGAAAATGCATTATATGATTCTGGATCGTCACATTGTTTCATATCTTCCCAATTTTCTAAGAAAATTAGATATTTCCAATTTTGATTTAATAAGAGAGTTGTCAGTCAAAACCCCTAAGGGAATTATCATTGCTACAAAGTTCTGTAGATCCATTCCCATTAGGGCATATAAATGTTCTTTATATGCTGATCTCATCATCAAACCCATGACTGAATTTGATATAATCCTCGTTATGGATTGGAAAGAATATGTAGATGTGTTTCCGGAAGATTTACCTAGACATCCTCCAGAACGAGATGTTGATATTTCCATTGATTTAATTCCTGGATCAAGGGCTATATCGAAGACCCCTTATAGAATGGCCACTGTGGAATTATTTGAACTAAAGAAATAACTATAGGAATTGAGTAGTAAGGGATTTATTTTCCCTAATTCTTCTCCATGGGGAGCCCCTATCCTTTTTGTTAAGAAGAAAGATGGATCTATTAGATTGTGCATTGACTACAGGGAGATCAATTCTATAACAATAAAGAACAAGTATCCCCTACCTCGCATTGATGATTTATTTGACCCAGTGCATGGAGCTCAATACTTTTCAAAGATTGACCTTCGATCTGGATACCATCACTTGTGTGTGAAGAAGGAAGACATTCCGAAGACAGCATTTCGAACAAGGTACGAGCATTACGAGTTTATAGTAATGCCTTTTGGATTGACTAATGCACCCTCTATATTCATGGATCTAATGAATATATTTTTCAAGGAATTTTTTGATGATTTTGGGGTGGTATTTATTGATGATATCTTGGTATACTCCAAAAGCTATGATGACCATGAAAATCACTTGCGCATTATCCTAAAGACCCTTAGAAGACAAGAATTATATGGGAAGTTTAGCAAGTGGGAATTCGGGCTTCAGGAGATTTCTATTCTTGGCCATATTGTCTCTAAAGATGAAATTTCTGTTGATCCTTCTAAGACCAAGGCAACCCAAGAATGGCCAGAACTAAAAAGTATAACTGAGGTACACAATTTTATTGGTTTGGCAGGTTATTATCGACGTTTCGTCCAGAATTTTGCTCGGTTGGATAACCCATTAACGAAGCTCACACGTAAAGGGGTTAAATTTTTCTGGACAAAAGAGTGTGAAGAATGTTTTGAAGAACTGAAGAGAAGATTAGTCAATTCCCCTATATTGACTCTACTATCGGGGAATGATGGGTTCATTATTTATAGTGATGCATCAATAAAAGGACTTGGTCGTGTCCTTATGTAGAATGATAGGGTTATTACCTATTCGTCACCACAACTAATAATTCATGAGCAAAACTATCGTACTCATGAACTCGAGTTAGCTACTATAATCTTTGCCTTGAAGATATGGAGACACTACCTCTATGGTGAAAAATGTGATATTTATACTGATCACAAGAATTTGAAGTATATTTTTCTCACAAAAATAACTCAACATGAGGCAAAGGAGATGGCTTGAATTACTCTAGGATTATGATTATACAATACACTACCACCTGGGGAAGGAAAATAAGGTGGCAGATGCTTTTAGCAGAAAATATCATGGAGTTTTGAACATGATGAGAATCGAAAGGGATCCTATTTTCATGGATCTAGTAAATTTGGATATGGGAATCACCATGGAAGGTGAAACATCAATTCTTTTTCAAATGGTTGCCAAACCATCTTTACTAGAAAGGATTAAGAGTTCTCAGACCGATGATGACAAACTTCAAAAAAATATTAAAGCTGTGAATGATGGGAGACTGTGAGACTTTGTGTATGAAGAAGGAATTTTTAAATTCGGGAAGAGACTTTGTGTTCCCGGTATACTTGATCTAAAAAGGGAATTGTTAGATGATGCTCATAGCTCCAATTTTTCTATACACCCTGGGAGCACCAAAATGTATAGATATTTGAAGGAACATTTTTGGTGGGACAACATGAAGAGGGAGATTGCTTATTTTGTGTTAAGATGTATGGTTTGTCAACAAGTGAAAGCTGGAAGGCAACAACCTGGAAGAGTCATGCAACCACTTCCCATACCGGGGTGGAAATGGGACAATATTACGATGGAATTTGTCACGGGGCTACCAAAGACTCCAAGAAGAAATGATGCAATATGGGTTATTTTTGATCGTCTTACCAAGACAACACATTTTCTTGCTATAAGAGAAGATCTACCACTGGAACGTCTAGAAAGACTATATATTAATGAAGTTGTGAGACTTCATGGAGTACCCCTATTGATTGTTTCTGATCGTGATCCCTGTTTTACTTCAAGATTCTGGAAGAGTCTTCAGAAGGCCTTGGATACTGAACTTCATTTGAGCACTGCCTACCACCCTCAAATAGATAGACAATCAGAATGGACTATTCAAACCCTATAATACATGTTGAGATCATTCTCACTTGACTTTCAGGGTATGTGGGATCAATATTTACCTCTAGTGGAATTTTCCTATAACGATAGCTTCCATTCAAGTATTTGGATGGCACCATATGAAGCGTTATATGGAAAGAGATGTCGCAGACCAAACTGTTGGGATGACGTTGGTGAAATAAAACCTGTAGGCCCAGAACTAGTGGAGGAAACAATGGAAAAGCTAACGGTAATCCAAAACCACATCAAAGAAGCTCAAAGTAGGCAGAAGAGCTATGCCGATAACCGAAGGAAGGATTTGGAATTTCAAGTAGGAGATCATGTTTTATTGAAGGTATCTCCACGTAAGGGAGTTATAAGTTTTGGAAAGAAAGGTAAATTGAGTCCCAGGTACATTGGACCTTTCTAAATTCTAGAATGAATTGGGGCTATAACTTACTGTTTGGCAATGCCGCCAAGTCTCTCCAAAGTTTCCGATGTATTCCACGTATCAATATTGAGAAAATACAAGCCTGAACCAATGCATGTACTCACCTATGAGGAATTAGAACTAGAACTTGATATCTCTTATTGCGAAGAGCCCGTCAGGATAGTTGAAATGAGAGAACAAGGCGGAGAAACCGGATGACTCGTCTGGTAAAAGTTCTATGGAGAAACCATAAAATTGAAGAGGTAACGTGGGAACCTGAGGAACTTATGATGAAGAACCACCCGAGTCTTTTTATGAAGTAATATTCTAGAAATTTCAAGGATGAAATTATTTGAAGGATGGGAGAATGTAACACCCCAAGTTTCCACTGTACGCTACTCTTTCAATAATACAATAGCGTGTGTTGTAAGCAACTTCGAGTTCTAACACACATCACAACCAATCAAACTTGCCATTATTAATAGTAATACCTAATTTTTGAAATTTTATAAATTTTATCATTCAAAATGGACTTCATTTTTGGATTCAGAATATTGAAATTATCCTAGGGTGAATTTTTGGTATTTTTCTAAAAACATTCAATTTTTGATGAATAGTAAAAACATTGAATTGTTGGTTAAAACCGACAATTTATTTAAATAATTATTTATTTTATTTAAATTTATTTTAGGTCAAAATAGATACGTAATACCTATATATGTTCAATGTAATTCATTGGAGTCAATTTTTAATAATTTTAGACATATATTTTTTTTGAACTTTTCACCGTCTTTTACCCATCTCCTAGGAGAATTTGGAAATTCACATAAAACATAATTTTACCACTTTTGTGAGGGAAATTTTGAAAATACGAGAGACATAGTTAATATCAAGGAGTAAAATGTGGTTCAATTAGATAAAAATAATTTTTGGTGAATAGTAACTTTTTACTATAATTTACCGCGATTAAAAGTAATTAGGGTAATTAAGGGTAAAAATGATATTAATATTACCCTAAAACATGTCATAATTATATTGGACAAGTGTAAATCGACCAAAAACAACCTTATGAATAAAATATTATCATTTAGGTCCACCTAGATTATATTTGGACATTTATTATTATTTAATTCAAAGAAGAGTTAAAAGAGTTAAAATCAAAGTTTAATTACTAAAACATTTTTAATTTAGGGTTATACATAAGATAAATTCAATTATAAATATTCATTATAAAGATAAAAAGATTTAATACATAATGATATTTTATTTATAATTTTTAAAAATTAAATAATTTAACTTAGTTGTGACACAATGATGATGCAGTAATTACCTTATTAGTGAAATGTTAAAATAATTGATATTATAAAAACCCAAATAAATATAATTAGAGACTTTTAATGAATTAAAAGAATTTCATAGATTAATATGACATTTTATAGTTGATTAAATTAATTAATTTTGAAGTAATCATGCTGTTATGATTTAAGAAAAACAAATTCCAAATAGTGTCAAAATTGACATAAAAGAGTTTGTAAAACAAATATTATATTATTAATTCATATTATATTCCTAAAAATATAAGGTTCATACAAAGGACTTGAATCATGATATTTGTATCATTAATGGACCACTTTGGGGTCACTTGGATGTATACAGTACGTTTATTAACTATATAATATAAAAATACAAAGTGACATGGTAAGTGTCAAACTAATTAACTAAGAGTTAAAACTAAACTATAGGGTTAATATAATGACTCAAACATATATAAAATCTATTGGTTGAAATTATTACGACCCATACCCAACTTATAATTTGAATAATCCACTTTGGAGACATTATAAACCGAATATGAATTTATTATAAAATAATACTTTAAGTTTTTCTTAAAGAGTCCCTCCTCCCCCTTATAAAAGGATGCCACCTCTAACCAATTCTTCACACCTTCAAACCATTTTGGCTCGGCCAAAATCTACCAAAATATCCTCCTAATTTCCCTCAATTGAACCTAGAGGCCTTATTTTGATTATAAAACCAACCTATGGAGTCCTTTTGATCAAATCAAAAGGAAGAACCTGAAGAAGAGGTAACGTCTTCACCACCCCCTTTAAAGTTCCTTTCTTCTACAAAATCTTCTTTCCTTGTTATTTCCATTATATAATAATAACTCCAGTATCTTCTATATACTGTGATTTTATTATAAATATCGAACAAACAAATTCATTATTCTATCCATCCCTTGAATGACATGTCACCATACGTGCGTACGTACGACCTTCCGTCTCCACGTTGTGGTGTAATTGTTATTCAATATATTATTTTTTATATGGGTATAATAATGATATATAATTAATGTAAATAATAAATAGAACATGATAATGATTCTATCTATATGAAATACCATCCAATTATATATTATTTTAATATCAAAAGAATGATATTGTCGCTCGTGCATACGTACGGACTACTGTCTCCACGAACGCGATGAGATTCATTCCCCATCATATCCATTCAAGAATACTTTTCATTTGATGGTTAAAAATAATGTTTAAAGACTTAATATCATTATGGATATTAATATTATACAACCTATCTATAACAAACACGACTTATGTAACAAAACATATAAAAGAAAATGAGTAAATTAACACCCGAAATGACGATAATACTACGATTTTATTAACAAAGCAATGTTAAAAGATCATATATGAAATCATATTAATATATATGATTCGTGAATAATTTAATAACAATTATTTCACCATTATACAAGAGGTTAATCTACCATCAAACCAATAAAATTACAAGGTAAGGGTTATTTCACAATCTCTTCATTATCCGAGGTTGTTTATACATAATTATCTACATGGACCCATTTATCATCCACATCCATGTTTCTTAAAAATGCATTTCAAAACATTCTTACTATTTTACAGAATATGGGTAAAATTCATTTATACCCTTGTTTGACTTTTTATAATAATTTTATAAAGGAATCTTTCCGTCGTTTTCCAAAAAAGGTCCTTTTTAACCTTTTCGATAGAATTAAGTTAAGAATGAGTTTTTTTAACTTATACGGTGGGTGTGGCTATTTTACACCATTATAAAATCGTCCAAGCTTCCCTTAAAATTTTATAAGAATATTTTCAAAATAATGGTTTTCTTTATAATTTTTTGACTTTTAAATGATTTAAAAAAAGAGATATTTCTCTCAAATAGATTTGATTTCATCTATGTCAACATCGTTTGATGAATTTTGAGCTTATTTGAAGTTGATTCATTATTATAAAAAACTTCCATATTGTATTGAAGGTTTTTTAGTATGTTTGACTATGGATGTGTTATTTTTATGACATTCATGGTTTATAGAGAAAGTATTGACATTTCATATGCTAGTTTTAATACGAATGTTTATGTTATGCTTAACCTATTCATATGAGGAATGCATTGGACTTAATAAGTGATGGGTGGAGCCCGCTATAGCTCCTCGATGCATCGGTAGGTCTCATGAGACAAAATAGTGTCTTGGCATGAGGCCTTGACAAAATTTTATTTGTAGTCTTGGCACGAGGCCTTGGCTACGTGGTTATGATAGTCTGGAATTATGAATTCCTTCATTATGAAAGTGGTTATTGATATTGAATGTGATTATTATACTACTAGAATATCCATGTGAATAAGTAAATGTCATTATTTAATTTTATATTTTCCATATTATTCTTAAATTCAAGTTTAAAAGGCTTTTGTTTTAGTTATACATTGCCTTAAATGTTTATGTTTATTTATGAAAGTTTCCGCTAAATTGTTATCCTTAATGAGCATCTGAGCTCACCCCTTTCAATGTTTTATTTTTCCCAGAATGTGAAGAAGCAATTTATGAATGACCTGCAGGGATAGTATGTGGGGATATGAGTCTGGACTATGGAGACTATGTTGTTGTAGTTTTCATTTTTATGATGTAATATAAGACTTATGAATATATATAGTGTTTTCAGGGATACTAAACCTATCAGTCTTTCAAGATTTGATCTTTCTAATGATCATGCCAATGTTATGTAATAACGCACCGACTCTGGGTAACTGGGGTCGGGGCATTACACAATGACTTCATGTACAGAAGAATAACACCATTCACAAGTTGATGATTATGGGAGTTAGGAATGAATGATGGAAATATTCTTACATCCCAAAGAAAAAAAATTATTTTTATAGTTATTTTTATAACTTCTCTAATTTTGGTCACAAGGTAATAAATTTTTAGCAACAAAGAAGTCAATAATACTCCAATGAGAGCCAAAGGACAAATCTAGTTGAACTGTAATACCTGAAATTATATAAAACTAAATAAACCTTTCATCATAATATTATTTCACAATGACAATTTTGTTATTTTATCATCATATTATAACTCAATTTTACAAAATAAAAAAAGTAATAAAATTTATGAATGAATCTAAAACTAGTACCATAAAGCATCTGATAATGTTTGGAAACACCATATTCTTGTGTATGTTAGATCATACTTGAAAAAGAATAAAAATTACATTATATACATTCTTATTAACAATAACATAGTAAACATTGTAATTTAAATAGTGTAAATACTTAGTGAATTTTACGAAGGGATATAGATATTGGTGTATATATAAGGATCAACATGAATATTGGTCAATATAACTGCTGGGAATTATGGCCTTTGGTTAGTATGCCCATTTTATAATATGACCATTGTTAATTATGATCGTTGGTTAATATGACCATTAACCAATATTATTGTTGGTGGTATAAGAATTAAGACTAGATTGTTAGGATTAATGAACATTAAGGTTATTAATAAAAGTTAATTATCATAGAAGGGGGGAAATATTGCTTTTACAAGTAGTAAAGTTCCTTATAAAGATCATTTATTAAATCTTGGGAAGGATCTATCATCACAAGGGTTCTCCCGTGAACACGCCTATGAAAAACTCTAATAACTGAAGTCGTAGCGAAATTGTTTTTGGGAGAATTTCAAGTTAGTGGAGATCACCACTAGATTAGTGTTGATTAAACTACCCCATGAATATACCAACATTTAACACCTTAAAATTAGGGAATATTATTGTATTCTTAAAGGTCATTTATCTTGGGTTTGAGTTTTATTATAGTGTAAATTCTTTGTGAAATTTAATGGACATTTACTTGTATACTTTTTTTGAAGTATGTATCAACCTAACATAAAATGTTCAATATAGGTAATTAGAGAATAAATTTGATAAAATGTATTTTGTATTATTGAATAAATATTTTGAAATTATCCAAGGGGTACAATTTTTCATTTTTTTATTAGAATAGTAAAATATGGTAAAAATGGTTGAATATGGTAAAATATGGTAAATATGGTATATATGACATCATGTATATATATATAAGAATGAATTATTTTTTCCATGTAAGTTATATTTAACTATTATGACACTAAAAACAATATTAGGGAATTAATAAAAGTAGTGGAGTACTGCAGTTATAGTGTAACACTAAAGGGAAGTGGAATAATAAATAATTAATAAACTATTCCATTAAATTCTAGTCACCAGAAATATAAATACCCACCATCCTCTCATAAATACACACCAAATTCAAATTTACCTATTCATTTATCTCTCAAGCATACTCTCCCATGTCTCTCTATTCCTTATTCAATAGTTTGGTTGGATCTAAGGTTGGGTACCTATCTTAGAAGCTCAAGATAGATAAGGTTTACTACTTCTATCTTCCTATTTACTATTTCAATTTCCCTATTTGTAGTATCTTTTAAACATAGATGTTATGTCATTAATTTCCATTTATAGTTGTTATTATGTCCCCATTGATCTATTTTAAATGTTACATAATTTGTTCCCCTTACATTATATTCTCTTGTAAGCTATCATTGTACCAAATAAAGGGTTGATTTTCTCTCTATTTACAATTACTATTTATATTCCCATTTTCTTATCCTTTTTAATTCAAAAGTTATTATTCCATTATTTTATTTATTTCAATTTATGTTCCATCATTAAGTTATCTAACCCATATTAAAATTTCTACCACTCACATTATTCTGAATTCATTAGCCGTTACAATGCCTAAATCATCTCATAACCATATAAATCCTATAATTTGGTAAAGTAAAAAATGATTTTATTTTCTAATAAAATACATCTCTATCCAGATACTATAAGTGCATATGGTTTTTTAAGATTCATCTAGGGTTAATATCCCCTAAAAGATTTGTTCAGTTATATCTCGGTCATTATCTTGGTGCACAATGAATGATCCCTTATTACACAAAAAATAGGATTTATATGATGGTGTATAATTTATGTGTTTCTTTGGTCTCCTACCATTACAAATAAAATTTCCTAAACACATTGAATATCATTAATATTGATAAGTACTCATTATATATTTTTTCATATAAATTTCCTATTGTGGGTAAATTTTGAAAATTATGAATCCATAATTATTCATTATATATGTTTAGTGATTTTAACTTGAAATTATTATTAATTCATTGATAGGGTAAATTTATTTTCCACTCATATAATCTATTTTTTCCATATGGTAATATCAAGAATGATATTTTCTATTTGTAAAATTTTACATTTAATTCTTTGTTGTTCAACCATGATCATTATTCCATTTATAGACTATATTCATTTTAATGTAATGGAATTCATCAGAATGTTATGTGAAGTGTGGGTCTAAAATTATATAGTCCCTTAGTACACGAGTAGGTCTCATGGGACAACTGAGACATGGTAATAAGAGCTTCCTAAACCTTTATGTATAATGTATTTACACAAGGTCTAGATAATATGATTATGATGTACACAATTATAAAATTCTATATTTCAAATTTTTTATGTGATCAATGTGATTATTCATTTCTCTTACTTCCATGGAATACACTTATGTATTCATTATTATGAATTCAATTATACTAAAGATATTACTTGTTCCATATTTATAATTTATTAGCATTCCCTATAGATTTTCCCTTACTGAGTATTTAAGCTCACCATATTTATTTTTCTTCTAAATTTTCCTAGGAAATGAAGTGGAATATTATGATTTAGTAAGGAAATAACTGTGGAATAAAGATGTATACTTTTATATAGAATAGTTTTTATATAATTTTTCAAGTCTCTTGAGGAATAATAAAACTTAATCTTTAGAATGTAATATCTTGTACTTTGTTTTCTATGAAATAAATATCCCACCAACTCTGTTAAACCAAGATTGGGGGAATTAGAGTTGGTATTAGAGTAATTTTTAGTAGAATACTTATGAACTGTATTCGAAAAAATATAGTTAGAGAACATATATTTTATAATTATGAAATAAATATAGATTATACTAGAATTTTTTTGATAGTATACTATATATGTTATTTATATTTTTAATAATTAACTTATATCATTATTTTTAGATATTGGAACTTGCTAGAAGAATCAAAAATCAATCCAATAACCACTCACAATGTGATAACTGTTTAATTAATCAGGAAAATGGATTTAATATTTATGAAAAGTAAATTATGAATCTTCTAGGACACATGAATATGTTTTTAAGAAATAACTTGCCTTTAAAGAGAAATTGATTTCTCCTACCTTAGGGGTCAAGAATATTTGATCATCTTAAGTAGTAACAACCTCTATATTTTAGTGGCACCACTAATCCCATGGATGCATAATAATGGATTAAGTCTCTAGAGAAAATATTTATGGCATTAAGATAATTTTAGTGAGAGAAATTCATCATGGAAGTGTATCATTTAAGTGGTGAAGTTGACCAATGGCATTACTTAATTTAAAATAAAATGTAAATTGAGGAGATTAAGAGCATGAAATGGAATGCAATCAAGTTTTTCTTTTCTAAAAAAACATTTTCCCTGACAGCTACATGATGTTATGGAATGGAAATTCTTGAAACTAATACCAAAATAAGAATACAGTGTGGATTATTATGAAACCAATTTTACAAGGTTATTAAGGTATATTATGGATTATCTATGCCACCCTGAAAAGAAGGATGGTAGATTATTTGATGGTTTAAATCCTATTTATGTAAGATCCTTGGAATCTCAAATTTTCTCAACATATGATGATATAGTAACAAGGTATATGAATACTGATAAGTAGTTATATTAATACTCAACTATTAATGATAAGTAGGAGAACAATAGGATAGTTGAGTCCCATGATTTTAAATAGGAAAAGAAGATAAGGGTATATTTTTTAACATGTAATAACTATGGAAAGAAACACTCATGGACTTGCTTAAAAGTATTGGTAATTTACATTAAGTGTGGAGATGGAGGAAATCAAGATCATGAGTGAAAATTAAATAGGGAACAAATGAAAATATAATTTTTCAACTTCTATGAAATGGGAAATTACTCTAATCAATTCCCTAACCACTAAATGAATATTCATCAAAAGAGGCATAAAGATCATGGTCCTTCCTTTTCTATAACAAAAACTAAAGTCGAATATCCAAATTTTGTGCTAGAAGATAATTTCAATATACATTTAAATTTTAATAACAAAACTTTCGATTTTGTATCTATACATTACTTTATATCCTATATCTTTGTAAAGAATATTCAATCACCCATATTAAGTTGACGAATTATTTAATGTTTATAACAATGAGTGGTATATTAATTGCAATAAAGGTACATATGTCAGTTCAAATGAGGATTCCTAGAAATTGTCTCATTGAAAATATATTCATAATCTCTATGGGGGTTTTTGATGTGATCATGGTTATATATAGACTCTCATTTTATAAATCATGGATTTATCACAGTGAGAAATAAGTATGAATTGGTGAATAAATCAAGGAGTTTTATGTTTTTCAAGGAGAAATGAAATTATATGAAACCTATCTTGAGCCACACATAGTAGATCAACTTAAAGAATTTATTATATAAAATATGCATGGAATTTAATCTATGGTGGGTAAGGGTTTTTATAGAACAAAAAAGGTACCAATGTTTTCAGAATGAATTGATGTTATTATTGATGAATTAACAAGATTAAAATCTGAAAAATAAGTTTCATTCTCTATTAAGCTGATCCCTTATGTGAATACAATATTTATGAAACCTTATTGGATGGATCCAATGGATTTATTTTAGTTGTATAAGAAAATATAGGTCCAATTAAATAAATATTCACTCATGTAAGTGTTTCACCATGGGGAGAACATGTGTTGTTTTTGAAGAATAAGGATAGGATAATGATATTATACAATGATTATAGGGAAATAAATGGATTTACAATAATGAACAAGTACAAATACATTATATTGATGAAATCATTGATCAATATCGTAGAGATAAATTATTTTAAAATATTTATCTTTTTTCTGTATACCATCAATTAAAAGTTATTAAGGAGGATATTTGAAAGAAACATTTTTGTATGAGGTATGGTCATTATGAGTTCACATTAATATTATTTGGATTAAAAAAATACCCACTCTGTGTTTATGGGCCTAATGAACATAGTATTCAAATCATACCTCTAAATTTTTATGGTGGTTTTTATTAATGATATTATTATATAGTCTAAAATTTATGACATGCATGATACATATTTATGAATTGATATTGAGGTGTCTAGGAAAATAGGATTATATGGGAAATTTAGTAAATGTGAATTTTGGATTAAAAAATTTCTTTTCTTAGTGGTATTATGTTGAGGAATGGTATATATGTTAACCCATCAAAGATACAGGATGTAAAGGAATATCCAAGACCAAAAAAAATAATAGAAGTATGAAGTTTTCTTGGGATTGTGGGATACTATTAGTTTTTTTTAAATTAGTCATTCAGATAATATGTTAACCACTGTAACATTTAAAGGGGTTAATTTTAAATGAAAAAATAAATGTAATGAATTTTTTGAAGAATTAAGTAATATATTGGTGAAAGTTACTATTTTGAATCTTCCATATGGAAACTGTCTTTTTTATTTATAGTGACACATCAAGGATTGGTTTGGAAGTGTTCAAAATAAAAAATAATATAGGTTTATAATAAAAATATAGATTGTTAAATCCTATGAGATTAACTATTTGACTCATGATTTATAATTATACTTAGTAATATTTCTTATTAAGATATACTGACATTACCTCTATGGAGAGAGATGTGATATATACATAGAGCACAAGAGATTGAAATTTATCTTTACTCAGAAAGATCAAAATATGTGGAAAATAAGATGGTTAGAACTACCCAAGGATTATGATTGTGATATCGATTATCATCCAAGGAAAGAAAAAAAGGTAGAAGATGAATTGATTTTAAAATAAAATGGTACTTTATCTACGATGAAGGAAATGAATGATTATATTCACAAAAACCTAATAATTATAGACAATTTTATTATAATGGAAGGTGAAGAAAAATTCTTATTCCATTTAATAACCCAGCCATTTTTCAGAGAGGATTAATAAATATCACCATGCTGATAAATAACTACAAATAAAAAGTAAGATGTGATGAATGGGAGAATTCTAGAGTTATACATTGAAGATGATAAGGTTTTATAGTTTGGAAAGTTGTCATGTGTTCCATATATACCAGTGTTGAAGAGGGATCTGTTCAATGAGGATTACAAATCACAATTCTCAATACATTGTGGTAGTAAAAATTTGTATAGGGATATCCAAGAGCACTTCGGGTTGGAAAATGTGAGGAAATAAATTGTAGATTACACTATATGATTCTTAGTATTCTCGCAGGTGAAGGTTGAAAGAAAACTTTCTAAATGAGTAATTAATACTCTACATATACTCGAATAAAAGTGGGATAATATTACTATGGATTTCTTTACAGGTCTCCCAAATAAATCTAACCAAAATAATCTAATATGGGTCATTGTTGATGATATCAAAAATTCAGAACTTTTCCTTGCAATTTGAGATGATTTTTTTCTAGATCATCTTGCAAGGCTATATATAAATAAAGTTGTGAGACTTCAGGGAACACCCCTATCGATAGTCTCTTACAATGACCCAAGGTTGACATAAAATTATTATAGGAGTCTCCATAACTATTTAAATAAATAGCTTAATCTTATCACTACTTATCACACTAAAATAGATGGGCCATCTGAACAGACTATCTACAATTTAGAGGACATACTAAGGTGATTCACTTTTGACTTATAATGAATTTGGGATTGATATCTAACTATTATGGGTTTTTATTAAAATAATACTTAAAACTATAATATTAAGATGGATCCATATGAATCATTGTATAGAATGTTATTTCAAACACTGATATGCTAGGATAAAGCCGGGGAGAGGACTCTTTTGGGTTCAGAACTTGTTGAAAAAAAAATAAAGGTAAGATCCATCCAAAAGAATATCAATGTAGTCCCAAGTAGATAGAAAATTTATGTTGACCATATAAGGAATTATAATTAATTCCAAGTTGGAGACTATTTTTTCATGAATATGTTACCATGGAAATGGGTTATGAGATTTTGTGAGAAGGGGAAGATGAGTACATGGTATATTAGTTTGTTTGAAATATTGGATCATATAGGAGATGTGGAATATCATTTTTCCGTGAAACCAAACCTATTCAAAGTTCACGAGGTCTTATATATATGAATTCTAAGGAAATATGTACCAGAACCGACCCATATTCACAAGGGTTACAATGTTCAGTTGGATATAGACTTTTCATATAAAGAAGATCCATTTCCAATTTTTTATATAAGTGTATAAGTGATACAAATAAAACTAATAATATAGTGGAGTTTCTTTAGACGAATCATCTTCTATAAGAGTAAACATGGAATCATGAGGGTGCTATGAGAATGCATTATTCCCATCATTTTTTATATTGATTTACAATTTTGGTGATAAAATTTTTAAGGTTAGAGAATGTAATACCTGAGATTCTATAATAGAAAATAAAACTTTCATTGAAATAATAATTCATAATGAATACCTTAATATTTAATCATAATAGTAAAACACATATTGATAAAAACACAATTAATAAAATTTATAACATAATTCTAAACAAATACCATAAATCATGCAGTAATGTGTGGTAACACTGTAATCTTGTACTCTAGTGGATAGTACTTGAAAAAGAATAATAAGTACACGAGAAACATTTCTATTAATAAGAATGAAATAAACATTGGAATTGACATGGTGAAATAACTTAGATACTTTTATGAATGTATTTGGATGTTGATCTATATATAAGGATCAATATGACCATTTGTTAATGTTACTGGTAGTAATAATGACCATTAGCCAATATGACCCTTGGGAAAAGAATATTACTCTAAACTAATATGACCATTGGTGGTATATAAATTAATAATATACTAGTAAGATTAGTATATATTAAGGGTAATGAAGAAAGTTAATTATAAAATAAGGGAGGAAATATAAATTCCCCTGGTAGGAACTTCCCTTGTGAAGTTTATTTATTAGAGCCCGAGAAGGAGGTAGAATCATTAGGGTTCACCCTTAACAAATCCCAATGAGAACTCCAATGAGTGATGTTGGAGTGAAAAAATCTTCAAGATAAGTTCAAGTAAGTTTGATCACCACCTGCTCAATGTTGGAAGAACCAACCCCTGAAATTACTACCATTTCACACCTTACCCTTTTGGAATATACTAGTGTGATTATAGGTCTTCTTTTTTAGGGTTTATTTGTATTATAATGTAAATTATTTAAACAATTTAATGAATTTTTTCTCATATAATTTAATTTTTATGTATGTATCAACGTAACATAGAAAATATAATTAAGGTAATTATATAATGAATTTTATTAAATGGATTTAATATTTTGAATTATTAAATCATAATTATCTAAGGGGTGATTTTTTTAATTTTTGATTTAGATATTAAAATATGGTAGAAATGGTGGAGTACAGTAAAATACAGTAGATATGATATATATGACATCATATTTATATAAGAATGAATCATTTTGAGAAAGAAAGATCCATTTCAATATTTTTTGAGCTCAATTTTAGTCGTTAATTAAAGGTGATTTTTGAGCACAATGGTTATAGTGGAGTACTAAATGAAAATAGAATAATAAAATAATTAATAACTTATTTCATGAAATTCCACTCAACATAACAATACATACCCACCCCTCATATCATTAATACACACCAAATTCAATGTTCCATCCTAATTTACCACTAAATGAGTCTCTCCTCAATCTATCTCTTTATTATTGAAAATATTTGTTGGATCTAAGGTTGGGTTCCAATATAAAAATCTCAATAGAGGTAACGGTTCCAATTTATCTCTCTTCATGTCCTAGTTAAATTTCCCTATTTTTATTCTATTTTGAATTTATATTTTATATTATTCCTTTCCATATATCCATGTAACTATTTCCCAACTAATCTATTTTCAATTTTACATCACCCATATCCATTAAATTATACCCTTTTTGCAAGTTGTTACTATACCAAAGTAAGGGTTGATTTTCAATCTATTTAAAATTCCTTATTTCATTGAAATTTTTTAAACCTTTTTAATCAATAAGTTATTATCCCATTATTGCGTTTATGATAATTAATATTCCATTCTTATGGAATCTACCTTATTTGGTCCTTCCAATCACTCACATTATACTGAGTTTATTAGATGTCATCATGCCTAAGCTTCCTCAGAGCCATAGAAATCCTATACATTGGTGAAGTAAAAAGTATGTGATTTTAAAAGAAAATATATACCGATATGGATACTATAAGAGGAATTGATATTGTATTAGATGAATCTTGGGGTAATAACTTTAAAAAATGGTCTTGAATATCCAAATCATCGTCCTGGTCATGGTGAATGTGATCTCATTGCTCACCTTGTTTGACACTAAAAGGGGATATTTATATATAATTGAAATATTTTTCCAAAACCAATACTTAATATTTATATGGTGGTTTATAATGTATGTGTTACTTTGGTATCTCACCTTTTCAAATAAAATTACCTAAACACATTGAATTCCTTAATATTAATAAGCAACAGTTGGATATTATATCGTATAAATGACTTTTTGTGGGTACATTTTGAAAACTATGAATCCTTAATTATTCATTATATGTGATGATCGAATTCACTAAGGAATTATTATTAATTCATTGATTTGTGAAATCTATTTAATACCCCTGAAATCTATTTTTCCATATGGGAAGATCATGTACGGTAAGTCCTATTAGGAAAAGTTTCCACGTATTTCTAAGTTGTTCATCCTTGAACATTATTCCATGTATAGACTATATTCATTTGGTATGTAATTCAATTCATTTAAATTTTATGTAATGGTTGGGGTCCATAATTATATATCTCCTTAGTGAACTAGTGGGTCTCATGGGGAAACAATGATAGGGTAATAGGAGAATCTTTACCCTTTTTGTATAATGTCTTGGTAGAAGGCCTGAATGATATGATTATGATGTGTGAAATTATACAATTCCATCTTTCAGTGAATTTTTATGATTCACGTTAATATTCATATCTCTATCTTCCATAGATTACAATTATGTATTCATTTTTCTGACTTTAATTATTCTCTTAATGTTTCATATTCAATTTTTATTCTTTATTAGCTTTCACTCTATGTTTTTCCTTTATATAGAATTTTAGGCTAACACCATTAATTTTTCCCCATTTCCCTAATAATTGAATTGGAATATAATTATTTAATATGTATATCATTGTGGAAAAAATATTTATACATTTATGTTGAAATGTTTTAAGGTAATGTATCTAGTGTCTTGAAGACTACTAAACTTTTATCCTTGGAATGTAATATATTTTAATATATTTTCCATGTAATAAATAACCCACCAGCTCTAGGAAATTGGGGTTGAGGGAAATATATGGAAAAACATAAAAAATTCCTTTGAAAAACTATTTCTATTCTTTGGTGGATGGTGAATATTATATCGAGGCCTATAATGAAGAACACAAGGAAAGAGAACCATGTGCTTGATCTCAACCCAAAAATATATTAGAAAGAGAAAATGAAAATGGAAATGAAATTTTAATAAATATTTCGGTCAAAGAAACATAAAATAGTAATACTTGGATCCTTGATAGTAGTTGTTCATCCCCCATGACCAGAAACATAAATATATTTAATAATTGGAAGAGATGTGTTGTAGGATAGTTATGCTCGTTAATTAATGTGCATTAAAAATCAAGGTAAGTATAATGAAAACGGTGTATGTGTAATAAATAAATAATACATAAGTTCTTTATGTGGATGAACTTTAACATAATATTCTTAGTTTGAGACAAAATTATGAATCTGAACTAGAAGCCACATTCTATTTAAAGGGATTATATATCAAAGGTATATTCCACATCATTTTTTGAAGGGATACAGAACCAATGGAAAATAGTATCTAGTATATTACAAGGAATTTTTTTCCTTATGAAAGAGAAAGAAAATATCCATTTGAATTAGAGTCTTGGACACATTAATCAACACGGAATGAAAAATCAATTAAATTTGAAAGATACGATTGAAATTAAAAATACTAAATGAGATATGGAGAAGTCATGTGATGTTGTATAAGAGGTAAATTAGTGAGAAATACTAATTGAATGATGAAGAAGAGGGCCTAAAATCTAATTAAACTGATTCAATTTCATGTGAGTAGTCCCACGAATGTTACCAAAACATAAAGTGAGAAGTTCATCATTATATTTATTGATCATTATAATATAATGGGTTTTATAATGCTTATATAGGATAATATAGAGGTGAATGAGTGCATTAAGTAGTTTCCAAGGAGATTTGATAATGAGACTAGGAGAAATATCAAAATTCTATAGTCTTAAAATGGAATAAATAATACTACTCATGAGGTAAAAATTTTCAAGGAGAATAATGATATTAAGTATAATGTATTTTCAGTAAGAAAACAATGAAAATATAGTGCAAAAAATGAGAAATCTAATGGTTAACATAATATACAAACTATTTATTATTGAAAGTGACATATTACACTGCTATTGGAAGGAATTTGTTGAAGTATAATTGTATACAAAAAACTAACATTTTCTATGTACTGGAGAGGATATGAAATCATATGAGATGTTACATGGAAGAAAAAAACATTGAAGCACTTTATAGTATTCAGGAGTAACTGTTACATTCATAATATGGAAGGAATCCAGGGAAAATTTGAATATGGAGTACAAGAACAGATATTTTTAGGTTACTCCATCAAGAGTAAAGTCTATAAGTATCTCAATAAAAGGTTTATGAAGATCATAAAAAAAATTATTCAATAATAATTTAAGAAAAATATAGTAAAAGATTTTGAATTTTAGATCCCAGTGTCGTCAGTGACGATGAAGAATAAATGGCTACAGATTATATCATATCTCATAGTCTAACATGTGCAGAGGATTTAATGGAAGAATTAGTGGATAGAGAATTTATTGAAAGGATTCGAAATGTGACTCTATATATAAGAAGATAATCTGAATCTGATGATTCAAATATAATTTGTGATAAAATTATAACAAAAAAATATTAGGACATGAGAATTATAGAGAACACAATATTATTATCTCAATTGGAACTAAAATAGTTTGATGACGTAATAAAGGATGAGTCACGGGTAAAATCCATGAATGAATAATTAGATAAAATCGATAAAAATTATAATTGGGAGTTCTTTTATTGGAAAAAATATCACAATATCAAAGGAACAATATGGGTGTTTAGGGTTAAACATGATGATCTTGGAAAATATATCTGAAAATAGTAAGATTGGTGTGTATGGGATACACTAATGTGGAATAAATTGATGTGAAGGAAAATTTCACACTATTGGAAATACTAGAGTCAATTAGAATCTTCCTCATTCTAGTTTTATAGAGAAAATCAAAACCTACCAAATGGATGTCGATAAAACGTTTTTAAAATGGGTTCTCCAAAAATATGTCTAAATTGAATAGATAATATTATTTCTCATCAGTGACGATGAGTCAAAGGTGTGAAGATTGAATGAGGCACTGTATGTCTTGAAACATACTGTGATCTAGGTGTGTGTAGCTAGATACATTCTTGAATAATCTATACTTTAGAATAAAAGGAGTTGGTCAAAATATTTATGTGAAATAAACCAAAGAAGAGTAGTTCAAGGAGCTCATCAATGTTGAAGTCATTATATTATAAGGAATAAAGAAGAATTTAGTTGTGGAATTTGTGTATTTCATGAGCATAGAGTTTAAAATTTCAATGGTCAGAGAGATCAAAATTTCTATGGTCTATAAGTTAATTAGAAATTGAGTTTTACATTCATTTTCAAACTTAATATGTGAAGGAGATACTGAAAAATTTTAACATTTATGAGATAAATCTAGTTTGAACCCTAATAATTATTGGAAGTAAGCTGAAAAATATAGTAAAGGGTAAAAAGATGATCTAATTGTTTACTAGTGGATGGTTGAATTATTATTTTATCTTACAAAAATACAACAAGTTAAATTTTTGACAACATTTTTGGATACCCAATACCCATGTTTCACTAAGGAAAAAAATCTCTTGGTTGTATAGAGGGAAATGAGGTGCATTCATGGAACTCTTGATTATGGATTGGTATATTCTATTTGAAATGAAAATAATTTTATGCTTACATAGATGTGGATTAGGATGGCGATATTTTAGATATAAAATTAAAATGAAGAGGATAAATTTTCAACAGAAACAGGTGTGTTTGTTGGTTCATAATGAAATTATAATGATCCTCATTTATTATAGTTATATTTAAGTATATTTTAGAAACACATTATTGCACATTACTAGAATTGATGAAAAAATAAATATAGTATCACTCTGAAGACGTGAAACTACCCATGGTAGTCTATTAAGATAACCAAAGCATGATAGAGCGGACCAAGAATCCAGTATAACATTCTTAAATATACCATATCGAGATTAAGTATCAATTTACCAAAAATAATATTGAATAAGGAATTATCAAAAAAGATCATGTTGTTGCAAATCAATATATGGGTGAAAGCTTTACAAAACCATTAGAAACACCATAACATGTGAATAATTGGATGAAACATGGTGTTTAATGACCTCCCACATCTTGGAAATGTTTAGAAATTCCCATATCCCAATTATATATAATGTTTTACTTCAAAATTCCATTTCATGGAGAGATATAGCCTTTTTTTGTTACAGAAGACATGCTGAGATACTATCCATGGACAATGATATAAGGAAATATGTGGATTGAAATTATTTTTATGGATAAAATTATAGAACACAACTATTTTTGTTGTTTCTTAAAAATGGTATTTTACTCTTGTAGGCTTAATGAACTAGTTGACAATCATTTTATTATATTTGGAATTATTATGGGAATATGGATAAAAGCCATGATCTGAAATAGAGTTGACAATACATTTAAATTTTATTATTAGTGGTAGAGAAATTCCAATACATAGGGAGAGATAGATTGAAGGAGTAAATATATAGCTATTAGGGAGTCACATGCACAGAGAGAATAATTCTACAAGGATTTAAATTATTGATAAGCGAGGATTGACATGGGGATTGAAAGCCAAATCCAAAGTGGATAAATATTGAAACCATTATGTTTTAAATTTACACACACACACACACACACACACACACATATATATATATATATATATTAAATTAGGAGTCTATTTAATTTCATGTGATGGAGCTTGAATTTAATTGATTTGATCAGGATTCAAGATAACTTGTGGATTTTACGACGCATTAGGAACAAAAGCGCGATTTAAGGGAGAGTACCACACCATGAATGTAATTGATGTCTCTTAATATATAATATTATATTATTTTAAAATATTTTAGAAAAAATTAGGTTTTATTGTATGGATTTGACCACATATTAAAATTTTATTAATAATGTGTGGCTAATTTTTGAAGAATAATGCACTTTGTAAGACTTATTAGGGAGAAAATATAAGATTTATTAATTATACATTTTTTGAGTTTTTGAGTTATATTATTCAACATAGGTGGTCATTATATGAAGTAAATTTGGAAAATATTAATGGATATACTAATTTTAAGGTATCCACACTGAAACATGGAGTCCATTCCACAATAATGGTCAGGAATGTTTTGATAGTTTTTTGTGTTTTAGAGGTACATTCACCATGGAAAACAAACCACACCACAAAAGACATCATAGTAAATTATGATCAAATAAAATCATTAAATGATATATTGATCATGTAATAATTTATTTATAGCATTTTTTATGTGGTCTTAGATGTTTTGGGATGACCATGCTATGCAATTTGGTTGTGTCAAAATAGGTCTCGAGATTCAGAATATCTAGAGGAAATCACATCCCGGTTTTTGAGGGAGTTAAATATGGGAGTTGATTGAAGAATTTGGATCTATATGTTATAAATCAAACATGATATATTATAAGAAACAAAACCACAATTTTGGTGTTTCGTAGAAGACCATTCCAAAAATAAGTATGTCATTCTATGATGATAGTTGTACTATGTAATTCCATATATTATAAAATAAAGGGAGTTGGATAATGTTGGTACGATAGGGCCATAAATTGAGGTGTGTGGATTCAAGGTGATCCATCTGAACGTGCAGGTTGATGGGTGATGTGGGAACATGTAGGGTTGGGTGATTCTCGATGCATCCCTCTGCCTTTTCCTTTATTTGGAGTGGGGTTTGTTCTAGGACTGGGTTCCATGAGAGGCTTACTTTTACATTTTTTTGTTTGGTGTTCTTTTTTAGTTCTCACTAAAAAAAGAGTTTTCTTCTGAGAAATCAAAAAAATGTTTTTTGTGTGGAGAATGGGAGAAAAAATAATCATAAAGGTTTTAGAGAAATAATTTTTCAATCTTAAAAAAATAATCCAAATAATAGGAGATATATGATGTTAAAGAGGAAAAATATTGAAAATATATAAGAATGGAGAGAAGGAAAAAATCACATTACTAATTAAGATTTTAAGAAGGAATCAAAAGCTCATCAACAACACCCTTGGTGAGAATGGTTTAATTCATTTATGGGGAATAATTTTAAGAAATATTTATATCACATTATTTTGAAATATTTATCTCAAAGTAGCATGAAAAGAGATATAAAGGGGGAGTTCCTACAGATTGACATTGTTCCTTTTTGAAAGAGTTTTAACATCTATAGTTCATAGTATTAATCCTATTATGTTGATACACCATCATTGTCTTATATTTATTGTAAAGACCCGTAAATTTCAAGGGAAATTTTTTCTTAATTTTCTATGGAATTTTATAAGAACGCAGTTTCTGACGGCACCTAATTCTGAGGCCCGGTGTGCCCGGAATCTTTTTCCAAAGTCTGGCTCAGGTACGTTCAGTGAACGAACGAGCGGGTTTTCCTAACGTTTGAACCGGATCTCGGAATCGTATTCAGAGGGCACTGATGGAACCGCAAGGCCAATAATTGCTTAAGAACGCCTTTTCTGAAGTTCCATTTGCTCGGGTGAGGTTATTAAATTTTTGGGTTAGCTAAAGAATAAAATAAAATAATGTGCAACAGATTTTATTTTATTCTAAGTTGTGTTAATCTAGGCATAGTGGTTGGAGTGGGACACACTAATATCCTAACTCATAGGTGCGATATTAGTGAGGTGGGGCCCACACGAGCCCCACCCCCCTTTAATTTTTCTTTTACCTTCCACGTGCATTAAATTTGGTAACTCACTCGCACCCCCCTCTTAAATTCCAAGTCAACTCTCGCGTTTAATTAATTATTAAACGCCTCTTTAATTGGGAGGTTAAAACTCTTCAATTAAATCAATCAATTGAATGATCTATTTTTGATTTTCAAAAACAGTTGGTGTGAGAAATAAAATAAGGCTACGCCCTATTTTATTGGGGTGGCTTTGGTTGTGTGAGAGGAATTGAGAGGTTTTTCTCAAATCCTTGAAACTTCATCTTCCTCCTTGAAGAACATGAAGAATGCACCATTGCCAACAAAGAACGTCGGCCTCCGACGAAGGGTGACGAAGAACGCTGAACCCTCAGAGATCGACGATGCGACACCGTGTACCGCGACGCCGACGATCCTCCTTCCACGACGCTTCTTCCGCAACGTTCCTTCTCCCATGAAAATCTTCGATCATAAACCTCTTGAGGTAGGCGGTTTGGTTTAATTAAATCTATGTGAATTATATCCTCGACATGTGTTAAATTTGTCAGAAGTCGTTGAACCGCTAACGCGGTGGGTGCGGACCAACGAACAAGTCTGAACCCACCATTTCTTTGTTCTTGGTGTGTGGATCGATAGGCGACAACAAAGTAGGCCAAAAAGGCATTATGAGGACTTTGCAGTGTAGGGCTGGTCCCAGGAGGACTGCTGGCGAAGACGGCAGGCCAAACAGACCACTAGAGCGTCGTCGCGGCTTCAGCCGCGACGGCATGCGGCCAGTCCCACGGCCGCACGGTACCATGGCCGATGCGGCGCTGGGCCATGTACACTGGAAAGAAGCAGCCCCCACGCGGGGACCACGGCTCCAATCATGGAGGCATCACCCCCTTTGCGCGGCTGCTCGGCCAGCACCGAGCCGCCCCGGGCCGAACCGGCCGCACCGGGCCGGGCCAGCCTGGTCGCGCCGCGCCGCGCTGGCCGGGCTAGGCCATGACCTAATGGGCTAGACCCGGACCCGATTCGGGTCGAACCAGTTTGGGCCGACCCAGGGGGGGTTAGGTCGGGTCGGTCCGGGCCCAGACCCCCCATTTTCAGACCACTTCCGGTATTTTGCCCATAACCTGGGCTACGGACCTCCGATCGATGCAACGTCAGTTGCGTAGCGATCCTTGGATCAAGACGGTCTTTTCTATATATTACACTCAAGGTTTCAGAAACCTTTGGGTATGTCCGGGTTGGTTTGAACACTAAACCAACTGGGCCCTCAGAGCGGAAACACTTATAACTTGAGCTCTGGATGTCCGATTGACGTGTCGTTGACTTTGTTGGATTCATCTTAGTGAGACAGACCTTTTGGCTTGCTCTGCTCAAGGTTTGGATGCAGTTGGAGTGTAGTCAAGTTGGTTTTGACTTAAAAATCAACCGGGGCCCTGAAACGAAAAAGCCAATAACTCTCAGACCAGGCGTCCGATTGACGCGCCATCTGTCACGTTGAGTTCCTATTGTCGAGACAGAACATTGAAATACATCAACTCCGTTCTACATATCAGTTGATGTATCGACTCCTTGGCTCATGGAGGGGACCCTCCCGGAATGAGCATGCTGTGTACAGGAACCCTAGAGCTGGTTGTGGCTGTGAAGACCATAGTGAAATCCATTGTGGGTTCGACGGGGATGAAGACTGCACTGAAATCTGATGTGGGTTCTACAGTTATGAAGACCATACTGAAATCCTATGTGGGTTCGACGGGGATGAAGACTGCACTGAAATCTTATGTGGGTTCGGCAGCGATGAAGACCATATTAAAATCCTATGTGGGTTCGACGGAGATGAAGACTGTACTGAAATCCTATGTGGGTTCGGCAGCGATGAAGATCGTACTGAATTCCTATGTGAGTTCGATGGCACTGACTACTATTCTTGTATCCTATGTGGGTCAGGCAATGTCTGACTCTGTTCTTTCTATCCTATGTGGGTCTGGCAGAGTAGCTGGTTTAGTATCCTATGTGGGTCCCAGCTTAGATGAATCCGTGGCAATATCTGATCATCTTTATCACCGAAGAATTATACATGTGTGAACTGAGTCTTGAATTTCAATCATTATATTTGATATGATTGGCTTGCTTTCTTATGTGGATTGTGTTGTTCTATCCTGTGTGGACGTGATCGAACTTGGGCTCAGATGCTGGAGCTGAACTGGAATTGATGACTTTGGTATATGTATTGGTATATACCTAAGTAGTGTTAGTTGTTACTTCGTGGTTTTATCATTATTTTGTTGATTATCCTTTGTGGATTCTTGGAGACCTTCGAGGGTCTCGGGGTCCCTACTGAGTAGCATACACTCACCGCTGCATGGGCTATGCCCGCACTACGTTGTGTTGGATGCAGACGTCGGGCAACACTGCTCGTCGTAGAGGCTAGTGGAGCAGTCAGTACCTGGAGGTGGACCACTAGGTGGGACGTACACGGAGCAGACGGCTGGACCCGAGGAGCTGATGTGGCTATCTGTACCCACCCTTCAGGTAGGACTACCAGTGGACAGCTCAACGTTGCTGCTTTACTTTCAGTTGCTATACTTTGCTTCCAGTTGTACTTTACTTTCAGTTTGGGTTTGTATTCTGGCCCATTTACTTTCCGCACTTACTTGTACTCAGTTTACTTAGTGTTTACTTCTGTTAGCTTACTCTGTGGTGTTTTTTACTTATAAAGGTGATTCCTTCCCCTTTTTGTTAGGATATACACCTTGGTGCTAGTCGCCAGCCCCTGGCCTATGGGAGGCGGGCTTGGAGTAGTCACGGCACGGGTCCCGAGGACGGGTCGTGACAAATTGGTATCAGAGGAGTTTGGTTCTACCACAGAACTCTGGACTCTGATCTATCTTCTATGTGGAGAAATAGTGTTAAGGGTATTGAGTGTGGTTATCAGTACAGGGAGTACAGTGTTGGTGCGGTGACCAACATATCCATACAAAAGGAACCTGACTTCTGATTTCTGACTCAATGCACGAAAACATTGATTGCATGTCTGTTTTAATTTTTTCTTTTTGATTACTTTGTGTCAGCTCACCAGGTATACTGTTTGATTGTGGCACACCTGTTTCTTTTCAAGATGGACCCACGACGGCAGCCAGCTAGGGTTCCGAGCGTTGTGCGAGACGACAGCCTACCGAGTGATGAGGCCTCGGTGTAGGGCCCTTTGACAGTAGAGGCGTCGGTGGTACCTCTACCCACCGAGCCACTGATGCTACCAGCCTCAGCCACTGATAGTGCATGTCACCTTAGCACGCTGCACGAGTTTCAATGTTAGAGACCACCCAATTTCCATGGGGAGACGGACGCTCAGGCAGCCGAGGATTGGCTGGAGGCGGTTGTTCGAGATTTCAGGTTAGTGGGGACACCAGCTGACCTCATGGTGATCCTCGCAGCGAGCCTCCTGCACGCGGCAGCAGGCAGATGGTGGAGCCTGATGATCCAGGTGCACGACGAGGAATCTCTCCTCTGGATGGACTTCAAGAGCCTCTTCCACTCGGATTTTGACCCAGCCACCCTCCGTGCGGTGCACATCCAAAAGCTTCTACAGCTGCGGCATGGCAGCATGACGGTCGCCCAGTACTCGATGAGATTTACCGATCTCTCGCGCAATTCAACGGACATGGTACGGGACACATTCTTCCAAGCTCGGACCTTCGAGCAGGGATTGAGGCATGAGATCAGGGAATCGATGATCTCCCTCAGATTTCGGACACAAGCAGGAGTACTGGAGCGATCTATTCTCATAGAGAGCTTTCTTGCCGAGCCTATTCCAGCAGCGAGACCTACTGTAGGGCAGTACGTAGTAGAGTAGTCTGTAGCTGGTAGTCGGCGGATGTCACAGGGGTCTAGGTGGACCGGACCACTAGGTAGATGACCTCAGGACACTGTCTCTGAGGTGCGGGGCACAAGGCACAGAGCCAGCCTTCTGAGGAGCAGACAGTGCTACGCATGCTTCGGGCAGGGCCACATGGCTTGTGACTGCCTGACCCGCCGTGTAGAGGAGGAGCAGACGATTGAGGGGACACCCAGGCAGAGGCAGAGGGTCGATCGTGGCGGTTCGCTGGGAGCAGGCAGACGAGGCAGGGGAGCAAGCCGAGCATCAGGTGGTGGTCGACGTTTTGAGGCTTTACCAACACCACCACCACTAGGAGGTCCACCCCGGCCACAGGGAGCTGGCGGGCAGAGACAGGCTCAGCTTCAGGCAGCGGAGGCCTACGACCACGGCACTCCAGATAGGATTCGAGGTACGATCTATGTCTACTCCACCCTTGCTGTAGTTCATATAGACATAGAAGCAAGTCACTCCTTTATTGCCACTTCCCTTGTTCAGAGCTCGGAGATTCCGACGGAGCCGTTGGCTCGATCCTTATAGCTAGAGACTCCTACGGGAGCAGACTCGACGATTACGCACTAGTGCCGGCAGTGTGAGCTTACTCTAGGAGGCGAGAGCTTCGACTAGGATCTTCATGTAGCGGTGTCGAGGCCTTACGATGTCATCTTGGGCATGGATTGGTTATCCATAGTCCATGCTCAGATTGACTGTATTAGGTGCAAGGTGCGGTGTGTTCGCACCGACGGGAGCAGGTTCACCATCACCGGCGAGAAGGGAGCCTTTGCAGCACAGGATAGACTCTCACAGAGGAGAGGACAACCCATCACTAATCAGTTGGCTGGCCTCATCCTAGGAGAAGTTGATGTGCAGAGTCCTGGTTTTCCTACAGTGGTGGATCAGTATGCGGACGTTTTCCCCAATGACATCTCAGGGCTACCTCCTCACAGAGAGGTAGACTTCTATATTGACTTGTACCCTAGGATAGCCCCGATATCTACTCCAGCATATTAGATGGCCCCCGCTGAGCTTCGAGAGCTATGGGTACAGTTCCAGGACTTGCAGGACAAGGGATTCATCCGACCTAGTGTTTCACCCTGGGCTTCCCCGATATTGTTCGCCAAGAAGGCGGACGGGAGCTTCCTACTTTGTGTCGACTATAGTCGCCTGAACTAGGTGACCGTGAGGAAAAAGTATCCACTACTGAGGATTGAAAACCTCTTCGTTCAGCTCAAGGGAGCACAGTGGTTCTCAAAGATAGACCTCAGATCAGGATATCATCAGCTCAGAGTTCGAGACAAGGACATGGAGAAGACGACCTTCAGATGTCGGTATGGCCACTACGAGTTCTTGGTTATGCCTTTCAGTCTAACCAATGCTCCAGTAGTGTTCATGAGTCTCATGAACATGATCTTTTTGCCATACCTCGATCGATTTGTCGTGGTCTTCATCGACGACATTTTGATATACTCGACCACTAAGCAGGATCATGCCTACCACTTGCGGGTTACACTAGACACACTCCGAGAGCACCAGATTTATGGCAAGCTCTCAAAGTGTATGTTCTGGTTACGTGAGGTCCACTTATTGGGACACGTCATCTCTAAGGTGGGAGTTGCGGTAGATCCTGTGAAGATCGAGGCAGTGCTAGCTTGGGAGCCACCCAGGAGCGTGACATAGGTGTGGAGTTTCTTGGGGTTAGCTGGGTACTACCGGAGTTTTGTGCCAGACTTTTCCAGAGTTGCGGTACCACTCTCAGCTTTGACGATGAAGGGGAAACCCTTCGTGTGGTCAGACAGATTTCAGCGGAGCTTCCAGGAGCTGAGACAGAGATTGACCAACGCGCCTATCTTGAGGCTACCGGACGAGGGAGTAGGGTATGTAGTCTAATACGATGCATCAGGGACCAGACGTAGATGTGTCCTGATGCAGGAATGGTACGTGATGGCCTATTGATCATGTCAGTCGAGGCAGCATGAGCAGAACTATGCTACCCATGACCTGGAGTAAGCAGCAGTGGTCTTCGCTCTGAAGATGTGGCGACACTATCTGATGGGAGAGCGCTTTATAGTCTACTCTGACCACCAGAGTCTCAGGTACATCTTCTCACAGAAGGACCTGAATCTGGGATAGCGATGATGGCTCGAGTTCCTCCAGGACTATGACTTTGAGATAGTCTATACTTCTGGGAAGGGGAACGTAGTAGCCGATGCTCTCAATAGGAGGACGGGAATCCAACTACTCGGGGAGGCGATGGAGTAGCTAGCTGCTTTGCAGATATTCTTCATGGATAGATATGGAGCATCCTTTCATCAGTCATTCATAGTCACAACTCCACTACTGTAGTGGGTTAGAGTGGCACATCATGGGGACGCTGACTGTGGGACGCGGTGTGCGCAGATATCCTCAGGACATGCACCTAATGGATTCTCTTTAGGAGGAGAGCACAACGTCCTTTTCAGAGGATGTACCTTGGTACCAGTTTCATTACTAGATGAGGTTCTAAGAGAGTTTCACACTTCCCCTTTGGTAGTATATCCTGGAGTGGCGAAGATGTACAAGGATCTCAGACGACAGCACTGGTGGCTGGGTATGAAGAAGGTTGTGCCAGAGTTCGTTTCTCTATGCCTCACCTACCAGCAGGTGAAGGTAGTGCATCAGGTACCAGCAGGCTTGGTACAGCCCTTGGAGGCCATGGAGTAGAAGTGGGATGGTATATCTATGGATTTCGTGACAGGACTTCCACACACTTCCAGAGGTCATGACTCCATCTGGGTGATTGTCGACCGACTTAGCAAGTCGGCCCACTTCTTACCCATCAGAGAGCAGGGCTTAGTAGAGAGCTTGGGAGGACACTAAGTTCAGGAGATTGTATGACTTCATGGTGTTCCATCATCTATCATCTCCGATCGAGATGCTAGATTTACTTCCTGACTTTGGAAGGGGTTGTAGGAGGAATTCGGGACGCAGCTACATCTGAGCACCACTTTTCACCCTCAGACGGATGGTCAGATGGAGAGGACCATTCAAACTCTCAAGGACATGCTCCGTGAATGTGTCCTCGACTTTGGTTGTAGATGGGAGGACCACCTACCCTTGGGGGAGTTCGCGTACAACAACAGTTACCACTCCACCATCGGGATGGCACCATACCAGGCATTGTACAACCGGCCTTGCAGATCACCTCTTTAATGGACAGGCCCTGGGGAGTCAGCACTTGTGGGACTAGAGATGGTCTAGGCCATGATAGAGAAGGTCCAGGTCATCCAGGAGCAGATGAGGATAGCTCAGAGCCGACAGAAGTCTTATGCTGGCAGGAGGCGGAGGCCACTGGAGTTCTAGGATGGTGACCACGTCTTCTTGCGGGTCTCACCTCGATGTGGATTACAAAGATTTGGCCGAGGCGGCAAGTTATCTCCATGCTTCATCAAACCATTACAAGTCCTCAGCAGGATAGGAGAGGTGGCTTATCGCCTAGCTCTACCACCTCAGTTGCACCGAGTGCATGACGTCTTCCACGTATCTCAGCTAAGGAGATACGTGCACGACCCAACACATATCATCAACCATGGGGAGCTAGAACTTTTTGATGGGGCGACCTTTGTGGAGGTCCCGGTGGAGATCGAGGATTGACAGGAGCAGGTCCTACGTGGACTTTTGATACCTCTAGTGCGCATCAGATGGCAGCACGAGAACCTCCAGGAGAGCACTTGGGAGCGGGAGGCTCAGATGCGTGCTCAGTACCCACATTTTCCCCCTAGTTTATGATGTATCTTTACAGGGACATAAATTCCTAAGGTGGGAGTAATGTAAAGGCCCGTAAATTTCAAGGGAAATGTTTTTTAATTTTATTTGGGATTTTACAAGAACGCTGTTTTTGGCGACACCTAATTCTGAGGCCCGGGGTGCCCAGAATCATTTTCCGAAGTTTGGCTTGAGTACGTTCAGTGAACGAACGAGCGGGTTTTCTTAACTTTTGAACAGTTTCTTGGAATATAATTCTGAGGGCACCGATGGAACCGCAGTGCCGATAATTTCTTAAGAACGCCTTTTCCGGAGTTGCGTTTGCTCGGGTGAGGTTATTAAATTTTTGGGTTAGCTAAAGAATAAAATAAAATAATGTGCAACAGATTTTATTTTATTCTAAGTAGTGTTAATCTAGGCATGGTGGTTGAAGTGGGACCCACGAATATCCTAACTCCTAGGTAGGATATTAGTGAGGTGGGGCCCACACGACCACCACCCCCTTTAATTTTCCTTTTACCTTCCACGTGCATTAAATTTGGTAACTAACCCGCACCCCCCTCTTAAATGCCAAGTCAACTCTCGTGTTTAATTAATTATTAAATGCCTCTTTCATTAGGCGGTTAAAAATCTTCAATTAAATCAATTAATTGAATGATCGTTTTTTGATTTTCAAAAACAGTTGTCGTGAGAAATAAAATAAGGCCCCGCCTTATTTTATTGGGGTGTCTTTGGTTGTGCGAGAGGAATTGAGAGGTTTTTCCCAAAGCCTTGAAACATCATATTCCTCCATGAAGAACGCGAAGAATGCACCATCGCCAACGAAGAACGCCAGCCTCTGACGAAGGGAGACCAAGAATTCCGAACCCTCGGAGATCGACGATGCGACGCCGTGTACTGCGACGACGACGATCCTCCTTTCGCGACGCTTCATCCGCGACGTTCCTTCTCCCGCGAAAATCTTCGATCATCAACCGCTTGAGGTAGGGGGTTTGGTTTAAATAAATCTAGGTGAATTATATCCTCTAAATGTGTTAAATTTTTCAGAAGTCATTGGACCGCTAACGCAGTGGGTGCGGACCAACAAACAAGTCCGAACCCAACGTTTCTTTGTTCTTGGTGTGCGGATCGACGGGCGATGATGAAGCTGGCCGCAAAGGCGTTATGAGGACTTCACAATGAAGGGCCAGTCCCAGGAGGATCGATGGCGAAGACGGAAGGCCATACAGACCACCGGAGCGCATCCGGTGGTCCGCGGAAGACCCTGCCGGTGCGCCACGCCGGCAGCCTGCATCGGCAGGCCGGCAGGATGCTGCGGCGCCTGGCGCACTGCCGGGAAGGGCCACCGCGACCGAAGTCGAGGCGGCAGGTGGTTGGTCCTGCGGCCACCCGAGACCATGGGCAACACGTCGCTGGGCTGCCTCCGCTGGCAAGAAGCGGCCCACACATGGGGGCCGCAACTCCAATCAAGGGGGCAGCGCCCCCTTTGCGCGGCCGCTCGGACGGCGCCGAGCCGACCCCGCCCGGCCCGCGCCAATCCGCCTCGGGCCGGACCGGCCGCCCCGGAAGGGCCCGACCGCGCCCCCCGGGCCATGCCGCGCCCTCATGGGCTGGACCCGGACCCGGTTCGAGCCGACCCAGGGGGGTTGGGCCGGGTCGGTCCGGGCCCAGAACCCCCATTTTCAGACCACTTATGGTCTTTTTCCCATAACATGGGCTACGAACCTCTGATCGACGCACCGTCAGTTCCATAGCGATCCTTGGATCAAGACGGACATTTAGGTATATTACACCCAAGGTTTCGTAGAACTTTGGGTACATCCGGGTTGGTTCGAACATGAAACCAACCGGGTCCTCGGAGCGGAAACGCTTATAACTTTGAGTTCCGGACGTCCGATTGACGTGCCATTGACTTTGTTGGATTCCTCTTAGCGAGACAGAATTTTTGGATTACTTTGCTTGAGGTTTGGATGCAGTTGGAGTGTGGTCGGGTTGGTTTGGACTTAAAAACCAACCGGCCCCCTGGAACGAAAAAGCCAATAACTCTCAGATCGGGCGTCCGATTGACGCGCCATCTGTCACATTAAGTTTCTCTTGTCGAGACTGATATTTGAGATACATAAACTCTGGACTATGTGTCAGTTGTGATATCGACCCCTTGGCTCGTGGAGGGGACCCTCCCGGAACAAGCATGCTGTGTGCGGGAACCCTAGAGCTGGCTGCGGCTGTGAAGACCGTACTGAAATCCTATGTGGGTTCGACAGGGATGAAGACTGCACTGAAAACCTATGTGGGTTCGATAGTGATGAAGACCGTACTGAAATCCTATGTAGGTTCAACGGGGATGAAGACTACACTGAAATCCTATGTGGGTTTGGCAACGATGAAGACCGTACTGAAATCCTATGTGGGTTCGACGGAGATGAAGACTGTACTAAAATCTTATGTGGGTTCGGCAGTGATGAAGACCGTACTGAAATCATATGTGGGTTCGACGACACTGACTACTGTTCTTGTATCCTATGTGGGTCTGGCAGTGTCTGACTCTGTTCTTGCTATCCTATGTGGGTCTGGCAGAGTATCTGGTTTAGTATCCTACATGGGTCCCAGCATAGATGAATCAGTGGCGATATCTGATCATCTCTATCACCGAAGAAGTATACCTGTGTGAGTCAAGTCTTGAAATTCAATCATTATCTTCGATATGATTGACTTTCATTCCTATGTGGATTGTGTTGTGCTATCCCATGTGGATGTGATTGAACTTGGGCTCGAATGCTGGAGCCGAACTGGAATTGATGACTTTGGTATATGTATGGGTATATACCTAAGTAGTGTTGGTTGTTACTTCCTGATTGTATCTTTCTTTTATGGATTATCCTTTGTGGATTATAAGAGTCCTTCGGCGGTCTCGGGGTCCCTATTGAGTAGCGTACACTCACCCATGCACGGGCTATGCCCGCACTATGTTGTGTTGGATGCAGATGACGGACAGCGCTGATCGTTGTAGAGGCTAGTGGAGTAGTCGGTACCTGGAGGTGGAACAATGGGTGCGATGTACACGGAGCGTACGGTTGTACCTGAGAAGATGAGGTGGCTATTTGTACCCACCCTTCAGGTGGGACTACCAGTGGATGGCTCGACGTTGCTACTTTACTTTCAGTTGTTGTACTTTCCTTCCAGTTGTACTTTACTTTTAGTTTGGGTTTGTATTCTGGCCCATTTACTTTCCGCACTTACTTATACTCAGTTTACTTAGTGTTTACTTCTTCAGGCTTCCTTTGTGGTTTTTATTTACTTATAAAGGAAATGACTTCCCCTTTTTGTTGGGATATACTCCTTGGTGCTAGTCGCCAGCCCCTGGCCTATGGGAGGCGGGCTTGGGGTTGTCATGGCACGGGTCCCGAGGACGGGTCATGACAAATTGGTATCAAAGGAGTTCAGTTCTACCACAGAACTCTAGACTCTGATCTTTCTTCTATGTGGAGCAATAGTGTTAAGGTTATTGAGTGTGGTTATCAGTCTAGGGAGTCTAGTGTTGGTGCGGTGTCCGATGTATCCGTACATCAGGACCTTGACTTCTGATTTCTGACTCAATGCACGAAAACATTTATTGCATGTCTGTTTTAAAAGTTTTCTTTGTGATTAATTTGTGTCAGCTCAAAAGGTATACCGTTTGACCATGGCACACCTATTTCTTTTCAAGATGTCCCCATGATGGCAGCCAGCTTGGGTTCCGAGCGTTGTGTGAGACGATAGCCCACCGAGTGACGGGGCCTTGGTGTAGGGCCCTTTGACAGCAGAGGCACCGACGGTACCTCTACCCACTGAGCGACCAATGCTACCCGCCCCAGCCGCTGATAGTGCACGTCGCCCTAGCGCGCTGCATGAGTTTCAACATCAGAGACCGCCCAAGTTCCATGGGGAGATGGACCCTCTGTCAGCTGAGGATTGGCTGGAGGCAGTTGTTTGAGTTTTCATGTTAGTGGGGACACCAGCCGACCTCATGGTGATCCTCGCAGCGAGCCTCCTGCATGCGGCAGGAGGCAGATGGTGGAGCCTGATGCTCCAGGTGCACGGCGATGCATCTCTCATCTAGACGGACTTCGAGAGCCTATTCCTCTTGGAGTTCGTCTGAGCCACCCTCCGTGCGGTGCGCATCCAGGAGCTTCTACAGCTACGGTAGGGCAGCATGACGGTCGCCCAGTACTCGGCGAGATTTAATGATCTCTCACGCTATTCAACAAAAATTGTACAAGACCCAATCTTCCAGGCTCGGACCTTCGATCAGGGACTGAGTCATGAGATCAGGCCATCGATGATCTCCCTCAGCATTCAGACAGAGGTAGGAGTACTGGAGCAATCTCTTCTCATAGAGAGCTTTCTTGCCGAGCCTATGCCAGCAGTGAGACCTACCGTAGGGCAGTACCTAGCAGAGTTGTCTATAGCTGGAAGTCGACGGATGTCACAGGGGTCCAGGCAAACCGGACCACAAGGCAGACGATCTTAGGACACTGGCTCAGAGGTGCGGGGCACAGGGCGAAGAGCCAGCCTTCTGAGGAGCAGACAATGCTACGCATGCGGCGGGCAGGTCCACATGGCTCGTGATTGCCCGACCCGCCGTGCAGAGAAGCAGCAGATGGTTGAGGGGCCACACAGGAAGAGGGAGATTATCATCCATGATGGTCAGCAGGGAGTAGGCGGACGAGATAGGGGAGCTGGACGAGTAGCAGGTGGTGGGTGACGCTTTGAGGCTTTACCACCACCACCACCAGGAGGTCCACCCCGGCCACAGGGAGCTGGCGGGCAGAGACAGGCTCAGCTTCAGGCAGCGGAGGCCTACGAACACGGTGCGCCAGAGATGATTCGAGGTACGATCTGTGTCTACTCCACCCTTGCTGTAGTTCTTATAGACACAGGAGGGAGTCATTCCTTTATTTTCGCTGCCCTTGTTTGGAGCTCAGAAATGCAGATGGAACCATTAGCTCGATCCTTACGGCTAGAGACTCCTACGGGAGCGGACTTTATGATTACGCACGGGTACCAGCAGTGTGAGCTTACTCTAGGAGGCAAGAGCTTTGGCTGGGATCTTCTTGAAGTGGCGTCAAGGCCTTACGATGTCATCTTGGGTATGGAATGCTCAGATTGACTGTATTAGGTGTAAGGTTCGGTGTGTTCGCACTGACGGGAGCAAGTTCACCTTCACCTATGAGAAGGGAGCCTTTGCAGCACAGGATGGACACTCGCAGAGGAGAGGACAACCCAAAACTCATCAGTTGGCTAGCCTCATCCTAGGAGAAGTTGATGTGTGAAGTCCTAGTTTTCATGCAGTGGTGGATTAGTATGCGGACGTTTTCCCCAATGAAATCCAAGGGCTACCTCCTCACATAGAGGTAGACTTCTATATTGAACTGTACCCCGGGATAGCCCTGATATCCACTCCAGCATATCGGATGGCCCCCACTAAGCTTCGAGAGCTACGGGTACAGCTGGAGGACTTTCAGGACAAGGGATTCATCCGACCCATTGTTTCAACCTGGGCTTCCCCGATATTGTTCACCAAGAAGGCGGACGGGAGCATGCAACTTTGTGTCGACAATCATCGCCTGAACCAGGTGACCGTGAGGAACAAGTATCCACTACCGAGGATTGAAGACCTCTTCGATCATCTCAAGGGAGCACGGTGGTTCTCAAAGATAGGCCTTAGATCAGGCTATCATCAGCTCAGAGTTCGAGACGAGGACGTGCATAAGAAGACCTTCAGATGTCGGTATAGACACTCTGAGTTCTTGGTTATGAAATTCAGTGTAACCAATGCTCTAGCAGTGTTCATGAATCTCATGAACATGATCTTTCAGCCATACCTCAATCGATTTTTCATGGTCTTCATCGACGACATTTTGATATACTCGACCACTGAGGAGGAGCACGCCTACCACTTACGGGTTGTACTAGACACACTCCAAGAGCACCAGCTTTATGGAAAGCTCTCGAAGTGTCAGTTCTGGTTACGTGAGGTCCACTTCTTGGGACACGTCATCTCTGAGGTGGGAGTTGCAGTAGATCCTGTGAAGATCGAGGCAGTGCTAGCATGGGAGCCACCCAGGAGCGTTACAGAGGTGAAGAGTTTCTTGGGGATATCTGGGTACTAGAGGAGATTTGTGCCAGACTTTTACAGAGTTACGGCACCACTCTCAGATTTGAAAAAGAATGGGAGACCATTCGTGTGGTCAGACAGATGTCAGCGGAGCTTCCAGGAGCTGAGACAACGATTGACCAGCGCGCCTATCTTGAGGCTACTGGAAGAGGGAGTAGGGTATGTAGTCTACTGCGATTCCTTAGGGACCAGACTCGGATGTTTCCTGATGTAGGAACGGGCCATGATCGCCTATGGATCATGTCAGTTGAGGCAGAATGAGCAGAACTACGCTACCCATGACCTGGAGGTAGCAGTAGTGGTCTTCACTTTGAAGATGTGGTAACACTTTCTCATGGGCGAAAGATTTATAGTCTACTCTAACCACCAAAGTCTCAGGTACATCTTCTCGCAGAAGGACCTGGATATGAGACAGTGACGATGGTTCGAGTTCCTCCAGGACTATGACTTTGAGATAGTCTATACTCCTCGGAAGGGGAACGTAGTAGCCGATGCTCTCAGCCGGAGGACGGGCATCCAGCTACTCGGGGAGGCGATGGAGAAGCTAGCCACTTTGCAGATATCCTTCATGGATAGAGATAGAACAGCTGTTTTCAGTCACTCACAGTCACTCCTCCACTACTGTAGCGGGTCAAAGAGGCACAGCGTGGGGACGCTGACTGTGAGACGCGGCATGCGCAGATATCCTCAGGACATGCACATGATGGATTCTCTTTAGGAGGAGAGCACAACATCCTTTGTAGAGGATGTAACTTGGTACCAGTTGCTTTACAGGAGGATGTGCTGAGATATTTTCACACTTCCCCTTTGGCAGTACATCCTGGAGTGGCGAAGATGTACCAGGATCTCAGATGACAGCACTGCTGGCCGGGTATGAAGAAGGCTGTGGCAGAGTTCGTTTCTCGATGCTTCTCCTGCCAGGAGGTGAAGGCAGGGAACTATGTACCAGCAGGCTTGGTACAACCCTTGGAGGTCCCAGAGTGGATGTGGGATGGGATATCTATGGATTTTGTGACTGGACTTCCACGCACTTTCAGAGGTCATGACTCCATCTGGGTGTTTGTTGACCAACTCACCAAGTCGGCCCACTTCTTACCCATCAAAGAGAAGTGCTTAGTAGAGAGCATGGGAGTTTTCTACGTTCAAGAGATTATACGACTTCATGGTGTGCCATCATCTATTGTCTCCGATCGAGATGCTAGCTTTACTTCCCGGCTTTGGAAGGGGTTGCAGGAGGAAATCGGGACGCAACTACGTCTGAGCACCGCCTTTCACCCTCAAACGGATGGTCAGATGGAGAGGACCATTCAGACCCTCGAGGACATGCTTCGTGCATGTGTCCTCGACTTTGGTCATAGTTGGGAGGACCACCTACCCTAGGTGGAGTTCTCATACAACAACAGCTACCACTCCACCATCGGGATGACACCATACAAGGCATTGTATGGCCGGCCTTGCAGATCACCTCTGTGCTGGACAGACCCTGGGGAGTAAGCAATTGTGGGACCAGAGATGGTCCAGGCCACGACAGAGAAGTACCAGGTCATCTAGGAGCAGATGAGGAAAGCACAGAGCCGGCAGAAGTCTTATGCTGGCAGGAGGTGGAGGCCACTGCAGTTTGAGGATGGCGACCACGTCTTCTTGCAGGCCTCACCTCGACGTGGATTACAAAGATTTGGCTGATACAACAAGTTATCTCTGCACATTATCGGACCATTCTAGGTCCTCAGTAGTATAGGCGATGTGGCCTATCGCCTGGCTCTACCACCTCAGTTGCACCGGGTGCACGACGTCTTCCACGTATCTCAACTGGGGAGATACGTGCACGACCTGACGCATATCATCGACCATGGGGAGATAGACCTTGATGATGGGGAGACCTTTGCGGAGGTCCTAGTGTAGATCAAGGATCGACATGAGCAGGTCCTACGTGGATGGTCGATACCTCTAGTGCACATCAGATGGCCGCACGGGAACCTCCAGGAGAGCACTTGGGAGCAGGAGGCTCAGATGCATGCTCAGTACCCACATTTGTTCCCATAGTTGATGATGTATCTTTAAGTGGACGTAAAGCCCTAAGGTGGTAGTAATGTAAAGACCCGTAAATTTAAAGGGAAATTTTATCTTAATTTTCTTTGGTATTTTACAAGAACGCAGTTTCTGATGACACCTAATCCCGAACCCACCGTTTCATTGTTCTTGGTGTGTGGATCGACGGGAGATGACGAAGCAGGCCGCAAAGGCGTTATGAGGACTTCACAGTGAAGGGATGGTCCCAGGAGGACCGCTGGCGAAGACGGAAGACCAAACAGACCACCGGAGCGCGTCCGGTGGTCCGCGGAAGACCCCTCCAGCTCGCCACGCCGGAACGGCGGCGGCGGCGCCCGGCGCGCTGCCGGGACGGGCCGCCGTGTCTTAAACTGTGGCGGTAGGTGACTGGTCCCACGGCCGCATGGGTCCATGGGCGACGCGGTGCCATGCCTCGTCTGCTGGCAAGGAGCAGCCCCTACACGGGGGGCCACAACTCCAATCAAGGGGGCAGCGCCCCCTTTGCGCGGCCGCTCAGCCAGCACCGAGCCGCCCCGGGCCGGACCGGCTACCCCGGGCCGGGCCGTGCCCACCGGGCCAGGCTGCGTCCTAATGGTCCGGACTCGGACCTGGTTCGGGTCGACCAGGTTCGGGCCGACCCAGGGGGGGTTGGGCAGGGTTGGTATGGTCCCTGTTCCCCCATTTTCAGACCACTTCCGGTCTTTTTCCCATAACACGGGTTAAAAACCTCCGATCGATGCACTCTCAGTTGCGTAGCGATCCTTTGATTGAGAAGGTCGTTTCGGTATATTACACTCAAAGTTTCTGAGAACTTTGGGTATGGCCAGGTTGGTTTGAACATGAAACCAACCGGGCCCTCGGAGCGGAAATGCTTATAATTTGAGCTCCGGACGTCCGATTGATGTGTCGTCGACTTTATTGGATTCATCTTAGTGAGACGGGCCTTTTGGCTTACTCCACTGGAGGTTTGGACATAGTTGGAGTGCGTTTGGGTTGGTTTTGACTTAAAACCCAACCGGGCCCCTAGAACGAAAAAGCCAATAACTCTCAGACCGGGCGTCCAATTGACATGCCGTCTGTCACGTTGAGTTCCTCTTATCAAGACGGAACATTGAGATACATCAACTCCGGACTACGTGTCAGTTGATGTATCAAACCCTTGGCTCATGGAGGGTACCCTCCAAGAATGAGCATGCTGTGTTTGGGAACCCTAGAGCTGGCTGTGGCTATGAAGACCGTACTGAAATCCTATGTGGGTTCGACGGGGATGAAGACTACATTGAAATCCTATGTGGGTTCGGCAGCGATGAAGACCGTACTAAAATCCTATGTGGGTTTGACGGGGATGAAGACTACACTGAAATCCTATGTGGGTTCGTCAATGATGAAGACCGTACTGAAATACTATGTGGGTTCGACAGAGATGAAGACTGCCCTGAAATCCTATGTGGGTTCGGCAGCAATGAAGACCGTACTAAAATCCTATGTGGGTTCGACGACACTGACTACTGTTCTTGTATACTATGTGGGTATGGTAATGTGTGACTCTGTTCTTGCTATCCTATGTGGGTCTGGCAGAGTAGCTGGTTTAGTATCCTATGTGGGTCCCAGCTTAGATGAATCAGTGGCGATATCTGATCATCTCTATCACCGAAGAAGTATACCTGTGTGAGCTGAGTCTTGACTTTCAATCATTATTTTTGATATGATTGACTTTCTTTCCTATGTGGATTGTGTTGTGCTATCCTGTGTGGATGTGATCGAACTTGGGCTAGGATGCTGGAGCCAAACTGAAGGTAGACCACTGGGTGGGACGTACACGGAGCAGACGGCTGGACCCGTGGAGCTAAGGTGGCTATCTGTACCCACCCGTCAGGTGGGACTACTAGTGGACGACTCAATGTTGCTGCTTTACTTTCAGTTGCTGTACTTTCCTTCTAGTTGTACTTTACTTTCAGTTTGGGTGTGTATTCTGGCCCATTTACTTTCCGCACTTACTTGTACTCAGTTTACTTAGTGTTTACTTCTTCTGTCTTACTCTGTGGTGTTTGTTTACATATAAAGGTAATGCCTTCCCCTTTTTGTTGGGATATACGCCTTGGTGCTAGTCATCAGCCCCTGGCCTATGGGAGGTGGGCTTGGGGTAGTCAGGGAACGGGTCCCAAGGATGGGTCATGACATTTATACCATCCCTTAGTGGAAAACGAATTAAAAACTATATGTCCATCTATTTAATAAATCTATCAATATGTTTTGTGTTCTTCAAATATTTAAAGTTTTGAGTGTTTCTTGAAAACACTAGAACAATAAATGACAAGGAAAAGAATTATAAAGAATCCTAATTCAACACTTATAGAGTTTATTGGGATTATTATTTGAACAATATCCTTACACAATACATAAGAGTAAATATTATTTATGTAAAAGCATACTATTTGGAAAACATTTATAAGGAAAAGAAATTTCAAAATATAGTTTCAAAATTTATGGAAGATGATGCTTGATCTGGTCATAAATGGTATAAATATAATTATTTCCGTTATAATCATGATTCAATAATATTTTTCAATGATAAATAATTGAATATGATTTTCTTTATGTCGTGAAGAAGAATATTTTTCATAAATTTTTCGGACATTGAAATACCATTTAAAGATGGTTTTGTAATTTAATATTTTACCATTCCATAAATATAAGGACACAATATAATGCATGATGAAGCTATATTCATGGGATATATTCACACTTCTTTAATGATGTTTAATTTTATCATATATATGTAGAGATTAAGTCTATCCAAATATTGTATAAATAGAGTGTTATGGTAATTCTAGATATCATGTGATTTTAAAACTGAGTTTCATAGAGATATAATAACAGTTTAAATGATATTTGAAGACAAAACATAAGGTGGAATTAAAATAAAAATAATACCCCAAATATATGATAAGAATATAAAAAATAGAGGGAGAAGAATAATATTTTAAAAAATATGGAACTATATATATGATATTATTCTGTGTTCTTAAGAGAGATATCCTGATAGTGTTATTGAAGGATGAACTTGTGCATCAAGGGAGTAGAAGATTAGAGGATGAAGAAGAATATTGTGAAGATGATTTTGTTATGATATACCATTATAATATACCATAATATAGTATAAACAAGATAATAGGAAGAATTATAATCCATATAATATCTCTATATCATAGAAAATGTTTAAAGAATAAGACAATGTAATGTATCCTGATATATATAGATATATTCATACTGAGATTGAGTTAAGATTATAAGACATAAATTCATGGGGTTATATGTTGTTTAATTATTGGTAGTAAAATACCTATTTCTAAGGAAGAAGATTCTATTATATTAATGAAGTGACATCCATAAATATACTAATTATCAAATTTCACATTTCAAAAGAATACCTTCGTAGGTTAGAGTGATCTGATAAAATAATATCCATACAAGGTTGGAGACTGAATGGATTTATATATACATCTATTATTTTGAGGTATAATTGGGAAAGGATAGTACCAACCCACGGGTTAAGGATGAGTTCGGTCACCCCTTTTGATCATTTATATTTGTCCGATACTTACTCATGCTATTGTAATAACTATAATTCATTAGTGATATCTCATTTCCTAGACTCTAGATAAACACAACTAGGGGTTGAATCATGAAATGGGGTCAAACCTTGTAAAAATATCATGTGTTGATTTTTATTTTCTATTTATTATATTGTATGTGTTGTTGGGTATTGAGAGAACATCAGTATATCTATAAATCTTAACCAAGGCAGAAGATCACATATCAATTGGGGAAATACATAAAATATAATAATTCATTTAAAAGAGTCACATTGATTCAGCCACCTTCTTAGGTTACAGAATGACCCACTAGTCCCTTCAAGTTGTATTATAGATAAACTAGGTTTCCTTGAATTATATATATTTTTGTTACTATTTTATATCAGACTGTATGTGAATAATTTAATAATATTCATTGATTCCAAAAACGAACAATGTAGTTTTCATCTATATTAGTAAAAATTTGTTGTTTTGGATAAAACCTCAGTGAACATGAAGAATATATAGTCCATTAATGAGAATTATTACAAAGTAGAAATAGTATTCGTCAACACATAAATATAAAAAAAATCGGTAATTTTCATAGTAAATATACTGAGAATGATCCTATATAATAATCTGGTTCCAACATTAAATATAATGAGTCTATTGAAGCAGTTGATGATCTAAACAATGAAATTAGAAGTTATTTTAAAAATTTCCTAGTTTTCAATAATATTTTTTGGGTTTATATGATGAAAATGCATATATAGTTATATAAGTCAATAATATTAAGAAATTAGTCACTAAAATGTTTCAAAAGTGTAAAGCTCTCACTCAATTTATTAAATCCAATAAATAATCCATATTACATTGTGAAGAAAAGTCTCCAATTTCTAAATAAAATTTCAAGATTTAGTTGGTGATAAAGAAGTTTTAAAGAATATACATGATAAATAAATCCATCCATTAAAAAATACACAAAGCCAAATTGAATTTTAAAAATTCTTAGTTATAAGTCAAAAAAGTGGATAAAAGAGATTTATAATTATCTATAAGAGGGGAACTAAATGAATTAATATTAGAGTTTGATGATAAATAAGTTGTGGGAAGAAAATTCAAGATTATATCCAGATGAGAAAAAATTTATCAACTTTAAGTGTCTTGAACTGGAAGTTAAAATGAACAATCTAGAATAGACACATACTAAATCCACCACCGATGTTGAGAAATGAAGAGAAACTACCATAGATATTTTATATTAGTGTTTTTTCTCTAAAACAACTCATATTAGTGGAAGGAATATCTTGAGTTCATCTAATGATCAATTCACAACATTCTTATGGAAAACGTTATCCCATGTACCAAAATATTATATTTTTAATAATATTTTTTCATATGATAGTACATGTGAGAATAAAAAAATATATAAAAATATGGATGAATAAAAATTTTGAGGACCCTATAACTACATCAAGGGTATATGTGAGATAGGGTTGGAGAAGTGTCTCTGTGAAGGAAGCTTAAAATAAGGGATACGTTGATGAAAAATAGAAAGGTGTCCGGGCTAACTAGATTATAACCAAAGGCAATAGAACAAGATTTATTGTCTATTTATGGTATTTCTGAATGTTCAGACATTGGGATTTGGAATTTTGGAATAAATTTTCAATTCATGAAGATCATATAAGTCCATGATTAAAGGGGAGAAAATTTATAATCAAGAAGAATTATGTTATAATGAGTCAAGAAACACAGAAGGAGATGGATTTTTCATTCAAGATCAAATTTGATATCTAGAAAAATTTCTATGGAAATTGAAACATGTGTGGTAGTTTTGATGATGTGATATGGTAAATTCCTTCCATGAAAAATTAATATATTTATGATAAATTATGACTATAATCGAAGATAATGAAAATTATGAAAGGTGGAGATTATTCCTTGGGATTTAAGAAAAAAGAATGTGTTAAGAAAACTTCACCCAAAAATATTATGGAAAATGATTCACACTAAGAAAGAAGATATGCTTCTAATATTTTTGGAAATGTAACATCATGGATCAATATAAAAAATACATGAAGTTTAATGAAAAAAGAAGAAATCTAGAGTTTATAAGAGAATAAATCCAAGTAAGTAATAAGTGGACTGGTTTGGTTGATGAAATCAATGAATAAGAATATAAATTTCCTTAGAGGTATCTAAATAAAGGTTATGATAGGATTCAAGGGAAGATAAGTAGAATGTGAAAAAAATCTGGACACAATCCTGAAAATTAATAATAGTTCTACAAGGACATTAGGTGTTAATGAAAAACAATGTAAAATCACCATTGAATTATTTTTAAAAATTCAACAAATATAATAATGTTAGGAAATAATGATTGATTATTTGGAAAACATAATTGGAGAAAAATAATTATGGATTATGAACAAAAATATTCAATTTCATTTCCAAATAAAGGGAAAAGGATATTCTACACAAGAATAAAGATAATGAAAAATGAAATTCCATGATATAGAATGAGGCTAATACCTTGAATATTAAAGGATGAGAAAGCATGAGTAGTTATCACCTAAAAAGAATTAAATTAAAATTTTTTCTCGGTTGAGAAGAAAATATCAACCTTATTTATCTCACTATGAAGCTATGAATACTGAACTTATTCCCTATCTGTTGTGTTTGTGTTTTCATGAATGTAATTTAAGTTCATGTAAAATAAGGAGAACTTGATTAAAGCTATGGATAGTTTATAAATAGAACAGATATCCATCATGAAATAATTCAACTAGTATCAATATTAATCCTTGATAAATTCTATGTGATATCAAAATATTATTATAAGTAATTTTATATATAAATAACCATGGTGAATAGATACTAGAATTTATCCCTTGAGGGGGAGCTAACAAGAAGATAAGATTCTAGGAGGTTATTTTATTTTATGAATATGGAATTATGAATAACGCTTAGAAAAAAATAATTGAGAATTTTCAATAGCTTTCCCATATTATATTGGAGTGTATTAAATATTATTATTAAATGTTAGTTCATGTAAATGTTTATGGGGGATTAAACTACCTTGCACATTAATTTTATGATGTGCTTACCGAGTTGACTTCAGGTAACAAATATCATGAAAAATATACTTGAACAACCCTAAGAAAGAGAAAAATGAGTTGGTATCACATTTTCAATAGTTTTATTGATATTGTTTTTCTATATTAATCACTATATTCATCTATACTAAGGTAGATCAAATAGAATTAGGGCTGATTAATTTAAGCTTCATTTATTATGTGAAATGTGATTTCATCCTTATCTCAAGTGTTAAATCATGACATACCTTTCAATAAGGTGATAATAAAGAGGAGAATGTGAAACATCAGGTCTTTATAAAAGCATAAATATTAGACAATAAGTCTTTACCTTACTATATATTCATTTATATAAAATAGGATTAAAAATAAAATTAAATTTAAATTTGAAATTAATATTTTAAATGGGATTGATAAAAAATCCAAAGGGGGGATTAAAGTTCCCAATTGGATTTTGATGAAGAAAACTACATTGGTTTTATTTATTGTTAATATATAAATAGAGAATAAATTAAATATATTATATAGTTTGGTGATTAAGGAAGATAAAAATAAATGAAGTATTGAGATATAACTAGTGATATGTTGTTTTACATTGTATATGAATCTCTATGTATAAGTTATAAAAGTAATTAAAGTTAAGAATATTGTGATACTTCTTTAAAGGGATAAACCTATAAATTTTATGATTTTTGAGATAATATTAAAGATAATAAAAGACATGTTCTGATCTGTAGGTCAAATTATAGTCTACTACTAGTTATCTATGAAGGTTAAGAAGCCGGTGATTAAAAATATCAAGGAGTTGTGGTTAAAGGAGTAAAAAGGCTATACGGAAAAGTAAGGATCTTTAATTTTGATTACGAATCATTAAAACTGAAGTTTTAAATTTAAGTTACAATTGGATACAATTGATGAAGTTTACTTGAGGTATCTTTATGTTACTCATGTCCCTAATATAACGTTTGGAAGCACTAGATGACTGTTTAGAAGTTACGTTAGATGAATGTATCAAAGTTACTGAAGAGAAGAATATATGAATGTTTATTATGTATAGAAGTTAGATGAATTACATCTAAAATGAACATTAATAAGTGGAGTTCAAAATTCTATAATTTATGGTTTATTGAAGATATATTATTTGAGGTGATTAGAGAAGCTATGAGAATGTCTGAAATGAGCCTAATCCAAAACATTGAAGAACTCAAGAAGACGGATATTTTTTAAAAAATTAGGATGGTTAAAAATCATACACGAATACATAATATATTTATCATAATTAATAGAAACTTTAATGAAAAACCTTACACATTATGTAATAAATTTTACGTTGCATAACTATTTTGAGGATATATAAGTTTTTCCAATGATTCATATGTTTTTATTGCAAGGATAAAATGTAAATTTAGAAAAGGAAAAAGACATATGAAATATATAAGGGGGAAAAAACCTTATGCAAGGATCACTGGTTGAATAAAATATAGTAAAGGTAGAAAATATTACACAGTATATAAGAGTAAATATTTTTTTTAAATAATAGTTTAATAGTAGGAAAAAATTGATAAGGTCAATATTTTCAAAAATATAGTTTTCAAAGTTAAATTAGATGATTTTTGAAATAGTCATCCATGATTTTATATTAATATTCTAGTTATAATATGGATTAAAATGAATGGTTTCACTATTGAATAATTAAATAATATGTTCTTTTCATATTAAAGGATATCATGCTGTGAAGTTTTCTGAGGATGAAATACCAATTTAAGATGGTTGAATTATTTGAGATACTATCATACAATGAGGATAAGTCCAAACCACAATCCTTAATAAATATAGATTCATGGGATATATACCAACCATGATAGTAACACTTTATATTATCATAAAGACATATAAATTAAGTTCATTTGGACATTGTGGAAAGAGTGAGTCGTGATAATTCTTGTAATTTCTTGAGTTTAAAAACCGACTCTCATAGAGATACAATATTGGTATAAATGATTTCTGATGGATGAAAAAAATGAATACTTAAATTAAAAAAATATCTTATAGAGATTCTTTGAATAAAAAAGGAGAAGGTAGAGAAGAAGGCTATAGGGAATTCAATACTTCATCTAAGAGATTAATCTATGTATCAAAGAGTGATAACCCAATGATAAAACTCTGGCATCACGGAAGAAGAATAAGCAAAGAAAGAAATTCTGTTGGAAACCCTATCTTAGGATATATCTATATCATAAAATATGATACAAAAGAATGAATATAAAAAGAAGAAAAAATAGAAATCCTATGAAATCTTTATATAATATATAATTATTGAGAAATAATACATTATAAAGTATCCCACTATCTATATATGTTGTTCATACTAATATTGTTTTTAAAAATAGGTAAAAACATGCATATTGTTATAAGATATTTATATAATGATAGCCGAAGACCTATTGCTAAGGAATAAGATCTTATGTATTGATTTAGTGACATATAATCAAATAATGAAAATCTTTTTTAAATGTTTGAAATATGGGTCATTGATGAATGGAGTGATCTAGTATAATAATATCCATACCTATTGGGTGACTAAATGGATTTCAAGATATAGCCACTACCGTGAGGTATAATTTGGAAAGGATGATTTCAACCCATGGGTTAAAGATGATTCCACCCATCCCTTATGATCATTCATATTAGGTTTACACCTTCTCATTATTTTTTAATCAGTACAATTGATACCTGATATTATGTATCTTAGACATGACCCAATCATAGTATGGGGTATATTATCACATTAGGGTCAAACGCTGTAAAAATATTGCGTGCTTCTATCTCTTGTAAATTTATTTCATTACATTTGATGTTGGCTGTTGAGAGGATATTAGTAGATTATTTTTTCTTTTCCAAATAAATTTTTTGAATATAAAGATGTGGTAATAAATAAGGAATAAGACTTTATTAAAAAGAGTCAGACCAATTCTCCCCACATCTCAAGAGATTAAATTATCAAATTCACAATGTAAATAGTTTATTTGAATCAAAATAAATTATTCTTAATCAAATAAAATGTGTTAATTTGTGAAATTACTTTTTATTCTAAAGATATTGTTTCTATAAAATTTAAATTTTTGTTAAATGTATTACTTTTAAAGAATAATTTAATTAATGTTAATTATTAAAATCTAATTAATTATTATTAAAAAAAATAAATTATATCCTCAAAATTATTAATGGATAATAAATAATTAAAATTTAATGATTCATATCCAATGTAATATGTTTTACTAAAAACAATATTTTTATTATATAAAATATTTCTTATTTAAAAGTTAAATTTATTATATTTGGAATATGAAATATAAAGAAATTTGATGCTTATATATATATAAATAAATGAAAAATAATTCACACAATGATTATTAATTGTTTATATATAAAGATAAAATCATTTAACGGTTAAAAAGTTATTTTCATAAAATGGTTTATTAATGTGTTAGGCATTTTTATTTTAAAGAAAAAAATATATTATGTTTAAATTGTCATTATAATAAAAAAATGTTCATTTTTAGAAACATAGTTATTAAGACTCATGAAACTATTATTAATCGATAAGAAATAATAATAAGAAAAATAATATTTAAATAGTTATTTTATTACAAAACTAGTTTTCCCCTTATGTTATATGTTTTCATTTAAAAGTTAAATTATAATAATTTAGAACTTGAATTTGATTAAATTGAGTGAAAATTCAGAAACATCACATCCAAATTAGATAATATGGGCCATATTATATTTCTTGTGTCAAATGATGACCATGATAAATAATTAAATTAATTAAAATGGGGTAAAAAGAGGAAAATTAACATGAATCAAATTTTAAATGATTATTAGGATATTTTGACATTATTTAATTCTTTTTTAGGAATTTTATTCAATCTTAAAATTAAAACAACTTTTACCTGCATAAAAACATTTTATTCGATCTTTACCTTTCTCTTAACTTATGTTTCCAAAGAAATGTCTATCATTATCATCTATAAAAGGAGTTATACACTGCCCACTTGAAAAAACATTTTTTTTCTTTAGTTTTATGTTAAATCCCATCACAACTTACCTCTCTTAAATTTTAAACCCACATTAAGTATCCTTCTATCAGAACAAGTATTCCCAAGTCATTCATTCTAAGGGAAACTATTGTAAGAATCAGTGATTACCTCAAAGCAAGTAATGAGTTATTATTAATATTTTCAATTTACCTTATAATATCCATCTCTCAAAAATCATATGAAAAACTCTAATGATGTAAAATTAACATCGTTTTTTTTGTAAAAAATTATATTAAAATTATATAAATTAATATTCTTACTCATTCATTCATTATAACAGGTTCTTGTTTGGGTTAGTTTTATAACCATAATACAATATTCTATAATAGTACCACTATTAACGAGTAATAAAAACTATATTATGGTAATATGTGGTAATAATTTTGATTTTAACTTATTTTATAAATTATATAATGATAATGTATATAAGTAATTTCATTAATAAATTCAATTCTTCTAATTTATTCCTTATTCAAAAAAATGTGAATTTCAAACCATTAATTAAAAACTATTACCATATCATCCATGACAGAATTTTGGACTTATATGAATATAAAAAAAATATATATTACATCATAATTTGCATTTAGGAGGTTATGAAAACATTATCAAGAGGAAAAGAATGAAACCTCTATATCTAAGCAAGAAAAGAAAAATGAAACAATTAAATCCTGATAATTAATTTTATCAATGAATGATTAATAAAATATTAATAATAAATTATAAAAGAAAAAAATATTAGTAAAATAAATATAAAGTTTTTTAAAAAATGATTTATAATAAACATAAATGTATTATATATGGATTTATATCACATTTGACTAGGAAGGAATCCAATATAAGGGTTATTCAACCGAATTTCCTTAAATTGACGTATGATTATTATTCTGAACTGATATCTATTTATATGGGGTATATAATGTCATAATTGAATTATTTATTAAGAAATCCATTTTTATTCTTGTGGTTTACATGTCCATTTTATAATATTTCTTTCATTTCCTTTTGATTTAAACTTTACCAAAGTTGTGAGAGTTTTTTTGGCATAATCCATTTTCATTGAATCATACACATTATTCTTTGACCTTTTTATATAATATTTATATATTCCATCATTTATCAATCTCATATTTTCTTATATTTTTTTAGAAAATTAAATTTATATATCAATTTTTAACTTTTTATTAATTTTTTCTTCTAAAAGATGCATCATTAAAAATGAAAATATCTGCTCTATTAATTGGCTATTTCTCCTCCATGTCCATATTATTTCTTAAGAAAAATGTTTTCCTTTAATATTATAATATATTAATATGTTATTTATTCCATACCACACCATTGATATTTATTTTCTTAAAAAAGTAAATTTTACAATTATTTTATAGACATGGGTGTTCTTTATAACCATTTTAAAGTATTAAAAATGTATGTCATTCTTCTTATAAATATTTTCATATTCGAATTTAAATTAATTATATATTTAATTTATTTCATTTAATGTTTTCATTATTGGATTTTATTCTTAATTTAAGGTTCTAAAATGTTTTATTTTCACATAATCAAAAATGATTTGGAAAATGACTTCAATCTTTTTTTACAACAGTGTTATAAAAAATTTAAGAACAATATTTGTATGATTTTACTAACATTTTTTAATATATCTCTAAATATATATATTAAAAGGAATTGTTATTTATTTATCATCCTCTAAGTTCCTATATTCTATGTTCATTTGGGCGATTGAATTGTGTATACCAAAATACCAAATTCTGAAATTCTTATTATGAAATAAATTCTTAAATACTATATAAACTATATTCCTTCAATGATTTAGTCAGGAATTGATCTATGATTGATTTCATATGGTATAAATATGTATATTTTATCATTATGTGATGAGTGATCCTGATATATCCATCTAATGCATTGGAGAAATCATTATATATCATGATATGATTATTTTATATTTTGTGTGGTGTGGTTAGCTAGGCTCATATAATTATGAATTGAAGTGATACACCAAGATATGTTAACAAAACAATTTGTGGGATTGATATGGTTATCTAATATCATAAATGTTTGTGTAGACCTGATACAGTTATCTATGTTTTAAATGTTATGAAACTTCAATAATTATATTTGTGCCACATTCCTATGTCTTGTTTTCATGACTTATGAATATTTTGTTATGATTTCAAATTCATTAATCATAGTGAACATTATTCGATCATAATGACTTCTATTACAGGTTTATATTCATGTGTATTGATGTATGATAATGATATATTTTTTCAAGATCACTTCCTAAGATATTATTCCTTAATTAGGTTTTTTACCATGTTCATGTTCTATCACATGTTTATGATTTGATTTCTTAAGAATTGTTGATATTATTTTTTCCTTTACTGTTAATTTGATGTCACTCTATAACTTTTTCCCATTCATATAGGAGATTATATAATGGAATATTAATTTGAAGAAATAATTTGTGAAGAATTGTGTGATGGATGTTGAAGTTCTATTGTTTAATTACATGTTTATATAGATAACATCCAAATATGCTAAAACATTGGGTCCTTGGAGTGTGATTTAATATTAAGATGATATGTAAGATAATATATGTATTTTTGGGTGATCTCAATTTGGTATATAATATGATTTTAAAGTTTTTGTTTTAACATAGGATTTAGGATCATGGGTCTAAGGTTCCTGAGTTGGTATTAGAGAGGTGGTAGTTGATTTTTAATATTATGTTGTTAAGGATAAGAGAATAAAAACATAAATTGACCTGGTTTCACTAGGATTTTCATAACAAATATAACATTGGATGAACTGAAAGAGATATAGTTTAGACTAAAAATGTAATAGCTGAATTGAAAGTGTCTCAAGTTGAAATGAATATATAATATGATAAGACATTACATGGTATATTTTTCATATTCAAATATTTATTTATAATAATTTCATTGGATATTACCATTAATCACTCTAACCATATTGGCTTCAGTATTTGGTTAGAAATAAGATCATAAAAAATATGATGTTATGAAAAGTATATATTTAGAAAGTCATGAGTCCTATAACACATTAAAGAACCATAGTTGGAAAAAATATTTCAGATAAATAAAAATATCATCATATAGATATTATGATGGAAATAATTATTTTCTTAGTATTATACAATATAGTGAGGATTAAATCTAATTTAAAATTATACCTTGAATCTTAACTATCACAAGGATACACTCACCAATTTTCATTAGCAAGAGAAATTTAAATTTATAATAACACAATTTATTTATGGAAGGGAGAATATAATACCCCATGTTTTAAAACAAAATTTATTTAACTAAAATATATGTATATAATTCATAAATATGTTTTAACATTATTTTAGTTGATTCGAGTTTGAGTAGAAAATAAGTCATATAAGATATCAATCAAATTAACAACACATTATTCATTCATAAGGGAACATCCAAAAAAAGTACATGAAACCATATATTATATACCATTGATTATTACGTACCATGGATGATTAAATCACTTAATATGGAATAAAATAAAATGGGATAATAAATACCAAATATTTTTTTACAGATAGGAAGTCCCTTGTATTATCTTTAACATTAAAAATCACTATCAGTATAATTTAGGTTATAATGAAAAAAACATCATTAATGTATAATTTTTTTACAAAATCCAAAAATAAAATTTATGTAATGGGAAGTGAAATTTGAATAGTTATAATTGAAAAAATTTATAGAAGGTAATGGGAGTAATATATACCTTATTTGATTATTATAAAAGGGTATACAATTATTCAGTATAATACCAGTAAACATACAATGAGATTAAAATTATCAGTATATAGTTGATATAAATAAAGTTTATATTGATGTTAAAAATAAATATTTTCATTATAAATAATTTATTTAAAGTAAAATAAATAAATTTTAATTAGAATAAAAATAAATTAATTAATTTTTGAAAATACCTTTTACTTTATAAATTTTTTTATAAATGCTTTTTTATTAAATTTATTACTTTTAAAAAGTAATTTTGTTAAATTGAATAAATAAAATTCAGGTAATTATTTTTAAAATAATTAAATAAAATCCTAAAAAATAGTGAATTAATTATAAGGAATTAAAATATAATGATTCATAATCAAATAAATTTGTTTTAGTTTTGTTTTGAAAAAATATTTTTATTATATATTATATATTTTTATTTAAAAGTTAAATTTATACTATTTAGATTAAGAAATGTTTTAAAATTTATTATATATATATATATATATAAATCAATTTAAACTCTGAAATCTATATATGAAGACAAAATAATTTAATGTTTTAAAAGGTTACATTTCTAAAAAATTATTGTTTAATGTGTTATGCCTTTTAATTTTAATAAACATAATATATTATTATTATATGATGATTTTAAAAAATATAAGGTTTTTTTTGTGTAAAAAGGTTATTAAGACTCATGTAATGATTAAAAATATCTTATATATTAGAATAAGAAAACAAACTAATTTAAAAGTTAATTTTCTACAAAAAAAGTTTTTCCCTTATATTATATGTTTTCTTTTATAGGTTTAATTTCACTTATTTATAATTTAAATTTAATTAAATTAATTATGAATTTATAGTCATCAAATTGTAATTTGGTAAGAGGGGTCAAATTATATTTTTGTTAAAAAACATTAACCAGGGAAAATAATTAATCATGTAAAATGGGGAAAAAGAGGTACATTTACAGGGCTCAAATTTTTAATAATTAATTGGATATTTAGACATTCAAGAAGAATTATTTTTGTTTTTTAGTTAATAATAAAATTACAATCAACCTTCATACGAGGAAATTTTAGCTGATCAACAATGCAAGGTGAGGTGCTAGGTGATCAATGATGCCATTGCGGTTTCAGGTCATGTATTTTGGGTCTGTCAGCCCTTGTGCCTTCGGCCTATAAGTCATGTACGAGTTCCCCTTCAAACTTTAAAATAAGGATTATCCATAATAAAAAAAATCAAGGCCTTTGGGCCATTCAGACCAATGAAATGTCCATAATTTTCACCTACAAAAGGATCTCTCCTATATCCACTCAAAACTAATTCAATACATTGGGTTTATATTCAATACATACCCAAATTACCTCTCCAAATTTCTTCTCACATGTTTTATATCCAAATGTCACAAAAATTATTTCTAATTCCTCCATTCCTTGGGATAATGTTGCAAGAAGGAGTGATTTCATCAATGTAAGTAATGAGTCATTCTTCATATTTTCCATTACCATTCTAATACATAACATTAAAAAATATTTTTAATAGTATATTTATTTAATAATTTTATCATTATTATATTATAAAAATATAATAACTATATAAATTCACATTCTTACACATTTATTCAATATAACACATTCATGTTTGGGTTGGTTTTCCACCTACATGAATGATGATGTAAGACTTTTGAAGGAACCTGGGGTGTAGATGAATCCTGAAAAATATGAAATTTAAAAGTTTGGGTGTGGATTCATGTTAAAAACATTTAATCCAAAAAAAATTTCCATGTATTTGTTAAACAGTCACATGTAATTCAATTTAAGCATGAAAAATAAAATTGAACAAAAGTATAAACGGTACCTTGTTCGTTTGAGGTTACTAGTATAATTTTGCTCATAGTTGACATATCATGTATCCATGGTTCCAGTCAAGGAGTATTATAGATCATTCACATGTGAACCAAATATCCTAGACCATTTATCAAAGCTTTATCAGTTTTAGCATTGGAAATCTAAGAGATTAACATCATTCCTTTGATCACATGAATAATGAGGGCTCGATCAAGAAGACGAGATCGACCCACCCATTTTATTTCTTGGAATCTCTCTCAAAACAATTATAGGATAAGAGAAGAGTGAATCTGTCACTAAATTTTTCCTAAGGATTGATCTCAAAATTCAATATGCTAAAATGTGTTTTATTCCTAGGTTTCACTTTCCAAAAGTTCACTTTAGTCCCTGGAAACTAATAACCTTCATTGTACACATTTTCACACATGTATGAATTAATAAAATTGTCCAAAATTTCAGAAATATTTTATATATCACATGTGATACTATAAAATGTTACATTATAAAATGAAATACATTAAATAGATCCATAATCCCCCCAAATAATTTGATGAACCTTCAATATCCAATGTTCGTTAAAAAAATTATATTTTTCTTTATATACTAATATGAAGAAACAAATGGTGAATTCCTAGATAATGGAATTCAACTATTATTTTTCTAAACTTGAATAATTTCATTGAATTAATTTTACTTGTGATCAATCACACTCAGATGTTCACCACCCCCTCTCGTGGGTTCCACTTCGTTATAAAATCATATTCATTAGAATAAGTGGAACTTGTGAATACACTTATTGTGTGACTCTATTGATCATTTTATCGACAACAGTGTGTAAAACCCATAGAATAAGAGTTTATTCGAAAAACACATCATGGTACTTAAAAAGATGATGAATTTTATATCTATGACCACTTCTTACAAACTTGTTCTGTGTAATATAATATATTTGTCTCACGATATCCCCTTGAGAAATATATAAAATTGTGTTGTTATCCTTCGTTTCTTTATATATTTCTTGAAATTAATCGATAGACTTACCTTATTGGTACCATGGACACTTATTTAATGAAGGCACTACCATCCTAGTCAACCTGGGCTGATAAGACATCTCTTCGTCTACTCATAAGTGACAAATTCTATCTTGATCATTCAACCAATGCCATACCACAAATGAAGAACCCAACAAAAGTAACACCACCATGAATTCAATATCATGCTTTTTTCATTTCATCTAATTACATGATGAAATGGAACACATTTGTAATTATCTCATGTTTAAAGACCAATATACATGTTCATAGTTGGGAAAACCAATGATGCTGAAAACATTTGGTGTTCCTATTGGCGTGTTTATCCTTATAATATAATCCACTTGAGATCACAAACTGTGAACTTCATGAGAATAATTATCAATAATAATGACCCCCATCACCAAATAGTCATACATCATATGTGTCCTATCAGTATGATATATATAAACAATATGACATATTTTTAATATTATTGTCCTTGTATCTTGATGTTCCCAATATATCTAAGTACTATTATAAACAATTTATATGAAACATAAAATAATGAAATTACCATGAAAACAGTGGATTCTTAAGTACCAATACTATTATGGTATGAATAAACACATGTATATATCAAACTATTTGCATGGACCCATGTTTTTACAAACAGGTATTTTGAGAATAAATAGGAATTTTTGCCTTCAAATTCTTGTATGGTGTAAAATGGTAATTTTTCCTAGTATATGACTTCATATAAATTCCATGACCACTCTGTTTGTTCTAGAACATGGTGTTTACCCTAGGATTCGAGTTTGGTAGTTTTAAGAGTCATTAATAGAATAATTAATAATTAATATTTAATTAATTATATATTAAATTATTCTTGGCGGTTCATTCATCCACATGTTTTGAATGGAGAATGGGATATAGATCAATTATCCTCCATTAAGTCTTGAATGGATATTTTTGCCTAAGAAGGGCATAAAATCATGTTGGGCACTGGGGTGAACCTCGAGCCCATTTTTCCTTTTTTATTTTTCTTTTTTTCTTTTCATATTTTCTTTTCTTCCTCCCCTAGATTCACACGCACTATCCCATGTGATATAATTTGCTGTGAAATAGAGAGAAATGAAGAGGGAGGTATAGATAAATACGGATAGGGGAAGATAGGTACCGTGGTGGATCTCGAGAGGATCCAGATCATCGTATGGTGGACGTGGATCACAGAAACTGGTAAAGCTTCATCAGATTCTGCCCAAAGGTAGGCCATTTTTATGTTTCTTCATAAATACCAATATATTAACCATTTTAAAGTTTTATTTTATTATTATTAATACTTAAGAACCCTTGTGGATCGATCTATTACTTTTTAGGGGAAATGGGGGGGTTCAGGCTGATTTGATGTGTCACCTGTTCAGAAATCCTGATCACACAATGTGTATTTGAGGAACACTCACTTGTTTTATTCTTCTTTAGGGAAGATGAAATTTTTAGAAGTAAATTATTTTTATAGGTTATGCACACTGTGTATTGGGACTTGGATGTATAGTAATGTAACTAGATAGATAGCCCATGTGGGGAACATGGCCATGTAGAGTACACGACCAGACCTCATGTGGGTTACACACCATGTAGAGGTACCTAAACATGCTATATATATAGACATTCCATGTGAGGTTCATAGTAAAGTACACTACTTAGGGCACACACCATGCACATGACCGAAACAAGAACTACATGGGTTTTTACACACAAAGTCTGGTTGCAGTACATGCCCATGTGTGGCTTTGGGAGTACATGTTGTGTACTAAGTAAACACATTGTGTACTACCCCCATGATACCCTTTCGAGGGGTCTTTATATATTTATATATAGGAGTGATAATTGGACACATGAGTAGTAAATCTTGAGTATCTATCAATATTTATTGTGATGATGAAACACTTGAGATGTATTGAGGGCTCCAAGGTGGATTATTTGGATTTTTACCAAATAAATAGGTTCTACCTTCAATAATTGAATATTTTTTTCTATTGAGAATAATAAATTGATATGGGATGTGATGTGATCTATCTCTCTTAACCAATTATTGTGTAGAGTTTTCCCTTGAGGATGTATCCTTTACATGATTTTCCATTTTGACATGTGGCTATGAGATTAGTTGTTCCCTAGGACCCGCTATAGGATGCTTATAGTTATGTTTCAACCAATAGGATCATAAATAGGATTTCTATATCTTATCATTATTACTAAGGGTCCTGTAATATCCTAGTTTTGGGTGACACCCAAATGTTCCCCAAACTTGGTTGTCCACATAACCTCAAGCGCATTTCCCCAAATGCAAGAGGTTGCTGACTAGTAGTGAGGGACAAGGTGTGATAATGGGAAAACTATGACCTCATTGAAAGAGTATGCACAACGAAAAGAAAATAGTAAACAATTGAAAAGGAAGCAATACCAAATAAGAATAACAATGGAATATTGAAAATAAAATCATAAAATTTCACAATATATATATATATATATGATTCATGCCATATTTATCTAAGAAAACAACCAAAAAATTTACAATGTTGCAAAGAAATACAGAAACCAAAGTTCAAAAGAAATAGGTAAAAACCAGCAGCATCACAAGAATTATCATAGTCCATTGCTCTTCAGATCCAACAACTATTATGTAGCTGATGTATAAGGGAAATTTCACTTATCTATACATATAATCATATAATCTTCTAGGGTCCAAAAACATGACCCAAACATGGAGTGAGATGAATCCCAGTAGGAAACCACCAAAATATCTATGCCTATATATATGTGAATATATATAGTAGGTAATATGCTATAAATGAAGTAATAAAATAGGATGTACTCAAATGTAACCAATCCAATAGTTTTAAATTACATTCATTTATCATTTATTATTCATTCATTCAATCATGTAACCCTAGGATCTAGCCTAAAATCTGTATCCACCATGGAAGGTAACCAATACAGATGTCTCATTAGACCATCAATAATCAATTAAGACTAAATCCAAGATTGTGATTTGTCTTAGAAGACACGTCACAACCATTCATTTATTTATACAAGACTCTTTGGGAAGTTCTCACAGTCTATCCCCTCTAGTCTAACATAACATCAAATCATTAAATAACGACCCTCTAGGAAGCCCTCATGGTCTATCCCCTATGGTCCAACATCCAATCAATTCATTAACATAATGACCCTCTGGGAAAGGTCTCACCTCTAACCCCTTTGGTCTAACATAGAAACAATCAAATATAAATGAAAACTTGGGAAGCTGTCATGGTATAAACCCCCTTTGGTCTAACATATATTTAATCAAATATAAACAACCACCTAGGTAACTCTCATGGTCTAATACAGTTTGGAAGCTATCACAGTCCAATCCCCCTTGGTCAAACATTAACCATGAATATAAAAGTAATTTCATATAGTTAATAACTCCATCCTAACAAAACAATTCATGGAAAATAAGGAAAGCCAAACCTACATTCTAGAACAAATGTCCATAGATAATCAATCAAGGAAAACACACCCATTGGGCGTCCCATAGACAATGTATCTAAACTTAAACACATGAAACCACCCTTTATCAATTAAATAATCCATATCAGGTGATAACAAGAGTTAAATTCCAAATCAAGCAATACCCCAAATGTGGGTATGTTGATTTTTAAGCATATATAATCTTAGCCAACATGACGAAAGGCACCAAACACCAACCTCAGTGTCATGCAATCAATATACTTGAATGTCGGCACTTGAATCATCCTAGATCGGTGTAGATCTATAAAAATGGGAAAAACGCCTAACCATGAATAACTCAAAAGAGAGGATTAATCAAGAAGAGAGGCTCTAGGGGTTGGGAGAACTCATCGGTGGGATTACAACAAACCCAATAGTGTCTCAGTCGGAGTTCGGATGGAGAATAGGGAGGGGTTCAGAGTTCTTCAGCCATTTTTTCGTGCTCCTAAATGATCCACAGCTAGGGGAAGGTGTTTCTGGATATGAGATGCGACCCCACTCCAATTTATCAAATAAAAATAAAAGTAACTGGCGTGTTAATTAAAACTACATTCCATGTAGTAGATTTATCCATCCCCTGACTTATGTTGTCTACTAGGTCACAACACAGCCATGCACCCGGCCGTTACACAACTAGCACGTGATTGTATGCTGAAACCAGGTACACGATGTGTACTCAAGAAACCACATTTCTCATCCTTTTCCTCAAAAAAACCCAAAATTAAGATCCATACCTAAAAAATAAGATACTGGTTATTTTAAACTTACCCCTTAAAGAAATTCATCCCCAAATTTCCCTTCCAAGGGTGGTGAAGAAGAATATACGAAAAACTTTGGCCACTGTGATCACACATCATCCTCCCTCTCCTAAGTCTCATCCTACACTATATTGTGCTGCCATAGCACCGATACCAGAGGAATAGACCATCCATGGAGAACCTTCTTGATGTTATCCATAATCCAAATAGAGCGCTCTTCAAAGGAAGCATTCACCTCCAACTCAACCACCTCGAGTTGAAAAACATGAGATGAGTCTAAAAAGGTAACATTGTAGATGAGAAACACGAAATACATCATGAATTTCCCAATACCTCTTAGGTAACTACAATCTATAGGCAATGGTACCAACTCTTTCCAAAACCTCAAATGGCCAAACCTATCTTAGTGATATCTTCCCCTATCCTCTAATACTCTCATGTCCTAACCTTGGCGTGACACCTAGTAAAACCTGATCCTTGACCATGAACTCCAGAGGTTATATCCATTGATCAACATAAGATTTCTAGAGAGACTGTGCAATAGCCATCCTATTCATAATCAACTCCACCAACTCAACTGTTTCCTGAACAAGACGAGGTCCAAGCATAACTGCCTCTCCTACCTCTAGCCAACATAGGGGTGATCAGCATGGCCTACCGTACAAAGCCTCATAAGGTTCCATATGAATTGTTTCCTAAAAACTATTATTATAGGAAAAATATACCAGGGGTATGTGTCTCTCCCAAGAGACTCTGAAATCCTAGATGCATGATAGAATAATGTCTTCCAAAACCTGAATCGTGCGCTCAAACTGACCATCTGTTTGGGGATGGTAAGTTGTACATAGAAGTACCAGTGTACCCAAATCCCTCTATAGTCCCTTCTAGACATGAGAAGTAAACCGAGTGTCCCTATTTGAAATGATAGAGTGTGGAACTCCATGAAAACATACTATATCTACAATGTACACATTTCAAATATCATCAACACTGAAGGTTTCCTTGATTGGCATGTCATGTGCATATTTCGTGCGTCTGTTAACAACAACCCATATTGCACCATTACCACTAGGAAACCTCATTAAACATTTCATATAATCCATCTCAACATAATTCCACTTCCAATTGTGAATGGGTAACTACTATAATAGTCTTACCGGTCACTAATTCTTTGCCTTCACCTACTGAAAGGTGGAATATCTCATAAAAAACCATCTACATCCCTCTTCATGCCTAACCATCCATACTGATGATGTAGATATCGATATATCTTGGGGGAACCAGGATGAAATACCCCTACTGAGGCATGAACATCTTACAATAGCTCATTGCATAAGTCTACTGTCACCCATACACACCCATGGAAATGAAAAACCTCATCCTTGCCTATGGTCCACCTAGGATTAGGGTCCTCACCTAACACACTCCCCCATAGAACTAGGCCGTTATAATCTGATAGCTACCTCATTTTCACTCAATCTAATTGAGTATAGGAGACATTAATTGATGAATATAATGTCTCCCCTTGTCTACCATGCACCTCCAAATGTATATCAGAGAACAAATCCATAAGCTGCCACTAACTAATGGCCTCTAGAACTATATGTTTCTCAGTCCTCCTACTCAAAGAGTTAGCCACTCCATTTCCTTTCTCAAGCATGTAGGTGAGCTCAAAAATCAACGGACTGAAGGTACTCAACCAAAATCCACTGTCTAAAATTCAGATCACGCTGAGTAAATAAGTACTTGAGTCTTTTTTTCATCAGTGTACACCACAAAATGCTCTCCCATTAAGTAATGTATCCAACAGCATAATGCATGATAATCTATGGCTAACTCGAGATTTTTCATAGGGTAGTTCCTCTCATGTGCCATTAACGATTGAGACCTATATTCAACGACTCCTTCCCCTGAAAAAGAACTGATCCCAGCCTAATACCTGAGGCGTCACAGTAAATGGTGCAACTATTACCCTATTCTAGAAAAACTATTATTAGTTCTGAAGTAAATCATATTTTTTGGTCTTGAAAGGCTGAATCAATGGAATCTATACATAAGTACTTTATACCCTTCTTAGTCAGGCCCATAATTGGCTATTCTAATCATGAAAATTCCAAAATAAAGTGTCTATAGAAACCAGCCAGCCCCAAAAAACACTGTACCCCAATGAAATTATTTGGATGATATCAGGAAACTACTGCTCTCACATTTTATGGGTCTTCTGATACTACTGTCTTTGAGATGACATGACCCAAGAAATGAATCTGGTCCATCCAAAGGTGGAACTTTGAGAGCTTAACATATAACTGATCCTCTCTCAGTGTACACAATACTATCTCAGTATGGATGACATGTTCGTGTCGAGTGTGAGAGTACAACAAGATATCATCCATAAAGACTACCACAAAAGAATACAAGTATGGATGGAAGACTATGTTCATCAGTGGCATTAAATCTTCTAGTGTGTTTGTTAAACCGAACCACATAAACAAATACTCATATAGACCATACATGCTTTGAAAGGTTGTAAGAGGTATATATGATGGTATAACACGCAAATGATGATAACTGGATCTCAAGTCAGTCTTTAAGAACACTCAGGCTTCACAAATATGATCAAATAGATCATCAATCATTGAAAAGGGATATTAGTTCTTGAGCATCAACTCGTTCAACATACGATAATACACACGAATTCTAAGGGTATCTTCCATCTTTTTCAAAAAAAGTACAAGAAAACCCCAAGGATAAGTACTAGGATGGATGAAAAACTTTTCCTAAAACTCCTTCAACTTCTTATTGTTCTCCTATAACTCTAGTGTAGCCATCCTATATGGAGGAATGGAACTGGTGCCACTTCTAGTATAAGATCAGTAGAGAAATACACCTCTCTCTCTAGAGGTAATCTTAACCAGTCATCAGAAAATACATCTCTGAAACGATCCACCACTAGAGGAAATTCCATCGTTGAATTCCCCTAGTCATCAAGATATAAACTAGCAACCTGTCTATATTTCCACCAAAACCATAATGCTCGGGCCTAGCTCTGCTCACCTAGACATCCCATTCTACCTTGTGTAGAAAATAATTTCCCTCTGGTGATGTGAAACTCACCCTATAGTGATAGCAGTCAACAAAGGCTTGAAAAGAGACCAACCCATCCATTTCAAGAAGGAAATCCAAGCCTGTCATCCCTAAGACATAGAGGTACCACAAGAAGTGACACCCACAAACCTTAATAAAGAACTCCTTACACTGATGTACAATAGTATTCCTAATCCCCAAAAGAGTTTCTATCATCATAACATCATCATAAGCAAAGATACATATCCCCCAGGCTATCCAAAATGGAAAAAATATAAAACTATGGGAATCCATTGTTTAAAAAATAAAAGAATCTAAAACTAAGGCAACAAGAATTGTACCTCTAACTATAGAGGGTTCGGGATCCTTCTCCTACTGGGTTTGTTCCATCACAAAATTATGACCTGTATGGCGGCCCTACGATCCTGCATGGATACCCTCATCTAATCCACCCTACTATCACTAAAAACATGTTGTCTGGATACCATGGCCATGACCACCTCCTCAGCCTGTATGGCTTGATGGACTCCCGGTCCCTGACTGATGAGAAAATAGTGGCCCTATTCCTTTATTTGGAGTCATAACAGATCCTTTCTCACTCTCTACTGATGTGAACTTCCTAAAAAAAGATTAATGTGTCCCATCATGCCACAAGATCAACACTCGATTAGGTCCTTTGGGAAATGCAGTCATGTCTGTACACTCTTACCATATTAATATCACACCACTTGGATACCTGAAGAGACATCCCTGTTACTTGATAAATCACCATGTGAAAAATCACTAAGACACTTCCTCTCTTTGGTCGAAGGGGTACCATCCCTGGATGTTGAACTACCCTAGCTCGCATCTCCAAACTCCCTTAGATTGTGCTCAGTAATCAACACCTGGTTTACTATAGCAGTCATCAACATCAAACTAGATACATTCACCTGCGATCAGATTTCATACCTAAGACCATCCTCAAATATCCTAGATAGTGACAACTCATCACCACAAGAACTGGTGTGATGATATGAAGCTCTGTAAATCAAGAAGAATAATTCATCCCTAAAAGACTGCCCTACTCCAAATGCATGAAATCTTGGGATCGGTCAGCCCTCTATGTCTCGGGGTAGAGGTAAGCATAGAAGGTCCTCTAGAACTCTTCCAAAGTCATATCCCAATGTCATCTTGTCTGTGTGATAACATCTAACAATCTATTAGAAGAATCACGTAGCATTTAATTTGTGCGCTTCACCCTCCTATTAGGAGGAATCTCCAGATGCTCTATGATTGAAATCATGGCCTCTAAATATTATTATGAAGCCTGTATCCCTCCATACCTTCAAAACATGGGATTATACTACTTCTACAACACCCGGGTTAACTTTTCCATAGTCGGGGCATGATGTGGTGCTCCCTGAAAGGTCTGCAATATCCTCAAAAATCCTTCATAGAACTATGCATTAGCACATGTGTTTGGTATAATAGTTCATGCTATGATGGTCATGATGGGAGGATCTTATAGTAGTCCCTGATATACCATTTTCGGTGTTTGATCAACAACCTGTACCAGAAATACAATTGGAGGATGTCTTAGTGGCCTAACTCTGTAAGGTCTAGAGCACACCTCAGTACGATAGAAATGAAAATAGAAACTCTGAATTTTAGGAATGAGATAAGCGATGAAAGCATTAAAGTTTTACAAAATAGGGTTATACAGCAGGTAGAACAACTACACAGCGTGTTCCCTTAAGTCTTAATATGGGTGTGTACCCATGCCAACTTGTTCATGTAACACCATATACACACAACATGTTCCTTCTACGACATAGTGTGTACTTGAATATTTCATCCTACCAAGGTAATTCTACACATCTATAACTACATCATTCTACTAGTGTAACACTACATGGTGTTCACCCTCTAGACATGTTGTGTATAACAAATGTTCTATCTACCCATGTCATTAGTCACACAACCAGATACACGGTTGACTACAACACGATGTGTACCCCCAAAACACTGTGGGTTCTACCAAAAGATTACTAACCCCGTGTCTCTACTCACACAGTCAGTCACATGGTCAATAACTACAGGTCATGTAGATACTGTACATGACATGTACTTAATAAAATGCATTTATTAGAGGACATAAGAACATAATGCGTGTATTCATAACATCACACGCCATGTGTTTTGGGTTTTCTGGATAGTAAGCCTCTTAATATTCCCGGAACCCCCCCCCCCCCCCCCCAAAGAAAACGTAAATTTTTCCAAGGAATGACAACATCCAATCCATGAGATCCTATACTCCACACGAATAAATGTTTTTAATCATTATACATACCATATCTTAACATAATTCTAATAAAGATCAAACATGACCACCAAATTCTGATCCAAGAGGGTCCATAACACCTTAGGGACCAAATCTTGGAATAAATCCTAATAAAAAAAATACAGATACCAATACCCTATAAAAATAGAATGTATTTTTATGATGACATATATCACAACAACATTCATATCTATCACAATATCTATCACAACTGAATGTAATAAGTAATTCTTTCTAAGTGGCATGGGATGAATGCATGGCATGAGATTTATAACCAGTTCTTGTATGATGCATGATATGGCATACCCTCATCTAATTGGATTTCAATAGATTTATAACCACAATGATATCAATCATAACATCAAAAAACAAGGTAATCACCCAACGGTGAAATAAAATCAACTATTACAATTCCAAAACTAGAAAAATTTCAATATGCGAGGTAACATGGATTTTCCCAATACATAGGTTAGCTAATCCCGAGCACAACTTATCAAAAACTACATATTCCTTATGATCCCTATCTATTGGCTCTAAATAGTAATGAAAAGAAGGAAAGAATGTTCCTATGATACCACTATGTAACATCTCGGGTCCGAGTGCCACCCAAATGTTCCCCGAACCTAGTTGGTCACATAACCTCAAGAACATTTCCTCGAATGCTAGAGGCTAGCGACTAGAATAGAGGGACACGGGGTGATAATGGGGAAACTATGACCTCATTGGAAGAGTATACACAATGGAAAGAATATAGTAAACAATAGTGGAAGCAATAATACCAAATAGAAATAACAACAGAAGACTGAAAGTAAATCCAATATAAGTCACAGTATATATATATATATATGATGCATGGAATATGTTTCTAAGAAAATATCCAAACACGTCACAATGATGGAAATCAATACAGAAACCAAAGTACAAATAAATCAAGTAAACTCTAGCAGCATTGCAAGTCATAGCTTGGTCCCATGATCTCCATCTCCAATAGTAATCAAGTACCAGATGAAGAAGGGAACATGACCTTATATATACATTCAATCATATAATCTTCATGGTTCCAAAACATTACCCAAATAGGGTGTGGTATGAATCCCAGTAGGAAACCACCCAATGATCTGTGCCTATCTGTCAGTGAATATATATAGAAGGTAATATAAAAGAACTAAAGCAATAAACTAGGAACTACGCAAAGGTAACCAATCCTACATTTTTCAATTACATTCATTTACCATTTATTATTCATCCATTGAATCATGTATCCTTTGGATCTAGAATAATCTCAATATCCTCCATGAAATGTGACAAAAATAGACATCTCAGAAGACCATCAATAATCAAGTAAGAACGAATCCAGGATTGTGCTTTGGCTTAGTAGACATGTCATAATAATTCATTTATTCATACACCACCCTTTGGTAAGTTCTCACAGTCTATCCCCTCTAGTCTAACCTATCATCAAATCATTAAATAGAGACCCTCTAGGAAGCTCTCACGGTCTATCCCCTTTAGTACAACATGCCATCAATTAACTAAAATAATGACCATTTGGGAAATATCTCATGGTCTAACTGCTTTGGTATAACATAGAAACAATCAATGATAAAGGACCATATGGGCTTCCCTCATGGTCTAAACTATAGCATCCCGCTTTTTTATCACATAAACATTCATTATATTTTACAAGACCTAAGATCTTTAAGGTTTAGGGTCTTGGAAACTAGGAACTTAAAACATGAAAACATAAAACATTCATCTTAACACTTGAAAGGATTTTCCACATGTTCATCTTAGGTTTATTACTACATCTCATAACCTGGGGACATACATCAAAAGAAAGGGTGAGAAGAAGGCCCAGTAAGGGAAACAAGAGAAACATTTTACATGTGAACTTGGGATATATCAACAATGTCATGAAAAAGAACTTTAAGGAATGAGAAAGAAATCATGAGGCATATCATAATAAAAATAATATTTTTCAAAACTTTAAGATGTGGCTACAACATTTAGTATTGACAATAATTTCGTTTCACCAAGGTCCATCCCCAAGGTGTCATTAAAAATTACCAAGGTTATTCACCAAGGTATCAGTCTAAAAGGTCATCTCTAGAGATTAAGTCTTTACCCAATGCATTGGAGAGCTATCAGGGAGCACCCTTGACATGCATTTATTATAATTTGAGCCACATATATCATCATAAATCATTTCATAAACAAACCATATAGCATAAAAGGAATGGGTTTCATTTCATAATCATAACGTTTTAAAAACTGCTTTAAAGACATGATCTTTGTGTCACTTTAAAACCCACAGAAAAGGAAGGTGGGTCTCATGTATGTAAATCCCAGAATTTAAAATAGAACATTTCGGTATATATGTGAATACCTCTATAGAATAGAGAGCTTTGAGTATTCACTTAATAAAATAAAAGAACTTTAGAGTAAGAGAGAGAGACATTTTGAGATGGAAATTCTGCAGCATAACGACTATGTTTCGGGTTTTAGAAAACATTGAAAAGAGAGGGGACATGGGTCAAACATTCATAAATGACCCATAAAACAGTAGAGGGAAAGAATATGAAGGATATATGAACATGGTAATGAAATTTTAAGGACATACCATTTGAAATGAAAAACATGGAAGGAAGACAAAAAATAATATTTCTCTTATGAAAATTTGGCAGCCTGACGGTGTCACTTAAACATCAATCAAAATGAATTGACGAGATCAAATGAAATTTCTAATCATATGAACATAAAAGTTCATTATGATAGATATAGATATCATACCCCAAAAAAATAAAAAGGAACTCGAAATACTTGACATGAAAGTGGAACTTTGAAAAATGAGAAAGGTGAACGAATCCCTTAAAATTTTGACAGCCTAATGACGCCAAATAAAACTTCAAAATACTGAATTGAAGAGATTAAATAGGTTCTCTCATAATATGAACATAAAAGATCAGTATGATAGTTTTAGAGATCATACCCAAACAAAATAAAAAGGAATTTGAAATACTTGACATGAAAGTAGAACTTTGAAAAATGAAAAAGGTAAATGAATCCCTTAAAAATTTGGCAGCCTAATGGCGCCACTTAAAACTTCAAAATACTGAATTGAGGAGATCAAAAAGGGTGTCTCATCATATGAAAATAAAATATCAGTATGATATATTTATATAACATACCCCAACAAAATAAAAAGGAACTTGAAATAATTGACATGAAAGTAGAACTTAAGAAGGGTGAAAGAATCCCTTAAAAATTCAGCAGCCTAACGGCGCCACATAAAACATCAAAATAATGAATTGAAGAGATAAAATAGGGTCACTCATCATATGAAAATAAAATATCAGTATGATAGATATAGAGATCATACCCCAACAAAATAAAATGGAACATGAAATACTTGACATGAAAATAGAACTTGAGAAGGGTGAAAGAATCCCTTAAAAATTCAGCAGCCTAACGAAGCCACTTAACATTCTAAAAATGAAATGATGAGAGCAAGAGGGGGTATCTCATCATATGATCATGAAAAAGATAGTAGGATGAATATAAAAGAACATCCTCCAACAAAAGAGCATGGAGCATAAAAGAAATGACATAAAAGAGATTACTTGAAAAGAAAGAGGGAGGTAGGATCCCTTACCTTAAAATGTAACTCTTAAAACTCAATGTTTGGGACCTTGAGGGCTATGGGGCACCTTGGGAGGACTCCTTGGGAGGTAATGAGACCATAGCTTCATTGGATGAGAGTTGGGAGTCGAATGGATGAGAGGATTACTTGGTATTTATAGGGAAAGTGAGGAGACATGGCATTAATGGCCAAGGGACACCTCATTGGTGGTTTTTGGAAAAACCACGGGCTTGTCCATGGTATTTGCCCATAGTATTGGCCACTTGGGACACCTCATACAATAATTAATTACCTTTATTTGACCATCCTTTAAGATATCTCAGGTCATCATCATGACACAATTATGATGTCCTTAAACATACCGAAACCCTAAAACTGTATTTTTGCCATTCCCTGAAAATACAACTTTCTCAGAAAAATCCCAAAATTTCACATTAACCAAATATCAATGCTCTTATTTCAAAAATAAACTCCATTTTATAAAAATAATTTTCTAAATATTTTTAATTTAATATTTAAATAAATACACTATTCACTGAAAATTCATTTTTTCAGAAAAAACCCCAAAAATTGCCTTAACATAATATCGATGCTCTGAGTTCAAAAATGAAATCCATTTTTTAAAAATAAGTTTCTAAATATTTTTAATTAAAAAACACTATTCACCTGAAAAAACTAATACTTGAATAATAATTTATGAAACCATTATTTAACCATTTTATTGAATCACATTACTTAATCGTGGTGCCTAGATTATATAAATACTTTCTTTAAGTGAGATTACTAATCCATTTGGACACATTACTAATAATAATCATAAAATAACTATTCATAATTTACTATTCATCAAAAATCAAGTTGATCTTATTAGACTCTAAATGTTTTACTGGATATAATTGTAGAAGACCATTTTTTGAATATCATTACACATTTTTAATTATTTATTGTTTACATAAAATTTTTAAAATATCCTTTTTCTAAAACTCATCAAAAATATGTATACTATATTTATCCGGTCATTTGAAAAATCATAAACTTCATCATAAGAAGAAATCCCAATTTTTATTTAAAACAAAGGATTACACAAGGAAGTTATGGTCTCCTTACATAACCCCTTATCACACCAGCATAGTACATAAGTGTAAGGTGTGCTAAGGTGAGAGAATCCGAGGGAGGCTCGGCCAACATTGCAAAAGTAGTAATTTCTATCAGTTTGAACTTATTGCAAAGGAGATTCTGTTCTAGCTTCACATGATGAAGTTCGCCATGGGTTTGGTCCAGAGCAAAGCCCAATGGTACTAACTCCTTCCCAAGTTCTGTTAGATGGGCTTCGATCGGTCCAAGACTACTGGGTGAGGCCATCGAATCTTCTTTCTGTATTAATTAACCAAGATTACTTGTATTTAGAGACAATAATAATAACATTTAGTTTCCAGTGGTCATATTGACCAATGGTCATATAACAGTCAAAACCCAACACTCTCATTTTAATTATACTCATGTTATCAAATGAAACAGTTTTGTTGAGTATCAAAAATAAAATAAAATAACACACAAAATTAGGAAACAATATTTATTCAAAATTTTGGGTCGTTACAATCTTCCCCCCTTAAGAAATTGCGTCCTCACAATTTTTAAAATTGGGTTTTGAAATTTCATTGAAAGTCCCACATCGGAAAGGGAGTCAGTAAAACTATTAATTTAAAAGAAAGAAAGGTAAGTACAAAGGTCACCTAAGTTAACCCACACTAGGATTCCATGTAGGAAAACATGGACATGGAGGAGAAAACAAAGGGCCAAGTTCTAAGGGAGATTGATAGAAAACATGATTAGGAGAAATTTAACCATAAGAAAATCCCAAACATTTGATGTGTGTAAATGATATTTGATTACCTAGTAGGAAACATAAATCAACAACGTTTTTGTTTTACGTTCCTTTTCATAATTTTGAGGAATTCATTTACTACATAGAACAAAAACATAAGGAAATATACCTACCTTCATGTAGAGTATCATCCTTTAAAAAGTTTCTACCAAAACTAATCTTTTCTCCAAACTATGAGCATTCAAAACTACTTGGTCTCATTGAAACACAAGAATCATCTTCAAGAGAATCACATAATCCAAAAAAGATTAACTATCTATTTGTTCTATCTTTAAACATTATCCCAAAAACAGAAAGGGTAAGGTAAAACAACTCTTCAAAAAGAAAGAATCCCATAGGAATGGAAACTACTTTTAAATCTTCAAAGTTCCATGGTACTACCCAAAGTCCATCATAGATCATTCCATAAATAACGGTCCTTAAAATTCCTCAAAATAAACCAAACTAAGATTGAAACCCAAATACAAAAAGGATTTGATAACATAGTCTTCCAAAATAAACTTCATTGTTCATCTACAAACAACATCAACCACTCCTAACATCTTATAACAAAAGTAGATAACCTAAAAATATTTTACCCAATATAGGTTAATCATTCCCATAAGTAACCTAAATTACTAGAAGTACACCTTAAATTAATCGATTCATCAAAATATAAGTCTATTTTTACTCCTCAAAGAAAATACCGTAGTAATATATTTACCTCGATCATATAGGGTCCCCAAAATAGTGAACGTCTTCAAAAATAATAATCATCTTTTAATACCCTAACCATCTCTTTCATATTAATACGGCAATCATCGCATTTCCTGTCACATTGGTTTTTGGGACATGTTCTTCCATTTCCCACCATTAGATAAGAAGAGAAAGTCTAATTAGGGGCTTCAATACTTAACCAATAATCATGAAAATGAACTTAATGCATATAAGGATAACTTGTAGAAGAAAATTATACCCTGACTTTTGATCCCCTAGGTTCCAATCTAGGTTATCCATGATCATATATTCTTATGTGAATCTTTATTTTATTTTATCTTTGTTCCTTTAATAATGGTTCATACTAAGCTTATGAATTTACCAAAGCATATCCCCTGGGAGTGTCGTAACCAAGAGTACAGCAAGGCCCGTTGTCGTGTACCAGTTCCCGTTCGAGTCTAGCTCAATGTGGTGTTTTCGGGTTTTACCCCTATGTACATCTGTGCCAGAGCCACCTCTACCTGCTCGTATCCAGACAGGGATGTATTTTCTTGGCAACCCCTTACTCAATACTCACCAAAATACCAGGAATATTTCCTATATATAAACTTTTCTATAGGATTCTTCCTAAAGTTTTCATATCCTAATTTCCACAAATAACTAAACCATCCTCTAATACCAACTATAGTATCCCGCCTTTTTATCAAATAAACTTTCATTATATTTTACAGAACTGAGGATCTTTAAGGTTTAGTGTCTTGGAAACTAGGAACATAAAACATGAAAACATAAAATATTATTCTTAACACTTGAAAGGCTTCTCCTCATGTTCATACTACACTACTATAAACACGGCCTTTATCAGCGCTAAAAATGGCCTTTATCAGCGCTAGAAAAGCGCTGATAAAGCCAGCGTAGATAAAGGGGGGGGGGGTCCGCTTTATCAGCGCTCCGAAAAGCGCTGATATAGGACCCCTTTATCAGCGCTAAAAAAGCGCTGATAAAAGGGGTCTTTTATCAGCTCTAAAAAAAGCGCAGATAAAAGTACCCCTTTATCAGCGCTTTTTTTAGCACTGATAAAGGGGTCCTATATCAGCGCTTCCTTTATCAGTGATTTCATTTTTGCGCTGATAAAGGACCCTTTTATCAGTGCTTTTAAACAAGTGCTGATAAAAGTTAAAAAAATTTAAAAAAATATAAAAAAAATTAAAAAAATTTAAAAACATTTACAAATACTGCCAATCGAGGGGGGGGCTTTTATTGCGCTTGAACCCCCCCCCCCCCTTTTACAGTGCTTTTCGGCCCCTATACAACACCCCACGCACCCCACGCACCCCTCCACCCTTTAACAGCGCTTGCTCTAATATTCCCCATGCGCGCGCACCCCTGCCTCCACCAGGATTTGAACTCGAGACCTCCCCCCCTACGCGCCTAAGCCCTTACCACTACTCTATTTTGATTTGATTTCCAATTCATGATATCTCTATATATATATATTTATATATTTAGTTATATTTATTCGTATAGTAATATATATTTATATTAATATATATATATAGTTACATTATAATATATAGTTATATAGTTATATTATAATATATATAGTAATATTAATATATATATATAGTGGTATTAATATATATCTATATCTATATATAGATATATATATTTAGTTATATTTATTCGTATAGTAATATATATTTATATTAATATATATATATATATAGTTATATTAACATATATATAGTTATATTAACATTTATATAGTTATATTAACATATATATAGTTATATTAACATATATATAGTTATATTAACATATATATAGTTATATTAACATATATATAGTTATGTTAACATATATATAGTTATATTAACATATATATAGTTATATGAATATATATTTATATAGTTATATGAATATATATTTAAATAGTTATATTAATATATATATAGTGATATTAATATATATATTTATGGTGATATTAATATATATATTTATAGTAATACTAATATATATATATATATGTAGTTATATTAATATATATATAGTTAGTAGATTAATATATATATAGTTAGATTAATATATATATATAGTTAGATTAATATATAGGTATATAAATATTCATATATTGGTATTTTAAATAAAATGGATATTAGTTATTATTTAGATAAAGCTAATATATTTTATATGTAAATATGTTTAATTATTTATTTAAAAATTTTAATTTTTAGGTGCGAATATATAAAAAATATGTACATATAGTTATATATTTGATTATAAATAGCAGTTCATTATAAAAAATGATGAAATTTCAAAGACATAATATCAATATGAATGTAATACCATGGAATAAATTCAGTCCCCGCCAAGAAAAGCCAATAATGCCCCCATAAACGAGTTTGAAAATCCACAAAATGTTAAAAAATCTGGGTACCCCGACAAAAAACTCAGTTTTGGAGGCCTTCTGGGCCTCTTTTGGCCTCGCAAAACGCTTGAACAAGGTTCCCAAGGTCATAGTGATGTAGAGCTCGTCGCAGACTACGATTTGATATGTGGTAGAGCTCAAACGGACACCCGGATCAAAAGTTATGGTCGTTTGAAGTTTGAGTTGCGTTTTCAACATATTTTGGATCTTTTTTTTAATTTTTTTAGTCCTCAAATTGTTATTAAATGACTGTTACTCCATAATGGTTATCAAAATATTGATTAAAAATATTTTTTTAATTTTTTAAGAAGTCATTTTCACTAAATATCTTATATATTAAGTATAATAAGTGTAAATGTATATTTATACTTATCTAAAGTATATTTAAAAATTATATATTATATTTATATAACAATATAACTATATTTATATATTAATATATTAATATATTTTTAATTTTTTTTGAATCCGACCCTTTATCAGCGCTAAAAAAAGCGCTGGTAAAAGCCCCCCTTTATCAGCGCTACTAAGCAAGTGCTGATAAAGGGGGGCGCTGTGAAAAACTGTTTTTGTGGTAGTGCTAGTTTTATTACTGCATCTCATAACCTGGGGACATACATCAACAGAAAGGGTGAGCAGAAGTCCCAGTAAGGGAAACAAGAGAAACATTTTACATGTGAACTTGCGATACATCAACAATGTCATGAAAATGAACTTTAAGGCATGATAAAGAAATCATGAGGCATATCATAATAAAAATAACATTTTTCAAAACTTGAAGATGTGGCTACAACATTTAATATTGACAATCATTTCTTTTCACCAAGGTCCATCCCCAAGGTGTCATTAAAAATTACCAAGGTTATTCAACAAGGTATCAGTCTAAAAGGTTATCTCAAGAGATTAAGTCTTTACCCAATGCATTGGAGCGCTATCAGGGCGCACCCTTGACACATCTTTATTTTCATGTTAACCACATATATCATCATCAATAATTTCATAAACAACCCATATATCATAAAAGGAATGGGTTTCATTTCAGAATCATAACTTTTAAAAAACTGATTTAAACACATGATCTTTGTGTCACTTTAAAACCCACAGAAAAGGAAGGTGGGTCTCATGTATGTAAATCCCAGAATTTAAAATAAAACATTTTGGTATATATGTGAATACCCCTATAGAAGAGAGAGCTTTGATTATTCACTTAATAAAATAAAATAACTTTAGAACAAGAGAGAGAGACGTTTTGAGATGTAAATTCTGCAGAATAACGACTATGTTTTGGGGTTTTAGAAAACATTGAAAAGAGAGAGGACATGGGTCAAACATTCATAAATGACCCATAAAAGAGTATAGGGATAGAATATGTAGGATATATGAACATGGTAATGAAATTTGAAGGACATACCATTTGAAATGAAAAACATGAAAGGAAGACAAAAAAAATAAGATTTCTCTTATGAAAATTCGGCAGCCTAACAGCGTAACTTAAACTTCAACCAAAATGAATTGACGAGATCAAATAGGGTCTCTCATCATATGAAAATAAAAGTTCATTATGATAGATATAGAGATCATACCCCAAAAAAATAAAAAGGAGCTTGAAATACGTGACATGAAAGTGGAACTTTGACAAATGAGAAATGTGAACGAATCCGTTAAAATTTTGACAGCCTAACGGCGCCACTTAAAACATCAAAATACTGAATTGAAGAGATCAAATAGGTTCTATCATTATATGAACATAAAAGATCAGTATGATAGTTTTATAGATCATACCACAACAAAATAAAAAGGAATTTGAAATACTTGACATGAAAGTAGAACTTTGAAAAAGGAAAAAGGTGAACGAATCCCTTAAAAATTCAGCAGCCTAACGGTGCCACTTAAAACATCAAAATACTGAATTGAGGAGATCAAATAGGGTCTCTAATAATATAAACATAAAAGATCAGTATGATGGATTTAGATATCATACCCCAAAAAAATAAAAAGGAACTTCAAATACTTGACATGAAAGTAGAACTTGAGAAGGGTGAAAGAATCCCTTAAAAATTCGGCAGCCTAACAGTGCCACTTAAAACATCAAAATACTGAATTGAAGAGATAAAATAGTTTCTCTCATCATATGAAAATAAAAGATAAGTATAATATATAAAGAGATCATAATTCAACAAAATAAAAAGGAACTTGAAATACTTGACATGAAAATAGTACTTGAGACGGGTGAAAGAATCCCTTAAAAATTTGGCAGCCTAACGGCGCAACTTAACATTATAAAAATGAAATGATGAGAGAAAGAGGGGGTCTCTCATCATATGAAAATGAAAAGGAAATTAGGATGAATATAAAATAACATCCTCCAACATAAGATCATGAAGCATAAAAGAAATGACATAAAAGAGATTACTTGAAAACATAACTCTTAAAACTCAAAGGTTCGGACCTTGAGGGCTTGGGGGAACCTTGGGAGGACTCTTTGAGAGTTAATGAGACCATAGCTTCGTTGCTTGAGTGTTGGGAGTCGAAAGGATGAGAGGATTGCTTGGTATTTATAGGGAAAGTGAGGGGACAAGGCATTAATGGCCAAGGGACACATCATTGGTGGTTTTGGCAAAACCATGGGCTTGTCCATGGTATTTGCCCATGGTATTGGCCACTTGGGACACCTCATACAATAATTCATTCCCTTTAGTTGACCATCCTTTAAGATATTTCATGGAATCATCATGACATAGTTATGATGTCATTACACATACCGAAACCCTAAAACTGTATTTTTACTATTCACTGAAAATTCAACTTTCTCAGAAAAATCCAAAAATTTTACATTAACCAAATATAAATGGTATGATTTAAAAAATGAACTACATTTTATAAAAATAATTTTCTTTATATTTTTAATTTAATTTTTAAATAAATACACTATTCACTAAAAATTCATTTTTTCAGAAAAAACTTCAAAAATTACCTTAACATAATATCGATGCTCTGAGTTCAAAAATGAAATCCATTTTATAAAAATAATTTTCTAAATATTTTTAATTTAATTTCTAATTAAAAAACACTATTCACCCGAAAAAACTAATACTTGAATAATTATTTATGAAACCATTATTTAACCATTTTATTGAATCACATTACTTAATCAAGGTGCCTAGATTATATTAATACTTTCCCTAAGTGAGATTACTAATCCATTTGGACACATTACTAATCCTAATCATAAAATCACTATTCATAATTTACTATTAATCAAAAATCAAGTTGATCTTCTTAGACTCTAAATTTTGTACTGGACATAATTTTAGAAGACCATTTTTTGAATATCATTACACATTTTTAATTATTTAAGGTTTACATAAACATTTTTAAAATATCCATTTTTCTAAAATTCATAAAAAATATGCATACTATATTTATCCGGTCATTTGAAAATTCATAAACTTCCTCATAAGAAGAAATCCCAATTTTTATTTAAAAAAAAGGATTACACAAGGAAGTTACAGTCTCCTTACATATCCCCTTATCACACCAGTATATGACCTAAGTGTAAGGTGTGCGAAGGAGAGAGAATCCAAGGGAGGCTCGGCCAACATCGCACGAGTGGTAATTTCTATCAGTTTGAACTTCTCTCAAAGGCGATTCCATTCAAGCTTCACACGATGAAGTTCGGCTTGGGTTTGGTCCAGAGCAAAGCCCAGTGGTGCTATCTCCTTCTCAAGTTCTATTAGATGGGCTTCGATCGGTCCAAGACTACTAGGTGAGGCCATCAAATCTTCTTTCTATATTAATTAACCAAGATTACTTGTATTTTGAGACAATAATCAAAACGTTTAGTTTCTAGAGGTTATATTGATCAATGGTCGTATAACAGTCAAAACCCAATGGTCTCATTTTAATTATACTCATGTTATCAAATGAAACAGTTTTGTTGAGTATCAAAAATAAAATAAAATAACACACAAAATTATGAAACAAGATTTATTCAAAATTTCGGGTCGTTACATAAACCCCCTTTGGTCTAACATACATTTAATCAAATATAAATGACCGCATAGGAAGCTCTCATGGTCTAACCCCTTTGAGAAGCTCTCACGGTCTAATCCCCCTTGGTCAAGCAATAATCATTCATATTACATACATTTCATATAATTAATAACTCCATCATAACAAAGTAAGGCATGCAAAAAATGAAATCCTAACATGAATTCTACAAATGGATATAAAAAATAATTCATGTAAAACACAACCATGGAATGTCCCTTAGAAAAGGTATCTAACCATACACATAATAAAATACCCTTTATCTATTAAATAAACCATAACAGGTGATAAACATGGTCAAATTCGAAATCAAGTAATACCCCAAACATTGGTATGCAGTACTTTAAGCATATATAATCCCTAACAAGACAAGGGAAGACACAAACCATGTACCTTGATACCGTGCGATCTATATATTTGAATGTTGGCTCTTGAATCAGCTTAGATTAGTGTAAATCTATAAAACACTAAAAAACACCCAACCTAGAATAACTCACAAGAGAAGTTGAATCCAGAATATAGGCTCTAAGGGTTTTGAGAACTCACCTGTGGGATTCCAACACACCCAACAATGTCTCAATTGATGTTCAGATGAATAATCAGGTGGGGTATGGTTTTCTTCAGCCATTCCATCACACTCTTGAATGAACCACTGTTAGAATAATAAATTTTTGGATATGAGAAGTGAACCCAATCCGATTTATCAAAAAAAAGTACACAACATGTTAATTAGAACTACATGGAATCTAGTTGCCATAACTAGACCCCGACTTAGTGGTCTTCCAGGTCACCACAAGAACATGTACTCGACCATTTCACAATCAGTACGAGGCTGTAAATGAAAAATGAGTACATGAAGTGTCCATATAAGTACACGACATGTACTCAGAAAACCCCATTTATTCCCATTTCTTAAAAAGAAACCTTAAATCAAGATCCATAAATGAAAGGAAGATCCAGGTTCTTACAGGTCCCATATTATAATTCTATTCCTATTTGTAGACTTTGAGGATCCTAGGTAGGATGCATCTATTGTTTTTTGACATGTGTAACTAGGTTCCTCTATGTTTGACCAACCCTAAGATAGTACATTGGGTTTGGAGAGAGTTGATAGTGGGTGTTACCTTAGAAAATCTCCCAAACGTGTAATCTCATGAGGCTATGATAGTAGTGGAGGGTTTAATCATTCATACACCCTCACTCTTTATTTATCCATTGACGTGTTTACTACTGATGTAGTGATGATTACCAAAGGATCTTCTTTGTTTGTGGGTGATCATATTAACATGATGAACTGTTTGAAAGGGACACCTAGATGTGATCCATCTTATGATCCTCAATATACTGGGATTATCATAAGTTCTTCCTAGAATCTTTCTTTTTAACCTTTTGATTATTATCTTTTAGGATACCAAGACATGCTTCCTGGGATCCAGTGGTTGAGCCTACATGTTCGATGTTTTATATGAGACAATGACAAGTTATAGATGATGAGAACAATGTATTACAATAATGATGGTACATTGGAATGGGTTATATTTATAATGGAGGGTTCATAGTTTGGTATCAATTACTTATTAGGATTTCTTGGACATTTACAATCCATGGATCCAATGTCATGTTAGGATGAAATAGATATTTTTACTCCATATATTTGAAGTCTTATTAAGGAAACTTGAACATCTATACTCCTTGGATATGATTAATTATTAGGAATTATTAGAAATTTATACTCCTTAGATCTGATGACTTGTTTGGATTCCATAGAAAATAATACTTGTTGGATTTGATGGATTATTAGGATGCCTTTGACATTTCATTTCCTTTTAACTGAAGAATTGTTATGATTCCTTGGAAATTATTTCTCCATGGATTTTAAGACCTGTTATGATACCTTGTATATATTTACTCGTTGGTTCCAAAGACTTATTAGGATCCCTCAGACATTTTTACTCATTGTATCTTATAAATTATTTGGATGATTTATAAATTTCTACTCCCTTGAACTAATAACTTATTTGGATGTCCTGAATATTTCTACTCTTTTGATATTAGAAATTTAGTTCTGAAACTTGATACATTTGTAATAGTCCATAGTTGATGTAGTGTCATATTTACTAGATTTTTCATCGATATAAAGTATCCTTTATAACAGTGGTTGGAGTCGAGTATGAGTGAACCCAATATTAGGACATGTATCACCCTATTGTGACATAGTTTTCATAGATACATTTCTAGTGTTGGATGAAGTAGGTATTTTATACTTCGATTATAGTCCCAGAGATCAACTTTAAAAATACATAGTTTGAGTTGTACACTATCCATCCCAATGCATTTTTACAAGATGTCCAGTTGATTGAATCAGGGGTCAAAAGATCTTCTTTGGATCGAATTGATTATTCTTGTCAACATTTCTTATAAAATTATATATATGAGAACATTCATATATATCCATGCATATATATACTCATATAAGATGTCCTTATGTCTAGATGATTGGGGTCATAGAACTAAGAATCGGTTGTGGACTTGTTTATGTTAATTTTATTTATTTAGTTTACCATTTTAGATGTGTATCATCTACGATGATCATATTTAATGAGCATGAACTTATGATATCAGATTTATAATTTTATCATTGGGGTGACCTATTGAGACTATTTCTCACCCCTGTACAGGAACCTTGGTGTGTGTACATACATTATGTATGATTTTTGGTTTATCATAGATACAGGATGGATTAGAATGAGTCCAAAGGTTACACTATTGAGTGTATCCTCTCATGTGAATATTTTTTATTAGAATGGTGTAGTTTCAATGTGTCTAGATATTAAGTATGTGTTTTGGATTGAAGATAGTAGAAGATCTGTGTAATTTTATTTCAATTTCCTTTATATACTACAACCTGTATAATTGTCTTAGTTTTTGACCAGTGTTGTATGAATGACATGGCTCATTGGGAATTTATAACATTTCATTCATTGTTAATACATTTTCTCTTTCAATTTATTTATTTATTCCACACCCTGTTTATTTACTGACTGGATTATATCTAGTTATTTATGCTATGTTTACTATGATATGATGGAATAATCTTCCTATTGTACCACCTTTAGACCCTCACAGCTATTCAGAAGCCTCTCGCATATAGGGAGGAGCACTTGAGGCCCTATAGTGAACTAGATCATAGCACAACTTTAGTGTAATCTGGTTTGAGATGTTACAATGTGGTATTAGAGGTGTTCCTTTCCTTTTGGTTTACTATTTGGGATATGGTAGACATGAGTTTTCGGAATGTATCAAAACCTGTGATAGATATTAAATTGGTGTATTAAGAACACATGTTCTGGTAAAATTATATAGTTTAAAGGGTTATGGTATTACTATTATGATATGTTATGATTCATTTGAATGTTATTTTCACTTTGATCGACACACATGTTTTGTGGGTATTATGATTTATTATGTATTTATAGCACTTGGATGTTGGAAAGAGGCCAATGATTTATTTTTACTCTTAGTCGGTAAAGGTAAGAAGCCCCACATGTATCATATTTGGAATGTAAGATTCACATGTAGTAGGAATGATATTTTTTTATTACAACTAATGAAATAGGACAATTGTTTAATGTGTCAAAAAAACAAAATGGTGTTTTCCCATATTTTTTCTAAAATTCTACACAATTGGTATGAAATGCATATATAATTCATTCTAATGTAAGGTGATGTGGATCTATGTTGAATTTTTTTATGATGAGGCTGATATCAATTTACTCAATCATGAGTGGTGAAGTGACCTTCGTAGGCCAATAGGGAACATTATTCCCAAATATTGGACCCCTTGTAGGGTTTTTTATTGGTTATGATATTTAATATTCCAGTAACACTCTATAAAGTATTTTACTGCATATATTGGAACGAAATTATACTTAACCAATATTTTTTTGTTGTTTTCTAGCCGGATCACTGAGTACGATGTTGATAGGTATCAAGATGTTTCTAGTAAACATGACCTCATTGGGGTATTACCACATAAATGTGTCCGATGAGTGTCAGTTTAGTATCTCTTTAACATTAATATTGTGTCTTCTAGTGAGAAGTTCCTTATGAGGATGATCAGTGACTATCTAGCCCTAGTAGGATGATGTTGATAGTTTTGAACCTCTTAGTTTGTTGTTATCTTCAACTTCCTTCGATATGTTTTATTATTAGGGATGGTGGGGAACTAGAGACCCTTAGTGTTTTACTTGGACCCTTATAGGTTGATGTTAATATTGTTTCAGGAAAACCTATATGATAGAGGCTTTCCTAGGTTTACATATGCATTTTTTGGCTATGAGATTGGTTATATGCTCATTTCAGACAGATGCAGGGTTATTTCTCAAGTTTTATGAGAGAGGCATGTTGATGCCTTATAATTTTGATTAAGCATCAAGGTGCTTGGGTATCTATAATAGCTTATACGAGAAATATTATTTAGGTTCCTCACCCTATTGACTAGTGTTTCCACTATTTCTAATGTGGTCAGAGCACGAGTATATGCACATGATTGAAATTATGCAAGGTGATAGGCGATCATGGAATAAATCATAGAAAATAAGTGCCTGATTTTTAAGAGAATTAATAATTAATATTATGGATTGGTGAGGCTCACATTCCTTATAACACAATCATCTTAGCCTTTTGACGGACATATCATAAGTGAATGAGTCGGGTGATAAGGGTACACACTAGTTTTGTGTGGCACCGTTTAAATCATAAATTGGTGAGTGTCCATGTGTGAGTTGAGGACTAATGTTTTTAATAATTTCCATGGAATGTTTTCCCGATAGTTGTTGTTAAATGGAAAATTTCCCTCTATGGTAGAGGTGACACTAAGAAAAAATTATTTTCCTGGAGATGGATAACCGATGAATGCACATGAACACATGTTATCAAGAGATGTTTTGTTAGGAGTAGTGTATAGACAAGTTAACTTGTATGATGTGATCATGGATCAGGAGGGATATACATGACATTTTATGGAATCTTAGTGTACTAATAGTTAGATATGATAATGATCTATCTTAACATCATCTTTAGTATTCCAGGAGAGCATCAAAACTATTATGAGATTCTTTATTTTTAAATATCCTTCCTAGTTGGTAATGAAACATGTTGAAGTAGCAGTTGAGAAGCATTATAAGGTAAGCCATATGGTGGGGAGTACAACATTGGACATTTGGGGGAAGGTGATCCTCATTTTTAGTTTAAATTTGATGTCTTCCATGTGTTGTTGAGCTCTGAGTTTGTTTAGATGATAATTAGGATATTCCTATGGCGGGGAGTACCGAATCTGTCACTTTTAAATGTCTTCAATGATGGAAGAGTTACTGATGCTATGAGACTGGTCATTAGACCATTGGAAATCATAGTTGCACAAAATATTAGGATGATATCATGGATTCTAGTTTTTCAACCAAGTACTCTTAGGGACAATAAGGTTTATGGTGGGGATATTGAAAGGACTAATATTTTTTCAACACAGTAATTTTGAGAAAAAGAATTTATTTTTTTATCTCAGATTATTTTAAGGGATAAAATGGTAAATTTACCCTATCAAATTACTTCATATAATTTTTATAACCACTTCATTGGTCTTAGACACTTTTTTACCCTAGTATAGTAATTGGGTAGATTTCTTAGCTGTTCAAATTTTAGATTAACAATAAATATATAATATTTAATTAATTAAATATTAGTTTTTTATGAAGGTTTGTTCAGCCATATTTTTAAATGGAGCATCAGATTGAGATTCCATCTCCTCCATTGATTATAGAATGGGGAGTGTTTTCCTAGGGATTTCATAAACTCATGTTGGGTGCTAGGGTGGGCCCATGCCCCCTTTTTATTCATTTATTTTTTATCTTTTATTTTCCAATTTTATTTTCTTCCTCCCCATATTCTCACGCAAAACCCCATGTGATCTTCTTTTCAACAAACTAATGTTAAATAGGGAGTTATATATAGAGAGATAGAAATATGGAGAGGGTAAGAGAGGTATGACTATAGAGTTTGGGAGGAGTCGTATTATCATGCAGTGGTTGTGGATCATGGATACAGACGAAGCTTTTTCAAATTCCACCCAAAGGTAATCCATTTTTTTTATAAATACCTATTGATTTAACATATTAAATTTTTAATCCCTTATTATGACTGCTTAAGACCCCCATTGTTCCAATATATATCTTTTAAGGCTAAAGCAGGTGTTTTCTGTAAATTTGAGGGGTTTCCCATTTGAAAATTCTGACCACACATTATGTAGTTCAGAATCACAAGCCATGTGTTATTTATGTTCAAGGATGTTGATCTTTTTATAAGTACACATCGTTTATTGGGTATATAGTCCATGTACTAAGACTCGTCCATGTAGATAAGTACCAAACTAGACATTCCGCATAGGTAAACTTGGACATGTAGAGTACGCAACTAGACCCTATGTGTGTTGCACACCCTATATAGGTACATGACCAGGCTATATACTTGGCCAGACCATGTGAGGTAACAGGGAAGGTACCCTATGTAGGGTATACACTAGGTACCTGACAATGATTCATGTACATGGGTTTCAACAATCCAAGTATAATATGAGTACATGCCCAAGTGGGGATTTGAATGTACATGCCATGTACTGAGTAAAAACACCATGTAATTCCCCTTGATACCCTTTTGAGGGGATTTTCATATATGTATGACCAAGGGAAATAATTGGACACATGAGTAGTCCATTTTGAGTATCTGTCCACATGTATTGTGAGGGTGAAACCCTTGAGGTGTTTTGAGGACTCCTTGGCAGTTTCCTGTAATTTTTAACAAATAAAGAGGTTCATACTATGGTAATTGAATATAGTTTTCTATTGATAATAATACACAAACATGATATGATCCACGAGATATCTCTCTTGATTTTTTTTATAATATTTTTCCCTTTCATATGTATCCCTTGCAAGAAGTTCCCTTCTATCCTAGGAGGTCATGATATAAGTTGTTCTTGAGGAAGCCCTATAAGATTCCTCTACTTATTTTTCATCCTAAAGGGTCCCGTGTAGGATGGATTTATCATATCACTATATCTGAAGGACCTTTGTAGTACTTTTCTTTCTTTATATAGACTTCAACGATTACAAGTAGGATATCTCTATTGTGTTTTGAAACATGGGACCTAGTGGGTGCCTTGATGATTGAATGATTTTGGGATAGTATTTTGGGTTTGGGTATATATGGTAGTGGGTGCCACCTTAGAATATATAATGAACTTGTAAGCTCATGAGGTTGCACCGGTAGTTGTGGGTTTCAGAATTAGGCCACCCCCACTATTTATTTATGAATTAAAATGTTTACTAATGATGCAGTGATGATTGCCAGATGTGTTTCTTGGTTTTTGGATGACGATCATAATACGATGTGTTGTTTTGAAGGGATGATCAAAGATGATTCCCCGGATTTGGTTTTAGAGCCTTATTTTATTAGGATTTCCCAAGGTACTTCCTAGAATCTGGAATTTTGATCATTTCAATTCTTTTTTGTTGGGGTTCAAAAACATGCTTCATGGGATCTAGCTTTTGAGCCTATAGTTTTAAATTTTATATGAGATCACATTATGGAACCAATGATGAGAATCCGATATGAAACCAAGGTGGTACTCATGAATTTATTATGTTGATAATTGAGTGTTCACGATGTGGAACTGAAATCATATTAAGATTCCTTGTACATTTCTACTTCTTGGATATGATGACTTTTTTGGATGCCTTGGAAATTTACCCTCCTTGGATATGAATACCTACTAGGATTCCATGGGTATTTATAATTCTTGTATCTGAATAATTATTAGGATTACTTGGGAATTTCTACTCCTTGGATCTGATTACTTATTAAGATTCCTTATAAATTTTTACACCATAGATCCGAAAACTTGTTAGGGTGCCTTATAAATTTCTACTCCTTAGATACAATTAATTTTAGGATACCTTGGACATTTATAATCCTTAAATTTGATGATTTATTAAGTTTCCTTGGACATTTATAATTCCTGGATCCGATGACTTATTAGGATTCCTTGGACATTTCTAATCCTGGTATCTGATGACTAATTTGTATGTCTTGGACATTTCTACTCATTGGATCCTAGCCATGTTGGTCTGATTCTTGATACATCCATAATAGGCTGTAGTTTATGTAGTGTCATCATTACATGATTATTTTTCAGTATATAGTATCATTTATTATAGTGATTAGTGGTGAGTATGAGTGAACCCAAGGTTAAGACATGTATCACCCTCTGGTGACTTAGATTTCTTAGAGTCATTTCCCATAATGGTCAAAGTAGGTATAATAAATTGGCATTACATTCCTATAGACTGACTTAAATATACATGACTTGAGTGGTTTGAAATAAATCTTAATACCCTTTTCACAGGATGTCTAGTTGATTGGATCATGCGTTGAAAGTTGTTCTACAGATTGAGTTTCTTCTGCTTTTATTCATTTCTTATAAAATAATATATTTGAGGACATGTATATATATATATATATATGGGGATATCTATACATATATATTTACCCATATAAGATGAAACTATGTAAAGATGATTTAGGTCACAAAACCAAGAATCGGTAGCAGACTTGTTTATGTTATTTAGATATGTTGCTTTTACCATTTCATATGTTTCTTGTCTAGGCTGATCATATTTCATGATCATTTAATTATGACATAAAATTTACAGGTTCATCATTGCGGTGGCCTAATGAGATTATTTTTCACCCCTGTATAAGCACCTCAGGGAACATGAATACCACATGTGTTATTTTCCTATTGAGAACATATACATACTAGATATAGATGATGCCAAGAGTTACATGATCGATTATAGCCTCTCATGTGAATCCTTTTGATCGGGCAGGTGTAGTTTGACAGTCTCTGGAGACCGGGTACGTGGTCTAGCTTGGAGATATTAGTGGATCCCTATAAATTTATTTAATTTTCCTTTATGTACTTCCTCATGTATGGTGGGCCTTGATTGTCACCAGTTTTGTATGTATTACATGGATATTCAGGAATTCATAGGATTCAATTTATTATTACAACATGTTCTATATGAGTTTATTTATTGCTTATATACTCTATTTTTTAACAACCTTGGGTGATATATATTTGTTTTCACTATGTTTAATTTGATATTAGAGTATAGTCTCCCCACTGTACCACATTTAGACTATCATTTCTAGTCAATAGCCTCTATCATATTGGGAGGCGCGCTAGAGGACTTGTGGTGAATCGACTCGGGGCACCAATTTAAGGGAATCCAGGTTGGGATATTACATTGTATATATGTATAGTTTATCAAAGTACATAAAAAATTTGGGTCTAGAGACCTACTCACAACACTCCCACTTATACTAGAGCCAACAACTAAAAATTATCAACCCACTAGCTCTCACATGTGAATTCTTCTTCTTCTTCTAATATATGGATTTAGTCAAGGGGTCTTCCACATTCCCCCTATGGATAACCATGACTTCATCTCTATGATTAAAATACCTCAAGAGATGAAACATCCAATTTATATGATTTTTCTTCTGCTGTGACCTAAAATCCTTGGAAAAATATACTATCGCATTATTATTATAGTATTATGTAACATGATCTATAATTCTAGGTATAATACATATCTAAAAAACAAATCTACATATCCAAAATAATTACATAGCTATATAGGAAGCCATTATATACTCAAAATATGTTGTACAATCATCAAAAAAATATTGTTTTGAGATCCTCCATCTCATTGTACCACTATTTAGGAAAAATAGATAGCCTAAATGTTATTTCTAATCATCATGATCTATTTGGAAGATAAAATCACTATTTCTACACATAAATATCTCATAATATCATATATAAAACCAGAACATATCCTCTATATGTCATAAGTACTTTTGGAGACTTTTTATAGCTACCAAATGTAGCCCTCATGGATTGGTTTCATATCTTCCCACCATGTTTAATGAAAATAAAATATCAAACCTGGTACTGAACATTACATACATGATATATCCCAATAATAAATAAAATTTCATTCTACTCATTATTTAAATATCATCCTATGTTTTTTGACACGTCTTCTCAGAGAGATTAATGAAATGTGAAACTAATAACAATCCTCTCTTGGGTTTTTTGATATTGTAAATTTTGAGTACCTATTAAATATGTGTACATTGACCTAGCCCAAGAAGACTTTAAGATATATCTCAATAGTTATTTATCAATATAATTTTTTCTATTTCACATAACTATTTCATGGAGAAGAATTTAATTAACATAGTCTTCACTAACCATAAGACTCACACATTGTTTCTCATTAATAGCATGTCATCAACATATCTATTTTTTTATTATTCCATTCCTCAGACAATGAAAAAATTGCATCAACATATAATAATAGGAAAACGATGGAACATCCGCTAACCTTATTATAGACACATGGATCACTTTCATTCTTAATGAAACCAAATTCTCTTATATCCCCATCAAAAAAATAATCCATCATCATGAGTCATGTTTCAATACATTCATGGATCTCTATATCATTTACACTTTATTGTAACTCTTTGACATAATAAACCATTTAGGTTGTATCATATAGACATCTTCAAATAACTTCCCATTAAGAAAAGTAGTTTTGAAGACCCTTTTTCACACATAATAATCAAATAAGGAAACTATTTTAGGCAATATTTTGATGTATTTTCTCATTGAAACTAGAGATAATCTTTCATCATCATCAATTCGTAGACATTTCCTCAAACCCTTTTCCTATAGTTGTGCCTTATATGGTCCCACATGACCAGCGGTGTCATGATTTTTCTTAAATACCCATTTATATCCAATAATATTTACATATATTGGTGGGTCTATCAAAATAAAAAATTGATTTTAGTATATGGAATCCATTTCAAAATTCATCTATTCTTGATAATTTACAACATCCTTTATATCTAATGATTCCTTATAGGTTACAGATTCATGATTCTCTAGGAGTAATGTGTCACCTAACTTGGTGATAAGAAAACCATATTTTTATGGTTCTCTAACCACTCTAGTAGATTTACGTATTACTTTTATCTCTTGAACATATTTCTCTCCCACATTATCTTATAGTGATTGTTCTTATACCAACTCCTATGCATCTAGAGCATCAACTTAATCAAACCCAATATTTCTCAGACTATTTCCATTAGAAATGTGCTACCTTATATAAATTGAGTATGTTGTGATATAACTACATTTATATCTAAAGGGTTATATAGTAAATTTCCTTTATTCTCTTTACGTTAACATATAAATAGTCACATCATTATCCGAGATGCTAATTTTTCATTATGAGTAGTATTTAAAGAATAATTACATAACCATACATGTATGTGAGATAGACTGAATTTCCTTCCATACCAAAACTCATAAATAATCCCATCTGTTGATTTAGTTGGTACTTGATTTAGTGTATATTCCATAGAAGACAGTGGATATTCCCAAAAGGATAATAGTTGTGTTTCAGTACTCACCATCGATTGGACCATGTTATAAGGGTTCAATTCCTCTTTTCATTAAAACCATTCCACTAAGGAATATAAGGTGGATTGAGTTAGGAAATTATCACACTCTCATTTAAATGATAGATGAAATCTTCGTTGAGATATTATCCTCCATGGTTTGAAAATATTTTCTTAATTTTCATTCCAAGTTCATTCTATGCTTCATTTTGATATTCATTAAACATTATAAATGAATTGGACTTATACCTCATTCTGGAGATATAAGAATATATACTATAGTCATCAATAAAAGTAATGATGTAAGAAAAACCACCCTTCATCTCTAATATAAATTGACTAAGAACATTCGTATGAACCAATTATAATTTCTCTTTGCCAATTTATGCTTTCCCATAGAAATGGGATTTATTCATTTTACCTTATAAACAAGCGTGATATACATCCAAGGGTTTTAAATCCAGGGAGTAAAAATAGCATTATTGATTTAGTTTTCAAAAATGATTCTCATTTACATGACCAAGATTGAATTTCCATAGGTGGGTAAGATATGAGTCATTCTCCTTACATTTTCCATTTATTTCCAATACTGTATTATCTTGTTCAAGTATATAGAACCCAGTTTTAATATGTGACATACCAAAAAGATATGTTATCCTTATAAATATGAAAACATTTATTTCCCAAATTAAAATAAAATATCATAGTGACTAAAATTGACAAAAATATTATGTTTCTAGTGAAAAATGGTACATAATACAAATTATTTAGTACTAGAACCATCCAAATAGGAAAAGTAATATGGTAATCTCCCACTATGAAGGATTCATGATTGGAACCATATTTAAATCAGAGATCAAATTCACCTTTTTAAATTATCTTAATTCTAATTGGATCCTACATTTGAATACTAATGTGTGAGCCATATACATTATCCCATACCCAACTTGTAGAAATACACAGATTTCATTCAATGAAAAATATATTTGAAGGAGAAGTTTCAACTTGATTATTCTTCCAAAAAATGAAATTCTTTATCCAACGGTCTTTCATTCCACATGGAATATAGATTTCATCATACTAGATTTTCTCCCTCTGTATCTTTGGTAGTGCATCAGTGTCATTGAATTATAATTTTTCCATGAAATTTTATCCTTACATTTCCTCCTATTGTTCACTATAAGGACCAACGAGTTAGAATTGTTAATATCATTATCTTCTTGGAAAACTAAAGAAAATAGTTTTGGGAGTGAGTTGTTCAAGTTATTCATATTAAAATTAATAATAAAATTATAGAAGCTTTGTGATAAATAAGTAAGAATTAGATCAGTTTCTAGATCTTAGTTTAGTTTTAACCCAAGGGAATCATGTCCCTCAATGGACCCTATCTTCTTGAGTACCTAAGGTCCTGCATTATTTCCCTTTCAATCCGGCATCTATATAGGTCACTTGATATCTCATATCTTTTTTCTGATTTGTCTCCTATTATAAGTCTTGGATATATGATATCATTTGGAAAACATATTTGTCCTCATGAATATTCTGTAAATCACTAGACTTATATGAAAACATGAAAAACTGAACATCTAGTTCATCATCTATATTTTTCATGTATTTATCTTTATCCACATATCTTTATCCTTGAGGGGGATTAGTAGGAAGTGGGGGTTCTAGCACATAAAACATCCTCTCTTGGAACAATATAATGCGTAAGAGACTATAACCCTCTTGAAATTTATGGATGGTTATGATATTTTCTTTATCCAATATTGATCAAAGTAAAATTGAATTTTTGATTGTTTCCATTTTGATATAAACCAATTAAACTCAAAATATACATACATTATATTGATTACTAGTAGAAATTTTTGAATTATTAATTTTAAATTTCTTTGTCTATTTTAACGAATCCTAGTATCCATAAACTACTATATTTAGAATACCTATTCACTTGAGTATTATAGTTGAAAGGATGCTTGAAACCTCTCTTCATTGTAAAAAATCTATGTATATGAAAATATTAAAATATTTTCATGGTAGGAATCTGACTGGACAACAATATCAACTCACAGATCCGTGATATGATGAGTGGACTCCCATATCCACCAATTAATTGCTTTTAATTTATCAATGATTTCCCTCTAATGTTGAATCATTCTAGCTGTTGAAAATCATTTTCATCCAAAATTAGATAAGTCAACCCACCACTCTCATACGAACTCCCTGTCAGTAATATGAACACTCATCTAGGGTTGAAGAGAACCTGGTACAATTATTTATGTCCAAATTCAAGTGATGAAAGGCATTTAATGACATCATATTTTCATTAAGGTATTTAGTAAATTTCATCTTAGAGAAGGAAATCCTTTTATATTTATCATGATTATTCTATGTTATCACACTCACAACATTACAATTCTTTTAAATAGAAATCATGTACCACACATGTTCATTTTATCTTTGGAGGCTTGTTTACTATTATACTATATGATCATGTGTAATAAATACACATTCAAGAAAATAATAAACAATAAACATGATAAAATAAATAAATAATGATGTGATAAATAGAAATTAACTATTTGTTAATATATTGAGTAAATAATGTATTAATTAAGATCCTATGGTAATTTCTTATGTCAATACCTAACCTGAATTGGAGTTTCCTTAAAACCCATGCACATCACTTGTTTTTTTAACAGATCTTGAATCAAAACACTTTTCTATGAAATTCTTTCATCTATACATTGTATACTAACATGAATGTGAGGGGATATCAGGGTGATAAATTGCATTTTATCAAATAAATGTGGACAGATAGTCTCTTATACAATTTAAATATGGAGGGATGATACACATATTTTCCAAATAAAAATAATTATTTCATTTAAAAAACATAAATGCTTTAATTGAATTAACTAAATAATGAACCAAACCTGAATAGGTTAGTCTTTAATAATGACTAGTAAATATGTAATTAAATTACATATGAAGAATTTAATTTTTTAAAATTCAACTTGAGGGTATTTTTAATGCATTAACATTCATGAAAATATTTTTAATTAATTATAAATATATAGCACAACACCTAGAATGATTATATCAAATTAAAAATATATAAAATTAATTTCAGAAAAACAATTCCAACTTTTTTAGGGTCTATTTGGACCTAAATAAGATCCCTATAAATTAATTCATGGCTTGTGATGGGATAAATGTGTCAGGCTAGTCAGACCCGGATCCAAATGGTCTGACCTATGTAGATGAATCCCTTTAAGGGAATATATATATATGCACAAACATAATATATATACATAATTATATAATATATATATATATATATATATATTATATAACATGTATTACGTTATATAATATCTATATAATATAATGATATATATATATATATATAGGAATAAAAGTCAAAACCTATCATATTTTTTAAATTCAGTTTTTTATTAGCTTCTCATGGAAGCATTGTATAAGCTTCCCATTAAGCTTTGGGGAGATTTGGGTGGGCTTCCCATGGAATATTTTGGATTACTTTTTTTATTTTGGTCAACTATATCAGGCTTACACAACAACCTTTTATTTCAAATAGACTACCCCAATTGAATTTTGATAAATCTGGATAACATCAATTATACTCACATTATTCTTCGGCTAATGTTTTTTCATACTAGTATCCATGAATGTGAAGAAAAAATAAAACATTATTTTTTTCTTAATTTTTACGCAAAACCGGTAGATTTTTGATTGGACATATATTGGTGGTAAAAACTCAGGTTGAAATTCCATCTATTAGGATGGGACCATATCAAAACCCTCTTTTCGAATCACAGGAAATTTAATTTCAATTTCAATATTTGTTGAATTAAATAATTACATGTTCTTTAATGTACCAATTAAAGGAACCCGAGGTGCAATAGATGTACAGAAAACACACAATTTAAACACATGTCCATATTAAAGGATCATGTGTATAAATACATTGAATCTATAAAACCACTTGTCCATATTTATTAAAGGATCATGTGTATTTCAATTTAAGAAAAAATATACATAAAACTGAATGAAAGTGTAAACAATACCTTGTTCATTTGAAGTCACTTGTTTCATTCTCTCCCCATCAATGTGTTAGGGATAAAAGGAACCATGTTGGGAATCACATATATAATAAAAAGATGCACCATAGATCTTCATTCATCGATCTATGATGCCGGGGTTCCAAAATAAGAAATCGAGGATCTTTACGATGTCACTTTAATCAGGTGAAGAATACAGACTCGATCGAGAAGACGAGATCGATCCAACCTTGTTATTTCTTCAAAATCTCTCTCTAGGAACATTATATGAGGGAATAGGATATCTTCTATCACAAAATTAATACAAATTTTAGGGATTAATATTCAAGAGGATAAAATGATATTTTCTACCATGGTTATACTTTTCCAAAATTTCACTTTGGACCATGGAAAGTAAAAAACATCATTTTAGATGTTTACGCATAAGTATGACTTAATAAACTTATCATAAATGTCACAAATATTCAATAACTCACTTTTGATGTGATAAAATGCTATGTGATAAAATATGAACCATTAACTCAGCCAATAAGATCCCCAAAAAATTTAACAAACCATAAAAATCTTATGTTCGTTAGTAAATTATATTTCTCATATTCACTTTAATGATGAAACATCTTATGAATAACTTGAGAAATAAATTCAATAATCATAATTAAGAACTTGAAAAACATTATTGAATTAGTTTAACATGTGATCAATCATAATTATATATTCACCAACCCACTAACAAGGGGACCACATCATCATAAACTCTTATTCATTAAAATAGGTGAAATTTGTGGATACACATAGTGTGTGACACTCTAGGACCTTATATCGATAGTAGTGAGTCCAACCCACTGAAGAAGAGTTGATTATAGGAACCCATAATGGCCCATATAGAGATAAATAATGTCATATCTATGAATACCACCCATGAACACGTTTTGTATGATATAATCTATTTATCTCATGGTATCTCATAAAGTAAGTTGCACACTTGTGTCATCATAATTTAGTTTTTTTTATATATTTTATGACCATACTAGATGGAAATAACTTCTTTTACCATTTACATGGATTTAATGAATGTGCTACCATCCTTTTCATCCTGGGCCAATGAGATATCTCTTCCTCAACTCCAAAGCAACAAATTCTTTATTGATTATTTAACGAATTCTATACCACCAATAATGCTCCCCAAACAAGATACCTATCCATGAATTCAATGTCATTTTTTTATTTTTAAGCAATGTATGGGATTAAATAGTACACATTAATAATGTTTTCAAGTCCAAATACGAATACATATGTTTATAAATAGGAACAACCAATGAATCCTAAAACATGTGGTGTTACTATTAGTGGTTATGTTCCCATGATCTCATCTAATTGAGTTCACCAAGTATGAACTACTTGAGAATACGTCTAAATTCTTATGATCCCCAAACACCTGATAGTCATACATAACATGTTTTCAGTCATCATGATGTATCTAAATCATAGTAAATATGTATAAGGTTATTTTTATTGTATCTCGAAGTTCTCATTATAGCTTGAATCTGTTATAAACATTTGGTAAGACATGTAATCTAAGGAAATTTCCATTTAAATAGTGGATTCATAAGTATCAATACTATTATGGTGTGAATAAACACCTGTATATATTAAATGTTATACATGTAAGGGTAATAAAAGTACACAAAGGAGTTGGTTCTTGGGAACCCACTCACAAAAACATCCACTATGAATTGATAAGAAAACATAAATTATGGTAATATTATGTAATAACGATGAATTTATGTGATTTTTTAAAATCTGTAATATTATTATATATATATATATATACTATCATTCAAAAAATAAATTATTCTAAATGATTCATTATTCACCAAAAGATGATTTTCTAGAATTTCTTTACAATGTGTAACTCTATATACAATTAAATAATATTGGAACTAAAAATATATTTCAAAATACTGTATAATATCCTAATGAATATTCTAGAGGCGATGAACACATGATCATAAAGTAATGACTGAAACTGTAATACTTAAGAAAACAAGGAAAAATAAAATTATTTACAGGTGACGATTAATTTTATCAATTAGGGATTATTAAATGGGTAATAAAAAATTATAAATGAATGATATTGAGTAAAATAAATAGAAATAATATTTTGGAAGTTATTTATAATATCTCTAAATTCATTATATATAGAGTTAGAGCACCTTTAACTATGTAGAAATCCTCAGTTTAATTTTTTCATCTCTATTTCCTTTCTTTGAGGCATGATTATTATTGTGAACTAATATTTATTTATATTTCTTATATACTACTCAAATTGACATATTTTATATAAATAAGTTTTTTTCATAGGAATTATTTTTCCATTTTAGGATATTTGTTTCACTTTCTTATGACTCATACATTACCAAAAGTCATATGGGATTTTGTGGACTCAATGTACTTTTATTGAATGACACAATTTATTCTTGGAATATTATCTTCTAAGTTGGATATATTTAATAATTTCACCATATCAAATTTTATTTTATTATTATTTAAAGAGAATATAATTTTTTTAGAAAACTACACCTTTTTATTCATTCTTATTTCATAAAGATGCATCTATAAGAAAGAAAAATTGCAGCCTATTTATTACATATTTAACATACATGTCTATATTATTTCTTAAAATACTTTTTTTCCTATTGAAATAGTTAAATACACATTTTTATTTATACCATTCATACTTGTCTTTATCACATTTCAAAAGAATGTTTTATAATTATTTTATCAATTTGGGTTTTTTGTTAAAAATGTGTTAAAATATTAAACATACTTCATTCCAATTCTATATATTTTGATATTCCACTCCACATTACTTCTAAATTACCATATTCACTTTTCAATGTTCCATTATTTATTATTTTTAGTTAACTTTTTATAAGAATTATTATCACATTTTTCAAAAAATGAAAGTGACTTGAAACTTTGTATTCAAGTTAGTGTTAAGAAATTGCTAAAAAATAATTTTATGATTATTCATCAATTTTCATATCTTTCTATAAAAGATTTATCTACTATGGAATTAAAATTAATTTTTTAGTATTCAAGTTATGATTTTTTGTGTTCATTTAGGTGATTGAATTTGATTATGAACTGATCCAATTCCTGATTTCTTCTTACGTGATACAATTTAATATGTTTTGTAAACCATTTTCATTCCACGGTTTAAACAAAAATTGATTAATAATTTACTTAATGGGGAATAAATATGTATGGTTTATTAATACGTTATAGGTGGGTCTGATATAGATATCTGTTGCATTGGGTAAATCTATATATCCCATTAGTTAATTATGATTTCTGTGGTTATGATATAGTTTACTATGATCATAATATTATGTGTGGATATAATGTAGTTAATTATGTTCAAAAATTTATAAGTGGCCATAAGGAAGTTAAAGATTCTCATAATAATACGAACATACATGATGTGATTATCTATATTCATTATATTATGATTTTTCTATGATTTTGTTTGTTCGACATTCCTTTTTTTGTTTAGGTGGTTTATGATTATTGTCTTAGTATTTCAAATTATTATTCCATTGTAAAATTTATTCAGAAATAATTATTTCTATATAATTATAAATTCTTATATATTTATCAAGTATTATACCATATTGTTTCAAGATCACTCCCTATGATCATATTTCTTATCCAGGTATTTATCCCAAGTTCGTGTTTTCTTATATTCATATGATCTAATACCTTATGAAATGTTGAAATGATTTTACCATATTGATAATTTGATATCAATCTTCTTTTTATTCCCCATTTCCCTAGGATATTATATATAAGTTCATGACTATGAATGGATATGACTATGAAGAAATCATATGTGAATATTTTTGTGGGAGAATTTAAAGTATCATTGTGTGATAATGTATTTATGTAGGTAAAATCAATGAATTCTCAACATTTGGGCTAGGGGAGTATAATTTAATATTGAGTTGATATGTAAATTCATTTGTGTATTTTTGAGTCATCTCATTTGGTATATATTACACACATAATATTTTTGTTTCAGAACCAGTTTTGGGAGTGTGGGTCTGAGGAAATTTATTTCTTCTATGGAGAACAATAAGAAAATTCCAAGGAATATATTCCCCTCTCTTCCATTCCTTTGGTGAACCCAATACAAAAATAGGTTGGTAATTCCTCAATAGATCATCTTCTAACCAAAATTTCACCTTCATAGAATTTGGTAGCCACTATAATGATAGAGATTGTAGGTTTTATACGGGCACACCGTGAAGTTCTAAATGTGGACAACCAAGATAAAATATAACCATATCTAACTAGATTTCAAATATATTAGTGGAATCATACATTGAAACTTAATTTTCTAGTAATTTAAAATGAACATCATCCTAAAATTGTCTCTCTAGAAAATTATAAATGAGAAACACATAAATTGAAAAAAAAAATCATAAAAATGTTTTTAATAAATGGTTCACAATAATCCCAGAGGGAACCACAAATTAGTTGGGGTCAATGTGGTTTCAAACCAAACATTTCCGTTAGTGGGGTCAAGTATAATGATTAAGCCTTAAAAAGGACCGATGTGAAAAAACCATACAAGAAAAAACATGTAGGTTCTGGGTTCAACAGAAACATAGAATCGGTATGTACCAAACTTTTCAAATTACCATGATCGATGATTAATCCAGGATCAATATGATGATAAATTCTAGTATCCACAGAATTGAATCAAAGATAAAAGACAATAGAGAGAACCCAGAACCAAGAAGAGAGGATTGAAATATTTTTTTAATAATTAATTAATTTAAATTAAAGAATTAACTCCAAGGTGATTCTTTCTATGTTGATACATTAGAACATGGGTCTCAGGTGTGGCTTCGTTGTGATGTATAATCCAATTATAAGAATCCTCTAGCCGTGATCCACATGTGCTCCACTTATCTTTATATATCACTGAAGGAGTCTCTGGGTTCTAGCACAAAAGATCATCATGTTTGTGATTTCCACCTTTGATTTCCTTGAGAATCACTTCCAAAATGTTTTCCTAGATCTTGTGGAGGATGATCACTATCTTTCTTGAGAGAGTTCTTGGAGATGTAATAGTTCTATAGGATTGAGAGATTTTCTCCAAGGATGCTGTGAAAACAACCATTGGATAGCTGGTGGAATTCCCCCTTGGATAATTAGAGAATAATATCATAATTGGGAATTTAATTCACCAGGTAATAATAAATAATTAGAATAAGTTCTCTTACTTATTTTATTATTCCATGTGAAACCCCATGTCAAATAATAATAGAATTGCTATTATTTATATAAAATGTGCTTAAAATGCATGTTATATTTAAATATTATTTAACCAAATAATATTTAATATTATTTCTTACCATACCCATAACATGGTCTTACAATCCTCCCAAATATTTACCAGGTCTTGAATAATGACTATAAATATAACAGACATTATTAACCGATAAACAAATATTCCCTCCATAATATATTCTCTCAAATAACTAGTGATGAAATAAAAGTGTTAAGGCATACTTGAATAATTATTAAACCACAATCAGGAATAATAATTATTGAAATTGTGAAAAACTAAATTATTTAACTGAGATACTGGCTATACTTAGTGTGTGACCCTCTAGGACACTTTCTCGTTGGCATTAGGTGGACTTCCCTAAAGTCTAAGATTATTGTCTATCAACAAGTCAAGGGACCCAAGAAAATGAAGTTCAGGTCTCAACAACATGTCACATCATAAGAATGGTTACCATGTTATATAATCCCTTTATCTTGATATCTGTAATCAAGCAGGTTGTATAAAAGTGCCATTAATCCATGTGCTCGATTTCTCATTCTTTGACATCCCAGAATTAAACCATTCTAGAGAACTCTGTGGCCATGGATTTATGTATGCTATATCTTGTCCACAAAAGGGCCTGAGAAATATACTTCCATAGAAGTGAAAAATCATTTCTCTCATTATTCATTAATTCAGCATTACTCATGGCACACCCAACATATCCTACCTCACCATGAACATATTTCATCATGGTTTTCATCAATAAATCTTAGTGAGCGAGTCCTAATTCCCATGAATACCAATAATAATGTCTAAGGACTAATACACAAATCCACAGATAGGAACATCCAATGTGTAACGACCCAAAGTTTCATTAATGGAAAACCCTTATTGATCAAGTTAAATGTATCTTTATGAAATTGTTTTTTATAAGATGTCAAATTCTTTGGATTTATGTTAAGAATTTTTGACCATTTTTAATATAGACATTGAACAGTGATCACATGATTAGTATAAATATAGGACCTTAACAAATCCAATTTACTCAGACAAAAGAAGCGATGGCCTCATCCAGTAGAATTTCCCCATACGAAGCCCATTTGTCGGAGCTCGGAAAAGAGGTGGAATCCTTGGGCTTCACCGTTGACCAAGCCCAAGATGAGCATCACCATGTCAAGATCGAATGGGACCGTCTATGGGAAAAGTGGAAGTTGATAGAGATTACCACTCGAGCGATGTTATCCGAGCCACCCCAAGAGTCTGTCACCATCGCACACCTTACCCTTAGGTCTTATGCGGCTTTTTTAAGGGGTTATGTAACAAATAAGTAGTACTATGTTCATGAACATTATTTTTTTATATAATAATGAATATAATTTCTAGTCATTTTTGATACATTGTAAATAGTTTTTAAAGTACAAATGGTGTTTTTAGTTATTATTTAATTAAGAAATTTATTTTATTAAATTATGGGATTTTTGAATTAAATTATATTTTAATAAAATAATAATAATATTATTAAATTAATTTTTTATTAAATATAAATGATCTTATAATTTTATGAATGTAATTAAAATTTTTATTAACGTTTGAAAGCCATTTTTGTCAAAACCCGTGAATTTTTTATAAATGTCTGTTTTTATTTTAAAAGTGAAAATTAACATATTTAGAAACTTATTTATATAAAATAAATGTTATTTCTGGAATCAGGACGTCAAAATTATCCAACGGTGAATTTTTCATAATTTTCTGAGACAGTCAAATTTTTCGGTAAAAATTAAATACCTTTTAAATATATAATGTGATTTATGACATCATAATGACCCATTGGTGATGTAATAAAATACCAGAATCTTTATTTTCGGACAATATATATTTTAACAGTAAAATTATGTGATTTTGGGTTTGTTTGACTTACTTTTCAAAGCCTTAATGGACCCCTCAAGACATATTCAACACTTGGCCTTTTTAAATTAACTTACATGGGAGTGTGACTCACCTCCACATAAGAAACCTTATTATTTTAGGAATTTAGGACTTTGACCTTATAAAATATTTTCTTCCTCTTCCCTTTTCAAAAAACAATGGGCAAAAACCATGGGATGGTTTTTGGTTTGGATTAATTTAATATAAGGGGTCCCAAACCTAAATAATAAAGAATTCCCTCAACTTTCCTATATAAACCCACCCAGGATCCCACTTCCTCCTCACTAAAATCCCTTTGAGTTCGTCCAAACTCTGCCCTACTCTCTCTAGAATCCTCCCAAGGTGCCCCAATCTCCCACGAAGCCTCTCTCTAGCCTTTGGAAGCACACTTCCAAGTAAGGGTTTTTTCTTCCTTTCTCATTTTTGACAATTTTAATTAAGTTGTATTGCCCTTTTAATTTCATTTATGAATGTTGGGGTATGGTTTATCATCTTCCCCATACTGCCCTCTTATTTTTTGAATGATTGGAGACCCCTTTTTCTCTCATTAAATTCCTCCCAAGTACACCCATTACTATGCCAAAATTCCGAAAGAAACTTCTCTCTCTTCTTTTACATTCAAGCAACAATTTTGTATCATGAATCTAAATTCCATTACAATTGTTGGTACATGTATCTATATGACCTCCTTACTGTCCATTACATGTGAATATGATGAGGACGCCCTTTCTCTCTCATCAACCTTTTTTTATGAATTCTTATGTCACGTCGTTACACTGCCGAAATCGCACCAATTTTCTAAGCCAATGCCATTGTGTAGTGGATACCATACCCATTTCTCCATAAAGGGTATCCACCTTTATAAAAATTTACTTATTGATTAAAAAATTTCATGTATGAATTCCACATTCCTTTATCGTGGAATAAATGATTATGTTTTATGAATCCATGTTTTATGATCCATGTGGCACACTTATGCATGAAATGAAATGTTTAAGAAGGGTGCGCCCTTATAACGCTCCAATGCATTGGGTAAAGTATAGTATCATGATACATCATGTGGAATTAGTGTTGACTCATGATAATTCAAGTGAAACGAGGGTTTACTCATGCTTTATGTGCAATGAGGGATTACTCATGCTTTATGTGCAATGAGCCTTGGATCATTCTAATTCCATGTTAAGTGTTGTTGCCACATTTCCATGTTATGATTATCATGCGTTATCATGCCTTTATGTTCATGTTTCCCTTATTCTCTATAGATATGCATATTTCCTAACATGTGTTGTACTCCTCATGTTATTCCATGTGTACTCCCTTACTGGGCTTTATAGCTCACCGTTTTCTTATGCATGTCCTCAGGTTATCCCATGAAATGCTAAGTACGAGGGAATGTAGTGGTCATGTAAAGGTAGTTTTCAATAAAGATGTTGTATTTCATGTTTTAGATTTTTTATGTAATGATCCTAATCCCCAAAGACACTAAACCTATCGATATTCTTTGTTGTATCAAGTGAAGTTTTGTATAATGAATCATGTTTAAGTTGTAATAAAAAGCAGGGTTGTCATAGTTGGTATCAGAGGATAGGTTTAGATATTTTTGGGATTAGGAAACCCTAGTAAAGTCTTAGATACAAGAATAAGTATAATAAAAACATCCCTGTGTTTTGGTAAATACTAAGTAAGTGGTTTATCAAACAAATACATCCATGTCTAGATACGATCAGGTAGAGGTGGCTCTAGCACATATGTATCCTAGGGGTAAAACCTGAAAACACCACTTTGAGATAGACTCGAATGGGAACTGGTGCATGAAAATGGGCCTTGCTACACTCTTGGTTACGACACTCCCAGGGGATATGTTTTGATAAATTCACAATCTTAGTATTAACCCTTATTAAGGTAAACATTCCCCTAAGAATATATGTTAGAAAGTAGATCATGTAAATCCTAGATTGAAGCCTATAGACTCATGAGTTAAGGAAATAAAAGTTTATTTATGATTCATCAACTTTTGTCTTTGGATTACCCTTTATGTGTTAACCCTAACTTTCCTTTTATTCCAGCCAATGGCTGGTAATTGGAGTACTCGGGCTAACAACCGTTGTGAAGATCAGTCTGATGACTGTACTAATGAGATTCCAAATCCAATGGGAGCAGGAATTGAGAACTTTGTCATGCTTCTCTCTCAGCTAACTCAAGTTTTGAATAGAAACACGGGCCAAGAGGAACGTTCAACCCCTCCTAAGAAATAAAAAGTTGCTATTGAGAGCTTCAGGAGACAAAGGCCTCCTACTTTTAGTGGATCATCTAATCCCATGATCGCTGAACAATTGATCAACTCCATTGAAAAGATATTCTCTATCCTCCAATGTTCTGAACAAGAGTAGGTTCTCCTGGTGGCTTATCATATGGAGGGTGAAGCTGATCAATGGTGGACATTGATAAAAAATATGAAGCTTGAGGAGGAGATCGAGGCGTTGGAATGGAAGCATTTCCAGAAGATGTTTTTTTATAAATATTTTTCGCGCACCCTCCGGGTTAACATGGAAGGGGAATTCCTTTCCCTCAAGAAAAAAGATGAAGAATATGTTGGAGCGTACGAGGAAAACTTCACAAGGCTTGCACGATACGCTTCTGGATTTTTCGTTACCCCTGGATGCAAGGTTGACCACTTATTTGGTGGGCTGAAGCCTAGCTTGCGGAAAGCACACTACTGGAAATCTAGCATTTCCCAATGGTTTAGAACCATTGGGAAAGGCTGCAGAACCGTTGGTATATGTTATACCAACGGTTCTGCAAACCGTGGGGAAGTAAGCCGTTGGGAAAGGATTTTCCCAACGGTTTACACAGAACCATTGGGATAGGTTAGAAAAAATCAACCTATCCCAACGGTTCTTCCAAACCGTTGGGAAAGGCCTTTCCCAACGGTTTGGCCCGTTGGTAAATCAACAAACAATTTCCTTTCCTAACGGTTTACAAACCGTTTGGAAAGGTTTTTACCAACGGTTCCATGAACCGTTGGTAAAAACCACCATGCGACAGGGTATCCCAACGGTTTCAAACCGTTCAGATAGGTGTTTTTACCAATGGTTCCTTGAACCGTTGGTAAAAACAGCTACATAGAGCCTATGCCAATGGTTTGAAAACCATTGGCATAGTCTTTGCTGTGCAAATTTCACAGCAGCCTGCAATTTGCACAGCAGGTCTGGTTTTTGGGCATTCACCCTCGGTTTCAATTCAATTTTCAATCCAATTATGCCCTCATTTTCAATGCATTTTTCAATCCAATTATTGTACCTGTAACACATATAATGAATACATATAGAGAACAAACCAACACATAAAAATAATGAAAACCAACCAACCAACACATATAATGCATCCTGAAAATATACTCATCCATAATTAATGTAGAATTCATAACATAATTATAAACATACATAATTCATTTAGAATTCATTTTAAAATTTAGATGACAATCATATGTGGAATCCGGAATTCAATTCATAATTTGATTGGTTTTTCATATACCATATATTTTTAATAGAAATGATATCCATTTTAAACAAAATACATACATCTGGAATGATACCGGTCACACCATGCCTCGGATTGAGGCGCGGTTAACTCGTACACGTCACAAATGAATCATTGATCGTTGTCCTAAAGTATCAACATATTCCGAAATTGTTTGGTCAGTTTTGCGTATGTCAGTTGTTGTTTTCACTTAAAATGAAGTGTTTTTTAAATAAAAGAGAGACACTTTGAATGGTGTCGGCCACACCGCGTCTCGTATTGAGGCGGGGTTAACTCGTACACATCACAAATGACCCATGGATTGTTGTGCTAAAATATAAACACAATCAGAATGCTTTTGGTTGGTTTTCCGTATGAATTTAAAATGTAGTCCATTTTAAAGAAAAGAGATACACTTAGAGTGGTCTCGGCCAGACCGCGACTCGGATTGAGGTGTGGTTGACTTGTACACATAACATATGACCCATGAATCGTTGTCCTAAATTTTCAACAGATTCTGAATGCGTTTGGTCAGTTTTTCATATGTCAGTTGTTTATTTCACTTATAATCTTGTCCATTTTAAACAAAAGAGACATAGTCAGAGTGGTACCGGCCACACTGCGTCTCGGATTTAGACAGGGTTGACTCTTACACATCTCAAATGACCCATGGATCATTTTCCTAACGTATCGACACAATCCGAATATGTTTGGTCAGTTTTCCGTATGCCAGTTGATGTTTTTCACTTAAAATGATGTCCTTTTGAAACAAAAGACGGACACTATGAGTGGTACCGACCACACTGCATCTCCAATTGAGGCGGGGTTGATTCGTACATGTCACATATGACCCATGGATCGTTCTCCTAAAGTTTAAATGGAAACCGAATGCGTTTGGTCGGTTTTCCGTATGTACTTAAAATGTTGTCCATTTTAAACAAAAGAGTGACACTTAGACTAATCCTGACCACACCGCGACTCAGATTCATCCCGGGTTGGCTCGTACATGTCACATATGACCCATGGATCGTTGTGATAAATTATCAAAATATTACGAATGCGTTTGGTCGGTTTTGCGTATGTCAGTTGTTCTTTTCATTTATAATCATGTCCATTTTTAACAAAAGAGACAGAGTTAGAGCGGTGTCGGCCACACCGCGTCTCGGATTAAGACGAGGTTGACTTGTACACGTCACATATGACTCATGGATCGTTGTGCTAAAGTATCGATAGAATCCGAATGCGTTTGGTCATTCTTCCGTATGTCAGTTGATGCCTTTCACTTAAAATGACGTCCTTTTAAAACAAAAGACGGACACATTGAGTGGTGTCAGCCGCACCGCATGTCGGATTGAAGCGGGGATGATTCTTACACGTCACATATGACCCATGGATCGTTCTCCTAAAGTTTCAACGGAAACCGAATCCGTTTGGTCATTTTTCCGTATGTACTTAAAATGGTGTCCATTTTAAACAAAAGAGAGTCACTTAGACTTATCCTGGCCACACCGCGACTCAGATTCATCCCGGGTTGGCTCGTACACGTCACATATGACCTATGGATTGTTGGGATAAATTATCAACAGATTCGGAATGCGTTTGGTCGGTTTTCCGTATGTCAGTTGATGCTTTTCACCTAAAATGACGTCCTTTTGAAACAAAAGATGGACACTTTGAGTGGTTCCGGCCACACCACGTCTCTGGATTGAGTTGAAACCACCGTGCAAGATTCTAATTATTATTCGTAACATGTACGCGTAGACGGCACGTCAATCGGACGTGCGGTTTGCGCGGTACGACTCAATATTCGTGTTTTAAGTGATGCGCGCGCTTCGTAAACGCGCGTGAGGGGGGTCCAAACGGGCCGAACAAAGTCAGAATGGCCTGAAATCAGACGAAAAATTCGGGAGAGTGATTTATGAAGTGGTCGAGCAGACGGCACGTCAATCGGACGTGCCGTGTGCCCGCGGTGACCGACAACGTAGTTCTGGTGTCAGAAACGGCCAAAACGGGCATCCAACGGTCAAATTCATAGTGGACGACCTCAGATTGAGCTAAAACCACTGTGAAACATTCTAATTATTATTCGTGACTTGTACGCGCAGACGGCACGTCAATCAGACGTGCAGTTTGCGCGGTACGGCTCAATATTCATATTTTAAGTGATGTGCGCGCTTCGTAAACGCGCGTGAGGGGGGTCCAAATGGGCCGAACGAAGTCATAATGGCCTGAAATCAGACGAAAAATACGGGTGAGTGATTTATGAACTGGTCGAGCAGACGGCACGTCAATCGGACGTGCCGTGTGCCCACGGTGACCGACAACGCAGTTCTGGTGTCATAAACGGCCAAAACGGGCGTCCAACGGTCAAATTCATAGCGGACGACCTCGGATTGAGCTGAAACCAACGTGAAACTTCATAATTATTATTCGTGACGTGTACGCGCAGACGGAACGTCAATCGGACGTGCGGTTTGCGCGGTACGACACAATATTCGTGTTTTAAGTGATGTGCGCGCTTCTTAAACGCGCTTGAGGGTGGTCTAAATGGGCCGAACGATTTCAGAATGGCCTGAAATCAGATGAAAAAGACGGGTGAGTGATTTATGAAGTGGTCGAGCAGACGGCACGTCAATCGGACGTGCCGTGTGCCCGCGGTGACCGACAACACAGTTCTGGTGTCATAAACAGCCAAAATGGGCGTCAAACGGTCAAATTCATATCGGACGACCTCGGATTGACCTGAAACCACCGTGAAACATTCTAATTATTATTCGTGACGTGTACGCATAGACGGCACGCCAATAGAACGTGCGGTTTGCGCGGTTCGGCTCAATATTCGTGTTTTAAGTGATGCGCGCGCTTCGTAAACGCGCGTGAGGGGGGTCCAAATGGGCCGAACGAAATGAGAATGGCTTGAAATCAGACGAAAAATACGGGTGAGTGATTTTTGAAGTGGTCGACCAGACGGCACATCAATCGGACGTGTCGTGTGCCTGCGGTGACCGACAACACAGTCCTGGTGTCATAAACGGCCAAAACGGGCGTCCAACTGTCAAATTCATAGCAGACGACCTCAGATTGAGCTGAAACCACCATGCAACATTCTAATTATTATTCTTCACGTGTACGCGCAGACGGAACGTCAATCGGACATGCGGTTTGCGCGGTACGGCTCAATATTCGTATTTTAAGTGATGCACGCGCTTCGTAAACGCGCGTGAGGGGGGTCCAAGGGGGAGGGGGTTGTCCAGGGTCCAAGAATGAGGGGGGTTGTCCAGGGAGTTCACAAACACACAACCACTAAAAGACAACAACATCCATAAAAACAGACAATATATAAAAATAACTCAACTCCAATACTATACTACGAGTCTAGATAAAACCAACAACTAGAATAGATTAAACATCAAATCTCAGTAATATAAGTAAAAAATGTAACGGATCAATATGTCCCACATCAGCATCACCATCACCATCATCATCATCATCATCACCCTCATCATCCTCCTCCTCATCGTCCTCACCCTCCACAGCGCCTTCCTCCTCGCCTTCGCCCTCCTCCTCGCCCTCCTCATCTCCCTCCTCTTCCACATCAGACTGCTCGCCATCATCATCTTCAAGCTGGACATCGGCCTAACCACCACTGGAACTGCCACCTGGTTCACCATATATAGAATGTATCGGTGACATGTATTCATCAATCGCTGGGCTGGCCTTTGCTGGAAGTGTTCGACGTAGAACTTCAATAAATTTCATAAATGCACTGTTTGCCCTAGCAGACTGTTCTGCCGTCTCTATGGCCCTTTTCTCAGCTTGTTCTGCCTGGGACCTAACTTGCTGCAGCTCGGTGGCACTACAACTCATACCTGAGGCAGGCCAATACCTCGTCGGGGCTATCCTAGGTTGGCAGCGTACTCTGCCAGAATGATCCTCTCCCAACACCTGATGTAAGTGATCAGATGGCCCCAAATTGTCTGCTTCTTGGGCATCGAGGGCTTCTAAAGCATCCTGTTACAAATATAAATATATTATTAAGTTACAAAATAGATATTAAAATATAAAATCAACAGATTAAAACTTACAATCTGCTGCTGAGTCGCTTCATTGACAGCACTTCCATCCTTTTTTCGTCTACTCGAGCAAAACAGTTTTGCTCGAGGCACACGTCCTTCAATATTTTGTACTTGCCTCTACAATTACATTGAAAACAAAAGTTATATAAAGACTTCAGAAAATAATTAAATAATTGATGAAACAAAAGAAAATGTAAGTCGTAAAGAAAACTTATGAACAATTGTCATACCTGCTGCCTCTCATGATCCGGCATCGTCGTGCGTCCTAGTGTATGGAGGTATTTTTTTGCATCAATGTTTTTTTTTATTTTTTCCAGATGATTCCTAAATAAAATTCGATAATGCAAAGGATAATATTAATGAAAAACTTGAAAGTTATTATTTAAATACCTCAAATGTAATTCATACCTTAAACTGGTTACTCGTCCAATGAGTAATCATCTGACGATACTACTCTATAGGACAATCATCCACAACTGGTACCGCCTCTAACTCAGTGCCAACTCTAGAACGCCAGCCAATATACAGCTCATTCTTGTAGGCTCTCCAAAGCTCGCCTAAATCCTTTAGACGTTCCAGTCGTGAACCCTCACCATCAGGAAAATTAAATCGAAGCTGAAATGAAAATATTAATTCATATAAATACAAAAAAAATTCATGGCATTAAATACCACAGATTTTTTTACCCATATCTCTGCCCAAGCTCTATCTTTGACCTCATGTGGCAAATGTATCCACGACAGCGGGCTGACGGGAATGATGTTGGAGTATTTGGCAAGCGTCGCCATAAAACTCCGACATTGCTGCCCTGTTTTCTCAACCATCTGATTGTCTTCATTATATTCCACCACAACCTGTGTGCGACGGTTCCACACCGAACGCATGCGTGTACGGCCCTGCCCCCGCCTCCTGTCAGTAGATGTATCTGTCATGAAAGAAAAACAAATATTTTATCAAAACATGTTATAATGAAAATAAATATTGCTATAAAAATTTGTTAGGGTTTTATAAATATACCTGCGCTAGTCTGATTAATGAGTGGCGCCGGATCCACAGAACCTGATGGAACACCCTCTGGTGGAACAGGAGTCGAAGACGATGGAATATAGAATCTCGGAGAGACAGAAGTAGAAGGAAAAGAAGATGGAACAGCTGTATAACCTGATGCTGACTGGGGAGTGGGAATCATCATGGGATGTGAAAATGATGGGGCAGAAGATGCAGATGGTAGCGAAAACATGGGAGGTCTAAATATCCCGTGTGTCCCTAACGACACACCGGTATCAGAATGTGGGAAGGCTGAAATGTCAATGGGAGGGGCAGGGTCTAGTCGGGCACGCGCATCTCTACGTCCACCTCTGGTACGAACCCTCCTCGTACCACCGGCCTAAGTACTAGGACCAGTACTAGGCTCCTCGTCGAATAACTGTCGACGTAATGGTGGATCCTACAAAAAAGTTTACAGAAAAATTTAATCACATGACATTATATATTCTGTAAATATATATATATATATATATTTGAAATAAAGTACTCACTGTAGGCACTAATGGTGGAATGCCCATCTCCTCCATCCGATGATTGTTCTCCGCCATTTTTTATCTTCATCTCTCTTCAATTGGCTGCATTTCCTGCATTGGAAAACAAATATGTAATTAATTAGAAAAAGAAAATTAATGTGTAAACAAAAAAACTAAATATATGAGGGAATGAGGGGATTCATTGGTAATTTAGCTATCAATTGTTTTAGAAGAGCTTGAATGAATTTAATAAAACATACAAGTTGTAATGTTCACCAAGTTAGAAATATTGTTTGATTTGGTTTGAATACAGTTCAATCCCAAATTAGAAAATGCAATTCAAATAAAACAGCAACCAATAAACATTGAAAATTCACATAACGGTCAAGTCAGCTAAAACATATTTGTGATCAATACTAAATAAATATGAATATTACCAACCTTAACAACCCAACTCGAGGTAAACCAAAAGAATTGAGAACATGGATGAATGATTCTATATATTTCCAACCACAACTTCAGGTTCACAATCAACTCTAACAATTGAGATATTGGAGTCATCAAAAGAAATAAATGGATTGGTTCCAATGGCAATAGGGACAGTGTCAATTCCATCATCAGCATCATCAAAAATATGTCTTGGAATTACTTCAACTATGACACCAAATTCAGGTTGAAGTTGATCTTTGACATAAAAAACTTGTTTAGCCATTGATGCCAACACATATGGTTCTTCGGTTGCAAGAGTGCGGGTCATATTAATTACTCGAAATCCACAATCATCAATAAATGTTCCATGTCTCGTCATCGAATCAAACCAATGGCATTTCATCATGGTGACTCGTCCATGAGAGTAATAATCCAATATTATTATTTTCTCCATGACTCCATAATAACCCGCATTTTTAAGTCGCGGTCTACTATCTGATGCATTGGAATAACAATCTGTTGTGGCAGTAACCATAATACCATCATGTTGTGTTCTCATGTTTTTGGCTCGTTCAGTGACAATAAATCTGTACCCATTGATAATAATTGATTTACAGTCACGAACCACGGTATTAGGACCAAAAGCCAAAGCTCTTATTTCCTCAGAGACAGAGTCAGCAGACAAACTCAATACCTGCAATATAAATGATAGTTAAACTTAAGTAAATATTGAAATAATTAATTTAAACAGTAATGTTTTTACATTCAATTTTAACCAAGAAGAAAACTCTTTGCTATGAAAATTCTCTCTCCTTATCAAAGATAAAGAACGATGCTTCCTATTTATCATTGTTTTATGTTCCCTATAGATAAAAAAATATGAATAGTTTAGCAGATATATATGTAATATATACATATTCAATTTTGTTACCTGATATAGTCATCGAACAAATCACAGTTGAACAAAACTGTGCGATGTGCCATCTCCCGCTCTTCATGGCTTAATGTCTTCGATGTATATGATCCAGGAATTCCTCCTGTTTGAGGAAGTGATGGAAAACCGGTTTCAATTTGCTCATATTGTTCTTCTTCATTTCTCATTGGTCTGTTCATTCTTGTAGTAAGATCAGACAAATACATTGAACAGAAATCCATACATTCTTGAGCTAAGTAACCGTTCACGATAGAACCTTCAGGATGATTCTTGTTTCGAACATAAGACTTTAATATGAAAATATTTCTTTTAGTTGGATACATCCAACGAAAAGAAACAGGTCCTTCGAGAAGTATTTCAGTTGGAATATGGATAGTCAGATGCAGCATGCATGTGAAAAATGATGGGGGAAATATTTTCTCCAACTCACACAAAATTAATGGGGAATCTGTCAACATTTTTTGCAAGAAAGACTTGGACAACTTCTTAGCACAAAGATCTCTAAACAAATGGCACAACTAAATAACACCCACCCTTACATTATTGGACAAAAGATGACGGATTGATATTGGAAGCAACTCATGCAATAGAACGTGATAATCATGAGTCTTCCAAGATTTTAGCTTCAACTCTCTTCTGTTGACCCGTTTAGATATGTTTCTTGAATAGCCATCAGGAAATCTAATAGTCTCTAATACTTCCAAAAATTGTTTTTTTTTCAGTAGGTTTCATCACATAAGAAGCACATGGAAGTTTCCATTTATTTTCACTGATACGCACAGGATGCAATTCTGGTCTGATGCCCCAATCCACCAAGTCACGTCGAGATCGTAAATCATCTTTTGTCTTCCCCTTGAAATTTAGAAGAATTGAAAGAATCATTTCACATATATTCTTTTCAATATGCATTACGTCTAAGCAATGACGTAGCAAATTGGTTGACCAATAAGGAAAATCAAAAAAGATACTCCTCTTCCTCCAATTGTAACAGGTTTCTATGGAAAATTTCTTTCTCTTTCCAGATTTCATTTGACCCTTCCCGAACGAAAAACTAAAATCTTTCAATTCATTAAGCACATCAGTTCCAGACATACACTGAGGTGGATCATCTGTCTCTATAGTATTATCAAATCTTCGACGATTCATTCTATATGGATGATCCTTTGGCAAAAATCATCGATGTCCCATAAAACTGAAACTACAATGATGTTTCAGTCTTCTGGATCGTGTATTCTTCATTCAAACTGGACATGACAGTTTTCCCTTCGTTCTCCATCCAGACATCATTACATAAGCCGGAAAATCACTGATCGTCCACATAAGCGCAGCACGCATCTGAAATATGTCTTTCGAACATGCATCGTATATGCGCACACCCACATCCCAAAGAAGTTTCAACTCTTTTATTAAAGGTTGCATGTATACATCAATATCAATACCGGGATCAGAAGGACCAGATATGAGTATACTCATGAAAGTGAAAGATTTTTTCATACACAACCATGGGGGAAGATTATAAATGTGTATAAAAACTGGCCATGTGCTGTGCGAAGTAAGCATCTGCCCAAACAGATTAAAACCGTCGCATGAAAGACCCAACCTCACATTACGCACGTCAGCTGCAAAATCAGGATGTTGAGCATCAAATCTCTGCCATGAAAATCCATCTGCAGGATGAACCAACTCATCATTAGTCTTCTTTCTCTCGGTATCATGCCATCTCATTTTTATTGATATGTCATCAGACATAAAAAGATTCTGGAGTCTGGGGATCAATGGAAAGTTCCACATTACTTTCTGTGGAACGCGGGATGGTGTTCCATCAGATTTTGACTTCCAGCGGGATGTGCCACATTTTATACATTCATTTCGTTTAGCGGTTTCTTCCCAGAATAAACCGCAATCTTTCGGGCAAGCATGAATTTTGTTTCTGGAAAATCCAAGTTCTTCAACTAACTTCCATGCCATATAGTGGTTTGGGGGAATATCTGCATCATCTGGAAGTAAATCCTTCAAGATGGTAAGAATGTAATCGATTGTTGTATTAGAAATCCCATACATAGTTTTTACATGAAACAATCGGATTAAAAATTCCAGCTTTTTCATTTTATCGCATTGTCGATATACTAGAGTCGTGGTAGCATCATTAAATTTTTTCACCCTATAAATATCATCATATTCACTAGATACATCAGTTGTCCTCATATCGACGTCTTCTTGAGTCGAAATCCTTTCTTTTTCATGATGACGAATAAATGGAAACCGATCATCTAACAAATTCTCCATTCCAGTCCTTTCATTTTGATCATCACCAATTTGAGATTTCATTTTCTCCCCATTGTGATACCACACAAAGTAGTTTGCTTGAAAACCATTTTTGGTTATGTGGTAGCTGACTTCTTCACGACTCAACCAAGGTCTACCAACACAATTGGAACATGGGCAGTGTATGCGACCACTATCTGAAGCATTGTGAAATGAAAAATCTATAAAGCTCTCCAAATTGTTTTGAAAATCGCTTGAGATACGATCGGTTTCATACATCCAACTTCTGTCCATTCTGTAAAAAAATTCATATAAGTCATTTTGTCATAAACAATTCAATAGGATTGAACTTTAATAGAAAATACATTTAAGTAAACGATAAAGGAAGAAAATAATCATGGTATCAACTAGACATGTGAAAAAAACATACTAATGTGTTATTGAAAAAATGTAAAACCAACAATAACTTAATGTGTTATCACATCAGAGCATGCCTCATCCCATAACCATATTAGTAGGGTACCCTCGTGGACAGCCCCGCCCACCCCCCTCGACACCCCTTCTCCCTATGGACAGCCCCCCACCCCCTTGTATAGCACGCCCACAACCCTGGACACCCCTACCCCCTGTGGTCAGCCCACGCACCCCCCATGGACAGCCCGCCCACCCCTCCTTTTTTTTACCCCTCTCTCTTGGATTTTAATGATCACAATCACTCTCATCATGTTCTAACTTGTTTTCAAGTGTTTTGATGCTAGGAAAAAGGTTGCCCAGGAGTTGGCCCAAGAAGGCTGATAGTGGACTCTCTGAGTCCACCGGCCAGCCAGTGGATTCCCACCGGCCAGCCGGTGGTCTCTGGCAGATGCACTGCATTCTTCCAGAGACACCGGTCAGCCGGTGTTAGCGCACCGGCCAGCCGGTATGGGCACCGCCAACCGGTTCTTGCCCACCAGCCAGCCAGAGGACCCAGGCAGTAGGCTTGCCCACTGCCTGGTGCCACCGGCCAACCGGAGGATGACCACCGGCCAGCCGGTGGAACCCAGACAGAAATCCTGCTGTCTGGACCACCGGCCAGCCGGGAGCTCAGCACCGGCTAGCCGGTGGACCACCGGCTAGCTGGTGAGGCACCACTGGCCAGCCGGTGTGCCCAGTCAAACTACCGTTGGGCTTTGACCAGACTTGAACTTTTGACCCCCAATGGCTCTGGAAGCCCTCCAACGGCCATATTGAAGTGTTTATGGGTATTTCTCCTATAAATAAGAAACCCTGGATGCCGGGAACATAACCTAATGATATTTTGATGTCTTGAGGCTCTAACGACAAATCTCCAAGGCCTCTTGTGATGCATTGCCATCCTTGAAGCTTGAGCTCCCTCTCCATCAGCTGCTCTCACACTTTTGGCGCTCAAGGCTTCCGTGTGTTTGTATTATTTTATTTGTTTAGTTCTTCATTGGGTTTGGATTAAAACAAACCTCTCATTTCCATTCTTTCTTTCAATTGGGTTTCTTGCTAAAATCATAATAAAAAAGCAAGCTGTACGAAGGTGTTCTAGCCTACCTTAAAACGACTAGTGGGTTTCTTGCTACAACCATAATAAAAAAGTAAGCTGTACGAAGGTGTTCTAGCCTACCTTAAAACGGCTAGTGGGTTTCTTGCTACAACCATTAAAAAGAAAGCTGACGTATTAATCTCTCAACAGTTCTTGTTGGGAGCGGAGACGTAGGCTTGGGAATTAAGCCGAACTTCGTTATCAAATTGTGTCTTGCCTTTTTTATTTCCGCTGCATTGATAATTGTTTTAAATTGTTAATTATTTTTTGAAAAGGCAATTCACCCCCCCCCCCTCTTGCCATCCTCTACGACCCAACATCCTTGACAGCCCGACCACCCCCGTGGACAGCCCGTCCACCCATGTGGATAGCCCGCCCACCCCCGTACCCCCCTGGACACCCCGTACCCCCCCCCCCCGGGATAGCCCCGCCCACCCTCCCAAACAGCCCACACCCCCCTCCCCTGCAACCCCACCACCACCACCTAGACATACCAACCCCCCTGGACACCCCACACACCCCTCCCCCACCAGGACACCCCACCCAGACCCCCAGGACAGCCCAAACCCCCTGGACAGCCCCGCCCACCCCCGTGGACAGCCTTTCCCACCCCCGTGGACAGCCCCGCCCACCCCCGTTGACAACCCACCCACCCCCGTGGACGCCCCCTACCCCCTATACAGCCCAACCACCCCCGTGGACAGCCCACCCACCCCCCTCGACACCCCTTCTCCCTATGGACAGCCCCCCACCCCCTTGGATAGCCCGCCCACCCCCCTAGACACCCCTACCTCCCGTGGCCAGCCCACCCACCCCCCCTGGACAGCCCGCCCACCCCTCCTTGACAGCCCGGCCACCCCCGTGGACAGCCCGTCCACCCTTGTGGACAGCCCACCCACCCTCGTACCCCCCTGGACACCCCGTACCCCCCTGGATAGCCTCGCCCACCCTTCCAAACAGCCCACACCCCCCTTCCCTGCAACCCCACCACCACCACCTAGACATACCACCCCACCTGGACACCCCACACACCCCTCCCCCACCAGGACACCCCACCCAGACCCCCATGACATCCCACACCCCCTGGACAGCCCCACCCACCCCTGTGGACACCCCCTACCCCCTAGACAGCCCAACCACCCCTGTGGACAGCCCACCCACCCCCTCGACACCCCTTCTCCCTATGGACAGCCCCCAGCCCCTTGGATAGCCCGCCCACCCCCCTGGACACCCCTACCCCCCGTGGCCAGCCCACCCACCCCCCCTGGACAGCCCGCCCACCCCTCCTTGACAGCCCGGCCACCCCCGTGGACAGCCCGCCCACCCTTGTGGATAGCCCGCCCACCCCCGTACCCCCCTGGACACCCCGTACCCCCCTGGATAGCCCCGCCCACCCTCCCAAACAGCCCACACCCCCTCCCCTGCAACCCCACCACCACCACCTAGACATACCACCCCCCATGGAATGTGTAGAAATAACATAAAAATACATGATATATAGATAGCACAAAATACTCAACCTATGGGTTCACATTAACTACATAATCACACACTTCACTACTACCATAAAACACATAAACCACACCACCACCACACAAGACGCATAACATTTCTCACATTCATTTATAAGCCACTTCATTCACACTTACATTGTCCATTCATTTAATGTTAAATTAATTAAATCCATTTACCACACATCCATTTCTATTCCATCTCATTTATTTAATATCTTGTTTTTTGTTTTAACAGCATAATTTATTCCATAGATAACCAGGAAACTAATAAAACCACCACACAACAACTCACTATCTCACAATAACCATCGACACCATGTTACATCGACCAACCATCTCACCAAAACAACCACATATCACAATAAAAATATTTCACATCACAAACCACCGCACAACCAAAACCACCTCACCACATTATACACCACAACTTCATCACACAACACCTCCACACGACACAACAACACCACACATCATCACTATCATACAACTTCACATGACACATCCGTGCCCACTAACCATCACATTACAACCCCACATATCACAAAGCCCAACTGGTCACCTCAATCCCCATAAAACAGCCTATAACATACAATGAAACACAACAAAAAACCTCTCATAGAGGCAACATACCTCAACTTCCAAAATTTATTTATTCAAGGTCTTTTATTACATTACCCCTTTATTTAGCATGGACATTATAACACAACTGATATTCCAGGGGAAACTAATTAATTAACAAAATATTTATTCATTTCCCTATTTTACACGGTGAAATCAAATCAAAATCCAAACTTAAAACTAAAATATTAGATCAATAACAATAAAAACAAGGTACCATATGTGTATAAAGAAAAAATTACTTGATTTGAGATGATTCAAATGGGTTTTCACCTATTCGGATGGGGGATTTGGAGAGCAGCAGAGAGGTGGAGGTGGATTGATAACTTAAAACTAAAATACTAAAGCAATAACAATAAAAATAAGGAAGTATATGTGTATAAATGAAAAGATACCTGATTTCAGATACCTGTGGATACTCTGATCAATGCAACTTCACCCCTTTGATAAAAATTCCTCAAGAGTTGATATTTTCAGAGCATGTGCTTTATCTATTGATGTGACCATGGATCATTTGAAAGAGCCACCACTCCAGTATTATCACAATAAATTGTAATGGGATCCATACATCTAGGTTCCTCATCAATCTCCTATACAAATTTACTAATACAGATGGCTTCCTAGGCTGCATTAGAAGCTGTTATACATATGGAATCCTCTGTAGAATCAGCAATAATTGGCTTCGTTGAACTTTTCCACCTCACAACTCCTCCATTGAGACAAAAAACATATCCTAGTTGTGGCTTCAGATCATTATGATATGTTTGAAAACCAGCATCATCATACCCTCTGATGACAATTTCCTTATCTACACACACTAGGAACATATCCTTAGTTCTTCTCATATACTTAATGATATTCTTAGCACCTATCCAATAATTTTTTTCTGGATCAACTTGATATTTTCCTACCATGACCAGTGCATGGGAAACATCAAGTCTAGTACATAACATAGAATAAATGATAGATCCTATAGTTGAAGTGTATGTAATCTTACACATCCTATCAATCTCATGTTGTGTCTAGGGACACATTTTATTGGAAAGATGTTTATTATTTGACACTAGATCCAATACCCTCTTGTATAGTTCCATAATAAATATATTTATTATTTGGTAAATGTATGTACATTAACTTAGACCAAGTAGCCTCTTGTATCTATGACGAATGATATTGATCCCTAGAATGTAGGCTACTTCGCCTATGTCCTTTATGGAGAAGCACCTGTTCAACTAGTCCTTGACTAACTACAAGAATAGTATGGAATTTACAATATGAAATATATTTTCCACATACACTACAAGGATAATGACCACATTCACATTTAACTACTTATAAGGTGACGGTTCAAATTCATTCTTAATGAATCAAAATTCTCTTATGGCTTCATTAAATCGAATGTTTGAGGACTTGAATGCTTTATTTAATCCATAAATGTATCTCTGAATTTTCATACCCTTTTATCATTACCTAGGGTCACAAAACCCTCTAGTTGTGTTATATAAACATCATCTTGAAGGTTCCCATTAAGGAATGCACTTTTGATATCCATCTTCCAAATCTCATACTCATGTAATGACGCTATGGAAAGTATGATTCCTATGTATTTAAACATAGAAAATGGTGGAACGGTTTCATCATAGTCAATTACTTGATGATTTTTATAACATTTAGCCTCTATACTTTCTTTATATGTATTAAATTGACCTTCCATTTCTAGTTTTTTCATGAATACCCATTTACACCAAAAAGGATTTACATCAACCGGCACATCGACCAGATCTTAGAATTGGTTATGTTACATGGAAAACATCTTAGAATTCATAGCTTCTAGCCATATATCATATTCTGAGCTCTTTAATAATTCTTTTTATGACAAAAGTTCATTATTTTCCAATAATAATGAGTCACTATCCTCGGTGACAAGGAAACCAAATCTCTATAGTTCCCTTACCTCTCTTGGACTACTACTCAGTACTTGTGTTTCATGAACTACCTCTTCCAAGAGGACCTAAAGAACTTGTTCTTGTACCAACTCATGTGTATCTTGAACATCAAATTCATTAAATACAATCTTGATCCCACTATCCTTTTTGAGGATGTTATCCCTCTCAAGAAGAATGAACTGTTTGGAAATAGTCTTTTTCATTTCCTAGGGGTTATATAGGTAGTATCCCTTTGTTTCTTTGGGATAAACTATAATTACACACTTTGACCCCTGGGCTTCATGTTTGTTTCATGATAAATCCTTAAGAAATGCCTCACATCCCCATACACATGTATGAGAAAAAGTGGGTTTCTTTCCACTCTATAGCTCAAAGGGAATCCCATTTTCCTCCTTAGTTGGTACTTGGTTTAATGTGTATTCCACAGTTTTCAATGAATATCCTCAAAAGGATAATGAATGATCTACATGACTCATGATCGACTATTATGTGTCCAACAAGGAACGTTTCCTCCCTTCACTAATAGAATTTTACTATGGTGTATAAGGTGGAGTGAGATGAGATGTAATTCTAGACTCCTGTAAAAGGTCAATGAACTATTGGTTAATATATTCTCCACATCGATCCAATAGAATCTTCTTTATCTTCTTAACAATTTGATTCTCTAATTAATTAATGAACTCCTTGAATTTATTAATGGACTCAGACTTAGACCTCATTAAATAGACATATCCATATCTACTCAAGTCACCAGTAAAAGTAATGATGTAATAATTTTCATCTCTAGCTTCTACTATAAATGGTCCACACACATTAGCGTGTACCAATCCTAAAAGCTCTATTTCACTTTCAACCTGTCCACTAAATTGCAGTTTGGTCATTTTACCTTCTAAACAATCATGACATCTATCAAATGGTTTTATCTCTGAAGAGTCTATGTAACCATCTTGACAAAGCTTTGTCAGGCACATGTTGTTTACATGACCATGGTAGTGATGCCACTACTGGGTGTTGTATGATTCATGTGAACATGGTTCGATATCAATTTCCAACACCTGGTTCTCATAATTTTCTACATATAGACCGTTACACAAATATTCCATACCATAACATATGTTTATCTTATAAAAGTAAAAATATTTATTTCTGAACAATAAAATATATCTATATGTATTTAAAATCTATAGAAAAATTATGTTTTAGGTAACACTAGTTACATAATAACATCCATGTAAAACAAAAATCATTTCTATCAGCACTGTGAGGTAGTAGTCATCAATGTCAAGAGCAGCCATCCTCGCACCATTGGTAGCTCATATATCCCCTCTCCCTTGGAAATTTTCAAAAATCTACATGGTTCCTTCATTTAAATATAGATGTGGGCACCAAAAGCTATATATTATACCAAATGTGTCAAAATGGTAATATTGCACTCGATAATGAATACACCTTTGGATTCCCACTGCATATGGGTTTAGTTCCTCTCCCGGTGGCCTGACTTTCCAAATGAAAATCATACTCCCTACTTTTCCTTTCGTTGCATTTAGATATTATTCTATTTTGTTGGATTCTTCTTGGGAGATTTAGATTTTTTATAAATCTTATGCCCCTTTTCCTTTCCCTTCCTATTCACAATAAGGAATACTAGTTTTCCACGCCCCATGTCCTTTCCACTTGGAGAATCATGGTCATAAGTTCTGATAATCTCTTCTCATTATTTATCATATTATAATTTACAATAAAACAAGATAGGGAATTTGGAAGTGATTATGGTATGAGATTTGAATGTAACTCGTCTAGGAATTTAATCCCTAAGATGTCCAGATGCTCAATGTAGCCAATAAGCATGACTAAATGTGGTCCATCTTCCATAGATTCTCCAAGATTATTAGTGAACAAAGCATTAGAGATCTCATTCATCTCCTATATCTCCTTATCTTGAAAGAGATCACAAAGGTGATGCACCATTCTATATGCATCCATTTCCTCATGTTTCATCAAGACCTCATTGGTCATGGATGATTTCATGAGGCACTGAACATCCATAGCGTCATTCAGGTGTTTCTCATACATAGATAACTCCTCATCACTCACCTAATTTATAGGCACAACTGGAAAAGCCTCTTCCATCACAAAAAAGTTTCCTCTCATGGAAAATGATAACCTGAAAACATATTTTCCACACGTAGAAATTACTACTGGTGAGAAGGTTTTCCATCTGGAGTATGGACAAAAATGATATATTGGATTTCATTTCTAACATAGTTTCTGAAAATAATATGAATAGAGTTTTATCACTTTATATTGATAAATATAGACAAACAAAAAAAATTTAAATCTATTATTCTCCAAATATTTTTTTGAAAACCAATTTCCCTCACTATTGGCCTTAGAATATCCCGTAGCTGGGACATTAATGCCGCAAGGAACCATATTTGCCTTCGCAATAAAACAAATAGGGTTGGTCCAGAAACTGGGAAGGTTTTAGGTATTCAATCAAAATTCCAACTGAATTAACTGACATATCATTGATCTATTGAGTGGACTCCCCAATACCGAAATCCTTAATTTTGGATTTCCTCAACCTTTGCCTCTTAGTTACTCCAAGTACTACTAGGGAAGGAAACCCTAGATATAAAATAAGTTATGTCATCCCAAAACCTCAATTTAGAATTCCTCAATAATTGAATGCACCCCAACTATAGTAGGTTAAGCACTTTGAACTATGGTTTGATTCTAACCAATGTAATGGAAGGATAGAACGACTAAATATTTAATTGAGGGATTTTAGCCTTTATGCATAAATTTATACTTAGTATCTTTTCACAAGTTTTTTAATATTAATTGGGATATAAATAAGTAATTAACCATGTATATATAATATTTAGGCATAATCTATTTTTTTAGTTCCATCTTGTATGCTTGTTAGTTCATTAATTATGTGATTTATTCAAACATCCATAATGAATAACCATTCAACTGATAGAAATTAATATAGGGAATGATCACGAGGTTTACTATTGGTTAGTTAATGTATCAGATGATAAAATAACCCTGACCTAGTGGAGAAACACCTTGAACCATTTAAGGTTCTTGTTTATAGAATTCCACCTGTCCACATGTGCATCACCTTGGATTGGTTTTTCCTTGGGTCCTAACATGAACAACTTCCACTAGCTTGTCAGCTCCATCCATAACATATGTTTTTAACTCACATGATGGTGACGGGTAAAAGGTGGTTTATAAAATAGAAACAATGGGAATGCATGAACTATATATTAATGATGAGAAGGTGCATAGGACATCAATTTTAATTTAAGAAATAAATTAAAAGGGAATAAATCATATACAGAGGTTTGGACTAGCTAATGATCATCCACATAGAAGAAACAAATTACGCATTTAATAAAAACAACATTCAATTATTTAATCATTTTTATTAAGATAAATCACACTCAAAACAATTAACTGGTATCTTTAATTAATCAATCCTTTTTATCTTAATTCTTTTCTAAATTTCTTGGAGATTCTCATCCATAACCATGTACATAACTCATAACATGGAGGCAACCTGGTGAATACCTATCTAAAACATCCCAAAATGTATATATACTTTTATACACTTTATTATTTGTGACATGTAGCATGCATGCAGAATTATAATTGTAATACAACTTATACATGATGTGAAGATCTTTGAAAATTATGCAGATGTTAATTAAACATATATATATATATATATATATTTGAAACACATATAACATGTTGTTTCCCATCATTATTCCCACACAATGGTACATGTCTTAAGGGTTACATAATATAATAATAAATTTTTAAATCAATGTAATTTGGAAATATTACACAGTGTGTAAATATGACTACACGTCATGTACCATCCTCACCATCCATCTGAAGTACATGCTTGAGAAACTTGCATGTGAGGTGTTCTGTGGAAATATTCAGAGTACACACCATGTCTAGTGGGCCATACGCCATGTAGACTCCGCATTACATTGTCACCAATTGGGCAAGCTATGTTTGGGATACATGACCTAACCCTGACCTGAAGGGACTACACGCCATGTCCAGTGGGAAACATGGCATGTAGTCCTGCTAACTGTGCGTCAGTATGTCCGGGTCAACACACAATGTAATAATTAACTACTCCACATTTCATTAATGTAAATGACTTGAGTAATTGCCAAATTACTCTCGATGCACTGAACACAACTACACGGTGTGTGATCCAGATTAAACAGTATGTATATCAGATGGCATGGTGTGTAACTCCAAATACACAGCGTGTAATCTCGTGTTACCGGGATAGAATCATATGCGTCTCTTCATAAGATCCTTGATTTAATTTTCAACATAAAATAATTCATTTCTATTAGATCTGACAGAAACTAAAGAGGAAGAACATATCTCAAAATTCAAATTACAAGAATGATTGATCATGAATTTATAACATAAATTATTAAAGTGTAAATCATAAATAAATTATTTAAATGATTATAAATGAAAATATGGTCTCTCAAATACAACTTGTAGGTTCTGGGCAGAGAGGAAGCACAAGACGAGTGTGTACCCAACTTTGAAAATTTCCATGATCGATGATTAATCCAGGATTAGTACGATGATAAATTCCAAAATACATAGAATTGAATCAAATATATAATACATAGGAGGGAACCTGGAAATGAGAATAGAGGATTGACATATTTTGTTTATAATTAATTTAATTATATTAAATAATTACCTACATGGTGATTAATTCTTCTTTGAAACATTCGACCATGGGACTGAGGTGCAGCTTCATTGCGATGTAGAATATATGGATAAGAATACTCTAAAGGTGATCCACAAGTGCTCCATGTATCTCCAGACATCACTGATGTATTCTCCGTGTTCTATCACGACTGATCTTTGTGCTTGTGATGTCTGTCTTCAATAGCTTTGTGAATATCTTCCAAAGCATTCTCCGAGATCCGGTGGAGGAAGATCTCTTCCATTCTTGAGAGAATTATTAGAGTGGTAATAGTTCTATATGATCTAGAGCTTTTGTCCAAGTATGTTTTTTATAGAAACATTGGTTAGCGGGTGGAATGACTCCTTGTATAATTTGAGAATAATAAAATAATGGGGAATTTAATTCACGAGGTAATAATAAATAATTAGTAGAAGTTACATTAAATATTTTATTATTCTATATGAAACCTCATGTAAAAAAGTAATAGAAATGATTTTCAATTATATGTTATTAATTTGAAAATTATATTTAAATATTATTTAACAAAATAATATTTAATTTTAGTTCTAACCAGACCCATAACTAGGTCCACCAATCCTCCTCAATATTTTCTAGACCTTGAATAATGACTATAAATATAACTACATTATGCAATGATAAATAAATATTACGTCTGAAAAATATTCTCTCGAATGACTAGCGATGAAATAAATGCAATCATGCATAATTGAATAATTATAAAACCACAACTGAGAATAATATTTATTCAACATGTTAAATAAAAAATTATTTAACTGAGATACTGGCTACACTTAATGTGTGAACCTCTTGGCCTATTTTTTATTAGCATTAGGTAGGCTTGCCTAAAGTCCAAGAATACTGTGTAGCAATGGATCAAGGAACCCAAGAGAAAGAATTTGATGTTGCAATGACATCTCACCTCATATGAACGCTTACCATGTAATATAATCTCTTTGTCCTGATATGTTTAATCAAGCGGGTTGCATGCAAGTTCCATCAACCCATGTGGTCAATTTCTCACTCATTGACTTACTAGAATTGAAATTTAATAAAGAACACCATGACCATTGAATTAGTTAGGCTATATCATTTCCATTAAAGGGAATGAGTTATCTACTTCTATAGAAGTGAAAAATCCTTTCTCGCATTATTCATTCATGCATTATTACTCGTGAACCTCCCAACATATCCCACCACTCTGCAAATAGCAATTTTTGTGGTTTTTGTCAAAACATATAAGTGTATGAGTCATAATACCCATTAGTAATAATCTTAATGTCTTTTGGACCTATACACACATCTATAGATAAAAACATCCAATGATACTTATGAAGGTGGATTTCTTTCTGATGGGTCTTGTAATCATAATATCCTCCTAGATATTACTAACGACACATGCCATGATATGTTTCCTCAAAGTTTAATGAGTCCCCACCCTTTATATCATGTATCTTTTGTGTCCCTTTAGATAATATCATCTGGCCATAGAACATATATTCAAGAATAGTGTCATGGAACTTCCGGGTTCTCATCATAGTAGGGATCGATTAAGATATTCTAATGGGACAACAATTCTTAAGACACTATGACATACTATGTCATATATAAAAACAATCATAATGTGATAAAGAGTATATTAATATTCATCCCATGAATATAGGTTTATCATGAAGTACATATAAGTTGGTTTCTAGGGCACCAAATCCAACGAAACTCAAATCCCAATTACATATAAACCAAGGGAAACCCATTATATATAAATTTATATAATATAATATTTAGTAAATTTAATGAAAAATTATATCAGTAAAAACATGAATATTAAAATTCCGTTTAATTAACATATAGTGAATCCAACAGTCAAAACATTATGATTTATATAGACATCACTAGTTCCTTATTGATATAGTAGTTTATGTTAAAGGAAATATAGGGGTGAATTGACAAGCCTTTTTAGGGGAATAGGTTCTCTTTTAATTTGGTTTTAATAACTATGTACATTTCTTCGATATTTTGAAATGAAATTGTTGATTTTTTGATACATCTTATGAAACACAAATCTAACTCATACCAAACTTTTTGATGACCCAATGAATTCATTTCTATAATTCTAATTTTGGATATGTGAAAACTTATAAATATATAAAAAATGAATTTAAATAGTTATGATTACGTTATAAATTTTTTTAATTAAAGAAATGTTAGGGACTTATTTTCAAAAATTTCTTTATATATGATTGAATAATAATTAATGAATTTGGGTTAAACAATATTTAAAGATTTTTAAAAAAAATATTTTATCTAAAGAAGAGTGTGACCGTTCAAGTAAAATAATATTTCAAAGAAAACATTAGGTGAAAAAATTAGTATTTCACAATTTCAGATCATTGGAAAATAAAGAAACATATCATTCTTATCAAATAACATAACTCAAGGTTTATTATCTTTGATATTTATAGCAAACTCTTCAATTTTTTTTGTTAAAAATCAATTAGTTAGTATTGAATGCATAAAACACACTCATGAATTTATTGATAATTAGCTAACTATTTTATGAATAAATAACATTAAATTTATTTTTCAATTTTTATTATAATATTTTATTATTATTATTATTACCTAGATTTCAATTGATCAATTTGTTTTATAATAAGGAAAAAAAATTGAAAAATTTCAGTAATTATATTTTTATAAATATTTTATTTTGAAAACTACGATACACTAATTCATCCCTTGTAAATATTTTTATTTATTATAAGGACCTCTATAAATTATAAATAGACTAAAACATTTATTTATTTAATATTTTATTTGATTTTTTATTTAAAAAAGGAAACTATTTATATTTTTTTATTTGAAGGCAATCTAATGGAATTATATATTAATCATTTGAAAACAAATGGGAATCTTTTTTTATTAGAATCAATTATCAGGCATAATATAATTTGATTATTTATAATGTTTGGTCTCAATGAATTTAATTTTATATTATTATGATGATGTATATTAACTAGTTGATGAATTTGAAACTAATTTCATAAAAAAGTAAATGTAAAATATTAATATTGACTCTAATGGTATAAATGGATTAAGTGGATCACTATCACATAAAGATTTTCTGAAGATAATTAATTTCAACTAGTGATATATGGGATAATATTTCTTACATTTTAGAAGAAAAAATCATGGTTAAAGAAAGCAGCTTGTATCCTCTATGATATTAATTTGAATACATGACTATGAATGACAATGCAACTGTGAAATATTTCTTCAATAAAATCAAAATGAAATATTACTTAAAAAATTTATTATTAGAAATGTGAGAGGTCTTAGATAACACATACAAGTTTTTATAACTATAAAAAATTTCATTAAGGATACAAAAACTTTACAAACAAAAAGTTTTATCTATAACTGAAACATATGTGAATATTTTTAGTCCGTGTTATTCAACAAAATCTTATGGATTGTGAGATAAAAGTTAATAATTAACTATAAAACAAATAAATTTTATTTTTTGAGATTAAATTAAAAGTAATCTAAAGGATAAAGGTGAATAACATTTAAAAAACATGATAGTGAAAAATAAGAATTGGAGAAGGATATGTTAACTACACTGATGTTATCTTTATGGATGGATTTATGGATTATATTGGGTAGGGTACCCATAAATGTGATGCAACATGACCCAAACCTGGGGAAGAAATTCATAACTAAACCCCATTAATATTGAAAATATATAATTGACCCCAAATGTAGAAAATGAATTAAAATCCCATTTTGAATTATAACCCATTTCAATTTTTTTAATTTGTATAATATTTTTATGATAAAAATAATTTGAACCAATGATTTTTTAATAACAATAATAATAATAATAATATGTGATGTGTGGATCATTTTTTATTACTTTAAAATCCATTTGAAATTTATATATTTTTTTATTTATTGATGGGGATCAATAATGTCGGTACATAAATTGCGTTTCCCCATACATGCATACTTGACAATGGCACCCCACATGAGTGGTGATGATTAGAATGTGAGGGATATGGTGATGATATAAAGGAAATGATATAAATAAAATTATTAGTTGGTGGATTATATTGGAGGGAAAATAATAATATGTATATAAAAGTGATGTTGTTTCATCTTTCCTTTCACATCTGGGGCCACAAACCACTACACCAAAACATATCTCATTGATCCACCTTCACATTTTTAAAACTTTTATCATATTTTTTTTATAATTATTATTATGTGAAATATAACCAGGTTTCAGATACTTGATCACACCTACCTGAATCTTACCCAAATCCAAATTAGGATGTAAACCAATTACCCCAACCAGGTTTTCATCTACATGCACTAGATTTAATTGGGTTGGATAGAGTTGAATACTCATTTATTGGATACCCATTCTTATCCCTAGTTATATTAAAGCACAATATATTATGTTTGAGTTAATTATAAAACTACAGGCATGATAATGTATTTAAAAAATCAATATTTTTTAATTAAATAAAGATATTTGGAATTTATAATCAAGGGGTGAAATTTTATATAACTTGTATCAAGTGGAAAAAGTCATATACATGATTTCTGATCATACAAAGGAAAAATTGGCTATGGAAAAAGATATTAGGATTTGTTCATTAGAAAAACATGGATAAATTTAACTTGATAAAGGTCTATCTATATGTTACAAAATTGAAAATCCAGTGAAATAGTAAGTTTGATGACCATCAAATAGAAAAAATGATGAGAAGAACTTAAAAATCCCAGAAGTATAAAAATAAAGATATATTATAAGTTATCTATACCAATTTTTATGAACTAATGAAAAACATTTTTATATAATCATAACATTTATAAGATAAAAATGTAAATTCATAAAAGTTCACTTGACCCTACTGCCTCTCAAGAAATATAATAAAAAAAGACTTGGAAAAAGTAGAGGAAATTCAATAAGGTGAAAGTATCTCATTATGATATTATTGAACCTGGCCTTTAATTTGAGTTATTAGATGTTTGATTTGTCACTTTTTAGGGGAAAGTTTCATTGAGATTTTAATTTTGATATCATGAATTATACTTTAGAGATAAACCTCCTTTTTGAGCCTCAAAATTTTTCACAGAATTCCATTCCAACCTTAGTCCTCAGAGTCATCAGAACCTTCATTAGAATGACCTCACAATTTTATATGTTTTTTGTCTTTACAAAGATGATAATTTAGATCCTTCAAAATCCTATGGAAGAAATCATAAAATAATAGTATGGACATAACTATAGTTTAATATGTACCATGAGTGATGAGAGAAAGAAATAAAAGTTTTGTAGATCATGACTTGACATGCTTAAAATAATGAATGAATAATCTCAGATGAAAGGGAGGAGAAGACCCATAATTTCAAATGAAAAAAAGTTAAATTCTTTGGTTAATTACTTCTTTGAAAATATTGAAATTAAATTTTAACTTTATGTTAATCTGGATAATTTAGTTTACCATTTATATTCGTTTTATTTTGTTGCTTTTAGTTTTAAATATTAATAGAATTTGATCCTACTTTAATTTAATATTGAGACTCAATGGTTGAGGACAAGAATAGTTCATGTTTGGGGGTATTATATGCACTTATATTTCATGATTTTGTTGATATTTTTTAAATTAATTTTAATATTTTTAATTATTTTTTCCAAATAATTAATCAATTTATTTAAATTTGGGTAATTCATATTTCATAATTTATTTATAGAAACAAGGATAATGGTTAATTTGAATATATTATTCAAATATTGATGTCTTTTACCCTTATACATGGAATTAGGGATACATAAATTAATAAATCTGGAAAAAAATTAAAACATTAAAATTCAATAAAAACCAATGTTAATTTTTTTATGAATAATATGTGCATCTAGAAAATATTTGGTCGGTTCATATAGTGGGGTGTTTGGGAAAAAAACCAATTCAGCTAATCCTGTTCCGATTGCGAAGGAGGTTGATGATTATTTACCTATTGATAATCCATTGGTATATAAGTAGTATGATTGTGTTAGTCACAAGGAGATGTTCAGTCTTGCGACAAATAAACATCATTTGGAGGTTCTATCTCTTGAAGCAACAGGATTGAAGAAGAATTTTGCTCATGTCTTAAAATATACTGAAATTTATCAATGTTTGATTGCTCTCCACCTAGGAGTATCATTAAGAAGGGAAATATTTTTCATGTTGCAACGGATCAAGTTGTTGTGGATATGATTTTAAACCTCCTTTAATTCTTGATTACCGCTCAAGTCCTTCTTCTGAAAGGGGGAAATCTTTGAAAATTCAATGAGCTTACTAAAGGAATTTCCTAAATATAGGGGTTTGACAACAGGAAGATGATATCCATGGGGCGTAGATACTACCATGTTTTCTTTATATCTAATGAGTCTAAACGCAGGGCCTGGAGGTTTGGCTATGTATCCTTGAAACCTGGATTTCCCTGAATTCAGGAATGGGATAGAAATTTTGATCATGATTATGTCAAGGATACTCATTCTCACGTATGGATTAGCATTTGAAAATTAAATTAGATATAATAGCATCCTAGAATCTTATGCTACATTGCTTCATAAGTTGGTAACCCCATTCGAATGAATGAGCATATTGAAAATCCTTGGTTTGGTCACTATCTGAGAATCCTTGTTGAAGTTGTTATTACCTATACACTGGTTGAAGTTATTGTTTTAACAATAAGGGATGATATTATTATTATGGATATTCAATATGAATGGAAGCTGAAGTTTTGTCTTAATTTTTATTTCTCTGCTCACATGGATTTTGAATGTATCAGATATAAATTCTATGGATTCTGCAAGATCAAAGGTCACATTGATTATTTTTATAGGAAGAATAAGAAGGAAAATTTTCTTGGAACATCTATCAATAAAGATAAAATTGTTATTAATACTATTATTTAGGACCAAGTGTGGGTTATTGCTGATCATATTCTAGGATCTGATGTAGTTATTATGGGTTTATCAAAGAATATTTTGGATATTGGTGGTAATTCTACCAAGATAAATGAGGGCTCTAGTCCCATTTAACCTATTATTTAGGATCATGAGCACACTCTTGACCCTATTCCTTGTTCTGATGTGGCTAATATAGAGTCACCCACATAGACTATGGACCATGGTGGTAATCCTACCAATATGAATGATGCCTCAAATTCTCATCCTACTAAGATTTCTGATAGACATGTGGGTGCTATTTTTTAGGTTTATTTACCCAATGTAGGCATGACTATTCATACTACTTTGGATGACTCTTTTGGTCCAGATATTTATAAATATTTTGTCCTCCAATATTTTGATTTTATTATGGATGGTGATGAAAAGTAATAGATGCTGAAATCTGATGTAGAAGACTTCTTTTCTCATGTCCTGCTGTCTAAAGTTGTGAGAAAATATTCTATAAAGGTCATTTAGGAAACATTCTAGTCTATGAATAAATTCATTCCTCTTAGTGGTTCTTATTTGTTCTATGCTATAGAGGACACTTCTTATGATGTGCATTCACAATCATCATGGGTTCCAACCTCTACTCATGACCCTTGGGAAGATTCCCCTTCAGTTGTAGCCTCACCTACAATAGGTAAGGGGAAGAAGAAGAAGTGTTAGAAGAAGAATAAGAAAATGTAAATGCAATGATATGATGGTCTAAATACCAAGATCTATTATCTTCTTTCATAAAGATATTATTTTAAAACTGCATCAGGATTGAGAATTCTCCCACATTTAAAACCCATAGGCACTTTCTTATGGCCAATAAACCAATCCTTATTGGTATTTCTGAGCATATAATGTCTTTTACCAAGTGTAAATCCTTTAAGTGGTCAAACCAAGGATATTATTTGGTTTATCATAATGCTCATCAAAATTATTCATAGTCTTTTTGGGTCTTGAAACATGATAGTATCTCGTTAATATCTTAGTATCATGACCAGTAATCAATCAATATTTCTACTGAGCTGAATGGCCATTCTATGTCCTTAACTTTTGTGTAAGTTTTGAATTAGTATAATTGAAGAAGTTCTCTATATTCAACTTTGGAGATTATAGTGCAAAATATGATACATATATGGGTGATTATCGGTGACTTCAATTCAGTGCTATGGCCCGAGGTCAAGACTGGGAGTTGCTTCAACATGCTGTCTACCAATGAGTTTTCTTCCTATATTAATACATCCAACTTTATTGAGGTTCCAATTATGGGGGTTGATTATACCTGTAGTAGATACACTCTTAATGGGATAAAATCCAGTAAGAAGGATAGGCATTTTTGACATGGATGTGTAAATTAGGTTGTTTTTTTGTTTGGTATCACTTTTCCAAGAGTACATTCTGACCACTATCCTCTTTTAATGGAACTTCATGTCAATAACTTGAGATGATATTGTTTTACCTTTTATGTTTAAAAATTCATTGTTAACCATTCCAAGTTGCTGGATGGTTATTATATAGGCATTGGAGACCACCTTTATTGGAATCCCTTTTCACATCATGGTTATGAAGTTAATGTCCGTTAAAGAAATGCTCAATGTGTGGAGTAAATAATCATTCTCTGGCCTTGATTATAATATTCAAAGTGATGAGGATAATTTAATGCAATGTTAAAGACTAAATGTGGGCTATGAGATGATTTCTAGTGTTGAGATACTTGCTCTTTCTAAATTTGATGAGTTTTTGGATATAAAGGAAAACCTATCTCGAGATCAATATAATGTCAGGTGGTTGAAGGAGGGTGATATAAATACAAGGAATTTTCATTACTTGCATCAAGAGAATAAGGGTAGAAGTGTTCTTAAATCCCTACCAATTAATGGAGTTATTTTTGATATTAAAATGACATATATAGTGCTTCTTATAGTGACATTGAAAATCTATACAAAAAATCAGGGGATGAAAATTCTTAGAAAATGTTTAAGAACCTATCTCATATGAATGAGGACTCTCAGCATAGTATGATCACTCAAATAAACACTAAATAAATAGTTAATAAATATGTTTTTTCCATGAATGTTGATATTGTGGAAGGGTTGGATGGTTTCTCCAATAAATTTTTCATGATCTATTGGGACATTATTTACACTGAGTTTGTGGATGCAGTTATAGAATTATTTTACCTTTCTTCAATTACTTTTGGAACAAATGTCAATTTCATTTATTTAATTGCGTTTAAGGATAATTATCATGATATATGAGATTTTAGACCTATGAAAATAGGGAATATAATCGAAATGTTATTACTAAAATAATGGAAAACAGATTGGGGAGAATTTCTAATGGCTTCATTCATACAAATCAATTGGGTTCGTGCTTGGAAAAAATATTTAAAATTTCTTATATACATTTTATGAGTGTGTTAATATTATGATAAAAAAAGGATAGGTATTGTAATATAGCTCTTAATATTGATATATCAAAGGCTTTTGATATAATAAAATGGAGTTTAATTTTTAATGTTCGAAGAATCCATGGGATTTATAATTGTTGTATCAACCTGATTAGCTATATTCATCAGGGTTTTGTTCTCTCTATTATTGTTAATGGATCTCTTAAAGGGTTTTTAAGTTTGATAGATGGGTGAGACAAGGAGATCCCCAATATAGACTCCTTTTTTCTATACTTAAGTAAATGTATTTCTAGTCTTTTGCATGATGGTTTGTACAAAAAAAAAGAAGGTTGGAAGATCTCATTTTGTTCCTTCACACCTCCTCTATACGGATGAAATTATGCTATTTGAGAATGCTGATAAAGTCACAACACAATAAATTAAGGATGATTTTGAGAATTAGAAGGTGGGTTTTGGTCATGTTATCAATTATGGGGTGTCCTTAGTGTTGTTTTCGGGAAGTGGTTACTATTTCCAATAAAAATAGAGTGGTTCAGAAGATTGGGGTCACGAGAGGATCTATACGTTTTAATTATCTTAGAGTACCTAATTTTTTGGGACCTATTAAAATGTGTTATTTTGAAAAAATATATTTTTAATTATCAATCAAATGAAAGCATGGAAAGATAAATCTTTGTATCAAGCATGACGTATCTTCCTTGTTAATTATGTGATCACCTGTATGTGTTTCTATGTTTTTTTCTCTATAAAATTTCCTAGAGATCTTCTTAAAGAGTTAAAAATATTAATTTGTATTTTTATTTGGACTTGATCATTTAATGAATGAATTATTTTTGTAGTTTCTTGCAGTGATTGTATTGGGATGTTGACGTGGGAGGCATGGGACTTAAGGACCTTATTCTCCTTAATGAATCCCCCATTAAAATTTTACTTTGTCCCTCTTGGAATCTAGTGATTATTCACTATAAAGTTTATGCAATAGACTCGGGAACTAGATTTTAAATTGGTATTATTTATTTATATATATCATATTTGATATATACCTCCATCAAACATGCCTATTTATGTATTTTACAATACACAAAATACATTGTCTGTAGGGATTCCTCATTAAATTTTTGGAAGACTGTTCGGTTATTGAAGGCTATTGCTAGTGATATTGATATCCCTTCTTCATTGAAGGATCCATCTATTGCAAAATTCCACAATAATGTCACTGAATATGGGTTGGTTCCAGGTCATCTTAAAATGTAATTCAATTGTTATAATTATTCCTTTATAGACACACTTTTCTGGTTTCCCATTTTAACTAGAATGGTCACCACTAAGGGGAATTATAGGTGCATGTGTGATGCCTCATTGGTGGTCCCTTATTGGATGTTAGAGTTTCATACTGATTTTCTTCTACCTAATAAGTACCTTCTTATATGGAGGATATGGAAATTAAGGCTCCATCTAGAAAGGATGCTTTAATGGGTAGGGTTTTCTCTCTCCCATGTTTGTTTGTTTGGCCTTTATTTGGATGAAACTACTAGTCATTTTTTTGTCTCCTATAGTTGTTCATACAATATATGGAGTTATTTTCAGGAAGATTCTGGATGTTATTTGAACATGGAGAGTTTTAGGGATCTCATGGAATCTATTCCTTGGGCGGGATATAGCACACATGTGAAGGCGCTCTTCCTTTCTATTGCTACAACACTGATTTACTTTATATGGAGGTCTCAGAACACACTATCTTGTCAGAACAGAACCACGCCACAACATGTTGGAATCCGGGAGATACATCTTAGTGTCATGGATACTATGAGGGCTCAGACTGGTACCATACGGAATGATGTGTTTTATTTGGTGGTCTTGCATGCCCTTGGTGTTTCTGGAAGAAACAAGAAGCCCTTTATAATGAAGTATATAAGGTGGATAATACTGATCTCTCAGTGGATAAAAATAAATGTTTATGTGGTGGATATGGGTGCACTGGGTTCTTCAATGTAACACCCGAGACTTTTACGTTATATAAATCATCAAAGGAATCTTTTTCTACACAACACTTGCTTGGCTTTCTTTGCACGCAATCACGACCTTCCTCGATAGCTTGCGTCGTACGCAATACCGAGTTTCACTAAACAACAATATGCTATTAAAACTAGCCGTTATGAATAGTAATAACCACTTTTTAAAATTTTATAAATTTTATTTTTCAAAATGGACTTCATTTTTGGACTCAGAATATCGAAATTATCCTAAGGTGAAATTTTGGTATTTTTCTGAAAACTTTCAATTTTTGATGAATAGTGAAACCACTAAGTGGTAGGTTAAAAACTGAATTTTGCATAAAACTTAATTTTACCGCTTCTGTGAATGGAATTTCGAAAATCCGACAGACACGGTTGATATCAGTAAGTAAAATGTGGTTCAATGAGATAAAAATAATTTTTGGTGAATAGTAACTTTTTACTTTTTTTTACCGCGGTTAATAGTAAATAGGGTAACTAAGGGTAAATATGATATTAATATTACCCTAAAACATGTCCTAATTCTATTGGATAAGTGTAATTCGACCAAAAACAACCTTATGAATAAAATATGACCATTTAGGCCCACTTGGATTAGATTAGGACATTTATTATTTATTTATTTAAAGAAGGGTTAAAATGGTTAAAAATCAATGTTTAATAAGTAAATTATTTTTAATATGGGGTTATACATAAGATAAATTCGACTATAAATATTCATTATAAAGCTAAAAATATTTCCTACATAATGGTATTTTATTTGTAATTTTTAGACATCAAATAATTTAATTTATTTCTGACACAAAGATGGTGCAATAATAATCTTATTAATGAAATATTGACATAATTGATAATATAAATACCAAAATAAATGTAATTTAAGACTTTTTATGAATTCCACTAATTTTATAGGTTACTATGATATATTAGTGTTGATGTAATCAACTTGGTTCGAACATATAATTCTGTTATGACTTTCACAAAAATCATATATCAAATTGTGTCAAAATTGACAAAAAATAGTTTTTAAATCAAATATTATATTACTAATTGTTATTTTATTCCTAAAAATCTAAGGTTCGGCCAAATGACTTAGATAAGGATATATATATTAATAATAAACAATTTGGGGTTCTTTTGGCATGTTATAGTAAGTGTATTAACCATATAGTGAAAGAAAACAAAAAGACACGGTAAAAGTTAAATTAATTAACTTAGAGTTAAATCTAATTGATAAGGTTAAAATAATACCCTAAACTTGTTTAAATCCTATTGGTTGATAGGATTTCGACCCATCCCCACTTTATATTCGAAATAAGACCCTTTGGAACCATTATAAACCGATTTTGACTTTAATATAAAATAATATTTTGAGATATTCCTAAGGTGCCCCTCTCCTCCCTTATAAAAGGGCACCTCCTCCCCCTCCTCCTCACACCAATTTGAGCACTCAAGCTCGGCCAACCCCTGCCATTTTCTCCTCTCCACTTACCTAGAATAATCCTAGAGGTCCTGGTCTTCTCCAAAGACCAATCTTAGTTCCTTAAGTGGAGGATTCAAAGAGGCGTTCCAAAGAAGAGGTAATATCCATTACCGATCCTTTCAATTTCTTTCTTCTTCAACTTCTTCTTCTTTAGTTGTTTCATGATAAAGTAATAACATCAGTATTACTTACATACTGATATGTTATTATAAATATGAAACAACTCTAATTCACCTTCTATCCATCCTACGGAAAAATGAAATCACCGCGCGTGCGTACGTACGGAATACCGTCTCCACGCCGTGGTGTAATCTATTTTCCACCATCACCTTAAAAGGATGGGTATAATGGTGTAATTAGTAACTATATATTATTATTATGAAGTAATATTGATACTGAAATAATATATATATACTCCAATACGATTCCACGATCATAGGAACGATATCATCACTCGTGCGTACGTACGGAATACCGTCTCCACGATGTGATGCGACTCGTTCTACATGATCTTCATTTCATAATGATTATATAAATGAATTGAATGAATGAATATGGTATATACTACACTAATACCATTCTGGAAATGAATTATCTATAACCTAAAGATAAGAATAAGAATTTATTCAACAAAACACTCATAAGAACAAAAAGTTATAAAGACCCGAGTAACAAGTAACAATGAAATATTACTAACAAGAAGCTAATAATATGACCATATATGATATCATATCAATATGTATGATTCTGGAATAAGTCAATAACATTATTTAAACCATTTTACAGGAGCTTCGGACACGAACAAAGCAAATCGGACCTAAGGTAAGGGAAATATCACAATCTCATTTTTATCCGAGATTGTTTATTCGTAAGTATTTACTGGGGTGTATTTTATCATCCACATCCATGTTTCATCAAAATGTAATATTATTTCCATCCACCTACAATTTTTTAAATCCATTTTTACCCTTTGGTGAGTTTTTAGTAATATGTATGAAAGGAATCTTTTGTCGTACGAGGTACTTTTTGACTTTTCTGACGAAAGTACGAAGAATGTTTTTTTTAACTTATACGGCATGAATAGATTTTTAAAACATTATTTCCAAGAAGCTTCCTTTAAAAGTTCTCAAGTTTATTTTTAATCAACTTCTTTTATTTTAAAGTTATATGACATGTTATGAAAGGAAAAATGTTTTTGAAGAAGAAAGGATATTTTCCTCAAGAATGGAGTTCAAGTGTTTTATCAAAATTATTTTCCATCTAAGATAATAAAGGGTTCTGTTTTTATCCCTATTATTACATTGATTTGATAATGTTGTGATGGAATTATTTTCATGAATTCCTTTATCTTATATGAATTGATTTATGATGTCATGATGTTTCAAGAATCCCATTTTTGTTACATGTGTTATGCGATGATGTATGTTTTATGATTATGTGGCACACATAAGAAAGGATTCATTATAAGATGGGTGGGACCTATATCTCCCTCCAATGAATTGGGTAAAGATTTTATATCTCATGAGATAGACATGGCTGGAATGGAAGGTTATTTCAGTTCAGTGATACAGGACTGAAACGAGGAGTGAACTCGGTTCAGAAAGGGACTTTGTCCACTAAGATAGTCTTGGCAATGAGTCATGACTAACAAGAAATGATTTCCATGATTATGTGTGCATGCCACAAAGTTTCAAGTTTTATGATATGATTATGGGGATCTCATTTTCACTTCTATGAATTCTTCCATGATAATATATTATGATCTCTTTTGCAGGTTTTGATTTTCAAAAAGATATGATATGATTTTTATTTCCTTTATTTGCCCTTGCTGAGCATTTGAGCTCACCCTTTTATGTTTTCTTTTCCCCAGGTCAGGAAGATGGATATTAAGTAGAATATGCTAAAAGGGACCCTAGATATGATGAAATAAATGGGAGACACTGTAGAAGATTTATGAACCAGTTGTTTATGTTTCCCAGTTTCTAAAGACACTATACCTATACGGTCCTTTGTGGTTTTGTCATATGTTGTAATAAGTGTGCTTCAATTTTGAAGTAGTAACAATGTATGTAAAGTATGGGTCGTTATAGTTGGTATCAGAGGAAAGGTATAGTCAACCTTTGGAAACTAGGATGTGAAAGCCTTAGTAAGAACCCTAAGGATAAGTCTAAGCATAGAACACAATCTTAGAAATGGCCATGAATAACCTAGGATAAGACCATAAGCATGAAAATTTTATTCTTGAATTATGTGGTTTCCTATTATAATTAGTGTTGCTCACACTATTCTTCTTGGTTTTAGTCAATGGCTGGAACCCGAAGGAACCGTGTTAATGCGGAATGCGATGGGAAATGCAATGATTGTCCCCCTAAGCAACCAAACGATATGGGAGCTGTAATGAAAAATCTTGTAGCCATGCTCACACAACTTTCTCAAGCTATAAATCATGCAGGATTTCCAAACGAACAAAGGAGGGAGCAACATTCTGTTGAATCCTTCATGAGGCAGCGTCCACCTTCTTTCAGCGGGTCTACTGATCCATTAGTTGATGAACAATGGATTAGTACTACTGAAAAGATATTTTCAGTTCTTCAATGTTCTGAGCATGGTAAAGTCATCCTAGCAGTGTATCGTTTGGAAGGAGATGCGGATCAATGGTGGAATCTTGTTAAGAATACGAGCCAAAGGGATGAAATTGAGTCTATGGAATGGGACGAGTTCAAGAACTTATTTTTCAATAAGTACTTCCCTCGTATTCTCCGAACAAAGATGGAGAAAGAGTTCCTTGAACTGAAGCAAAGGGATGATGAATCTGTTAGTACCTATGAAGCAAATTTTACAAGACTTGCAAGGTACGCTTCTGGTATTATTATCCAACCTGAGAGTAAGATCGATCGATTCTTTAGTGGCTTAAAACCAAGTCTTCGAAGGGCGTTAGCCATAAGGGACTTCAATAGCTACGAGGAAATTGTTCGATGTGCTCTCAAAGTCGAGATGGAGATTGGAGTAACCCATCAGTCACATGGGTTTGATAAGAAGAGGAAGATGGAATTCAAAGAAAAATCTAAAAAGCACACGGAAAAGAAGATGAACTTTCCCTTATGCTCAAAGTGTGGAAAGAAACATGGAGGGAGTTGTCTTAAAGGGACAAGTAAATGTTTTAAATGTGGAAAGGAAGGTCATCGGGCATTTGAATGTCGTGATAATGGGAAGAAGATGTCTAATGATGCAAATAAAGGAAGGGATACACAGAATGAACCTACTACACTTCAATGTTTCAAGTGCAAGGAGATGGGGCATTATGCCAATCAATGCCCAAATCCAAGGGTTGATGATGATGGTCGACGTCAACAAACTCTTAAGGCTAAAGACAAAGGAAAGTCACATGCAATTTCTATCAGCGATGTGGAGTACGATAACGATGTGGTGAAAGGTACACTTACCATCCACTCTAAAGTAGCAAATGTTTTATTTGATTCTAGATCCACCCACTCTTTTATTTCTGAAGACTTTTCTAAGGGTATCACCGTATTACCTCAACAATTAGATGTTGAGTTAGCTGTGACAACACCTAATGGCACATCAATCGCATCAAAAGTTTATAATTCTTCTCCGATCGAAGTTTGTGGGAAAGTGCTTCCTGCAAATCTTGTGATCCTTCCTTTAGTGGAATTTGATGTGATTCTTGGCATGGATTGGCTTTCTCTACATGGAGCTCATATCGATTTCCAAAGAAGGGAAGTCACATTTCATATTCCAGATCAATCTACGATCGTCTATCAATGCAAGGATGAACATAACCTTCCAGTGGAAATTTCTTCCATCTTATGGGTATTGATTCCACTAAATGAAGGTTATTTATCTCAAATGGTTGGTGAGAAACTCATGATTAAGAATATGCCCATTGTACGGGAGTTTGATGATGTCTTTCCGGAGGAATTGCCGGGTCTTCCACCAAATCGTGAAGTTGAGTTTTCAATAGAACTCGTACCGGGTGCTTTGCCTATTTCAAAGACACCTTATAGAATGGCCCCAATTGAGTTGCAGGAATTGAAGAAGCAACTCCAAGATAATCTTGATAAGGGATTCATACGCCCTAGTGCGTCACCTTGGGGAGCACCTGTTCTATTTGTTAAGAAGAAAGATGGATCAATGAGACTCTGCATTGATTATTGAGAACTTAACAAGATCACTATCAAGAACAAATATCCTCTCCCACGCATTGATGACTTATTTGACCAACTACGCGGAGCTCAATACTTTTCCAAGATTGATCTTCGTTCAGGGTATCATCAATTAAGGGTCAAAAGGGAGGATATACCAAAGACGACTTTCCGTACAAGGTATGGACACTATGAATTTATAGTGATGCCATTTGGTCTTACTAATGCCCCTGCTATCTTCATGGATCTAATGAATAGAGTCTTTAGAGACTATCTTGATCAATTTGTGGTAGTCTTTATAGACGATATTCTTGTCTATTCAAAGAGCAAGGAAGAGCATGAAGATCACTTGAGAATTATATTGAAGACCCTGAGAAAGGAGAAGCTTTATGCCAAATTTACCAAGTGTGAATTTTGGCTTCAAAAAGTTGCATTTTTTGGTCATATAATCTCAAAAGAGGGGATATCTGTGGATCCAGCAAAAACAGAGGTTATCGAAAGATGGTCGAGACCAACAACAGTAACTGAGATCCGAAGTTTTCTTGGTTTGGCTGGATATTATCGACGTTTTGTAAAAGATTTTTCACGATTATCTAATCCACTCACCAAGTTGACTCGGAAAGGAGTTAAGTTTGTCTGGACAGTGGAATGTGAAGAGAATTTCAAGGAGTTGAAAAGAAGGTTATCCAGTGCACCTGTGCTCACACTGCCTTGTAGTGGAGAAAGGTTTGTGATCTACAGTGATGCATCCAAGAAGGGATTGGGGTGTGTTCTTATGCAAAATTATATGGTGATAGCTTATGCCTCACGACAGTTGAAAATCCATGAGCAAAATTACCCAACACATGATTTGGAGTTGGCTGCGGTAATCTTTGCATTAAAGATTTGGAGGCATTACCTTTATGGTGAAAGGTGTGATATTTATACTGATTATAAAAGTTTAAAGTATATTTTCACACAAAAGGAGTTGAATATGCGTCAAAGAAGATGGTTGGAGCTGATTAAGGATTATGACTGCTCAATCCATTACCACCCTGGGAAAGCAAACAAGGTGGCAGATGCATTAAGTCGACAAGACCATGCTAGTTTATCCATGATGAGGATCACAAAAGATCCAATATTTATGGATTTACAAAGGATGGATCTTGGAATTATAATGGAAGGGGAAAAATCGTATCTTTCTCAAATGAATGTTCAACCATCTATACATGTGAAGATTAAAGAGGCACAGAAAGAAGATGTCGAGTTACAAAAGAAGGTGAGAAATGTTCCTGAATTCAACCTTGATTGTGATGGGATAATAAAGTTCAGGAATCGGGTTTGTGTTCCTCCCATCCCCGAATTAAAGAAGGAGCTGCTGGATGAGGCTCATAGTTCTTCATTCTCTATTCATCCTGGAAGCACGAAGATGTATAGGGACCTGAAAGAGTACTTCTGGTGGGATGGCATGAAAAGAGATGTTGCTGAATATGTCTCTCGATGCTTGGTTTGTCAACAAGTTAAAGCTGAGAGACAGAAGTCTAAGGGGATGTTACAACCATTACCCATACCCGAATGGAAATGGGAAAACATCACTATGGACTTTGTCACAGGACTTCCTAAAACATCCAAAGGCAATAATGCTATCTGGGTCATAGTTGATCGTCTTACAAAGTCTGCACACTTCATTCCTATTAGAGAGGATTTCTCTCTAGATCAGCTTGCCAGGATATATGTAAAGGAAGTGGTAAGATTACATGGAGTACCACTTTCTATTATATCTGATCGGGATCCGAGATTTACCTCGAAGTTCTGGCGAAGTCTTCAGCATACTCTGGATACAGAGTTGAGTTTCAGCACTGCTTATCATCCCCAGACAGACGGTCAGTCTGAGAGAACAATTCAAACCCTAGAAGATATGTTGAGAGCTTGCTCTATGGATTTCAAAGGAGGTTGGGATCAACACCTACCTTTGGTAGAATTTTCTTATAATAATAGCTTTCACTCCAGTATTCAGATGGCTCCTTATGAAGCTCTCTATGGAAAGAAATGCAGGACTCCAACTTGCTGGGATGAAGTTGGGGAAAGAAAGCTATTAGGACCTGATCTCGTGGATGAAATGGCAGAAAAGGTCAGATCTATTCAACAACACATAAGAGCAGCTCAGAGTCGACAGAAAAGTTATGCCGACAACCGAAGAAAAGACCTAGAGTTTGAAGTGGGTTATAAAGTGTTCTTACGAATATCTCCCTGGAAGAGGGTTATGAGATTTGGAAAGAAGGGGAAGTTGAGCCCTAGATATATCGGTCCTTTTGAAATACTGGATCGTGTTGGGACGGTAGCTTACCGATTGGCGCTTCCACCGAATCTCTCTCAAGTTCACGATGTGTTCCATGTATCTCTCCTGAGAAAGTACATACCAGATCCTTCACATGTACTCAGCTCAGAAGTTGTACCGCTGGAGCAAGATCTTTCTTATGAAGAACAGCCGATAGAGATTCTGGATCGTAGTGAAAAAGTCCTACGAAACAAGACCACTCGCTTGGTGAAAGTTTTATGGAGAAACCACCAATTTGAAGAAGCTACATGGGAGCTTGAGGATATGATGAGGGAGAAGTATCCTCATCTGTTTGTTGCAAAGTGACGAATTTCGAGGGCGAAATTCTTTTTAAGGGGGGTAGAATGTAACACCCGAGACTTTTACGTTATATAAATCATCAAAGGAATCTTTTTCTACACAACACTTGCTTGGCTTGCTTTGCACGCAATCACGACCTTCCTCGATAGCTTGCGTCGTACGCAATACCGAGTTTCACTAAACAACAATATGCTATTAAAACTAGCCGTTATGAATAGTAATAACCACTTTTTAAAATTTTATAAATTTTATTTTTCAAAATGGACTTCATTTTTGGACTCAGAATATCGAAATTAGCCTAAGGTGAAATTTTGGTATTTTTCTGAAAACTTTCAATTTTTGATGAATAGTGAAACCACTAAGTGGTAGGTTAAAAACTGAATTTTGCATAAAACTTAATTTTACCGCTTCTGTGAATGGAATTTCGAAAATCCGACAGACACGGTTGATATCAGTAAGTAAAATGTGGTTCAATGAGATAAAAATAATTTTTGGTGAATAGTAACTTTTTACTTTTTTTTACCGCGGTTAATAGTAAATAGGGTAACTATGGGTAAATATGATATTAATATTACCCTAAAACATGTCCTAATTCTATTGGATAAGTGTAATTCGACCAAAAACAACCTTATGAATAAAATATGACCATTTAGGCCCACTTGGATTAGATTAGGACATTTATTATTTATTTATTTAAAGAAGGGTTAAAATGGTTAAAAATCAATGTTTAATAAGTAAATTATTTTTAATATGGGGTTATACATAAGATAAATTCGACTATAAATATTCATTAGAAAGCTAAAACGATTTCCTACATAATGGTATTTTATTTGTAATTTTTAGACATCAAATAAGTTAATTTATTTATGACACAAAGATGGTGCAGTAATTATCTTATTAATGAAATATTGACATAATTGATAATATAAATACCAAAATAAATGTAATTTAAGACTTTTTATGAATTCCACTAATTTTCTAGGTTACTATGATATATTAGTGTTGATTTAATCAACTTGGTTCGAACATATAATTCTGTTATGACTTTCACAAAAATCATATATCAAATAGTGTCAAAATTGACAAAAAATAGTTTTTAAATCAAATATTATATTACTAATTGTTATTTTATTCCTAAAAATATAAGGTTCGGCCAAATTACTTAGATAAGGATATATATATTAATAATAAACAATTTGGGGTTCGTTTGGCATGTTATAGTAAGTGTATTAACCATATAGTGAAAGAAAACAAAAAGACACGGTAAAAGTTAAATTAATTAACTTAGAGTTAAATCTAATTGATAAGGTTACAATAATACCCTAAACTTGTTTAAATCCTATTGGTTGATAGGATTTCGACCCCTCCCCACTTTATCTTAGAAATAAGACCCTTTGGAACCATTATAAACCGATTTTGACTTTAATATAAAATAATATTTTGAGATATTCCTAAGGTGCCCCTCTCCTCCCTTATAAAAGGGCACCTCCTCCCCCTCCTCCTCACACCAATTTGAGCACTCAAGCTCGGCCAACCCCTGCCATGTTCTCCTCTCCACTTCCCTAGAATAATCCTAGAGGTCCTGGTCTTCTCCAAAGACCAATCTTAGTTCCTTAAGTGGAGGATTCAAAGAGGCGTTCCAAAGAAGAGGTAATATCCATTACCGATCCTTTCAATTTCTTTCTTCTTCAACTTCTTCTTCTTTAGTTGTTTCATGATAAAGTAATAACATAAGTATTACTTACATACTGATATGTTATTATAAATATGAAACAACCCTAATTCACCTTCTATCCATCCTACGGAAAAATTAAATCACCGCGCGTGCGTACGTACGGAATACCGTCTCCACGCCGTGGTGTAATCTATTTTCCACCATCACCTTACAAGGATGGGTATAATGGTGTAATGAGTAACTATATATGATTATTATGAAGTAATATTGATACTGAAATAATATATATATACTCCAATACAATTCCACGATCATAGGAACGATATCATCACTCGTGCGTACGTACGGAATACCGTCTCCACGATGTGATGCGACTCGTTCTACATGATCTTCATTTCATAATGATTATATAAATGAATTGAATGAATGAATATGGTATATACTACACTAATACCATTCTGGAAATGAATTATCTATAACCTAAAGATAAGAATAAGAATTTATTCAACAAAACACGCATAAGAACAAAAAGTTATAAAGACCCGAGTAACAAGTAACAATGAAATATTACTAACAAGAAGCCAATAATATGACCATATATGATATCATATCAATATGTATGATTCTGGAATAAGTCAATAACATTATTTAAACCATTATACAGGAGCTTCGGACACGAACAAAGCAAATCAGACCTAAGGTAAGGGAAATATCACAATCTCATTTTTATCCGAGATTGTTTATTCGTAAGTATTTACTGGGGTGTATTTTATCATCCACATCCATGTTTCATCAAATTGTAATATTATTTCCATCCACCTACAATTGTTTAAATCCATTTTTACCCTTTGGTGAGTTTTTAGTAATATGTATGAAAGGAATCTTTTGTCGTATGAGGTACTTTTTGACTTTTCCGACGAAAGTACGAAGAATGTTTTTTTAAACTTATACGGCATGAATAGATTTTTAAAACATTATTTCCAAGAAGCTTCATTTACAAGTTCTCAAGTTTATTTTTAATCAACTTCTTTTATTTTAAAGTTATATGACATGTTATGAAAGGAAAAATGTTTTTGAAGAAGAAAGGATATTTTCCTCAAGAATGGAGTTCAAGTGTTTTATCAAAATTATTTTCCATCTAAGATAATAAAGGGTTCTGTTTTTATCCCTATTATTACATTGATTTGATCATGTTGTGATGGAATTATTTTTATGAATTCCTTTATCTTATATGAATTGATTTATGATGTCATGATGTTTCAAGAATCCCATTTTTGCTACATGTGTTATGCGATGATGTATGTTTTATGATTATGTGGCACACATAAGAAAGGATTCATTATAAGATGGGTGGGACCTATATCTCCCTCCAATGCATTGGGTAAAGATTTTATATCTCATGAGATAGACATGGCTGGAACGGAAGGTTATTTCGGTTCAGTGATACAGGACTGAAACGAGGAGTGAACTCGGTTCAGAAAGGGACTTTGTCCACTAAGATAGTCTTGGCAATGAGTCATGACTAACAAGAAATGATTTCCATGATTATGTGTGCATGCCACAAAGTTTCAAGTTTTATGTTATGATTATGGGGATCTCATTTTCACTTCTATGAATTCTTCCATGATAAGATATTATGATCTCTTTTGCAGGTTTTGATTTTCAAAAAGATATGATATGATTTTTATTTCCTTTATTTGCCCTTGCTGAGCATTTGAGCTCACCCTTTTATGTTTTCTTTTCCCCAGGTCAGGAAGATGGATATTAAGTAGAATATGCTAAAAGGGACCCTATATATGATGAAATAAATGGGAGACACTGTAGAAGATTTATGAACCAGTTGTTTATGTTTCCCAGTTTCTAAAGACACTATACCTATACGGTCCTTTGTGGTTTTGTCATATGTTGTAATAAGTGTGCTTCAATTTTGAAGTAGTAACAATGTATGTAAAGTATGGGTCGTTATATTCAAGATATGGTGGCATCTTTTACACTCATAAGGGATTCATTAATGGTTGTTTCTACCACTTCATTTGTTATGGTTATGCGATTGAGGCTGAGTTATAGGAAATGGTTAAAGTTGTCTAATATGCTGCTTATCATGGTTGGACGGTTTTATGGATGGAATATGACTCAAATTTGGTTATTGAAATTCTTCAAAATCATTCATTGAATGTTCCATAGAAGATTATATCAGCCAAGGATGACTGTCTCAAGATTTTGGATTATCTATTTTTTGTTTTCAATCATGTTTATAGAAGGAAAAATTGGGCTGGTGATGCTCTTTCAAAGAGAGCTATTGAGGAGGTCAGTTCATTTTGGTCTTTTGTGACACCTACCTTTTGTTGTGGGTTGGTGGATACAGATGCACATGGTGATGTGTACATGCATCTTTCTTAACCCCCATGTTTCTCTTCTTTTGTTTTATTTAATTTTTTTTATAATAAACGTTTTCTAAGAGCGGACTTGCTTACCTCCCAAGCCATCTGATAATATGTTCATAAAATACCCCAATACATGAACTATTCTTGTCTTTAAGCATTGAATATAAATATTAAATTAAATAGTGAACTAATGATACCAAAAATTAAATCAAAAAACAATAATGAAAAATGATTATAAATGGTAAACCAAATTCTCAAAATAAGCATAAAATTCTAATTTAATTTCACATTTTCCAAATATACAATTGTCCCATGTATTTAAATTTTTTGGATTTTAAATTATGGGTATTTTCTTTCCTTTCATTCAATCTAATTAATTCATTATTTTTAAGAATTTCAATTAGTGAGCTACCTAAATTTCATTTATTCACTCATCTCACATGGTATAGATTCATGTAGGGGGTTTATCATACCATGAGTAAATTATCATTCCCATAGGATTGAAAATTATATACATTCTCTTATTTATAAAGAAAAAAATCACATAAAATCATAAGAAATTTGGAATCAATGTTTTGATGAGTTTGTGGCTTAGGGTTGTTATTGATTGTTGGGAAAAATTTTAAGGCACAAAAATAAATTTTATCTTTAATGAATAATGAAAGATATCTAAATTAAAATATCAATGAAAATTTCCACTTCAAAGTGACAACTACCACTTCTCATAACTCAAAGTAAAGGTTAGGATTAATTAAATCATAGTTAAATACTTTCAACTTCTTTAATTTTATCTATTTTTTATATTATTCAAACTATGTTTTCTAATTTCTTCCTAAAAGTTATGACTGGAAAAAAAATATAACATCCACCACCTAACCCAATATGATAAAAAACATTGTTCTAGCAATGGTTTTATTCTCCCAAAGAACAACCAATTATTTTCTTTCCTTTAATTTTTCCATTTTTTCCTTTAGAAGGGAATATAATAAATGTGAAATAAAAGAATTCGAAATCATTACCAATACCCAAAACAGAGCACTCTCAAACTTATTCCTACAATATAATTCATCCCTTAGACTATGAATTCTCTCAACCAAACACTGTATCTTTAAAATATGATGAAATATAAATAGAATGTGTTGAAATTGACAATATTATATTATACTGTGGCTCCGTCATGACATGGTTATTCAATGTTTCTAGAGGATAAACAAGGATTAATGAAAAATTGGCTTCAAGGGTAATGTAAAAATCAACAAAAATGTCTCAACCCTATTAAATGTTACTTTGCATAGTTATAACTTTGACAAGTTCCAATGTGGGTTATGATAGGTGGCATGCCCCAAGATCACTTAAGAAATATGATCAACATAGAACAAGAAGTATTAGGATGAGAAATCCTATATTTATAGAAATATATGAATATGTAAAATCACTCATGTAATGGATAATAATAAATAATAAATCCATATGAATTTTATAAATTCAATGTCTAAAACATGGTATAAAAATATCATCACCATAAACCAAATAATCCCCTCAAATCATGTTTCATTAAATTAACACTTACTCTTCTCTAAAATAATTAAAATTAATATCTTAATCAATCAATATCAATATATTAGATATCTAAAACATGGAATCATATGACTCAGATGAAACTAATTTCTCTTATATAAGTCAAATAATGTAGAAATATTTAATGTGCGCATGAAAATTCTATTTTAATGATCAAAAACATATTTTTAAACAAAAGTGGGAATTAAATGAAAAGGAATTTGACATTGAACACTCCTTTCCAACGAATTTTTAGATCTCCTACCTTTTCTAATCTTTTTGTTTTAGGGGATTTCCTTGTGATTCCATGATGAACCAGTTCAAGGTCTAAGAATGGCCTCAATCACACTCTGTCCACTTATATAACCCTACATTCTTCTTCTAAAAACAACTTCATTATTCCTCAGGGTAAAACATTATGAAACTTAATTAGTGATATCCACTAATTCTCTATCAGACTTGAAAAACCAAAATCCAATTCATGCACAATCCAAACATGTTTCCCCTCGTCAATGTTTTGTGTACCAGATATTCCTCCATTAGATAGGATTTCCTCGTCAAAGAATTACACTTTCTTATTACCTATTTATTTATCATTATTAGTGTGTATAGTATGTACCATTTTGTTTCCATATAAAATGAAAAAAATTATCTTCATTCATTTCATCTTCCTGAAATTCATCCTCTTTCATATTGTAGTTCTTCATTGCTTGGTGTATGTTAAAAATGACTTATTCACTACACACTCTTAGACATAACTCACCACTTTTCACATCTACTATCACTCTTCATGTTTATAAAAATAGCCTTCCATTAAGAAGAGTTGTTATCTCCACATCCACATCGAGCATAAAAAATTAAATAGGTATGATAAACTTATCAACTTTAATCAATATATCTTCAATCAGTCCTCATGGGTGATTTATTATTGAATCTTCTAGTTAAAGTATGAATATTGTGGGATTTGATCCCTCATGTCCTAATATTTTAAATGTGGTTTATGACACGATATTGACACATGAACCTAAATCACAAAAGTTTTTTAAAAAATTTTAAAGCCAATGTAAATAGAAATTGGGAAACTATAAGGGTATTTTTCTTATTTTTTTGTTCCTTTGATACCAAGAAGATAAATCTCTCATTATTGATATCATTCCAATTTCTTACAACATGATTTAATTCGTATCAAATTATTTCATAAAAATTGATCATGCTGGAAAGTTGGAAAGGGTTTTGTAAAAGAAAATTAATTTTCAGAATTTTAAACTATTAAATAATTTTTTTTGCACTTCTAGAAATTCCTACTCCCTGTATGAAATGGAAGATGTGGCTTTTATAGTGGTGGTAGTTACTCCATTTCTTTTATATATTTATTTTAATAATTCTTCTTCTTCTTTATCATTTAAACGTTGTTTTCCGCAAAATTTTCTTTCTCTCACTTTCTTGATTCACAATTTTCTTGGGTGGTTTCTATACTTCATATAGATGTAAGTTACAAATCTACCCATGGGTTTTGTTCAGGGTTTCCTAGAAGTACTCATAAAAGACTATATCAATGTAGATCAATTATTTTACCAAATTGAAACTGTATATTCCAAAATTAAATCTTTTATTGATTTCAACATCGACTGTAGTCATAAATGTTGCTAATGTCTCTTATAAGGAATAGATTTGGCCTAAGAGTGAAGGACCATGATGTTATTTTTATTTGTATTCCTATATCCTTTATTATTATCTTTTATATTTTTTTTGTTGTGTCCTCAACCCTAGAAATTGAATTTTTCTATTATAATCAACATAATTTTCATATTTAGTGTACATGACTTGACGGTTATGGAAATCCATCATCAGGTCGATCTTTCTAGTCTGTGATTCTATTTAGGATACCTTCTAGCTATTTTCCTCCATATTAACCACCCACCTTTGGGTTTCTTATTAAATCTCTAGAAATATTTTAATGTATATATCAACCAAAATGTTATATATCTCCTTGAGTAATTTCATAATCAATGATATTCCTGTTGAAGAATCAATGATATACCACTTTTTTTGATATAACCAGATAATGTTTTTTGAATTAACATCCAAATATCTATACCATGATGGAAAAATTTATTTTTTAAATATTTAAATCATTCCCAATAACTATTGGGAGATTTATATTCATATTTGTTAAAATTTAAAATATTTACCCTCATACTCATGGATTTTGATGAGGTAAATAATTGGGTAAGAAATTTTCTCACCAAAAAATACCATGCGGAAATGGAATGAGTTGGGTGGATTTAAATATTTTATACAGTTTTTAATTTTAATAATAATTGGAACACATTTAATCATTCCTCATATTTTGAAATGTTGTTGAATCAAAATGTATCACATAGATAAAGAAAAATCCCTATATGAGTGTTTGTATCCTCATACGGTAGCCCATAAAATTGTATTAAATTTGAAATAATTTAGATGATATATGAGTGTATCATGAATTGAGTTTTGCAAACTAGTGGTTATTTAATGATAGGTTGAATAACCATTCATAAGGGTGTTCCTTAGTATATGAGTTTACACATATCCAGTGGTCTACATGGTGATTCCCCAACTGTGATGTGTCTTTCTTGTTCCACATCTTCCTTATCCTACTTCCAACGTCAGATATTTTTTCACTAACTCTGGGACATAATCAAGCTGATCTTCTTTAAATTTTCCATGAGTGGAGTAATCATGCATCAAATTATGGCATGAAACTATAGAATGATAAGAACAATTGTTAAATAATTAATTATAATAAAAACTATTACCACTATCATGAATTGCCCTTATAAAAATTGATAACTATCCTTAAAAAGGTGCCAAAAATTTGTTAAAACAAGTTGTGTGTTAGTAGTTCCATTGAGTCTATGAAAATTATAAATATATAAAGCCAAAAAAATTGACTATTAAAGGTCCTTAATTAGCTAGTATATGTTTCAAACACACAAGGATGATTGAAAATATATTCGATGAGTTCAAATATTGTATTAAAATTAAAATGAAACTGAGAAATCAGGTTATAATGGAATGATAGGTTCAATTATTTTTAGGTTTTTGTGTTAGGGTTACAAATAATTATGCACTGATACATATTTTTTCTCTTAGTTGGTTTTTAAAGGATCATTATTCTAGGTACCATTTTTTCAAATTCAATAATGTTCACATTTTTATGCTCAGTTACCGGGGTCAATTAAAGAAGTAGGTGGCCCAAAACCTTATTTAAATTTAATAAATATGGTTCATATAATGGTCATACACAGCTCTGAATTATTAAATAATTCATTAAAAACATAATCAAAAAATAACAAAACAACGTTTATGGAATAAAAAATGAAAGATATTTGGAATAAAAAATATAAGTATAAAAACCAAAAAAATAAATTAGAATAGAAAATATATCCCATAAAAACACTCCACAAAATAGCACATCCCTCTACATTAGTAATATATACCCTAATACTATTCATGAGAGGAAATAAGAACATGATTACCCTAAAAGAAGGAAGAGAAATGAAGTAGGGATTCTGGTCCCCCGTTTCCACTCTTAGTTTAAGTGTTCATTGACTTTTGAACTCCCAGTTATGTAATTATTCTTTTATTGATCATGACCTTTAATTTATGTTTTAGGAAATATGATTTATCACTTTGAAGGGGAATTTTCACTGAGATTTTACTTTTGATATCATGCGTTATTATTTATAAATAATCCTCATTTTTTAACATCAACTTTTTTTTCAAAAATCCATACCAAACTTAATCCCCATATTTGTCATAAAATTGATTTCAATGTCTTCATGATTTTAATTATTTTTTGTATTTACTTGGTGAAGAATATTTATTATTTGAAACTAAAAAAAATACCATGTACTCATGGCATGATCCTAACTCTACTTGAATCTATACCATGAGTGTTGAGAGAAATAAATAACTATTTAGATATACATGGGGCATGTAAACTTTTTAAAATATGCATTTCTGTCTTATTGAGGCTATAAAAGAACAAATAAACATTTAAAATGGTTCATTCATTTTGATTGATGTTCCCCTTTTCCATGAGAATTACTTGTACATTAACCCTTCTTAGACTATAGTTTTCTCGAATGATCGTGTTAGGATTGTACCACATATCAATCCCATTTTATCAATTAATACCCTACGCTTTGGTATATTAAATTATTTTAAATTTAAGAAGTGTGCAGAAATGGGTACCACTTCTAGAAATAGGATAAATTATGCTAAGGAGTTGTGTTGTGGTATTATTCATACAAATGTCACTGAAATTTGTTGTTCCCTCATGGTTTTGTTATTTCAATGTGAGGTCTCCAAATTAGAATTTAAGAGTTTACCCAACCAAAACTACCAAGAGAATTCATAGAATACAAGGATTAAAATATTGATTCCTTGTAGAAATGATGGAAATAGGCCATACCTAAGCATTAAAACCTAATTGATAATTACTCATATTAATTTGAGAGAGTTGTTTTATTATCGAAAAAGGGATTAATTTTTAATATAATGAGTAAGGGTTTGAGATTACTTTTAGTGTGATTTTTAAAAGATATCATTAAGTATAACCTAGGAAGATTTGATAGCTTAGGATGCAATTTTGATCAAGGGTTACTAATTTGTATTGATCAAAATAATTTTATCTACCTAGAATTAAAATTGTTTCTTTATTGTGTAGATTATAATTAGTTAATTTGAATTAGGAACCAATCTGGCGCTGAAAAAAAATTAAAATTTATTGGTATTAATTGAATTTTTTCCAATTAGATTAGGTTCAAACATTATTATCACCATGATCAAGATTATGTAGAAATGATGATAAAAATAATTGTTTCTTATCCTAATTCCTAACCAATAAGATTAAATAGGTTTTAATTAAAGACCCATTTATGTTTTTCTACCCCCACTCTTGATCCATAACAATAAGTGGATTAGATATGCATGGTGAGGCTATAAAATATCATATAAAACAATAGTATAATTGAAATAATCATTTTAACAAGGAAACCACTAATAAAGATAATAGGAAATTATAATCTTACATAAATGGTGATGCAACACGAGCCAAATTAATTGGAATTGTAATTAAAGATTGATTCCGAACTAAAAAATATGAGGAAACAGTTCTCATTTTAATATCACATCACAAAAACAAAAGAAAAATGAATAAAAATTCAAAATAATTGTATATGTAAAAATTTCTTGGTTTTTAAAGTTAAATACAAAAATACAACTTACAATGTGAATGGAATTTACATTGTGAGTAGGCATGATATTATTTTGTTAAGAGTTTTTTTTAAAATATTTACATTGTGAACTGGAATTTTACATCATGAATGAATGTGTACATGTCTTCAGTGGCTTGGAACTACCTTGATTTGGGGATTATATTTTGTTCAAATGATCTTTAGAGACATCATGGTATTTTATCAGAGGGTAGATATCAGACCATTAATGTGGTGAATGGAATTCACATCATGATTTTTCTCTATTATAGAAATCAATTGGTGGATCCCTATTATTCCTTATTCTGTGAAAGTAAATGTTGATGGGTTGGACTCTGGTGAACCCATGCCTTCAGGCTATGGTGGTGTATTCTGAACATATCGGGGCTTCGTTAAGGGCTATTTTTATCATTATATGTGATAGGGTTCTGCTATTGAGGCTGAGCTATTTTCTATGATCAAAGATATCACCTATGCAGTTCATCATGTTTGGCTCTTTCTTTGGATGGACTCAAATTCAATGGAGGTTGTTGACATTCTTCAAAGACTATCCATTAATGTTCCATGGGTGATGTGGCCTTCTTGGATTGCATTTCTGTGACTTCTTTATGGTCTCATCCTTGACATGAATCATCTTTTCACGAAGGCAAATCTGGTTGTCGATGCTTCGTTAATGAATTCAATTATGGAGTAATGTTTGGAGTGGCCTTTTTAGGTTCTTGAATGCTATTTCCACTTAGTTGAGGTATATGTGCATGGAACTTTCTTTACTAGTCTTTGTAAACCTCCCTTGCGATGTCTTGACTCTATCTTTTATTTTTATTAATAACGTTTGGTAGGAGTGGGGCTGACTCACTCGTAGGTATTTTGTTTATTATTGAAATTAATTTCTTTTATGGGGTCCATGAATCATTTTTGGTGTTATTACCTTTATATTAAACAAGATACCCTTGCACAACATAGATTAGTACCTTTACAAAAGACCCAAAACACCTTTACATTACCTCATATACCCTAATTAAACTCCTTTTCTTCCATCAAATACCCTTACCCAAGATCATGTACCATTAAATATTCAACCTTATCCCCTTTGTTATAAAACATATACCATCATATTCCCTTACACAAGCTCATGTACACTTAAACAGTACATCAGTTACCATTACACAGGCTTATGTACCCATATGAAGTAATGATACTCTGTTTTCTGGAGTACCTACTTCCACTATTGGAAATACATGTTGAGGATTAAGTATTTACATCATGATATGTCTATAATTCATTATTAGTTGCTACACATTATTGTTCCAAAAAACCTGCAAAATTCAAAAAAACATTATGAAATCCTAACACTAAGGATTTATAAAACATAATGAATTAAGATCATAATGTAAATAAAATTTCAATGTATCAAATTCCCAGACACAAGAACAATTTATTGCACTCAATAAAAAATTTTCTCAATAAGAATATCAAAGGAATAAATTTTTAATAGTAAATAATCATTATAGAAATTAAAATAAAATTAATTTTGAGCATAAATATTCTATAACTCACTAATCATCCATGCAAAGAAAATTGGTCATACCTCATAGTCTTGTTTCTTATTCTAATTCCCCTAATCTTTGATTTTCATTTCTCAAGTTTACCTTGGATGACCATTTCAATATTTTGATTTATGTCAGTATGAATGTTTCCTCATCACTTAAGAAAAAATAATATTGGATTCATTATTATACATTGAATACATGTGACTAACCATAAGCTTCTATTAAATATAACATCTCCACTCTTTAAATATGAAGGATGAAATTAATCATGAGAAATATACATTAAAACTCAAATGAATTTGAGGCCTATGGTAGGTGGGTATATGATAATAAATTAGGATAAAAAGTTGAAAAAACTCTAAATAATAATGCACGATAACTATGAATTGGGAAATGAAGAACCTACTCCAAAAAGTAATGTAGCTACACTCTCTAAATTTTAAATACGGATCATGAATGTGTCATGAACGAATAATGGATGAAAAACTTTTTATTTTTTTTAATTTTTTTCTTTCATGTTTAGGATTGATATTCAAACCAATACATAACCCCATATTATCTATAATGAGATTAAATTGTCTAGTAATGGTGGTTTTTAATCATCAGAACACACAATCCATGTTTTCCCTTATTGTATTTTCTTGAAAGGAAAAAGGGAAATCAAAAACATCATAACTAATCATGAACCAGATCCCACAGATCTTGTGAAAATAAAACTTCACATATCCTTACTAGAAATGAACCCATTTACAAAAGAAAAAACTATTTCTCACACCTATTCAATTGAAAATCATGAAATATACCAAAGAGTAGGATATACTGCAATAAAATGGGTTTAAAATAGAGATAAATCCTTAAAAGGTCATTCATGGAATCTGTAGGATATTTAAGGTTTATTTATTGGTAGATCATGAGGAAAAGGGGTTGAACAATTGAAAAGACTCAATCATTTTAATAGTTTGGTTGTTTATTTATTGACTTAAAAATATAAAAGTGCAGGTTATGAAATATTTACATTCCCCAATTTTCATTCAATAAATATTCTCATAAATGAATAAAGAAATGTTGTTACAAAATCCTCCTGAGAATTGGAATAAAAATAAACAAGGAAATCACTTAAGGCATGGTTACTATGAAATAGGAAAATTAATAAACAAGTTTATAAATTCCGAATTAGAACTAAAATTATTATCTCATTAATAATGATAAAATTACAAAAAAGGAAATAAATATAATTTAAAATTTTTTGGAATATACATTCTAATATATTTATATGACTAGAAAGATATTTTAAATTTAAATCATGTTTCCAAAGAAAAATATATCATAGAATATATAGAATAAAAAAAATATTATGTAAAAATCAATAAAGCTCTAGAAGTCCCCCCACACATAAAATTGAATGGTGTCTACACTATTTTGTAATTGAGGTTGGTGAGGTGGAGATGATAGTGGAGAAAATGTTTTAAGGAAATAATTATAAAGGTGAAAGGAATAGTGATCTCTCTAAGATGAATGAAATTCCATTGAGAAAATATTTGAATGATGATTTGATTTCTATACTACATGGAAATAATGTTATAAGAAATTAAACTACCCTAGGAAAATTAGTGAGTCAAAAATATATATCAAGAATTAAATAGAGTAAATAAGATAGAGTTCACGTGATTCCTAAAATTTCATTTCATGTATATATGAAACAGAGGGAGTACAATGAATGGCCTTTCAAAATTCATAGTAGAAAATTATTTCACAAAGGAAAGGACTTAAATAGACATGAATATGATTAAAAATTCTAAACATACTATGGTTTGCCTCCCATAAAGTGCTAATCAGGACATATTCAACCAAATGGGTGGAAAAAGATCAATCAACAGATTTCATTTGATCAGTGGTTTGTGATATCTTTTTAGAACTCTTGGTAGTAAATTTCGTCTCCAAAGGGCACGTTAGTTGGTTTCATTCTTTAGAAATAGCCAAATAAAAAAAATATGTAGCATACATAGAAAAGTAATAGTTATCAAAGGGATCTTCTTGAGTGGATACCGTAATCTCAATAGATCATTGAAATATCTCATGAGGGAAACCAAATAACATCCAATAAGGTTCATCAAAAGTGATATAAGAAGTGATGGATTGAGAAAAAATAAAAATTGCACTTCTGAGTAATAGAAAGTAACCATGACGATTAATTCTAGTAAAAAATGTTTATCCATTCCCTCATATATTATAATAATATAAAATTGGGGGTTTGGAATATATATAAAAAATGGAACCATTGTAAAATGGGGTGGGTGTCATAGAAACTATTCTTAAATATTCTTATTAGTGAGGTTGAAATCATAAATTATGTTATTCCTTGATTAATCTAATAAAGTTTCATGTCTACCAATTAGAAACAAGACTAAAGAGATAAATTAAATGATTTGTTACAAGATATTTATTGGAAATCAATGTTAATGGAAGATCATAATGTTGGTGTTCTAATAGTGGTACATAATATACATCTAATTAAATGAATAAATATCATGTATCATTAATTATTAAACTCTCAAAAATAAGATCATTGAATATAAAAAAAAGTTTGTTGCAGAAATAGATAATTTTATGTTGTTTGAAAATAACGTCTCAAAAATATTTTCCAAAGAAGTTAGATATACTATCAAATATATTAAAAATAAACCATTTATGATATAATTTTAAAAATTATACTTATGAAATTTCGTATCAAAAGTTACCAAATTTGAAATATTTAATAAAATTTAAAAGTAACTATTCAATTAAAAATAAATAATAAACTTAATTACTTGATTTGAACCCAATGAGACACTATTCAAGTGGATACCAAAACCAAAAGTACCCCTTGAAACATGCCTCAAATAGTTAATAGACCAATGAGTAACCCAAACATGACATATATACTAGAATTAAAAAAAAACATTCCCCAATATCCTTGCAATAATGAACAAAAATATTCATTAATATGGGAAAATTTATAACAAAATATAAATTTATGTGCATATTGAAGGGTTTTTTAGAGTCTAATTACAATTACAAAATCAATAAGTAGCTATTTTAACAATTTTTGAGGATATATGATGAACGGGAATATGAAACAATTAATAATATACTAAAATGAAGTACCACTGTAAATAAGTGTACTGTACACTGAAGAGAATACACTACATCTAAAAACCCCATCACATGGGTTTGATAAAGATGACCGAGTGGAAAAATAATCCCACTTCAATGGTGTATCCAAAATCATAACCTAATCTCACCTCTCATGGGAGGGATCCATTATTCCATTCAAATTGTGCTAGAAAATCATATGAAAATATGGAAGATGAATTGTGGAACAAGTCTTGTGGGGTTTTGACTAATCATGATGATCTCATATCCACCACACGCTCCCATCACATCTCATTTGGTATAATTTAATGAAATTTTACTTGGTGTAGATAGGTCATTTGGGGAGCATCTGATTCAATAATGGGCTGTAGTGAGAATTATCTCTGGGGAAATATTAAATAGGTAATTAAGGATTATCCTTAATTACTCTTTCAAGTATTCCTGAATTGAAACACATTAATAAATTCCATGGATTATTAATGAATATATGAATTCATTATATGCATTAACTACCTAAATGTTTCATCTCATGAAATAGTTTGTGTAAATTATAGCTTATATGGAGAATAGTTTGGGTGTTTAGAACACAGAAAATAATATACCCAATGCATGAAAATCACAATTTACCAAAAAGTCGATATAAAACCCATAAATATATTATATATAAATATGGACTCTGGGTATGTCTCCGTTAATCTATGAGACTCATTAAAGCCTAATAGACTTTGTTCCATTTCACCACATGTTGCATCATATACAATAACATGTGAAAACACATCTAAAATGGATTTGGATATTTTCTAAAACACTTTTTGAAATCTATTATCTACTTTAACTTGTATCAAATAATATTTAATACATTTTGAATATCCGTCCATAATTTTTTTATTAACTATAGAACAATTTCAGTATATCTTTTTGATTCAAAATCATTCCCCATTAGGTCAACCACTAAGTGTGACACCACAAGACTTTATAGCTTTGAAGAAATTACAATTAACTGGATCTATATATGTATGCTAAGATAAGACTCTAGAAAAGCATCAATTTCGCTTAAACTATAAAGGGATCTAGAAATACCTCCATCAAAAACATATATCACTATAACTATGTGCACTAGTTGGCATCATTTTCAAATGTGAAATCTCATATTTTCCATTTTTCCAAGACATTGAGTAACAGTGAGACAAAAAATGTATATATCCCATGAAACCGACTCATATTTTCTTAATTATTAGAGTACAGACAAATATGATCGATGAATACAACACATGTCATTCATAGTTATGTATAAGCAAATCACATCTCCCTTAACCGGAAAGATACATATTATCTCAGTATAGATTCATGCTCCTAAAATCAACCTCAATTGAGGGACATGATTAAATTCTCATCAGGTGAGAGGAAAATCCCATCTTAGTTAAGCTCCAATAGATGACATGATCAACAACATACCCAAAGACCACTGTATTAGCTAAATCAATATTTAAAGTTGTTTAATTATGGTATGAATGTATAAAGGTTCTCACGCTAGGTATCTCAACAACCTCAAGTAGCATGGGATCAAATATGATATTTTCACCCCTAGTATACCTAATATATAAATATATATATAACACTCAATGTGGCATACATAGTAGGTCATTCAGTGCACACAAATAATCATATTCTTAATTTTATACCTTATGAGAATAATCTGTATCTCTATACAAGAATCATATTCACACCAAGAATAACATTTCATCATAGCCTATAGTATTCCCTAATAATGATCAGTTAGGGATAAACTCAAAGTCAAACTTTGAGAGGTCGATTATGATTTCTGTTCATGAAATGTATATCTATATATAAATTTATGTATCCAATATGAATTAATGATGAAATTGATTTTTTCTTTAATATGTAAAATATTTATATTCTTAAACTCTTTAATAATATCTAGAAAATTCAACATAACCACAAGTTTATCACATCATATATGATAAGTTTCTATATCAGCCTCATGTATGCTACACTACCGGTTTTTTAACTCTTTACATTATATATAATTTTAGTTAGGTCTCTATGTGCCTATCTGATAAACCCCGCCCACTAAAAGATTTAAAAATAAATATCTATGAAGTAGTTCAGTTTGAATAATGACAAGATTTAGGAATCACATTCATAATAGTCCATCTTCTTGAACATATTCAAACTTCTTAACATTACAACATAAAATGTTTCATGGTTATCTTTTGTTGTCTTCTTGGAGAGCATTATAAGTTCATAATAATCATTCTTTGAACCTTATTCCATTAGAATATTTCCCAAATATAATCTAACTTCTTAAATTAGTTTTCTTGGTCCTCCAAAACTCTTTTGGGATAAAGTGAAAAACACTTTATCTTAAGATTGATGTAATCCTTTATTTGTAAACATAGAACTTCTATAAGTAAAAAATACTCCAACTAGACTTTTAGACATTATATTCTCTTCATAATATCTTTCTAGGATATAAAAATCCTTTCATGTTATGAAATAACATTTAGTTCTGTTTTCTAGGAATATAAATCAAATAAACTATTATTTTCATATAATATGTGGTATTTTGTGTTTTTGGAATATTTTTTTATTTAAAAATAATACTCTATTAAAATATATCACTAATGGGTGGTAGAAAGACATTCCCTCTTATTTTAACAAATATTTTTATAAACACTTTATCCTAGATAAACAATTTTATAAATATATTCTTCTCAAAATATGTTGAAAAAATTAACTAATTATAAACCATTGGTATACAATTAATCATTTCATAATTGTTCACAATATATCTTTGTAATATTACAACTTATATTATAACATAAGGTAAATAAGAACAAGATTCACATCATTTACTTAGATTAATTTGAGCATAATAATCATTATTTACATTCAAATCCTTGATGTAGTAACTATTTACTTTATCCCATGAATATAAACAACAAGATCGACTAATTCAACCTTTTATTTTTAACTCCCTTTTTTATTTACAACATGTTATGAAATATATATTCATTGTTAAATAACATTCGAAATTGATTAATTTATTTATATATCATCCATACCTGACATGGAAATAACATTGATCTTTAAAAAATCCTCCAGGAATATTTTGGATAATACAGTCAAATTAAATTATTATTATTCATTCCCAACAACCCTAGGTTTTAATTACATTTATTGGATACTTAAAGAAACATTGTTGAACTTTTTGATCAAATTTTCATCATCCAGTTTGAAATTTTACCTACGTTCACTATCAATATAGTAAATTAGATCATATAATTTATATAAACTCTTCATATATATTCTTAACACTTCGATAATATTGAGTAAACATTATTTATAATCAATCATACTTTCAAAACATTTTCCTAGATGAAAATATGATAAATTATTTAACAAAAACTACCCATTTTTACTATCTCTTTAAATTATGTTACAAAATTGAAAATAAATCATGTGTATTAAAAATAATCATCTCATTTCATTTTAAAAAATATTGGTTACATTATCTTATCAAGATATAAATGATATAAAATACACAAATTATGCTGATTTTATCCAATCTTAATGTATTTGAGTGATCAATCAAAAATATAATATGCCCCATTGCATGGAAACAAAATTAAAGATCCAAACATCAATTAATTTATATTTTCTAACATCTATATATTTACAAAACTTATAAATTATACAATCAATATCATATATCTATCAGAACAATATAAATAAAATCTACAAATAATTAAACTTTAAGGATGCCATTAGTCTCATCAAGTCATCAATATATATAATCACATTGAATATAATTTTATATACCCAATCATATCAAGTATATGTAACAAATATTGGCATACACAATAATATTGAGTACAAGAGTGAATACTAAGATTCCTTTGGTCATTTGGAATATAATTCCTTTGAAACATTAAATGAATCACTTTATGCTTCCATAGGAATCCTAATTCACTCACTAAACAATTTAAACACTTGGTTACTGAGGAAGAAATTTTTATAACACATGGAATAACTCAAGATATCTTTTCTTAAATTACCAATTTTTCTTAAAAAAATTTCTTAACCTACTGATCTTTGGAGTATCTTACTTTAATATTCTCTTTTTATGGATTAATAAAAAGTTTATATTGATGATGATAATGATATTTATCTAAAATAGAAGATTTTATCATATGAATATCATGTTTTATTAACCATTTAATAAGGAACTTTTTAAAATGGCCACCCACTAAAATGATGACCCCCTTTAAATGTCTTTCATATAAATTAGTGGGCCAAGATCTATATTTTACTAATCTCTATAACACATTAAAATTTCTCCCGTTGTTTAGATATTTAGTTAGGGAACCATACCAATCATATCATATATGAATCTTTTATAGTTGAGCATAAACATTTGTGTCAATACATATTATAGATAAACTCAAATCTATTCATTTGGATAGCTTATACTATTAGGGTTTTTGACTAGTGTAACCAAAGAAAATGCCAAAAAACAAGATAAACAATCGACAATCCAAGGGCAACCAACTTTAAAATTACCTACAAAATAGAAAATTTTGGACTAACTTGTTACTTTCATACCTTACACAAGATAAACCTGGGAACCCATATTTATAATGACCTACCCAGTTGGATGATTGAGGTCTTGAAAAGTTACACTTTTTAAAGAATATCACACTTAGTATTTCAAGGGGATTTTAATATCACCATAATATCTCATTTTATACCCTTTTATATATGGATGATTATATTAATTTTAGTTCTGAATCTTATTACTTAAAATAATTACATATGTTCAAAATATATTTCTATGTAACTCTTTACAAAACACACATCTTTGGGTTAGTAACCCATAAAATGATGTAATACTTATTCATACTTATCCAGATTCTTCATACGAATAAGGTACATAAATAATTCATGTAATGGAAACAGGTTATATGTGATTTAAAATATTAAATTGAGTAAAATCTAAGTGACCGATAACTAAACATAATCACCAGCCTAGATAACACATAAGCCTCATGGTTGGAAGGAATTTTGACATAAATTCCCTCTACCTAGGGACACATTACTCGTGATAGAAAATAATTCATCTTAAATCTAACACCCAATATTCACAAACTATATTCAATAACTAAATTCAAGTTCATAACTTCAGTTAGAAAATGTGTTGAATGTATTTAAAAACTCACTTCATTATAGAGTGACCCTTAAAATGAAAATACAATGCTTTATCTAAGAATCAACATAATATTTTAAAATAAATTTAATATCATTCATCAAATAAAAATTAAATAAATATGAATATGGTTAGGAATAAAATTTAAATAAATTAACAATTCATATATTTAAACATGAGATAAACATCCATGAAAAATTCAAAAATATAATCTAATTATAAACTATTTTATAATTTTCAGCTTTAAAATTATATTTTTTCCATAATTTGGAATACTAATGTTTTATATTAATTATAATATGAACTATTTCAATCTAATGGAAATTCACCATATACCAATAATTTTAAACAGCTGGTATAGCCCTTAGAATCATTGGTATAAGCTATACCAATAGTTCCTTAAACTGTTGGTTTATCAGGTGTGGGTATATCCCAATAAAAACCATTTTATGGAAACCATTTATACAGGTCATCTGGATTTACTATATAACAATCAGTTTTTTTATAATTTCTCTTTACCCTATACTAATGGTTTTTTTGAAACCGTTGGAATAGGATGATGACTGGATGTAGCTTATACCAATAGTTTTATTAAACCATTGGTATATGACAATAATTTTTTATAAGAATAAGCTAATGGTTTTGAAAACAATTAGTATTACCTTAATTATCAATTCTAGAAATAAGTACCTCCCATGTCAGCCAACAACACCTTCTTTACTTTACCAAAATCACCACACACCCATACCCCAAAGCAAGTAGAAGAAAATATAAAAAATTTGAAATACAAATTAATACATGGAACTAGTTCTAATACACAACACATATATTATATCACATTCAACCATAAATAATCATTATGAGAGTTAATATTAACAAACATATGAAGTAAATTTCAATTTGGTAAGATCACTACATGGTATTAATATATTGGGTGTTGTTTTTACAAAAACCCTTCCCTTTATTACAAATTTAAACATGATTTATTAAATAAACTTTAACTTAATAAAACTCATAAGATCAAGAGGTATAGTGTCTTTGGAGATTATTATCATTAAATAACAATTTAAAACATGAAATACTCGTATTTATTTAAAACTTTATTTACAATACCACAACATTCTTTCGTACTTAGCATTGCATGGGATAACCTAATGACATAGATAAGAAAAGGGGGAGATATTGATCCAATTAAGTAAGTAAACAAGGAATAACATGAAGAGTACAATACATGTTATGAAATAGGCATATCAATGGAGCATATGAGAAACATGAACAGAAAGGCATTACATAACATCATTATCAAAACATGGAATTGTGGAAAAAACAAAAAACATTGAATCATTAACACCAAGTAATAAGGTAAACGCATATCCCTACATGGTGGGAAAAAGTAAAATAAAGGAATCAGGTTGACTTATATCCCAACAAGACGTATCATGATACTAAACATTACGTAATGTATTAGATCACTGTTAGCGTGCACCCTTCATCATCATTCTAGTATCATGCTTAAGTGTTCCACATAGATCCCATACCATGGATTCATTAAAATTAATAATTTATTCCACAATAAAAGAATGTGGAATACATACATGGAAAATTATATGTTCATAAAGGTGAATACCCTTGATAGAGGAATGGGTTTGGTATTCACTATATGAGGATTTTGGAATGGGAAATCGTGGTGCAACTTCGGAAGCATAACGACATCATATGAAATTCATAAATTTGGTTGATGAGATAAAATGGGTATATCATTATTTATACAAGGTATCAATAGTAAGGGGATCATGGAACATAATATACCAACATATAAAATGGAATTTAGATGCATAATATAAAATAAATTCATAAAAGGAAATGGGAAGAGAGAAATTCGTTATAGAATTTCTGTATAGAAACATGTGGGATTGAAATATCATATGAGGATTAATTGGAGTGAAGGAAATATCCGATAATGTATACATAAAATGGAAGATAATGATGTATGGAAGATTATATCCCAAATTAAGAAAATGGAAATTAAAGGGCTTGACATAAAAGAGGTTCTTGAAGGAAAAAATAGAGAGGGAGATCCCTTACTTGGATGTGTGATCCCAAAGGATTGGAAGAGGACTCATAAGAGCATAGGGGAACCATGGGAGGAATCTAGGGAGTAGGGGGAAGAGGTTGGTCGAGCTTTAAATAGCTTCAGTAAAAAGTAATGGTTTATTGGGTGGGTTTATATAGGAAAGTTGGGGGAATTATTTATTATTTTTGTTTGGGACCCTATACACTAAAATATTAAAAATAACAAACCATATCATGGTTTTTTCCATGGTTTCTAGAAATGGGTAGCGATATATATGATTTTAAAAGGTTAAGGGACAAATATATTAAAATATTTCCCTTTATTATGTGGAGTTCTATCACACTTTCATGGAAATTATTTTAAAATCTTAAAGTATTTTATATTTCTTTGAGGATTCACTAAGGCTTTATAAAATAAATCAAATAAACCTAAAATTATATTTTTATCAAGGAAAAAAATTATTTTTCTGAAGAATCCCTACATAGTATTTTATTATATCAATATTTGTTCATTTTTTAGGTCATAAAACACATTATATATTTATACGATGTTTATTTTTTACCCCAAAATTTGACTGTCTTCGAAAATTATTTAAAATTAACCATTGGATAATTTTGATATCATGATTCCAAAAATAATATTCATTTTATCTAAATAATATTCTAAATAAGTGAATTTTATCTTTTAAAATAAAAAATTATATTTATTGAAAATTGATGGGTTTCGATAAAAACAGTTTTCAAACGTTAATAATAATTAATATTTACCTCATAAAAATTATACAATAATTTATATTTAATAAAATTTATTTAATAATAATAAAATTTTATTAAAATTTTATTTAAATAAAAAATCCATCAATTTGTCAAAATATATTTCTTAAATAAATTTGAATATTAACCAAAAAAACTATTTGTGCTTTAAAAATCATTTACAAAGTAACAATAGTAGAATGAAAGTACATTAAATATTCTATACAAAAATAATGCACATAAACATAATGATATGGTATTGTTACATATCCATTTATTATAGTAGAGTATTCCCTACGAGTATGGGGTACGACGGTGGGGCTTTAATGGGGTCATTCGATGAACATAGTTTGGGTCGTAATCTCGATGAGCTTGAAATTCTCCCATAAACGGTTTTGGTCATGCTAAAGTTGTTAGATCTCAGTTTGGACTTAGCCTAGTCCAATTACCAAAAAAGAAATCTCCCTCAGAATCTCTGATAAATGGGCTTCATAGTGTTCTATCTTACTTGTTGAGGTCATAACTTCCATTTTCCATGTCAAAAGGATTTGTTAAAACCAAACATTTATACTAGTTACGTGATCACTATTAAATGGATCTATTATCAATGGTAATGATATTTAATGGTAATTTAAATCCAATAAGATATAATAAAAAAGGAGTACATGTGTTTTAAATATCTGTAAGACATTTAATTAGATGAAATGGAATTTTAATCATAATAGTTTGGGTCATTAAAACCTTCTCCCCATAAGAAATTTCACCGAGAAAATTTCCTTATCTTTAACTAAAATAGATGAGGGTTGCTCTGCTGCATCACTTCCTACAGTTCCCTCATTACTTCTTTAAACTTGTGGTTTCTCTACATAACATTGATGAGGTACATTGTATTATTTGGTAGATATTTGTTTCTATGATCTATGATATTAACTGGATTCTCTTCATAGGTGAGGTCATTCTCCAGTAGCGCCACCTCTGGATTGAGTACATGTGATGGGTCTGGTATGTACTTCCTTAAGAGTGATACATTGAATACATCATGTACTAGAGACTAGTTTAGTGGGAGTTCTAGTTAATAGGACACTACTCTGATGTGATCATGGATCTCAAAAAGGCTTATGTACCTTGGAATAAGCTTTCCATTCTTCCAAAATATCTCAACTCTATTCCATAGATATATGTAGAAGAATAAGATGCCACCAACATCAAACTCTAGGTCTCATTGATGATTGTTAGCATAGCTCTTTTGTCTACTCTGATAAGCATTGCTGTTCTGTTGGATGGTATGAACATTCTCCACCATTTCTTCAACCATTTCTAAAACTAGAAGTTTTTGTTCCCCAACATCATCCAAACATATCGGTGTTCTTCACCTCTTCCCATAAAGGGCTTCATAAAGAGATATTTGGATGTTTGAGTGGAAATTGTTGTTATAAGAGAACTCCACCAAAGGAAGATTGTGGTCCCATCTACCTTTGAAGTCCATGGAAAAATCCCTCAACATGTTCTCAAGTGTGTTGATAGTCCACTCAGATCATCCATTAGTTTGATGGTGATAGTCCATGCTAAAGTTCAACTCATTGTTCAGAGCTTATTGGAGACACTTTAAGAATATAGAAGTGAATCTTAGATCTTGATTGGACATAATCGATAATGGTACTCCATGCAGCCTTACCACTGCTTGGATGTATATCCATATTAGTTGATTCAATGAGAATTCCTCTCAAATTTAATTAAATTATGCAGTCTTTGTAAGATGATCCATAACAACCCAGATAACATTGTTTCCTTTAGATGTCTTCATATGTCTAATGAAAACGTCCATGTTGATGTTCTTCTATTTCCTTGTTGGTATCAGTAATGTTTTTATCATCCCCTTAGAATTATTCCTCTCAGTATTCACTTGCTAACATACCAAGAAATTTAATATATATTTAGTGATCTCCTTCTTCATGTAATCCTTGGAAATGTGCTCCTCAAGATCTCAATAAAACTCCATGTTTCCTGGGTGAATGGAGAAATATAAACTATGTGAATCATCCAAAAGATATTTCTTTAACTATGAATTTTATGGAACACATTTTCTTGACCAAAATCTCACAATTCCTTCTTCATTAACACTAAACTCTGAGTATTTCCTTTTTCTAATAGTTTCCAATTTCTTCTAAATTCCGACATCATCTTTTTGAGCATCCATTAAAATTACCAAAATATATAGTTGAGAGGTCATTTTTTGAAAGGATTGATGATTTTCCCCTATTTATGATCCTCATTTCCATATTCATCAAATCTAAGAAGATTAGATCCTTTTCAATTATATTCAATGATAGAATTGATGTGTCCTTTCAAATTAGTACATCTCCCACCTTGTTCGCTCTCACAAGGTGGTAATGGATTGAGAAGTCATAATCCTTGATGAGATATAAACATCTTCATTGGAACATATTCAACTCTTTCTATGTGAATATATATTTTAGACTTTTGTGATCAGTATATATTTCACACTTCTCCCCAAAGAGTTTATAACTTCATATTTTCGATGAAAAGATCACCCTTTCCAAATCCATATCATGTGTGAGATAGTTTTTCTCATAAATTTTCAACTACCTTGAGGCATAGGCAAATAATTTCTCATTATGCATCAACACACAACCCATTACTTTTTTTGAAGGTTTGCTGAACTTTATGAAAAGCTTCCCACTTGTGGGTATTGTGAGAATAGGGGTAGTGATAAGCCTCTTCTTCAACTCCAAGAATCTTTTTCCACATTCATAATTACAAGGAAATTGGACTCCCTTCCGAGTTATCTCAGTAAGAGGGTTTCAAAATCATGAGAAATTCCTTATAAATCTGCGATAATATCCAACAAACCCCAAGAATATACAGATATCCATCATAGATGTCTGCCTCAACAATCCCTCAATTCCTTTTGTTTTGGAAGGATCCATAGATATCCCATTGCTTGTGATGATATTACTTTATAATGAGACTTCCTCAACCGAAATAACAATTTATATACTTTTTTATAGATTTTATCCTTTCGCAAGGTCTCTAGTATAGTTCTCCGATGTTCCTCATGCTCCTCCTTGGTTTTGAGTATATTAGAATATCGTCTGTAAATACTACCATAAATTTTTCGAGGTAATATCTATAGACTATATTAATCAAGACCAGGAATATTTCTAGATAAATAGTGAGAATTAAATCAATTACTATGAATTCATAGTGCTAATAAATTTTACAAAAAGAATTCATGGGGATATCCTCCTTGTTCACCATTACTTGGTAATATCCTGACCACAGATCCACCTTGGAGAAGTATTGTGCTCCCCGTAGCTAATCTAACATGTCATCAATTCGTGGAAAATGATACTTGTTCTTTATAGTGATTATTTGAGCTCACAGTAATCAATGGAAAGGCACATTGAATCATCCTTCTTCTTGAAAAATAGGAGTGGTTCACCCCTGGTGAAACACTTGGGCATATCAACCCTTTATCCATATTCACCCGTAGTTTCTTATTTAGCTCCTCCGGCTCCACAATATAAATTATATACATATTCTTGGATATTTTTAATTCCCCAGGTATAAGATAAATCGAGAATTCAACATCTCTTCTATGAGGAGGACTAAAAAATTCCCCATGAAACCCATCAAAAAATTCCCACATAATAGGCATGTCTTCGAGGATGGATCCTTCCATAGACCTGAACATGTGAGCAAGATATGCATGATCATTGGGGTGTAATATCCATGATTGAGATGATGGTTCTAATGAAGATTCATCCTCCTCCTTGAACTTGTATAGATTTAAGAGTGGATTCACTATATACAGTGTGATTTACCTCTCATAGAAATTTATGATAGACCTATATAGGGAAAGATAAACCATACCATGAATTACATAAAATTCCACCAAGGGAAGTATGATGAGGTCCCCCAGGAAGTTCAAACCATAAATTTTGATAGGGGAGGAGTTATATTTACAGGATGCAACAATTTCCCCATTTTCCATTTTCACAGACATCTATACTTCCATTATTTGTGGTAATGTTTGGATTGTTATACTAAACCTTTAGGATATAAAATAATATGTAGAACTATGAAATATAAAACTACCTTTCTCCAATGGATTTAATGCCTTCATTTTTTTATTGATTTTTAAAAATACACCTTTCAATGGATGAGGTGGAACCCTTACAAGGCCTGTAGGTGTAAGCATTATTTATCCCATTGGACTTATAATAATTCAATAACCGTAGGATTCAAACATAATATACATCCCAGAATAAATAATTAGAACTACTAACCCCTAGCATCTTCATCGGGATATTAGCTCTCCACCCTCGCATGGCTGTTTTTCTAGGCTTTTCCGTGCATATACAATCATGTCCCGATGGCAGGTGCCATACCCTCTCATTCATACAATCCGGTTAGCTTCTGGTATGGTTAAAGATCTTTTCCCCTCCTCTTTTTGTAGCATGTTCTTTGTAGGTTATATAGTTTTCATCTACACTTAATGTGGGACAAAGGCTTTAAGGTGGCCTGAAGGCCTTACTGACCTGGAGTCCTGGGTGGCCAAAGGCCTTATAGGACTCGGAAACCAAATCGGTGGCCCGAAGGCCCAAACGGGGGAATAGTCCCAGCTGCTACAGTACCAAACAGTACCTGCTATAGTTCCCACTATAGTACCTAGTACAGTACTACTACAAATACCCACTATAGTACCACTATAATTCCTGCTACAGTACTTGCTACAATACCGTGGAAATTATGACTCTGTAATAATTTGATCCCAGGTCGCCTGGATGCACTTAAGGATTCCTCACTAACCGGGCGGAGTATCATAAAGTATGAACGCATAAAGTGAAATCAAATTAAATTAAATGGATAACATATAAATTACATTTATCTCTTTAAATTATGAATTTTTAGGCTTTGATCTATGTTATCAATGATCTAGTTCCTAAGATATATTCATATGGGATTTTTTTCTTTAATAATGGTTCATAAAAAGCTTATGAATTTACCAAATCTTATCCATTGGGAGTGTCAAACCAAGAGTGCAGTAAGCTCTGTTGTCCTGCACCAGTTCTCGTTCGAGTCTAGATCAAAGCGGTGTTTTCAGGGTTTACCCATAAATACATCTGTTTTAGTGCCACCACTACTTATTCATATCCAAACATGGTTGTTTTTTCTTGATAAGCCACTTAATCTATACACACATAAATATAGGTATTATTTTCTTATACATAGTCTTACCTCTAAGTATTGCACTAGAGTTTTATAATCCTAATCCCAAAATAACTAAACATTTTCTTTTCATACAAAATAAACCTGCTCTTCATTTCAAATTTAAACATGATTTATTACATATAATTGAACTTAATACAACAAAAAAATCGATAGGTCTTGTGTATTTGGGGATTAAGAACATTTCATAACAACATAAAACATTAAATACACATCTTTATTGAAAACTGCTTTTACAAGACCACAACATTCCTTTGTACTTAGCATTGAATGGGATAATATGAGGACATAGATAAGAAAAGGGTGATCTAAAGAGCTCAGTAAGGGAGTAAACAAGGAATAACATGAATTATACAATAGATGTTAGGGAATAGGCATATCAATGGATCAAAAGAGAAACATTAACATAAATTCATGATGTTACATGATTTTCATAACATGGAAATGTGGAGAATACTTAAAACACTACATCATTAAAATAAAAGAATTGGGTAAACCCATGTCACAACATGGTAGAAAAAAATAATATAAAATAATTAGGTAAGCCCCTATACCAACATCATGTATCATGATACTAAACATTACCCTATGAATTAGAGCACAATCAGGGCACACACTTCACCATCATTTCAATCTCAAGCTTAAGTGTGCCACATAGATCATATAACATCGATCCATTCAACATAATAATTTATTCCATGATCAAGGAATGTAGAGTAAATGTATTTAATTCCTCAAACAACAAGAATATGTTCATAAAGGTGAAAACCCTTGATAGAGGAATGGGTATGGTATTCACTACACAATGATTTTAGAATGGGAATTTGTGGTGCAATCTCAGCAACATAATGATGTCACATAGAAATTCATAAACATGGCTGTTGAGAGAGAAAGGGGTATCTCATTATTTATAGATATGATGAATAGTAATGGGATCATGGAACATAATATCCGAACATGTTAAATTGAATTTAGATGCATGATATAAAATAAATTCATAAATGGAAATGGGAAGAGTGAAATCTGTTACCAAATTTTTGTATAGAAACGGGTGGGTTTAAAATATCATACGAGGATTAATGGTAGTGAAAGGAAGATACCATAATGTAAAAATAAAATTTAAAGTAAGGGGGTATGGAAGAACATAACCCAAATCATGAAAATGAAATTTAAAAGGCATGACAGGAAAGAGGTGCGTGAAGAAAAAGGAGAGAGGGGGATACATTACTTGGCTGAGTGATCCCAAAGGCTTGGGAGAGGATTCTTGGGATCTTTGGGGTACCTTGGGAGGACTCTAGGGATTAGGTGGTAGATGGTGGTTGATTAGTGAGGAGTAATGGGTTCTTGGGTGGGTTTATATAGGAAAGGCTGGGGGATTATTTTATTATTTTGGTTTTGGTCCCTACACACTCAAATATTAAAAACGAAAAACCATACAATGGTTTTTGCCCATGGTTTCTAAAACGTGGATTGGTATAAATTATATTAAATGGATAAGGGATGAAGATATTAAAATTTTTCCCTTGCTTATGTGGAGGTGAGTTACACTTTCAAGGAAATTATTTTAAAATCATAAAACTTGTTTAATGTCTTGGGGGATTCACTAAGGCTTTATAAAATAAATAAAATAAACCTAAAATTATATTATTTTAAATAAAAAATATATTTGGCCTAATACACACCTTATATTATTTTATTACATCACTATTGGGTCATTCATTATGTTATAAAACACATAATGTATTTATACAGTATATATTTTTTACCCAAATATTCGACTGCCTCAGAAAATTATGAAAAATTCAACATTAGATAAATTCAAAATCTTGATTCCAAAAATAATATTCATTTTTATATAAAAAATTTTCTAAATATGTGAATTTTCACTTTTAATGTGAAAAATGACATTTATTGAAAATTGATGGGTTTTAATAAAAATAGTTTTCAAACCACAATAAAAATTACAATTGACTTCAAAAAAAATATATGATCATTTATATTTATAAATTTAACATAATAATAATATTTTCATAAAATATTATTTAATTAAAATATTTATTAATTAATCGAAATATATTTCTTAGATAAATTTGAATATGAACCAAAAAATACTCTTTGTGTTTTAAAAACCATTTACATAGTAACAATAATAGAATGAATGTATATTAATTATTCAATTGAATAATAATGCACATAATCATAACACTGTGGTCTTTTTTACATATCCCTTTATTACACCAGAATATTCCTTAAGACTAAGGTTTTTGATGATGGAGCTTTCATGGGGTTGTTCAGTGAACATGGTTTGTGTCGTGATCTCTATGTGCTATAAATTAACCCATAAATAGTTTCTAACATGCTTTAGTTATTGGATATCATCTTGGGCTTGGTCTAGGGAAAATACAAAAAATTATATCTCCCTTATAATAACTGATAAATGGGCCTCATTGGATATGATCCTACTAGTTGAGGGCATTACTTCCTTTGTTTGTGTCAAAAGGATTTGTTAAAACCCTATATTTAGACTATTTATGAGATCACTATTAAATTACTATATTATAAATGGTAAGAATACATAATGGTAATTTAAATTCAATTATATATAATAAAAAAGGAGTGCATCTATTTTCTATATCCATTATACATTTAATTAAAAGAAAAAGAATTTTATTCATAATAGTTTGGGTCATTATAGTTTTTATATCCACTACATGAACACAAGTACATTGTATATATTGGGTTAAAGAAATTTGATAAATATAGATAAATTAAAATTATTGATCCTAGATGTGGATATAAGATTTAGAAATTTGGAAGATTAAATAAATCCTTATAATAGATACCCACATGTCATTAGTGATCTCCCATATGTTCGAGATGTGTTTTTGTATTTGGTGATTCTTTTATGTCATTTCAAATCATATTATATAGGATTCTATTTTTATTTTAGTTCATACTTCATGCATGTTATGGTGAAATTTTATGTGTGATAGTCGATGATATGATTTTTTAGAGGTGGTGCCTCCTGAAATTTTGTAAATACATAAATGATGGTTTTTGTCCCATTGCTATGTGGAGGAAGGATTAAAAAATTTACATACCCAAATTCTAGGACATGAAAAATTTATATCTGAGTGTTAGAATGGATTGGAAGGTATGAAAATTTATGTATTAATTGGGGTAGCCTATACTATGTTTTGCTAAGGATGTCCTTTATATGATGACACTATAGGGGTCATTACTAAGGATGTGGCTGTCGATATATTACTAAGAATGATTTATATTTTTGAAACATGATTTGTACCATAGTGAGTAAACTAGGTTTATATTGGAGGGATGTATGAATCATATACATAAAAGTCATGAGTTTATGGTCTTTTTTGACATTATGATTTAATGATTGGTATTATTGAATCTATGGATAGTCTTTTTTGGTTAGGCTGGCAAGAAATTTAAGGAAATTCACATCAGTTACTATGATCTCATGATCAAGATGTTCTCTTGGATATAGTGGGTAGGGATTTCCTAAATTAGGACAATGAAATTTCAAATTCTTTATGGGAGATTAAATCAACATAATTTTTTATGTTGTATAAATAATTTCTTATTAGATTTTTTTTCATGTAATCCAAGATATAATATATTCTTTGAACGTTCTTCATATTTGAATGGATCCTATTTTTGTATAATGACAATGTATTAATTTTCCAAGTTAATTAAGAATAAATTGAAGAATTATTGTGGTGTGTAATATTCCCTACATATCAGGATTAGAGTTTGTTGGATTTATACATTTTTACATTAAAATAAAACTTTAATGGACTATGATATATAATTTTGATACCGTAATTTCAAATTTGGGAATTAATAATTTTAAGTGGAAAGGAGGGACATAATATTAAAAAAAATATAGGTGAATTCATGTATTGAGATATTGATTTTTTTATTATTGTGGGTGTGGTACTTGAGTTTGATAGACATGATGTGTTAAATAAATTTCCTAACTATGTCTGTTTAGGATCTATGTAAATTGTTTTGATCATAAGTGTGAAGAACAAATTTCATGATCAATTCATCTATAAAGATAAGTCATGGAAAATTTCCTATAAATATATAATTCATCTATAGTATAAGTTTATCTTTAAAAATATTCAATCTCTAATGTATTTAAATATATATGTTTTTGTGAAATGAATAGGGACTAACAATACCTCCAAATTCACCTAAGTTAGAGATGACAAGAAATCACTTGGGAGGAGAATTCTTAGTTAGGATGTATAAAAAATATACTATAATTATTATTTAGTTAATATATCGATGGGAGTTACTACCATTGGGACAAAGTAAAAGATTAATTATTATTTCAAATGATATTTCATTCATTCAATTCATATACTATTACCATCCATGGATTATGAGGTAAAATTAGTTATACATGGTTGAAAAGAGACCAAATATTAAAAATAAGAACATTCACTTTTATTACAGAATGTGACAATATATTCAGGGAGGTTTGGTTACTTTTACAAATCAATGTCAAGTAGATTTTATGTTTTATATTATTGTTCCTAAAATAACCACACATGATTTTCCCACTACTATGTTTGATGTTACATGGTTTTTTGAGTCTATAATATGGATATAAAAATCAATAAATTCTCATATAAGGCACACTTTTATATTTCTATGTTATTTCACAGTTGAGGAGAGATAAAAAATAATTAGATTTTACTATTTCTACTTAGATTTTTTGTCTTAAAATTAAAAATAATTAGAAAGAGTTAAAGATGAAATTGATTATTTCATTGTAAAAAAATATGAAAGATATAAAAATTAAGATAAAGGAAGGTAGTTTGTTTGGGAGAAGGTAACGCTATATCACGATCTTGTTAGTTTTACCTTTCAAAACAATAGATGGAATTATTTAACAACTATTCAACTAAATTATATCATACTTCAACTACATAATCTGAAACAAGAATAAGGATAATATATGTTTTTGTAACTCACATTATCATGTAATTTCTACATTGAATTTTTTAGGTATGCCTATCATCTATGAGTAAGAGATTAATATATTTTAACCATTTTATAGACACTGAAAAAGAAAATTTTAATCATGGGGATTGTAAATAATTTAATAGAAAGTTGATAGAATTTTGTTTATTCCACTTTTACCATCCTGTGTTGTGAAAGATTGTGAGTTCTAACATTTTTATGATGAAATGAATATATTTAAAGCTGTAGATTCTAGGAATGGGGCTAATATTACTATAAAATTTATAATTGAATGTTGTGAAGGTCTTAAACAAAACTATATTATAGGGATAAATGATTTATTGAGGAAAATTTATATGAAGAGTGATGAAATAAAGACTAATATGAAAAGATATGTATAAAATAATTCCTCAACTCATTTAAAAGGATTTAACAAATGAAATTATTGAAACCTGAGACCCCCTGAGAGTGGGTGTGATTTAGGGTGTCACAAAATTTATATTTTTACTCATTAATATTTTCTTTTAGTGTATTTCTCTTGAGTTAGTATGAAAATTAATTCAAAATGTTTTCATTTTCAAATGAATCCACATCACAAAACATGCACACATGATACAAGTAATCATGTACATACACCAAATTTATAAGGTTCTACCAAATGAGATACTCCAAGGACACATCCACGATGTTTTGGTGTTCTAAGAATTTAATACTACTCACTATATTCATTAAAAGGATTTAATAATGAATTTAAAACTATGCATAAGAACAATTCTTGTCCTCTAAACTGTATATTACTTGAGTGCGGGATAATTTAAATTTATATAAACCCGTATTTTCATAAGAGGATAATTCTAGAAATTGGAATTTATCTTTGTTGTTATTTTTCTTCTATCACCAGGTACAATAATCTTATGCCTTAACTAATTTCTCATGAGTCTTCTTCCTTAATAATTTCTAGATGTTGTAATTGACACTCCACTTGAGTATGTATTCCTATTCTATTTATATATAATCTTAGTATTTGATATGTACATGAATTTTTTTATTCTTCTTATTTTGGATATATCAATGTAGTTCATGATCTCTCCATTTGACTCGTTTTTTCACTAGATGTATATAATAGGTGCATTCCTCTATTCTTATTTCTTCTTTGAAAAACCTATATGAAAATTCAATAGCTATGTCCATTCTCCCCTATAACATTCCCAAATATTCCATTAATAGTATTTAAGATTGTACATTACACACCATGCATATCAAAAAACGGTGTATATCACATCACATACCTTCTTTTTTTCACGATCTTTGGATAGTTTCATGCTCAATGAAAATCTTATATTCAAATATATATCCTAAACAAACCACTTTGTATTTTTTATTTAAAATTGAAAACAGTTTTTTAACCTTACCTAAGATCTGGTTCTTTTGGAATGATTGTTTTTTCTACTTCATATATCTAATAATAAAATTGATCCATTAAATTAGTGATTATCCCTTTTTAAACTTTCCAAATAATTTAAATCATATTCTTCATTTTATGTCTCTATCATTATCAACTAATCTTTATTTTATATATTTTCCTAGATATTCCCCACTATTTTTCACCTAGGGGACAACCCATATACTTATGAGGATTACCATTATAGTTTATTGATTACCCTTATTGGTTTAACCTTATAGTATAAAGCATCAACCTACTAAAATGACGGGTTACCCTTACAATATAGTCATACACTTATGGTTTTCAATCATCTACCCTTATGTTTTTTCACTAAGGTACGCTTATAAAATTTAATTAAACTTATAAACTCTTTTTCCATTACACAAATTTTACCACATTAATGTTTACCTTTAAAATTTTATATAAATCTCAAGCTAATTACTATAATAATGTGAAGATACTTTTTAAAACTATGAATCTTCTTATCTCTTGAAAACATCCAAACACTCAACTATATCATATGATAATTCTATAAATAACCTCTTTCTTATGGTCTCTAGAACTAAAATATGATCATTTTCTTTCAATGTTATATTCATGTGAAGGGAATATTTTCAATAAAAGTATTTCATTATGAAAATTAATCTTCAACCTATCCAAAATACAGAACATATATTAAATAGATACTCATATAATTTTGAACACTAATAACATTCCATTATTTCATTTATTTTCTTGTTTCTAAATCACCATGATATATTAATTATTGAGGATATGTGACTATGAATTATTCTAATTGATCTAAGGTGTTAGAGTAATGAACTTGAATTGGGATTAATATAAAAAGGAACCTAATTTATATTATCATAAGGCCACAAGAAAAACCCCTAACCTGCTTCCAAAATATCTTCCCTTAGAAGATCAAAGTGAAAAATTATACTAGAACTAACCTTCACTGGTAAAATATAAGTGTGATCCAATAGACTAATAGGCATACACCCATCAAATCTATGAAGTGTATTTTATATTATTTACTAAGAATTATATTTCATAATAAAATGGGAAAATAAAAATTTTATATATTTCTTTATAAATGAAACAACAACACTTCAAGATTATATTAGAATAATTTTTTGAAGATTTTCATTAAAAGAAAACAATTTCTTGTAAAATGATTTTCATTAGCCAATACCTCTTGGATAAACTATCATTTTAAAGGCTCAGTTAAAATCCATTTAATGAACATTATTTTTTGGAATAAATATTCTAAAAGTCAAAATTGGATTCCACCTTTCTCACAATTTTCCAAAACATCTTGAAAACCAACCATTCTCTAAAAATAAGCTTGATGAAAAAACCATGTTTACAAACTCACACCCAATTAGAGTTTAAAAAACAAACTAAATCCCCATTTTCATTAAAAAAAATATATAACTCATTGGAGGAAAAAATTTTACATTTAAATCAGACCTTTAAAAAACATTATAAAAATATTTTTAAACAACATCAAAATCAAACTTACTCTTACCTTATTTTAAAACCTTTCACAATAACTTCTTAAAATTTTTAAAAAGTAAATCACCTGAATTAGGAAGAATAACACATCAAGACCCCACTATGTTATCTCAACTACGGTATAATAATAAGAAAGTGGGTACTAAGCCATAATCCATGAATCATGGGTATAATAAAAAAGGAAAATCCCATAAAACCATGTAAATAAAAACCATTTATTACACTATAATCCAAGATTACTAGTACTAATACATTTCTAGATCTATATTTTTTTAATTAAACTAAAAATAAAATATAATAAAACTACATGAGGTAAAAAATAGTTAATATATAAATAGGGAGTAACTGAATTCTTAAAATATTAAACCATTTAAAATCAAATTGATTATTCAATACATTAACAAATATAATGAAAACTAACCATTGTTCAATGAATATAGAATAATAATGTGATAAAAATATAGGTTAGTATTATATTCCTAAAGAAAAATGAAAATTAATCATTAAAGCAGATATTATCAATTTAGAACTCAAAAATTTTATATTAAAGAAAAATGGAATGAAAAACATTGAGGATAGATTAATGCAAATGGGGAAGAAAATAAACCACAACTCCTATGATTCTAGGCAAGAGTCATATGGGAGGAGAAGGAGGTCATGCACTAGATTTTGGGTTGAGGGATATACCAATTTTTTTTCCAAACCGTTGGTATACTAGAATTTAGATCAATGGTTTTAATAAACCATTTGTATAGCCAATTTGTGTGAAATTTTATACAAATGGTTCCAGAAAACTGTTGGTGTAACCTACACCAATACCAATGGTTTAATACAAAACACTTGTATATGAAATGTTTAAGGTTCCAACATACATTTTATAATTATTTATAAACATTTTATATACTACAATATTCACTTTATATTGTAAAAACATATTTAATAATTTTTAAAACAATTCTGGTTACCCTTGATGATAAGGGTATTATTGTGTAATGGTTAAGCCTTCTACCCTTATAAAATACATCTAAAGGACCTTTAATAATGTTAATACACTAATTTGAATTAAAAAACATAAATATAGTTTACTAAATAAATTTTATATAAATATTACCTTTATGCAGATCATTCTACATAAGGGTACTAAAATCTACATGAATTCTTTACGTAATGATATGTCTTGATTTACCTTTATGTGGTCTTATAGTACCACTGTGCAAGGGTAATACCTTCACCATAACTATTTTTTGTAATGGTAACAAAGTTATTACCCTTACAAATACCTTATTCATAAGGATATGATATTTATGAAAATTTTATTTTTTATGTTTAAGATACACCTAGTTACCATTACTTAATCCTTTTAAAAACACACCTACATTTATGTATCCCTTCATTTAAATGAAAGTTATGATGACTCTTATATAGGAAAATATATGTAAGGGTAGGGAGATATGACATATAAAAACATGACTCTGGGTAAGGTTAAGGTCGTGATTACTATTACATAGCCTAGATATATAAGGTTAAACCCTTTATTAAACCAAATTTCCAAGAAAAGAAACACTACATTGTTTTTCTAGTTTCCTATTCAGTTCATGAATGATTCCATATAACTAAACATGGATCCATATGATAACATTGGATGGTTTTTTATTGTCTAATAACAATCAGCATATTAAGAAAAATCTATTTAAACCCTTATCTGAGGATCTCCTTTGAAAAAAATTTGAAACTGTATATAAAATACAATAATAATGAAATATTATAAATAAGCATAAACCAACTTTATTAGTACCTAATTACTTGTTTTTATCAATTAAATAACTTTTCTTACCACATATTGATTATTCTTCCACTTTATTTTTCAATGTGATAATTTATTTTGAATATATCTCTTACTGAAAGGTTATAGTAGTTTCCCAATATGAACATATCTTTTAGGTTCTATGACATTATTCTTGAATCATGTATTATATGTGGATGATATTGACTATCTATACACATCAGATACATGCTATTAGGTGTAAGAGGCTTGAAAGGAATTGAGACACCTTCCTACGGTGTTCACCATTTGCAATCTTCAAGATATGAGGTTATGAGAAAATTATCTTCAATAGTATATCCACATTTGAATCTTTCATTGGATGTTCCTATATGTGGAAATGTGTATTGATCCTCAGGCATTAATATTATCATTAATGGTTATCATGACTCCCATACATTGATGTAATGATGAAAACCCTGACAGAATATGTTCGTGATGAAGTAAGATACGTTGTGTGTGTCCTGAGTGATTTAACATTAATGGATAATAAGATAAAGGATTTATCCCTTCTATATTATAATGTAAGTAGATGACTCTAGAACCTTACGGAATATAACTTATTGCATAAATCCATGGCTAAGGTGTTCAGTGGTTGAGTTCGTTTCTAAAAAGCATAAAAAAATAAATCAAGTATATAAGATAATGGAATAGTTATGCAACCTTATTAATTAGAGATATAATTATAAAAAAATTATATTACACGGTAAAAATTAATTGGAGGTTGGATGTTTTGGTGACATTAAATTCTTTCTCTATGGATTTCTTGGCATGTTGCAGGATGTTAACTATGGTCTTTAGGGAGTTCTACCTAATGTTACGGAGAAAGAGTCCTAGAGGGTCACATATGAAGATATTATCAACAAAAAATTTATACAATAATTATATCTTTATAATACCACCATGTTGTTTTCTTATATTAAATTGTCACATTTTTATGTTTTGGAATTATTTTGATCTTAATTGAAAAAATTGAATAATTTTGGATTTTAACAATTATATTTGTATTCTATATTTCATAAAAAACATTCAAAAAGTTGAATGAAAATGCGAAATTATTTTTTTAGGATTTCAGACATCTTGGGATACATTTCATTCAATATTACCCAAAGCTAAATCCATAATTTGATGGGAAAAAACCAGGTCACAATTTGGGCCTCTAAATATGTGCATACCTCTCGATAGTTTTAATGATGAGATAATATATCACAAAATAAAGGACCCAATAATCTCATATTTTACATGGAGATTTAAAATAAGTTGGGGGAAAACTTTCTCATCTATGAACAATTGATATTATACTATTATCAATGTCATAATTTCTTGGTAATTTGTAGTATTAGAATATGAAAAATAACATGTATATATTAATATTTACAATTAAATCATCAATAAATCCTTCATATTATGTCCAATCAAGATAATATTTTGTGGGTGAATGATGATAATATATGCGAATAACTATTTAGAATAAAACATTCCATAACCAAACCATTTAACTGGTATAAAATGTGTTAAATTATGGATTACATAATTGTAGATGAAACGTTTACCATCCTTTTTATAAATATTATCACCTCCCCTCCCATTGGAAAGGATAGCCATTTTCAATGTAAAAGGTGGAGTTTTATTTATGTAATAGTTCTTATTATTTTTAATATATATTATTTTACACTTATTCTTCATTCCTCCCATTCCCATATTTTTATGTGTTTCTCCAGCCTTATTCCCATCTCAATTCCAGTAAAAATGGATAACTAACATCAGCATTTGTTTGAGGGAGGGAATGATGTTTTGATTGAGTTTTAAGTTCATTAATTATTTATATTTATTCAATTTTAAAAATTTAAATGATGGTTAAATTTATAATTGTGAGTAGTCTCCCCATTTTCTCAATTATCTAAATTCTTTTTCTCATTTCTCATTTTCCTTCCCTTCACTATTTTTATTATGAATAAGTTAGATCATGGCATGAGTAGTGATGATGTAAAAAGGGGTCTCATATCCAATGTTCATAAGAATAATTACTCCAATGAATGTCTCTATATCGGGTAATCACATTTGAAATGAGAGGGCGAGGTGTGAAATATGTTAATCACCTCATTGGATTGATTATTGTGAACCATTTTGAATAGTGATTTCAGTCATCACATCCTCCAATGAATAATTACCTTCCATATTTATTTTTATTTTTATTTTTTATTTAATTGAATATAAATATATATATATGATTAGATTGTTATTTCATGAATTTAAAACACCACCCCATTTATATTAGTATGATAGTTTTATATTAGTAAGATTTCACTACACTAAAAATAAAAGATTTAGTGCGTGTTAGAGGACTCTTTGAGATTGACCCTAGGTTGTGTGAATATGGTATATTATTAGGAAAATAAGAAATCAATTTACTGAGCAACTTTGAAAAATAACTATGTACCAATTTTTCAATGTTTCTAGGGGGTCTCAGAGCTCACACACATTGTTTTTTATAAAACATATCTAGAAAATCAAAAATTTCCAGCACTAAAAAGAGTGATTCATTACTTATCATTATTTTTTTAGGCCAAGATGGATTTATTTAGCGTTTTTTCATATGCTTGTTCAAGTGATTATTTTTGTAGTATAGGATAATTTTTTAAGAAAAAAAGTACAGGCGACCTTAGAAAAATGGAGGAGTTGAGAAAAAAATTGAACAACTGTTCTGCCATCATTCAAGAATACATTTTCTAATAGTATGAAAAAAAAAGAAATTGGACCAGAAGAAAAAATATTTTTCTCCCTCTACATTTTAGGTTGAAGAACCTGAATGTGAAATTAAGATTTAACATGAAGATCCATTTTACCACTGTCATTGATTACTTGAAGATGTTTCTAAAGATTTCATGCCAAGTGATACCACTATGGGAGTGAAACAAGATTCTGAATAAAATTAGATAGATTTTATTAAAGATGAAAAGGTATGAATTTATAACATCTTTGGAAATGATAAATAAACTTATTTTTACCTCTCTATTTATATGTGAGATTAATAAGAATATCTCATCAAGAATCGGTGTAACATCCTAGGTAAATAAAGAGTGTGACATTCTCAGATTTATCGATATTTGTGAATAAAATGTTAATATTACTTTAGAGGGAATTCTATGCTCGATGGTGTAACCAATACGCAACAACGAGTTTCTTTGAAATATTACGTTGCACACTGATAATAAAATAATATTATTTTAAATGGTAGTAAAATCCTGGCTGTTGTAATGGCGGGAATGAACAGAACTAACTACTAAATGATTATATATGTTTGTTAAATATTTTTACTTTTATCCTATAAATGTTAGAGGCTTAAAATGCGAATGAATCCAATTTTAAGCATAAATATTCTAATATTATTTAAAAGGGCCATTAAATGCCTTTTGATAGTGAAACCTTTTTAAATCCCATTTTTGACAATTTTATAAGTTCTATTTGACAAAATAAAATCCTTCTTTAGAATTGGGACATCAAATTTTACTTTCTCGATGTTTTTGACATTTTTCAGATAAAGTTCATTTTTTAATGAATAGTGAATGATGATGCATTTTAATTCAAAACATCCTTTTAATCTAATTTTTTTATTAGGTTAGATTATATTTTTTAATTGGTTTTAAATTTTAATAAGAATATATTTTTACCATTTAATCCAATGGTGGATATTGGAATTAATTTCATTTTGAAATTGGACATAAACAAGTGTCAATTTGTTGATATATATTGTTTCTTAAAAACACGGAATTTGTTTTGACAATGGGTATTAATTATGAAATTAATTAATGAAACTTATATGTTATGAATTTTTTAAACAATACATCATTTTTGAATTCATAATATCCAATATTTCTTCAGGTGAATTTGTGGTATTTTTCTGAAAAATTTCTATTTTTGATGAATATTGAAACCACTAAGTGGTAGTTTAAAAATTGCTTTTTCGTTTAAATGAAATTTTACCACATCTATGAATTGAATTTTAAAAATCCGACATACATGGTTGTCATTATTAAGTAAAATGTGGTTCAATGGGATGAAAATAATTTTTGGTGTACAGTAACATTTGAGTTTTATTAATCGCGATTAGAGGTAATTAGTGTAATTTAAGGTTAAAATAATGTTTTAACAATATAAAATTACCTTGAAACATGTCCTAACCTTATTTTATGAGTCATGGATGACCAATAAAATCCATGGGTCAACTTGGGGACTCCATGGAGAAACTTTGGTAAAAATACGACTTTAATAACTTTTTATTTAAAGTTAAAATAAAAATGTCACAAACATGTACTTTTTTCTAAAACAATATTTACTTGGTGTTATATAAGTTATCTTTTTAACTATAAATATTCATTAGAAATATAAGATTATTTCCAACATCATGATAATTTTATATAATTTTTAGACATTAAATAAATAAATTTATTTATGACACCATGATGATGCAGTGATTACCTCATTAATGAACGATTTAAATAAAATGAAAAGATAAGGTAAAATTTAAGACTTACACTTGTATAAAACCTATTTTATGGGTGTATTTAGAACCCTTATCACTTTATCCTCGAAATATATCATTGTGTGACCTTTAAAATCCTAAAATCATTTCATAATAAAGTAACGTTTCATGACCTTCCAAGAGTGCCCCTCCCCCTCTTATAAAAGGCCCCCACCTCTACTCCCTTACACACACCTCTAAAGCCCTTGTATCATCCCACCCTTGAACCTATTGTCTCTCCACAACCCTCTCTTCATCCTAGAAGCCTTACCATAGGCAAAACGCTCTTCAAGGAACCCTTTTGGTTCAAACCAAGGGGAGTTACCCGATTTGAAGGTAATGTCTTCTCTTGTGTTATTTTGTTTTATTTTTCTTCTCCAACACCCTAAACTCTTTTTATTCCTTTATTTTCTAACAAAAACAGTATCTTAAATATACTAGTATTTTTTATGAGAAGTATTTGAGATACACTTACACACACCTCCATCAAATGGTTAAAGAACATACGGTTTCCGTGGATGGTGAAGTACTGCCTCACGAAATGATGATTGTTCAATTGTCTCCTACCGCCTCTCATGGTGGCCATTATAATGTCACTATATTTTAAATATTATATATATGGTATTTATTTTTTCTATATTCTTCTGTATTTTATATGTAAAACATACCTTTATGCTTTCATGTTGTGCAAATGCCATAATTTTATACGAGGAAGTGTGGACTACCGCCCCCTCAAGTGATATGACTCGTTCATGCAATACATGGAATGTATAAAGAATAAAATTAATAAACTAATGTGACCAATATAAAATATATATTATAATTTAATTATAATATATATCTCTCATTTAGTTTTAATTCCATTAATATGGCAAAGAAATGAAAGTAGCATTCATGCGTGCGTACGACCTACTGTCTCCATAAACGGTGAATTTCATTTACTATCTCCAAATGTTATGGAATGTTATAAAATTAATTTATAATGGATATATAAGATATTTAAATCATTAATAATATTATGGAGAATATTTACTTTTAACTACATGGACAACTCTTTTCAAACAAGTTAATTTTTGACTCATGTACCGAACAACGACAAAAACGTCTGATATGAAATCTCATAATTAAATGATTATTATAAAATTATAATATGTGATATGAATTTAATAATAAACTTTAAAAGAGTTCATTAATAAATTATAAATTGAACAAAGTTTATTATTCAGGAATATAAAGAAACGAACAAGACAAGTCGGACTTGAGGTAACAGATCCTACCACTCTCTTTCTTTTTAAGTACTCTCTTTTATGTCACTTTTTTTAAGATCCTCTTTCTTATGTTGGGGGATGTTATTTTATATTCCTCTTAATTTAATATTTTTGTTAATATTATGATATACCCTATTTGATCATATCAATCCATTTTTGTAAGTTTTAACTGGTGTCGTTAGGCTGCCAAATTTTTGTAAGGGATTTCTAATCGCACTTTTAATTCCATGAGATTTCCATTGTTCACCACTAATTTATAGAGTGTGGTGTATTGTGTACTGCCAATTGATATATCATATAATTATTATATTTATATTCATGGTGTTCTATTATTCATTTTGTGGTCATTATCTTTTGGTCATACAACTCGATTGATTACAGCGAGGTAAGGGGGTTTTCATCTCACTTTTATTCCCGTGAGATTCAGGCTACATTTGCCACTATTTCTTTTTGTGTGGTGTGTTTACTCCCCATGATTTTATTCTTTGTGTAATATACTTTAATTTATGGGTATTTAAATCTTCATTGTTTGATCCTTATTTTATGGTGTGTACATTTCGAATGTTACCCAAATCGGTAAGGGAACCATTCACCCTCCGATTTTTAAAAGACTTCTTTTTGTTAGGTCTTTTAATTTACATCTTGTTTTGTTGGGATATGTTTTATATATAATTATTTCTATAAATGTTATGTCCAAGTGATGAGATACCCTTTTCTCTCTCATCAACTGTTTTTCTGAAATTTTAAGAGACGTTGTTAGGCTGTCGATTTTTTTCATGGGAACCTCTTAACCCAGTTTCGAATCTTTGGGTTAAACTTGTACTACATGAATATGTCATTCTATGAATATGTGTGAATGACCTATGATTGCTTTACACTTAATATCAACTTATATTTGGTGTATTATTTTTTCATACATAATTATTTAGTTGATTTATCCTTAATCAAAGAATATAGTCTTTGTAAGGGACTTCGTCTCAATCTCCTTTCATTGAGGCATATTTTGTTCTAATACAAGAATTTGTTTTATACACTGTATAAACACCCTTTAATTTTCAAAGGGAATCTTTTTATATAAATCATTTTACTAAATGACAATAAGTATGTTTCTTTTTAACATACGCGGTGACAATGACCTTTTTACCGCCACGAGTATTATTTGATCTTTGGCTTCCTCAACAAGCCGAAATGTTTTCAAATGAAAATAAATAACATATACTCTTTTATGTATTTTGGTATTGGAAATGTTTTTGATAAAGGATTTGTTATGTCAGTATATTTAAGTGATATATTGTGATTGAAGTGTGGAAATGTTTTCTTTCCTTTATATTTGTTTTATGTATTATGATTTTATAATGGTACTTGGACATTTGACGTGTGGTTATGTGATAAACCAAATGACAGGTGGTGCCGTGAATACCAGGACAGGTGGTTACGTTATAACCTCCAATGCATTGGGTATAGAAGTAGGCAGTATGACTATTCCATTTAGTAATATGTGTGGAAGTTGACCATATGATTATTCCATTTAACTATGTTTATGTACCAAGTTACATTTATATATTATGTGTTCTTTATATGGGTTTTATGGTAATAGTTTGGTTAAAAAAGGGTAAGTGATGATATTTTTTTGGTGGGGAGTATTTAGTACTTCATAAAGGTAAAAGGTATTACTTATGATAAAGTATTCATGATTTTATAATTGTTTTGAAAAAACTAACATTTTTACTTCTTTGTGAATCCTTTACTAGGGTTTTTTATGCTCATTCCATGTTTTTGAAATGTTTTCCATAGGACTTAAAGATGAATAGGGTCAATGATGGGGTCATGGAAAGACATTCTATCTAAAACATGGAACTAGACATGTTTTTTTAAGAGTTTTATTTTATGGAAACTTAGTAAAAGTTTCAACTTTGTAATCTTTTGAGATGTAATAGTTATGTCCTAATTCTCTAAAACTCTAAACCTGAAAAGATCCTCTATGTGAATTATTCATTTAATTCATGATTATTTAATGTTTTAAGGCCGGGTCCTTATAGTTAGTATCGGGAGTCATTTTAGATAACTTTATAGGTTAGGGTATTCTTTAAGCACAAGTGGCATTATAATAATGGTTAGGATTTCAGAAAGAGTCATAGTTTTAGATAAAGTGAATGAGATTAAGCTAACATGAATAATTATATCTTAGTATTTACCCTCCTCATAAGATATTATATGATGACTCTAATGATATACTCACACTGACATTTTTGGTTTTAGTAAATGGATGGATCTAGAAGGCACCAAAGTAATAGTGGATGTGAAGCAAACTGTGACGGTTTTCTGAAAGAACAACTCAATGATATGGAAGCTGCAATGAGAACTCTTGTGGTCATTCTCAACCAACTGTCACGAGTCATGATTAACCACATGAACCTTGGTGAGTTCTCTAATGAATCATGTACGAGATAACCAACTAAATGTTTAAGTTCAAGTAATAATTATAAAGGTAACCATTAAGGTTTATATGATCCTTACTTTTGAGGTAATTATGGGTTACTATATGTTATGATGGAAAATGAAAGGAAAGAGATAAACTTGTGGTTAATTATGTTATGTTTATTTTTGATGATTTTATCTCTTTTTGGGGAATTATTTAAGAATTATATAGTTTTTGGAAAAAGGACAACATGCAGACCGTGTGACAACTCGTCGCGTTGGACGAAGCTGTGGGAATCGAACCCACAACCAAAGTGCGACTGGAATTTATCGTCTACCACTAGACTACATGAACTCCCTGGTTAGTATGACTAATTATTTTTAGTTAGATGATCTTATGAATTGGTAATAAGTTTATTTTGGGTTATCAATGGAAATTATTAACCTATCATGGAAGATATGGGATTAGGTCAATTAATTTTCTGTATGAGACTTTAAGAGTAACTGATGTTATTTGGAGATAAATGTTAAGATTTACCTTGGAGGACTATGTGATTAAATCCTTCAAAGATTTGGATTTTAATCACAGTTTGTTTTATTTTTGAAGATTTTTAAGGGCAATTTTATATTGAATGGTCTCTATTGAACTTTGGGTTGTTTGAAAAATTTTGAAGATTAAGAGTAGTTTTTATTTTTGTAAATGATTATCTTTTTTTGGGATTATCTGATCTTATACTAAAAATTTTGGCTCTGGTTAAGTTCTAAAGGCATGAGAAATATATATTTCCCTTTTTTAGATTAGGTGATTCTCTAGATGTTGATTATAGCTCTCTTAATGTGAACAATTCATCCTAAATACTCACCTTTTGGAGAAAATATGGGGTTGTATAAAAAATATAGTAAGAGATGAAAGTATACACAACAAGTAAGTATGTTTCTTTATGTTTTAGTTAAGCTCATAACTAAATTCTTCAATGAAAAGTAACCTAAAACAAAAAACATTGTCTATTAAAGTTTCCTACCGGGGAATCAAATACCGTTTAACCCATCCCAAGTTTGTGACTTTCTGGTGGTTAACTTTTTCCTCCACATATTTTCCCATGACTCTCCATCAGAACATGATGGTTTGTTTTCTCCTCCATATCCATGTTTTCCTAGAATCCTAGTATCTTTTGTCTCGGGTGACCTTTTTACTTTTCTTTATTTCTTTAAAAGTGATAGTTTAATTTACTCTTTTTCTGATTTGGGGTTTTCAATGAAATTTTCGAGCCTAATCTTAAAATTGAGATGATGCAATTTCCAAAAAGGGGGAGAATGTAGCATCCCGGGTAAATAAAGAAAATGAAATTTTCATATTTATCAATATTTGTGAATAAAATGTTAATATTACTTTAAAGGGAATGCTATGATCGATGGCGTACCTAATACGCAACAACAAGTTTCTTTGAAATCTTAGTTTGCACACTAATAATAAAATAATATTATTTTAAATTGTAGTTAATGCCTAGCCTTTGTAATGGTAGGAATGAATAGAACTAACTAAAAAATGATTATATATGTTTGTTAAATATTTTTACTTTTATCCAATAAATTTTAGAGGCTTAAAATGCGAATGAATCCAATTTTAAGCGTAAATATTCTAATATTCTTTAAAAGGTCGATTAACTGCCTTTTGATAGCGAACCCATTTTAAATCCACTTTTTGACAATTTTAGATGTTATATTTGAAAAAATAAAATCCTTCTTTAGAATCGGGACATCAAAATTTACTTTCTGTAAGTTTTTGGTATTTTTCCGATAAAATTCATTTTTTAATGAATAGTGAATGATGTTGTATTTTAATTCAAAACCTCCTTTTAATATAATTTATTAAAATGTCTATATTATCTTTTTAATTCGTTTTAAATTGAAATAATAATATATTTTTACCATTTAATCTAATGGCTGACATTTGAATTAATTTCACTTTGAAATTGGACATAAACAAGTGTAAATCTTTTGATATATATTGTTTCTTAAAAACACACTATTTGTTTTGACAATGGGAATTAATTATTAAATTAATTAATGCAACTTATATGTTTTGAATTTTGTAAAATAGACATCATTTTTTTATTCTGAATATCAAATATTTCTTAGGGTTATGTTTTGGTATTTTTCTGAAAAACTTCAATTTTTGATGAATAGTGAAACCACTAAATGGTAGTTAAAAAACTGCTATTTCGTTTAAATGAAATTTTACCACATCTATGAATTGAATTTTAAAAATCCGACATACATGGTTTTCATTATTAAGTAAAATTTGGTTCAATGGGATGAAAATAATTTTTTTTTGAATAGTAACTTTTGAGTTTTATTAATCACGATTAGAGGTAATTAGTGTAATTTAAGGTAAAAATAATGTTTTAATAATATAACATTACCTTGACACATGTCCTAACATTATTGTATGAGTCATGTCCGACCATGATAATCCATGGGTCAACTTGGGGACCCTATAGAGCCACTTGGGTAAGAAAATGACATTAATAACGTTTTATTTAAAGTTAAAATAAAAATGTTTCAAACATGTATTGTTTTACTAAAACAATTTTTACTTGGGGTTATATAAGTTATCCTTTTGCCTATAAATATTCATTATAAATCTAAAAAATATTTCCTACATCATGGTAATTTTTTTTATTATTTTTAGACATAAATAAATAAATTGATTTATGACACCATGATGATGAAGTGACTACCACATTAATGAATGATTTAAATAAAATGAAATGATAAGGTAAAATATAAGACTTACACTTGTCTAAAACCTATTGGATGTGTTGATTTCGAACCCTTATCACCTTATCCTAGAAATATATTATTTTGGGACCTTTATAATCTGAAAATCATTTCATAATAAAGTTACATTTCATGACCTTCCAAGAGTGGCCCTCCTCCCTCTTATAAAAGGTCCCCACCTCTACTCCCTTACCCACACCTCTCAAGCCCTTGTCTCGTCCAAACTCTGATCCTATTGTATCTTAACATACCTCTCTTCATCCTAGAATCCTTTCCTTAGGCAGAAATCTCTTCAATATACCCTTTTGGTTCAAACCAAGGGGATTAACCCGATTTAAAGGTAATGCCATCTCTTATGTTCTTTTGTTTTATTTTGCTTCTCCAAACCCATAAACTCTTTTTATTTCATTATTTTGTAAAACAAACATTATATTCAATATAATAGGATGTTGTTATGAGAATTAGTTGAGCTAAACGTACACACACCTCCATATACTGGTTAAAGAACATACTGGTTCTGTGGATGGTGAATTATTGCCTCACGAAATGATGATTGTTCAATTATCTTCTACCACCTATCATGGTGGCCATTATGATGACACTGTATTTTATATATGATTTATATGGTATTTATATTTTCTATATTCTTTTTTATTTTATATTTAAAACATACCTTTATTCTTTCCATGTTGTGCAAATGCGGTAATTTCATACAAGGAAGTATGGACTACCACCCCCTCAAGTGATGTGACTTGTTCATGAAATACATGGAAAGTATAAAGAATGAAATTAATGAAATTATGTGACCAATATAAAATATATATTATAATGGAATTATAATATATATAACTCTCATTTATTTTTAATTTCATTAATATGACAAAGAAATGAAAGTAGCGTTAATGAGTACGTACGACCAACCGTCTCCATGAACGGTGAATTTCATTTACTATCTCAAAATCTTATGGAATAGTATAAAATGAATTTATACTGGATATATAGGATATTTAAATAATTAATACTATTATGGATATGATTTACTTATAACTACATGGGAAATTCTTTTCAAACAAGTTCATTTTTGACTCATGTACCGAACATCGAAAAAAACGTCTGATATGAACTCTCATAATTAACTAATTATTATAACATTATAATATGTGATATGAATTGAATAATAAAAATTAAAGGAGTTCCTTAAGAAATTATAAATTGAACAAAGTTTATTATTCAGGAATATAATGAAATGAACAAGACAAGTCGGACTTTAGGTAAGGGATCCTACCTCTCTCTTTCTTTTTAAGTACTCTCTTTTATGTCACTTATTTTAAGCTCATATTTCTTATGTTGGGGGATGTTCTTTTATGTTACTCTTTCTGTACTTTTTATGTTCATATGATGAGAGACCCTATTTGATCACGTCAATCCATTTTTGGAAGTTTTAAGTGGTGACGTTAGGCTGCCGAATTTTCGTAAGGGATTTCTAATCTCTCTTTTAATTCCAGGAGATTTCCATTATTCCCCACATATTTATTTCTTGTGGTGTATTGTGTACTTACAATTGATAAATATTATCATGATTATATTTATATTCATGGTGTTCTGTTATTAATTTGGTGGTTATTAACTTTTGGTCATACGACTCGATTGATTCCAGCGAGGTAAGGGGGTTTTCATCTCACTTTTATTCCCATGAGATTCATGCTACATTTTCCACTAGTTCCTTTTGTGTGGTGTGTGTACTGCACATGATTGTATTCTTTGTGTAATATAATTTAATTTATGTGTATTTACATCTTCATTGTTTTATCCTTATTTCATGGGGTGTACGTTTCTTAAGTTACCCAAATCGGAAAGGGAACCTTTCACCCTCCTCTTTTTAGAAGACTTCTTTTTAACAGGACTTTTAATTTACATCTAGTTATATAGGGATATGTTATTATATATCCTTATTTCTATAAATGTTATTTCCAAGAAATGAGATACCCTTTTCTATCTCATCAACTCATTTTCTAAAATTTTAAGAGATGCTGTTAGGCTGTCCAAATTTTGCAAGGGAACTTCTTAACCCAATTTTGATTCTTTGGGTTAAACATGTACTTCTTGAATATGTCATTTTATGAATATGTGTGAATGACCTCTGATTGTTTTACACTTACCATCCACTTATATTTGGTTTATTATTTTGTCACACATAATTATGTAGTTGATTTATCCTTAATCAAAGGATACCGTCTTTGTAAGGGACTTCGTCTCAATCTCCTCTCATTGAGGCATATCTTGTTCTAATACACGACTTTATTTTAAACACTATATAAACACCCTTGACTTTTCAAAGGGAATATTTTTCTATGAAGTGTTTTACTAAATGAAAAAAAGTATGTTTCTTTTTAACGTACACGGTGACAACGAACTTTCCACTATCGCGAGTATTCTTTAATCTTTGGCTTCCTCAAAAAGCCGAAATCTTTTTAAAAGAAAATAAATAACATATAATCTTTTATGTATTTTGGTATTGAAAATGGTTTTGATAAAGGATTTGTTATGTCAATATATTTAAGTGATATATTGTGATTAAAATGTGGAAATGTTTTCTTTCCTTTATATTTGTTTTATGTCTTATGATTTTATAATGGTAATTGGACATTTGATAGGTGGTTACATGATAAATCAAATGATTGTTGTTGTTGTGAATACCCGAACGGGTGGTTACCTTATAAACTTCTTTTCATTGGGTATGGAAGTTGACCGTATGGCTATTCCATTTAGTGATATGTGTGGATATTAACCGTATGGTTATTCCATTTAAGTATGTTTATGTCCCAAGTTAACTTTATATATTATGTGTTCTATATATGGGTTTTATGGTAATCTTTTAGATACAAAAGGGTAAGTAATGATCGTTTTTCGGTGAAGAGTATTTACTACTTCATAAAGGTGAAAGGTATTATTTATGATAAAGTATTCATGATTTACTTATTGTTTAGAAAAAACTAATAGTTTTCCTTTTTTGTGTATCCGTTACTGGGATTTTTATAATCATTCCAAGTTTTTGAAATGTTTTCCATATGACTTAAAGATGAATAGGGTCAAGGATGGGATCGAGGAAAGACATGCTATCTAAAACATGTAACTAGACATGTTTCTTTTTAAGCATTTTTATTTTATGGAAACTTAGTAGAAGTGTCTACCTTTTAATCATTTAAGATATAATAGTTATGTCCTAATTCTCTAAAAATATAAACCTGAAAAGATCCTCTATATGAATTATTCATTTAATTTATGATTATGTAATGTTTTAATGTCGGGTCCTTATAATTGGTTTCTAATGGTCCTTTTAGAAGATTTCAATTTACAAGATAACTTACTTAAAATGGAATATTTTTATATGGATTAAAAATAATTAAATTTTTTCAAGTGGAATTATTTTATAACATCTACTTTTCTAATTTTTGGAAACAGGTAAAATAGATCAGGACATAGACAAGAATTTTAAGGAAGAATTCATTAAACTGGTGGTTGGAAAATATGTGATAGATAATCTTGTTGTTATGTGAAAACCACCACTAAAATAACTAATATGCCATAAAAAATATAACACTATGATATCCAATACATAGAAACCCTGTTTTACTTTCCCTCCCACTCTAGTCCTTAAATTATATCATTCTTTATTCTTGGGGGTTGGAAATTTTTCTATATTCATTAGGGTTCTCCATTATTATTGTAACGCCATGGAATCAAAGAAAAGTAACATGTTGTGGATCAAAATAAATAAAATACATCCACTTTCAGATTGAGGTTAAACCACTATAACTGCCTATCAGGGGGGAAATAGAATCCTAGATATTTCTTGGGGGTCAAACTAAACATTATCACTCTTCTTTCATTTATCTCGCTATTTTTCATTATTTTTGTAATGTTTTTATATTATTTATTTTTGGTTTAATATGGTAGTAGATAATATCATTACTCAAGGTTTCCACATAAAAATAAATTTGGATGTGTCTTTAAATTTATTTATTTTACTTTTTACCGAGTTAAAATTAGGTATTAAAATATTCATCTACAATGAAATAAAAAAGAGTATTAAATGGAATATTTTTTGGGGGATTCCATCTATTTTTAGGAATTTTTTATGTGCATAAATTTTTTTCATGTTTTTTTCTGAATTTTTCATATTTTGATATACATTTTCAGTATCTTTATAGGATTATTGATCTAAATTTAAAACTTTCGAAAATACAAACCCTTTTTGTATTTTTGTCACATTGATTGATTTTAATATTATAGGATTTAAATGATTGATGAATGGATTTTTTTCTTGATTTTCAATATTTTCATTTGATGTAGTTTGATTTATTCTGAAACTCATAGAGACTAGTGATATCCAAATCGAAAATCTTATCAAACCTAAGAGATTTATAATTCATTTTGACATATTATTTACATTTTAATTTTTATGAGTGTCTTTATACATGTTTTTTGATCTATAAATTGATTTTTTGTTTATATTTTTTATTACTGTTAGAGGTCACAGAATGTGTCAAGTATGATTGAGGCACACTTTGAAAGCCTCTTGTGGCATTTAACTCTCATTTTGGCCTACCTATATATATGACCTTCATTAATCCATTAGAAACCATGAGATGACTTAGTATGAAGCCAAAATACAAAGAATGTATCCCTTTAATACTAGCTATAGAACAAAAAATTCATGAGTATTGTTGAATTCAAGTATGGGGTGGGAGAAGATGAGTTGTGTTATTCTGATTGAAAGAAATTGTTTGAAATTAATAAAAGTGTTTCTATATTTATTACTAATTTGGTGGAATAAAGTTCATGGTGAAATGATGTATGGGTGGACCAAATATCTTTAAAAATATGGTCTATGCAGTTTACCAATATTTAAAGATCAAAAGTTTCCACACTTTTCCCTAAAAATATTATTCTAAAGAGAAATTACATATCTGAATTAAAGCTTAAATAATTCTATAAATGAGAGAAAGATGGAAGAAATTTATCATTGTCACTGAAGTTATGTGTATGAACATTCCAATGAGTTCAGGAGGATTTTGGAGGTGATTCATTTTTGATATTATTGTGGAAAAATCCATTCTTGAGAAAAACTATTTTCATATATTTATATCACTTTTGAACCCTGCCCTCATTATTATGCCACTCAGGTATTTCCATTTAAAACCTACTGACCCTCATCCTATAAAAAATCCATAAAAAATCCATCATGATTGGTACATTATTAACACAATAAAGAAGAGATACTAGGAGGATATAAAGTATATGGAGATCACATATGTTCCTGAGAATGATAAAAAAGTCAAACAAAAAACCCTTTAGTGAAGAGGAAAATATATTTCTAGGGAGGTAAGTACGACATGCACACAAGGAATAATATGTTATTTGATGAATTTTTATTATTTTTGAGTATTTGGGGAACTTTTATCCATATAAGAGGCATGATATTTACATAGATATAATAATTGAGTTGTGTTGTCATTTATACATTGGTAAGATTGTTTTGACTTTGGAATAGATGATTTACTGGGAGTAAAATGGTTATGTGTGTGTGGGGTCTGGGGGGATGATGAAGAAATTATTTTCATAAATTCTATACTAAAATATAAAATATAGAATGCAATTTTTTTTATTTTATGGTAAGTTGTCACATTTTTACATTTTATAAGTATTTTGAGTGTAATTGAAAAATAGGTTAATTTTGGATTTTAACTATTTTTATTTTATTATGTATTTCAGAAATAATTTTTTTTACACATAATGAAATTGTGAAATTAATTTTTTCAAGATTCTATACATATTGGGATAAATTTCATTCAAAATAACCTAATGATAAATCCTTCATTTGAAGGCCCCAAAATAAATCACATGTTGGGCATTGAAATTTGTGCATATATCTGAATAGTTTAAAGGATGGGCCCATATCTCCAAACATAGAGGACCGAATGAGCTCAAATTTCACTTGGATACGAAAAATAATCTGGAAAAATTTCTATAACCTATTAAAAAGTGATATTATCAGGTTTCTAATTCCATAATGTCCTGGAAAGATGGAATATTGGAATAAAGAAAGTCACATAGAAAAATGAATTTTCTGAATAAAATTTTCATATCGCCTTCATCTAGTGTCCTATGAAGATAGAATTGTTTTGGTGCATGAGGATAAATTAAAAGAATATTTCAAAATAAACAATTACCAAATTAGGAAATTTAATATCTCTACCAAGTGTGAACTTTTTATAGACATAATTTTATTTGAATCGGCTTCCATCATTATTGATTTGGAATTCTATTTTATTTATCCAATTCTATAATTTTTCTTATTATGTGATTATACCACTATATTTTCTTCTTAAATCAACTAAATATGGATAAATAGCCTTGTAGTTTTTGGGTAGGTAATGTATTTTTGATTGAATTTAATGTGCTTTAATTTGTTATCCTTATTAAAATATGGGAATTTAGATGATAATTAAATTGATTATGGTGAGAAATCCCCCCATTTTATCTAGCGTCTGAATTATTCTTCTCATTTATCATTATCCATACCTTCCAAATTTGTGTCTTTTATATAGTGGAGTATGGAATTATTCGTAATGATCGTAATAGAGGTATCCAAGATGATGTTTGGAAGACAATTTCCCCATATGTAGAGGTTATAGTATAGGGTAATCGCATTTTAAATGATAGGTTGTGGTGTGAAATGTATAGAACACCATATTGAATTGAATATTGAGAAAAATTTTGAACAATTATTTCAATCACCACAACCTCATGAGAATAATTTCCTTTATTTTTTTATTTAACATCATTTTTTATTTAAGTGTGTTTATATATATATATATGTATTTATATTTCATTCACTTGAAACCCCATCCCAATTTATATTATATTAGTATTTTTATATTAGATATAATTCATAGGAGTAATAATAGAAAATTTAGTGCATGTATGTGGCCTCCATGAGAATAACCCGAGGGAGTGCCACCATGGAACATTATTAATAAAATAATAAATTAATTAATTATAGATCCACGAAAAATAATCATGAATCAAATTGGAACCATTACAGGGAGGAGAAAAGATTAGACACAAAAGTTTTCATAAAGACCCAAAAAAATAAAAAATTCCATAAACTAAAAATAGATATTCGTTGTATATATATTTATTTTTTTAGTATGAGGTGGTTTTATTTAGTGATTTTTCATAATCATGTCATAGCGATGATTTGTGTAGGAGTGGTGAATTTTTTAAGAAACAAAGTACATATAATTATAGAAATGTGGAGGAGTTGGGAAATAAATTGACCAACATTTCTACTTTAATTAAAGAATAAAATGTCCAATGGTCTAAACAATAAACCCAAAAAAAATTAACTAAAAGATATAAATCTTATTCCAACAACATTTGAAGTTGAATAATGTGATGGAGAAATAAATATTAAACTTAAAGATACATATTTTATCCCTTATCCATTACTTGTAGAGGTTTATAATGATTACATACTAGATGATACAATGAAGGGATAACAACATGATTATTTATGAAAGTAATTATATTTCATTAAATATAAAATGGTATGTGATACTACAACCAATAAAAATGATAAATCATCCCCTTTGTATCTCCCTCATTCCTAGGAAGATTATGAAGATTCATATATATATATATATATATATATATTGAGTATCCAATGGTCCTTCCAAAAGAGATCAATGTCCAAAATGACTTTCTAGAAATGGGATATTTTTATATTTTTTCAACGTATTTTAATATTATTTAAGATGAATTGTTTCCTCACTTATCCTTTTCTAAAATTTAAAATTAATAATAAATGGAGTAGGACTTAGAAATTGATGTTAAAAATTAACTCAATCATGTTGCGTCTAAAGAAGATGTGGTAGAGAAGATTTTGGTTATGTTACTTCCTCTTATACAAAAAATTCTATCCCATATGGAGGAGGACACCATGAGTCAATAGAGAGAACCATTATAATATATTCCTCCCACTCTGGACCTTAAATTCTATCATTCATATTTCTTGAGGTTTTGAAACATTATTTAATTCTTTGAGATTCTACATTCTTGGTGTCTATCCATATACACCATAACAAGTCACATGTGGTGGTTTATAAGAAATAAACCCCATCCACATTCATATTGGGGTTAAGACATTGCAATTGTATTACTAGGGGTAGTAGAATCCAAGCACCCTCATGGGGGTCAAACCAAGAATTATCCCTTTTATTTTCTTCTATATGTTTCTTTTTTTTCACATGTGTTTTCATTTAATTATTTTAGGTTAAATGTAGTATCATATATAAGATTAAATCAAGGTTTGTATATAAAAATAAATGATGTATTTCTTTCCTTTTATGTATTTTATTTCCTATAAAATAATATTTATGAATGAAAAACATCATATAAATTGAACAAAAAATGTTATCAAATTGAATAAGTGTGGGTTTATGTTAATGTGTTTTTAGGAATTTTGTATGTTCTTCAATTTTATTTTTCATGTGTTACTTTTATCATTTTATTTGTGTTTTTATTTTCATTTATTGAGTGTTTTTAGGATTATTGAGATGAATTGAATACATTTTAAAATTCATACCATATTGGTATTTATTGGAGTACTGGTTTATTCTAATATTTTGGAATTTAAATATATCTAAATGGATTTTTTCTTAATATCAAATATTCTCATTTTATGGATCTTGATTGATTATGAAACTAATGTGAACTATTACTATTCAAATTGGAAATCATGCCAAACCTGAGAGGTTTCTAAACATTTTTGAGATATTATTTATATCTAATCATACCATGAGATTCTTAAGACATGTTTGGTGATAAAAAATTTCTATTTGTTCTTTTTCAAAGATAATAGAGTTAATGGAAAATGTCTTGTATGATTGGGCCACCATGTTGAAATATGTTTTAACATTTAACCCTGATTTTGGCCTACCATTACATCCAACCATCATTAATACCTTAATAGTCATAAAATAAAATTTTAGGATGTCACTTTTAAAGAAAATTATCACTCTACTATAATCTGTAGAAGTTTAATTCATGGTTATTATTGTACTCAAGTGTGGGTGAGAAAGAAGATGAGTTCTATTTTGATGATTTGAAAAAATATTTTGATTTGAATATAAACTATTTCAATACTTATTATTTCTTTATAGAAATAAATTTAATTATATAAGAATTTATGGGTGGAAAAAATATCATTACAAATATGGGTTAGGGAGTTCAACAATATTTGGAGATCAAATGTTGACTCTTTTTTCCTTAAAAATCATATTCTAAAGAAAAATCACATATCTAAATTTAAGCTAAAACAGTGATAAAAATAATGTAAATAGGGAAGAAAATTATCATTGATGGTGATATTATATGTGTGAACATACCTAGGAGATAAATAGGTGTTCGGAGGAGATTAATTTTTGATCTGATTAAAGAGAACACCATTCTCGAGAAAAACCATTTAATGTGTTTACTTCACTTTAGATCCAAACCCTCCTCCTTCTGCAACTATGGTTTTTACATTTAAAACCTACCAACCCCCATCCTTAAAACAACTAATAAAAAAAACATCATAATGGAAATTTTTATTACTATGTGAAGAGTATATAATAGGATTATATCAAACATATGGATATCACACGTGTTCTTGAGAATGAGAAAAACTCCATAGAAAAAATCACCTAGTGTAGAGAAAAATATTTTTTTTTGGGAGGTAGGTCTGACATGCATGGGGGGATTAACATGTGATTTCATAAAATTTTATGTTTTGCAAGGATTTAGGGAATATTTATGCATGAAAGATTTATAATATTTACTGAGATATAATAATTGAGTTGATTTTTCATTTATGCATTGGGATGTTTTTTTGACCTTGTTATTAGATGATTAACCTGGAGTGAATTGTTTAAGTCTGGGGGAGTGATGAAGATATTATTTTAATATATTTATACTTAAATTCAATATTTATAATCCCAACATAGTATTATTTTAAGATAATTGGTCAAATTTATATGTTTTATAAGATGTTGACATTAATTGAATGAAATAAACTAATTTTGTATTTTAACAATTTTATTTTTATAATGTATTTTGACAATAACATTTTCTATACTGAATGAAACTTGGAAATTAATTTTTTAAATATTCCATAAATCATGGGATTCATTCAATTAATTATCATTAAAATCTCAATTTAACATTTGAGGTCCCAAAACTATATCATATTCTGAGCCTTGAAATCTGTTCACAGATCTGGATAGCCTTAATGATGACCCATATCTCCCAAAACAAATCCCAAATAATATAAAATTATACATGGATAGTAAAAATAATTTGGTAAAAATTTTCAACCACCACAAAGGTGAGATATTATTCCTTTTTCATGGTTATAATGTAATGTGAAGTTTGAGTTTTAGAAAACAAAAAGTCCCCTAGATAGATTAACTTTAAAAATTAAAATGACAATAAATATTTAATATAATATCCAATAAGTTTTAAATTTTGTTGGATAACAAGAGGAAATTATATAAAAAATTTTATAAGACAACATTCCCAAATTTTAAATTTAATTTTTCTACAATGCATAAACTTATGGTGGAAATAATTCTAGCCGAAACTTGTTCCATAATTTTTCAATATATTGTTACCTCCCATCCCATTCAAACAGATATCCATTTTCAGTGGATAAAGTGGTTTTTTATTTCTATAATAGTTATTAATATATATATATATATATATTATTTTGTTATTATTAGTTATTCCTCCAATTTACCTATATTTATTTTTATGTGTTTCTCCCTCCATATTCCCTTCTCTACTCCACTAAAAATATAGAACTAACCTTGATGTTTGTTTGAGGGAGGTAATGGTTGTTCTATTGAGTTTCATGTTCATTAATTATTTATATTTATTCAATTTTGGTAATTTCAGTGGTTGTTAAATTGATTATGGTGAATGTTTTTTCCATTTTCTATATCTTCTGAGTTCTTATTCTCATTTATCTTTTTTAATTATCTTTACAATTTGTGTCATGCATTCAGTGAACCATCGTATGAGTATTTATAATTATAGAAGAGGTCTCCTAGATGATGTTTGGAAGAGTATTTCCATATATGAAAAGGTTTTGGTATGGGGTAATCAAATTTCAAATGAGAGGGTAAGGTGTGAAAGGTCTTTATCACCTCATTTATTTGAATATTGAGAACCATTTTGATCATTGATTCAACCACCAAAACCTCCCAAGACCAAGTTGATTCCTTATTTCTATTTAAATTCATTTTGTATTAAATTAGTTATTTGTATTTATATTTATTTTGATATTTATATTTCATAAATTTCAAGCCTATGACACATTTATTTTAGCTTTGTATTATTATATTAGTTGGAATTTATAATAGCAACCCCAAAAAATTATGTCGTTGTATGTGCCTCTAAAATATTGACCCTAGGGCATGACAATATGGTAAATTCTTAGGAAAATAAGAAACTAATTGAATGAATATTGGAAAAAATCCTTACATTTCAATTTTTAACTATTTATGAGGAGGCTAAGAGCTTAAGAACACATTTCTTTCATAAAAACACCAAAATTCAAAAACTAAAAGAGAACAAGTTTCATTGCATATCTTGATTTTGGGTCAATATGGATTTATTGAGTTATATTTCATATTCTTTTCCTAGAGATGTTTTATGCGGCATGGGTGAATGTTTTATGAAATAAAGTATAGAAAAACATAGAATAATGGAGGATATGATATGTAAATTAAACAACCCTTCTACCTTTATTCAAGAATAAAATGTCCAATGTTAAAAATAATAATACCAAAAGAAAATTTAACTAGATTAAGTAAATCTTGTTCCACCAACATTTGAAGTTGAAGAACAAGAAGGATAAATGAAGATAACACATGAAAATCCATTCAGACTCTCTTAGCCATTACTTGAAGAGGTTTATAAATATTTCATGCTAGCTGATACAACAGTGGGAGCACAAAATATTATGAAGAAAATTGTTTTAATTTCATTTAATCTAAAAAATGTGGTTGATCCTCCCATATTTGAAAATTATAAATCACCTTTTTCACTACTCTCTTTCATTGGAAGATGATAAATATTCACCCATTGAGACTAAGTTTCCATAGTCCTTCTAGAAAAGATCAATTTCCAAGATGAATGACTTGAAATAGAATATTTTTATATTGATTAAACATGTTTTAATATTATTCATGAAAAAATGTTTTCTAACTTATTCTTTTCTAAAATTTTGGATACAAAAAAATTGAGAAGGACATTGACATGTATATTAAGAAAGAATCTATTCAAGTAGTTGATGATGAATAAGTTCTAAATAATCTCATAGTGATGAAACTACATCTAGAACATAAACTTCTAAACCATATAGAGGAGAAAATCATGATAATATATAGAAATAACCCTTATATTATTTTCCCTCCCACTTTGGTCCTTAAATTATACCATTTTTCTATATTTGGGGTTGATAATTTTCTTATCTTATTTAGGGTTATGCGATATTTGTATCTATCCAAGGATACTAGGAAAAGTCACACATGGTGGTTTATAAGTAAGAAACCCAATACATCTTTGGATTGGGGTTAAACCACTATATCTGCCTAACTTGGGGATATAAAAACCAAGCACCCACTAGGGGGTTAAACCCAGAATTATCCATTTTCCTCACCCTATCTATTTCTTTAAATTTATTGATATCATGTTTTTTCCTTTATTTATTTTAGATTTAATGTGGTAGCAGGTAAGAGCATAAATCAAGAGTGACACTTAAAAATAAATAAGTTTTTTTATTGCCTATTATTTCTTTTTATTAATACCCAATTAAAATTCTACTTCCAAGGACTTATAAAAATTGAACTAAAAAATGATAGTAAATGGAATAAGTATGGGGGTGTTGGATGTTAATATATTTTTCCGAACTTTTTGTGTGATTCAATTTATTTCATGTTTTTCTTTCTATGAATTTTTCATGTTTTTCTTTTCATTTTTAGTTTTTTTAGGATTATTGAGTTGAATCTAATACTTTGTGAAATTCAATCCATCATGTTATTTTTGGTACATTTCTTGATTTGATTATTTTAGGATTTTAATTATTCTAGAATGGATTTTAATTCCTAATTTACAATATTTTTATTTTATTAATTTTGATTTCCTGTGATACTTGTGTGCAATAATGTTGTCCAAATTGAAATATTTTCCCAAACAAAGAGTTTTATATTTTTTTTGAAATATTTTTTTATTTATACCTTTTCAATTAGAGTTTTAAGACATGTTTTGTGATATCAAACATATTTTCCCCCCTTTAAAATTAATTAGTGTCTATGGAATGTGTCAATTTTGAATAAGGCACCAATTTGAAATCCCTTTTTTACATTTAACTCTTATTATGTAATACTATACATCTTACCATAATTAATACCTTATAATACATGAAATTGTTTTTTTGGGAAGCCACATCACAAGCCATTTTCCCCATTCCTACTAGATATACAAGTTAAATATATGATTATTATAGAAATCCAATGTGGGGGAGGAAGAAGATGAGTTGTATTTTGTTGATTTAAAGAAATTATTTTTTACGGATTAAAATTGTTCAAAATTTATTGATGATTCGATGGAATAAATTTAATGATTGAATTATTTATGGGTGGAAAAAATATTATTACAAGTATAGGATTTAGAGTTCAAAAATATTTGAAGATAAAAATATTCCTCTCATTTTCCTAAAAAATATAATTTAGAAGATAAATTAAAGATCTAAATTGAATCTAAAGCAATGCTACAAATGGGTAAAAGAGGGAATAAATATACCATTTATGTACGTATAACAAATTTCAAATTCCTATGGTTATCAATAGGTGTTCGAAGTTGATTCATTTTAAAGATAATTGAGGATAACACTATTCCAGAGCAAACCCATTTTCATTCATTTAATTTACTTTAGATCCTAACCCTCCTCATTCCGCCTCTATGGTTTTTCTATTTAAACTTTCTAACCCACATCCTCAGAAAAACCCATAAAAAATTCTTGCATGATTGAAACATTTTTTATTATGATAAGTGGAGATACTAGAAGGATAACAAGCATATGGAGATCACACATGTTCTTGAGAAAGATAAAAACTCCAAAAACAAATATCCTTGAGTGAAGAGAGGATATTTTTGAGGAGGTAAGTATGACATTCACATAATAATTTTCATGTTTTTTAATATATTTTTATAGTTTATTAGTATTTAGGGACTTTTTATCCATTTAGGAGGCATGCTATTACCTTATATATAATAATTGAGTTATGCTTTCATTTTTACATTGGGAATTGTTCTTAGAATTTAGTATTAGATGATTGATAGAGAGTGTAATAGTTAATTGTGGTTGAGGGATGAAGTATTTTTTTTTAAATTTTATACTATAATTAAATTTTCATAAACCCACCATAGTTTTATTTCATTGAAAATTTTCACATTTTTATGTTTTACAAGTATTTTTACTTTAATTGAATAAATGGCCTAATTTTAGATTTTAACATTTCTATTTTTATTTTGTATTTCAGCCACAAATTTTCTACAAATAATGAAATTGTAATTTTTTAGGACTATAGATATAATGTTATATATTTCATTCAATAGCTATAAAAGCTCAATCCATTATCAGAAGTACTAAAGCCAAATAACAATATGAGCATTGAAAATTGTGTATAAATCTTGATAGTTTTAATTATTGGCCCGTATCTCCCAAACTATATTTCCAAATGAGCTATAATTTTACATCAAGACCAAAACTAACTTGGTAATTTTTTATCTTATATTAACATGTAATATTAAATATTTTTTAGTGTAATTATGTCATGTTAATTTTGATTATTTTTATATGAAATTCACATGAACAAATTAATTTTCCAAATTAAATCATCCACAACCACTTCATTTGGTGTCTAATAATGATCAAATTTTGAGGGTGCGTGTGTATAAATAATATGAAAAACTATTAAAATCAAACCATTCCCAAATAAATCAATTTAATATAATTGAAACATGTTAATTTCTATGAGATAGAATTACAATAGAAACGTTTTCCATCATTTTTATATAACTTGTCACCTCCCTTCCTATTCTAAAGGATATCCATTTTCTAGGTATATGTTGGATTATTATTTATATAATAGTTTTTTATATTTTTAATATATGTTATTTTAGTATTATTCATTATTAATATTCATCTATTTTTGATTTTATGTGTTTCTACCACAATATTCCCTTCTCAACTCCACTAAAAATGGAAAACTAATCACACAATTTGTTTGATGGAAGGAATAGATGTTTGATTGAGTTTCAAATTATTTAATTATTTATCATAATTTATATATGAGAATTTTTGTTATGGTTAAATTGTTTACATTGTGCATTTATCTTATTCTCTATATCATATGAATTCTTCTTCACATTTATTATTTTTTATCCCCTTATTATTTGTGTTTTGCATACGGTGGAGAGTGAAATGACTAGTGATGATCAAAAAATATTTATCCAATATATATTTTTGGAAGATGATTTCACTTTATGCAGAGGTCTTGGTATGGGGGAATCATATTTCAAAAGAGATGATGAGTTATGATATGTATTAACAACCACATTAAATTAAATATCAAAAACCATTTCGAACATTGATTTTTATCACCAAGACCTCAAAAGAACAATTTCCTAATTTATATTTAACTTCATTCTATATTTAATTGCACATATCATTATATATCATTAATATAAAACAATCACCACATCAATATTAGTCATAGTTTATAATAGTGACAACAGAAAATTCAGTTCCTGTGAGAGGCCTCTAAGAAATAAATCATAGGGTGAACCACTATGGTAAATTCATAGAAAAATACGAAACTACTTGATAAAAGATCCAATAAAATCCTCATGTATTAATTTAGAATCATTTCTAGGGATTCAAAGATATTAAACACACTGTTTTTCATAAAAAACAAAATAAATAAAATATCAAACACTAACAAATGATCTTTATATCATATCTTTTAATTTTTATGCCGATATGGGTTTCTATTATAATTTTTCATTCCATTGGCCTAATAATGTTTTTTTGATTAGGGATTATCGTTTAAAGAAAAAAGTATAGACAAACTTAGAATATTGGAGGAGTAGGTAAGTAAATTGAGAAACCTCTCATCCTTTATTAAAAAATCAAATGTCTAATAGTTAGAAGAACAACACCGAAATAAAATTGAATGGTAATTGATTATGCTTGTTCCACCTACTTTTGAAGTTCAATAACCTAATTGAGAAATAAATTTTCATATTAATGATCCATTCATCCTCTCTCATCAATTACTTGAAGATGATTTTAAATATTTCATGCAGTCTGGTAAAAATGTGGGATCACAGCATGATTCTAAAAAAATCAGCTAGATTTCATTTAATCTAGAAAGATAAATGACCCTACCATATTTGTAAATCATAAATCAGATTTTTTGTGACTCTATATTATTTTTAAAGATGGAAATTTTTCACCCACTGAGATTGAGATTCCAAATGTCATACCATAAGAGATCAATTTCCAAGATGACCTACTTGATGGGGAAATTTTTATATTGAATCAACATGTTCTAATCATATTAAGGCTGAATTATTTTAAAACATCTCATTTTTAAAATTTATAATACAACACTAATAGAGAAGTACATGGACATAGATGTTAAGTAAAATTTCATTTATTAACTGTATGAAGAAGAATTTATAGAGAATATTTTGGTGATGTGACTACCTCCTCTTCAACAATATCAATACCATATGGAGGATTAAACCTTGATAGTCAATAGAGAGCATAACTATCTTTTTTTTATCTCACACTATGCTCCTTAAATTCTATCATTTTTATTTTTGGGGGGTTAGGGATTTTTATTTATTTTTTGGGGTTCTCTATTCTTGGTGTCTATCTAGGGACACCAAAAAATCACATGTGGTGGTTCATGAGCAAGAAAACCCACCCCCTTTGGATTTTTGTTTAACCACTACAACTACCTGATAAGGGTAAGTAAAATCCTAGCACCCTCTTACGGGTAAAACTAAGAATTCTCACTTTTATTTCAACTATCTTTATTTTTATTTCTATAATATTTTATCCTTGATTTCTTTTTGTTTTAATGTTCTAGTAACTTGAATCTTAACTCAATACTACTAGTTAAAAATAAACTAGGTTTTTTGTTTTCTTTTATTTATTTTATTTACTACCGAATTAAATTCATGCATCTAATGATTTCTCTAAATTGTAAAAAATGGTAGTAAATGGAATTGGAGTATGGGGGGATGTAATTATATGTTTTTTAATTTTGTGTTATCTTCTATTTTGTTTTTATATTTTTTATTTTTCTATATTATTTATATTCTTCTTTCAATTTTTAGTATGTTTTTAGGATTGTTGAGTTTTATTGAATCCTTTAAAAAACATGAAACCATAATGGTATTTTTGAAAAACTTTCTTGATTTGAATATTTGAGTATTTAAATTATTTCTAAATGGATTTCATTTCATTATTTCAATCGTTTCTTTTTATGATGTTTGATTTATTATGAAACTCATGTTCACTAGTGTTTCCCAAATTAAAAATCTTCCCCACCTATGTGGTTTCTAACCCTTTTTGATATATTCTTTAAATTTATAAATTTAATGAGAGTCTTCAGAAAATTTTGTGTGATCTAAAAATTTTAGTTTTTATATTTTTAAATCTTTTTGAGTTTATGGAATGTTTCAAGTATAATTTATACACCACTTTGAAAAACCTTTTACATTAAACTCTCATTTTAGCCTACCTTTACATCTAAACATCATTAATACATCGACATACACGAAATACCTTTTTAGGTAGACAAAATACAAGACCTTTATCCCTTTACTACAAGATTTGGAATTTAAATACATGATTATTAGTGAACCCAAGTGCAAGGGAGGGAGAATATGAGATGTGTTTTACCGATTTGAAGACATTATTTGAGATGAATTAAAAGTGTTTCCATATTTATTTATGATTTTTAGGAATATATTTCATGATGGAATGATGGATGGGTGGACCTAATATCAGTTAAAATATGGTTTTGGGAGTTCAGAAAAATTTAAATGTCAAAATCTACCTCTCTTTTTTCTTAAAACATCTAATTTGAGGAGACATTACTGATCCTAATTCAAGCTCAATAAATGCTATAAATGAGAAAATGAGGGATGAAATTTATTATTTATGATGATATTCCATGTGTAAAATTCCTACGGAGATCAAGAGGTGATTGGAGGTGGCTTATTTTCAATCAGATTGAGGAGAAAACTAATCATGGGCCAAACTATTTTCTTACATTTACCTCACTTTAGCGCAAAAAATTTCTCATTATTCCTCTGAGATTTTTACATTTAAAATATTCCAACCCACTACCTGAGAAAAAAACTATAAAAAATAACACATGATTGGGACACTTGTGACTTTGGGAATTGGGTATACTTGGATAATTAAAGGAATATGGAGATCACAAGTTTTTTTTCGAAAGTTATAAAATCTCCAAAAAACAATTTCAATGAAGAGAGATATTTTTTTAGGGATATAGTTACGATATAAACATCATGATTAACATGGGATTGAGTTGGTTTGTTATTTATGATGAGTTATAGAATTTATAGGCACGTAGGATTCATGATACTTATATATATTTATAATAATTGAGCTATGTTTTCATTTATATATTGGGAAGTTTTTTTGACCTTGGTACTAGTAGATTTCTCGGGAGTTCAATGGTTAAGTATATGGAATTGATGAAACTATTATTTTAATTAATTTTATACAATAATTAATTGTTTATAATCCCACAGAGTTTAATATTTTGTGAAAATTTCTCATTTTTATGTATTACAACTCTTTTGTGTTTAATTGAAAAAATGGACTTATTTTGGATTTTTAATATTTTATTTTTATTATATATTTCTGCAAATAACATTTCATATACTAAATGAAATTATTAAATTAATTTTACTTGGATTCAAATAAACATGGGATATATTTCATTAAATAGTACCCAAAGATGAATCCATCATTTAAAGGTACGAAATTTAGCTCACAATCTGGGCCTCGAAATCTAGGCAATGATCAAGATAGTTTTAATGATAGACCCATATCTCCCAAAATACTTGCCCAAATAAGCTAAAATTTCTGATGAATACTAAAAATAACTAGAGGAATTTTTTTAATTATTATAATCTGAGCGATTATATATTTTTCAAAGTCATAATGATATAAGAAGTTGGAATATTAGAATATGAAAAGTTGTCAGGACTGATTAATTTTCTAAATTAAATAAGCGATAATACCTTCATCTAGTGCCTAATCAAGATCATATTTTTATGGGTTCATGTGGATAATTTATAGGGTCAAATTTATTAAATAAACCACTAAAAAATTTATCCTTTTAATGGTGATACGAAGCATTAATTTTATGAAGGAATATTTATAGCCGAATATTTTTCCTTCATTTTTCTATAATTTTTTACCATCACTCCCATTCTAAAGGATATCCGTTTTTAGGGGTAAGGAAATGTATTGTTTCAATAATAGTTCATGATATGTATTGATATATATTATTTTAGTATTCATATTTATTCATACCATTATCACATTTTAATTTTTATATGTTTCTCTCATTGTGTTCCTTTATCAACTCTACTAAAAATGGAGAACTGTGTTTGAAATTTCATTGACGAAGTTAATGGTTGTTTGATAGTGTTTCATGTGATATAATTGTCTACATTTATTAAATTATATCAACTTTTGAAATTGATAAATTGATTAGGGTGAGTGGTCACCCAATTTTATATAATGTCCGGATTCTTCTTCTTATTTATTATTTTCCTTCCCTTCACTATTTGTGTTGTGTATATGGTGGAGGATGACATGAGTTGTAATGATTAGAAAAGGGGACTCATAGCTGATGTTCGAAATAGGATTTCCCCATATGTAAAGGTCACAATATGGGTTAATCACATTTCAAATGATATGGTGAGGTTTGATAGTTCTTGATCACCTCATTTAGTTGAATACTGAGATCCATTTTGAACAATGATTTCAATCAACACGACCTCCCCAAAAAAATTTCCTTAAATCATTGTGTTTAACATCATTTTGTATTGAATTTCATTTTTAAATTTATATATTTAAATTTAATTCATTTTACACACCCACCCCATTTATATTAGCTTGGTTTTTTTATATTAGTTAGCTTTTATAATAGTGACAATAAAACAATTAGTGTGTGTCAGAGGCCTCCATGATATCAACCCTATTGTGTTATAGTATGGTAAATTCATTATAAAATAAGATATTAATTGACTGCGTATTCACAAAAAATCACCATATATTAGTCACACACTAAATTTATCTAAAATATCATTTAAATTCAAGTAATGCATTTAATAATTAAGAATAAATAATATTTATTCATGTCTGGATGATATCCATAAATTAATTGAAAAAATTTTTTGGGGTAAAGGAGACTTAGTTTAACGGTCCAATTAAAAATAATTTATATTTATTTATATTATTAATGTCCTTCACATGTACAGATATTAATAATAATAATAATATTATTATTATTAATGGACATTGGGACAATTGGGAATAATTGAAATGGTTAAGGGATTGTTTGAAAATTTTCAACCCTAAAGCTTCCAAAATAAATATGTAATTACATCAAAATATATCCATTTTTTAAATTGACTTTTTGGGTGTCCATAATGAATAAGAGAGATATATAGAGAGATATTTCAAGAAAGATATCTGGAGATATATCTAGAAATATATCTTGAGATATATCTATAGATAAATATATAGAGATATATCTAGAGATATATATAGAATGATATATCTAAAGAGATATCTAGAGTTCAATAAGTAGCTATATCTTCCTCCTCTCTCACATATTTAAGAGAATACAATATTTCTAACTCTTCATGAAGAAAATTTATTTAGTTAACAATGAATAATACAAGATATCCTAATTTTCAATATTAGAACCTGATGAATTGATGGCATTGATAAAATATTGCGGGGAATGTGTGGATCATCTTTAGAGAGATTATTTACTTGAATACTATAACACGATGATGGTTTGATGAAATATATTCCATATGATCATCAATGAAGATAGAATTACAATTTGAGGTAATTATATATCTATATATTAATTAATAATTAATTGCATGTGAAGATACTCTCCCTCCATTTCCATAATATTATTGTACTCCATTAATATAATGTTTTCTTTTGACAAGATATGTAAATAAATGATTACAGATGATTTATAACTGAATGATGAGTTGGTCATACTTTCAATGGAAATTTATGTTGTTCCTAGAACATAGAAGTGGTATTAGGGAGGTCATAAGTCTAATTTATAATTATTTATTATTAATTGACTAATTTCACGAATTTACGTTTTTATTTACATAAAATTATTTTTTTTAATAATATAACATCATCATCTATTGTTTTCGTCATTCTTGATAACCCAATTAGTAGACATTAAATGATTAAAAATGAATATTCATTGGTATTGTTTTTAGCATGTCCTAAGTGTGTCATGTATCAGATACAAAATACAGTGATTGGTATGATGTGGACACAGACAAAAGGGAAGTACACATCATGTAAAATACTACATATATGTCATGTATTCTACTTCCAATAGTGTTCCCAAATTTTTTTGAAAATAAGAATTAAATTTATAATTAAACATGATGATTATGTGTTCCATGTGTCATTTATTCAATTGTATTTGACATTTCATAGGATTAACAATTATATATTAAATTATTTTGAATGTTAATATTTTTATAAACACATGTGGTGGCCTCCAAGTACACTCGTGTACTTCATTAATTTTAAATTAGATTAATTTTTTTTAAATTAGAGATGATTGTATTTTATGTATTCTAGGATGGAATTATGATAAATTTAATTAATTGGATTAATTCATGTATAATTATCTTGAATAAAGAATGAATTGAAGTAATTTATTACAATATTTAAAATGTATTATCATTTCTTGATGTGTGGATGATCATTAGATTAGACCATCCCTTATGTGTGATTGGTTTCTTTGAATTTATTATGGTTAAATTTTTATTTATGGTCGATGTGTCATCCCCTCATCCTCATTTTGTAAGGGAATTCCTGCATGCATATTCTTTTATATGAAACCACTTTATCCAATCCGTTGGATCCCCTCACCTTTGTATTAGTAAAATATTATATAAAGAAGGATCTCCCAGGTGAGTCGATATTAACTATGTCAAGGATTCATGTTGAAACCAATAAACATGATACAAGGGATCAAAGGTGGAATCCAAAAAAAATAAACAAAGTTACTGTTCAAGGTTTGTTTTCCCCTTGGGATGAGGGTTAGTTTATCATCCTCTAGTTAAAAAAACCATTATTTTATATCATGATCTTTACAAATATATTTTATTTTTGTCAATTCCATGTAAAATTATTTATGTTTTTGAATACTATGAATTCACCTAATAAATCAATAAACAAGAATACTAGATGGAATAAAATATAATCAGATTATGCTTAAATGTTTTATCTGATATGGTTTATCACTCAGTAAAATCAAATTAATATAAAAAATGAAATGTAAAAGGATAAAAATGGGATTTACACATAAGGATAAAAATCCATCGTTTGAAATATTAAGTTGACTTAGCCTTCCACTACTTAAGTTAGAATTGAACTCATAGTTAAATGTGATTGACTAACCCAAGTTAGGGTACTTTTAATTATCATGGAAATTTTATCTTGATGTTTTGGGTTGAATAAAATTATTTTACATCAAGGGTTGACTTGCCGCGTGTGACTGAGTGTTACTAAGAGGAAAAGGTTGAGGAAATTCTAAAACAGGATTTTTGGATAAGGGATTCCACTCAACATATCAAGGAACTATGTGTTAATGTAGTTGTAAAGTTATTCCTAACTAAAATAATTCAGGTAGATTGATGGGCCAAAGTCTAGGATATGAGAAGGGGAATGAAAATCCTTTCTATGATAATATCTAGGTGACAATATACTCCAAAACTGATGGTGACATCTATTATCTTTCAAAAAAATTGGAGATTAAAGGAATTAAAATCATTTGGAAAATATTAATCTCTTTTTATAATATAAAACATAACTAATGATATAATATTAATTTTTTGAAATGGAAAATCAACAAAAATTGATAATATCACTATGATATATACTTTAGTGGGATAACCTTATCACTGGCATGGATTTCTACAAATGGTATAGGTGCTTTCACATTATACAACACCACAAACGGAAATTGTACATGATTGAAACCCCACATCCTAAGTCTATTTCCAATGAGGCTAATGATGAATAAGTGTTTATCTATTTGAAGCAAGTAGATTATGCTATGGAAGAATAATGTTTCGTGTTTTTCACCTTGTAAAATGATATTTTAATGAAATATGAAGATACAGATGCAGATAACATAATGTATCACCTTAAGGATATCTATCCCGAGACGTCAAGATCACAGAGAATTAAGATCTCTAATTCCCTATTCACATGTAATCTTAGATAATTGGTTCCAGTTATTGTTCATGCGTTCATTATTGTTGGCTACATATTTCTTCTAGACACCTAGGGTTTTAGGATTCATGTGAAGCTTTGAAAAAATATCATTCTATCCCCAGTACCAATAACATTTTCAAATTTTATTATGAATTATAACATGAGAAATAGTGAGAATAATCCTTTAGAAATTATTGCACTTATTTTCATGTTTATAAAGACATGGGGAAAGAAATTAATAACATCCTTATGGTGAATACAAATACAAAGAAAAAAATAAAGGCACTGAAGACTCATACCATGTTTATTTCTCCTGAGTAACATCCTTCCAAGATGAAGAAGATATAGAGGCACAAAAAGAAATAGCATACTTTATGTTACACATGTTTTATGAAGGGACACTGGAAGAAGATTTTCACCCCTCTAATGAATCAAGCACAATCTTCAAGTGTTTTTTTATCTAGTGTGATATTTTTATATCTATAAGTTTAGAATTAGACATTGCATTTCATTATCACATTTTTATCCAAATATTTCAAACAAGTATATTTTAAATGGTTATACTTGGTGAGTTTGATCTATGGGATACCAATGGAGAACTTATGGATACTTCTTCCCTAGGAAACTACCATCTCACATTTCCAAATTTATTTATTTTTTTATTAAGGAACTATTAATATGTGATGATTGTTTCCATGAACTTTTTATTATTATTTAGATATGGATAGATTTTTTTCTTATTTTAAAATATTGGTTGATTATTTTATTAAGATAACATATGTTATGGTATGTTACAATTAAATAAAATTATTTATGAATTGAATTATGAAGTAAAAATACTTTAAATTGATAAATAAACTAATATTCTTGACTCATATGATACACAATTGTGGAATTATAATCATTTTCATGTAAATGAGAAGCAGTATAAATATATTTAAATTGTGTTGTTAAACATTTTAAGATAAAACACTTGAAATATGTCTTATTTATTTTCAAGGAAAGAAGAAAAACCACCAATTGGTGTTCAAGGAGAAAAGGCTACATATCTTATAGAATTGGTAAACACTGATGTGTTTGTAACATTTCATGTAAATTCCATAGGTGGTTTCTGACACACGAGTACTATTAATGAAAAATTGTGTAGGTATTACTATATCCTCTTAATTAGATACTAGTATGAATCCTATGATAAGTTCAAAGAGTTCAAGACTGAGGTTGAGAATTATATTGTTAATAAGATAAATAATCTTTGAACTGATCAAGGTGGTGAATATCTTAACCGTAAATTTATTAAATTTCTATGGTATTATTAGATTTTATCTCAAATAAATCCAATTTATACACCACATTTCAATGGTCTTAGTGAAATAAGTAACCATACCTTATTGTAAATTGTAAGGTTGATGACGAGTCACACAATCCTTCCGTTATCCTTTTATGTATATTCATTAAAGAAAAAATTACACCTACTAAATCGAGTTCCAACCAAAGTAGAAAACAATATTTACATTAAGTTAGAGAGTAGAAAGAAACTTTTTTTATCACATGTTTTTGAATGGGTTTATGAGGTGTTTATTAATATTAGGTAAATAAAAAAAACTAGAACCCTAATTCAGGAGGTGAACCTTTGTAGGGCATCTACAGAAAACCAAAGGATACTACCTATAAAACCCTTCAAATAAGAAAGTCACAATTGAAAAATGGTCTATATTTATTGAGAAGGATCACATACTAAAGGAAGATAGTGGGAAAATATTTACTTTAATGATGTTTATGCTTATGATACATAAGGTTTGGTATAAGAACAGATTCCACAATTCCCCATGAATGAAGGTGTTCCTAAAATGAAAGTAATACATAGTAGAGATTGAAAGGTAAGAGAACCCGAGAGATATGATTTTCTAGTAATTGATGATTTTTACTCCTTACTAGTTAAAAATAATGATCTTTTGTCCTATAAATTGGTATTATAGAGATCATAAATGGAATGACGGAAAGAATCTTGGAATTATGAGAACGATTCCATGTATCAAAAAAATGTTTGGGTTTTGATCGATCTACCAGGTAATGTAAAACATGATAGGTGTAAATGGGTAATCAAGAGAAAGTTGTATAAGATAGGAAAATTGAATACGTATAAAGTATGAATAGTTCTTTAAGGGTTTAGGCAATGTCAAGGCATTAACCATGATGAATCATTTTTTCTAGTTTCAATGTTTTAATCTATAAAAATGAAGTTGTTTATTGAATCTTACCATGACTATGATATTCAGAAGACGGATTTCAAAACTCTATTACATTATGGGAACCTTAAATATGATGTCTATATGACTCAACATGAAGTGTAAAGACCAGAATTTTCCAGGATTTGTTTTTAATTATATGGGAATATTCGAAGTCCGCGAAAATTGACGGCATGTGATTTCGTGGCCCAGTGTGCCCGGATTGAATTTCTGAACTTTGTTTGGGTATGTTCCGTAAATGCACAAGCAGCGTTTTGTAACTTCTGAACCAGTGCTCGGAAATGAAATCCAAGGACACTATTGAACTCGCTGCACCGATATTCACTCAAGGATACCTTCACCTTGACCGTAGTAGGTCGAGGGTGGAAATTAGTTTTTGGACATTTAATGGGAGAAAATAAAATAAATATTATTTATTTTATTTTTTAAATTTAAACCTCCCATTTGAATTTAGTGGTGGAGACCACCCGAGCTGGAAACCTCCCATATGAATTTAGTGGTGGGGACCACCCAATCCATGAAATCCCACTTTAATGTTAGTTATCCCTTGGAATTCCCCAAATTAAATGTGCCAACATTAATTGGTTTAATTAACATAACTTATTAATGTGGCACCTCACCTCTCGCGTGAGAAAAATGATTGGAAAAAGAGGAGAGCCTTGGGAGAATCTTTGGAGAAATAATCTCCAAAGAAGAAAAACACTTCAGATCCAGAATGCTGACATTGGAGCATGGTTCGGATGTGAGTTGTGAGAGCAACGAATGCCAACGCCCCTTCATCGACTTCATCTCCTTCCTCATGACACCTCCAACGAATGTCAAGGTAGGGGATTTAATTTGAAATATGATTCAATTTATTTGATAATTCATTTTATTCTATATTCAAAATGATGATGGCCAAACTAACATGGTCATCTTCCCGCACATATACATTTCCCCTTTATCTTTTTTTCTTCATGCGTTCTTCGTGCATTCATCAACGCCAAATAATTAATGACATTGGAAACACAAAGTTTTTTTGAGCGTTACATATTGACGTGGATCCCTCGACCTGAGGATCACGGATATGCAGTCATCATTTTTTTCAGGCTTGGAAGGGAGCCACGATGGCTAACGGAAGAAGGCGGTGGCCAACACCCGGCCAGCCGTAAGGAATTGGGTGCGGTGTGCATCCGCGCCACTGGTTGAGCAGGAGTCCATGGACCATTGGTCGTGTCAGAGAAGGGTGGAACTTGGAATCTTGCCGGCCACGTAGTGGAACGACGGCGTGCGTCCATGCCACTGATGGAGTAGGAGGTCGCGGCCTCTTGGCTGCAGCAGAGGTTGAAGGGAGGCTGACACCCGTCTGTCGGTGGAGGACAACACCGCCATCACACCGCTGGGAGGAGGAGGACCGGTCAGAGAAATGGACAACCATAGCGTACCGATCACGACATACTCTGGCGGGTCCTGCTTCAAAAAATTGAATGGCCCTTTGGTTGTTCGGGTGACCTAGGAGGTGTCTTCCTCTTGGGAGTCAACTTGGGTGTACCCCTCCACGGTGGTCAACCTGACCATGGGCCACATAGCGGGCTGCACAAATGGGCCGCTCCAAGAGGGTCACACCCAGCGGGCCGGGATGGTCCACCCACTTAATGGGCCGGGCCGGTCTGCAGCCCATGCCAACTGGTTCGGGTCGGCCCTGGCCAGGTCGGGCCGGGTCAGACCGGACCCGTGCCCAATTAGACCCAGATACGCCATTTTGGCCGTAACAAGAGAACTGGGTGTCCGTTTGACGAACTGTCTATGGAGTTGGGATCCTTGGATCAATACGGTCCATATGTTATAGTCCAATTGAGATTTGGACAATGTTGGTGTACGGCTGGGTTGGATCAAACCCTGAATCCAACTCGCCCCTCAGAGCGGAAACACTAATAACTTACAGACCGGGCATCTGACTAATGCATTGTCTGTTGTGTTGGGTCTATTATTACCTGACATAACTTTGGGATACTTCTCTATGGGAATTTTTGGTGGTCGAGGTACGACCGATATTTCTATGGAATGATTCTACGGAACTCGAGCGCACCGAGTGTGAGGAAAGCAGTGGCTGCCAATGAGGCAAAGGTTAGAGACGGATAATTCAGAGGTTAGTTACCTATCGAATCTGTTCAGGTAGGATCCTTTGTGGATAATTCCGGGTGTTAGTACCTATCGATCTAGTGTGAGTCTGTGCTCAGTGATTCGGTGTGGGTCAGCGAATACGGATCCTATGTGGGTCAGCGCTCAGTGATCGTGTCTGGGTCAGCGCGTACTGATCCTGTGTGGGTCATTTGCGGGGGTTATTACCTATCAATCTGGTGGGGTTCGGACTCCATATAATCATCAGAAGTTCCTCTTAACAGAATAAGATAAACTAGCATCACAAAAAACCATTTGTACTTATATACTTCACTTATACCTATGTGAGATGAGTCTTATATCTTCATCGTGTACCTGTGAGGTACTATATATTTTTGGTGTTACCAATGTGGTACTTCTAACTTTGTGCAATTCTTTCCTAATTTGTGAGGTGTATTTATATTGATAACTTAGGTATATGTATGGGTATATAACTAAGTAGTGCAATGACTATTGCTTCATGCTTTGAGATTAAGGTATTGCTTCAGGTTTATCCTTTGTGGATTCTGAGAGGCCCTCAGGGGTCTTTGGGTCCCTACTGAGTATTGTTATTCTCACCCCTGCACAGACTACGCCCACCCCTTATTGTGTCTTCTGCAGCTGATAGACAATGCTAACTGAGGATGAGGGTACCAGGACTGGAGACTGCTCAGAGGTGGACTATAAATGAGGCATACTGTAGAGACGAATGTTTGAGAGATGTACCTACCCTTCATGTAGGATCCTTTGTGGGTGTTCACAAGATCTATTTTTAGTTTTACTTGTACTATCTAGTTTTACTTGTAATTTCCAGTTGGGATTGTATTCTGGCCCCGTTACTTTCTATACACACCCTATTTACTATAGAGTTTACTTTGTGCTTGTATCTTGTTGTGTGCTTGGTTTGGGTGAGTTTACAGTTTATAAAGGCAATGCCTTCCCGTTTTAGGGAATATGACATTCGGTGCTTCTCGCTAGCCCCTAGCCTATAGAAGGCGGGTTTGGGGTAGTCACGACATGGGCCTTGGGGGACGGGTTGTGACAAATTGGTATCATAGGAGTTCGGTTCTACTAAAAAACTTGGACTCTAATATTTTAAATGTCAATAGTGTTAAGTTTTATGAGTGTGACTATCGGTATGGGAAATCCACTATTGGTGCGGCGGCTGATGTATCCATACAGCAGGACCCTAACTTCTGATTTCAGAATCAGTGCATGAAAACACTAATTATGTATGTGTTTTTGAAAAGTTTTCTTGTGATATCTTTGAGTCAGATCACCAGGTATAAACTTAATGATCATGGAAGACATGTTTCTTTTCAAGATTCCTCCACGTAGAGAGCTAGATTGGGTTCCGGGTAGTGTACATGATGACATCCCACCGAGCGATGAGGCTTCGGTGCTGGACCCCATTACAGTAGTTGTATAATCGGGTGATGTACCAGCAGCACCACTACTTGTTGGGAAGATTATTCCACTAGCCCCAATAGTAGAGGGTGCACACTAATTGAGCGCATTACACGATTTCCAACACCAAATTCCACCAAAGTTATGGGGAGAGACAAATCCATAGGTAGCTTCGGACTGACTGGAGGTTGTGGTTAGAGTTTTTTACTGGTAGGGATACTAGCTGATCTCATGGTGATCCTTGCCACCAGTCTTCTTCAGGTAGTCGTAGGAAAATGGTGGAGCTTGATGCTCTGGGTTCACGATGAGGTGACTCACATCTGGGAAGGCTACGAGAGCCTTTTTAGGGTAAAGTTTATCATAGTGACCTTATTCTTAGTGCGTATATATGAGCTTCTACACATACAGTAGGGTAGCATGACTGTGGCTCAGTATTCAGCGAGGTTTACTGAACACTCACACCACTCCGCTGACATGGTGTGAGACCCTTTCTTCAAGGCTGGGACCGTCTAGTAGGGGCTTAGATAGGATATTATTTATTCGATGGTTTCTCTCATCATCCCGACATAGGAAGGGGTTTTAGATCAAGCACTCTTAGTGGATATCTTCCTTGTTATGCAGTCACCACCAGCGAGACCCACCACTGGATGACATGTAGAAGAGTAATCGGCAGCTGGCAGTAGACAGATGACGCAGAGGTCCAGGAGGACCCGACCTACAGGTGGATGACCATAGGATACAAGTTCGGTTGTGCGAGGTTCAAGATACAGAGCAGGACAAGTGAGGAACAAGAATAGTTATTTGTGCGGCGGGTAGGGTCACATGGCTCACGACTGCCCGACCCTCCATATAGATGACTAACAAGTGGTCGAAGGACCACCTGGACAGAGGCAAAGATTCAATCGAGGAGGTCTGCATGTTGGAGGCAGAGGTGGCAGAGGATCAAGCCGTGCAATAGGTGGTGGGAAACAATTTGAGGTTCTACCACCACTACCTCTAGGTGGTCCCCCACCCGACCATAGGGAGTTTCTAGATATGGATGATCTCAGCTCTAGGAAGTTGAGGCCTATAACCATGGAACTCCGAAGATGATATGAGTTACGATCTATGTCTACTCCACATATGTTGTAGTACTTATAGAAATAGGTACCATTCATTCTTTTATTTCCATGACCCTCATTCGGAGCTCGGAGATACTTCTGGTGCCATTGGCTCGATCCTTAACACAATAGACTCTTACAGGAGCAGATTCAATGATTACACACTAGTGTCGGCAGTGTTAGATCACTCTAAGAGGTAAGAGCTTTGGCTGGGATCCTCTAGTTGTGGTGTCGAGGTCTTACGAAGTCATCTTAGGCATGGAATGGTCATCCACAGTCCATGCTTAGATTCACTGTATTAGGTTCAATTTGTGGTGTGTCTACATGTATGGGACCAGGTTATCCTTCACTAGTGAGAAGTGAACCTTTGCAGTGCTAGATGGACTTACCCAGAGGGTGCAGTTGATCAGACATCAGTTGGATAGCCTTACCCTTGGAGCGATTAATTTTGAGAGTCAAAGCTATCCTATAGTGGTGGGCCAGTAAGTTGATGCTTTCCCTGATGATGTTCTAGGTCTAAATCCTCATAGAGATGTGGTCTTCTACATCGACTTGTACCCCGGGACTTCACCGATATCTACACCAGCATATCGGGTGGCTCTAATAGAGCTTCAAGAGCTACGAGTACAATTGGAGGACTTGCAGAGCAAGGGATTCATTAGGCCTAGTGTTTCTCCTTGGGAAGAACTGATTTTGTTCACCAAGAAGGTAGATGGGAGTTTGAGACTCTATGTGGACTATCGGCACTTGAACTAGGTGACAGTGAAGAACAAATACCCACTCTAGAGGATTGACGGTCTCTTTGATCAGCTAAAGGGAGCACGATGGTTTTCAAATATAGACCTCAGATCAAGCTATCACCAGCTTAGTGTATGGCACAAGGATGTGCAGAAGACGTCCTTCAGAAGTCAATATAGACATTATGAGTTCTTGGTTATTCCTTTCGGCGTGACCAATTCCCCAACAGTGTTAATGGGACTCATGAACATGATCTTCCAGCTATACCTTGATCTCTATGTATTAGTCTTCATCGACGACATCCTGATATACTTAGCGATAGAGGAGGAGCATGCCTATCATCGGCAAATACTTCTGGACACACTCTGAGAGCACCAGGTTTATGGTAAGCTCTTTAAGTGCCAGTTCTTGAAATGAGAGGTCCACTTTCAGGGGCACGTCATCTCAATGGATGGAGTTTCGGTGGATCCAGCAAAGATCAAGGTTGTTCTCTCATTGGGGCCACCCAGGAGTGTGACGGAGGTGCAGAGTTTCCTGGGTTTGGACAGTTACTACCCGAGGTTTGCGCCTAACTTTTCCTAAGTTTTGGCACCCTTATCAAGATTGATGAAGAAGGGGAAACCCTTGTTGTGGTCAGAGAGATGCCAGCGGAGTTTCCAAGATATGAGGTAGAGACTGACGAGTGCCCCCATCCTCAGGCTACTAGAGGAGAGCATTGGGTACGTTGTCTTCTGCAACGCATCAGGGACTAGACATGGATGTTTCCTGATGCAGGAGCGATCGGTGACTGTGTATGGTTCTCGACAGCTAAGGCAGCATGAGTAGAACTTTTCAAACCATGACCTAGAGTTAGCAGCAGTGGTCTTTTCCTTGAAGATGTGGCGACATTACATGATGGGAAAATTTTTTATATTCTACTCTGATCACAAGAGTCTAAGGTATATCTTCCCTCTGAAGAACCTGAACCCGAGACAATGACGTTGCCTTGTGTTCCTCTAGTACTATTACTTCGAGATAAACTATACTCCTGGAAATGGAAAGGTAGTAGCAAATGAACTATGTAAGAGATCTGGTAAATAGTTGCTGAGTGAAGAAATGGAGAACCTATCTGCTTTGAGGATATCATACGTGGTTTGAGATGGATTATCTTATCTTCAATCTCTGACAGTCACTCCCCCACTCCTTCAACGATTCAGGGAGGCCCAAATTTGGAACACTGACTATGAGGCTTGACGTGCTCAGATATCCATAGGATGTGAAACTTATGGATTTTATAAAGGTGGGGAGCACGTCATTCTCTTAAAAGGGCATACTATGGTACCAATGGCGCTTAGGGAGGAAGTGTTGAGTGAGTTCCATACATCCCCTCTAAAAGTACATCCAAGAGTGGTGAAGATGTACCAGGACCTCCTGCGTCAGCACTGGTGGCCAGGAATGAAGAAACAAGGGGCATTTTTTGTCTCCTGGTGCCTCACTTGTCAGCAAGTGAAGGCAAAGCATCAGGATCCAGTAGGCTTAGTTGAGACACTAGAGGTGCCAAAGTGCATGTGGGATGGAATCTCCATGGAATTTATGACAGGATATCCACACACGTCCAAGGGGTATGATTTCATCTGGGTGATTGTTGACCGAATCACCAATTCACCCCACTTATGACCTATCAGAGAGTAGGAAACAATAGAGATATTGGGATGCCTCTACGTGGAAGAGATTGTTCGAATTCATGGAGTGAAATCTATGATTGTATCTGATCATGATGCGTGTTTCACTTCCCATCTATAGAAGGTTTTGAAAGACGCATTCGGGATACATCTTCGGTTGTTAACTTCCTTCCATCCTCAGGCATATGGTTAGGCAGAGCAGACCATTCAAACCCTTAAGGACATGCTACGTGCTGGAATCCTAGATTTTAGCCGCAGCTGAGAGGATCATGTTCATTTGTATAGTTCTCATACAATAATAACTATCATTCCACTATCAAGAGGGCACCATTCGAGGAATTGTATGGTCGAACTTGCAGATCAACTCTATGCTAGACTGTCCCAGGGGAGTCAGCACTCATGAGACCAAAGATGGTACGGGATTCCACAGAGAAGGTGTAGATCATCCAATACCGAATAAAGACTGCACAGAGCAGGCATAAGTTCTATACTGATAGGAGATGGAGAACAATTGAGTCCTAGGATGGTGACCTTGTCTTTATATGGGTCTCTCCTCAATGAGGTTTGTGGATATTTGGCTAGGGTGACAAGTTATCTCTAAGGTTCATCGGACCCTTTCATGTCCTCAGTAGAGTTGGCAAGGTGGATTACCGTTTATCTCTTCCACCTCAGTTGCACCAGGTGCACGACGTTTTCCATGTATCATAGCTGAGGAGATACGTACATGATCCTTCCCACAACATTGACTGGGGTGAGATGTACATCGACGATGGGGAGATGTTTTTAGAGGATCTGGTGGAGATTGAGGATCGACAGGAGCGGGTCCTTCATGGGCGGTTGATACCTCTGGTGCGCGTACGCTGGCAGCATGTGAACCTCCAGGAGAGCACTTGGGAGTGACATTTTGTAACTTTTGAACTGGGACTCAGAATTGATATTTGAGGACACTATTGAACTCACAACGCTGATATTTTCTCAAATAGACCTTCACCACGACCGCATTAGGTCTAGGGTGGAAATTAGTTTTTGGACTTTTCATAGGAGAAAATAAAATAAAAATTCTTAATTTTAGTTTTGAAATTGAAACCTCCCATTTTAATTTAGTGGTGGGTACCACCGGAGCATGAAACCTCGCATTTGAATTTAGTGTTTGAAACCAACCAACCCTTGAAATCCCTCTTTAATGCGAGTTAACCCTTGAAATTCCCCAAATTAAATTTTCGAACAATAATTGGTTTAATTAACATAACATATTAATGTGGTACCTCACCACTCATGGGAAAAAAAGATTCGAAAAAGTGAGAGCCTTGGGAGAACATTTGGAGAAATATTCTCCGATGAAGAACCCCACATTAGATCAAGAATGTAGACATTGGATCATGGTTTGGAAGCGAGTTGCAGGAGCGATGACTGTTTGAGAGCTATATCTACCCATCAGGTAGGATCCTTGGATAGTGTTTATTGGAGATGTTTTCAATTTTACTTGTACTATCCAATTTTAATTGTAAATTTCAGTTGGGATTGTATTCTAACCCCTTTACATTCTGTACACACCTTGTTTACCACATAGTTTACTTTTTTCTTTTATCTTGTTGTGTGCTAGGTTTTTGTGAGTTTACTATTTATAACGGAAATGCCTTCTCGTTTTAGGGAATATGCCTTTAGGTGCTTGTCTCCAGCCCCTGGCCTATGGATGGAGGGTTTGGGGTAGTCACGACATGGGCCTTGGGTGGCGGGTTGTGACATGAAGGTTTTTTGACTCCATGAAGTTCCAAAAAGGTATTAATGTTATAGAGATCCATTTATGGATTAAATAAATCATGCAAGTCAAGAAACATTAAATTTGATGAATCTATACATGAATTTGGTTTCATTAATAATAAATTCCAGCCATGTGTTTATAATAAGTTTAGTGTGAGTAAAATTTTATTAATAATAGTATATATTGATGAAATATTAATAATTGGAAATGATATACCAGTCTTATAAGAGGTTAAGGAATGGTTGAAAAGTGATTATCCATGAATGAATTATGTGAAACAGTCTACATTTTTGGAATGAATATCAAGGATGATAGAACAAGGAGGCTTCTTAGAGTAATTCAAATTAAATTCATTGAGTAGATATAGAATAGGTTCAATATGGAACAATCTAAAGGAGGATTGGTTTTGGTGTTACATGGTATACATCTTTCTAGGAATATGTGTCCTCATATATGATAGGAAAGAGAGAGAAGTAAGTTGACATATTCTTTTTTGATATGATCTGTCATGTTTTTCATGTTAAGTTTGAGGCTTTATGTTGATTATAAAATGATCATGGTTGGAATATATCAAGAAGATATAGGTGAATAACATTAGACTTCTGTCCATAATATCCTTAAGTATTCGAGGAGAACTAAGAATATGATATTGATGTATGGAGGAGATGAAGAGCTAGTCATTAAGGGATAAAAATATTCTATCTTTTATACATATCATAATTAAATAATTCATAGTTTGGATATATACCTTTTCTCAAAGGATTTGATGTGATATTGAAGATTTCAAAGAAGAAAATCATCTATGATTTTATAGCATATTATGAGTATATTATTTCTTATTTTGTAACTGATAGTGTAATATAGATTCATAAATTCATCAAAGATATTTATATGGTTATTAACCAAAAAAAATGTATCACCTTTTATTGTAATAACACAACAGTGGTGGCTCTCTCCTAGGATCTAAGGTCACACCAAATGACAAAGCACAAACTTTATTAAGTTTTATCTCTTGAGGGATTTTTCTAAATTATGTTATGTTGAAGTGAGCAGAGTACCCATATAGAAAATTGTGAAACCCCTTAATAAATTGTTAATCTTAGAAAACTAACTTGTATCATAAGTGATCTAGTGGTATAAAAGCTTTTGTTCGTTGGCTACAGTTCTTGTGGGTGTTAGTTTAAGTCGGTTCCTAAGAACCAAAATTATTAGTACTTGATTAATTTTTTTCTTAATTAATTTGTTTATTATAAAATATTTATTATTCTTATGAATGATTTTTTTGATAATTTATTTAAAATATAATTCACACTAATAGGATATAAAAATTCCCCACTTTGATGAGAACCTAGATAAGCCAAGACATTATTCATGATTGTTATTCCATATATGTATAATATTGTATGATGAAACATAGATGATACAATAAGTTAGAGGTAATATGATAATAATACATTGAGAGACCCTGTCATGGTGTTCCCCCATATTAATCTCCAATATAAGTGGTCATGATAATATGACCATCAATAGAAAATCTGCATTTCCATGTGTCATTGAATATTACTACCTAATTATGTGTACATTGATCCTTATAACTTAAGATTTTCATTAATTCATATCAAAACTCACATAATTTTATGTATTGAGGAAAAATGTGATTCCATATGTTTGTGGTGATGTAGGATATGTTTGGTGCATCACTAGTGATAAAACATTTATGGATAATGCGAGAAAGGGTTTACCCATTCTCTACAATAAAGGAAGTTGATATCTTAGTCCCTTTTATAGAATATGAATTATTTCATAATTACATAGCCATTTTTTCGGTAGGAATGTTCATTTTTGAAAAGTCAAAGGAAGAGAAATCATTTATATAGTTTGATGACTTCCATATGAAATGTGCTTGATTAGAGATATCATGATAAAAGGATTATATTACGAAGTAAACATTAATACACAGTTGGATATTGTTTCATGGTTAAAATCATTCTCTGCAGAATCATTATCATGTTTCTCGATGATGACAATGGAATTTAGTCCATTATAACTGATGCCATAGAGAAATAGGACAAGAGGTTCACAAAGTAAATGTATATGAAATCTCAGTTAAATCGATGTAGTATATTTACTATGTATGGATGAATAATTTTTATTCTGGTTGTTTTAACCACCAAAATTTAAAAAAAAAGTTATTGAAAACAATAAAGTGAGTCAAATAATAAATAATAAATATTAGTTTTCTTTTTTTTTTAAAACCTTTATTAAATTTATTGTAGAAATAATGAAGTGACTTATTTAATTAAATAGTAATTATTTGAGGAATGATAAATGATGATGTGTGAAAGAACACTTAGTTTAATGATCCAATTATAAATAATTGATATTTATTTATATTCTTAATGTGTTACATAATTTAAGAGATTAAGAATAATAATATTATTATTATTAATGTTCATGGGGTCAATTAAGAATATTAGAAATGGTTAGGGACTTGTGTGGAATTTTCCAACCCCAAACCTTCCATAATAAATATCTAATTATATCTAAATATATCACTTTCCTAATGATACTTTTTCAGAGTATTGATTGTATAAGTTAAATATCTAAATATATATCCATATGACGATATCTAGAAATATGTCTAGGGATATATCAATAGAGATATATCTAGGAGAATATCTAGTGATATATTTAGATTGATATATCTAGAGATATATCTTGATAGATATGTCTTGAGATATATATTGAGTTCTCTAAATTTCTCACTCTTACACCTATATTATGTCATTGAGAGAGAACTTAGATTTCTCCCTCTTTCAGAAGAAAATTGTTTCAGTCAACTATAACCAACATAAGAGATTAGGATCGGTCGTACTAGAAGCTGAAAATTCAATGACAATGATTAGAGACTATGGCGCATGTGTGGATCACCTCTATAGGGATTATGTACTTGAATACTATAGAGAAATGATGGTGTCATGAAATGTATTCCATAATATAATTAATAAATACATAATTATAGGTTGAGTTAATTCTATATGTGAATCTAAATTAATTATTAATTACATGTGAAGATCCTCTCCCTTTAGTTCCGGTGTATTAATATAGTCCACTAATCTACTGCTTTCATTGGACATGATATTATGATAATGTGAATAAAGGATTATACATGATTTAATACTAGAATTATAGATCATTATACCATCAAACAAATATTCTCTATGCCCATATCCTACAAAAACATCATCCCATGGGTTTGATGAATACCACTGAGTGAAAAAAGCATCCCACATATGTGGTGTATCCACGAGATGAACTTAAAATATCATCACTAGAGAGGGATCTTTCCATCAATTCAAGATGTTCTAGTATAAAATTAAATAATATAAAGATAGATATGGTTCTCAGGGAGTTTTGTCCAACTATAAGGTTCTCATATCCACAACACATTGGCATTACATGGAAATGAATTGAATAGGAAATCAAGGATGCTCTTTAATTGATGAATCATCTATTCACATGTTGAAATGAATAAATAAATAAAATGGATGATTCATAAATTTATAAATTCATCATATTCATTTACTCCCTTACTATTTCCTCTAATGAAACTGTTTTGTATAAATGATATCGTAGGTGGAGAATGGTTCTGGTATCTAATACACATGGAATAATATACCCAATGAATGAAAATAATAATTTGAATTTAAGATGATATGAAACCCATAAATACATGATATGTAAATATGTATTAAGGGAATATCTCATTCATGCATGAAATTTCCAATCCAGGATCATATTGATAACTCTAAAGGATTCATAAGGAAAAACTCCATTAGTTCCACAACTACTATGATCTCCAATAAATTGAAAATCATCGAATAAATCATGAGCACATCATCACACAAGTAACCATGCACAGACAAGAATAAAAATACCTAACAGGGGATCACAAGTATCGAACAATATCCAAGTTCATTCTTGTACATGTATAATAATCAAGTGATGAATCAAATTATATCAATATATAAACTCATCACTCTATCGCTCTATCAAATATGGTAAATTAGTTTTTTTAATTAGAACTATTGTATTATATCAATAACCCTAGGTCAACCCACCATGAAGCTTTAGATAATTAAATTTTGAATATTATTTAGATTTTTGAGAAGAAGATGTATTAAAGAAAATAGGGGTTTAGGGATTATGAAACAGGACACTATAGAAAAAAGAAAATTGAGCAGTGGTTTTTAAAATCATTACTAAATGTTTTTGTTTAACTTTTTTAGTGGCGGTTTAATCCATTACTAAAAATTAATTTTATTTATTTATTTCCTTATTTTAGAGGTAGTTTTTTAAAATCCACCTAAAAATATATTACATTTCATAGTAATTAATCATAATAATTTATTTATTTATAATTTATAAATACACATTTATATATTTGAAAAAAATTTGTATAAAATAATTAATAATTAAAATATAATTATAAATTATAAATTTATTATTATTACATAATTGATAATAATGCCTTATTAACTATTAAATATATCTTATTTTATAGTAATTACTTATGATAAACAATATTGTTTAATTTCTAATTATATATAATCTGACACCCACACATGTAAATATATATAAACATAAAAATATGTAAATAGTAATTAACTTTTTTTTATTTCATAATTATTAATTATTTACTGTTAAATATAACTAGTTAATTAGAAATTTCATATAATGAAAAATAATTAGTGATTAGTATTTATATAAAACTATATATATATATATATGTAATTAAATATGTGTGTGTATGTAAATACACATAAAACAAATATGTCAATAATATTTAATACAATTAATAATATTTTTTGACAATTAACTAATAACAAATAAGAGGACACACAGACCCACCCACCTGTGTTTGTATATATAAATATATAAAAATATATATTAATATAGGGAAATACATACAAATAGATAAAAATAAACAAGCACACACCCAAATATATAATTATATATTTATATATAAAAATATGGGAAATTAAATATATGAACATGTACGTGTGTGTGTTTTAATTAATAATATATACATGAAAAATTATAATGGGTAATTTGAAATTATTTTATAAATAGTTAATATTAATAATATATAATATGTAATTATTAATAAGTAATGAAAAATTTATGACCAATACTAATTAATACATAATTAATATTTTTTTATAAATTACCCAATAACACTACTAATTATATATATATATATATATATATATATATATTATTTTTCGATAATACCAATTTTTAACTAGGTTGAGAGAGATCCCTTTACATGTCCTGAAATCCTAGAGGTACAAAGGCCTTCTAATTACATGGCCCAAAGTCTCAGTGGAACAAGATGTAAACTGTAACAACCCCTCCAAAAAACCCATCCTTTAGGCCCTCTAGCTTATCATGTCCTCAACATCATCATTGTATAACATGAATTATTGGGTGGTCTTTATAACTTTTCATTATTTTCAGTTATTGGATGCGACACCACTTCACCCTTAATGGAATCCTTTCATTTAGACTCAGCAAACTACCACCATAAGTAAAAAATTAAAAAATAATAATATGAAAAGATAGTGCAAGGAGTCAAAGTACCCTACCAATTATTTTATAAAACAAAACAATGAATAAAGAACCATGGAAAGATAAATAGAACATACAAAAAACATGACCCACTTCTATCAAAAAGGGAACATAAATTACCTCATTGGAGGCCCAATACAAAAATTCAATCTCGAGATCATATTCATTAAATGAATCAAAACCAGATAAAGTAGTATTTAGGGATGAATAAATACAGTTCATTTTAGTTTCAAATAATATATCTACCTTATTTTCCATTTTGAAGAAACCCTTTGAAATATTTTATCATATATCAGTGGCTTCTTACCTTTCTTGAGGACTTTCTTAAAGATCTACCTTGGTAATGGATCAACATCTTCGATGTCTTCTAGGTTTCCATCAGTCTTGTTGAACTTCATTTGAAGGTCAATACCCACTAGGATATTAGATGTGACATTCCCCTATTGAATAATTATACTAAATTCCCCACTAACAAGTTGATCTTTAGAGTGGTCAACCAAATCGAATGCAACTTTTCCTTTCCCCATGTCAGTGAATAACCTTTCCATATCCTCCAAAGCTCCACCCTGCACATAAAATCCTAAAAAAATCAGATCCTTACCCAAAGGGAAATTATATATCTCTACCTACACCACACCTTATGGTTGATCCATCTACAGATTAGAAGAGTCAGTCTCAACCATACCCATATGATTCCTCAAATGTGAAAAAAAATGGAATCCAAAATGCAATGAGATATCATAAAAACGGTTTCTAAGATATCATGGACATATCTTGATCCCCTTTACATTGAAATACCAATTTCTATACAGTAGGAAAACATTAAATAATTATCCTTGTGTAGGTTCGGGTCGTAGTGGAAGTGGCTTCATTGGTCATTAAATTAAAATTTATTTGAATTTAGACTTTCATGAATCCTAGAGAGATAATCCTTAATATTAAATTTATAATTGATTTATATATATATGTAAGAAATAATTACCACATATTAGGATCATTTCATCAAATATGTAGTTGATCTTCCAAAAACACTTTAGGATTACCTTCATTGCACTCTAAGGATTCATGTGTATAATCCTTATTGTAGTGATCAACACCTTCTCCTTTGATCTCGGAGCACTTCTAATTTATTTTTAGGTGCTAGCATGGTGAATCCATTATCATGTATTTTTCATCTTGAACGCTCCAATATCATTCATGAATGAATGATTTCATCTCATTCTCGAGTGGAAGAGAGTATGATTTCAAGAGAGAGAGAGAAATACATTGTGTAAAATGATTCTCTATTCTGAATTTTTTGATTAACCCTATACAATTGGCATAACCATCCATTTATAGAGCTAGGGATTTGGTTAAAATATTATTTTATTACATACAAACTGTTAAATAATATTATAATATTTAATAAACTCCATTATATATAATAATAATATTGTTGTTATTGTTATTTTATGACCTGCGTTAACTCACACAATAATAAATATTATTTTACCATCTTGTAAATTAATATTTAGCACTGAATGTGATATTGGCCCCCTCAAACTCCATTGTATTTGTTAAATACTAGAATACTTATGTTATTAACATAAATAAATATTTCATTCATAAACCGGAGAATAAATATTAATTAAAGTTTAAATAAATAAAATTAATATTTTATCAACAATCCAGTTAATAAATATTTATTAAATATTAAAATATTAAAATAAATAAATAAATTAATTAATTAATAATTATTTATTTCCTTTTGAATATTAGATATCATTAAAATATGAATAAATATTTTCCTCATTAATGAAAATAATATATATTCCAATAATTAAACTCAAAAATAATTTAATCAAGATCAATGAAAATACATTATATGTGACCCTCTAGAATTCTTCTCATTAGCATTAATAAGGTAAGCCTAAAGTCTAAGATTACCATATAGCAATGAGTCAAGGCACCCAAGAGAAATAAATTAATGTCACAATGTTGAAAAACACATATAAACACTCATTGTATAATATATTCATTTTTCTCAATATCTCATCAAGTAGGTTTTCACAAATATACCACCAACCTATATGCTTGATACATCTTTCTTTGAATTTCTGATATAAACTTTGTTATTCCATATCCATGGAATTGATGCAATAATTATATTTCAATAAAATGGTTGAGATATCAACCTATATAAAAATATAATGGAAAATACTTCCAAGAATTATACATTAAAAAATGTCTTTCATGACACACCCATCATACCCTACTTCTAACCAACATATGGAATTATGCTTATTATGAGTGAATCAAAATGTGTGCGTACTGAAATTAATTAATGACAACATTAATGTCTATGGGCCATTGCAAAAAATCATATATTAGAATATATGATGACATGAAAACATGTAAAATTTCTAAAAGTGGTTCTGTTATCATAATATACAATATTAGAGAATACCAAGTACAATATTAATGAGAAGAAGACTCATCTTCTTATGATTACTCTTACTTCCAATTCTATTTACTATGTTCCCTTACCTAGTAAGTTATCTGATCATAGAACTTGTCTCAAGAATTTTATCATAGCATTTAAAGGTTCTAACCATAGTAAGGAACTAATATTACCTTTCCAGTATGATAGATACTCCATGAAATTATCACATCAATTTTATTCAGAATAAAATTTAACATTTGAAAATATTTTAAAATTAATTTTCATATATTTGAATATACATTTAATCTTAAGTAAAACATTATCTGGTTCTAGGGAACCAACCCCAACAAACTCTCACTTCCATTAGATCCAATTATTTAGGATTATGTTGTTCTCACATGTAAAAACATGATTTCATTGAGTATCAATATAGATTCTTAGACTATCACATTTCCATAGAAAGTGATTGAAAAGTCCACATGTATTTGTAGAAAATATATTTACAGCAACATTAACATCTAGTGAAAATACCTCAAGTAGTGATATAACCAAGTATCCACATATTATTTCCATTTAAAATTATTAACATTATGTCTAAATCCATAGAAAAATATTATCATGATAGTAGAAAATCCATTTACATTGGTATAAACCAAAATATGAATTATACATTTCTAAACCTGTCCTAAAGATATAGCAAAGGATGTAGTGTAATCAAATATTATACATATAGATACCACTATTTTTAATAAGATTTTATTGTATATTAACTTTTCCATTTCTATGATACAAGATGAAATTGACCTAAATTAATACAAGTGTTCAATTTACCTTGTCACTAGTATTCTCACTTTTACAAACACCAAGAACTCATCCAGTTCTTATTTATAACGTAATGATGGATAGTTCTAAATGATTGTTGATGCAGTTATGTTGGATCTATTTGATATTAAAATACTATTAATCATGCATTAGTAATATTAAATGACAATACATATCAAAGAAAATGTCACGACCCGTCCCCCATGGCCCATGCTGTGACTACCCCAAGCCCACCTTCCATAGGCTAGGGGTTGGGGACTAGCACAGGAAAGTCATTTCCAAAAATTGGGAAGACATTGCCTCAAAACTTGTATACACACATGTAGGGTACACAATGAAAAAGTTAGACACAATGGAAGAGTAAGGTGCAACCACAACTAGTTACCACAACTAAGTGTAATAGTAAGTATTGAAAGTAAAGGGGACAGAATACAAGCCCAACTGAAAAGATACAACTATAATAGGAAATAGAAAACAACTCTATGATTTTTCAAAAAGGATCCTACCAGAAGGGTAGGTATATATCATATCTACAGCTCTCCATGTCATGTGTCACCTCCTTGTACCACATGGTCATGGCTCCTATGGTCTCAGTCGAGCTACTCGTCATCTGTACAGGACACAATAGGGTGCGGGTGATGCTTGTGAAGGGGTGAGTATAACAGTACCTAGTAGGGACCCCAGGACCCCCAAAGGTCTCTCAAAATTCTATAAAGAAAAATCCCCAAATCATGATCTCAATCACAAATAATGAAGAAAAAGACACAGTTTAAACAAGGTATAAGTGAGTACAACAGTACAAATGATTAGTTGTAAGGATAGATCATCATACTTTGTAAAGAGGCACTACTATTGACCAACACATGATCGATATGTACTAACCCCAGAAAGTGCCACACAAGATCGATTGGTATTAACCCTAGGCAGACCCACACATGATCGATAAGTGATGATTCACACAGAATCGATGGGTGCTGATTCACACAGAATCGTTGGATGGTGATCCACACTAAATCATTGGGTGCTGATTCACATAGAATCGTTGGGTGGTGATTCACACAGAATTGATGGCTGTTGAGTCACACAGAATCACTGGTTGCTGATTCACATAAAATCCTAGGGTGCTGATTCACACAGAATCATTGGGTGCAAAGACACACAAAATCGGTGGGTGTTGATTCACATAGAATCATTGGGTACTGATTCACATAGAATCGTAAGTTGCTGATTCACAGAAAATTTCTGGGTGTCAATTCACACAAAATCACATGGTGTTGATTCATACAAAATCACTCTTCATTCATCATGTCTCATCCAGACACAGGATTACCTCTCATAGTATGCTTGTCTCGGGGAGAAACCACTCATGAAGTCATCAGTTGTATTTATACCAGCACAAAGTCCCATGAAGAGGTAACTTGTTGAACCTTTATGTCATAAAGGTTTCAACTCAATAGACGATGTCTCAGTCGGACGCCCAGTCTTTAAGTTATTTGAAATTTAGTCCTGAATTCCAGGTTGGGTTCGGAGTCGATCTATCCCGACCGTAATCCAATTTTATACAAAACTCTTGTGGACTATCTCCAAAGGACCGTCTCGATCAAATGGTCCCATCTCCATAGATGGTTCATCAAACAGACGTCTGGTTCACAAGGTATGGTCATTTAATAGTGGTTGGGCCTGAATGGGCCTAGGTCCGTTCTGACCTGGCCCGACCCAGCCTTGGATGACCCAACTCCTTTTAGGTCTAACAAAGCTTGACCCAAACCGGCCTGGGTCGGCCCCATAGGGCAGGGCCCCAGTGGGCTCGGACCACTGGGCAGTGGACCTGCCCGACCCGCCGGGCGACGCGGCCCAGTGCGCTGGTAAGGCATTCCATAAGTGTGGCTACCATCTCCCTGAATTAATCAAGAAGAGTCAATCAGATCATCAATTAGAGTCACCACACAGCGCCATCACATGGTCTGCGGGACCTGTAGGGTGCGGGTCCCCCTCCTACCACGACTTCGATGTTGCGACTCCTTCTCTGCGGTGCATGACGAAGCCCTGCCTCACCAATGTGGTCTGCCAGCTGTGAACCACCCCTTCTGGTCCGTCGTAGAGCCAAGAGGAACCACCCTCTTCTGTAGCCGGTGAGCACTGGCCCATCCCAAAATAGGCTGACCCGACGCGTCCCGGTTGTGCTGGTCCACGGACCGGCCCGGACCATCGGATGGGCGCGTCCCGGCGGGCGACGAAGACTTACCCAGCCTGGGCTGGCCTGACCCGGTCTGGCTGGACCGGTTGGGAGGAGCCACAGACTGGCCCTGCCCGTTGGGCGATGTGACCTGGTGCACTGAGATGGCTCACCAGCAGGGTGGCCGCCCACTCTTCAAATGGCTTAGGGAGAACCATTCGGCTCATCAATTAGGAGCGCCACTCGCTGCTTCCACATGGTCCATGAAAACAATAGGTGCGGGTCCCCCTCCTACAGTGGCTTCGATGTTGTGACTCTGTTTCTGCGACACGCGACGGAGATTCGCCCCGCCAACGCGGTCGATCGGTTGTGGACCACCCCTTCGGGTCCACAGCGGTGCCCAACGGCGCCGCCCCCTTCTGTCTCCGGTGAGCGCCGACTACCACATTCAACACTGGCACTGGTCGCCGGTGTCTCCGCACCGGTGTCGTGCCAATGAATCTTCTGTAGGTCACCGGGTGAGCTCTGGTGGTCCATTATTCCTTCAGGACGCTCCTACAGTCCTCTCGGGATGTCACCGTCATTGCTCGCCTCTCGATTTCTTGGTTCCGTCAAGTTGGAACAACCCACCTCTGAAAAATGTAAAGAAAATCAAGTGATAGAGGGTACGAGCCTTGTTTGCCTGGCCCACACCCTCTGCATTAGCATTACAAAAAAGTGATATAAATTTATGCATCACGTTAAAATAATGATAAACCCCATTTAAATCCCCTACAATGACCACCCGAAAATTCAAGAATGAGGGGAACAATTGAGGGAATATTTTGAATTTAAATACAACCCCAAACTGTAAATTCATGGGAGATGTCGTGGTGGTGGAAGAAGATTCCATGTTCGATGAAGCCGCCAGCGTTCGTTGATTCAGGTTCATTGCCGCTGGAGCTTCCATCTCTGTCAGTGGAAGGTTCCATGTCACTTCACCAGAGGTTTCCTGCTTGGTGAAGTTGTGTCAAAACTCCACCACAAACCTCACTTAAATAGAGGGAAAAGTGTGGGTAACACACCAATCCCGCGTTGCATTGGGCAGGGGTTGGTGACTAGCACTGGTAAGACCTTTCCTGAAATTGGGAAGGCATTGCCTCAAATCCTATACACGCACAAGCTGGGTAAACTACCCAAATGTAAAACACAACGGAAGAGTAATGTAAAAACACAAGTAGTAACCACAACTAATTTTAATAGTAAGTACACAAAGTAAAGGGGTCAAAATACAATCCCAACTGAAAATATACAACTAAAATAGAAAAAAGAAAACATCTCTGAGATTGTCTGCCAAATATCATATCAGAAGGGTAGGTACAGATCATCTCTATAGCTCCCCACGTCAAACTTTACCTTCATGTACCACCTGGTCCTAGGTTCAGTTGACTCAGTTGAGCTTCTTGTTGTCTGCACAAGACACAACAAGGTGCAGACGAAGCCCATGTAGGGGTGAGCATAACAATACCCAGTAGGGACCCCGAGACCCCTGAAGGTCTCTCTGAATTCCAAAAAGGAAAAACAACAAAGCATGATCTCAATCAAAAATCACAGAGCCAAAGACTCATCTCAAACCAGATATTACTGAGTACAATAGTACATATGATTAGCCATAAGGCTAGATCATCATTCCCTATCAAGAGGCACTACTGTTGAACCTCCTATGATCGATAGGTTCTAACCCCTGCAAGATCCACACATGATCGATTGGTAATAACCCCCGAAAGAACCACACATTATCGATATGTGATAATTCATATAGAATTTCTAGGTGGTGATTCACATTGAATTGATGGGTGCTTATTCACACATAATCATTGGGGGATGATTCACATAGAATCACTGGCTACTAATTCACACAGAATCACTGGGTGCTGATTCACACAGAATCATTGAGTACTGATTCACATAGAATTTATGGGTGCTGATTCACACAAAATCGATGGGTTCTGATTCACACATAATTGATGGGTGCTAATTCACACAGAATCGCTGGGTGTTGATTAACATTGAATTGCTCAGTACTGATTCACACAGAATCTCTAGGTGTTGATTCCCACAAAATCACTCAGTGCTGATTCACATAGAATAACTCGGTTCTGATTCATACAGAATCACTCTTCATTATTTATGTCTCTACCAGACACAAGATTCCCGATCATAGTATGCTTTCCTATGGGAGAAATCGCTCCTCAATCCATCAGTCATATTTCAACTGGAACAAAGTCCCACGATGAAGAAAATCAAAGAACTGCCATGTCATAAGGTTTTTAATGCAATAGACGGCACGTCAACTGGGCGCCCAGCCTATCACTTATTGGCATTTTGTTGATGGGGTCCAGGTTGGATTCAGAGTCGATCCAACTCGGCCATACTCCTACTTTCTCCAAAAATCTAATGGATTATTTCAAAAGCGTTGTCTCGCTCCATGGATCCCAACATTTTAGACAGATTCTCAAATGGGCGTTCGGTTCGCAAGGTATGGCCATTTAAGCTTAACTAGGCCGTAATGGGTCTGGGTCCATTCCGACCTGGTCGGACTAAAGCGGACCGACCCAACCTGGTTTGGGTCAACCCGACCCTATCCAGGTCCAACCCGGCCTGACGTGAACTGGCCTGGGATGGCCCAGTTGGGCAGGGCGGTAGAGGACTCAACACGGGCTACCGGACAACGCGACCATGTGCGCTGGAGCGGCTCGCCAGCAGGGTGGCCACCAACTCCCCAAACATGGCAAGAAGAGTATTTCAACCATTCAATTTGTGGTGCCCCGCGGCACTGCCATGTAGTCCGTGGGACCCATGGGGTGCGAGTCCCCCTCCTACCGTGGCACACAATTCCCCCTCATACCATAGCTTCTATGTCGCATATCCTTCTCCACGGCGTGCAATGGAGCGCCATATCGCCAACACGGCATGATAGCTTTCGACTTCCCCTACGAGACCGCCATAGTGCTAGGCGGCGGTGCCCTCTTCTGCAGTCGTGGAGTGTCATCCTGACTCGGCTTGCACTGACCCAGCTCGAACCGGCCTGGCCTATCCTTGTTGAGATGGGACGTGGAGGGCTTGGACCACTGGCCCATGGAGCGGCCTGCCCCACCGGTGGGGCAGGACCATCCAGGCGACGTGGCCCAGTGCGCTGGCGCGGATTACTAGTGGGGTGGCCACCAGCTCTCCAAATGACTCAAGAAGAGTTTTTTGGCTCTTCAATTAGCAGCACCACGCGGCGCCACCCCGTGGTCTGTGAGATCCACGAGGTGTGGTTCCCCCTCTTGCTGTGGGGAAAAAGTCCCCCGCTTACCCTAGATTCGATGTTGCAGCTCCTACTACATGGTGCAGGACATAGCGCTGCCTCCCCAACATGGCTGGCTGGTTTACGACCACCCCTTCAGGTTCGTCGTGGTGCCATGCGGTGTTGCCCTCTTCTGCGTCCGGCGAGCGATGGTCGCTGCCTTCACCGCCGACACTGGTCTCTTATGTTGTCATGCTGGTGTCGTGCCAGAGAATATTCTACAGGCTTCGGGTGAGCTTTGGTGGTCTGTTCTTCCTTTAAGTGGTGCCTACAGTCCTCCCGGGATGTCGTCGTCATTGCGTGCCTCTCAGTTTCAAGGTTCTGTCAAGTTGGAATAACCTGCCTCCAAAGAACGTAAAGAAAATTAAATAGTGGAGGGTAAATGACTTGTTCATTTGGCTTGTTCCCTCCGCATTAGCATTATAACAAGTGGGATTAATTTATACCTCACATTAAAATAATGATAATCCCCATTTAACTCCCCCATGACAACCACCTAAAAATTCAAGAATAAGGGGAAGAAATGAGAGAATTTCCTGAATTAAAAGACAAACACTACTTCGAGATTCTTTGGAGATGTCACAGTGGTGAAAGAAGATTCTGTATTCAATGAATATGCTGACGTTCATTGATACCAATTCGATTACACCCAAGCTTCCATCTCTGTTGGTGGAAGGAGTCGCATCACTTCTCCAGAGGATTCAAGCTTTGTAGAGCTATGTCAAAACTCCACTACAAACCTCACTTAAATAGAGTAGTAAAGGGTGGGTAATGCAGTGAGGAATTAATAAGGTTCATTAATTGAAAAAATTAATGTGCCGGATTAATTGATGTAATTAATGTGTCACATTTATTATGTGAGGGGTGGTTACGCAACCAAATTGTAACCAGGAAATTAATATCCCACATTTAAAATTCTGACCACCTCCATGGTCTCAGCCACTTCTGCTCAATAGGTGGTTGGAAGTAAATAAATAAAATAACAATTTCTAGGTTATTTTACAATTTCGTTAAAAAGTTTTAAAAACTATATTTTTCACCTGACCTAGTAAGGTCGAAGTAAAGCATTTTTTAAGCAAATATTAGCGTTGCAGATTCAACGGTTCTCTTAGATTACAATTCTGAGTACCGGTTCAAGAGATTGAAATCGTCGTACGGGCATTTATTGAACCTAACTTAAAAAATATCAAATATTATTAACAGTCACCCTCGATTGGCATAGGTCGAGATTAGGCTCTGCCTAAGGGAAAACCCCCCTCATGAGCTCAACGGTACTCTCATATTTCCATCTGAGTTACCGTTTATGAGTTCTAGAATTTAACAATAAAATAATTGTTATTTATTTTTGTTTTGCAGCCAAAAACGAACTTCTACTACTAGCTCATGCCAGCCAATGTTAGTGTCAACCTATGGAAAGAATACCCTCATGAGTTCAACGGTGGTCTTGAATTTTTAATCTAAGATACCATTTGTGAGTTATATAAATTTTAAAAATAAAATAATTTTTTTTAATAATTTTATTTACGGTTGTGCCATTTTCAGGTTTTCTCACTGGAGGCTTGCGCAGACTAAACTTAAGTCGCACCTATGGTAAACCCTCCATTATGAACGCAATGATTCCCTCTGATTTATAATCCAGGAACCCTTTTAAAAGTTATTCCTCCTTTTCTCATAAACTACTCACACACACTCTTTTAAGCTTAACACTTTTTTGATGAATCATTTTGGGCACTCTGGGCCTCAGAATCACGCACCATCAAATTTTGTGGTCCCGTTAAAATTCTAAATAATTAAAAAAATTAAATTGAATTTCCTAGTCTTTAAATTCTCCCCACCTTAGGTATTTACATCTCCAAAATCCAAAGCAAAGAGAAATTAAACAATTGGGTGTACTAAGCATGTATCTAAGACTCCTACTCCCATGTTCTCTCTTGGGGATTCCCGTGTGGACAACAAACTCGAACCAGAGGAATCGACCACCCATGAAGGGCCTTCTCCTATCGATCCTCTATCCCCATCAGTAAATCCTCAAAAGTCACACCATCGTCGATGTCCAGTTCAACCTAGTCGATAAGGTGCAATGGATCATGCACGCATCTACTCAGCTATGACACATGGAAAACATTATGCACCCGATGCATCCATGGGGGAAGAGATAGGAGGTACTCCACCACACCAACTCTGCTGAGAATTTGAAAAGGTCTGATGAACCTTGAAGATAGCTTTCCGCCCCGGTAAAACCTCAATAATCCTTGCTGAAGTGAGACCCATAGAAAGACATGACCTCCCTCCTAGAACTTCAAGGGTCTCTTTGACTACCCCTTGGTCTATCAAGCATAGTGGTGACCTGAAAGGTCACCCATACACAGACCCAAACAGAGCCATGCCGATGGTGGAGTGATAAATGTTTTTGTATGTGAGCTCCACCAGTGGCAGCTGGTCCTTCCAACTATGACCAAAATCCAAGACATAAGCACAAAGCATGTCATCAGAGATCAGTATGGTATGCTCTGTCTGACAATCTGTCTGGGGATAAAAAAAGGTTGTGCTAAATCATGACATAACCTGGTGCTCATATATCACCTGATGACAAGTGAGGCATCGTAACACGAACACTTCCACCACTTTCTTTATCTCAATCCATAAGTACTAACACCGGAGGTCCTGGTACATCTTTTCCTCACTCAGATGTACCACCAAAAGGGGGATGTGTGGAACTACCTCAACACCTCCTCTCGTAGAATCACTTGTACTGTAGTGCATCCTCCAAAGAAAACGACATGCGCCCAACCTTAAAAAAATCCATCAGGAGACCGTCCGGAGGATATCTGAGCACATTGGACCTTGTAGTAAACTTCCCCAAGATCTATCTTCCGAACTCGCTGAAGGATTAGGGGGAGTGATAATTATATAATGAAGGTAAGTTGTTACATCACTATCAAAGGAGGACAACTGCAATGCAGCTAGAAGCTCTGTCGTCACACTTAACAACAATAGACCATACCTCCTATTGAGTGCACCTGCTACTACATTCCCCTTCCTAGGAGTGTAGACTATATCACGGTCATAGTCTTGGAGGAACTCTAGCCATTGTCAATGTCTCAGGATCAGGACCTTCTATGAGAAGATATACCTACGAATCTAATGATCAAAGTAAACAGTAATCTATTCTCCCCAACTTTACTCTCAGCTCTTGGAGCTCCGCGAGAGCCATCTGATATGTAGTTATAGGTATAAGTGTCATCCTTGGGTACAATCCAAAGAATAAGTCCCTCTCTCTTTAGGGAGGTAATCCAGGAAACACCTTTTGAAAAGGATGTTCTCACACTCTACCACTACTGTTGGGAACCGAAAACTAAAAACACCTGCTGCCATGAGGGTAAGGCTGGCCGACTCAAGAGTGATCGGCTGCACCCTCCTATGCATGAGTTTATCCCATGCTGCCTAGGTTTCCTTTTTTGCTGACCAAGGAAAACCTCATTCCAATGTTGTAGATATACCACAATCGTTTTTCCTAAAACAACCATCCTGAGCATGAACTATGGATTACCATTCCATACCCTGACTAACGTCTTAAGGCCCTGACATTTCCACCCTAAGGTTCCAACCGAAGCCCTCACCTCAAGGGTTATATCACACCGTCGGCATAAATGTTAATATCGAGTCTCCTCCCATAGGTATCTCCAGATGAAAGGGTCAAGTATACGGTTTAACAAAAAACTCTAGGTCTTGAACAAGATTCATGTCAAGAAGGAATGATTAGTACCTATGTCTATTAATAAAATAGCTAATAGTAGACCCAAACCGTAGATCGAATCATTTATGGTGCCCTTGGTTCACACTCCTTCACCGCATGCAGATACTCCCATAACCCTATCCTCCAACTACCTAAGCACAGCGGGGACCACATTGGGGTGGTGGTTGTTACATGTTGAAATTTAGACCACCTCATGCTACTCTACTCGCTCAAATTCCATGTCTGCGGCCCTGCAGATTCATCTGTCCCAATCACTTCCTCTTCCTAAAATATTTTACACGTCTAAGTCTCTCAGGATGGGATCCGTTTCTTGCTTTCCCATTGCTAACATTCACTGTCTATATCTGCTCATCCAACGAACATTAAACCACAACAGTTCTCTCTAGAATCCTAACATAAGTTGGAATGCACTGAGGAAATAGATCTGGATCAGATATCCGTAAATACATCTCACTTGGAGGTCTGATCCCTGTAGCACTATTCATATCATATTTATTAGTACTTGAAATAGTTGGTACACCTAGAAAAATACTTAGCTACTGACATGTCATCCTGGTGAAGCTGTATAAGCTCTTGGGAACACATACCCCTCATATTTTTATAGAAAGAAACCCCTTCTCTTAGGAAGGTTCTCAAGCTACGTCCACAGAAAAATCACATCATCATAAGTTAGGGGTAATATAAACCCTGTCATCACCCTGATGAGAGAAATAAAATTCTCACTACTAGGACCACCATCTAAGCTAATGGTTCCCTAGCTAGATAAAAACTCGGTAACCACCTCAGGACAGTCCTTAGCCCCCAGTGAGTCAGGATCGCCTTAGAACCTAAGGGGTATCTATTACTGAAACTCATCTAAGTAATTGGTAATATATGTGTCCTCTACCAGTAGTGCTGGTAGTAACTGGTGACTAACAGGTAGTGGTATCTTAGAACACATCCCGAATGTATCATATCAGGCATTACTCCTTGTACTAAAGCCTCATCACACTATGGACCATCCTCATGGTCACATATTGGAATCCAGGATGGCTGTCTGCATAGAGGCATCTTGAAAGAGAATCAAGATGAACCACAATTCATAAGTTATACATCGTAAGCTGACTCAAATAGATCAAAAATTAATTTTTTTCAAAACACATGAAACTTTTGTTTTCGTGTACCGAGTCAGAAATCCAAATTTTGGGTCCTGGTGTATAGATACATCAGCCACCGCACCAACACTGGACTCCCCGAACTGAAACCTGAACTCATGAAACTTAACACTATTACTCTATTGATAACATAGAATATTAGTTCTTCCTGTACTACCAACATTCATTTGATACCACTTGGTAACGAACCACCCCCCGGGGCCCATGCTGTGACTACCCCAAGTCCGCCTTCCATAGGCCAGGGGTTGGCTACTAGCACCGGAAAGGCATTTCTAGAAATTGGTAAGGCATTGTCTCAAAACCTTTACACACTCATGAAAGGTACACTATTCAAAATTAAAACACAATGGAAGAGTAAGGTGCAACCACAAATAGTAACCACAACTAAGTGTAATAGTACGTACTAAAAGTAAAGGGGCTAGAATACAAGCCCAATTGAAAAGATACAAATAAAATAGAAAACTGAAAAAAGATCTGAGATCGTCCGCTAAGGATCCTACCAGAAGGGTAGGTACATATCATCTCCCCATATCTTCACGTTAACCGTCACCTCCATTTACCACCTAGTCCTGGCTCTGGTAGTCTCAAATGAGCTGCTCGTAGTAAGCACAAGACACAACAAGGTTCGGGCGGAGCCCATGCAGGGGTGAGTATAACAATACCCAGTAGGGACCCCGAGACCCCCAAAGGACTTTTAGAATTCCAAAAAGTAAAAACCAAAAAGCATGATCCCAATAACAAAGAACAAATAAAAAAGACTCATCTCAATCTAGGTATAACTGAGTACATCAATACAGAGGATTAGCCGAAAGGCTATATCATCTTACTCTGTCATGAGGAACTCATGTTGACCCACACATGATTGATAGGTAATAACCCCATATGATCCACACAATATTGATAGGTAATAACTCTTGAAAGAACCACACATGATTGATAGGTGCTAATTCCCATCGAATCGTTGGGTGCTGATTCACACAAAATCACTGGGTGCTAATTTACACAGAATTTTTGGGTGTTGATTCTCACAGAATCCCTGGATGTAGATTCACACAGAATTGGTGGGTGATGATTCACACAGAATCGTTGGGTGTTGATTCATAGAGAATCAGTGGGTGTTGATACAAATAGAATCATTGGGTGCTGATTCACATAGAATCGCTGGGTTCTAATTCACATGGAATCGATGGGTACTGATTCCCATAGAATTGCTGGGTGCTAATTCACAGAGAATCGCTAGTAGCTGATTCCCACAAAATCGATGGGTGCTGATTCACATAGAATCGCTCGGTAATGATTCATATAGAATTTCTCTTCATTCTTCACATATCATCCAGACACATTATTCCCACTCATAGTACGCTTGTCTCTGAGAGAAACCGCTCCTCAAGCCATCAGTCCTATTTCAAATGACACGAAGTTCCATGAATAAGTATCCAGATGATCCTCTACGTCATAAGGGTTTCAAAACAATAGAAAACACATCAACTACAGGCTTGTTATTTATGTTATTGAAATCTGAGTGTTGATGGAATGGTTGGATTCGGAGTCGATTTAACCGGGATGTACTCCAACATTCTCCAAAACTCTCATTGAGTACCTCAATAGGTCTTTGCCGCTCAAAGGATCCCAGATAAATAGACGGTTCATCAAATGGATGTCTTCTTCACAAGATATGGTCATTTAAGCATAACTGGGACCGAATGGGTCCAGGTCCATTCTGACCCAGTCTCGATCTGACTTGGCCCAGCCTAAACCAGCCTATGATGGCCCGGTTGGGCTTTGACGCGCGGGAACAGCCCTCTGGGTGGCGGATCGGCCTGACATGCCGAGTGGGTGCGACCCACCTGGCGACGCAGCCCGATGCACCACCACGGCTCACTAGTGGGCTGGATGCTAGCTCCCCAAACGGCTCAAGAAGAGTTGTTCATCTCTTCAATTATTGGTGCCATGCGGCACCACAAATTTGTTTGTGGGACCCGCGGGGTGTGGGTCCCCCTCCTCTTGTAGCTTCAATACCGTTACTCCTTCTCTACGGCATGTGACGGCATGTCACCTCACCAACACGCATGTCCAGTTGCCGACCACCCTTTCGGGTCCGCCATGGTGCCAATCGATGCTGCCCTCTTCCTTGGCTGGTGAGCGTCGACCAACGCCTTCACCACGAGCACCGGTTTCTGGTGTCGCCACACCGGTGTCGTGCCGATGAATCTTACGTGGGCCACCGGGTTAGCTCCAATGGTCCATTCTTCCATCAATATGTGCCTCCAGTCCTCCCTTGATGTCTCGGTCATTACGCCCCTCTCGATTTTGAGGTTCTGTAATGTTGGAACAACCTTCCTCCAATGAACGGAACGAATATCAAGTGACAGAGGATCCGAGCCTTGTTCGTTTGGTCCACTGCCTCCATGTTAGAATTATAACAAGTGGGAGTAATTTATACATCACATTAAAATAATGATAAACCCCATTTAAATCCCCCACAATGACCTCCAAAAAAGTCAAGAATGAGGGGAATATTTGAAGGAATTTTTTGAATTAAAATACAACCTCTACCTAAATATTCTTTGGAGACATCACGGTGGTGGAAGAATATTCCATGTTCGATGAGGCCATTGTCGTCTGTCGATCCTGATTCGTTGTCGCCCGAGCTTCTATCTCACTCGGTGGAAGGCGTCACATCACTTCGCCTGAGGATTCTTTCTTGGTGAAGCCGTGTCAAAACTCCAACCCTAGACTCACTTAAATTGAGGGGAAACCGGTGGGTAACACACCGAGAACTTAATGAGGTTCATTAATTGACATAATTAATGTGCCACATTAGTTGATGTAATTAATGTTCCACATTAATTATACGAGGGTTGGTTATGAAACCAAAGTATAACTGAGAAATTAATATACAAAATTTAAAAGTATGACCAACTCTTTGGTCCCCACAACAACCGCTTAACAGCTAGCAGAAAAAAAAGAAATAAAATAAAAATTCCTTTGTTATTTTATTATTTTGTAAAAAATCGTAAAAAACTATCTTTTTCAACTATTCTAATATGATCGAAGTAAAGCTTCCCTTAATAGAATATCAACATTTCAGATTTAATGGTGCTATCATATTTCAATTTTGATCACCAGTTCAAATGATAGAAATCCCCACCCGCACGTTTATTAAACGTTCCTTAAAAAGTTAAAAAATTATTAACAGTCACCCTCTACCTGTAGTAGTCAAGGTTAGTATTTTCATTAGAGAAAAATTCCATCATGATCACAACGGTAATCTCATATTTCCATTCTGAGTTACTGTTTAGGAGTTATAGAATTTAACAATAAAATAATTGTTACTTAATTATTTTATTTATGACCAAAAACTAACTTCCACTGCAAGCCCACGATGGCCAATGTTTGTATCAACCTAAATAAATTATAACCCCATGAGTTCAGTGGTGTTATAATATTTTAAATCTGAGTAACCGCTCGTTAGTTATAAGAATTTGAAAAATAAAATAATTTTATTTAATTATTTAATTAATGGTTATGCCATTTCTGGGTTTTCTCACAGGAGGCCTCCATTGACTAAACTTATGTCACACCTAGGATAAACCCATCATTATAAACGCAATGGTGCCCTTATATTTCTGATCCAAGAATTCATTTAAGAGTTATTCTCCATTTTTAGTAAAACTACTCATGCGCACTATTTTAAGCTTAACACTGTTTTGAAAGATCATTCTAGGCACTCCGGGCCTCAGAATCACATGCAGTCAGATTTCTCGGTCTCGTAAAAATTAAATATAATTAAAAATAATTATATATAATTTCAGGGTATTTACAGAACATGAGACAAATTCCTAGACCATAATATTGAGAAGTTATATTAATCTGGATAATTTTTTGCTATGACTATGCAGGTTCTTCTGGAAGGATTATATCTGAAGCTAATTCAGTCTTGAATTATTAAAAATTTAATTTTTCAATATTTTTTTAGTATATATGTAATTAATAAATTGAGATAACTCATGGATATACATTTAGATCTTGTTCCCTAAAACACAGTTTATTATTTAATTCGTACTTTGGGAAATTTCATTCCTTTGTTTTAACAAACTGGTAAGACACAAATATTTTCCCTTATATTGCAACATATCTATCGTGAAAACATATAGTGCTCCCAATAACCTGATAGAGACACATATCACTCATTCATTTCAAAATCAATTCTACGATCACTATGAATTATTTATTCATAAATTAATTTATGTAATCTTTATGTCTTATTTGAATTTATTAATGTCACTGACCAACTTATGTTATGGCTAGTAGACATATAAATTTGGTAATCATTTTGTTCATTTCATATAGACATATACCATAAGGTTAAATCTAAGTGAGGTTTCTTTGGAAATAAATAAACCAATATGATGACCATATAAATATTCTTTAGAAATATAGAATTCAAGAAGGATTTAATTCAAAATTATTGGTGTATAGGTTTTTCCTCAACTAGAACATTAAAACATCAATATGTATTTTTTTGTACCATTTTGTAGCATATATGTCTAGTTTCTCTTGATTAGTCACCAATGTTATCATGTTTTAGAATAATTTAAAATATGGATTCTCTGAATCTTGATACGTGGATTCTATTACTTGAATATATATACAAAATTTTCAACTTTAGAATATTTTAATTTACTTCTACATTGTAGGAATAATTATTATGAAATCAAAACACAAGTGTCACCCATTATGGTGAATATAAACCACCTATTTGGTTACAAATTCCTATGATGTATGGGTATCTATAACTACTACTCCAACTAAACTAAGTGGATTCCTTGGTTCCTGTGCCAACTCATGTTCACCCAGATTCTTAACTCAAAGAAGTTAAGTCGGCTCCCATTTTTTCCAAGAGAAAGTCCTCATTTTTGGAAATATAGTCAATATTGACTATATGTTAATGTCCTCAATGGCCAAGGGATCATAAACATAGTTGCATCTTGGTTTTTTGATGTTCTTTTGTAGCTAAGGATTGATTTTAACTAATAGTTTTCAACTAAAACATGTGGAAGTGTTTTAATGGATCCGTATAATACTATTGTTTATATGATATCCATTAGAAAATTTAGTTAGCAGACAATTTAGTTGTTAGACTTATACTTTTAAAACATTTCTTGGAAGGAATAATGGAAGATTTTCAATATATTTAAGACTCACCATTGATCATCCTTTCACTACAATCATGTAAATGATGTTTATAAGTAAATGTGAGATTGGTATTACCATTACTCCACATATAAGATCAATGAATTATTGGATAATATTTTATTTGAAAATCCAACTCAATGAATCCTTAATCATTTCCATGTTCACTCTTTTACTTTACTGATAATTATTCAAATTTCTTATAGGAATATCATGATGTATATGAAGGTACATTTATATTTGTAATAGTCCATATAGACATGTTGAAATAACTTTAAAATCACTAGGACATACCTTTAATTTTAAAGGTCTCATTATCTAAAACATTATATGTACTTTATTTTTATTTACGGTATCTTATCTCAGTTGAGACTAAATTTTTTTTCTGGGTGAAATTAATTAAAAAAAATTTAGTTTCATTTTTCAACTAATTATCTTACTGTAATTGGGTACGAGAATTATATTTTATATTCATCATTCATTGTGTTGGATATTTGAGATTCAAGATCTACTAAACCAATAGTTTAGTATCGAAGTATCATAACAAAATTTAAAACAAATGTGAAATAATGACTTGTTTTCTAAAGATAGACACTAAGATAAATGTTTGGGAAATACTCTTTATAAATATGAATCATTCCATTTTGGAAATGAGAAATAGTGTTCTCTACTTGGATGACATAGAAATATCTCATTCACATATCCTCTTGAGTTTAATTTATAATATTTCTATTATTACTCATTTACTTTATTTAAATAAGTGTATGTTATAATCATATTGTATTTGATACACAATAAGTGAATACAAACTTTATGAATATACCTAAAGTGGATGAAAATTATTGATTCTTCAGTTCGAGGTAATTTCTTATGCAGTGTTTATTATTTTAACATACGAAATAAATAACCTCTTCTTTATTTATCTACCTTTATATCCTTTTTCTATTTTCAAGAAATTGTAAGGGATATATTTTTATATTATCCATGGGATATTCAACATTTTCTTTCAATCATTTCACCATTAGGGGTGCAGAAACAGGTTTCAAACCATCCTTATATTTTTCAAGAAGTGTGGAACAAATTTTCCTTAGTGACTTAACAATCTTGTTTATCTTGGATTTGAAAAAACAATGAGAACCTTTGGGTTAAGTATAATAAAATAAATGTAATGGATAATTTATTAACTAATTGGAATCCAAATCTCCCTTACTGATCAATATACCCCAAATTTTTTAAAGCATGATCCATAGTTAGATTTCCCTCTTCTAATTTACACTAATATGGTTCATTGACAATCTTATTTATTTCTATCATTTCCTTCTATTTCTCAAGATAATGGAGATGTTATATAATATTTTATTCATCCATGTCTTCATTTTTTATCATCAACTATCATAACATAGTTGGAAATATAATATAGTTGATATAATAAGCATCCATAATATATCTTTGATAGGTATACGTTTCACATTTGTTCACTTGGTGAGGTCGCATAATTGGAATAAGGGATTACAACACATAATATAATTCTTCATCTGATAGGGAATCACATAAAAATTGTACCAAATATAGAAAATTTTATTTGTAAAGATATAACTCGAGTTATGAAATGGGTGCACTATTTTTTTGGATTTTGTTTCCATTTTCTTTAATAATTAAAATAGAAGATTAGTAATTTACATGACAATAAATTATGTGATAAATAATAGATTAATTTATTTTTTTAAAATATCCCACTATTTTATCATGTTCTAATATCCCTCACCATTGAACTTGGGATTTTTAGTTTCGTTGCAATTCTAGTGGAAATTATCCATATATTCCATTGCATAACCCCAACAAGGGTTATTAAAGATATTTGATGGTATTTAAGTAGGATAGACTTTTCCAACTGTTGTATTAAAGATCCTTGATCTATTGAGTAGATTCCTTAACCATGAAATCCTAACTTGGATTTCTTAAACATCGACCAAAAAATTACACCATGTATAGAAAGTACTACACTTTTGGACAAAAATGATTAATACAACACCAAAACTTCATAATAACTCCCCCAATAAAATTATGTGACATAAAAGGGTTGTTGAAACACGTATTTCTTTTGGTTTCATTCTAAATCATGTAATGAAAGGAAAAGTATAACTCAATATTTTGTGGAAGGATTATAAATTTTTATGAATAAATTTTATCATATTTAACCCTCTACAAAAATTGTTAATATTACATTTATTTTACTTAATTAATTTACCATGTTGAATAAAAAAGGTTAACATAATCAAATTTTTGAAATAACATATTTTTAAATTAATTAATTTATTTATGTCATAATGGTCTGGCATACATAAAATAAATAATACATAAGGTAGATATAATTTATTAATTAATTAATAGATCATGAGATTATTTAATTTTTCATTTATTGAAAGAAAATAATTCATCGTTTGACATATGAGAAAATTATTTGTGGCATTCTTGGAAGGTGTTACAACATTTAGACTATACACCTATGTATCACATGAGTGGCATCATTATGGTGCTATCTTGAACCACCTCCATGTTACATGGGATACTCCCTTAATTATACATATTTATAACACACATGCAGGTGAGAGGGACCAAATAATTGATGAATAAAGATTACATAACTAACCATGGAGATGAAATTCCAACATAATACTAGATGGAGGGATGAAACACATTCCCTTAATTTCAATTTTATATCAAACAATTTTAAATCTAGAAAATAAATTAAATTAGAACATCCACACATATACAAGTCTTGTTCAATATCATGAATGGTCATACATGAAACTAATTCAAAAAATAAAAATTATTTGACATTCATTTATTATTCATTAAATATTATTAAGATAAATCAGAATGCATTAATTAAATAATTAAATAATTAATTCCAATTTATCTTAATGACCATATGAATTCATATATAGACACCAATATTAACGGTGTAAATAGAAAATAAATTGAAGAACCAATAATAATAATTTCATTACAATAAACTAATTGAGCATCTAAATTGATTTTAATACAATTATTATATTCTCAATAACAACATGTTCCAATTAAAATTAATAATGATGCAATTGTAAATTTAATTTTATTTAATTCGATACATAATTGAGAGACTACATGACATGTACTTATGAGTTACATGTCATGTATCTCAGTTGTTGTGTACCTGGGTTACCCACTTGGGGATTCAGCATGTCCCCCGGATACACTACATGGAATGTACAAGCCAACTACACACTGTGTATCACTGTTGAAGTATGTCCACTTGACTCACTGAATGACTCATTTTTCATTTTAGATGTTGGAAATGATGAAGTAAATACTATGTACATGAAATAAATTTTTTGTATATAATTAATGTTCATGTTTGTCAGTATCATGTGGTTTGACCATGTACAAAAACCACATGAATTGTGTAGATTTTAATGCTAACTAATGAAGACTCCATTATATGTACATCAACTACACATAGTGTAATATGAAAAACCTTATTCTTGAATGACCTATTCTATATGTAGCATGCAATATATTCGTCATATGTAGCTACTGTTTGGCATGTCTCATATCATGCACCATATCCATATATAGTGTTCTTGGGTGAATGGTGTGTACTCTGGATACATGTTGGGTAACTGAGCCTTATCAGAAAAATTCATGGCATTTCATAATAGAATCTATAGTCTTTCTTCATATATTCAATGACCTTTACGATAATTAAACACTGAATTAAGATGACTAATATATCAATGCATGTTAATTAAAATAGGATACATGAATGGATAATAAGGAACAAAATATTCAACAACAATTGATCATAATTATCAACAATAACATTAATAAATATAAATTTAAAACATGACCGCACTAATACCGCTTTTAGGTTTTTGGAATAATGAGAGCACCTATAGTGGGCCTTCAATTAAAATTTCTTTTAGTTTATAATTTCTCGAAACCCTGAGAGAAGATCTTTCATGTTACATTTTTAAATAATTTAATTACATTAGGAAGAAATGATTACTCATCTTAGGATCCATTATTCAATAAAATTGTTGATAGTCCAAAAACACTTTCTGATTACCTTCATTGTGCAATAAGGATTCTGCTGTAGAATCCCTCTAGTGGTGATCCACACATGCTCCTTTGATCTTCGAGCAACACCAATTGATTTTTTGGATATAGAGTGGTGAATCAAATATCTTGCATTGTTCATCTTGAACACTACATGATCCTTCAAGATTGAAGGAGTTCTTCTAGTTCTTGTGAGGAAGAGAGGAATAATTTAAGAGATAAAGAGTGAAATCGATTGTGCACAATGATTATCTATTCTCAATTTTTTGATTAACACTTTAAAATAGACATAACAATATTTTTATTGTGTTGGGGTTTAGGTTAAATATTATTTAATTATGCATCGTACCTTAAATAATGTTATAATCGATAGTAAAAAAATTCCTTAGATTAATAATATTAATATTTTTATTTTGTGTCTTGTGTAACTCGCACATCGATATATCTTATTTTACCACATTTTAAATTAACATTTATCCTAGAATGTTTTATTGGCTCTTTTGTAATCCACAAAATTTATTGAATACATGAATAAAAATTTTATTCAAATAAATAAATATTTATTCACAAACAAGAGAATAAGTATTAGTTAAATATTCAATAAATAAAATAAATATTTCATCCACAATCCAACAAATAAAGATTTATTAAATATTCATGTACTTAAATAAATTAGTTATTTAATGAATAAATAATTATTTATTACCTTATGAATATTAGTGATAAATAAAAAATGAATTAAATTATTCATGAGTCATGAGAATAATATTTATCACAATAATTACATTTAAATTTAAATTAATTTAGATCAACAGGAACTCATAGTACGTGACTCTATGGGATTATTTATTCTAGTACTAGGAAAATATGCATGAAATCCAAGATTACTATCTAAAAATGGGTCAAGGAAACAAAGAGAAGGAACTTAATACCACAACATCGATAACCATATACGAATGATCATTGTGTGATATAACCCCTTTAGCTAAATATCACAACTAGATGGTTGAAAATTTATGTCATCAAGATATATGATTTATACGTCATTCTATAAATTTCTAAAATACATGTCAACACCCCATGGAAAGGAATTTTCTCTGGTTGTTATCTTTCAATGAAAGGGTCGAGATATAAACTTCCATAAATTTGGATGGGACAAATCCTTCCTCGAATTACCCATTAATTACATTTCATTCATGAAACACCCACTTTACCGTACTTCCCACCAATATATAGTGTGATAGTTTTTGTTATTAAATCTAAGTTCAATAGTCATGACATGAATTAATAATCATATTAAATTCTAATGACCATTACACATGATCATAGATATGAATATATAATGATACCAAAACATGTGTAATTACCACTGGAGGGTCTATTATCATAATATCCCATCATGGATATTACCATGAAAAAAATACAAAAGAACAAGAATCATTATCTTATGCATACTCACACCTGATATTCTATGTACTATATGTCATTTCGTATTAAGTTATCAGAATATAAAAATAGTTATAAGAATATTTTCATTTAAATTTAAGGTTATCATCATAGCGGAGAACCAATATTCCATTTTCAATGTGACAAACACTCTAAGGAATTATCAAATTAATTCTACATAGAGGAAAAATCAATATGTGATAATAAATTTAAATTAATATTCAAATAATTGACTATACATGTAATATTAAGTACAAAATTAGTTGGTTCTAGGGAACCATGTCAAACAATGTATCTAATAATTCCTGCAACATGAATGATAGGACCAACCTATATGGTTAATGAGTATCACTCCAAGATCATTTCCATTGAACCCAAAATCGATTCCAATGAAAACCCATCACTAAAATATAGAGAAACATCATAATTAAAATTCTTTCCAACCATATCTGCAACAACTAATATAAAACCAAAATTATCGGAATTAGATAAACTATAATTATCAATGTTATCAGCCGAAGCTAGACTACCTAAAACTTTAACCGGAATATGAACATTGACACCATCTATTTGACCAACATTCCCATTAATAAAACTGGATCCCTCCCATTAATATTCATTCACATCCTTTCTCAATATAGCCTTAGTAGGTGAGGATTTCACAACATGATATTGAGGGTCACCCTATGAGTTGAGAAAACTGCTAGCAGCTATAATTCCTTTACTAGAACATTAATTTTTCTTGTAGAATTTACCCTCAAATTGTCTATGTGAAGAAAAAAATGAGAAAAAAATAAACCTATTATAATATGTTTTAACATTTATCATAGCCCTAGAATCTAAGAGGAGTAAAGAGATTTTCTCATATTCAATGCTCAATTCCAATTCAACACTTTTTATAGACAAAAACACATTATTAACCCAACCAAAACATGAATTAACCACAACTTGTAGCCACTATAATACCCAAATATTTAAATGTCAGTTTATTTATCCATTTAAAAAAAACCCTTATAGATAGAGTAACATTATAATGTAGTAGAGGATAAAAATGAGACTGAATATCCTATATTTTATCCTACACAACCTTAACATCACATATATATAATTATATAATTATATATATAATATGAACAAATACATGTGTGTTTTATATAATAAATAATAAATAATAATATATAATTATTAAATTGTAATCATTATTTTAATTATTTATTCCAATTTTCATTAATAAGTAATTAATAATATTTAATATATAATATATGGATAATACTCATTAATTCATTGTTTGAAAATATTAATTTATAATCAATACATAATAATTTCAAATATAAATTAATATATACAAACATATACAAATTTATAAATATAAAAATGCAAATATATAAACATATATTGAATTTTAATTTATTAATAATTAATAATTAATACCCACTAATTAAAAAATATTTATTTATTAATATAAATATGTTTACTTATATATTTTTATTTATATTTGCACACACATATATATAACTATATATATTAATATATAATTATATATAGTTATATATATATATATTTTTTAATATGTATTTAAAATTATATGTATTTATATATATCAGTAAATATTTATTTGTATTTTCATAAATTTAAATATATTAAAATTGTTATACGTATTTACAAATATATATATATGCTTATTAATATATATATGTGTATATATATATGTATTTATCAACATATATATATATATATAAGTATATTATAGTCTGTTTAAACAACACTTGAATGACATGATGGACTGATAAAGGCTTTACGGAATAAAAAATAAGTAAGGAGATCAAATCTTATCTCATGAAAATACATGCATAATTATTTAGCATGATTTGGGTTGGTTAAGTTGGGTGTGGGCCAAGGGGGTTGAGCCAGGCTAGGCCTAGATAATATATAAACTAATTTTTTTTATATTTAATTAATAAATACTAAAATATTAAAATAATTAAATATTTAAATAAAAATATCCACTAAAAATATGGCATGATACAATATACCAGAAATGATTCTTAACAGAATAATACTTGATGGTTATTAAAAATATTTGTGGTTCTTATGAGATGAAACTAAAAGGAAGTGAAAATTTAATTTGTTGATTGAATTTTGTCATCTTAAGAGAATACAATTATGATCATCCTTCATCACTTCAATAAAATTGATTTATATATTATAATCATTGAATTTTAACACTGTGAACAAGAATTTTTCAAAATTTATTCTAGGATACCCCATAGAGGTTATTTTAGAAAGAAAAGTTTTTCATTTGATAATGTTTATGATTGAGTGATTTTTTCTAACTTGATAACCAAAAATCATCAAGGAAATATTCAAAGAACTGAATGTGTTATCCATATTTGTATTATTTTATTTTAATATAAACAAATGAAATAAACATATTTGTTAATGGGTGTAATCATGTGAAATATATCTATCAATATGAACTTCACAAACATCACACTTGAATAGGGGAATGAGAAATAGATAATGATGTGAGAAATATCACCTGAATGTATTCCCTCAAACATGATCATTTGAGTGATAATGTGAAATAACTGTACACTAATAAAAAAAGAAAATGGAATGAATGAATAAAAAAATGAAAACCTATAATTATAAATATCATAAAATATACAATGATAATTCTTTGGAATTATACCAAATTCATCCTTGAGTGATCGATGGGAGATTATGACCCCCTTATTGGGGAAAAATAAAAAATGGGTAAATGGAAAACCGAACCACCCTCCAATTTCTCTAAATTCTAACATACCATTATCATGTGATGTGGGTGTAATTTTAAATTCAATTTGTATAAATTATGAATAAAATAACTCAGTGGTATATTACATTCTGTATGATTTCCATGTTAGATTGTTTACCCTCTTTATTTTCCAACATGATTAACTTATCCATCAAATATTGATTAGATATTTTCTAGAGATATAAGTATCTGAGTAATATTTATAATGTCACTGTAAGTTTTCTTATTGGAATATCCTAGATTATTTCATGGACCCTTTAGTATAGGAATATTCATACTGTCTTTCCCAAATTTGTTCCCCTTTCTAAGGTAGTATTGAGCCTCTTATGAGTGGATCTGACTCCCGGTATAGATGAATAAAATCTTTCACAATAACCCTATCACCCTAAAAAAAGAATAGACATATTAATATTAGTGCAGGGAGTATTATTTTAACAATAAAAACTATTAAAGTTTTATAAGAACATCATAGAAACAAAATTTTCTCCATTTTAGTGTGTTTTTAAATAATTAATTATGAAGGTAAGTTGAATGAAAAATAACTAAATGATTGTATACTAGACCATATTTGTAATTCAAAAAAAATTGGATAAGTCACATCATGATAACACCCCTTTCATTAATCAATTCAATATGATTATATCTAGAATGACACTAAGGTGTTTATATCAATAAATGTTAAAGTAATTATCTCATAAATTTGATCAAAAATAATTCATCGATTTCTAAGATACCGAAAAAAATGAAACAATTTATTAGTCCAAAATTCAACCAATAATCTATGCATGTGTCTTAATGATTTTAATACTATATTTACACTATTTTTTTAAATTTTAAGTTAAATTAATACTTATTAGTTTAGTGACCTCTTTCTCTTCAAACCTATTCTCATCATTTTCATTGAAATTTCAAATCTCACTCACATAGTCACAATCATCGAGAAATATGTAAAAAATAAAAACCTCAATCCTTGTGTAGAAAATAACCAAATTTACCCCCACCACCCCTTATTTTCCATCATCATCACTCATCACTGACATATCATCAATATCAACATCTCCCCACATGATGCTTGATACAGTCACACGTTTTAAACCGCACTATCATCGGCACCAACCTTCTTTATAACTCATGATCCATTATTGGAAAACAATCATGAACACAAGTATTGGTGTCCCCATTATTTGAACAAGACCTAATGATGAGAAACATCAAAGTTATCAAGGATAATCGTTATAATTTCATCAAGGGATGCTCGTGTATAAGTCCAATTGATCTATTTTCCCTTCGAGTTTAACTAGACATAGATGATCATGAATAAGTACCACATCAATAATTTTTACGCATATTTCTTGAAGAATTCATTACTAAACTTGTTAAACAGCATGGATCATCCATCATTACATGTTCTTAAAAGGTATTTCATATCCCATTCAATAGTTCCAAACAATACGGGTTTCAATTCCACTCACAAGGATACTTAAAAAGCCCAGTTCAAGGGCCTGAACTAAAAATCCTTAAAATCGACCATTTTCCTGGATGTTAGTGCCCAATATTATGGATCAATACCATATCATACAAATCTAAGAATCACTCATATGTAAATTAAATATTGAGAATCTATAATACAAAAAGTTTTTTATATCATTTTATGGTTAAAATCCATTATTATAATAGGGGTGACCAGTACCATTCTAGATATTTGGTAAGGATTAATAAAAAGGACTTAAATCTTTAAGAGATACGAATAATGAAAAATAATTTTCCCCCAACATGGTTTGATGAGCTTGACCTCCCATCCTCTCAACCAATGTGAGTTCTTAAGTGTCACTCTTGAGAAATCCCAATGACTCCTTCCATTGGAATGCAGGTTTGTAATGACATATCTTATAATGAATTTTGGAGTCGTTGGGTGTTTTTTGTTCCATGAATTGAACTTGTTGGAAATTTTGAAAAATATGAATAGTTTCTTGATACAAAGATTATGAAACAAAACCCATCCTTTCAGAATCACATGTGAGGCCACACCGTTTCCATTTGACATAAAAATGGTAAACTTGATGTGAATATTTAAATATCCTAAAGTAAATGGGTTGTCACAACACTGTGGAATTGATAGGTTGAACATGAACATACTTAAAATACTTCAAATATTGGTATTATATTGTTTTATTCTTCTTAATCCCTCCAATAATCCTTCCAATTTATCTTTATTATCCAATTTGATGACCTCTTCATCTACTGTATGTTCTCATGCTGTAGCTACTTCAATAGATGTTACCCTCATAGATTGAAGGAAGATGTCACCCATCCAACATCTCTACCACCATGTGGAAAATGTGATGGCAAGGGACTACCAATGATATTGTATCATTCCCACCTTGGGAGAAACACATGATATTCTTTAAGAAATGAATTATGTGAGCCTATCTCATTATAGGAAAGCTATATCGAGGTCAATGGTTCTAGTCGACAACATTAACACTTCAATATATTATCCTCATTGTGTAATAATTTTTACATTAAACATCTTAGGAAGGTTTATTGGAAAGTTAGATGTAAACCTGCATCAACATAGGGGTCCCCTAAGAGGGCACCTGATAGTCTACACTATATCCATCATCGTGTGTCCACCATCTCTCAATAGCTTACTAATGGCACCACAAAGTATATCCCTCACTCGATCACTTAGATTCAGGCATCCATAAGATATATATTGGATCAATGAGCAGTTATCCACAAGAGGTGAACTTATATCTCATCTTCTGAAAAAGAATATCACTAACACTTTGTGATTATAACTAATAAATAGTACCATATACATATTCTCACCCAATGAGCCTACCTGTATATCTTGATAGTAATTATGTGATGTACATATATCACCTCCCCAACACATGAAGCTCATCAGTAAATCTTATTGGAAAATCGCGGATACAAGAGGGTACGTGGCCCCACTCCTAATGTAGAAAGATCACTAATGTACCATATATGTGAATATTTATTTGTGTATTTTTTTTATAAACCATATTTTTTAATAGAAATATTTTATTATAGGGTTTAAATACTTTATTTTAATGTTTATGGATGGTTTTTAGGAGTTTCTAGTGGAATAAAGACATCAGGGATGTTTTAGAGTAAAATATAAAAATACATGGAAAGTAATTAATAAAAACATGCCATGTACTTTTGAAAGAGTCATTAACTAATTGACCGAGTACAAACCCAAGTCACATAATAGAACCCACACATCATGTACATCATGGAACTCAGAAAGTGTACCCATTCCAGAAGCAGTTGGTGGCTGAAATTGATGATACCAGCCATGTTCATTGGAAACAAAATTTTGGTAGCCCCACTAGCTAGCCGCTGACAAATAGAATTCAATTTGTGGAATAGTTGGACACAAACAGGGGGAGAAAAAAGATTAAACGTAATTTGACTTGAGTAAACTCATTATAACTTATAGTATATATGGTGTAATATATTTTCTATAAAAATAGAGGCAGACCACTGAATTCAAGGTTGGATCTTCATGGAGGGAGGTAATGAATAATTTCATTTCGATCCTCCCCCATAATCATTAGGTTATCTTTTAAATTTAACTAAATTTTTATCTTATTTACCTTCCTCTAGGTACACTCATATACATAGTAAATGTTGAGTTTCTCCTCGATCCTTCCACTAATCCTAAGAAAACCATTTTCCTTATTGCACTTTAAATAATTATTTATTACATAGGACGACACATAATACAACCTATAATGTCAATAAGTATTGTGTCTTTGGGTAATTTGGTATATTATATAACAACTTCAAATAGGTGTTACATCATAATTATTGAAAACTTCCTTAACATACTCATAATATTCCATCATTCTTAAAACTACATGGGATAACCTTGTGAAATACACAAGAAAAGAGTGAGCTATAAAGCCTAGTAAGGGAATATACAAATAATTACATGGATAATTTATTAAATGTTAGAAAATAAGAATTCTAGTGGGACATAAAAGGGGCTATTATCATAAACACGAACAATGAGAAATGATGTAGCATGATAACATAATGGAAACATAGGAAAGTGGCAACAAATTTAATCATGAAATCATAAACAGGGCTCAATGATAACTACCAGAATATCATAAAATGGTATAAAAATTATCATAATGAATTCAGATAACTCCCTAATCCCATATATGATGCCTCATGAGACTAAAAAATTACCTATTGCTTTGGAGTTCTATATAATTTCAGGTGCACCCATCACTTTCATATCATGTACATGCATAAGTGTGCCACCTAGATCATACTACATAAGGATCTATTTAATCAGTTTCAACCCAAAAATCAAGGTGTGGGGGTTAAATAAATATAATTACCAAATACATTATGGATAGGTGTATCTAGGTGAATACCCTTGAGTGTAAATGGGGGCAGGTATTCATAAAAAGGTCGCTTGGTATGAAAAATCACAGTGAAATTTTGTCCTCATAACGACATGACACAAATATTCATGAATAGGTTTAATTATTGGGAAAGGGGTATTTCATAATTTTTAAATAAAAATTAAATTAGTAGGAATGTTTAAAAAATATCCCAATATTAGTAATTGGAAATCGAAAGAAATAAAATAGGGAAGATGCATGAATAAAGAAGAGAAGGAGGGGATCCCTTAATAAATTTCAGCCCAATACAGATTTAGTAAATGATAAAACGAGATAATATAAATTATATATATTTATCAGGAAAAAAATTTTAAAGTAGAGGGATATTTATAAAGTAATCTAAATATAATCAATTGAGATATAAAAGTAAAAATACAAAGAAGGTGATTGAATTGAAAAGAGGTTAGGGAGGTCCCTTACTAAATTTCTGTATATGTAAATACTCTATTGAGAAGGGATAAATAATATATCATTATTAGGATTTAAATTGGACAGTATAGTGATATTTATAATTTCATGACTACATAACCAATTTGGATTCAAAAATGTTAAATACGAAGAAGCTATTTGAATTGAAAAGAGGAGAGTGATATCACTTTCTAAATTTTAGAGTAGTAATAGCTTAGGTAAAACCTATAATAAGAGAGGGTAAGTGATATATATTTATTAATATATAAATTGGATTGTATATTGGTATTTATAAATTCTTGAAAACATAACCAATTCATAATCTAAATGATAAATACAACGAAGGTGCTAGAATTAAAAATAAGAGAGAGAAGTCCTTTACTAATTTTTAGCATAGTAATAACTTAGGTAAATGATAAAATAAGGAGGGATAAATGATAATAAATTATTAGTAAATAAATTGGAAAGTCTAGGGATATTTATAAATTCATTTAAAAAATAATCAATGGATATTCAAAAGGTTATATAAAAATAAGGTGCTTTAATGTAAACGAAGAGCGAGAGGCCCCTTACCTTGAGAGGGTGATTCCAAAATATTAGTAGGAGATTATTGAGAGATTGGGGGAACCTTGAGAGGAATATATAGAGGGGATATAATAATAACTATTTTATATTTTTTTGGTGAATAATAATGGTATCATGGGTAGGTTTATATTGGAAAATACAAAAGATTTTATTATTATTTCCCAAGCATAGGTTTTTGACTCTATGTAATAATGTAACAAAACACAAAAACCTTCCCATGATTTTTTCCAATTGATTCTACCTAGCAGGATTGGTTCTGTTTTTTTATAATTCCAAAGTAATAAATCAATAACATATTACACTTGGTGATTTGTAAGTGAGTCATGTTAATAAATATTTGATTCTAAAACTAAAAAAATATAATATATGTTCTAGAGGATTCATAAAGCTTGTATTGAATTAGTAAAATAACTTAAGAAACACATTATTTATGATTTTATACATAGAAATGGTCATGTATACCCATTAAAACATTTATTATATCACTTTTTGTTCATTATGATGTCATAATACACACCTTATATATATACTATATTTAATTTTTTCCAAAAAAATGATTTTCTAAGAAAATTAAGAAAAAATCACTTTAGGATAATTTCGATGTGATGATTCCAAAAACAATATTTATTTTATCAAAACAATTTTAAAAATATTTTAATTTATTATTTTATTAAAAGAATTTATATTTATTGAGAAATGTCGGTTTTTTCGACAAAAACAGTTTTCAGACCCTTATAAAAATTACATTTAACTTTATAAAAATTATATTATCATTTATATTTAATAAAAACTATTTAATTGAATTAATTAATTAAAATACAATTTATTTTTAAAATTCATCAATTATTAAAAAATGAATATTTTCATGGAAATTTCATACAACACAAAATTACTATTTGTGTTTTATCGCATCAAAATTAGGGAATAAAAACTTAAAACAAGGTAAAACAACATCATTATTGAAAAATTATTTAACATGATTGTAGTTAAAAATGCATGGGATAACTAGGGGATATACATAAGAAAGGGGTCAGCTATAAAGACCATTTAGGGAATAAATATGTCATAACTTGAATAAGTAAATACATGTTAGAAAATAGGCATATCAACGGGGAAAGGGAGTGAGGATCAAAAACAGGAAAAATGAGGCATGATGTAGCATGATAACATAAAGGCAACATGGGAAATGTGGGAACAAATTAAAACAGTACAACATAAACATATTTTGACGATAACTAACAAGAAATCATGATTGAAAATGTACCATAAAGGAATCAAGTTTAATCCCCATCCCATCATGATGTCTCATGAGAATAAACATTTCCCAATGCATTGGAGGGCTATATAATTCAGGGCGATCAAATCACTTTCATTTCTTTCACATTCTTAAGTGTTCCACATAGATCACACAACATGGAATAATTTTTAATTAATGTTTATTCCACAATCAAGGAGATTAGAATACATACCTATATGTTCCCAATAAAATATGTATATGTTAATAATGTTTAACACCTTCGATAGTAATTTAGTATGCGTATTAAAAACACATTTTTCTGGAATCGAAACCATGGTGAAATTTCAATAGCAAAACAAGGGAACATATATGTTCCTGTAAGGGATTAATGAGAGTAAAAGGCGTCTCTCATCATTTATAAATCTTATGGAATATATGGTTCATGTGGAAAATCACACCCCAATGTTAGGAATTGAAAATAAAAGGGTATGAGAAGAATAAAATTCTCAAATAAATGGTAGAAAGAGAGGATACCTAACTTGAGTTTGTGACACCAAATTCTTTGGAGGAACTTCTTAGGATATTCATGGAACCATGGGATGACTCAAGAGAGAATAGGTAATACTAAAGACATGAAATAATGTTTTTTTGTAAAGATCAATGGGATATTTAGTGAGATTATATAGAAAATTAATGATGTATTCTTTATCATTTCAACATTGGTTTTGGACTGAATAAAACAAAGTAAACAAAAACACCAAACTTTACATTGGTTTTTCCAATGGTTTCTTCCAAATTGGAGTAGTTTTCAATATTTTATAAGAGAAAGGGACTAACATAATAAAATAATACCCTTTATTATGTGGAGGTGAGTCATTCTCTTAAAGAAAAAATTATAAAACCTTAAAATGTAATAAAAGTTTTGGGTGGATTTAAAAAGGATTTAGAAAATTAGTAAAACAAACATTAAGTAACATTATTATAAATGGAAAACATATATTTTTTTCACTTCTGTGATTTGAATTTTGTAAATATGACATACATGGTTGCAATCAGTTAGTTATTTAGAGTCTAATATGACTAACTTACTTTTTGGGGGAATAGTAACATACACTTATTAATAGTGAAGTACCCTAATAAATAGTAACCTTACTTATTATAGTATATAAATAAGATTCAAGTGGAGGTATGATATACCTATATGAGGGAATAAGAAAATAAATGTTATAAAATTGAAATTTTTTGAGTAAATTGTAATTGTAATTACATATTAAATTAATTATATTTAGAAAATAATTTTTGAAAAATGGATTTCATTTTTAGATTCTACAAGTAGAAAAATCTATAGGGTGATTTTTTTGAATTTTTTGAAAATAAATGAATTTTTTATGAATAGTAGAATACGATAATTCCCAGTAAATGCTAAAACCGGAATTTTTGTATCATTCATGAGTCATGGATGATGAAAATGGCCATTTTTTGAAACTCACATAATATTTTTATTATTTTTCCTCAAAATAATTATTACTATTTCTTTTCTTATGGAAAAATAATAAACTAATGATTAAAAGTTTAAGAAAAACCTCCTCCCAACCACTATAAAAATGACCCACACTCCCCACTTCTCTCTACTCCACTAAAGCCTTATGAATTAATTAAATTATGCTCAAATATCTCCCCAAAATCCTTCCCCACATCCATCATCCTTTGGTCTCCTAAAAAGACTAAAACTTCTCCCCTTAAAAGGCTCTCAAAGGAGATAAACTCAAGAGTTAAATTCCCATTTCCAATTCTTTTATTTTCTTTCAAGTACATTTTTTTCTATTTTTATTTCCTCACCTCCCTTAACACAAATGGTATGATAACTCTAGTAACATACAAGTTTTGGAATTTTTTTATGATAATGTGATAATTCATTATCATCTCTCCTTCCCCCTTTTTTTATATGAAATAAATGAGAACACCATCCGATATGTGTTAATTTATCACATTCAAGGACGATGGTTTATTAATTTTTATTACAATCTACTATTCTATCCATGAAAACATTTTTATATTTTAAATGGACTATTTGATATTTTTTATCTTATGTTGTTTCAGGAATCCTTTTTCACACTTGATGTAAAATATTAATTCAAAACAAGTTAATTATTGGAAAAATTGCCAAATTAATTCAAGCATTTATCATTAATGTTTTTTATAATGAATCAACTTCACTAAAAGTGATGAAATTAAAAATTCAACCATGTAACCTTATAAAAGTTTAATAATAAAATATAACCCCAATTATAGACAACCACATTCATCATACATGTTTATTTGAACATGAAAATAAGGGAACTGATCATGAAAATGAATGAAACAAATGAACCACAACAAGGAAATTGAACTAATTAACCCATCAAAAAGGTCATTAATGAATATAAAAAATTTATAATAAATATTTTAAATATATTATATATTCTATAGTTATTAATTAATGAACCTAATTTGACTATTCATGTCATTAAGTTCAAGAGAAGATCGCCACCAGACTTAAGGTAAGGGATCCCCTCTATTTCACTATTATTCAAGAGTTTCTTATAGGTTATACACTTTTATGTGTAATTCATAGTGATGGGGTATGATTACACACCTCCCATATATTGTCCTCATTATATTAATGTGATGAGAAACCACTTTCTCTATCCTGAATCCCTCTTAAGTACACCAGATACCATGCTGATAATTTGTAAGGAATTTTACATGAATCTTATTTATTCCTTTGAGTGTCCTTATATTTATTTATAACATAATGAAATTATCTTATTTATTTATTTTAATTTTATATATTCTATTTACCTGTATAAAATCATTCATTGAGACCCTTCTATCATTCTCTTTTTGGGGTACACATGTTTTTAAGTGATTTTATCCTCAATACTTCCCAGTAAGTAGACCTATTGTTGGGAACTTATTGAATTATTACCTGATTTCAAGTGCCATATATATTATTTTTTAAGCCACTATTTTCTTTATAAATCCTGTAATTTTTATTATGAAAACCTTATGGTTCACTTTAGGTTTTTATAAGTTATTTTTACCTTTTCTATTTTAAAGGCTCTACAGTACTTTGCGTAAAACCTATCAATAATGTTTTAGTGGAAAAATTTCTTAAGTTGTTTTCTTACATGTTTTTACTTCAACTTCACATCAATTCCCCTTATACATGTCTATTTTCCCTTATGAATTTCCATGTATATTTTAGTTAGTTTCTTTCATGGACACTTTTATCATACACCCATTTGTTATGCCTTATGTCATGATTATGATACCTAATACATTCAATGGGTAACCATTATGTTTATATATGATTGATTATGTATGATTAATTATGTGGAAAACATATTCATGGAATGTTATGATGGGTGTTCCTTGATAGAACTGTAATGCATTGGGTAATGCTAAGTCTCATGGGATGTTATGTGTGAAGGTGTTGGGAGTTAGGATTGGCTTGTGCTACTCTGTGAAATGATCTTGGCGGTTAGACTTGACTCATACTAAAGTAATGTTTTATGTTTCTTCCACATTATTATGATTCAATGTTTATATGATTCCTTGTTTATATGTTATGATTCCATATGTTACATTTCTTTTTATGTCATCATGTTATGCCCTCTAACCTATGTTCTAAAGCATTATTCTTATGTTTATTCCCTTGCGGGGGTTTTTAGCACATCCCTTTGTTCATGTGATACCCACGGTACCTTATGAAGATTTATGTTCTCAAAGGAAGTTATGAGCTCTTTACAAAGACTAAATAAAGAGATGTTATATTTAGTTCCATATATTCGGTTTTATGCACCTAGTAATCAAAGATACTAGACTTCATGATCCTTGGCTTGTACTTTGATGTATAATTATGCTCAAAATCAAGTAATGTTTTGTAAAAAGTCTAGGGTCTCAAAATTTTGGTTCATTATGATGTCATAATAGACACCGTATATCTATAAAATATTTAATTTTTACCCAAAAATTTGAATGCATCATAATGTTATGAAACATTCACCATTATATAATTTAAAAATTGTAATTCCAAAAATGATATTAATTTTATTAAAATAATTATCTAAATATGTTTATTTTTACTATAAAAAGTATAATTGATTTTTTTTGAGAAATGATATTTTTTTTGACAATAACATTTTTTGAACCCTTCTAAAAATTACATTTTACTACATAAAAATTATACGGTCATTTTATTTGGTAAAAAATATTTAATAATTATATTATTTTAAAATTTTATTTATTTCAAAAATACATTAATTCATCACAATAATTTCCTTAATTGATATTTTATATTACCCAAAAATTCTATTCAGGTTTTATTGTATCAAAATAAAAATCATTAATAATGTAAAAATAATAAGATGAAAATATATTCACTATTATTTAAAAAAATGTATATAATCATATTTATATAGTCTTGAGACATATATATTTAATAAACCATCAAACTCCATGTGATTAATGTGTGTGATGGTGAGACATTTATGGGGTGGTTCGACGTACATGGTTTTTTCCATGATCTTTATGAGCATGAAATTATCTCGTAAATAATTTCTCTCATGATTAAGTTGTTGGATATCAGCATGGTCTTAGTCAAGGGAAAAGAATAGTGATTCTATCTCCCCCAAAAGCTCTAATAAATGGGCTTTATAGGGTATGATCCTACTGGGTGAGGCCATTACTTCATTATCTAGGTCAATTAGTTTTTTTAGAATCCTATATTTATAATAATCATTTGATAACTTTTAAAAGTCTATGTTAACAATAATAATGATTCTTAATGGTCATTTAAATTCAGTATGATAAAATAAATCGAAATAATTTCATGAATTTTCTATAAATACATGACATAATTACACGTTAATATAAATAAAAAGGGGGATTTTATTTATATTAGTTCAAGTTAATACTATCTTCCACCCTTCAAATTTTCTTCCTTCGAAATTTTTTTCTCATAAACTAAAATAGATGAGTGTAGTTTTTTCATCACTTCATCCAATTCCCAAATCATTTCATCATTCTTATTGTATGTCAACAACATTATGTCATGATGCATTGTGATGTCTTTTATAATTGTATCTCTACGATCTAAGATCTTTACTGAGTGATCCTCATATGAGAGACCATTCTCTAATGGTACCACCTATGAAGAGAGTAAATCTATTTGGTATAGTAATTACCTTCTCAAAAGATATACATGGAATATATCATTTACTTGTAATAGGTTAGGTGGGATTTTTATTCAATAGGTCACTGCTTCTATGGGATCAGGGATCTAAAAGGGGATGATGTATCTTAGACTATGGTTTCCCTAATACAAAAATCTCATGCCATTATTTCATGGAGATATCTGAATGAATACCATGTTTTCAATATCAAACTCTACGTCTAATTGATAATTTCCAACATAGGTGTCTTTTCAAATCTGTATGACCATGACATGCTATTGAATTTTCTTGTCCTTTTCTACCATTTCATTAATCATTTAAGGACCTAGTAATTTTCATTCCCCAACTTCATCCCAACAAGAAGGTGTTCTACACTTCTTCCCATAAATTACTTCACAGAGATCTATTTGGATGTTTGAGTGGAAACTCTTAATATATGAGAACTCTACTGGAGGAAGATGTTGGTCCCATCCTCCTTTGAATTCAATTGTGCATTCTCTCAACATATATATATGTTTTTGGATAGTATTCTCATAATGATCATCCATTTATGGGTGATAATCCATGCATAAGTTTATCTTAGTATTTAGAGAAGTTGGAGGATCTACCATAACTTCAAGGTAAAACTTAGGTCTCGATCAGATACAATCTATAGTAGTGTTCCATGTTGCCTCACCATATCTCCGATGTATATCATTGCATGTTGATTGAGTGGGAAGTCCTATCGAATCGTAATGAAGTGTAAATCCTTTATAAGATATTCTACCACAACTAAGATACAATTATTTTCTCTTTATATATTCATAATACTAATGATAAATTCCATAGTGATGTTTTCACATTTCCATGTATGCATGAGTATTGGTTGCATCATATGCTTGGATTTTTTCCTTTACACCTTAACATGTTGACATATAATACATCTTAATGTATATTCCTCAATATCGTTTGTCATATTTTCCAACCAATAGTGCTCTCATAGATCTTCATACATCTCTTGGATTCTATGATGGATAGAGAAGGTCGAGATATTCACTTCACCAAACAAATCCTTCATTAATTCTGAAGTTTATGGTATACATATTCATGACCCAAATATCAAAAACCCATATTCATTAACAATAAACTTTGAGGATTTCCCATTTCTTATAGTTTCCACTTTCTTATGAATTTCCACATAATTTTATTGAGTATACTTTATCCTTTCTCTATAAGGGGTGGTTGAGAAACAAATTGTGAATTGATTGATGATGTTCCTTCCATTATAATTCCCATGTTAATCTATTTCAAATATAAGATGATCATATCCTTCTCAATCCTCATCAATGTGAAAATTATAGGGTTCTTTCAACTTAGAGAATCTTCGACATTATTTATTTCTAGGATGGTAGTGAATTTAGTAGTTATAGACCTTGATCATCACTAACAATCTTAATTGGTTCATATTTTGCTATTTCTATGTGAATATATACTTGAAACTTTTGAGATCTGTATATATTTCAAAATTCTCACCAAATAAAAAATTACAACATATTTTCAATGGAAAAATCACTACATCCAACTCCAGATCATGTGATTGGAAGTTCTGTTTATGAACTTTCTACTCCCTTAAATAATATTCTATAGCATTTGCATTATTCATTATCACAAATCCCAAAAACTTCTTCAAAGCACCACTTAATACCATGAAAATTTATCCATTTCTGGGTAATTAGAGCACATGGGTAATGATAAGTCTCCTTTTAAAATACTTGAATCTCTCTTCACGTTTATCTTTCGAAGGAAACATTACTCCCTTCCACATTAGGATGGTTAGAGGGTTTTAAAACTATGATAAATATATTACAAATCAATGATAGTACATAGATAATCCATGTAAAATAAAAATATTTGTCACCGATTTTTTCCTCACCCATTATTAAATTTATTTTTTCTTTAATGTGTCCATATATATCCCATTTAGTTAGATGATATGCTTGAAGAATGATACTACCTCCAACCACAACTCACATTTACTATATAGGGAATAGATATTTCCCTTTCATAGGGACTTTATAAAAGTTTTCAAATGTGCCTCATGATCCTCCTTGATTTTGAATTATATTATAATATCACCTATAAATACTACTACAAATTTTTAAAGAAAATATCTATAGACTCTATTCATCATGTTCATGAAGATTTATGGAGCATTAGTGAGTCCAAATATAATTACTAGGTACTCATAGTGCTTCTACCATTTACAAAAAATAGTCTGGGTGGTATCGTCCTTCTTCCCCCTAACTTCATAATATCCCGATCATAGTTTGATAATGGAGAATAATTGTGCTCCACATAGCTTATGGAAGAAGTCATCAATCCATGGAAGGTGATACCTTTTTTGTATCACGATCTTTTTGAGATCATGATAATCAATGAAAATACGTAGTGACTCATCCTTCTTTATAATAAAGAGGACTAGTGGTCCCCCATGGTAAAGCATTTAGACATATGAAATATTTATCTGAATTATCATGTAGTTTTTTTCATATCCTAATGTTCTAAAACATCTATTCAATACCTAGTCTTGGATAATGGTAACACCCAAGCTATAATATCGATTGAAAATTCAACCTATCGTCTATGAGGAAGACCAGATAATTTCTTGGGAAACACATCAACATTTCCCCTTATAATTATCATGTCATAAAATATGATATTTTTCATAAACCCAATCATTTTCTCTAGATATTCAATATCATAGGAAAATAATATCCACTATTGAGATGTTGGTGCGAAAAAAGATTCAACCTCATCCATTCACTTGTACCAAATAAGAGGATGATTCTTAATAAGATGAGTGATTTCCTTTGGATGGAATTCTATGATGGATCTATTTTGGGAAATCCAATCCAAACAAATAAATGCATAAAATTCCACCAAAGGGAGTATGCAAAGATTCGATGGGAATTACAACCTATGAATTTTAATAGGGGAAGATTAATAAACATAGGATGAAATAACTTCTCCATTTTCCATTTTCATATATAGTTCTACTTCCATGGTTTATGGTGGTGATTGAATAGTTATACTAAAAATTAATGACATAAAGGAATGATTAGAACTTGAATAAAAAAGTATGTTCAATATTCATGAATGAATAACTAGTGTACATATCACCAATTATTTATCAGGATCCACCTCAATGTTTGTGATGGAAAAATATTTCCCTTGTTGCCTTGGAGGTTTTTGGTCGTCTGAAAAAACCCTTGGCTCAGTTCATTGGTTTGAACTGTTACTTGGTTCCTTGAAGTTGATGCAATGAACAATATACTGATGGTTGACTAGAGCATTCTGCTCCTCTAACGAATTAAGGTATTTTTCTTATCATCAATCACAAGTAAGGTGTAATTTCTTCCCACACCTAAATAATATCCTCATTATCCTTAGGCAATTTACACATCCTTTCTACTCCTTTGACTGGTGGGATGTTGAAATTTCATGGAACAATTTTATTTCTCTATCATACTGCAAAAATTAAACTCTAATTTCCTCTTCTAAACCCTATGATCCCCTTGAGACTCACCAATCTCAATTTTAATTTAAGGTAAAATCCAACAATTTCTTCATAACTATCAAAGTATTGATCTCCAAGGATTTTTATAAACTATGTTCATCCCACCTGAGATGTGGTAAACCTTCCATTTATAGGTAAGGACAAGCCTAAATATATATCGTGAAAGTCTTGTGATGTTTTACTTGTACACACTGAAAGATTCATATTATTTTTTCTTGAGTGTGAGGAAATCCATTTCCATTATAAGTTGAAAAGTGTGAGGAAAATACATATCATAACACATTTTTTTAAATTCCTTCTAACAAATCACCTTGATTTCTTCCTCAGACATCTTATTTTTGATCAATTTACACCGCTGATCAAATTCTCCCTCCATATGAGAAATATCTATTAGAAAATTCCCTTAATGAAAATATTGAAGGAAGGAGAAGATCATTTCAATGGAGTGGATCCATTCTTCTGTGATTAAGGGATTAGATGATCCATTTAATTTTTGATGCATTTGTCACATAAAGCTATCAATTTTCTCTTGTTCTTTCTTTAGGGGGTTTTGGATCTCCTCTTAATTAATTTTTCTATTCATAACCTATTTCATATGGGAGAGTATCATTATAAAATATGAAATTCCCACTCCCATCGGGTTGGGAAACTCATTGGGGTAGCCATCACATTTCCCATCAGATTTATTGTTTAGTAAATTCAACCTATTTCTTTCTATTGGATAGAATAAAGATAAAATTAGATATGAGTATTTATAAACTATTAAACACATATATGGGAATATGAGGATATTAGAGAGATAACATATAAAGAGAATTTATTTCTTTATTTATGAATTTATAAGAATCAATCTATGCTATCCAAGATATATATTTTAAAATATACTACTATGTGAATTTTTATTCCCTTAATAATGGTATGAAATGATCTTATGAATTTACCAAAACATATATCATGGGAGAGTCAAACTAGGTGTGCAGTAAGGCACATTTCTGTGAACCAGTTCCCTATTGAATCTAGCTCAACACCATCTTTTTAGGTTTACCACTATGTATATCAGTGCGAGATCCACATCCACTTATAGAATCTAGAAATGGATGCATTTTCTTCGTAAAACACATACTCTATACTAACCAATATTTTGGGATGTTCCCTATAAAATTATATTTATCCAGAAATATTTTTCTAGAGTTTTCTAATTATAATTCAAAAAATAGCTAATTTTTTTATCTGAAACCAATGTAGCAACGGTCCCCTGCTTACATCATAGACACACCACCTTAACGTGTTCACTAGGTCCTAGCCTGCAAGGTACCACCCGTTTCCCTAAAGACATGTGGTTTCCTACATAGGGCCCAACCACATACCTGAATGGGTCATCAGACTAATGAATCTCTCCAAAGGCCTACATATGTTCTTTCTAGTATGATTTTTCCTATCTCACACAGACTATGGGAAATTTCCTATATGTTCACTCATTGTAATCAATACTTTATGCCAAGAATGCTTAGCTGTGGAGTTTTAATCAGGTAGGCTCCAGAAAAAAAAGGTGAACCTTGTTGAAATGATTCATATCATTTGGTTATTTAACCATTTATCATTCTGGGGTGTTACATTAACCTCCACTTTGGAGAACACTATCTCCATTATGGACCCAATATCTCAACCCAGGTAGTACTACAACACTTAGGGATAGGTTACTCCTTTGATACCAACTATAACAACCATTCTATTTATTTCACATTAATACATGATTTATTACATAAGATTAAACTTAATATTACCTAGATGATTTATAATTCTAGTGTCTTGGGGAATTAGGTACATTAGATGACAACCTAAAATAAGGAAAAAACAACTTTAATGAAAACATTTTTAACAAGATATCACTTAAAACTGCATGGGATAACTAGGGGACATAAATAAAAAAGGGGTGCACTATAAAGACTGTTAAGGGAATAAACATGGAATAGCATTAATAAGGTAACAAATGTTATAAAATAGGCATATAAATTATAGAAAGGAGCGGGGATCATAAACATGAACAATGAGGCATGATATGTAAAGATAACATAAAAACAACATGGTAAATGTGGAATCGACATAAAATGCCAAATCATTAACAATGGTGAAGGATAACTTCCAAGACATCATGATGAAAAAAGTCCCATAAACGAACCGAGTTTACTCCTAGTAAGAACATGGAATCTCATGAGGCTAAGCATTAACCAATGCATTTGAGTGCTATATAATTATGGACGCACCTTTCACTTTGATTTCATTTTCATGCTTAAGTGTGACACAAAGATCATAAAACATGGATAAATTTTTCATCACATTTTATTACATGATCAATGAGTGTAGAATAAATAATTTAAATTCCACAATAAAATAAATATAGGTTCATAAAAGTGGACACTCTTGATAGGAATTGAATATGGGTAATCACTACACCTTTTTTGGTGATGAATCCCATGGTGAAATTTTGGCAGCATAACGGGGGAACATAAATGTTCATGGGAGTGATTAATGAGAGTAAAAGGGGTATCTCATCATTCAAAATCATATAGGTATTATGGGGCATGTTAAAAGACACACCCCAAAATTAATAATTGAAAATAAAAATGCATACAATAAATAAGATTCTTGAATAGAGGGGATAAAGAGAGGATCTGTTACTCGAGTTTGTGATACAAAAGATTGGGAGGAATTTATTGTGAGATTGGGAGAACCCTGGGATAACACTATAAAGGGTAATAAAGATTAATTTATTTATACATGGAACTTATGTAAAGATAAATATGATTATATATATTTTTATATAGGGAATGAGTCGGTAATTCTTTATCATTTCGCAAACATTAGTTTTGGACTCTCTATAATAAAAAAACGAAAACCACAGACATTCCCATGAGTTTTTCCCTTGGATTATTCCAAGTGGGAGTGGTTTTTATTATTGTATTAGTACAATGTCTAAACATATTAAATTAATATCCTTTCATACATGGAACTGAGTCGTGCTCTAAAAGGAAGGATTTTATAACCTTAAAATATATTAATGGGTTTGGAGGATTCATAAAGGATTTATAAAATTAATCAAATAAAAATAAAATAAAATTATTTTAAAGTTAAAACATATATTTGTTTGGGATACCATTTATAGTATTTATTACATATATTTTGGGTGATTATAATTTCATAATACATACCATATATTAATACTGTAGATATTTTTTACTTGAAAATTATAATGTTTTAATTTTTTTTGAAAAATTCACCATTGGATAATTTCAAATTTCGGATTCCAAAAATAATAATAATTTCATTAAATTAGTTTTCAATTTTTTTTATTTTTATTTTTAAAATCAGAATGGACAATTATTTTGAAATGCTTGGTTTTTTATAATAACTGTTATTGAACTCTTACAAAAATTATATTTGTCTTCAAAAAAATTATATGACCAATATATTTGAAAAAGATTAGTTAATAATAATATTTTATTAAAATATTTTTTTTTCTAAATTCCATTAATTTAAGAAAATAAATTCTTTAATTGAATGTGAATTTTTTTCAAAAATAATATTTGCGATTTATTGTGTCAAAATAAAAATCATATAAAAAGTGAAAATAATATGATGAAAATACATTCATTATTCAATAAAAAGATTGCACAAAATCATATTTACAGGTTCTTAATACATATTTCTTTAATAAACTAGTAAATTACCTAAGAGTACGGTACACAATGATGATACTTTTATGGGGTGGTTTGACGTGCATGGTTTTGGCCACAATCTTACTAAACTTGAACTTTTCTGGAAAATAGTTTATGTCTTGAATAAGTTGAAGGATATCATCAAGGGATTGGTCAAGGGTAAATACTAGTGACTCTATATTCATTGTATGCTCTGATATATGGGCTTTATATGGTATTATCCTACTAGTTGAGTATATAAAAGGCACTGTCGTGGGTGCTCTCAAATGATGTGTGTTTTTTGGGTACTTAGGTGTAGTAGAGTGGCTTACCAAGGTCATCTCTCATAGGAGGAAGTAAATTTGACCACTTATTAAACGTCTTTTGAAAATAACATATAATGGAATAATAAAACTACTTGAAATGAGGTGGGGGTATTTTACAATTCATAAATCTAGAAGAAGTTTCCTGGAAGAATATTGTATATTTTTTTTGTTTTTATTTTTGAAATATTGTTCGATTAAAAAGACATAATAAAAAGTTGTTTCTTTTGAAAATATTTTAACTGGTTTAATAGATATAACAATAAATATTCAATAATTTAATAATCATTATCATTTAAATTAATATCCACTTAATTATGGTCCCTTAATATATTAAATCCCTAACCCTATGAGAATTGACTTTACCCCAAAGATGAATTGAATTTAACCCTAGCTAACTTCGGAACATGCAATCGCAGCACACTGCTTTGATTGATGTTCTAGGTTATATTATGGTCAGAGGTAAATTAAGGAACATTTCCTATCTATAAATTTAAATTAATAGTGTTTAGGGATTGTATTTGAAGACTAAAAATTGATCCCGTATGGTTTTGAATTATCATTTAAGTTCTCACTCTCACAATTCACACAATTGTCGACCTGATGTGATTTGTGTTTATTGTTAAATTGCTTGATTAGTTTAATTTAAATTAAAAACTCAATTAATAGATCAGATTATGTGAATTACATTATTTCATTGATTCAAAAAAATTAATTAAGGATGTGATAGGTATACCGATTACTAAAAATAACTACTCTTACATGGGCGGTGTAGTCATTGTAGAAACGTTTTGCATTTGAAAAGTATTTGAGAGAGTAGAACCCAATCTCGTTTCTACACTTGATTCCAGACCAATTTAGAAGATTAATATAAGAATAAATTTTAACAAAAAAAATAAAAGATAATAAATAAAAAAAGAACAAAAATTTATTACACAAAAAAATATTTCAATAAGAAAGAAGAAGAAGAAGGCTTCGTCGAAGGGATCCTTGCTTCAAGAGCTACCCTTGTTGAAATAGTTGGTGAATTGGATTGGATACACATATCCTATGAACTCAACTTCCTAATTCATGTCCCAACACCTCCAAATAAAAAAACTAATTTATATAGTGGAGGGGAGGCTAGGTTTTAAAAGGTTTTAAAAGGTTTTAAGTGTGAATGGGGAATCTCGGCCAAATATTTTAAGCCAAATTTCACCACCCATTTGACCTCTAAAATGCGTGATCCAGCTGTTCTTCCAAAATAATGATTTGAGAAATTTTTTTGGAGATATACTCTCAATATTTGGGCCTAATATAAGCTCTAATGAAGATATTATGTCCCAAAAACGGAACCAATACCCAATCGGGCGGGCCCATCTTACATTTGACATCATGGTCTATTCAGTCCAACCAAATGCATGATTAAGATCCAATTTCCTAAAACAAAGTTGTATCCAATTACGTCAGGTAAATAATTTCAAAATTTCATGTTCAAATAAAAAAATTTATAATATTTACCTTTGAAATACTACAGTGCACTATAAAGGGTAAAACTAGAAATTCCCTTAAATTCTCAAATTAATGATCTAATCCCAAATATTATATAAATAATCATATTTAATAGTATGTAAGAAAATTTTAACATTTATTATCAATAAAATATTCAATAAAATTTTGTAATATCAACACCCCCACACTTACCCTTTTTCACTCCTAGAAAAAACCTCCTATCATGTATTTTAGAAAATTGTGACAAGGTATGCATATTCAAATTTCTCAATCCATAGTTGAAATACAGGCAAATTAAGAATAAAATAAAGATAAAATATCAATAAATTTTGAATTAATTGTCTCATAAATTTTTTTAATACAAAATATAGTGAGATTCATGACACCAATCATAGTGAAACAAGTAATGGGTTTACCATGCCACTAATTATCCACTTGTGTGTGTGGCAACCATTCCAAGACTGTCTCTCCACCCTTTATCAAGTATATGCAGGTCAATAAAAACTCTTCTTCTTACCTGATTCTTTTCCACCCAAGCTGTTCAACATCCATTGTAATCAAATTCCAAAACCCACTCATTTAAGCATTCCCATAAGTCGAACCATGAGCTCCCAACCTATATATCCCCACAATTTGTACATTTCTTCACTCCCCTCTCTATTGACTACTTTTTTCTTATTTTTTGATTTTTTTGGAATTTTTTAGAGGGCATAAAATATTCCGATATTATGTGAAAACACATAGGTTAATCTAGTACAATAATGGAAATGATCGAAAGAGAAACGCACATATGGAAAGACCATGTTATAAGCTGAAACAGATTACTTACCTAGAATATACATTCAATTAGTAAAGAAAAACTCACAAGAACTGATTGTGTGAAAATTTGTGTGGATAAATCAATTACATAGTTTACTATGAACAAATATCACAAATAATTATGTCAAAATATAAAAGGTTTTATAATGGCACAACCATTCAAATAATCAACAACTTCAATTTTTATAAAATTCATCCATTGATGATGAAATATTATTCATTCTTATATATCTACAAATGAATTTTGAAAACATGTATTTTTTATATGTTCCACGTGAGAATGTTACATGATATATTGGTTACCTTTTTATTGATTTTTTTGTTTGTTTTTGTTTTTGTCTTTGTTTTTGTTTTTGTTTTTTTTTTGAAACTTTTAACCAATAACTTAAGAGAAAATACACATAAAACACAAAAATGAAAATACTATATATCTTCCCCAAAATGTAGTACCCTCACCCACACTTAAAATATTATATTTTTCTCAATGTGAAGCTATCATATGATATATTCAATTTAAATTTATAATTTTAATGATGATAAAGAATGTAAAAGTGAAAGGGTTAAGAATATCTTGATATGCTAATGTGATGATGGGGTCATACAGTGTGATGAAATCCAATGCTTCAGTAGGAAGTCCCTCAATATATTTCTTCAAATGTTTCCTATTGACTGTAAGGGTCTTTCGAATGTCCTCTTGTGCAATCTACCCTACACCATAACAAAAAACATTAGGCACAACATAAGGACATAACCACCTAGAACTCATCTTTCCAGACATCAGCTTCAGTCATGAACTATAGAGAAAGACCTACTCTCAAACATGAAATTATATTTTTTTGATCATTTTTTCTTGATCTTATTTTGATCTTTCCTTGAAGATCCTTGATTTCTCATATGTATACAGTCAATTCTCCTCAAGATCTTGAATTTTCATCTTACTTTGGATTCCAGCTTGGCCCAAATACATGTTACATTTCTATATAGCACAATAAGCCTGATTCTCAACTTCCATAGGTAGATGACAGGATTTCCCAAAAATAGTCCCCAATGGGGACATACTGATAGGGGTCTTGTATTCTATCTTATAAGCCCACAAAGCATCATCCAAGTGCCTACTCCAATCCTTCCCATTTTTCTGTACGGTTTTCTCCCAAATCTATTTCAACTCCATATTTGAAGCCTTAGCCTAACCATTTGTTTGGGGGTGGTATGGGGTTGATGTTTTGTGTGTCACCCCATACTTCCAAAGGAAGGAAGAAAAATTATGATTTCCAAAGTGTGTCCCATGGTCATTGATTTTGGCCTTTGGTACACCAAGCCTACAAAAACTACGTGTCTTGACAAAGTCCACTACAACATGAGAATCATCAGTCCAGGTGGATTTAGCCTCCACCCACGTACTCACATAATCAATAGCAACCAAAAAATTACAAAATCCCAAATGAACTAGAAAAACGGACACTTAATATTGATTCCCTATACATAAAAACTTTCACAGAATAATATGAGTTTTTGGGGCATCTCGTGTCTCCTAGAAATATTACTTGTGTGTTGGAAACATGAGCATGAATTACAAACCACCTGAGCATCATGGGATAAACTAGTCCAATACAATATAGAGTCCAAACCATTCCTAGCTATGCATTGGGGTCCAAAGTTCCATCCACAAGAATGTATGTTACTGAATTGCAGAATAGACTCAAACTCATTATCAGAAACAACCCTCCTAATAACCTGGTCACTACACATGCGCCATAAGTAGGGATCATCCCACACATAAAATCTAGATTCCCTCTTTAATTTTTGGACTTTAAGTTTCTTTAAATTTTTAGGAATTTCAAATTCCATAAGGTAGTTCACTACATCAACATACCATGGATGTGTAGCTGAGATAGAATAAAGATGCTCATCAGGGAAAGTGTCCTAATGTGGTACCAGGTCCAAGGTGTCATCCTCTAGTGTGTTAGTGAGCCGACTCATGTGGTTGCCACTCAGTTTTCCGACCCCTTCTTTTCATTTATCTCAATATCAAATTATTGAAGAAGGGGAATCTATTCGATAAGACTTGGAATTGCGTCTGGCTTCTTCAAGAGGTACCTTAGAGCTGCATGGTTAGAAAAAAACTACTTTAGAGGCCAATAAATATTATCAAAATTTATCTAAATAAAACATGACAACAAGAAACTCATTTTTAGTGGTTGTGTAATTTGATTGGTATGAATCCAGTGTCCTTGATGAATACGAAGTCAAATGTGAATGTCCCTCCACCCTCTTATATAAGACAACCCCAACTGTGATGTTGGAGGTGTCACACATAAGCTCCAAAGGAATCTCCCTCTGTGGGGGTTGTATGATAGGTGGAGTGTTCAGACACTTCTTTAGATCATCAAAGGAAGTCTTGTAAGAATATTTTGACACAGAATCAGAATCCATTTAATGTAATCATGACATAGGAAGAGCAGTCTTACTAAAATCTTTGATGAAGAGCCGATAAAATCTTTCATGTCCCAGGAAAGATCTAACATCACACAAACATGAAGGATTGGGTAAGGATTAAATGATATCTACCATAGATCTGTCAACCTCTATCCCATGTTTTCACAATAAATTCCCTATGATAATCCCATGCTCTACCGTGAAATGACACTATTCAAAGTTTAAGAATAGATTCTTTTTAATACAACAATTCAAAACCTTTCCCAAACTAGAGAAACAATCATCAAATGAAGACCAATACACTATAAAATCATCCATAAATACCACCATGCAGGTCTCAATAAAATTCGAAAAAATACTCACCATGCATCTCTGGATGGTACCTGGGGCATTACAATATCCAAATGGAATCCTCCAGTAGGAAAATATGCCGAATAGACAAGTGAATGTTGTCTCTTACTGATCCTCCAAAGAAATAGGAACCTGAAAATATATAGAAAATTCATCCAAGAAATAATATTTTGTTTTCACAGCTAGTCTCTCTAGCATCTAATCAATAAATGGAAGGGGAAATGGTCCTTGCGGGTAGACTGATTTAGTTTCCTATAATCAATTCACACACACCAACTGTTTTTCACACTCATTGGAAATAACCCATCTTTCTCATTTTTAACAACAACAACACCACTTTTCTTAGGCACAACCCAAATAGGACTTACCCACTGGGAATATGAAATGGGATAAATTATAGCCGCCTCAATAAAATTTTCAACCTCTTTTTAACAACTTTTAGAAGGGTAGGATTGAGTCTCCTTTGTCCGTGCCTAACTAGTTTAGCCTCATCCACTAAAATAATCCTATGCATTCAAATGGATGGGATAATACCTAATATGTCATCCAAGGACCACCCAATTTCAATAATGTTCTCCCTCAAAAGATTCAGAAGTTTTTCTTCATGTTCAAAATGGAGATTGTTAGAAATGATTACAGGTAATTTCTCACCACTTAAAAAGTATGAGAATTTGAGATTAAGTAGAAATTGCTTGAGTTCTAATGTAGGGGGTGATGTTTGGATGGAGAAATTGAAAGAACTAAAATATATGTACAATAAACATCAGTATCCAAATATACATCATCAAAATCAGAGAATAAAGCATCAAATCCTTCTATATACTCATCATCCATGTCATAATCAGAGTTCATATGATCAAAATCAGAATATGAATCCATTTCAAAATCAAATCTAAGAGAGAATTATGCATTAGAAATATGTGTGGAAGTACTCTTAAACGTAAAACTAGAACCAATAATCATAATCACCCTAAGTATAGAACAGTCAAATTCCATTGGGTTTTTATTTAGTGGATCAAAATGGGAGATAACTAATTCATAATGGTCATATGAGGGGTACTTAATGGAGTCCATAACATTAAATATCACAAATTCATCCCCAAAATCAATGGATAGTGTACCGTCATTGACATTTAGTATAGGTTTTGAAGTTTTGAGGAAGGTTCCACCTAAGATAATGGCATCATGAGAACTCACTTGATCATACTCCAAGTTAAGAATGTAGAAATTTGTTGGAATGATCATGTCTCTTACCCAGAAAAAAACAACCTCAAGGACTCAATCTGGATATGTTGTAGCTCTATTTGCCAACTACACCACCACTCTTATCTTCTTAAACTCACCAACCTGTAAACAAGAGAATATAGAGTGAGGAGTCACATTTATGGAATATCATTAATCACATAAAGCATCATAAAAGGGTAACTCCTCTATGGTGAATGGGATGGTGAATGTACTAGGATCCTTGAACTTTGTTGGAATCACTAGAGTTGGTGTAATGAGTGATAACACATTCCATCCAAGATTGGTCTTCTCATATCCCTTGAGTCCTATTTGATTAGTTCAAATTTCATTTAATAATTTGGAATACCTTGGGATTTTCTTAATGGCCTCGATCAAGGGAATGTTTTTCTTTACATTCTTGAATGTGTCCAAAACCACCTTTTTCATTGCCTCTTCATCCATACTCTTGGATTGAATAACCCTATTTATAAAAGGAAGGGGTTTAGGAGAAACATCATTAATCTTTTTCTTACCTTTACCTTTCTCCTTGGGTTTCTCATTATCCTGTTTCGAATGAGGATTTGTTTGGATTTGAGGTGAATCATGGTGGAATGATAGGTGCTGATGTATCAGTTGTTTTCTTCACACTACTCAATGTGATGGAACTAACATTACCTTTGGGATTTGGAGTGGGTTGGGAAGGTAGATTTCAAGAATTCTTACTTACCAGTTTAGGGAGGGCGGTGGAAATCTTGCTCATTTGAGTATTCAACTCCCTCAACTCTGAACATTGAATCTGTAGCTCATTCGGTTGATTAAGAAAACAATTCAACCAAAGGTCAGTAATTTTTGAATCTACATTTGGTTTAGAGTTACCTTGTTATTGAGTTTTTGATTCTTGAGCTTCAAATTGCCTTTGGGGTTGTTGGAAACCATGTTGTTAGGGTGGATGCTACTGGATGATTTGTTGAAAGGGGGGATTTGTTGTTGTCCAGAGCCATACCTCATGTTTGATTGATCCTTCCACCCCTGGTTTCATGTTGGAGAAAAGGAATCAATCTTATTTTGGGGATATGGTTTTTCTTGTTGCTGCTGATATGGTCTCCCATGAAACATTGCTGCATAAGGTTTTGTTTCTTATAGTTTGGGGCAACGGTCAGTTGGGTGGCTTGTCTCAGTGAAATTTTCACAAGGCCTTGAAGGAGGGGGTTGGGATGTATTTTGAGAAAAATTAATATAACTAACCATAGTGGTCAATTCTTCCAACTTGGTATCAATTAAATGACTCTTAAGAGAATGAGGAATTACATGATATACTCCCCTGACATGTGGTGCACCTCAATTGCCAAATTGTTGAGAGTTTTGTGCCATCTTTCCAATCAATGCACATGCAACTACTGGTGTCTTATCCACCAATTCTCCTCCAGCTGTGACATCCACCATGCTCCTCTCCATAGGTGTGAGTCCATCATAGATTTATTGGACGAGGAGTTTCTCACTGATTTGGTGATGTGGGCAGCTTTCACACAACTTCTTGAATCGCTCATAGTACTCATACATTGACTACCCTTATGATTTATTGGTCCCATATATCTCCTTTTGAATGGAAGTGGTCCTTGATGTTGTAAAAAATATCTGCAAGAAAAGATGTTTCAAATCATTCCAACATGTTACATCATGAGGTTGTAAATAATACATCCATCCTTTCACAGCTCAATCTAGTGAAAATAGGAATTCACTTAGATTTATTTAATCTTCAGAAACATTTATTGGTTTTAAGGTTGACAAAATCATATTAAATTCTTTAAGGCGTTTATTGGGATCCTCTCCAAAAAGGCTATGAAATTTTTGTAGCCGGTGAATTAACCCATATTTCAGTTCAATGTCTGATTCGATATTAGGGTATGCAATACTATTTGGTTGATAGTTAATATCAGGTGCATCCGACTCTCGAATGGTTATATTAAGTTAATTATTATTTTTTTCATCCATTGGTTCTTGTTTTATGTTATAATTAGAAGTGTTTCCAATTTCAATGTTCTTGGAGTGGAGAAATTATCTAACAGTTTGAATGTTGAAACATCCTGTAGACTGAGAATGTCTGATTTAAGCCCTAAGGATATGGTCAATCTCAGGGTCAAGATCTAAAAGATCCTTAGGATTAGTTCATGTCATAAAAAAATGAAAATAAGTACAGTGGAACATAGTAAAATTAAATTGAGAATTTTGAGTTGATGTTTCAAAAAGAAGAAGAAGACAATAAAAGAAGAAGAAAAGAAATTCAAGTTGGGTAAAGATGGAAGAAAGAAGAGAAGAATAGAATAAATTGTAAAATAAAATAAATACCTCTAACTGGTTTAAATAATTTTTTTCCTCCTCAACAATGATTCCAATTTGAAAGGCGCTGTTGTGGGAACTCTTAAATGAAGTTTGATTATTGGGTACTTAGGTGCAGTAGAGTTGCAGACCAAGGTCATCTCTCAAAGGAGGAAGTAAATTTGACCACTTATTAAAGGAATTTTGAAAAAAACATAAAATGGAATAATAACTCTACTTGAAAGGATTTGGGGTTTGTTTTCCATTCATAAAGCTATAAGATGTTTTCTGAAAGAAGATTGTATATTGTTTTTATTTTTGAAATAATGTTCGATTAAAAAGGCACACCAAGAAGATGTTTTTTTTAGAAAATATTTTAAAAGGCACAATCGATCCAAAACTATATATTCAACTATTTATGAATAATTACCATTTAAATTAACATCCACTTAATTATGGTTCATTAATTTCATAAATCCCAAGCTCTATGAGAACTAACTTTATGACAAAGATGAATTGAATTTAACCCCAGGCTAACTTCGGTACATGAAATCATAGCACCCGGCTTTGATTGATGTTATAACGTTAGCTTATGATTAGTGGTAAGTTCAGGAAAATTTTAACTCTAGAAATTAGAATAAATTGATTTTAGGTATTATATTTGAAAACTAAAAATTGATCCCGTATGGTTTGGAATTATCAATTAAGTTCGCGCTCTCACAATTCACACAATTCTCAACCTCATGTGATTTGTGTTTATTTTTTAATTACCTTGTTAGTTTAATTTAAATAGAAAACTCAATCAATAGATCATATTATGTTAATTACAATTTATCATTTATTCAAAATAAATGAATGTAGTAGGTGAGTTGTTGATCGATTAATAAAAATAACAACTCTTCCATTGGTCGTGTAGTCATCGTAGAAACGATTGGAATTTCCAAAGGTTTAGAGAGGGTAAAACCCAATATTGTTCCTAATCTTGATTCTAGACCAATTAAGAAGTTTAAGATAAGAATAATTTTAAACAAAATATAAGAAAATAAAATAAATAAAAGAAGAACAAATATAGTTTATTACACACAAAAAAAAAGAATTACAATAGGAAGAAGAATAATAATGCTTCATAGAAGGGATCCTTGTTTCAAGATTTACCCTTGATAAAATGGTTAGAGAATTGGGGTGGATCCACTTATAATCTACCCTAAACTTTCTAATTCATGTCCCAACCCCTATATATGAGAAAAATACAAATTTATTGAGTGGAGGGTAGGCTAGGTTTAAAGAGGTTTCAAGTGTGAATGGGAAATCTTAGCCAAATATTTTAAGACAACATGCACCTCTCATTTGACCTCTAAAACATGTGTAAAGGTTATTCTTCCAGAATAATGTTTTGTGCACAATTGGGTTGGCAAGATCCTCCCAAAATTTGGGCCTAATACAATCTTGGATATAACCCCCCAACCACAGTTACCCAGAGTCGATGCATTATTTTAATACATTTGCATGATTACAAGGAATGAAGTCCTAAAGGACCGATCTGTTTATCAATTTTGGAAAATAGATTACATACATGAATGTTAAATTACACTTCAGAACATAAAAAACAACATGAATAATCTTTCATGAATTTCATTATTCCCTTGGCTTAACCCAGAATATCAATCACAATACACTTCTTGGAATCCTGGGAAAAATAAAACATAGAAAGGGGTGATCTCAGATTCTCAATAAGGATAACAATAAAGAGGAAACCGTCATAAATAATCATAAACATTTAAGGCAAAGTATAACTAAAAAATTTTTAAACTTGAACTTCAGCATAATATGGAAAAAATAAAATGAAGTAATGCCATTTAATTATTCACATGGATATTCTACTAGTCGAATAATCACATGCAATATCATTAACCACTTTCATAATGATTGAATGCATAATGCCAGACAATCAAAACCACAAAGTCAAGGCCTTGTTCCAAGACTACAAATAATATTTTGTCAAGGCCTTGTTCCAAGACACTAGTTTGTCTCATGAGACCTACCGATAGATCGAGGAGCTATTGCGGGCTCCACCCATCACTTACTAAGTCCAATGCATTCCTCAAACAAAAAGGTTATAACATAAACATTCATATTAAAACTAGCATACAAAATGTCAATACTTTCTCCGTAAATCATTAATGGTGTAATAATAACACATCCATAGTCAAACATATCACTAAAACTTTAATACAATATGGATTATTTGTATCATAATAAATCATCTTCAGACAAGTTTAAAATCTATCAAAGTATGTTGACATAGATGAAAATGATTTGTAAAACTCTTTGAGAGAACTATCCATTTTTCTAGAAAACATTTCAAAGTCGCACAATTTATAAAAGAATAATTTAAAAGATATTTTTGAATCAAAGTGTCCCATACCACATTGAAACTTTTCAAAGGTATTAAAATTTTAAAAACAACCATGTCCATATAAATAAATCCTTAAAAACCATTTTGAAGACATGGACATTAATGAAATAGATTTAGAAGAATAAATATTTGAAACGTTTGAAAAGATGTTTTAGTAAAAAAAAGTCCCTTAAAATAATCCCTTTGAAAACTCTTTCATGAAACATGGACATGGCTAATAAATATGTCCCAGTAGATACTTACTTAAAAACAACCTCGGATAATAAAGATATTGTGAAATTAACCCTTACCAATTTGGTAACTTACGAAACATACACCCCATAAAAGAGGAATCATAAAATTAATATATAAATACACATAAATTAAATTTTATTACACAAATAATACAATTATGGGCTGTACATACACCACACAAAAGGTAATAGTGGAAATATGGCATGAATCTCACGGGAATAAGGAGTGAGATGAAAACCAATTACCTTGCACTTTTCTTTAGTTGAGGGTATGTGTAACCTCCTGTATGAAGACTATATTATGTTATTAAATTATACCAGAACCATATTAATATTTATGATATCATACATTATTCATTTATTACTTTATACTACCAATTTAATAATAATTTCTTGTTATATTAATATTTAGGGTAATAATCGTTGTCTTTATCATACGTGTTTTAACTTGTTACTCTTGATTGTATCACTTAGATCATGAGTTAAATACTTCCAGAATATAAAAAATTATTTATATATTATATATATTTAGAATATAAATATGTATAATATATGTATATATGAAATGTAAAACACTGTTTATGGAGATGGTAGTCCGTACGTACGCATAAACGCTACTTCCGTTTTCATATAGTATTGAACGGAAGTAAGTGAATAAGATATATATAAGTACAAAATAACCTATATATATAAATATATATCTCCAATATAATTATTATGTCTTATATTACATAGTTATTAGTAATATATATTTTTATAATCGTCGATGAATTGTGAACATGGAAATGAATCTGATCGCGTCATGGAGACGGTAATTCGTACGTACGCACGAGCGACAATATCATTTCCTTCAAGGTGTGGAATTGGATGATATATTAATTTTAAAGATAAATTATTATGTTATTTTCAATATTTATATACATATTACTCATCATTATATCCATCCAAATAACATAGTGTTGAATAACAAATTACACCACAACGTGGAGATGGTAAGTCGTACGTACGCACGCATGGTGACATTATCATTAATAAGATGAATATAATAATGAATATAGTTGTGAAATATTTATAATAACATCACAGTATATAAAAGATATTGGATTTATTATTTTAGAATGCAAATTACAGATAAAGAATAAGTGTAAGAAGAAAGGAACTTGAAAGAGGGTGGTGAAAACATTACCTCTTCTTCGGGTTCTTTCATTTGATTTGATCAAAAGGGATCCATAGGTTGGATTTATAATCAAACTAAGGACTATAAGTTTAATTGAGGGAAGTTGGGAGGATATTTGGGCAGGGGTTGGCCGAGACAAAAGGCTTCAAAGGTGTGAATTAGAGGGAAGGGGAAGCGCCCCTTTATAAGAGGGGTGTGGGGAACCTTAGGAAAAGCTAGAAATATTATTTTATAAAAAATTCATATTCGATTTATAATGGATACAAATTAGATTATATAATGGTTTTTATGGATATAGTTCAAAAACCACTCAACCAATAGGTTTTAGACAGGTTTGGGTCACTATATTAACCTTATCTTTTAGTTTTAACTCTTAGTTAATTAGTTTGACATTTACCTTGTCACTTTGTATTTTATTATTAAATATTTAATAAAATTAATATATAAATCCAAGAGACCCACAATTGGTCCATTAAGTATAAAAAAATAAGGATATAAGTCCTTTGGCTGAACAATATATTTTTAGGAATAGAATATCAATTAATAATATAATATTTGTTTTAAAAACTCATTTTTGTCAATTTTGACAATATTTAATAATTGATTTTTTTAAACTCTTAAAAACTTTATTAATTAGAAAGAAATTCATTTAAGAAATACTAACATGTAATATTAACCAATAAAATTCTTTTATGGCATAAAAACATTCAAATTATATTTATTTTAACATTTATAATACCAATTATTTGATTCTTTCATTAATATGGAAAATACTCCATCATTATTGTGTCATAAATAAATTTAATTATTCAATGTATAAAAATTATAAATAAAATACCATTATGTAGGAAATATTTCAAGCTTTCTAATGAATATTTATATTTGAAAATATAACATATATATCCCTATGTAAAAATTGTTTTTCTAAAAGATATATGCTCATGCCATTTTTGTATTTACTTTAACTTAATTAATATAAAGTGTCATTTTCACTTACAAGTGGCTCCATGGGGTCCCAAAATAGACCCAAAGATTCCCCTGGTCGGACATGTATAAACCAATAGAGTTAGGACAAGTTTTAGGGTAATCTAATATTATTATAATATTATTTTGTTACCCTTAGTTATTAGATTTACCCTGTAACCATGGTAAATAAAATATTTACCGAAATAATTATTCAAAATGTCTAAAAATAAGAGTTACCTATTTACACAATTTGGAAATCTTGATTTTAAATATGAAATCCATTTTTCAAAATTCAAAACATAGAAGTGGCAGAAATTAATTTAAAATTAATTCCCGCTGTCAAAACAAAAAGCGTGTTTTTAAGAAATAATAACTATCAAAAGATTGACATTTGTTTATGTCCAGTTTAAATGTGAAATTATGTCCAATAAACAAAATTGTATTAAATGTTAAAACTATATTCTAAATATAATTTAAAACCACTCAAATTCATAACTTATCATTATTAATTATTTCGATTAAAAAAGGTGTTTTTAATTAAAATTTAGTGATTTTCACTATTCATAAAAAATTGAATGTTTTCAGAAAAATACCAAAATTTCACCCTAGGCTAATTTCAATATTCCGAATCTAAAAATGATGTCAGTTTTGAAATATGGAATTTATAAAATTTACAAAAATGGGTATTATCATTCATAACAGCTATTTTGATTGGTCACTGTGTGTTAGAATCTCAAAGTTGTGTACAATGAAAGCTATTGTATTATTCAAAGGGAATCATACCATGGAAGCTTGGGCTGTTACATTCTCCCCTCCTTCAATAAATTGTGACCTCACAATTTGAAAATTTTCTTTGAAAATAAAAGGTTGAAAATAGAAAATACCTTTCGGGAAAACCCATATCAAAAATAGGGTTAATAAAAATATAACTTTAAAATAAAGAAAGAGAAGTACAAAGGTCACTCGAGATATCCCATACTAGGATTCTACGAAAACATAGATATGTAGGAGAAACAAATCATCAAGGAATAATGGAGATTTTTAGAAAACAGGATTAGGAGAAAGTTAACTACAAGAAAATCACAAACTTGTGATTGGTTAAACGGTGTTTGATTCCCCAGTAGGAAAAGTTAACCAAAAACATTTTTGTTTTGAGATACATTTCATAAAGTTGAGGAATTTATTTAGTTGATTCATTAAGAATGTAAGTAAATATACTTACTTGTCATGTATACTTTCATTCTTTAATAAATATTTCCCACAAACCCATCTTTCACTCCAAAAGTTAATAGAACTCAAAAATATTCTATTTATCCTAACCATATCGGGTTCCAAAAATAAATTTATAATTAATCAATCTGAACTTTAATGAAAAAGAAAAAAAGAAAACTACATTATACACTCTATGTACTTCACATAGTCTAGTGGTAGGTGATAAATCCCAATTTCATTATATTTGGGGGTTCGATTCCCGCAGCTTTGTCCGACGCGACGGGTTGTCACACGGTCTGCGTGTTGTCCTTCTTATAAATATCCAAAAAATAACATTAAAAATAGTATCCAATGTAAAATATAATCCATTCCAACCTTTATACTTATCCCAAATACTTCTCTAAAATCTTAGTCCAAAATTTATATGAAAGGAAAACATAATGTAGATCCTTTTTACCCCGTAATAGCATGTGAATACCTTCATCAGGTATTCTTTTAAAACACTAAAACATCTTGAATTACCATAAAACCTTATTGATTACATTCATGATCCCTTATTACTTATATAATAATGGATATACTTCATCCATCCAAAAATGTTGTAAACTCCAACAATGATCGAATATACAAATCATTAATCAGTTTCAAGGCAGTCAAGAATATTCAATATAATTTAACCAAATCAACCATATCTTATTTCGAAATCAGTACCTCAATATTAAAAACATATTATGGTTTATCTTTCCTTCAACCATGTAATTTCCAAAAAGTTAAACTCACTATAGAGTCACTTTTCTTAGTACCATAAAATCTCAAATCCTCAATGAAATAGTACTATAGTACAATCCTTATTTATTTCCAATACATCACTGATACAACAATTCAATGAAATAATTCCAAAATAAAAACATAAGAACACTAGTAATTCCTCTTCATCTGTGAAAGCATTATAACTTGATTATTATCCAATAGAATCATTTGCGGCATAGTCTGATGACTGGGAAATTGGTTCGCGTCGTTTCCAAACTCCTTGCAGATGAAGCATTATACATTTGAAACCCTTTTCTTACCCTTTCGTTCACGTACTTGGTGTCCTTTTTCGCCACACTAATAATATACTCCCATTCACTTCAAACATTTTCCAAGGTGATTCTTTACACAGTTATCACATATGGTAAAATAGTTCTTTACCTTCTTCCCTTTATCTGTCCTTCTCTCTACCATCCTTTACTTCTCTGGCTTTCCTTCAAAGCCATAGGACTTCGTGAATTATTTACTTATCTTATCAACACATGAGACTATTTCTTTATATGATGATAATACATGGGAGACTATTTCCATTCTAAATTTTGGATTAAAACCATGAATGATAAGATCTTTCTTACTCTTTGGATCATGCGTATTGTTGGAGTTCTCATTCCTTCTACTGGGTGCCATTTCTAAAGAATGGCATACACTAGATTAGTTTATGAATAGAAATACCTAATCCCAAACTTGTAAAACACTTAACATAAATTAAATAGTTTATGGATATAATCCATAATCATAAGATTGTCTTCTTTGAGAATGTATATAATCATAAACCCTTCATAATGGTTTGTAAATAAAATGAGAATTATCCTAAGCATATCCCCCAAGAGTGTCGTAACCAATAGTGCAGAAAGGTCTGTTGTCGTGCACCAGTTCCCGTTCGAGTCTAGCTCAAAGAGGTGTTTTCGGGTTTTACCCCTAGGTACATATGTGCCATAACTGCCTCTACCTACTCATATCCAGACAGAGATGTATTGCTCGGAAAACTCATAAAATCTCTACAATATCTAAATTCTAGGAAGTTCTTCTATATTAATCCTCAAAGTTTATCTTATGGCTATGTGCTCTAATCAGAGTTTATCAAAATCTAGCTTCCACGATTATTGCTAAACTTCCTTTGATACCAACTGTAACGCCCCGACCCCAGTTACCCAGAGTCAGTGCATTATTTTAATACATTGGCGTGATTACAAGGAATCAAGTCCCGAAGGACTGATCAGTTTAGTAGTATTAGAAAATAGATTACATACATGATTGTTACATTATACTTCATTACATACAAAACAACATAAATAATCCTTCATGAACGTCATTATTACCTTGGCTTAACCCTGCATATCAATCATAATACACTTCTTGGAATCCTAGGAAAAATAAAACATTGAAAGGTGTGAGTTCAGATGCTCAGTAAGGATAACAATACTGCGAAAACCTTCATAAATAAGCATAAACATTTAAGGAAATGTATAACTAAAAAAATCCTTTTAAACTTGAACTTCAGCATAATATGGAAAAAATAAAATGATGTAATTCCATTTACTTGTTCACATAGATATTCTACTAGTCAAATAATCACATGCAATATCACTAACCACATTCATAATGATGGAAAACGTAATGTCAGACTAACATAACCACATAGTCAAGGCCTTGTGCCAAGACTACCAACAATATTTTGTCAAGGCCTTGTGCCAAGACACTAGTCTGTCTAATGAGACCTACTGATGCATCGAGGAGGTATAGCGGGCTCTACCCGTCACTTACTAAGTCCAATACATTCCTCATACAAAAAGGTTATAACATAAACATTCGTATTAAAACTAGCATACAGAATGTCAATACTTTCTCCATAAACAATGAATGGTATAAAAATAACACATCTATAGTCAAACATATCACAAAACCTTTAATAAAATTTGGAATATTTGTTTCATAATAAATCATCTTCAAACAAGTTTAAAATCCACTAAAGGATGTTGACATAGATGACAATTATTTGTAAAACTATTTGAGAGAAATATCCATTTTTCTTGAAAACATTTAAAAGTAACACAATTTATAAAAGAAGATATTTAAAGATATTTTTGAATCAAAGTGTCCCATACCACTTTGAAAATTCTGAAAGTAATTAACATTTGAAAAACATTCATGTCCAAATAAATAAATCCTTAAAAACCATTTTGAAGACATGAACATTAATGAAAAAGATTTAGAAAAATAAATATTTAAAACATTTGAAATGATGTTTCAGTAAAACAAAAGTCCCTTTGAAAATTATTTCATAAAACATGGACATTGATAATAAATATGTCCCAGTAGATACTTATGTAAAAACAACCTCGGATAATAAAGAGAATGTGAAATTAACCATTACCAATTTGGTAACTTACGAAATATACACCACATGAAAGAGGTATCATACAATTAATATGTAAATACACATAAATTAAAGTGTATTACACAAAGAATACAATTATGGGAAGTACATACACCACACAAAAGGTAGTAGTGGAAACATGTCATGAATCTCATGAGAATAAAGAGTGAGATGAAAACCCCTTACCTTGTACATTTCTTTAGTTGAGGGTACGTTTAACCTTCTGTATGAAGACTATAGTATGTTATTAAATTATACCAGAACCATATTAATATTTATGCTATCATAAATTATTTATTTATGACTTTATACTACCCATTTAATAATAATTTACATGTTATATTAATATTTCTGGTAATAATAGCTTTCTTTATCGTAAGTGTTTTAACTTGTTACTCTTGAATGCATCACATAGATCATGATTTAAATACATATAGAATATAAAACATGATTTACATATCATATATATTTAGAATATCAATATGTAGAATAGACGTATATATGAAATGGAAAACACCATTTATGGAGACGATAGTCCGTACGTACGCAAAAACGTTGTTTCCGTTTTCATATAGTATTGAATGGAAGTGAGTGAATAAGATATATGTAAGTACTTAAATACTTATATATATAAATATATATACCTACAGTAGAATTATTATTTCATATATTACATACTTATTAGTAATATATATTTTTATAATCGTCGATGAATTGTGAACTTCGAAGTGAATCTCATCGCATCGTGGAGACGGTAATCCGTACGTACGCATGAGTGAAAATATTATTTCCTTAAAGGTGTAGAATTGGATGGTATATTAATTTTACATAGAAATTATTATTTTATTTTCATTACTTATATACATATTACTCATCATTATATCCATCCAAATAACACAGTGTTGAATAACAAATTACACCACGGTGTGGAGACGGTAAGCCGTACGTACACACACATAGTGACATTATCATTCATAAGATTGATAGAATAATGAATATAGTTGTGAAATATTTATAATAACATCACAGTATATAGAAGATACAAGATTTATTATTTTACAATGGAAATAAAAAATAAATAAGTAGTGGAAGAAGAAAGGAACTTGAAAGAGGGTGGTGAAAACATTACCTCTTCTTCGGGTTCTTCCTTTTGATTTGATCAAAAGGGCTCCATAGGTTGGATTTAAGATCAAAATAAGGACTCTAGGTTGAAGTGAAGTAAGATGGGAGGATATTTGGGCAGGGGATGGCTGAGCCAAAAGGCTTTTAAGGTTTGAATTATGGGGAAGGGGAAGTGCCCTTTTATAAGAGGGGTGAGGGGAACCTTAGGAAAAGCTAGAAATATTATTTTATAATAAATTCATATTAGATTTATAATGGCTCCAAAGTGAATTATTTAAAGTTTAATGTGGGGATATGTCGAAAACCACTCAACCAATAGGTTTTAGAGAGGTTTGGTTCACTATATTAACCTTATAATTTAGTTTTAACTCTTAGTTAATTAGTTTGACATTTATCATGTCACAATGTATTTTTATATTATATAGTTAATAAACTTACTATATAGATCCAAGAGACCCCAAAGTGGTCCATTAATGATAAAAATTTCATGATATAAGCCCTTTTGATGAACCTTATATTTTTAAGAATAAAATATCAATTAATAATATAATATTTGTTTTAAAAACTCATTTACGTCAATTTTGACAATATTTAATAATTGATTTTTTCAAAGTCTTAAAAACTTTATTAATTCGAACAAAATTCATTTAAGAAATAATAAAATGTCATATTAACCAATAAAATTAAGTTAGGGAATCAAAACATTCAAATTATATTTATTTTAACATTTATAATAACAATTATTTGATTCTTTCATTAATAGGGAAAATACTGCATCATTATTGTGTCAAAAATAAATTTAAATATTCAATTTCTAAAAATTATAAATAAAATACCATTATGTAGGAAATCTTCTTATATTTCTAATTAATATTTATATTCGAATATATAACATATATAACCCTATGTAAAATGTTTTTTTCTAAAAGATATATGCTTATGTCATTTTCGTATTTACATTAACTTAATTAATATAAAGTGTCACTATCACTTACAAGTGGCTCCATGGGGTCCCAAAATCGACCCAAAGATGATCATGGTCAGACATGTATCAAAAAATAGGGGTAGGACACATTTAATTTAATTTAATATTATTATAATATTATTTCTTTACCCTTAGTTACCGGATTTACCCCTTAACCATGGTAAATAAAATATTTACCAAAGTAATTATTCAAAATGTCTAAAAATAAGAGTTACCTATTTAAACAATTTGGACATCATGATTCCAAATATTGAATCCATTTTTCAAAATTTGAAACACAGAAGTGACAGAAATTAATTTAAAATTAACTCTCATTGTCAAAATAAAAAACGTGTTTTTAAGAAATAATAACTATAAAACAATTTACACGTGTTTATGTCCGGTTTAAATGTAAAATTATGTCCAATGAACAAAATTGTATTAAATGGTAAAAATATATTCTAAATATACTTTAAAATCACTCAAATTCATAATTTATCACTATTAATTATTTCGATTAAAAAAGTGGTTTAAAATTAAAATTAATACTTTTCACTATTCATAAAAAAATGAATGTTTTTATAAAAATACAAAAAATTCACCCTAGGATAATTTCTACATTACGAATCCAAAAATTAAGTCCATTTTGAAATATAAAATTTATAAAATTTCAAAAAGTGGGTATTACTTTTCATAACGGCTATTTTGATTGGGCACGGTGTGTTAGAATCTCGAAGTTGCCTACAATTCAAGCTGTTGCATTATTCAAAGGGAAATGTAATGTGGAAGCTTGGGGTGTTACATCGGATGAAGAGGTTATGGCTCAAATATAAAACTGATGTCCAATCTGGTGGGCCCAACCCACCTTTGACTTCATGGTCTATTTAGTGCTACCAAATGCATGATTTAGCTCCAATTTTAGAAAAGAAAGTTTCATCCCTTCACGTCGGGAACATAGTTAAACAATTTAAAGTTAAATAATAAATATTAAAATATTATTCTTAGAAATACTACAGTTCACTATAAAGGGAAAACTAGAATTTCCATTATATTTTCAAATGAATGATCTAATCCCAAATATTTTATAAATAAAAATATTTAACACAATGTGAGGAAATTTTATAATTTATTATCAATATAACATTCAATAAAAATGTTTTTTATCAGTCTATCACTTCCTTTGCCTGTGTCAACTAAATTTTTTTAAAACCCTACATTTTTAATAATCATATGATCACTGTTCAATGACTATATAATCAGCATCAATGATTATTAACATTAATTTAAATCTAATAAAATATAATGGAACAAAATAAGTGCATGAATTTTTTTTAAACATATTACATATGTAACGCCCCAGTCCCAGTTACCCAGAGTCAGTTCATTATTACGTAACATTGGCATGATCAGAAAATATCAAGTCTCGAAAGGCTGATTATTTTAGTAGCCGTGGAAACACTAGATACATTCATAGAAGTTACATTACATTATAAAGTGAAAAAACTATAATAACATGGTCTCCATAGTCCACACTCATATCCCATTCTGACTATCCCTGTAGGTAATTCATAAAATAATTCTTCACATCTTGGAAAATATTAAAAAATTGAAAGGGGTGAGCTCAGATTCTCAGTAAGGATAAAAATATTGTGGAAGCTTTCATAAATAAATAAAAACATTTAAGGCAATGTATAACTAAAACAAAAGACTTTTAAACTTTAACTTCAGCATAATATGGAAAAAGTAATATTAAATAATTCCATTTAATTATTCGCATGGATATTATACTTGTCGAATAATCACATGCAATATCAATAACCACTTTCATAATGATGGAATGCATAATGCCAGACTATCATAACCACGTAGCGAAGGCCTCGTGCCAAGACTACAAATAAGATTTTGTCAAGGCCTCGTGACAAGACACTAGTTTGTCTCATGAGACCTACCGATGCATCGAGGAGCTATATCGGGCTCCACCTGTCACTTATTAAGTCCAATTCATTCCTCATATGAATAGGTTTAAACATATCATAATCCATAACATAATCGTATCACATAAAACATGCATAAAGGAAACATAACATTTCTACATTTCAATCACAAGATATCAATACAACACATTGATATAAAAAACACTTTCAAAACCATTTTCAATACCAAAATAAAAGAAAATTAAAACTTTGTAATTATTTTTCATTTAAAAAAAAGTTACGGCTTGTAGAGGAAGCCGAAACTCAAATAATGGTCACGGCAGCGTAGAAGTCGTTGTCGCCGCATACGTATGACAAAATAAACATTCCCTTTCCTCGTTTAGTAAAATAATTCATATAAAAAAGATTACTTTTGAATAAACATAAAAGCCAAAGGGGTTTATACACCGTATAAAAGAATGTTGTGTATATAACAAAATATGCCTCAATGAAAGGATACTGAGACGAAGTCCCTTATAAAGATCATTTTTTTAAAATAAAATAGATCTATTATGTGTATTCAATATAAGTACACATAAATAAAGTACAAATACAAGATAGGACATAATAATATAATGACATAATTTTAAAGTAGGAGATTAACCCAAAGAATGGAAATTGGGTTAAAAAATTCCCTTACCTCGTGTCCGACTTCACTTGACCCTTCTTTAATCTGTTGAATAATAAACTAGAGATAATCTCTAATTGCTTAAGAACCTTTTTCAAGTTAATTATCCATTTTATATCACTTATTACAATGTTACAAAAATTAGTTAGTCATTTAAGTTAATAACGGTTGTTTTGTTGATCTTTGGTACTTGAGTCAACAATAAACTTCTTATAATTACAAGTTGATTATGTGGTAGAATATCCATTATCTCCAGAATTATATTCATGATTTATATATCATATATATCATATATATCCATTATATACATTCATTCATAATATTACATAACATTTAGAGGTAAGAAATGAAATGCACCGTTTATAGAGATGGTAAGCCGTACGTACGCATGAACACTACTTTCATTTCTATTTTGTATTTAATGAAATGAAATTATAATGATATAAAGGTATATTATATTTCCAGTATAATATCATATATAATATCATTTACTCCATCCTTTATACATCCCACATATGGCATTAACGACTCAAATCACTTTGAGGGGGCGGTAGTCCACACATCCTAAAATGAAATTATTGCGTTTACCCATAATGGAAATCAAACAGGTATGCCATAAATGAAAAATACAGAAGCATAAGGAAAACATAAACATAATATATATCATATATAAATATAGTGACATCTTAATGGCCACCATGAGAGGTGTTAAAATAATATTTAACAATCATCGTATCGTGAGGCAGTAATTCGCCACCCACAGAAACAGTATGTTCTTTAACCATTAAACGAATGTGTGTGTAAGTGTAAATAAAGTACATATCATAAAAACATCCAAGTATATTTATTATACTGGTGTTGTTATGAATAAAAAGAATAAAAAGTATTTAGGGGGTTGGAGAAGAAAAATAAAACAAAACAACATAAGAGAAGACATTACCTTTAAATCGGGTAACTCCCCTTGGTTTGAACCAAAATGGTTTCTTGAAGAGATTTATTCCTAAGGTAAGGCTTCTAGGATTAGGTGAGGAATGTTGAGAGAGTATTTGGGTAGAGTTTGGCCGATCCAAATGGCTTTGATGGTGTGAGTAAGGTGGTAGAGGTGGAGGCCTTTTATAAGAGGAGAGGAGGGGCACTCTTGGAAAGTCATGAAATATTACATTATTCTGAAATGATTTTTGGATTTTAGAGGTCCCATAGTTATATATTTTGGGTATAAGGTGATAAGGGTTCGAAATATACTCATCCAATAGGTTTTTGACAAATGTAAGTCTTACATTTTACATTATCGTTTCATTTTATTTAAATCGTTAATTAATGAGGCAATCATTGCATCATCACGGTGTTATAAAAAATTTAATTTATATAATGTTTACAAATTATACAAAAAATACCATGATGTAGGAAATATTTTTATATTTACAATGAATATTTATAGTCAAAAAGGTAACTTATATAACTCCATGTAATAATTGTTTTAGTAAAACAACATATGTTTGTGACAATTTTATTTTTACTTTAAATAAAAAGTTATTAATGTCATTTTCCTACCCAAGTGGCTCTATGGGGTACCCAAGTTGACCCATGTATTGTCTTGGTCGGCCATGACTCATCCAATAATGGTAGGACAAGTGTAAGGGTAATTTTATATTATTATAACATTATTTTTAACTTAAATTACACTAATTACCTTTAATTGCGATTAATAGAACTTAAAAGTTACTATTCACCAAAAATTATTTTAATACCATTGAACCACATTTTACTTCTAATGAAAATTATGTATGTCGGATTTTTGAAATTCAAATCACAGAGGTGGTAAAATTTCATTTAAACAAAAAATCAGTTTTTTAAACTACCACTTAGTGGTTTCACTATTCATCAAAAAATTGAGGTTTTTCAGAAAAAATACCAAATATTCACTCTAGGATATATTTGATGTTCCAAATTAAAAATTGATGTCTATTTTACAAAATTCAACACATATAAGGTGAATTAATTGATTTAATAATTAATTCCCGCAGTCACAACAAATAGCGTGTTTTTAAGAAACAATATATATCAAAATATTGACAATTATTTATGTCCAATTTCAAAGTGAAATTAATTATAATGACCACCATTGGATAAAATGGTAAAAATATATTCTAATTATACTTTTAATCCACTCAATAGTATAATTTATCACTATTAATTATTTTTATTTAAAAAGTTGTTTTTAAGCATTTTCTCTATTCATACAAAATTTGAAGTTCCCAGAAAATTTAAAAAAATCAACTTAGGATAATTTTGATATTCCGAATACAAAAATGAAGTCCATTTTGATATATAAAATTTATATATTTTCAAAAAGTGGATATTACTATTCATAACTGCTACTTTGACTGGTCAGGGTGTGTTAGAATCTCAAGGTTGCGTACTACACACACTGCTCTATTATTCAAAGAGAAACATATAATGGAAGCTTGGGGTGTTACATTCTCCCCTCCTTCAATAAATTGAGTCCTCGCAATTTGAAAATTTTCTTCGAAAATAAAAGTTTGAAAATAGAAAATATGTTTGTGGAAAACCCACATCCGAAATAAGGTTAATAAAAATATAACCTTAAAAGAAAGAAAGAGAAGTACAAAGGTCACCTGAGATAGCCCATACAAGGATTCTATGAAAATATGGATATGGAGGAAAAAACCATCAAGGTCTGATGGATAGTTGTAGAAAATAGGATTAGGAGAAAGTTAACAACAAGAAAATCACAAACTTGTGATTGGTTAAACGGTCATTGAGTCCCCAGATGGAAAAGTTAACAGACAACGTTTTTGTTTTAAGTTACCTTTCAAAAAGTTGAGGAATTTATTTAAGAGATTTACTAAGAACAAAAGGAAATATACTTACTTGTCATGTAGACTTTCATTCTTTAATAAATTTTTACCACAAACCCATCTTTCACTCCAAATGGTAACAGAACTCAAAAATATTCTATTTATCCTAATTGTATAAGGTTCCAAATATTACCACATACCAATTAGATTAGGAAAACTATTTTTTAGTAATGAGGGACTTCCTGTAGGCTAGTGGTAGGTAATAAAGGCCTGTCGAACTATGGTTGTGGGTTCGATTCCTGCAGCTTTGTTCGACGCGACAGGTTATCCCCCGACCTGCAGGTTGTCCTTTTCCGAAAAGTATAGTATTATAATATTCCAAAAATAATCTTCAAAAAAAATTTAACCTTAAACAATACTATCCAATGTTCAAATTAATCCACTCCAACCTTTATAGTTATCCAAAATACCTATGTCCAGACTTTTTCTAAAAGGTCTCTAAATACCAAAATCAATTGTATCATCAGATTCCTCAAACAAAGTAAAGTTTCTCTTATTGTCACATACAAAAATATTATTACCTTCATCATATTAAAACCTTAATGAAAAAAAAGGTACTATAGTACAATCCTTATATATATCAAATTATTCTTATAACCAGAATATAATCGTTGAGTCCAAAAGCACCAATATTTTAATTATTCCACTTCAACTGTAGTAACAACATAAGATTTTCCTTGATCCCTTGAGCTTTTATGAGGTAAGTTTCCCTGAATCTTAGGACATTCATTTGCATAATGCCCCATTTCCCTACAATTGTAGAATTCAACATTGATAGACTCTTTCTTTCCCTTGCAATCACGAGCCTGGTGACCTTTTTCTCCACATTTATAACAAACTCCCATTCCTTTTAGGCAAGTACTGGGGTGAATCTTCCGGAAATTATCACATAATGGAAAATACTTCTTTCCCTTTTTCCCTTTATCTATCTCTTGTTCCACCATTCTCTTCTTCTCTTGCTTTACTTTGTTGTCATACGACTTAGAGAATTCCTTTACACTCTTGATAGAACACGAGACTATATCTTCGTACGACGAGAGGGTTTGTGAGACTAATACTCGATGTACAAATGGATGTAACCCATAATAGAAACGATCAATCTTACTTCATGGGTTACGTATATAATCTGGAGCATGCCTCGCTAACCTTGTAAAGTTAGACTCATACTTTGCGACATTCTCATCCTCCTTCTGCATCAGACTTAGAAATTGCCTTTCCATATATGCTCGATGGTCATGTGGAAAGTATTTTTCTAAGAAAATTTCCTTAAACTCCCTCCATTCCATAATTTATACTTATTCATCTTCCTTTGTGTTTTGAATCAGCGACCACCATTAATCGGCACCTCCAGTGAGGCGGTAAACTACCAAGAAAACTTTCTCCCTTTCGCAACTCCCCATGGAATGGAATATTTTCTCTAAGGAGTTTATCCATTGATCAGCTACTAATGGATTTGTACCCCCATTAAATGTTGGAGGTTGTTGCCTCATGAAATGATCTAACATTGATCCTCCTCGTTTCGGATCAGGGTGCTTCATACGATTAAGGTTATTGTTCATAACCTGAGTGAGTTGTCCCAGTATGGTGATAAGTTGATCTGCACCAGTTGTATCACTAGCTCCACTATAATTATCTTGAGTAGGAGGGAAATCCCAACATGGAGTGCGTGCATTGATATAGTTTCCATTCCTTCCACTAGGTGCCATTTATAAACAGTGGGATAAACTATATTAGTTTATGAATCAAAATACATAATAACAAACTTGCAAAACACTTAACATAAATTTAACTATTTATGGATATAATCTCAAATCATAAAAATGTTTTCTTTGATGAAGTATATACTCATAAACCCTTCATAGTGGTTTTTAAAGAAAATGAGAATTATCCTAAGCATATCCCCTGGGAGTGTCGTAACCAAGAGTGCTACAAGGCCCGTTGTCATGTACCAGTTCCCGTTTGAGTCTAGCTCAAAGCAGTGTTTTCAGGTTTTACCCCTAGATACATCTGTGCCAGAGCCGCCTCTACCTGCTCGTATCTAGATATGGATGTATTGCTTGGAAAACTCACAAAATCTCTAGAATACCAAAATTCTAGGAAGTTCATCTGTACTAATCCTCAGAGTTTATCTTAGGGCTATGTTCTCTAATCATAGTTTATCTAAATCTATGTAACACCCTGAGATTTTATGAAAAATATTCTTTTTAATTTCATTAATGTCATGTGTTTTACGATACACCAAAATGAGCTTGCACAACATGCATCCTTGAATTTCCTTGCATTACACGCAATCGCGACCTTCCTCGATTGCACGTGTAGTATGCAATAACGAGTTTCATTAAACAATAATATGCTATTAAAATATTATTAAAACTAGCCGTTATGAATAGTAATAACCACTTTTTTAAATTTTTTAAATTTTAATTTCCAAAATGGAATTCATTTTTGGATTCGGAATATCGAAATTAGCTTAGGGTGAAATTTTGGTACTTTTCGGATAACTTTCATTTTCTGATGAATAGTGAAAATTACTAAATTTTAATCGAAATAATTAATAGTGATAAATTTTTTATTTGAGTGGTTTTAAATGTAAATTTTGAATATATTGTTACAATTTAATACAATGTTTTCCATTTGATGTAATTTCACATTTAAACCAGACATAAACAAGTGTCAATCTTTTGATAGTTATTATCTCTTAAGAACACGCTATTTGTTTTGACGACGAGAATTAATTTTTAAATTAATTAATGCAACTGATATGTTTTTAATTTTGAAAAATAGACATCATTTTTTAGTTCATAATATCAAATTTAGCTTAGGCCTAATTTTTTGTATCTTTCTGGAAACTTTCATTTTTTTTTGATGAATAGTGAAACCACTAAGTGGTAGTTAAAAAAATGAATTTTTCATAAAACTTAATTTTACCGCTTCTGTGAGTGGAATTTCAAAAATCCGAGAGACACAGTTGATGTCAGTAAGTAAAATGTGGTTCAATGAGATAACAATAATTTTTGGTGAATAGTAACTTTTTACTTGTTTTTTACCACGGTTAAAAAAATAGGGTAATTAAGGGTAAAAATGTTATTATTATTACCCTAACACATGTCCTAATTCTATTGGATAAGTTTAATTCGACCAAAAACAAACTTAGGAATAAAATATGACCATTTAGGCCCACTTGGATTAGATTAGGACAATTATTATTAATTTATTTAAAGAAGGGTTAAAATAGTTAAAATCAATGTTTAATAACTAAATTATTTTTAATATAGGTTTATGCCAAAGATAAATTCGACTATAAATATTCATTAGAAAGCCAAAACGATTTCCTACATAATGATTTTTTATTTTTATTTTTTAGACTTTAAATAAGTTAATTTATTTATGACACAAAGATGATGCAGTAATTATCCTATTAATGAAATATTGACATAATTAATGTTATAAATACCCAAATAAATGTAATTTGAATCTTTTTATGAATTAAACTTATTTTATAGGTTAATATGACATGTTATTATTGATTTAATTAACTTTGTTCGAACAAATCATTCTGTTATGATTTTCACAAAAATCAATTACAAAATAGTGTCAAAATTGACATAAAATAGTTTTTAAAACAAATATTATATAATTAATTTTTATTTTATTCCTAAAAATATATGGTTCGGCCAAATGACATATATAAGGCTATATATATTAATAATAAACAACTTGTGGTTCGTTTGGCTTGTTATAGTATGTTTATTAACCTTATAGTGTAAGAACACAAAAAGACACGGTAAAAGTAAAATTATCTAACTTAAAGTTAAATATAAATGATAAGGTTAAAATAGGAACCTAAACTTATCTAAATTCTATTGGATGAGAGGATTTGACCCATCCCCACATTAGCTTCGAAATAAATCAATTTGGAGATATTTAAAACCGAATTTGGCTTTATAATAAAATAATATTTTTTGTTTTTCCAAAAGAGCCCCTCTCCTCCCTTATAAAAGGGTACCTCCTCCCTCTCTTCCTCACACCACTTTGAGACATCAAGCTCAGCCAACCCCTGCCAAATTCTCTTCTAAACTTCCCTAAAAACATCCTAGAGGTCTTGGTCTTCTTCAAGGACCAATTTTAGTACCCTAGGAGGAGGACTCAAAGAGGTTCTTCAAAGAAGAGGAGGTTTAGACACTTACGAAGCAAAATCGGACCTAAGGTAAGGGAAATATCACAATCTCATTTTTATCTGAGATTTTTTATACTTTCGTATTTTACTGGGGTGTATTTTATCATCCACATCCATGTTTCCTCAATATTTATTATTATTTCTATCCACCTACAATTGTTTAAATCCAATTTTACCCTTCGGTGAATTTTTAGTAAATGATATGAAAGTAATCTTTTATCGTTTTTTGTATGAGGTACATTTTTGATTTTTCCGAAAAAAGTACAAGAAGAATGTTTTTTTTAACTTATACGACATGAATGTATTTTTACGGTTTTATAAAGACTTATTTTCATGAAGCCTCCTCCAAAATATTTCATGACTATTTTCAACAAAATCATTTTCTTTTAAAATTGCTTGACATTTTGTAAAAAGAAAATGATTTTGAAGAAGAAAGGATATTTTCCTCAAGAATGAATTTCAAGTGTTTTATCAAAACCATTTTCCATCTAAGATGACATTATTTCATATGTGTATGTTTCAATATAATTTATCTATGATTTACATGGTTTCACTTTTCTTATGATGAAATGATATCCATTAGTTTTATATGGATTATGTTATGATAGAATGATGTTTATGAAACCCATTTTATTCTTTGGGTTATGATGAATGTTTTAAGTTTATTTTGTGGTACAAGTAAGAATGATTTAATTATGAGATGGGTGGGACCTATATCTCCCTCCAATGCATTGGGTAAAGATTTTATATCTCATGAGATAGACATGGATGGAACGGCAGGTTAAACCGGTTCAGTGAAATAGGACTAAAACGGGGAGTGAACTCGGTTCAGAAATGGACTGTGTCCACTAAGATAGTTTTGGAAATGAGTCTTGACTAATAAGAAATGATTCTATATGATTATGTGTGTATGCCACAAAGTTTCATGTTTTAAGTTATGATTATTGGTATTACATTTCACTACTATGATTTATCCCATTTATGATATTATGATCTCTTTTGAAGGTTAAGATTTCTAAAATGTTATGTTCTTATGAATATGATGTGATTGATATTTCTTTTTTTTACCCTTACTAAGCATTTGAGATCACCCTTTTATATTTTCTTTTCCCCGGGATATAAGGAAATATTTTAGGTAAAAAAAAGGGAAGATCTTTATGGGAGATGTTGAAGATCTTTCACCATGATTAGAAGATTATATTTAGAGTTTCCAAAGACACTAAAGTATTATGGTCCTTGTGTGTGTGTTTTTGTTATGTACTAAGTATTCTGCAAAAGTAATGTAATGTCCATGTACGTTAAGCTTCGGGTCTCTACAGTTGGTATTAGAGGAAAGGTTTAGTCAACCTTTGGAAACTAGGTTGCGAAAACATTAGTGAGATCCCTAGATATATTTCAAAGGTATGTCTAGGGATGTCTCTAAGGATAAGTATAAGTATAGGTTATAGTTCTAGAATTGCGCTAACGATCTTAGAATTTAACCTAAGATATTAGATATTGAGGGTACTCCCCCTTTACTATGTTGTTTTCTCTATCATGATTTTATCCTCTCACAGAATTCTTTTTTTGTTTTAGTTAATGGAGGGAACCAGAAGGAATTCGGTTGACATTGAATCCAATGGACAAATTGGTGACTCTGAGCAACAAAATTGTGTAATGCCTAGAGAGAATGATATTGTGATTATGTCGAATCAGTCATCGCGATATATGATTAACAAGGTGAAATTTAGTGGTATGCCTAATTCATCAAAGAAGAGGAAGATAGACTATTATGCATGTTCGCATGTTGAGGAGCATAAATAAAGGAAGATTGAGATTTCTAAAGAAGGGAAGAATAACCCTGAGGAATACCTCAAATGGAGGGACCGATGTTATCTGTGTAGAAAAAAGGGTCATAGAGTGACAGACTATTATGGAGTTCAATGTATTATTTGTGGAGAACATGGGAATTACCCAACTCAATGCCCTGACCTAAAAAGTTACTTCTAAATCAAGGAAGGACTTATTCCAGGACAATAATTGAAGAGGATGGATTGAAGTTTTTATGTATTGGTATTCAATAATAATGTTTTTGAGGTACTTTTATGTGTATTAGAATATTTTTTTATTATTCTATTGTGGTTTTCAATAATTTTATGGTACCGGTAACCATGAAAAGTGGTTCAAATATTTTTTGGAAAGCAAATGATATGCGCATAATGAAGGGATAATGAGAAAATGAAATGTTTGACAGTATTCATGAGCTCATGATTGAAATAAGGACTAAGTGATATCATGGTTTGAGTGTAATGAATTTTGAGGATTTTGGTATGTGGAAAGTGTTGACTTTAAACTGCATTCATGTTTTCACTATGGTTCAATTAATGGGTATTCATTCTTCAAGAGAATACATGATTAAGGTATTCACATGTCTGTAATTTGACCAACAAGATATATCTTATGATATATTAGGGATAAATTATGGCATTCACATGATTGTTATGTGACATTCCAAGTAATAATTTTCTTTATACTATGAGCTTGAACAGAAGTATTTTAGATAAGCCTAAAGATTGTAATGGATTATGTTGGACATAAGTTAGTATTGTTTAAGAATTGAACTTTTTTCGATATTATTGGTGGGATGTTATAGTAATGTAGTTTTAGAAAAAGGACAACCTGCAGGACTGGCGACAGCCCATCGCATCGGACAAGGCTGTGGGAATCGAACCCACAATCGATGTGCGACTGGCCTTTATCGCCTACCACTGGCCTACAAGAAGTCCCTGTTTAGTAGAAAATAGTTTTATTATATTAAGCAGTATAATATAAGAAGTATAAGTCCATTTTAGGAACCTTATATGATTAATCTCACCATAGATGGACTTATGTATATTTGATAACTTTTGCTAACCTTTTGTTTGAAACAGATGGAATGACCCATCATTCTATCACATGATCTACTAACACATTACGAATAACAAATTCAACTTCATTTCTTTAAGAGATGAAGTGGAAATTGTCCAAAGAACGACCAACAGTGAGACTATACCAAAATCATGAATGTATTTCTTCTAATTCCAATTTCATCAACTTTAGGGACATGATCATGAAAACCAAAAACGTTGTCCTAGTGCTCTTATATCTGATGAATCAGATGGTACCTTAGATCATCACAAATTTATGGCTTTGTGATTGCTGGATTTTCCATAGCCATGTTCTCTACCACTCTCCATCAGAACATGATGCTTAGATTTCTCTTCCATATCCATATTTTCACCTATGTGGAAACCCAGTGATTAGTTTATTTGGGTAACTGTTACGTTTCATACTTTTGTTTTTGAAGATTGGTTTTGGTATTCCTTTTTACAATGTGGGTTTTTATTAAAGAAACTTTTGAGTAGTAAACCATTTATTACCTCGACGAATTTCGAGGGCGAAATTCATTTTAAGGGGGGTAGAATGTAACACCCCAAGATTTTATGAAAAATATTCTTTTTAATTTCACTAATGTCTTGTGTTATATGCCACACCAAAAGGTTCTTACACAACACGCATCCTTGACTTGCCTTGCATTACACGCAATCACGACCTTCCTCGATAACGCGTGTAGTATGCAATAACGAGTTTCAATAAACAACAATATGCTATTAAAAAATTATTAAAACTAGCTGTTACGAATAGTAATAACCACTTTTTGAAATTTTTTAAATTTTCTTTTTCAAAATGGACTTCATTTTTGGATTTGGAATACCGAAATTAGCTTAGGGAGAAATTTTGGTACTTTTCGGATAACTTTCATTTTCTGATGAATAGTGAAAATTACTAAATTTTAATCGAAATAATTAAGTGATAGATTATTAATTTGAGTTGTTTTAAAGTATATTTAGAATATATTTTTACAATTTAATACAATGTTGGTCATTGGATGTAATTTCATATTTAAACCAGACATAAACAAGTGTCAATCTTTTGATAGTTATTATCTCTTAAGAACACGCTATTTGTTTTAACGACGGGAATTAATTTTTAAATTAATTAATGCAGCTGATATGTTTTGAATTTGGTAAAATAGAAATCATTATTGAGTTCATAATATCAAATATATCTTAGGCCTAATTTTTGGTATTTTTCTGGAAACTTTTATTTTTTTGATGAATAGTGAAACCACTAAGTGGTAGTTAAAAAAAATGAATTTTTCATTAAACTTAATTTTACCACTTCGGTGAGTGGAATTTCAAAGATCTGAGAGACACGGTTGATGTTAGTATGTAAAATGTGGTTCAATGAGATGAAAATAATTTTTGGTGAATAGTAACTTTTTACTTTTTTTACCACGGTTAAAAGTAAATAGGGTAATTAAGGGTAAAAATGTTGTTATTATTACCCTAACACATGTCCTAATTCTATTAGATAAGTGTAATTCGACCAAAAACAACCTTAGGAATAAAATATGACCATTTAGGCCCACTTGGATTAGATTAGGACATTTATTATTAATTTATTTAAAGAAGGGTTAAAATAGTTGAAATCAAAGTTTAATAAGTAAATCATTTTTAATATAGGGTTATACCTAAGATAAATTCGACTATAAATATTCATTAGAAATCAAAAACGATTTCCTACATAGTTATTTTTTATTTTTATATTTTAGACTTTAAATAAGTTAATTTATTTTTGACAAAAAGATGATGCAGTAATTATATTATTAATGAAATATTGACATAATTGATGTTATAAATACCTAAATAAATGTAATTTGAGACTTTTTATGAATTCAACTAATTTTATAGGTTAATATGACATGTTATTATTGATTTAATTAAATTTGTTCGAACAAATAATTCTGTTATGATTTTCACAAAAATCAATTACAAAATAGTGTCAAAATTGACATAAAATAGTTTTTAAAACAAATATTATATTATTAATTGTTATTTTATTCTTAAAAATATATTGTTTCGCCAAATTACATAGATTAGGCTATATATATTAATAATAAACAACTTGGGGTTCGTTTGGCTTGTTATAGTAAGTTTATTAACCTTGTAGTGTAAGAATACAAAAAGACACGGTAAAAGTAAAATTATCTAACTTAAAGTTAAATATAAATGATAAGGTTAAAATAGGAACCTAAACTTGTCTAAATTCTATTGGATGAGAGGATTTGACCCATCCCCACCTTAGATTCGAAATAAATCAATTTGGAGATATTTAAAACCGAATTTGGCTTTATAATAAAATAATATTTTTAGTTTTTCCAAAAGAGCCCCTCTCCTCCATTATAAAAGGGCACCTCCTCCCTCTCTTCCTCACACCACTTTGAGCCTTCATGCACGGTCAAACCCTGCCAAATTCTCTTCTCCACTTCCCTAACAACATCCTAGAGGTCCTGGTCTTCTTCAAAGACCAATTTTAGTTCCCTAAGAGGAGGACTCAAAGATGCGCTTCAAAGAAGAGGAGGTTCGGACACTTACAAAGCAAAATCGGACCTAAGGTAAGGGAAATATCACAATATCATTTTTATCCGAGATTGTTTATACTTTGGTATTTTAATGGGGTGTATTTTATCATCCACATCCATGTTTCCTCAATATGTAATATTATTTATATCCACCTACAATTGTTTAAATCTAATTTTACCCTTCGGTGAATTTTTAGTAAATGATATGAAAGGAATCTTTTGTCGTTTTTCGTACGAGGTGCTTTTTTGGCTTTTCTGACAAAAGTATGAGAAGAATGTTTTTTTTAACTTATACGGAATGAATGGATTTTTACGGTTTAATAAATCCTTATTTTCATGAAGCCTCCTCCAAAATATTTCATGACTATTTTCAACAAAATCCTTTTCTTTTAAAATTGCATGACAATTTGTAAAAAGAGAATGATTTTGAAGAAGAAAGGATATTTTACTCAAGAATGAAATTCAAGTGTTTTATCAAAACCATTTTCCATATAAGATGAAATTATTTCATATGTGTATGTTTCAAGTATAATGTCTCTATGATTTACATGGTTTCACTTTTCTTATGATGAAATGATATCCATTTGTTTTATATGGATTATGTTATGATGGAATGATGTTTATGAAACCCATTTTATTCTTTGGGTTATGATGAATGTTTTATGTTTATTTTGTGGCACAAGTAAGAATTATTTAATTATGAGATGGGTGGGACCTATACCTCCCTCCAATGCATTGGGTAAAGATTTTATATCTCATGAGATAGGCATGGCTGGAATGACAGGTTAAACCGGTTCAGTGAAACAGGACTAAAATGAGTAGTGAACTCAGTTCAGAAATGGACATTGTCAACTAAGATAGTCTTGTCAATGAGTATTGACTAATAAGAAATTATTCTATATGATTATGTGTGTATTCCACAAAGTTTCATGTTTTATGTTATGATTATTGGGATTACATTTCACTACTATGATTTATCCCATGTTATGATATTATGATCTCTTTTGCAGGTTAAGATTTCCAAAATGTTATGTTCTTATGAATATGATGTGATTGATATTTCTTTTGTTTACCCTTAATGATCATTTGAGCTCACCCTTTTATGTTTTCTTTTCCCCATGATATAAATAAAGATTTTAGGTAAAAAAAGGGAAGATCTTTATGGGAGATGTTGAAGCTCTTTCACCATGATTAGAAGATTATATTTCGACTCTCCAAAGACACTAAACTATTATTGTCCTTGTGTGTGTGTTTTAGTTATGTACTAATTATTCCACAAAAGTAATGTAATGTCTATGTACGTTAAGCTTCGGGACTCTACAATCTAGCTTCCAAGGTTAGTACTAAACTACCTCTGATACCAACTGTAACGCCCCGACCCTAGTTACCCAGAGTCGGTGCATTATTACATAACATTGGCATGATCACAAAAGATCAAGTCTCCAAAGACCGATTAGTTTCGTAGCCTTGGAAACACTAGATACATTCATAAAAGGTACATTACATCATAACGTGAAAAAACTACAATAACATGGTCTCCATAGTCCACACTCATATCCCCTTCTGACTATCCCTGCAGGTCATTCATAAAATACTTCTTCACATCCTGGAAAATATTAAAACATTGAAAGGGGTGACCTCAGATGCTCAATAAGGATCACAATATTTCGGAAGCTTTCAAAAATAAACAAAAAAATCTAGGGCATTGTATAACTAAAACAAAACCCTTTTAAACTTGAACTTCAGCGTAATATGGAAAATGTAAAATGAAATAATTCCATTTACTTATTCACATGGATATTCTTAAAGTCAAATAATCACATGAAATATCAATAACCACTTTCATAATGATGGAATGAAAAATGCCAGACTATCATAACCACGTAGCCAAGGCCTCGTGCCAAGACTACAAATAATATTTTGTCAAGGCCTCGTGCCAAGACACTAGTTTGTCTCATGAGACCTACCGATTCCTCGAGGAGCTATAGCGGGCTCCACCTATCACTTATTCAGTCCAATGAGTTCCTCATATGAATAGGTTTAAACGTATCATAATTCATAACATAATCGTATCACATAAAACATGCATAAAGGAAACATAATATTTCCACATTTCAATCACAAGATATCAATACAACACATTTATATAAAAGGACACTTTCAAAATCATTTTGAATACCAAAATAAAATAAAATTAAAACTTTGTAATTATTTTTAATTTAAAAAAAAGTTACAGCTTTTAGAGGTAGCCGAAACTCAAATAATGGTCACGGCGGCGGAGAAGTCATTGTCTCTACATACGTACGACAAAAAAACATTCCATTTTTCCATTTAGTAAAATGCTTCATATAAAAAAGATTCATTTTGAATAAACGTAAAAGTCAATGGGGTTTATACATCGTATAAAAGAAAGTTTTGTATAAAACAAAATATGCCTCAATGAAAGAAGATTGAGACGAAGTCCCTTAAAAAGATCATTTTTTAAATAAAATAGATCTATTATGTGTATTCACTATAAGTACACATAAAGAAAGTACAAATACATGATTGGACATAATAATATAATGACATAGTTTGAAATTAAGAGATTAACCCAAAGAACGTAAATTGGGTTAAGAAGTTCTCTTACCTCCTGTCCGACTTCACTCGACCATTCTTTAATCTCATGAAAAATAAACTAGAGTTAATATATACCTGCTTAAGAACCTTTTTCAAGTTCATTATCCCTTTTATATCACTTATTACAAGGTTACAAAAATTATGTAGTCATTTAAGTTAATAACGGTCATTTTGTCAATATTTGGTACTTGAGTCAACAATAAACTTCTTATAATTACAAGTTGTTTATGTGGAAGAATATCAATTATCTCTAGAATGATATTCATTATTTAGATATCATATATATCATATATATCCATTATATACATTCATTCATAATATTATGTAACATTTAGAGGTAATAAATGAAATGCACCGTTCATGGAGACGGTAAGCCGTACTTACGCATGAACACTACTTTCATTTCTATTTCGTATTTAATGGAATGAAATCATAATTATATAAAGGTATATTATAATTCTAGTATAATATAATATATAATATCATTTACTCCATCTTTTATACATCCCACATATGGTATTAACGATTCAAATCACTTTGAGTGGGCGGTAGTCCGCACATCCTATAATGTAATTATCGCGTTTACCCATAATGTAAATCATAAATAGATGCCATAAATGAGAAATAAATAAGCATAAGGAAAACATAAACATAATATATATCATATATAAATATAGAGACATCTTAAAGGCCACCATGAGAGGTGTTAAAATAAGATTGAACAATCATCGTTTCGTGAGGCAGTAATTCGCCACCCACAGAAACAGTATGTAATTTAACCATTAAACAAAGGTGTGTGTAAGTTTAAATAAAATAATTCTAATAAAAACATCCATGTATATTTAGGATATGGGTGTTGTTACAAAAGAATATAATAAAAAGAGTTTACGGGGTTGGAGAAGCAAAATAAAATAAAACAACGTAAGAGAAGACATTACCTTTAAATTGGGTAACTCCCATCGATTTGAACCAAAATGGTTTTTTAAAGAGATTTCTGCCTAAAGTAAGGATTCTAGGATGAAGGGAGGAATGTTGAGAGAGTATTTGGGCAGATTTTTGCCGAGACAAATGCCTTTTATGGTGTGAGTAAGGTGCTAGAGGTGGGGGCCTTTTATAAGAGGAGATGAGGGTCACTCTTGGAAAGTCATGCAATATTACATTATTATGAAATGATTTTAGGATTTTAGAGGTCCCACAATTATATATTTCTAGGATAATGTGATAAGGGTTCTAAATATACTCATCCAATAGGTTTTTGACAAGTTTAAGTCTTATATTTTATATTATCTTTTAATTTTATTTAAATCTTTAGTTAATGAGGTAATCGTTGCATCATCACGGTGTTATAAAAAAATTAATTTATTTAATGTTTAAAAATTATAAAAAAAATACCATGATGCACGAAATTTTTTTATCTTTCTAATTAATATTTATAGTCAAAATTTTAACTTATATAACCCCATGTAATAATTTGTTTCGTAAAATAACACATGTTTGTGACAATTTTATTTTTACTTTAAATAAAAAGTTATTAATGTGATTTTCTTACCCAAGTGGATCCATGGGGTCCCCAAGTAGACCCATGGATTGACTTGGTCATCCATGACTCATCCAATAAGGGTAGGACAAGTGTAAAGGTAATTTTATATTATTATAACATTATTTTTAACTTAAATTACACTAATTACCTTTAATCGCGATTAATAGAACTTAAAAGTTACTATTCACTACAAATTATTTTGATTCCATTAAACCACATTTTACTTCCTAATGAAAATTATGTATGTCGGATTTTTGAAATTCAAATCACAGAGGTGGTAAAAAAAATTTGAACAAAAAATCAGTTTTTAAACTACCACTTAGTGGTTTCACTATTCATCAAAAATCGAGGTTTTTTAGAAAAATACCAAAATTTCACTCTAAACTATATTTGATATTACAAATTAAAAAATTATATCTATTTTAAAAAATTCATCACATATAAGTTGAATAAATTAATTTAATAATTAATTCTCGATGTCACAAAAAATAGCGTGTTTTTAAGAAACAATGTATATCAAAAGATTGACAATTGTTTATGTCCAATTTCAAAGTGAAATTAATTATAATGACCACCATTGGATAAAATGGTAAAAATATATTCTAATTATACTTTAAAATTACTCAATAGTATAATTTATCACTATTAATTATTTTGATTAAAAAAGTTGTTTTTAAGTATTTTCTCTATTCATAGAAAATTGGAAGTTCTCATAAAATTGAAAAAAATTCAACTGAGGATAATTTTGATATTATGAATACGAAAATGAAGTCCATTTTTAAATATAAAATTTATATAATTTCAAAAAAATTGTATTACTATTCATAACTACTACTTTGATTGGTCACGGTGTGTTAGAATCCCGAGGTTGCGTACTACACACGCTGCTCTATTATTCAAAGAGAAGCATACCATGGAAGCTTGGGGTGTTAAAACATAATTGAAAGTTTAATTAAATCAGAAGGGGAAGTTTTTTTTATAACAGTTCAGGTTGTTACATCGCTCGTGCCTTAGTTTTTTGATCCCAACATAGGATTGCTCAAGGAAAAAGACAAGTGATTCTATATCCTTCATAAGTTTTGATAAATAGGAATCATTGGGTATGATCATACTAGTCAAGGCCATCACTTCATTTGACTGTGTAAATTATATTTATCAAAACCATATATTTATACCAATCATATGATCACTGTTCAATGGATATATTATCAATAGTATTGATTCTTAATAATATTTTAAATCTTATAAGATTTTAGAAAACCAAATTAGTGAATTTTCTTTTTAAAATCATAATAATAAATTTAATTCAATCACAAATGGAATTTTATTTATACAATTTTAGGTTATTAAAATCTTCTCCACTTTAGAAATTTTCCATAAAAATTTTCATTTAATACACTAGAAAATTGAGGATAATTATTCTTCATCACCTCCTTTAGATCCCACATCGCTTCTTTAGATTTTTTTTTTCTCGATAGCACTTTGACTAGGTTCATTATCTTATTTCATATAACATTATCTCTACTATCAAATATCATCACATGTAGATCCTTATATGAAAGTTCATTGACTAATAGTACCACCTATGGATTCTACAGATTTGATTGGTTGGTTATTTACTTCCTCTATAGGGATACATAGAACACATTGTATAGTTGAGATAGGATACATGGGAGTGATTTTCGATAGGTCACCACTTTGATGTGATCAAGAATCACAAAAGGATCAAAGTATCATAGACTAAGCATTACCTTCTTCCAAAATCCCATGAATCTATTCCATGGAGATATGTAGAGTAATTAGTTATATCCAACCTCAAACTCTAGGACTCATTGATAATTGTATTTATAACTCCTATGTTGATTATGAGAATCCACGATGTGATTCTAAATAGTCTTAAAGATTTCCACTATTTCCTCATCCATTCAGGGAACCACATTTTTCATTCAATAACTTCATCTAAAAATAAAGGTGTTCTACATATATTAACGTAAAGGGTTAAATGTGGAGCCATTAGGATACTTGAGTGGAAACAATTATTTTACGATAACTCGATTAAAGGAATATTTTGATTGTATCCTTATTTTAATTCTATTGAGTTGGCTCTGAACACATCCTAAAGTGTTTGGATTGTCCACTCTGATTTTCCATCAGCTTGGTTGTAATAAGTTGTGTTGAATTTCAACATTGTATTTTTAGCATGTTGAAGAGTCCTCTAGATTCAGGATTAAAATATTTGGTCCCAAACATATATAATTGATAGTGGTGTTCCATGTAGCCTAATCACATCCCAAATGTATATCCTTTCATTTTTATTGAGTGAGAAGTCCTCCAAGATTTCAATAAAGTGAGAATTATTTTTAAGATGATCCACTAAAAAACATATATCTGTATTTTATCTTGATGTATTCATAAAACCAGTAAAAAAGTAACTGTTTATTTTTTCCCATTTCCATGTATGTTATGTAATGGTTGCATAATCCAATTAGATTTGTTCTTTTCTACATTCACTTACATATATACAAGACACCTTGATTTATATTCTGTGATCTCCTTATTTATATTGTCCCACCAATATTTCTCTTAGAGATCTTCATATATATATATATTTGTGATCCCAGGATGAATGGAGGAGGTCGAGCTATGTGCATCATCAAACATATTATTCTTAAACCCAATATTTGATAGTACACATAGTCTTTATCAAAACATTACAACACATTATTCATTAATTTTGAACACTGAATATTTAATTTTTCTTATAGGTTTCACCGTCTTCACAATTTCAACATTGTCTCTTTGAGAACCCTTAATTTCTCTTGAAGGGATTTTTGATGAATCATTTGATAAAAGAATGATGATGTTTCTTACTTTATGATTTCCATGTCCATACTTTTCATGTATATGAAGACCAGATCCTTCTCAATTATCAATGATAAAATTGTTGGACCCTTTCTATTACGATCATCTACCATTTTATTTTCCTTTTTAAAATGGTATTGGATTTGATTAATCATTGTTATTAAACTAATCATACCATCTTCATTGGTTAATATTAAGTTCATTTTATGTGAATATATACTTGAGTCTCTTATAATCCATATATATTTCAATATTATTTAAAAATATATAATTACTGTAAATTTTAAAAGTGAATATTACTGTATCCAACTACAAATCATGTGTTTGGTAGTTTTGTTCTTGAAATTTCAACTACCTTGAGGTTGGAACTATCAATTTTCTATTCTGTAGTAGTATATAACCTAATACATTCTTTTAAGAATTTAAATATTCCAGAAAAATTTTCCCACTTATGGGTATCATAAGTACATGTATAGTGATAAGACAAATTTTCAACTCATTGAAGTTATCTTCGATTGTTTTTTCAAAAAAACTCGACTTCCTTTCAAGTTTTTTTGGATAAAGGGATTTAAAATCATGAGAAATTTATTAAAAATCATTGAAAATACCCAAATAATCTAAGGAAACTAATGATTGTAATCTTAGTGGGTTTTCCATGATATCCTTCAATTACCTCTATTTTTAACAGTAAATAGATATCCCTTTTCTTGAGATAACATTTCCCAAGAATGATACTTTATTTAACCAGAACTCACATTTTCTATAAACTTCATAAATTTTAATATTTGTAAGGCTTTTATCATAGCACAAAAATTATCCTCATGCTCTTAATTTATTTTTGAGTATATTAGAATTACATTTACAAAGACTACCAAAATTTTTCAAGGTAATATATAAAGACTCTAGTTATTAAGTCCATGAGGATTACTATAGACTTATAGATTATGAATAGAATTACTATAAACTCATAGTGCATGTACCTTGTACAGAGATTAGTCATGGGGATATATTCTTACTTTACTATTACTTGATAATACCCCAACTGATGATCAACCATAGATATGTATTGGCATCCATGTAGTTGATTGACCAAGTCTTCAATCTATGGAATACGATACCTTTTATTTATCATGATCTTTTCGACATCATGATAAGCTGTGAAATGGAGCATTGATCTATGAATATTCTTGATGAAGAGGAATGGTTCTTGCCAGGGTAAATAACTTTTTGGTATGAATCCTTTTTCTATGATCACCTATAGTTGCTTCTTCAGCACGTTAGGTTCCAGAACAACCATTCTATATGGTTTCTCAGATTATGGAAAAAACTTATGTATAATCTCAATTGAAAATTCAACCAATCAGTTAGGGGGAGACTAGGAAATTCTTTTATAAAAACATTAGCATATTACCTCACAATGAGAATGTATTCAAGGTTGATATTTTCCATAAAACCAGTCATTTGAGATAGATATTACTACTCATAGGGAAATAATATCCATTCTTGAGATGTTTGTGCTAAGGAAGATTCATCCTCATACTTGCACTTGTTCAGAATCATAGGATGATTCACAATACGAATAGTGATTTCATTTTCATGAAACGTTATGTTGGATATATGTAAGTATAACCCACATGTACATAAAATTTCATCAAATTCTTATAAAGGAAGTATCACAGGGTTCTCTGGGAAGTTTAACCCCAAAATATTGATAGGTAGGATTTATATACCTTATTAAAATAAATACCCCATTTTCTATTTTCACTAATATCTCTACTTCCATGCTATATAGTGGTGTTTAAATAGTTCTACTAAACATATATAAAATGAAAAAATGAATAGAAATAGAATAAAAAACTATGTTCACTATTATTGAATGAATATATAGCATACCTATAACCACTTCATTGTTGGGATCCAACATAGAGGTTGTAATGGAATAATACATCCATGCTTCAATGGAGGTTATTGGCACTGATTCTCTCTGACCACCGATGGCTTAGTGAATTTGTTTGCAATGTTTTCTTGTTCCAGTCTGATGAAACATTGGACAATAGGATGATGTTTAATTTGAGAATTCCTCCCTCCCATTACATTAATGGGGCTCTCCTATTGTCAATTTATTTCAAGGTGACCTTCCTTCCCATGAAATAATATTTTTTAACCCTATTATAAAAATTTCATGGTGCTTCTTTCCACACTTTTGATAGGTGGGATGTTAAAATTTCATACCACCAATATATTTAACCATAACACTACCATAATTAAACTCCACTTTCTAATTTACATCCCCATGAGACCATTGAAATTTTTGGATACCTATTTATAATTTGAGGTCACATCAGAACATTTAATCAAAGATATCAATGTGCTAGATCATTAGGGATTCTCATAGACTATATTTTATACCACCAAATAAGTGGTAAACTTTACACTCATGGGAAACAAAAAAGGCGAAGGTGTATCATAAAAGTCTTTTGAAGTTTTCCTCATATGTCCTGATGGATTCACAGCCTTTTTTTACTTTAGGGAAAGAAAATGCATTTAAATTTTATAACTTCGAGTGTAAGGAAACTATTTTTTAAAAAACATTTTCTGTAATTCCTTTCATCCCAACACTACAATCTCTTCCTTGGGATTTTTATTATTGATCAATGTCCACCATTGGTTAGTTTATACTTTCATATTATAATAATCTAGTATGATCTTATATTTCTCATAACATTGAAGGATGGAGAAGATACTCTCAATGTAGTTGATCCATTTTTTCTGTGATTAAGGTATCATATGATCTTTTAAAAGTCAGAGGCATTTGTCCCGTAACGTTCTCAATTATCGATTTCTATTTATTAGGGTGATTTGGGGATTCCTCTTAATTCATGTTTCTACTATAGAGATAATTATAATGTGAGTATATCTTCTAAAATTTAATGATTCCTTAACCCATTGAGTTGGGCATCTCATTTGGGAAGGCATCATATTTGTCTTTAAATTGGTTATTTTCTTAGTTCCTCCTATTTCCAGCTATTTTCTTAAATAACCAAAAAAATTAAGGATGTGTACATTAAAACTATTTAAAAAATGGGAATCTAATAAAATTAAATGGATAATTTATAAATTAAATTTATTACATTTATTATGAATTTATAGGCATCAATCTATGTTATCTATGATCTATTTTCTAACATATAAACTTATGGTAATTTTTGTTCCCCTAATATTGTTTCGTAATGAGATTTTGAGTTTAAAAAAGAAAATACATTAGGAGATTCAATTAATGTGTGAAATAAGGCTTGTATTCATGCATCTAGTGATGATCGAGTGCTGCTAAATGCTCCCTTTTCGAAATTATTAACCCTAGATATCACTGTTTCATAGCCACATCCACTTGTAGTATCGAGACAAGGATGAAATTTTATAGAAACCAATTACTTTAAAATTTAATAAATTATAGGGATGTTTTCTTATGTACAATCTTATCCCTAAGTATTTCACTACTGTTTCATTATCATAATATGAAAAATATCATGACTTTCCTCTAATACCAACTATGAAAACACTTTTCTTTATTAAACATTTAATAAAGCTTCCTTATATTGAAGTACACATAATAAAACCAAGAATATTGAGAATACTACGGTATTTGGTTAATTAGGTACATTACATAATATACAAAAACTGGTGGTACATCGACATTATTGAAAACTTCCTTAACATTCTTATAATATTCTAACATTCTTAAAACTTCATGAGATAACCTGGGGACATACATAAGAATGTTGTGATTCATAAAACCCTGTAAGTGAATATAAAAAAATATATTAAATGAAAATGTATGACCTGTTATAAAAGAGTAGTTTTAATGGTTCATAAAATGGGTGATAATAATAAAAAATAATAATGAGGCATTATGTATCATGATGTCATAAAGGAAACAAGGGAAACTGGAAACAACTTTAAACAAACATCATAAAAATGGGTCAAGGATAACTGCAAAGACATTATTATATGGTGTAAAATGAATCATAATGGATTTGGTTCACTCCCTAATCCCATACATGATGTCCAATGAGGCTCAAACATTTCTCAAGGCATTGAATCACTATATAATTTTTTGTACACCCATCATACTATAAATTTATTCAGACAAAGAACGTTCAAAACGCAAGAGGGGTTGGACCAAAGAAACAGTGGAGGCCTAAGAGGGCCTAAGGGGGGAGAAAATGGTGGAGGCCGAGGGAATCCCCTCGAACCAAGTTGACGCCCTCCGCCTTCATGGTGGTAGCAGTGTGAAAATGGAAACGGGCCGAACCAGGGATGACGATGGAGGCAAGTTAGTCCGCAACCTTATTCCCCTCGCGCCAAGTGTGGAAAATGCTCGTATTTTTACTGATCATGTCCCTACATTTCCTGGTGACGTAGTGGATAGACCATGGGATGTTGGATCTATGGATGGAATTGTGGAGGATTAGGGAATCAATTTCCACCTCTAATAAGGTGATCCCCTCTTGGTGACATAAGGAGAGCCCCATCAACATTGCCTTGGCCTCGGCCTGGAGAGCAGAACCTTGCCCCAGAGATGAAGAGAAGGCCATAATGACCGACCCAGAAGGGTCCCGAACCACCCCTCCTCAAATCAACCCCATGCTGCATGATCTGTCAGAGTTGAGTTTGAGACCCATGTTTGGTGGTAACCAGTGAACCCAGCTGCCTCTCTTATTAATGCTACCTAAGGTATCAGTATCGATACGAGTCTTGAGACGTTGAAGAGTGGGAGCCTCCTTCCATTTGCGAGAAGAACTGATCACATACAGCAGGAGGATCTTGGTGCGAGTAATGATCTGCTGTCCGGAGGTGGGGTTTCCTTCCTACCGAGCTTTGTTCCGTGATTTCCAAATAGAACAACAGCCTGCATGGAGGACCATCATGCGGGTTGTCTACTGTGGGCTCTTCTCCACTGCACCGTGAAACCATTGGTCCAGAAATGGCATGTCAGCCATGCAGAAGTCAGAAAAGGCAGTGAACTCACCGAAGTAATGCCACACTGTCCTTTCCCAATCGCCTTCAAAGAACAGGTGATCCACATTCTCATCACAGTGGTCTGAGAAGCAGGGGCACCTAGAGGTCAATGGGATGCCACATCGTTGGATATTTTCATCAGTGGGAATGGCCTTGTGACGCAGACGCCATGTAAGAAATCTCTGTTTGAGCGGAGTTCCTTTGGACCATAGGATCGGGTTCCACAGATCGCTCCGAGCGCGAGGGGCCATGGAACGTCGATAATCCCTGGAGGTGAAGGACCCTGTGGCAGAAAGAGAAAACACGCACCTGTCCGGATCGGAGTTGATCTCAATTAAGTTGAAGGTATCGTGCTGGTCCTTGTCTAAGATTGCTTCAACGAAGGCCGGATATGTGCTCGCCTCCTTGAAGGTTATCAATGAGCATGGAAACTCGGGAAAGCCGAGGATGGTTCCAGAATAGTTGTGATGCCAGAAAAGGATGCCCCCCCTCCCCACGATCCATCTGGACTATGGTTCGAGAGAGGCAATGAGAGGGGAAATCACTTACCAGAACGGAGAGGTTTGGACGCCATCCCTAGCCTCAGGGCCAACATGGGATTTGTGCATGGTAATTTCTCATAACATACGTTGTTCCAAGACCTCCCAGGCGATCTTGGCATGCATGCACTGGAGAGTGTCTTCGAGATGACGAACGTTGATTCCCCCTTCCCCGGCTGGTCTCTCCACCTTGTCCCAAGAAGCCTAGTGACGCCTTCCCTCTGAACGAGGATCCCAGATAAAGCTGGCGAGAATCTTTTCGATCATGTTGATGATGCACTTCGGGACTTTGATGGAAGAAAGAGCATGAACGGGGGAGGCAAGAAGCACACTATTGATCAGCTTTATTTGGCCCCCGAACGAGAGGAAAATGTTCTTCTAGTTGAGGTTCCTGTCTATAATATTGTTATCAATGGAGTCTAAGTCACCTATGCGGAGACGTTTTGGGGAGATTGGAACATCGAGATACTCCATAGGAAAGGTCCCTCTATGCATGTCCAGGATTTGTTGAATATTCTGGGTCTGAGAGGTGGTGCAGCCATTGTGAATAAAGAAATTTCTCTTTACCGTGTTGATGACCTGCCCACTCCAGAGGCAATACTCCTACAGCACCTTGTTGAGGCCACTGATAGACAGCAAGCTACCATTCAAGAAGATGAATGTATCATCTGCGAACATCAGATGAGACACGGGAGGGTCCCTCCTCCTTCTGTGATATGCTGTAATGTCACCATTGTTGATGCCCCTGTGCAGGTGCCGGCTGAGGACGTCCTGCGAGAGGATGAAGGGACTCGGTGGCAGGGGATCTCCCTACCTCATACCACGGGTAGCCTTGTAAAACCCATACATTTTCCCCATGAATGAGACAGCTAGCCAGGGGGAGCTGAAGCATCTAAACAGGATGTCGAGGTTCCATGTGGAGAACCCCATTTTTGCCAGCACCCTGTTGAGGAAATCCCACTCGACCAGGTCGATGGCTTTACTCATGTCCAACTTGATACCAAGGTTGGAGCCGCGAGACTTAAAGCAAGGTCTCTAATCATCTCCTGAGCTAGTGCGATGGATCCTTGAATGGATCACCCTTTCACAAATTCGTGTTGTTCCAAGGACACCCACCGGGGAATATGGATGGCCACCTTTGCACTAATCAGGGTGGCTAAGATCTTGTAATTAAAGTTGTAGAGACCGATAGGCTGGTAGTGGGAAATAGAAGTGGGGTTCTTGATCTTGGGCAGAAAGATTACAGTCATGGCGCAAGCGGCCCTTGGAAGGTAACCCACCCCCCCCCCCCGAAAGAAGTCGCAGACGGCTGTGATGATATCCGTTTTAACGATGTCCCATGACGCTCTGTAAAAAGATCCCGGGAACCCGTCTGGTCCTGGTGCACTTTCGGGGTTGAGCCTCATCATGGCTTCCCAAATTTCTTTTTCTTCTGGGATGGAGCTCATAGAGTCATTGTCCTGTGCTGAAAGCTGGTTGGGAATCACCTCAAAATATCCTCTTTCCTCCCCTAGATAGCCACTAGGAAGACGAGGATTGGGACTGGCTAGGAGATCTACCAATGTGGCCAAGGCCATGGCTCCTGCATTATCTCTGTCATCGGTGTAGGTGCCATCATCTAGTAAAAAGTTGGGACTCACAATACGTTTCCGTTATTTAATACAATTGTGAAAGAAACCAGTATTCCTATCTTCCTCCCTAAGCCATTTAATCCTTGACTCCTCCCTCGTCTTGCGCTCCTGTTTGAGTAACATGTTCTCCAGAGTGCTCTTCTTGCTTGATAGGTCATCGAACACCCTATCGTCCCAGTCGGTCTCCAAGTTCCCCTCCAGGTGATCCACAGCTTGCATGGTGGCTGTGATGTCATCATCCGTGGAAGATTGAGCTCTTGACCACAATTGGAGCTTATCCTTGATCCTTCAGAGTTTGTTATGGATGACAATCCATGAATGTCCTTGAGTTGGCTCCCCCCCCCCCAGGTGGTGCTAACCAGGTCTTGGAACCCCGGAATGTTATCCCAGTGGTGGCAGTATCTGAAATTTGCGGGCTGGTCCTGGCCTGAGGATAAGGATAGGAGTAGAGGAGAGTGGTCAGATAGACCTCGCGTGAGGTGAGTTACCTTGGAGTAAGAGAACAAAGAAATAGCATGAATGTTGGCTAGGCATCGATCAAGGCAACTCCAAGAGAGATTCCTCCCTTTTTGATTATTTCACCACGTGAACCTATCTCCTGATAAGCCAAGATCAGAGAGCCCTTTCCCAGCCTTGAACTGAACGAAATCCAAGCTCGTGTTCCACTGGAAAGGACCTCATCCTTTCCTCTCTTCCTCATCTATGATCACGTTGAAATCCCCCCCGATGATCCATGGAGAGTTTCCCGGATCGAAGGAGTTAAGTTCTTTCCACAGGGATCTCCTTTGAGTCGCATTGCAGCTCCCGTAGAGGAAAGTGATGAAGAGAGTCGTTCTGCCCTTCCCCACCCTCGTGGTAATATGCTAGTCGCTGGCTTGTACCAGATCCACGGTGAAGCTCTTGTGCCACATTACCCATATGTGATTATGGATAGGGTCGGCGTGCAAGCATCCTTGCAGGTTGATAATCCTGGAAACGTCGGTGACTTTGGTTGGAGATTGTTTGTGCTCAAGAACTGCAACAATGGAGGCCTTATGCCTTCTGGTTTCTCTGGTGAGGAAATCCGCCTTAGCCTGGGCTCCAATGCCACGGGAATTCCATATGATTAACAAGATCATTTTTCGAACAGAATAGTGGCACTAGCCCCAGAATTCATGGCTTTGTCGAAGTGTGAAGATGGGTATTCCTTAAGGCGCCTGGATTGGGATCGAGTACAAGCTCCGGCCGACTTGGGCGACTGTGAGGCCACCGGAGAGAGGGGGACCCTGGAAACATCGGAGGAGTGGCTCCTTGAACTGGAGGGGGATGCAAGAGACCACCCTAAGAGCCTAGGACTGTGCCATTTGGGTTCTGCCTTCAGTGGCCGTGACATGTTAGAGGCCAGTGGAACCGACCGCCTCCCCGAACAGATGCCATGAGGGCGTACCAGGTCTGAGTCCATCTTTCCCCTGTTGGTGGCATCTTGAGGGAGAGCAACAGTGAGAGTTAAGGCTGGAACCTCTACAGAGAGGACGACTCCCAGGGAGCACGGGTGGGGTGGAGCCGGGGGGCCAAGGAGACTATCCAGCCTGCATGAGAGGAGTCCCTATAGTAGGGATCCCTGGGATAACCATGAAAATAATAAGGAAGGGGTCAAGACTCCATCCATAGAGGGGGTCACGACTCTGGGCGGGGAGGCATCTAGGTTCAAGCAAGATAATGAAAGGCGGGGGAGATGAGGGATCAGAGCCACCTCAGAACCTGGGGTGGGAGCTAAAGGGGCGTCACTGGCCTTGGAGGGTGGTCTGCCACGGAGGGCATCATGGAAAGGGCACTGGAAGTAGGCTGAAGCAACCCCATCCCAGATTGGCGATGAGATAGCGAGTGCCGGTGGCATCTGCAAACCAGAAGAGAGTTCCCTTGAAGCAAGAAGAAGGAGCAGTACCTGGGAAAGGCCGAGTATGAGATGGCCTGGTCCCAAGCCAACTTGTCTTCTGCCTAAAGGAAGAGTCGTTCCGGAATGGGCTGAAAGAGATCCGTCTCGACACATAAACGATCCGTCGAAGCATCCTCACAACTAATGGTTCTATCTTCAGCGTAGAGGAAACCCCCTAGAGCATCTCTGATCGCTTTGAGAAAACCCCCGTTCAGGAAGGGGAGCAGAAACCCAGGCAGGTCGATCTAAACTGCGGCACTCGGACTTTCCTTGCCTTTGGGAACGTCCCTGGACCAACGGGACAAGCTGCATCGCCAGCGGCCAAACGTTCTTGGGGCTTTGCACCACGCGGACACAAAATCTGCTTCCGAGGCTAGAAATATGTAGAGGGAATTCCTGTGAACCGGCGAGATTTGTGCCTAATGATGGAGACACAAGGAGGCGAAAAAGTGCTGAAAGGAGGCTGGGGGGTTTCTCAGAGCCGAAACGGGATACAAGTGTCCATTTGAGATGCGCCTCTGCCGCTGAGAGCGCCAACCCAGGGAAGACCATGGATACACAGGGACCTGAGCATAAAGATAACGAGCCTGCCAGGATTACCTCGAGAAAGCGAGGGTAGCCCCCGAGCGACCCGCGGAGCGAGTCTCGGAAGGATCCGGGCCGAGGAGCCACGAGAGGGGGTGTCACCGGAAGTTGGAGAGCACCGGGAGGCACGGGAGCAGCTGAGGGAGGCTTGACGCCTAAGGGCCATGGAGGGAAGGACAGGGAACCGAAGGATATCACCTCAGAAGCTGAGGCGAGATGAGGTAGAGGGGGGACGGAAACACAGCCACGTTTGAGGCCCAGCAGTAGAGGATCCAGAGGCCGAGCGAGGGGAAGGGTAACGGGCAGAAAATTTGAAATTATGGGCCGCGCATCGGGCGCGTTCTCGGGAGTAGCGGAAGACATATTTTTCGGGCTAAAAAATCATTGTGTACACCCATCAATTTTTTATCATCTACATGCATAAGTGTGCCCCATAGATCATAAAAATAAGGACCTATTTCATAAATTTTAATCCCAAGATAAAGGATTGTGGCTTAAGTACATGTAAGTACCCAATAAATGAAGTATATGTACATCTAGTTCAATACCCTCGAGGGTAAATGGGGTTGAATATTCACAACAAAATTGTTTGGTAAGAAAAATTACAGTGAAATTTTGACAGCATAACAACAACGCTTAAAGATTAATAAGATGATTTAATGATATTTAATGGGTTATCTAACAAGTGGTACAACAAAAGGATATTAATAGGGATTTAAAATAACATATCTCAATAATAGTAATTGGAAATTAAAATTCATTAAAAAGAGAAGATTCTTGAATAAAGAGAAGGAGATGATTCATTGCTAAATTTTAGCGTAGTAACAGCTAAGGAAAATGCTATAATTAGAGGGGAAAAATGATATTAAATTATTAAAAAATAAATTTTAAATTATAGGGATATTTATAAATTCATGAATTCATAACCAATTGAGATAAAAAATATTAAATACAAAGAATTTTCTGGAATGGAAAAGAAGAGAGAGAGGTCCCTTATTAAATTTCAGTATAGTAATGGATTAGGGAATTGATATAATGTGAGGGAATAAATGCTATCTAATTTTTAAAAAATAAATTGTATATTATAGGGATATTTAAAAATCCATGAAAATATAACAAATTTATATTAAAAATGATAAATACAAATAAGGATATTGAATTGAAAAGAAGGGAGAGATGTCGCCTAATAAATTTCAGCATAGAAATGACTTAGGTGAATGATATAATGAGAGGGGATAAATGATAAATAATTATTAGGAAATCAATTATAAATTAGTAGTAAATTTAAAAAGTCATAAAAATAGAAATAATTTATATTAAAAAGAATAAAAAAAATAATGTGCTTGAAATGAAATAAAGTTAGAGAGGTCCCTTACTAAACTTCAATGTGGTAACAACTTAGGTAAAAGGATATAATGAGAGGGAATAAATGATCCCTAATTATTAGGAATTCAATTAAAAAGTACAGGGATATTTATAATTCCATAAAAACATAATGAAATTATATTCAAAAGGCTATCAACCAAAAAAATGTTATTGAATTGAAAATAACTGAGAGAGGTCCCTTACTTTGAGAGAGTGATTCCAAAAAACTTGGGAGGAGATTATTGAGATCTCGAGGGAACCTTGGGAGGTATATATAAAGGGGAGGAAATAATTATACAGAATAATTATCATGTTAAATTAATTATTTAAATCCATAATAGTCGTAATTATTCCAATCCAAATTAATTCTTGTTGAATAACATATTACACCACCGTGTGGAGACGGTAGGTTGTACGTACGCACACATGGTGATATTATATTTCATAGGATGGATAAAAGGAGGTATAAAGTTGTACCATAATTATAATTATATCTCATCTTGTAGAATATATTTCATTTATTTATTTAGTATTTAAAGTACATAATATTGGAAATTAGAAGAAGAAAATAATTTTGAAATATGTGATAAAACAAATACAACTTTTTCGAGTATCTCCATTTGATTTTCACAAAAGGTATCCATATAATGAATTTAATTAGGTGGTGTGGAATTTAAGAATAATGGAGGTATTTTGGGAGATTATTTTCAGAGAATTTGGAATATCCAAGAGGCATAGATGTGTGATTAAGTTGGTAGAGTTGGTTTCCTTTTATAAGAGGGAGGAGGGGCACCTTAGGAAAGTCGATAAATATTAATGTATTATAAATTGATTTTCGTATTCAAATAGTTTCAAAGTGATATATTTATAGTATAAGAAGAGGATAGGTTGAAATAATCTCAACCAATAAGTTTTAGATAATATTATTTCACAAATGTAACCTTATCTTTTAGCTTTAACCCTTAGTTAAAGACATTAACTATTACAATGTGTTCTTGTATTTTCATAATATATGGTTACTATAATTACAATCAAATTCCGTTGAAACCATAGGTGTATCATCAATGAAAATTTTAACATTATAAAAATCATTTGAATGAATATTAAATTATTAGGACTATTATATCATTTAATAAAATAGTATTTGTTTTAAAAACTCATTAATGTCAATTTTGACACTATTTAGTAATTGTTTTTACTGAAGTCATGAAAACTTGATTCCTTTGAAAAAAAGAATTAACTTAAAGATAATATGTCATAATCATCCAAAAAAATTATTTATGGAATAAAGATTTTCAAATTAAATTTATATTAATATATATAATATCATTTATTTGAATCCATTATTAATGAATTAATCACTGCATCATCATTGTGTCATAATTAAACTTATTTATTTATTTATTCTCTAAAAATTATAAATAAAATAATATGATGTTGGAAATATTTATAGATATATGATTACTATATATATTCAAAGATAAAACATATATAACCCAACTATAAAATTGGTTTAGTATAAATATTCAAGTTTATGTTATATTTCCCTTTACTTAAAAATAAATTATTATAACATGTCATTTTCACACCCAAGTAGCTCTCATATGCTAAAAAAATGAAAAAAGGAATTTTTTAGTCTCCCATTACTCATTCAATAAGATTAAGAACGTTTTTGGGTTAGTGGTATATTATTATAATAATATTTTACCCCTATTTAATTAATTTTCTCTTTAACCGTGGTAAATATAAATAATTACTCAAGTAACTATTCATAATATCCAAAAGTAAACAGTACCTATTTACATAATTTAGACCTTATGATTCCAAATATGGAATCCATTTTTCCGAATTCAAAACATTTAATTTTCATTAATTAATTTTAAATTAATTCTCTTTGTCAAAAACAGAAAGTAGGTTTTTTTAAATAAAAACTATCAAAAGATTGACAAGTGTTTATGTCCAATTTAAATGTAAAATTAATGCTAATAACCATAGTTTGGTTATATGATAAAAATTCAGTACAATTAAAATTTAAAAACAATAAAAAATATAATATAACTATATAAATAAATTAGATGAAAAGGTAGTTTTGACTTAAAATGAGTTATTTTTTACTATTCATTAAAAAAGGAATTTTATCCAAAAATTGCCAAAATATTATCCAAAGTAAATTTTGATATCCCTATTCTTTATAAGAAGTATATTTTGATTGATATAACATATAAAAGTGACCAAAACTATATTTAAAAAGGGTTCTCCATCAAAAGGTGGTAAAACGACCTTTAAGAAAATGTTAGAGAATTTTTTGCTTAAAATGGGATTCATTCTAATTTTAAGAAACTAAAATTAATTAGATAAATTTAAAAAAAATTAAAAAATATGTAAAATCATAATATAGATAATTATGTTCATTATTTCCAATACAACGGATAAGCATTAACTACCATTTAAAATAATGGTAATGTTATTGTATTATTTTTGGTATAACTCAGTGTTGCGTGCAACGTAAGATTTCAGAGAAACCCATTGTCGTGTGTTGGGTAAGATATCATAAATAGTACCCCCATTAAACAATAAATAATATTAAATTCAAAAATATTAAAAGATATGGAAATTTATTATTATATAAATTCCTAGGCTGTTATCGGAATTACAAACACAAAAGAAAATTTATAAAAAAGGATTTTTATCAATGCTTATAAGAAGAACTAAGAATAATTTACATTTCTCAGTGATTATATTAAATTAAAATGGTCGATTTTTTTAGTGATTTTCCTTATAGTAATAATAATTTCGATTTTATTATAACCATTTAACAAATACATCCTAATTCATCCTTTTGATTGTACAGAAAACTATTTCTAAACTATCACCACTGAATTTAGTTATCCTTGATTCACAAAATACTATAAAAATAATTGTTGGCTAATTAGAACTCAATATTTTTTTTTTTACGATTTCAATTTTTATATGAATTACAATTCTTGAGTTTGTGTGAATATATACAGGTTCAGATACAAAAACATAAAATATGAAGATACTAGTTTATACATGTATATGTAAATAATTATATATATTATATGAACCTAAATATATATGTATAGTTTATTCATTTATTTATATGGATTATAATTTTATATATAATATAAATATATGCATTCATGCATGAAAAAACACATGCATAGTTTTTATAATATAAATGTATGCATACATAATGTATATAGTATTTTTATTTATGTTAAATGTTTTTTATTTATCATGTGTGTGTGAATGTATTTATTTTTTTATGTTTATATATGTTTTATTCGATATGTGTGTGTGTAAATTCAATTATTAGTTTCATATAAAAATTAAAAAATATTTTTTTCCACTTGAATTATTTTATACCATGAAAAATTATAATCATTAGTTTTATACATAATATTAAATTTCTTGAATTTAGGTTATTTCTAATGATTTGTGTATTATTATAGGATGATTTCTTGGGTTGATCTCTAGTTATTTCTTGGGGTTTGTTTCACTTTATATATGGGACTAATATGATCCATTCCTTATTATTGATTGAGTAAATCCCCCTGGTCCAACTTATGTTTCTTTTATAGTCAATTCGTAACACTTTCTCCTAACCAATTACTGGTATTTGGGTGGTTCCAATTATAATACCCCTCAGATGGAATTTTTTATCGTTCCTATAGATAAAAAATTTCAACCTATATTTTCTCATGGTATGTTACATATGTTCCCCAAGATCCATAATACTATTATTTTTGTTAGATGATTTACTAATAATTACATTGTAGATAAATAGAGAGAGATTTTTATATTCTCATACATTAGAGTTCCGTGGTTATATTGCTTCCTAGTTTCTTTTCCATCATTATCCATAGATCATCCCACTATTAGATCCATATAAAAATTCACTTCTCAAAAATCATGAATGGCATAGTCTTATTCATTTCTTAAATAATTTTCCTAAGACTATAAACACTAGGTAGAACCTTGTTAAATTTTACTACATAACAAGAACACTATTTGGTATTAATACCGATTAGTTGGTAAGTATTTCTTGTTTATTTATTTAAAACCTCTTAGTTATTTTATTTCAAATGAATTGTTACATTATGGGATCTCTTTTATTTTTCTATTAGTTTTGAATTATTTATTTTCTTAGTTTTTTATGATCTCTTACATTGAGATTTATTTAATCCTTTAACATTAATAAATTGAATGTTTTAGTGGAGTTCTTTTCATTTAGTTAAGGGAAATTAGGTCTTAATCACATTAAATATTTCTATTAATAAATAATTAATTTTTTCATTTAAAAAATCTTGATTCATCATCATAAGTTTTTTATGTCACTAATACATTAATTATTATTTATAGATTGTATTAGAAACTCTTTCATATTTAGAACTTCTAGGTCATTGCATGTGGATTTCCTCAAAATGAAACCCATAACAATTGGATCTAAGACAACTGAATACAATGATTTTATATTCTTTGTTATAAATCAATAATTTTGATAAAAATGATGAATTTAGCCTATTTTTTCAATATAGGAAAATTAATTGCACTAAAAGGGATCCTCGATTCCCCATAAAGACCTATGAAATAGGACAATAGTCAGTCAAATGATTGGAAGACTATCACAACCTATATTAATAAATTTTTCACTTTTTTACAAATGGACTATATTTATTTTCATTGGGAGCTAATATCTTGAGAAAATTTGTGTAAAATTATTATATTGAGGGTATTTGGTCCTGATAAGACATTTATATATAAAGAATTTCCATTTTGGTCGTCTATATAAGATACATAAAGTGTATACTTTTAGAATGCGATTTTGGACTTCTTTCTAAGAACACATTGATGAATTTTACATGATTATTTTTAATTTATCAAATTTTAATATTAAAAAATAATAATGGACACGATAACATGATTCTAGTTATGTTTATTGAAAAATTATATGATACACTTAGAGAAACTATGATATATGGGAATGATTCCCTATTATTTATTGAAATTAATTCTTATTTAATGTTCCTTGAATTACCAAAAAAATATAGTGTAATGTTATAAGTAGAGGGGTATAATTCTAGAGTTATATCTTAGATTCAAAATAAAATTAAATATGGTGTAAATTATTGATATTCCACCATGTATAGTGTAGGTTCACTTAGAGGGCGGGGGATGTTTGAATTGGTGAACAATCTTTTATTCTCAATTATATGATTTTTTAAGAAATCCAACTTTTTCACTTATTATAATGAATAACATAACTGTGGAACTTATCAAAAAAAGGAAAGAAAACAAAAAACAGAACATGGTGTACAAGGTTCGCAACTCAAAATGGCCACCGACTTCCTTGGAATGATTTGAAAAACATAATATAATAAAATCGACCTGAATCACCATATGGATACAACAATTAGGGAATATCCCTGAACTCATATTATAAGAAATCAACATAGTTATATCTCATAACATGAACAAAGTATTTCACCATGTTCAACCATATTTTTGATGTTTTCTTTTCTTTAATGAGGTAGATATAATCATTTTCCTCTGAATATTTCTCTCCAAAAAATATATAGTGTTCCCACACTTATTTATTGTACTAAAAAGGTGTGAACTCCCTTATTAGTAAATATAGAATATTATTATGATGATTTCTAAAAAATAGGACGATCAGTCTTCTTCTTTTGATAATACTACCAAAACTTCTAATTATTCTTATTTATCTACACTAAATAGTTCTATGTTTACAATACTCCCTTTTCTCTTAGTCTTACATGATAAAATACCTCACTACCTTTTTCAAACTCCCTTAAATCAACTTCCTTTGCTTCCTCGTATCTCTATAGCTTGGTTCTCATTTAAATTGTGATGAAAAACTACATTAAATCTTCTATCCCAAACTGTTTCAAATGTTCTGGGGTATATTTTTCTTGATATTGATTAATTTGATTATACTCTTCAGAATTTTTACAAATTATGAATTACTTCTTCTCACTAAGAATGTACATCTCAAACCTCATCTTGATTTTCAAAAAAATATTTCACTACATTTTATTCATTTCTAAAGAAATTATATCATTTATATAGATGAAAATAATAAAATATACCACGTTAACTTCTTTGATATAGAGGTTATTGTCCACTCATCATTTCTTTAACTTCAGATCCTTCAAGAATGAATCCAGATTCAAATACCCTACTATTAAGGATTTATTTAATTCATACAACTCTTTATTCAAATTAAAAAATAGATACTTCAACTTATACCATCAAGAATCTATATGGTTTCACAATATATACTTCTTATTCCAACTCTCGATTATGGAAGGCTGGTTTAGATCCATTTATAAGATCATGTATTTCCACCAATCTAAAAAGGTAATATAAATTATAATGGTTTGAGCACAGAAAAAAGTGAAAAAGTCTCATCAAAATCAATTCCTTCAACCAATGATTACCATTTACAGATGATTATTGCCTTACTTATTTATAATTATGCTTTATCATTCAAATTTTTATAGAAAAACCACTTGGTTATGATGATATTGTTGTTTGCTTTCATGGTCACAAATTGTAAAGCTTCATTTTTCTCAATATGATATTTCATCTTATTCATAAAATTTATTAACTATTGATTCTATAATGATTTTCTCTAATCACTTAGATTAATTTGAGATAATAATTAAGTATGTGTACCAAACATTAATGTTATCCTAGTTCGAACCAGATAACCTTGTCATCCAAAGCAGTTTTGGACCTCTACATGACTTCTCAACCTTGAATGGGTTTAATAAGTTTTTTCTGAATCAAATTAAATAGAATAATCAGTTTCAAATACCTTCACTTTTGTAGATTCACATTGTATTAATCACTTTCATCCCACTTATCAATATTTTTTACATCATCAAATTCTCTTATGGAACTAGACTATTGATTAGTGAATTAATTATTTATGGATTATAGAAAATTCACTTAAATACTATTAATAATATTCCATTTTTTGTATTAGTGGAATCTATTTTCATTTGGAGGATAAAAAAGGATGACATCATTAACAACTCTCTATTCAAACTATAACATTTTTTACCTCTCTATTTGATAATACAATGGATTTAAAATTCCCTAAACTAATTTGATCATTTGGGTATTCATATAATACATCTAATATGGTGTCAGATCATATTTTTTCATTAAAATAATAATTTTAAATCAAAATTACTAAAGTCACTACTTGACTCTAGTAAAATTGAGATGTATTATCATATATCAATATCATATCATCCATTTCCATCAAACCATTATTATTCAATCTAGAAACAACATTTTTGTGTGGTGTTTATGGTTTAATTCATTCCAGAATAATGATATTATTTTCAAGGTATTCTTTAAATTTTTGACTTGTATATTCGATACTATTTTCCATCCCAAAAATCATTAATGAGAAACCACACTCAAATTTTTCACTTCATTTGAAAATTTTGAACATCTCAAAGGACTTAGACTTATAATTCATAAAAATGATGAAATTAATAATATATAAATCATGAATAATGTCAATATGTATATTTTATCTATTTATTAATTTCTTTCTCATAATCCCACAAACATTTGAATGAATTATCTATAATTAATGAGGTGTCAAAATTTCTAAACTCTTATGGGAAGAATTTATGACCTTACAGTTTTTTTATGTAAAATTCATCTAATATATTTTACTCTTCATCATTAGAGAATCACGAAAATTACTACCTCAAATCATGTTATTCATATTATTTTTGGAAAAGTGTCTAAGTCTTCAATTCCTATATTTATTTTCTTTATTCATGATCATGTAGAATGAATTTTCAGAATAACAAACCTGAAAAATGTTTTCTCACATTCATTTTCAACGCATCAATACTGATCCCTCTTTCTCCCACATAACTAAACATTAATTATTCCAAAACATAAATTCACATCCTAAATCAAAATGATAATATGGGCTTAGTAAGTTTTATTTAGACCCATCACTATAAAATATTATTCAATCCCATATTATCTTATCAAATAATTTTAAAAAAAATACCTCTAATTTTGAGTGACCCATTATATCAAAATGAATTGAATCCTTTAACTTCTAAATATACACAAATAGATTTAAATTTCATGTTAAATTAGAAGAAAGACCTTTATACATTATCCATGTACATTGTTTTGTGATGAATTGATTTTTACTTAAATGACAACCCATATTTTAATACCCCTTAATCCATGAATTATTACATAAAGATACACATAATAAATCTAATATGTTCGAGTGGCCGAATTTATTTGGTAAATAAGGTACATATCACAATAACATGAAAAATTAGTATGATAAAGTTATTATAAAAAATCCACAATATGACTTTAATACACAATGATATTCCAAAAAATGTAGGATAACTTGGGGACATATTTAAGAAATGGGTGACCTATAAAGGCCATTTAGGGAATAATCAAAACATAACACGATGAAAGAAATGAATGTTAGTCAAGAGGAATAACAATGTGAAATAACATGGCTGAGAATAACAAACATGAACATATAAGCATTAAATAATATGATAACTTCATGGAAACATAGAAACGTGTAAAAAACATAAAAGAAGGCATAATATGAATACTTCATGTCCAACCACTAATACTTCAAATAATAGTGTCCTTGAGATAACCTCTCATGCACTATAAGAACACATGTTATCAATTTTAACCATAATATTAATGAGTTAGGGTTATATACATGGATGTACCAATCAGTTAATTATATGTAAATACAGGTGAATTCCATTTATTTGAAATGGGGATGGGTTTTCACTACACCAATTCTTGGTATAGAAAATTTCCGAGTAATTTTGACACCATAATATGGGTATATAAAGATTTCTGGATATGACTAATGATATTGTAAGTGGATTATAATCACTGGGAAATCATAAAGAATGTAAGTGGGATGTGTAAAAACATATACCAATAGGAAAAATTGGATAGAAAAAGGAAAATATTTAGAATGTTGTTCAAAAAAAGGGAACATGAGCCTCAGCCCGGTTAGTGGGGACTCTTAAGTGCATCCAAGCGACCCGGAATCAAATTCAGGTGGAGGAACAATTTCCGGGGGTACTGTAGCAGCATTGTAGCAAGAACTATAGTTGGACTGTGTAACACTATAGTAGGTATTGTAGCAATCACTATTTGGAACTATAGTAGCTGGGAATTTTCCCCTGTTTTGGCCTTTGGACAACTGATTTGTTCCCCGAGTCCTTTAAGGCCTTCGAGCCACCCAAGACTTTGGGCCAGTAAGGCCTTCGGGACAGTAAGGCCTTCATGACACTTCAAGGCCTTCATGCCACCTTTAGTGAAGATGCAAACCAGACAACCTACAAAGAACAAGCTCTATTGAAGGATGAGCAAAGAGCTTTCACCATAGAAGAAGCTACACGGATTTCAAGAATGAGAGTGCATGGCCCCTTCCATCAGGACAAGCTTATGCATGCATGGGATAGCCTAGACAAATAGACATGTGAAGTTGGAGAGTTGATTTCACAATGAAGATGCTAGGAGGAGCAGTTCCAAGTATTTAGTCTGGGTTGTAAGTAATTTTTGAATCCTATCAGCAATGAATTCCTCTTAGGCCTATAAGTCCATGTAATACTTATGCCAGCGGGCATTGTAAGGGTTCCACCTCACCCCTTGAAAGCTGTATTACCAAAAATAAGTAAAAAATGAAGTCTTTCGGTCCATTGGATGATGGATGATTCTTTAATAAAAAGGGGAATGAGAGGATCCCTTACATTGACATAGTAACAGCTTAGGTAAAGGTTATAACAAGATAGGATGAATGATGTCTAATTATTATAAAATCAATTTTTCATTAAGGGGATATTTATAATTGCATGAAAAAAATAATCAATTGAGATTCAAAAGGAGAAATATAAAGAAGGATCTTGAACGATAATGATGAGAGAGATTACTTACCTAGAGAGGGCACTTCTAAAAAACTGAGAGGATATTATTAAGAGATTAAGAACACCATGGGCGGTATTTTGAGAGGTAAATGGAGATTAAATTCATTTTTAATGGGTTTTCTAGTGAAGAAGAGTGTTTGGATTGGGGGGTATTTATATAAAAAGGTAAGAGAATTGATAATTATTTTCTAATCTTTTTTTGGCCTCTATGATAATATAATTTAAACCACAATTTTATATTTTTATTTCAGAAAAACAGATGTGGTTTAAAATATTTTATAAGGTTGACAACCTAAATCATTAATATAATACCCATGGTGATGTCCAAGTGAGTCATGTTCAAAGAGAATTAATTTTAAAACCATAAAATATAATATTGGTTTTGGTGGATTCGTTTAGGGTTTATAAAAATAATCAAATAACATAAAAGAACATTATTTCATATTGGAAAATATATGTTTTTCATGGATACTCTTTATAGTATTTATTAGAAAAAATTTAGGATTTTATGATATTATAATACATACTGTATATTTAAAACATATTTTAATTTTTACAAAAAAATGTTACTATCTCAAATAATTATGAAAAATAGCATTTGGTTAATTTTGATAGGATGAATTAAAAAATAATATTTATTTTATCAAAATAATTCTAAAAAAATCTTCCATTTAAATAAAAAACCATAATCATTAGAAAATGAGAGTTTTTACGTTGATAAGATTTTAGGGCCCTTATAAAAATTATGTTTTATTTCATAAAACTATATTATAATTATATTTAAAAAAATTAGTTAATAATAATATTTTAATTAAAAATAATATATTTATGAAATTCTTGAATTTATCAAAGAGAGGGTCATTTTTGAAACAGTATATTTCCAAAAAAGAAATTTCTATTTCATCGTATCATAATCAAATTTTTATCAAACTCAATAATTTATCATTTATGTAGTAATAATAAAAAATTATTAACAAAAAAATTATTTTTGTTAAATATAAAAACATTCAAATTCAAATTTTTAACGTTATAAAACATATCTCCTTATTACATGAGAATATTCCGTATGAGTATGGTGTGATAATAACAATTTATTAGGGTGGTTTTAAGAACATGGTTTGGGTCATGATCTCTATGAGCTTGAACTTATCCAATAAGCGGTTTCACTCTCTCGGATTGGGCTTGGTCAAGGAAAAATCCAAGTGATTACTTTTCTCATAGAATATCCAATAAATGGACTTCATAGGGTATGACCCTACTGGTCCATGTTATCACTTCTCCTTTCCCTATTAGTTTAATTTATCATATCCATTAATATATAATAATTATAATGATCTCAACATAATGGATATATTATAAATGGTTATGATTCTAAAAGTTTTTTTAAATATGATGACATATAACATATAATGATGTATAATTACCTATGTAGTGAATGAATTTTATATAATATCATTTTTTAATAATTAATTTATTAATTGGAATAGGTGATTTTATTTTTAAAACATCAAGTTGTTATATACATCCCCCCTTAAAAAAAGTCATTTTAAATTTTATTTCATACACTAAAATTTACTTGGGAACTTTTGTTTAATTTTCTCTTCCAATTCCCAATTTTCTTCCTCAAACTTGTGGTTCCACCAAAACACCATCACTTGATGAGTTATATTGTTTTAGCACATTGTCTCTATTATATAATATATTAATTTTTTCCCATCTTATAAATTATTATTCTTTTATTGTACCACCTTTGGATTTAGTACTTGTGAGGGGTATGGTATTTATTTTCTCAATAGGGATACATGGAACACATCATGTGTTAGTAAGATTGGTTCTAAGGGATTGATACTTTATGGGCCACACCTCAGATTTGATCAAGGATCTCAAAGAGATCAATGAATATTACACTGTTTTTGCTTCTCCCCAAACCTCATGAACTACTCTTTTGGGGATATATGAAGAAGTACTTTATCTCTAAACTCAAACTCTTGGTAATTTGAATGATTTTCCCCAAATATTTTCTTTTGACTTTGTGTGAATTTTATAGAATGTTATATGGTTTTACCCTTCAATTTCATGTCTTTGAAAAGATCATGTACCATTTACTTCCTCTCTTTAAATTCATTCCAGCATGTCAGAGTTAGACACATCATCCCACAGAGAGCCTCATAAGGTGCCATTTGACTGATATAATGGATACTGTTGTTATAAAATAACACTAACAGAGGAAGGTTTTGATCTATTCTTTTTTTAAATATATTGAACTTGATGTTAGAATATCCTCTAGATTTTGAATGGTTAATTTAGAAATACAATCCATTTGTGAGTGGTAAAAAGTAGTGAAACTCAACTTTGTATCAAATATATCTTGAAGGACTCTTCTGAATCTCATGGTAAACCTAATATATCAATCATACACAATAGAGGGTTAAAATAAAATAGATTTTAACAACATACCTTAATAATATCTTTTAATTTTGGTCAAGAGAAAAATATTCCTTAATATCAATGAAATGTTCTAACTTTATAAGGTGATTGACTACCAACCAGATGATGTTATTTCCTTTAAAATTGTTGGTAAGTCTTACCATAAAATCCATATATATGTTTTATAATTTCCATATCGATATTAGAATTAATTGAATCATTCCTATATAATAGTTTAATTAAGCATTGACTTGTTGGTATACCTACCATTGGGATTAAAATTACACAATCTCCCTCAACATATTATCCCTCCAGAAGTTTTTCTTCATATATCTATATATCTAAGTGATTCCTAGATAAATAGATAAAGATGTGATATGTCAATCCTAAAAGAGATCGTCTTAAGTTTTTTTTATGGAATTGGGGAAATGTATAACTCTTTAATATTTATTACCTTTTTATATATCTCTAAATAACATTTTAGGGCCTCATTGATCCTCTAAAAAATAGATGATGGAGAAATTATTTTAGAAAGTTAAGATGGAAATCCTTCTATTATTACCGTTTTTATAATTTTCATGTTCATGAAGATGGGACCCCTTGTAATCATTCACATGGATAAGTTTGTATAATACTTTTCACTCAAATAAGCTCCCTGATTTTTCATTTTATCGGGATGGTAATGGATTAAACAATCATAATCCTTATTTGGTCAAAATTACATTTATTAGTTCATATTGAAATTATTTTAGATGAATATATATTTAAAGATTGTTTTATCATTATATATTTCACACTTATCACCATAGATATTATACTACCAAATCATTAAATTAAAGATCACTACATCCAATTCTATATCATGATTTGGGTAGTTATTCTAATGGATATTTAATTGGTGGGAGGCATATGCTATCACTTTTTCATTTTTCATGAGTACACAACCAGATCCCTTTTGGATGAATTTTGATTGATCATGTAAAAAACTAGATAATAATGAAATAAATCATTTTCTTTATTATTATTATGAATTAGATAGTTACTTTCATTTTAAAAATATTATGTAATTTTTAAATCAAAATTGAAATAGTTTTAGTTAAAATATTTGCTTGTAAGGTTTTATTTAAAAAATTAATTTTAAAATTATAAAATATTAAATTATTAAAAAAATAACATAAATTTTAAAATCATCATATCAAAATTTACCTGGGATAAAAGTTTTGGATTTTTTAGAAAATACTGTTTTTTCTATATATAAAGAAAAGTTTCTGTTTTTGAAAAAAAATCATTTCTTTTCAATAATTTAAGTAATCTAAATGTGACAATATGTTTTAGAAAATGTTTTAAATTAACATATATATTATATAATTTTATTTAATATACTTAACTTCTTTTAAATCAACATTGTTTTTCCTTTTAGTATATGTTTTTTTGGGTTTAAAAACTGGATTTTTCTAAAAAATGTTAAAATGTGAGTACTATTTATCCATTTAAGTTAAATAAATAATCCATAATATAGAATGTTTTGAAAGAAAATTATATATTAAATATAAATAAATATTTATTTATAATAATATAATGATATTTATTAGACATATAGATAGTTTAAACTCTTATTTTTCATTGAAAAATACATTTCTTGAAAACCGGCCATTTCATCACAATTGCATGTTTTCATTTAAATTTATATTTTTTAATCATATTAATGGAATTTTTTAAAATGGGTAAAATAATTGTAATCAAGAATAATATATATTATCTAATAAGTTAAACATAAATTGAATCCATAATGAATAGTGAAAAAGAAAAACAAATATGAAGGTTATAGTAAAAATGGATTTACTAGGGGTTAAACTAAAAAAATATGGTTTACAATAAACATTGAATAAAATATAATTTATTAACATATTTAAACTTTATAATGCATGGGTTTTGATAATGGTATATTTTTTATCCCTATTTCATGGGAAAATCATTGCTAAACATTTTTCTTTTCAAAAATTACATATGCGCCCCACACCTCACTTATAAAAGGCCACCCACTCTCCCACCGTATTCACACATATATTCCATTTTACTTGTAAAATAACTATCTAAATAACATCATTAACTACCTCCAAGAAATCTAGAGCCCTTTTTTATCACAAATCCATCATATCAAAGATCTGGTTCTTACCTAAGGAGGTTACCCGAAGAAGAGGTATCGTTCTTAACCAAGTGCATTTATTATATTTATAATTTGAACTCATTAAAATAATTTTCAATTATTAATGTTTCATAACAACATATATCCCATACACTTAATTATTAAATCAACATTTATGTGTACGGAAAACTATATCATCGTGAGACAATTTAATTCGTTTTCCACCATCACCTCTAATGGAATGTTTTAATGATTGACTAAAATTATATAAATGATATTTCTAACATATTTATAGTTATAGAGTTATTATATCACAAATAAAGTTTTTTTATCTTTCATTACATGGGGGATACAATGATGTTGTTCTAGTGTACAATGGACTACCATCTCACAATGTGGTGTGATTCATTTTTCAATAACACAATACATGAAAGGTAATAAGGATACATTTAGTGAATATATGTGATATAAATGAATTCATAATTATATTAATGACATATTATCATTTTAGAAACATAATATATCAACATATTGTTTCATGAAAAAATGATAATGTCATTCGTGTAAGTGTCGATTATCGCCTCCATGAAGAGATGTGATTCTTTTTTTCACACCCAAAGAAGATAGATGATATATATAAAAATATTTATAGAAATAATTTTTTATTAATGATATTATTAAAATTCTATAATGGTAAAATATTAACTACCTTTTTTCTATAATGATAATTAAAAATGGAAACTTTACTCACGTGTACGTACGATGTACCGTCTACATGATTATAGCGTAGTTCATTTTTTATAACCATATTTCAGGATTGGTTTTAAAAATTATATTTGATGATTAAAAATTATAATTATTCCAAGTTTATTATTATGGATATGTTGGAATATTGACTTATTAGACCAATAGTCAAACTAATGAACTCATTTTGATATATAAGACAAATACCATTGATATATTTGAAATAAATTTAATTGATTAAGTTATTGTACATGAAATGGTAACAAGTGAAATAAATGGAATAATAAACCTTAAAACATTTTATAAGAAATTAAATTGTTTTCATAAGTTTATTAATCATGTAGATAAAGAACGTGTGTGACAAGTTGGACTCAAGTTAAGGGACTTCATCTCAAAATCCTTTCATTGAGGAATATTATGATGTTATGCACATATATTCTTTTTAAGGGGTATATATAACCCATTTGACATGTTATATAATATTTAAAGTTTTTTAATGTTATTTTTTCGTGGGGATTACGATTCAAATGTTGTAATAGTGGTAAGGGGATTTATTTAAACAAAAACCATATTTTAATGTTTTCCATTAAATTATTTCTATTCTATATCCTTATTATTAATGATTTTATGAAAGATTTTATATTGAAATAAATCATGTATAAAGTAAATTTATATGTCTTTATATTACATTATTTAGATGATTTTCAAAAGGAATCTTTTTACATGTTTAATATGGAATGTGTTGAAAAAAATAGAATATTCTATTTTTAACATATATGACAACAATCAAATTTTACACCCCCATGATCATTAGTTTATTTGGGTAATAATTTAATATATTTCATGTTCTCTGTAATGAAAACCTCTTTTACGTTTTTATTTATTTTTGAAAATAGGTTTTTAAAAGAAATTATCATTTTGATATTTGAAAAGGTATTTATATAGGTTCAAAAGTGTTTTATAATAAAAATGTGCCAAAATAAAATTTTTTATTAATGATATGATACTTGATAATTATATAAGAAATGGGTTATCCTGATATAACTTATATTAAGGTTTTATTAACAGTCATGGTCACTAGTTAGCTTGATATAGCTTATACAAAGGGTCGAGCCTCATTATAGCTCATGAAAAATGGGTGAGCCTGTAATATCTTATAATAAGGATTATCCCCCTTATAGATCACCAAATAGCTGGGTAATGATTTTATTGGAAGTCAATAATATATTTATTAAAATTAAATGGGTTTTGAAATGCTATTATGAATATTATGTGATCTATTTCAGAAAATGGTTTTTTAATAATTTCTATGGGATTTAATAATTCTATTCTAGAAAAAAGTGTCTATTTTTTCATGTGAAGAAAATTTATTCCCTTCACTCAAATAATGTTGAGGAAAAGGTAAATTGTTTTAGGGGTTTTTATGTTTTTACTAGACTAATTGTTTTCAATATTTTATATCCCTTACCGAGTTGTATGTTCTCATCCTACATTATAAATGTTTTTCAAAATGTGTGAGGATGAGTAAGGGAATAGAATAACTCTTGTTTAATGTGGTAAATATTTTCCATGAAAAGAAATCTTGGATTATTTTGAAAGTATTATATTATGTAAAAAATGGATACTATTTGTAATTGTTTGATTTGTATATATGGTTTCTCTATGTACAAGTTATGACCTAGTTTCTAAAAATATAAACCTCGAAAGATAATTTAAGTGAATGAATGTGAATTCTTGACTAAAACTAAAAATTATATTATGTTTAAGGCCAGAACCATATAGTTTGTATTATAGGTAGGTTTAAATTACAATACAGGTTACGATAATCTTAATATCCTGATTTTAAAATATTTTAAATTATGGATAAGTAAAAGTGATAGTTAATTTGATTGTTACCATGTTAATTTTTATAAAATATGTTTAATCATAGTGGGATTCCATAGAGGAAACAAGGAATCTATAGTAGGAAGGAATGAAGAGGAAAATATCATTCTAAATTATCATCTAGGGATGTTTGTAATTAGAATAGAATGGTTTTTTTATAGTGATATATCAGTTGACACAAGGTATTAATGGGAGTGGTATCCATGCTAGAGAGGAACCTTGTCTACCATAGAGAACCTTTTCGATCATGGAGAATTTCACGTGGTAATATCCCCCATCATTCAGTGGATCATCTTAGAGAGTGGTTTAAGAAGGATAGTTTAATTATGCGGATAATATATTTATAGTAATGCAATGTTTATAAAGTCAAAAGGTAACACTTTTCATTTTTTGTTTGGAAGGTGTACTTGATCAATATTGGTCATTGGTGAAGAATATGAGAGAGAAAGATAATATTGATTTTTTTGAAATGGGAAACATTTATGGATATTTTACTTGAGAAATATTTCCCAAATATTTTTTTTATATGGATGGAAAATTTTAATTGCGAAAAAATATGAATATTCTATAGCTACATATGATGAAAACATCACAATATTTTCCTGATAAGTGCCAAATTTTATTCTAAACAGTGATTGTAAAATTATTATATTTTACCCAGTTTTGAAACTATAATATCCTAGGTAAATAAAGAATAATAAATTTTCATATTTATTAATATTTTTAAATAACATATTAATTTTACTTTGAAGGGGATGTTATGTTCGATGGTGTACCCGATACGCAACAACGAGTTTCTTTGAAATCTTATAATGCACACAATGCTGAGTCAAACTGAAAAATAATAAAATAATATTATTTTAAATGGTAGATAATGCATAACCATTTTATTGGAGAGAATGAATAGAAAAACTAATAAATTATTATACATGTTTGTTAAATGTTTTTACATTAATCCAAATAAAGATAGTGGTTTAAAATTCGAATGAATCAAATTTTAAGAACAAATAGTCTAATATTATTTAAAAGGTCTATTTACTACCTTTTGATGGCGAACCATTTTTTAAATATAGTTCATTTATGTTTTAGATGTTCTATGTGACAAAATAAAATTCTTCTTTTGAATCAGAAAATCAAAATTTAATTTCGGTAATTTTTTTTGATAAAATTCATTTTTTAATGAATAATGAAAAATACTGTATTTTAATTGAAACTTACTTTTAATATAATTTATAGGTATGGATATATTGTGTTTTTAATTGATTTTATAGTTTAATTAGATTATATTTTTACCATTTTATCAATTTGTGGTCATTTAAAGTAATATCACTTTGAAAATGGACATAAACAAGTGTCAATCATTTGATAGTTATTATTACTTTAAAACACATTTTTTTTATTTTGACAACATGAAATAATTTTAAATTAATCAATGAAACTTTTATTGTTTTTAATTTTGTAAAATACTCTTCATTTTTGAATTTAGAAAATCAAATATATTTTAGGCTGAATTTTTGAATTTTTCTAAAAATCTTCAATTTTTGATAAATAGTGAAAACTTTGAGTAGTAGCTAAAAAACCGAGGTTTTCATTCAAATGAAATTTTACCGCTTCTTTGAATTTAATTTTGAAAATTCGAAAAACATAGTTTTTATTAGTATGTAAAATGTGGTTCAATGAGATGAAAACAATTTTGGATGAACTTTTGACTTTTATTTACCGCAATTAATGGTAAATAGGGTAATTCAAGCTAATATAGTATTATAATAAGATTGAATTACCCTAAAATTTGTCCTACTCCAATTGGTTGATACATTTTAGACCATATTTATCCTTGGGTCGATTTTGGGACCCCATGGATCCACATAAGAGTGATAATGACACTTTATATTAATAAATTTAAAGTAATGACAAAAATGATATAATCATATATCTTTTTGTAAATAAATTTTTTCATTAGGTTATATAAGCTTTATCTTTGACTAAAAATATTCATTTTAAATATAGAATTTTTTCCTACATCAGGGTAATTGTTTTTAAATTTGTAGACATCAAATAAAAAAATTATTTATTACAAAATAATGGTGCAGGGTTTACCTCATTAATGAATGATTTAATTAAATAAAATTATATAGATTAAAACAATATCCCAAACCTGTCCTATTTTTATTGGATGATTTTATTTCGAACAATAGTCATATTCTCTTCGACTTTAATAAGTTTTTTACCTTTAGAAACCAAAAATCAATATATTATAAAATAATATTTTCAAACATTCCTAAAGAGCCCCTCCTCTCCTTTATAAAAATCACCCAACTCTAACTCATTACTCACACATCTCAAGTGCCTTGGATCATCCATACTCTGACCAAATAATCTATCAATATCCCTATATTCTACCTAGAAGCCTTACCATAGGCAGAAGGTACTTCAAGAAATCCCTTTCGTTCAAACCAAAGGGAGTTACCTGATTTAAAGGTAAGGTTTTCTCTTTAGTTAGTTTATTTTGTTTTATTTCTACATACCCCAAAAATCTTTTTATTCATTTCTTTTATAACAAAACCAGTATCCGCAATATACTAGGTTTTTTTATGATAATTATTAGAACTACACTTACACACACCTCTGTCTAATTGGTAAAGAACATACTGTTTCTGTGGACGGCGAACTACTGCATCACGAAATGATGATTGTGGAAACTTCTCATACCACCTCTTATGGTGGCCGTTATCATGGAATTTTATTTATATGTAATATATATTATATTTAAATTGTCTCTATACTTATTTATTTTTCATATATATCATACCTTTATGGTTTCCATAATGGGTAAACGCGATAATTTCCTCTGAGAAAGTGCAGGCTACCACCCCCTCAAAGTGATATGACTTGTTCATTCCATGCATGGAATGTATAAATGATAGATTTAATGAAATTATATATGATATTATACTATAATTAAAATATAATTTTGTATCATTATGTTTTCATTCCATTAAATATGAAATAGAAATGAATGTAGAGTTTATGCGTACGTACGGCTTACTGTCTCCATGAACGGTGCATTTCATTTTCTATCTCCAAATGTATTGTACTATTATAAATATATATATATATACTAGATATATATGATATATATGATATTTATTCATGAATATCATTCTGTAGATAATATAATTTTTACCACATGGAGAACTTGTAATTATAAGGAGTTCATTTTTTACTCAAATACCAAATATCAGAAAAATGACAATTATTAACATAAAAGATTACATAATTTTTAGAACATGGTAATAAGTGATATAAAAGGAATAATACACTTGAAAAAGTTTCATAAGAAAGTATAAATTATCTTTTGATTATTATTTAGGAGATTAAATAATGAATGAGTCAAGTCAGACATGAGGTAAGGGACATTGTCTCAATCTCCTTTCATTGAGGGATATTTAGTTTTACACATGATTTTTTTATATATTGTATAAAAACCTTTGACTTTTAATTTCATTCAATGGGAATATTTTTCTATGACGTATTTCACTAAACAACAAAAAAGAATTTTTATTTTAACATTAGTAGTGATAATGAGCTTTTCCGCCAGTGTGAGTATCATTTGAGTTTTGGCTTCGTTAACAAGCCATTATGTTTTAAAATGGAAAATAAATACCATATACTCTTTTACGTATTTTGGTATTGGAAATGGTTTTGATAATGGATTTTTTATTTTAATATATTTAAATGATACATTGTGATTAAAATGCAGAAATGTAATATTTCCTTAATATTTTTTATGTGTTATGAATATGTTATGGTTCTTGGAAATTGTTTACGTATACAGGTGGTTCTGGGATAAACCTAGGACAGTTGATCCCAAGATAACTCTCCAATGCATTAGTTAATGTAACGGAGGTAAACATGAGCGTTTCTCCTAAGAGATTTAAGTAATATACTTTGATGGTTATTCCAAATGTACCTCCCTACGTATTTTTGAAAGCAACAATATAAGTATGTTATGTATCCCACAAGTTTCCTTTATGATTTTTGATCACTATGTGTTATTCATAAATCTTATGATTCCATGATGTATATTAAAGAGATTATGTTATGTATGTATTCATGAACTAATACATTTATTCTTTGTTTTATAACCCTTACTGATATTTTTATGCTCATCCCATGTTTTGAAATGTTTTTCAAAGGACTTAAAGTCGAATAGGGTCAACGATGGGATCAAGTAAAAGTCATGTTGTCTAAAACATGGAACTATACATGACTCTTTTTATTAAGAGTTGTTAAGTTTATGAATAAAATGGAAAGTGAGAAGAAGTGTCTACTTTGTAATTTTTGAGATATAATGAAATTGTGATGGCATAATTATGTAAAACTCTAAACATGGAATGATCCTCAATGTGAATTATTCATTTAATTCGTGATTATGTAATGTTTTAAGATCGGGTCCTTACAATTTGCATCATAGGATGATTTACGCAACTTTAGAAGTTAATATATAGTTAAATTAATATCCATAATTTTTTTTAATTTATGGTAAGATTGAAATGTTATTGCATTTATAGAATACCATGTTACTTCACTTAAGATATTTATGTGTTCAGAATGGTTTTCCAAAGAGGAAACATGGAAGCTATGATGGGATGACATCATAAGGAAGACAAGCTTCCAAATCATCAACTTGAGATTTTCAAAATCGGAACAAAATTGTTTTTTTAAATGATGGCATAATTGAATCAGGCTATAAATGTGGGTGGTATCAATGCACGATATCTTTCAGATCTTCCACATAGGAACATGTCATTAGTGGAGCATTTTATGAGGAAACATCTTCCATAATTCAGAGGATCATCTGAACCTATGAAAAGAAGAAGGATGGATTAAAGCACTGGAAAATATTTTTGATGTCATAGGGTGTTCATAACATCAAAAGGTTAGTCTTATTGTTTAATTTTTTGAAGGTGAAGCTGATCAGTGGTGGTCAATGGTAAAAAATATTGGAGATATTGAGTAGATTTATGCTCTTGATTGGGATGAATTCAAAGGTATGTTTCATGAGAAATATTTTTCGAAGGTGGTTTGTCTTAGTATTGATAAACAATTCTTGGATTTTAGGTAGGAGGATGACTCAGTGGCTACTTATGAAGAAAAATTCACCCGACTGGCATGGTATGCTCCAAATTTCTTAAGAGGTCTTGATAGTAAAATCAACAGTTTTACTCTGGATTAAAGCCAAATTATTGAAGGGAATTATCTTCTTGTGAGTTCAAAAGTTATGAAAATATTGTTCGATGTGCTGATAAGGTGGAAATGTATTTGTCTAATGATAAAGTGTTCTTTAAAAAACAACATAATAAGAGGTTGAGGTGGCAGACGAAAGGGAAGAACTCTTCAAACAATTCTGATGGTAAGAAAAATAATTTTGCTGTTTGTGAAAATTATGGTGAAAAGCATGCTGGGAATGTCTTTTAAATACTGGGATGTGCTGCCGATGTACTAAAATATGACATAAGGCTTGTAATTGAAATGATAAATATCTAGGTAATGATAATACAAATTATTATTTACAGTTAATAAAATATTTTAAGTGCGATGAAATGGGTCATTATGAAAATGAGTATCCAATGAAGAACTCAACTGAGGGAATTCATCTACACTACAAGCAGAAATGGCCGGTGAAATCCTTTTCCACTAATTCAACTGATATTGGGCCATCAAATGATGTATTATCGGGTACATTCTTTGTTTGTTTAGATTACTACAATGTGTTGTTTGATTTAGGGTCTACACATTCGTTCATTGTTGAGAAGTTTTCTAGTAAATTGGGAATTCCATCTCACGATATAAGTCTTGAACTTATGGTAAAAACACAGGGGGGAAATGTTGAGACAAAAATAAATTATGACAACCTTTATGTCCTTGTGTGTGGAAAGAATCTACCTGAAAAACTTATTATTTTTCCTCTAATAGAGTTGGATGTTCTTTTGGGTATCGATTGGATTTCTTTTTATCATAGAGAGATTTACTACAGAGTTAAAGAGGTTTATTTTCAGAATGATTTTCAGATTGTGTACAAGAAATAACCCTTAATTTTGATGACATATCAGTAAGTTGAGAAACTTGTAAAAGATGGAAATAAATGTTACCTTTCACATATTGTTGAAGATAAAGAAACTATTCTATTTAATGATGTGCCAGTGGTAAATGAGTATCTTGATTTTTTTTGGATGATTTTCCTGGTATAATACCGGATCGGGAAGTTGAATTTACAGTTTACTTAGTTCCTAATTCTAAGCCAATTTCAAAACCCCCTTATTAAATGGGTCAAATTGAACTTTTAGAGTTAAAGAAGCAATTGTAAGAGTTATTAGATAAAGATTTCATTCAACCTAGAACATCACCATGGGGTTCTCTAGTCTTTTTTGTTAATAAAAATATGGTTCAATAAGACTTTTCATTGATTATAGAGCATTGATTAACATCACTATTAAGAAGAAGTATCATTTTCCTCATATTGATAATTTGTTTGATCGTCTCTAGGGAGTTAAGTATTTTTCAAATATTGACTTGAGGTCAGGGTACTATCAATTTATTGTATAGGAAGTAGACATTCTGAAGATTGTGTTTCATACCAGATATGACCATTATGAATTTGTTGTTATACCTTTTGGGTTAACCAATGCAACTGCTGTATTCATGGATCTTATGAATAGAATTTTTTGTGTGTTCTTGGAAAAGTGTGTGGTAGTGTTCATTGATGATATTTTGTGTATTCCAAAATTAAATTTGAACACGAAAGTCATTTAAGGGATGTCATGAAAACCTTAAATGAAAATAAACTATATTGTAAATTCAGAATGTGTGAGTTTTGGTTACCACAAATTTCATTCCTTGGTCACATTGTTTCAAAAAATGGCATAACTGTTGATCCTGCTAAAACAAAAGTTGTTGAAGAATGGAAAATATCCACAAATGTAACCCATATACATATTTTTATTTGTTTAGCGAGTTATTATCAGAGGTTTTTTGAGAATTTGGAATGGTTTTGTAGTACAATGACAAAGTTAACTCGAAAATGTTTTAAGTTCATCTAGAAAAAATACCGTTATGATTGTTTTTAGGAATTGAAAAGAAGATTGTTAAATGTTTCAGTTTTGGAACTGCCTTCCAGAAATGGTGAGTTTGTTATCTATAGTGATTCTTCATTGAAAGGACTTGGATGTTTCCTTATGTATAGGGATAAGGTAATTTCTTATGCATCACATTATTAAAAACCTCATGAGTTAAATTACCCTACACATTATTTGGAATTATGTGATGTTGTTTTTTTTGACTTTAAAATTTTAGAGGCATCGTTTTTATGGAGTAAAATGTGAAATATATACTGACCAAAAAAGATTAAATTATATATTTAGTCATAAAAAATTAAAAATGAGACAGAGGAGATGGCTGGAATTAATCAAGGATTATGATTGAAAAATTCATTACCATCCATGAAACGCAAATAAAGTTACTAATGCTATGAGTCAAAAAAGAAATGCTACATTAACCTTGTTACATTTGGAAGAAGATCATTTGATTAAAGACTTGATGAACATTGGCATAGAATTTATTGGTACATGAAATTACAGTGTTTTGTTTCATGTGTTAGAGAAGTCATCTTTATTAGAAAGAATTAAGAAAGTTTAGAAGGAAGACAATGAGTTATAGAAACAGGTAGAGTTGGTTCAGAATGGTAGGTTCCCTGAAATTAACATCAATAATGATTTTATTTTGAGGTTTTAGAAGAGATTATCTGTGCCTTGTGATTCACAGTTGAAGAAATAGATAATTTTTCGAGCTCATAGTTCTGCATTTTAAATTCATCCTGGAAGTACTAAGATGTATTGAGATATTCATAAGTATTACTAGTGGGATGGAATGAAAAGATATATTACTGATTTTACTGTGAAGTGTTTGACTTTTCAACAGGTTAAATCATAGTGGCATTTACCAAATGGGATGCTTTAGTCTTTTCTGGCGCCAGAGTGAAAAGAGAAATTTCTAAATTTAATATGAAGTGTTTTTATTCCAGTATACAAATGAATCCATTTTCGGCATTATATGGGAAGCAGTGTTTAACACCATCTTTTTGGGATGAAGTAGCTGAATAGAAGTTGATGGGACAAGAACTAGTAAAAGAGATGGTAGAACAAAATTCAGTTGATTTAGAAGTGGATGGGAATATCTTAGAGCAGGTAGTAAAGTTATGGAAATAACCTGGGGAATGATCTTTCTTTTAAGGTACGTGATCATGTCTTTATCAATGTTTCACCAAGGAAAAGTGTGATGTGTTTTTGTAATAAGGTAATATTGTGTTAGAGGCTCATTGGACCTTTTGAAATCTTGAATAATGTTGGATCATTTGCATACTGAGTGGCTTTACCTCTATGTTTTTCCTAGGTACACAGTGTTTTTCATGTTTCAATGTTGAGAAAGTGTATGCCGGATCGATTTCATATTTTGAGCCTTAAGGCAGTTTAGTTGGAAGAGAACCACTCTTTTGAAGATTTACCAGTCCAGATTCTTAATCGAAGAGAAAAAGTTTTTTTGGAAAAATGTAATTCATTAGGTAAAGGTTTTGTGAAATAAACATACGGTTAAAGAGGCAATGTGAGAATCTAAAAATTCTTTGAGGGATAAATACCCCCATTTATTTGATAAGTGAATAAAAATTATGAGAATACAATTTCCAAAAGGGGGAGGGATGTAACATCCCAGTTAAATAAAGAATATGGCGTTTTTATATTTTTTAATATTTATAAAATAAATATTAATTTTACTTTAAATGGAATGCTATGTTCGATGGAATAACCGATACACAATAATGGGTTTCTTTGAATTCTTATTTTGCACACAATGTTGAGTCATACGAAAAAATAATAATATAATATTATTTTAAATAGTAGTTAATGCCTAGCCATTATATTTGTAGTAATGAATAGAACTAATTACAATATTATTATACATGTTTTTAATTTTTTTTAAAATTTATCCTATAAAAGATAGAGGCTTAAAATGTGGATGAATAAAATTTTAAGCATAAATAGTATAATATTCTTTAAAAGGATAATTTACCACCTTTTGATGGAGAACCATTTTTCAAATAAATATTTTCTTCACTTTTATATAATATATTTTAAGAAATAAAATTATTTTATAGAATCGGAACATCAAAATTTACTTTTGGTAAATTTTTAGTATTTTTATGATAAAATTCAATTGTTATGAATAGTGAAAATACTGTATTTTAATTCAAAACTACCTTTTAATATAATTTATTTATATGGTTAGATTATCTTTTTAATTGGTTTTAATTTGTAATTAGATTATATTTTTTCCATTTATTTAAAATTAGGTCATTGGAAGTAATTTCACATGGAAATTGGACATAAAAAAGTCCAATATTTTGATAGTTATTATTTCTTAAAAACACACTTTTTGTTTTGACAATATGAATTAAATTTACATTAATTAATGAAACATATATGTTTTGAAATTTGTAAAATAGACATCATTTTTGGATTCAGAATATCAAATATAGATAAGGCTTAATTTTTGGTATGTTTCTGAAAACTATAAATTTTTGATGAATAGTGAAAAACAATTAGTAGTAGTTAAAAACCCGACCTATTTATTTAAATGAAATTTTACCACTTATATGAATTGATTTTAGAAAATCTGACATTCATGGTTTTAATTAGTATGTAAAATGTGGTTCAATAAGATGAAAGTATTTTTTTTTTGAATAGTAACTTTGGACTTTTATTTACCGCGGTTAAAGATCAATAGAGTGATTCATGGTAAAAACAATATTATAATAATATTAAATTACCATAAAACGAGTCCTAATCATATTTGTTGACAAATGTCTGACCATGGGCATCCTTGGGTCGATTTTGGGACCCCATGGAGCCACTTAAGAGTGATAACAACACTTTATATTAATTAATTTAATGCCATGACAAAAATGTCATAAACATATATCTTTTAGTAAATAAATTTTTATATGGAGATGTATAAGTTATCTCTTAGACTATAAATATTCATTTTTAATCAATAATTATTTCCTACAGCATGGTATTTTTTTATAATTTTTAGAAATAAAATAAATAAAATTATTTATAACACATTAATGATGAAGTGTTTACCTCATTAATGATGGATTTAAATAAATAATATTATAAAGAATAAAAAAATATCCCAAAACTGCCCAATTCTTATTAGAAGATTTTATTTTAAACAAGATTCATCTAATCTTCGAATTTAATATGTTTTGGACATTCCAAAATCGAAAATCATTCTATAATAAAATAATATTTTCAAACACTCCTAAAGAGAACCTCCTCACCCTTATAAAAATCCATCAACTCTAACCCATTACTCCCACATCTAAAGCCCCTTGGCTCATCCAGACTCTACCCAAATAATCTCTCAAGATCCCTCTCTTCCACCTATAATCCTTACCATAATTATAAGGCACTTCAAGAAATCCATTTGGTTCAAATCAAAGGGAGTTACCCGATCTAAAGGTAACGTCTTCTCTTGAGTTCAATTCTTTTATTTTACTTCCCCAACCACCTTAACTATTTATATTCCTTTATTTTATAACAAAAATAGTATTCTAAATATACTATGTTGTTTTTATGATAATTATTCTAACTACACAACACACACCTCCATCTAATGGGTAAAGAACATATTGTTTCTTTGGACGATGGACTACAGCCTCACGAAATGATGATTGTTCAATCTTCTCCTACCACCTATTATAGTGGTCATTATGATGGAACTATATTTATATTTGATATAAATTATATTTATATTTTATCTATACTTCTTTATTTTTAATTTATATCATACCTTTATGGTTTCTATAATGGGTAAACATGATAATTTCGTTTGAAGAACTATGGAATACCGCCCCCTCAAAGTGATATGACTGATTCATGCCATATTTGGAATGTATAAATGATGGAGTTAATGAAATTATATACGATATTATACTAAAATTATAATACAACTATGTATTATCATGTTTTCATTCCATTATATATGAAATAGAAATGAATGTAGCGTTCATGCATGCATACGGCCTACCATCTCCATGAACTATTAATTTCATTTATTATCTCCAAATGTTATGTACTACTGTAAATAAATATATATATTGGATATATATGATATATATAAGATATCTAAATCATGAATATCATTATGGAGATAATGGAATTTTGACCACTTTGACAACTTGTAATTATAAGGAGTTCATTTTTTACTCAACTACCAAATATTGAGAAAACAACCATTATAAACACAAATGATTAGATAATGTTTATATCTTGGTAATAAGTGCTATAAAGGGACTAAAAAACTTGAAAAATGTTCTTAAGCAAGTAGAAATTTACTTTAGTTTATTATTCAGTAGATTAAGGAACGTACGAGTCAAGTCAGACACGAAGTAAGGGACTTCGTCTTAATCTCCTATCATTGAGGCATATTTTCTTTTATACACAACTTTCTTTTATATGGTGTATAAAAACCTTTTAATTTTCATTTCATTCAATGGGAATATTTTTCTACAAGGTTTTTTACTAAACAACAAAAAATAATGTTTAATTTAACGTAAGTGGTGACAATGACCTTTTCTGTCACCGTGAGTATTATTTGTTATTTGGCTTCCTTAACAAGCTGTAATGTTTTAAAAGGAAAATAAATACCATATACTCTTTTACGTATTTTGGTATTTAAAATGGTTTTGATAATGGATTTTTTGTGTCAATATATTAAAATGATATATTGTGATTGAAATGTGTAATTGTTATATTTATTTTATCTTTGTAATATGTGTTATGAATCTGTTATGGATCTTGGGAATTGTTTACGTATATGAGTGGTTTTGTGATAAAACTAGGGCGGGTGAGCCAGAGATAGCTTTCCAAATCATTGTGTAACATGACAGAGGTTAACTTGAGAATTGCTTCTAAGAGATTTAGGAAATATACTGTGATGGGTATTCCAAATGTAACTCCCAATGTAGCTGTGAAAGCTACAACGTATGTTGTGTATGCCACAAGTTACCTTTATGATTTGTGATTACTATGTGTTATTCATAAATCTTATGATTTCATAAGGTATGTTAAAGAAATTATGTTATGTATTTATTGATGAACTAATGTTTTATTTCTTTGTTTAATAAACCTTACTAAGCTTTTTATGCTCATCCCATGTTTTGAAATGTTTTTCACGGGACTTAAAGATAAATAAGGTAAAGGATTGGATTAAGGAAAAGTCATGCTATTTAAAACATGAAACAAGACATGACTCTTTTTTAAGAGTTTTTATTTTATGAAAAAATAGAAACTGAGTAGAATTTTCTACTTTGTAATTTTTGAGATTTCATGAAATAGTTATGGCCTAATTCTCTAAAACTCTAAACATGAAAAGATCCTTAATGTGAATTATTCATTTAATACAATATTATGTAATGTTTTAAGATTGGGTCCTTATAGAAATGATGTTTATAAATAGTAATTTCCACATGAAAATTATAATTTATGAGAATTTGGGTTGTTGTGATGATAAATTTGAGTTGGATTTCTCTAACATGTATGTTCCTTAAAAAGGAAACATGAATAAATGGTCAAGGTGGTAGGAAATATATAATTAACCCACAATTATGTTTATATTTTAGCCGTAAAAATGATTCGTGTGTGGTAAAAATCATTTCAATGAATGTTTGATAGGATTTTGAAAGTGCTTTTTCTATAGTTAGTTGGGTCATAATTCTCATGGTTATAAAGAAAAAAAGTCCCAAACAACCATGGAATGGGGTAATAAACATCCATAAACTGGTTAAGTACTTTATTTTCAACGAGTTGGTTCATTATGATATCATGTTTCTAATGTTAGTTTCAATGGATATGAATCATCAAGATCCAAAATAGAATGAAGTTGAAAATTCATTTTCTAATTCTACAATATTTATTAGACCATCTAATGATGTGGTTAAAGGTATGATACTTGTTTATTTGATAATTCAAATTCTATGGTTGGCTCTTGATCTTTGTATTCTATCATTTCTAATAAATTCTCACATAAATTTTGACTATCATTATAGATAAAAAAGATATAAATTTGTTGAAATATATATGTGGAATCATTATAGGAACCATGATTTATAAGAATATTACAATTTCTTTTAGTGGGATGATCTTTCCTAAAATCTTATTGAAATTTCCATAGTAGAGTTTGATATCATTATTTGTATGTATTATCTCTCAGTTTATCATGATAAGATAGATTTTAGAGATATAAAAGATATTTTCAATGATTGTATACCTTTGATAACATACCAAGTATATGAGAAATTAATTAAAGATGGTAGTGAATATTATATAGCTCACATTTTTGAAAATAAATAAACTATTAATATTAGTGAAGTGCCTATTATAAATGAATACATTGATTTATTTTCAGATGATTTTGCTGGTATTATTATTGATCAAGAGGTTTATTTTGTTATTGATGTAGCTCCTTATTCAAATCCTATATATGAATTCCCTAATAGAATGAATCAAGTGGTGTAACAACCAGAGATTTCATAGTACATTATTTCTTCAATGTAATTCAATAACGTTCACTACAGGAAACACTAAGTTCAAGAACACCACGACTTACAAAACTTGTCGTTGAAAAGCAGTTATGAATAGTATTAACTGAATTTTTAACTTTATATAATTCTTATAATTTTAGAATCCATAATATGAGTTTCTTAGACATAATTTAAAAACAAATATGTAATGCCCCAACCCCAGTTACCCAGATTCATTGCAATGTTTTAATACATTGGCATGATTACAAGGAATTAAGTCCCGAAGGATCGATCAGTTTAACATTCTTGGAAAATAGATTGAATACCTGAATGTTACATTACACTTTATAACACACAACAAAACATAAATAATCATTTATGAATGCCATTATTCCCTTAGATTAACCATGTATATCAACCACAATACACTTCTTGGAATCCTCGAAAAAATAAAACATATAAAGGGGTGATCACAAACGCTCAGTAAGGGTAATAAATATAGCAGAAGATAACATAAATATTAAGCACGGTGAATAATTTAAACCACATGCCTTTACCAATAATAATCATGAATACTTTTATGGCATGAATATGAGCTGAGTAAATAATGCCACAATAAAACATAATCATGGGTACTCTACTAGTCGAATGACCACATGAACCATCAATATTATATTCATAATGAGGGAATGTATAATGTCGGACATTCTGAAACATTTTGTCAAGGTCTTGGAAAAGATGTCTAAAAATGATTAAGGCCTCGATCAAAACCATATATCAAATTGGGAAAGGCCTCAACCAATTCCACGCCTAGTTGTTTCATGACACCTATCGATTCATCGAGGAGCTATAGCGGGCTCCAACCGTCACATACTAAGTCCAATACATTCCTTATATGAAAAGGTTTAAACATATCATAATCATTCGTATTAAAACTAGCATACGAAATCTAAATACTTTAACCATAAACCATGAAAAGTATAAAAATAACACATTTATAGTCAAACATATCATAAAACCTTCAATACAATATGGAAGTTTGGTGTCATAACAAATCAACTTCAAATAAACTTAAAATCCATCAAAGGATGTTGACATATATGAAATTAAAACTATTTTAGAGAAATATCTCTTTTCTTGAAATCATTTAAAAGTCACATAATTATAAAATAAAACATTTCAATTTAAGATATTATTATAATATTGTAAGGGAAGATTTGACGATGTTATAACGGCTAAAATTAGACGCACCTTCCATATAAGTTATAAAAATCATTCTTACCTTAATTTTGTCGAAAAGGTTAAAAGTACCTTGTTTGGAAAACGATGGAAAGATTCCTTTAAAACCATTTTATAAAAAGTTAAACAAGGATATAAATGAATTTAACCCATAATATATTAAATATTAAAAATGTTTTGGAATACATTTTTAAGAAACATGGATGCGGATGATAAATATGTCCCAGTAGATAATTACGTATAAACAACCTCAGATAATGAAGAGATTGTGAAATTAACTTTTACCTCATTGTAATCAATCGATTTGTATGAAAAATAGTCAATAACAACCAAATAGATCACATAATATCATGAATATAAACATAATCATGATAATATATATCAAATGGCAGTACACAATACACCACATGAAATAAATAAGTGGTGAACAATGGAAATCTCATGGAATTAAAAGTGAGATAAGAAACCCCTTACCTCGTGTCCGACTTGACCCGTTCATTCTTTAATATCCTGAATAATAAACTAATGTTAATTTCTACTTTCTTAAGAACCTTTTTCATGTTTATTATATCACTTATTACCATGTTATAAACATTATGTATTCATTTAAGTTAATAATGTTCTTTTGTTGATATTTGGAACTTACGTCTAAAATGAACACCTTATAGTTACAATTTGTTCACATGGTCAAAAGATCATTATATCCAGAATGATATTCATATTTTAGATATCATATATATCATATATATCCAGTATATACATGTATTTATAATAGTACATATCATTTTGGGGTAAGAATGAAATGCACTGTTCCTGGAGATGGTAAGACGTACGTACGCATGAACGCTAATTTCATTTCTATATCTTATTTTAATGAAATTAAAATATAATCATACCTAGGTATATTATAATTCTAGTATAATATCATATATAATATCATTAACTTCATCCTTTATATGTCCCACATATGGTATTAACGAGTCATATCACTTTGAGGGGGCGGTAGTCCGCACTTCCTCAAACGAAATTATCGCGTTTACCCATAATGTAAACCATTAAGGTATGCTATAAATGAAAAATACAGAAGCATTAAGAAACAATAAACATAATATATATCATATATTAATATAGTTTCATCATAATGGACACCATGAGAGGTGGTAGGAGGTAATTGATCAATCATCGTTTCGTGTGGCGTTAGTTTCCCATCCACAGAAACATTATGTTCATCACCCATTAGATGGAGGTATGTGTAAGTTTAGTTCGAATCCTTCTCATAAAAACATCATATTATATTGAGGATACTGGTTTTGTTATAAAATAAAGGAATAAAAAGAGTTAAGGGGTTAGAGAAGTAAAATAAAAGAAAAGAAGTTAAGAGAAAATGTTACCTTTAATTTGGGTAACTTCGTTTGGTTTAAACCAAAAAGAACTTCTTGAATTGCCTTTTCCATAAGTTAATACTTCTAGGAGGAGGAGAGGGATGTAGAGAGATTAATGTGGTAGAGTTTGGACGAGCTTGAAGGCTTGAGAGGTGTGAAGAGTTGGATAGAATTGGTATCCTTTTAAAAGGGGGAGGAGGGGCTCTTTAGGAAAGTGTGAAAATATTATTTTATTATATAATAATATTCAATTTCTAAAGATCCAAAAAACATTAGGGTTGAATCTAAGATGTCTCATGGTCGAAATAAAATCCGAAAATAATAATTGGACATGTTTTGGATATTATTTTAATATATATAATATAATTTATTTAAATCGTTAATTAATGAGGTAAATACTGCATCATTATTGTGTCATAAATAATTTAATTTATTAGATGTCCAAAAATTATAAAAAAAATACCATGATGTAGAAAATCTGTTTATCTTTCCAATGAATATTTATAGTCAAAACGATTACTTATATTACACCATACAAAAATTAATTATGAAAAGGTTTTTTGTTTATGTCAATTTTTCCTTTACATAAAATTAATTAATCTAAAGTGTCATTATCATTCATAAGTGGCTCCATGGGGTCCCAAAATCAACCCAAAGATGCCCATGGTTGGTCATTACTCATCATATAAGGTTAGAACATTTGTTAAGGTAATTTTGAATTATTACAATATTATTTTAACATGAATTACCCTATTTACCTTTAACCACGGTAAATAAAAGTAAAAAAGTTACTATTCACCCAAAATTATTTTTATCTTATTTAACCACATTTTACTCCTTGATATTAACCATGTCTCTCGGATTTTTGAAATTCAACTCACCGAAGCGGTAAAATTACGTTTTATGTGAATTTGAAAATTCTCTTAGGAGGTGGGTAAAAGACGATGAATAGTTCAATAAACTTTTATATATATAATATTGTTACAAAATGACTCCAATTAATTACATTGAACATATATATTTATTATGTATCTATTCTAACCTAAAATAAATTTAAATAAAATAAATAATAATTTAAATAAAAGGTCGGTTTTAAACAGTAACTCAGTGTTTTTCACTATTCGTCAAAAATAGAATGTTTTTAGAAAAATATAAAAAATTCACCCTAAGCTAATTTTGGTATTCCGAATTCAAAAATTGAATTCTATTTTACCAAATTCAAAACATAGAAGTTGAATTTATTAATTCAAAATTAATTTCCGTTGTCAAAACTAAAAGGCCTATTTTTAAGAAACAATATCTATCAAAAGATGGACTCTTGTTTATGTCCAACTTCAAAGTGAAATTAATTCCAATGAACAACATTGAATTAAATGGTAAAAATATATTCTAATTACACATTAAAACTAATTAAAAATATAATCTAACCATATAAATAAATTTGATTAAAAGGCACTTTTGAATTAAAATACAATATTTTTCACTATTCACTAAAAAATGGACTTTATCATAAAAATTTCAAAAATTTACACAAAGTAAATTTTGATGTCCCTATTCGAAATAATAAATTTATTTAGTCAAGTTGTATATATATAAGTTTCAAATATTTGATTTAAAAAGGTTTCTCCATTAAAAGGCGGTAAAATCGCATTTTTTTTAAAATACTTCTTTTATCTGAAACAAATGAATTTGTACTTACATTATGTCTAAGAAACCCATAATATGGATTCTAAAATTATAAGGATTATATAAAGTTCAAAATTCAGTTAATACTATTCATAACCGGTTTTGAACGACTAGTTTGGTAAGTCATGGTGCGCTTGAACTTGGTGTTGAATGTATTTCAAGTTATTGAATTACATTGAAAAAATAACGTAGTAGGAAATCTTGGGGTGTTAAAAAATACATTTTTTTCAGATAAAAGAAGTATTTTTAAGAAAAATGCAATTTTACCACCTTTTAATGACGAACCCTTTTTAAATCTAACATTTTAAACTTTTATATATTCAAATTGACACATAAAGTTTTTCTTTAGAATCAGGACATAATAATTTAGTTTCAATTAATTTTTGGTGTTTTTCTGATAACTATCATATTTGGGTGAATAGTGATAAAACCTATATTTTAAATGAAAACAACTTTTTTAATAAAAATAATTTATAGTGTTGAATTATACATTTTAATGGTTTGGAAGTATAATTAGATTATACTTTTACCATTTAATTCAATAAATGTCATTGTATGTAACTTCACTTTGAAAATGGACATAAACAAAAGTCAATCTTTTGATTGTTATTATTTCTTAAAAATACTCTTCTTGGTTTTAACAAAGTTAGTTAATTTTAAATTAATTAATGCAACTTCTATGATTTTAAATTGGAAAAATAGATTTCATTTTTGAATTCAGAATATCAAAATTATCTTAGGGTGATTTTTTTTTATTTTTCTGAAAACTTTCAATTTTTGATGAATAATGAAAAACAATGAGTTATTGTTTAAAACCAATTTTTTTTAAATAATTATTTATTTTAATTAAATTTGTTTTAGGTCCAAATAGATACATAATACCTATATAAATTCAATATAATTCATTAGATTCAGTTTATAATAATTTTAGATATATAAAAAGTTTATCGAACTTTTTACCGTCTTTTACCCACCTCCAAAGAGAATTTGCAAATTTCCATAAAACATAATTTTACCACTTCTGTGAGTTGAATTTCAAAAATCCAAGAGACATGGTTAATATCAAGGAGTAAAATGTGGTTCAATAAGACAAAAATAATTTTTGGTGAATAGTAAATTTTTACTTTTATTTACCATGACAAAAAGTAAATAGGGAAATTAAGGGAATACATGATATTATTATTACCCTAAAACATGTCCTAATTCTGTCGGATAATTTTAATTCAACAAAAAAAACCTTAGGAATAAAATATTACCCTTTTGGTCCACATGGATTAGATTAAGACATTTATTATTTTTTTTAAAGTAGAGTTAAAAGATTTAAAATCAAAGTTTAATAACTAAACCATTTTTAATATAGTGTTATAACTAAGATAAATTCGACTATAAATATTAATTATAAATATAAAATGATTTCCTACATAATGGTATTTTATTTATAATTTTTAGACATTAAATAATTAAATTTATTAATGACACAATGATGATGCAGTGATGAACTTATTAATGAAAGAATCAAATAAATGGTATTATAAATATTAAAATAAATATAATTTCAAAGTCTTTATGACATCCACGAATTTTCTAGGTGAATATGACATGTTGGTATTGATTCAATGTATTTTTTTTGAAGTAATAATGATAATATTATTTAAATGAAAAAAATACCAAAGAGTGTCAAAATTGACATAAAATAGTTTTTAAAACAAAAAATATATTATCTGTCGATATAATATTCCTAAAAATAGTAGGTTCCACCAAAGTGCATAAGTAATATTATATATGTCATTAAAGAACCACATGAGGATTTTTTGAAAGTTTATATTAATTTTATTAACCATATAGTATGAGAATACAAGAAGACACGGTAAAAGGTAATCTATTAAACTAAGAATTAAAACTAAAAGATTAGGTTAAAATTGTAACCTAAACTTGTCTAAAACATATTGGTTGAGAGAATTTATACCCATAACCACCTAAGTCTATAAATAAATTAATTTGGTGCCATTATAAACCGAATATGATTGTAGAATAAATTAATACTTTAATCTTTTTCTAAAGTGACCCTCACCCCTCTTATAAAAGGGCACTTCCCATTTTCACAAATTCATACCTCCAAAGCCATTTGGCTCGGACAACCCCTACCCAAATACCCTCTCAACTATCCTCCCATTATCCTAGAGGCCTTAATTTATCCCGAAATCCACCCTAAGGATCACTTTTGATCAAATCAAAAGGAAGAACCCGAAGAAGAGGTAAATATTTCATCACCTCTTTCAAGTTTTTTTCTTCTTCCACTTCTTCTATCCTTGTTGTATCAATTATAAAATAATAACTCCAGTATCTTCTATATACCGTGATGTTATTATAAATATGGTAAAACAAAATTCATTATTCTATCCACCACTAGAATGACATGTCACCATACGTGCGTACGTATGACTTACCGTCTCCACGTCGTGGTGTAATTGTTATTCAATACATTATTATTTGGATGGGTATAATAATGATGTGTAATTCATGTAAATAATAAATATAACATGATAATTTTATAGAAACATACATTATGTATGTGGAAATTACATTACTTTTGCATAAAACTTAATACATGACAAAAAAAGACGCCCAAAGACCGTATTAGTTTAGTGTCTTTGGAAACTCGGAATATAATCTTCTAATCATGGTGAAAGATCTTCAGCATCTCCCATAAAGATCTTCCCATTTTGTTTTCTTACCTAAAACATTTATTTATATCCTAGGGAAAAGAAAACAAAAAAAGGGTTATCTCAAATTCTTAGTAAGAGTAAACACGGAGAACACAAAACAAACCCTAAACATTTGCACGTAAGAACATGAACATAAAATATCAAAATCATGAGTAATGACATAAATCATGGAAGTGCGTAAGGAATAGATCATAAAGGAAAATTAATCATGATAAAATATCATGGTAATAAAACATTTAATTATGGAAAACCATTAAGTACATGATACGATTTCCACAGTTGTCAAGGCATTACTGCCAAGACCATCCTAGTGGACAAAGTCCATTACTGAATCGGGTTTACTTGCCGTTCCAGCCCTATATTACCGAACCAGATTCACTTTTCATTCTAGCCATGTCTATCTCATGAGATATAAATCTTTACCCAATACATTGGAGGGAGATATAGGTCTCACCCATATCATAATGAAACCATTCTTACCTGTGCCACAAAATCATAAATAATATATCATAGCATAACCCATGTCATAAAAATGGGATTCTTAAACATCATGCCATCATAAAAAAACCATATATGATAAAAGGAATTCATAAAAATAATTCCATCATAACATAATCAAATAAATGTAAAAATAAGGATATAAACAAAACCCTATATTATTTTTTATGAAAAATAATTTTTATAAAACACATAAACTCCATTATTGAGGAAAATATCCTTTCTACTTCAAAAAAAATTTATTTCCTAACATTTCAAACAATTTTAAACTAAAAAAATTTAATTAAAAATAAACTTTAAAACTTTTAAATGAATCTTAATTGAAATAATGTTCCATGAAATCATAAAAATCCATTCATGCTGTATAAGTTAAAAAAACATTCTCCACGTACTTTTAACGGAAAAGTCAAAAAAATAACACGTATAGTAAACAAAAGAAAGATTACTTCCATAACACAACGTAAAATTCAAATAGGGGTAAACATGACTTTAAAAATACATGGAAAAAAACTAAAAACTTTATGAAAAACCTTTTTATGGACATGGATGAAAAATATAACCCCAGTAAATACTTATGTATAAGAAATCTCGAATAAAAATGAGATTGAAAAATTATCCCTTACCTTAGGTCTGATATGCTTCATACGTATCTGAATCTCCTGTATAATAATTTAAATAATGTCATTTACTTATTACATAATCATATTCATTGTTATGATATCATATATAGTTCAATTATGACTTTATATTACCAGTTTATTTGTAAATTCCATGTTAAAGCAGTGTTTTGGGTGAAATCGTTTCATTTTTCATACGTGTTTTGACTTGTTGTTCTTGATATTATTACTTATATCATGATTTAAATAATTATATAATTTAAAACATGATTTATATATAATATATATTCATCATATAAATATATATGATATATCGATAAACGGAATGAAATACACCGTTTATGGAGACGATAGGCCGTACGTACGCATGAATGTTGTTTTTGTTTCCTTATTGAATTGAATGGGATTAAGTAAATGAAACATATATGTACATAAATCCAGTATAATTATTATGTAATATCTTTCATGATTATTTATTATATATAATTTATAATCATACTTGAATGGTTAATCATGGGAAATGAATCTCATCGCGCTCATGGAGACGTTAGTCCGTACGTACGCACGAGCGATGATATCATTCTTTTGATATTAAAATCATATATAATTGGATGTTATATCATATATAAATAATAATAATGATTTTATATTTATCCTTCATGTCATTTATACTCATTATTATACCCGTCCAAATGATGAAATGTTTGAATAACAAACTACACCACAACGTGGGGATGGTAAGTCATACGTACCCACGTGTGGTGACTTTTTCATTCATAGGATGGATAAAATAATTAATAAAGTTGTAAAATTATTATAAAAGCAGCATAGTAAATAGAAGATACTTTAGTTATTTTTTTATAATGGAAACAACAAAGTATGAGGAATTGGAAGAAGAAAGGAACTTGAAAGAATCGGTATAAGAGATTACCTCTTCTTTGACATGCCTCTTTTAAACTTCCTCTTAGGGAACTAGGGTTGGTATTTGGATAATACCAGAACCTCTATGATATAACTAGAGAGTTTGGGATGAGAAATTGGCAGGGTTTAGCCGAGCATGAAGGCTCAAAATTGTGTAAAGAGGAGAGGGAGGAGGTGCCCTTTTATAATAGAGGAGAGGGGAACCTTTGAAAAAACCTAAAATATTATTTTATAATAAATTCATATTCGGTTTATAATGGATAAAAAGTGACTTATTTAGAGGCTATGGTGGGGATGGGACAGAAGCCTCTCAACCAATATGTTTAAGACAAGTTTAGGTTACCATTTTAACCTTATCATTTAGATTTAACTCCAAGTAAACTAATTTAACTTTTACCATGTCTTCTTGTATTCTTACAATATATGGTTAATAAACAAACTATAAAATTCCAATTGAACCCCAATTTGTTTATTAATATCATATATATTATCATATAAGTCTTTTTGCCAACCCTTATATTTTTAAGACCATTATATCAACTAATAATATAATATTTTTTAAAAAAACACTTTTATGTCAATTTTGACACTATTTGGTATTTTGTTTTCTCTAAATTCATTACAGCATTATTACTTCAAAAACAATTAATCTGACTGACCCAAATATGTTATATTAACCGATAAAATTATTATAATTCATTAAAAATCTCAAATTACATTTATTTGGGTATTTATAATATCAATTACGTTGATATTTCATTAATAAGGTAATTACTGCATCATCAATGTGTCATAAATAAATTAATTTATTTAATGTCTAAAAATATAACTAAAATACCATTATGTAGGAACTTGTTTTATATTTCTAATGAATATTTATAGTCAAATTTATCTTATCTATAACCCTATATTAAAAATGATCTATTTATTAAACTTTGATTTTAACTATTTTAACTCTTCTTTAAATAAAATAATAATAAGTGTCCTAATCTAATCCAAGTGGGCCAAATAGGTTCATATTTTATTCCTAAGGTTGTTTTTGGTCTAATTACACTTATCCAACATAATTAGGATAGTTTTCAGGGTAATAATAATATTATTTTTACCCTTAATTACCCTATTTACTTTTAACCGTGGTAAATAAAAGTACAAAGTTACTATTTACAAAAAAAAATTTATCTTATTGAACCACATTTTACTCTTTGATATTAACCATTTCTCTTGGAATTTTGAAATTCCACTCACAGAAGTAGTAAATTTAAGTGTTATGTAAATTTGAAAATATTCCTAGGAGGTGGGTAAAAGAGGGTAAAAAGTTCAATAAAATTTTTATATATCTAAAATTATTATAAAATGACTCCAATGAGTTAAATTGAACTTATATAGGTATTATGTATCTATTTTGACCTAAATTAAATTTAAATAAAATAAATGATTATTTAAATAAAATAAATTATTATTTAAATAAAAAGTCAGTTTTAACCAATAACTCTGTGTTTTCAATATTCATAAAAAATTGAATGTTTTCAGAAAAATATAAAAAATTCACCCTAAGCTAATTTCGATATTCCGTATCCAAAAATAATGTATATTTTGAAAAATAAAATTTATAAAATTTATAAAAGTGGGTATTAATATTCATAACGGCTAGTTTATATAATATTTTAATAACATATCGTTGTTTAGTGAAACTCGGTATTGCGTACAACGCAAGCTACCAAGGAAGGTTGCTTTTGCTTATAATAAAAGCCAATAATAGTTTTGCGTATACTAAAAAGCTAATATGGTGTTTCATATAGAACATGATATTCTTAGTGTAGTGTACAACAAAAGACATCAAAGAAATTAAAAAAGATTAATTCTCAAAAAAACTCAGGGTGTTACATTCTTCCACCTTAAAATGAATTTCACCCTCAAAATTCATTGGGGTTATAAATGGTTTAATACTTTAAAATTTCATTCATAGAAACCCACATCTTAAAAAGGAATACTAAAACTTAATTTTAAAAACTAATGTATGAAACGTAACAGTTACCCAAATTAACTCATCACTGAGATTCCACATAGATGAACATAGGAGAAAATATGGATATGGAAGAGAAATCTAACCATCAAGTTCTGATGGAGAGTGTTAGAGAACATGGCTATGAAAAATAAAACAATCAAAAAGCCATAAATTTGTGATGATCTAAGGTACCATCTTGTATAACATTTTTGTTTTCTATATCATTTCCCTAAATTTGAAAAAAATATGGAATTAGAAGAAATATTAAAGTGATTTTGGTACAATCTTACCATTGGTCATTCTTTGAACAATTTCCACTTCATCTCTTAAAAAAACGAAGTTGAATTTGTCATTCGTGAAGTGTTAGTAGATCATGAGATAGAATGATAGGTCATTCCATCTATCTCAACCCTAAGGTGAGAAAAAATTATATACATAAGTCCATCTACGGTGAGATTAATCATATATGGTTCGAAAAATGGACTTATACTTCATCTATCATCTTTCTTAATAAAATAAAACTATTTTCTGCAAACTAGAGGCTTATGTAGGCTAGAGGTAGGTGATAAAGGCCTATCACACTTCAGTTGTGGGTTTGATTCCCGCAACCTTGTCTGACGCAATGGGTTGTCGTCCATCTTGCAGGTTTTCCTTTTTCTAAAACATCACCATTATAAAATTCTAGAAAAAATATCTAAAAAAGGTTCTAGTATTAAACAATACTATAGGATTCCCTACATAATCCTTTCCAATATTTAGACTTATCGAAAATACATCTGTCCAATCTCATAGTATAAAGGAAATGATTACTGGAAAGGTCATATAACAAGCACATGAATACTATCATTTATCCCCCATATATCATAAGATATATCTTGTTGATCTCGTTCAAAACTTGTGAATACCATAATCATGTATTCTATTGAATCATAAATTACCATATAACCTTAATGAAAACATGAATTCTGTCAAAATTTAACTCTTTCCACATACCAAAATCCCAAAATTTATATATACTCAAACCATGATATCACATTGTCTTTATATCAGTCATGAGCTCATTAATACTATCAAACATCTCATTATCTCCTTATCCATTCATTATGTGCATTTCATCTGCTTTCCAAAAATATTTCAATCACTTTTCATTGTTACCGGTACCATTCAATTACTAAAAACCAATACATGGATATTCTAAAATTCCACGATACTATAAATGAGATTCCATGATACAATTTTGAAATCCCATTACATAAACATTTAATCATTCCACAACATCATTTTCAAACTCTACATCACAAATAGTGATCACATGTGAATTCCCTTTGTACTTTTCCTTAATAGGGTGCTCACATCGATCATCATTAACCCTTGGATTAGGGAATTGATTAGCTTAATGCCTCATTTCCTTGCACTTGAAGCATTGAAGTGTTGGTGGAGGGTTCTCTATAGTTTTTTATCTATTCACGTCTTTAAAACCTTTTTCTCATTACTTAGGCACTCATCTTCTCGATGACCTTCTTTTCCAAACATGAACATTTTCTTATACCTTTTATACAATCTCCACCATTCTTCTTTTCACACTTTGATCATAAAGAAACATTCACCTTATTTTCACCATTTTTCTGAGATTTTCCCTTGAACTCCATGTTTCTTTTTTTTCAAAACCATGAGATGGATATGTAACACCAACTTCTAGTTCTACCTTAATAGCACAACGCACAATTTCTTCATAGCTACTAAAGTATCTTATAGCTAATGCCCTTCAAAGACTTGGTTTTAAGCCACTGAATAATCGGTCAATTTTACTTTCAGGATGGATGATAATTCCAGACACATACCTTCTAAGCCTTGTAAAATTCACCTCGTATATACCAACAGATTAATAATCATTTTTCTTAATCTCAAGGAACTCCTTTTCCATATTTGTTTGAAGAATACAAGGGAAGTACTTATTGAAAAATATGTTCATGAACTTTTCCCATTCCATGGATTCAATTTCACATTGGGGCCTTGTATTCTTAATTAGAGTCCAACACTGGTCTACGTCACCATCTAAACGGTAAACAACCCGAATGAATTTTATATGTTTTGAACATCGACGTATGGAAAATATCTCTTCAATGGTACTCCTCCATTTTTCAGCAATAAGTAGATCAGAAGACTCACTGAAAGAAGGTGGAAGTTGCCTCATGAAGGACTCAATAGAATATTGTTCCCTTCACTGCTCATTCAGAAGTCGAGAATGATTTATAGCTTGTATAAGTATAAAAATAAGATTCTTCACTCCATCTCCCATAACATTGGTTTTTTCAGGAAGAAAATCATTGCATTTCCCATTACATTGTTCAACACAATTCCTTCGGGTTCCAGCCATCGTCTAAAACTCAAAAAGAATAGTGTTAGAGGAAAAAATCACACTAGGAAAACAACATAATAAAGAGAGATTACCTTCAGTATATAACATCGTAGGTTTAATTATAAGATCGTTACCATAATTCTAGGACTATAACCTATACTTTTACTTAACCGTAGAGACATCCCTAGACATACCTTAGAAATATCTCTAGGGATTTCACTAATGTTTTTGCATCTTAGTTTCCAAAGGTTAACTAAACCTTCGCTCTGATACCAACTATAGAGACCCATACTTGATGTACATGGACATTAAATTACATTTGAGGAATACTTAATACATGACGAAAACATACTCCCAAAGACCGTATTAGTTTAGTGTCTTTAGAAACTCGAAACATAATCTTCTAATCATGGTGAAAGATCTTAAACATCTCTCATAAAGATCTTCCCCTTTTGTTTTGTTACCGAAAACCTTTCTTTATATCCTAGGGAAAAGAAAACATAAAAAGGTTGAGCTCAAATGCTTAGTATGGTTAAACATGGGGAACACAAAACAAACCCTAAGCATTTAAACATGAGAACATGAACATAAAATATCAAAATCATGAGTAATGACTTAAATCTTGGAAGTGCGTAAGGGTTAGATCATAAAGAAAAATTAATCATGATAAAATAGCTTGGGAATAAAACATGTAATTGTTGAAAACCATTAATCACATGATATGATTTCCATAGTAGTCAAGGCATTACTTCCAAGACCATCCTAGTAGACAAATCCATTACTAAATCGGGTTTACTTGCCGTTCCAGCCCTGTATTACTGAACCGGATTTAATTTCCATTCCAGCCATGTATATCTCATGAGATATAAATCTTTAACCAATGCATTGGAGGGAGATATAGGTCCCACCTATATCATAATGAAACCATTCTTATGTGTTCCAAAAAATAATAAATCATATATCATAGCATAACCCATGTCATAAAAATGGGATTCTTAAACATCATGCCACCATAACAAAAACCATATATGATAAAAAGGTCTTCATAAAAATAATTCCATCATATCATAATCAAATAAATGTAAAAATAGGGATATAAACATAACCCTATATTATCTTTGATGGAAAATAGTTTTGATAAAACACTTGAACTCCATTCTTGAGGAAAATATCCTTTCTACTTCAAAAACATTTTTTCTTTCTTAACATGTCATACAATTTTAAACTAAAAGAAGTTAATTAAAAATAAACTTGAAAACTTTTAAAGTAATATTCATTTAAATAATGTTCTATGAAATCATAAAAATCCATTCATGCCGTATAAGTTAAAAAACATTCTCCTCGTACTTTTAACGGAAAAGTCAAAAAAATACATCGTATGGTAAACAAAAGAAAGTTTCCTTCCATAACACTAATTAAAATTCAAATAGGGGTAAAAATTACTTTAAACATACATGGAAGAATATTAAAAACTTTATAAAAAACATTTTTATGGACATGGATGAAAAATATAACCCCAGTAAATACTTACATATAAACAATCTCGGATAAATTGAGATTGCAAAATTATCCCTTACCTGAGATCTGATATGCTTCGTACGTATCTGAACCTCCTGTATAATGATTTAAATAATTTCATTGAATTATTATAGAATCATAATAATTTTTATGATATAATATATGGTTCAATTATGACTTTATATTACACGTTATTTTTTAAATTCCATGCTAAAACAAAGTTTTGGGTAAAATCATTTCATTTATCGTACATGTTTCGACTTATTGTTCTTGATATTATTATGTATATCATGATTTAATTAATTCCAAAATTTAAAATCTGATTTATATATAATATATATTCATCATATAAATATATATGATAGATCGATAAACAGAATGAAATACACCGTTCATGGAGATGGTAGGCCATACGTACGCCTGAACGCTGTTTTCATTTCCTTATTGAATTGAATGGAATTAAGTAAATGAAAAGTATATGTAAATAAATCTCGTATCATTATTATGTAATATATTTCATGATTATTTATTATATATATTTTTTATAATCATACTTGAATGGTTAATCATGGAAAATGAATCTCATCGCGTTCGTGGAGATGGTAGTACGTACGTACGCACGAGTGATGATATCATTCTTTTGATATTAAAATAGTATATAATTGGATGGTAAATCGTATATACAGAATCATAATTATGTTATATTTATTATTTTTATCATTTATACTCATTATTATACCCATCCAAATGATGAAATGTTTGAATAACAAACTACACCACAACGTGGAGACTGTAAGCCGTGCGTACGCACGTGTGGTGACTTTTTCATTCATAGGATGGATAAAATAACTAATATGGTTGTAAAAATTTTATAATAACATCACAATATATATAATATATTGGAGGTATTATTTTATAATGGAAACAAAAAATAAGGATGAAGTGGAAGAAGAATGGAACTTGATTGAATCAGTAGAAGAGATTACCTCTTCTTTTACGTGCCTCTTTTAAACTTCTGCTTAGGGAACTAGTGTTGGCCTTTTGATAAGACCAGAAACTATATGATATAACTATAGAGGTTTATAAGAGAAATTTTCAGGGGTTGGCCGAGCTCTAAGGCTCAAAATTATGTAAATAGGATATGGAGGAGGTGCCCTTTTATAAGGGAGGAGAGGGGCACCTTAGGAAAAACATAAAATATTATTTTATAATAAATTCATATTCAGTTTATAATGGCTAAAAAGTGACTTATTTAGTGGATAGGGTGGGTATGGGTCGCAATACTTTCAACCAATAGGTTATATACAAGTTTAGGTTACCATTTTAACCTTATCATTTAGATTTAACTCTAAGTTAAATAATTTAACTTTTACTGTGTCTTCTTGTATTCTTACAATATATGGTTAATAAACTTACTATAAAATGCCAATCTAACCCCAATTGGTTAATTAATGTCATATATATTATTATATAAGTATTTTGGTCGATCCTTAGATTTTTAGTACCATTATATCAATTAATAATATAATATTTGTTTTAAAAATTCTTTTATGTCAATTTTGACACTATTTGGTATTTTGTTTTCTATAAATTAATATAATCATTACTACTTCAAAATAAAATTCATCTAAAAACCCCTAATATGTTAAATTAACATATAAAATTAGTTTAATTCATAAAAAGTCTAAAATTACATTTATTTGTGTATTTATAATATCAATTATGTTAACATTTCATTAATAAGATAATTACTGCATCATCATTATGTCATAAATAAATTAAATTATTTAATGTCTAAAAAATATAAATAAAATACCATTATATAGGAAATATTTTTTTCTTTTTATGTAATATTTATAGTCGAATTTAACTTATGTATAACCCTATATTATAAATTTTTTCATTATTAAACATTGATTTTAACTATTTTAACTCTTCGTTAAATAAAATAATAATAAGTGTCCTAATCTAATCCAAGTGGACCAAAGAGGTTCGTATTTTATTCCTAAGGATGTTTTTGGTTGAATTACATGTATCCAACCGAATTATTACATGTGTTAGGTTAATAATAATATCATTTTTACCCTTAATTACCCTATTTACTTTTAACCATGGTAAATAAAAGTAAAAAGTTATTATTCACCAAAACATATTTTTTTCTTATTGAACCACATTTTAATCCTTGATATTAACCTTTTATCTCATAGTTTTGAAATTCCACTCATAGAATTAGTAAAATTATGTTTTATGTAAATTTAAAAATTCTTATAGGAGGTGGGTAAAAGACGGTAAAAAGTTCAATAAAATTTTTATATATATAAAATTATTATAAAATGAATCCAATGAATTAAAATGAACTTTTATTGGTATTATGTATCTATTTTAACCTAAAATAAATTTAAATAATATAAATTATTATTTAAATAAAAATTCGGTTTTAACCAATAACTCCGTGTTTTCACTATTCCTCAAAAATTGATAGTTTTCAGAAAAATACAAAAAATTCATCATAAGATAATTTCGATATTCTGAATCCAAAAATGAAGACAATTTTGAATGATAAAATTTATAAAATTTCAAAAAGTGGGTATTAATATCCATAATGGCTAGTTTATATAATATTTTAATAACATATTGTTGTTTAGTGAAACTCGGAATCACGTACAACGCAAGATATCGAGGAAGGTTGCTCTTGCATGTAATGCAAGCCAAGAATAGTGTTGTGTATACTACAAGCTAACATGGTGTTGTGTATAGCGAAAGATAATCTTGGTGTAGCGTACAAAAAAAGACATCAAAGAAATTAAAAAGAATAATTCTCCTAAAATCTTAGGGTTTTACAATAATTATTCTGTATATATGATGTACCATCTAATTATATATTATTTTAATATTTAAAGAATGATATTGTCGCCCGTGCGTACGTACGGATTACCGTCTCCACGAACACGATGAGATTCATTCCCCATCGTATCCATTAAAGAATACTTCTCATCTTATGATTAAAAATAATGTTCAAACACTTGATATCATTCTGGATATGAATAAGATAAATCTCATCCATAAAAAATATGACTCACATAATAATGAATATAAAGGAAAATGAATCTGTTAACACCCGAAACGAAGATAATACTAAGATATTATTAACAAATCAATGTTAAAATATCTTATATGATATCATATTAATTTATATGATTCTTGTATAATTTAATAACAATTATTTATCCATTATAAAAAAGTTTAACCTACCCTCTACCAAGGAAAAGTTCAAGCTAAGGGTTTATTTCTCAATATCTTGATTATCTGAGGTTGTTTATACGTAATTATCTACTGGAACCTCTTTATCATCCACATCCATGTTTCTAACAAAAAGTATTTCAAAACATTCTTACTATTTTATAGACTATGGTTTAAAGTCATTTATACCCTTATTTGACTTTTTATAAGATGTTTATAAATGAATCTTTTTGTTGTTTTCTAAACAAGATCCTTTTTAACCTTTTCGACAAAATTAAGGTAAGAATGTATTTTTTTAACTTATACAGCGGGTGCGGCTATTTTCTACCATTATAAAATTAACGAAGCTTTCTTTTCAAGCATATAAGAATATTTTCAAAATAAATGTTTCCTTTATAATTATTTGACTCTTAAATGATTTTAAAATAGAAAAGATATTTCTCAAAAAAATGTTTTTATTTCATCTATGTCAACATCCTTTAATGGATTGTAAGATTTTCAATGTTTATTTATTAGGATACAAAACTTCCATATTGTATTGAAGTTTTTGTGATATGTTTGACTATGGATGTCTTATTTCATACTATTCGTGGTTTATAGATAATGTATCGGCATTTCGTATGCTTGAAGGGAATGATAGTTTGTTATAAGTGTGGAGAAAAAGGATACAAAGTACGTGATTGCAAGGGTAAGAAAAAAGATTTCAAATGTAAAATGCTTCATCTACAAGGCATTGAAACACTACATGAATCAATTTCCCAGTCATAATAGTATACCACAAATGATGTTATTGGATAATAATGATGTTGTGATACTACTTCAGATGAAGGGGAATGACCAGTGTTCTTATGTTGTTTTTATTGAATTATTTCATTTGAGTGTTATATCAACAGTATACTGGTTACATGAATTATAGAGATAAATAAGTATTGTACTGCAGTACTATTTTATTTTGGATTTGAGATTATATGGTTCTATGAAAAGTGGCTAAATAGTAAGCTACAGTTTTTGGAAAATACATAGTTGAAGGAAAGGTAATCCTTAATATGGTGTTGATAATGAGGTAGTGATTTTGGAATAAGAGATGGTTGATTTGGATTAATTATATTGAATATTCTTGACTTCCTTGAAACTAATTAATGATTTGTGTATTCCATCATTGTTGGAGTTTACAACATTTTTGAATAGAAAGAGTATATCCTGTATTCAATAAGGAATAATGGAGCATGAATGTAATAAATAAAGTTTTATGGTAATTCAACATGTTTTGGTGTTTTAAAAGAATACATGATGAAGGCGTTCACATGTTATTACCTTGAAAAAAGGATCTTCATTGGGTTTAACATTCTTATAAATTTTGGACTGAGTGTTTGGAAATAAGTATTTCTAATAAGTATAAAGGTTGGAATGTATTAAGTTTGAAATTGGATACTATTGTTAAGGATGTATTTGGACTGTTATAAAAAGGATAACCTAGAGGTCAGGCAACAACTATTCACTTCTGGCAAGGCCATGAGACTTGAATCCTCAACCAAAGAGAGAAAAAGGTGCATCACCTACGACTGGACTACGTGATGTACTGGTTTGTATAATTTAGTTTTTTTAAATAGGCTGACAAATGAATTATAAATTCATTATTTTTGGAACCAGATATGATTTGGATAAATAGAATTGTTTTTAAATCATTTGGAGTGAAAGATGATTTTGTGGTAGGAATTAGTTGAAGGATGAAACCATACTTATCAAGTATATATATATATATATATATATAATTTTTTTCTCTCTTATTGAGAATAAATTTTATTAACCCAATTTCCGATGTTGGTTTTCCCACAACAGTATTTTCTATTTTCAATATTTTATTTTTTAAGAACAATTTAAAATTGTGAGGATGAAATTTATTGGAGGGAAGAGTGTAAAACCCCAATATTTCATAGTATGTTATTTTTCAAAGTAATTCAATAACTTGCACTACACACAACACTGAGTTCAAGCACACCACGACTTACCAAACTAGCGATTCAAAAGTGGTTATGAATAGTATTAACGGAATTTTTAACTTTATATAATCCATATAATTTTAGAATCCATATTATGAATTTCTTAGACATAATGTAAGAACAAATACATTTTTTTCAGATAAAAGAAGTATTTTTCAAAAAATAAAATTTTACCTCCTTTTAATGGAGAACCCTTTTTTAATCCAATATTTGAAATTTTATATATTAAATTTGACAAAATAAACTTCTTCTTTAGAATCAGGACATAATAATTTAGTTTTAATAAATTTTTGGTGTTTTTCTGATAACTTTCATAATTTAGTGAATAGTGAAAAATACTATATTTTAAATGAAACCCACTTTTTTAATCAAAATAATTTATTGTGTTAAATTATACATTTTAATGGTTTGGGATTATAATTAGATTATATTTTTACCATTAAATCCAATGATGGTCATTGTAAGTAATTTCACATTGAAATTGGACATAAACAAGTGTCAATCTTTTGATAGTTATTATTTCATAAAAATATGCTTCTGGTTTTTACAACGAGAATTAATTTTAAATTAATTAATGAAACTTATATGCTTTGAAAGTTGTAAAATAGAATTCTTTTTTGAATTTTGAATATCAAAATTATCGTAGGGTCAATTTTTGGTATTTTTCTGAAAACTTTAAATTTTTTATGAATAGTAAAAAACATTGAGTTATTGTTTAAAACTGACTTTTTATTTCAATAATTATTTATTTTATTTAAATTTATCAAAATAGATACATAATACCTATATACATTCAATATAATTCATTGGAGTCAGTTTATAATAATTTTAGATATATAAAAAATTTATCGAACTTTTTACCGTCTTTTACCCACCTCCTAGGAGCATTTCCAAATTTAAATAAAACATAAATTTACAACTTCTGGGAGTTGGATTTCAAAAATCCAAATGACACGGTTAATATCGAGTAAAATGTGGTTCAATAAGATAAAAATAATGTTTGGTGAATAGTAACTTTTTACATTTATTTACCACGGTTAAAAGTAAATAGTGTAATTAAGGGTACAAATGATATTATTATTACCCTAACACATGTACTAATTGTATTGGATAAGTTTAATTTGACCAAACACAACCTTAGAAATAAAATATGACCTTTTAGGTCCACTTGGATTAGATTAAGACATTTATTATTATTTTATTTAAAGAATAGTTAAAAGAGATAAAATCAAAGTTTAATAACTAAACCATTTTAATATAGGGTTATACATAAGATACATTCGACTATAAATATTCATTATAAAGATAAAAATATTTCATAAATAATGTTAGTTTATTTATAATTTATAGACATTAAATAATTAAATTTATTATTGACACAATGATGATGCAGTAATTACCTTTTTAATGAAAGAATCAAATAAATGGTATTATAAATATTAAAATATATAAAATTTCAATGTTTTTATGGAATCCAAGAATTTTCTAGTTGATTATGACATTTTAGTATTGACTAAATGTATTTTTTTGAAGTAATCATACTGTTATTATTTAAAAAAACAAATACCAAATAGGGACAAATTTGACATAAAATAGTTTTTTAAAAAACATATTACTGGTAGATATAATATTCCTAAAAATATAAGGTTCATACAAAGGGCTTAAGTAATATTATATATGTCATTAATGAACCACTTGAGGTTCTCTTGCAAGTTTATAGTAAGTTTATTAAAAACATAGTGTAAGAGTACAAGAAGACACGGTAAAAGATAAACTATTTAACTAAGAAATAAAACTAAAAGATAAGGTTATAGTTGTATCCTAAACTTGTCTAAAACCTATTGGTTGAGAGGATTTCAACCCATAACCACCTAAGTCTCTATGTAAATTAATTTGGAGCCATTATAAACCTAATATTATTGTATACTAAAATTATACTTCAATCTTTTCCTAAAGTGACCGTCACCCCTCTTATAAAAGGGCACTTTTCCTTTTCTGAAATTCATACCTTCAAAGCCATTTGGCTCGGCCAAACCTGACCCAAATACCCTCTCAAATATCCTAAATTTATTCTAGAGTCTTTCCTTTAGCTATAAATCCATCCTATAGAGCCCTTTTTATCAAATCGAAAGGAAGAACCTGAAGAAGAGGTAAATATTTCATCACCTCTTTCATGTTCTTTTCTTCTTCTACTTCTTATTTCCTTACTGTTTACATTGTAAAATAATAACTCCATTATCTTATATATACTGTGATGTTATTATAAATATTGTGCAACCAAATTCATTATTCTATTCACCCCTTGAATGACATGTCACCATACGTGCGTACGTAAGACTTACCGTCTCCACGTCGTGGTGTAATTGTTATTCAATACATTATTATTTGGATGGGTATAATAATGATGTGTAATTCATGTAAATAATATATATAACATGATAATAATTCTATATATATTATATAGCACCCAATTATATATTATTTTAATATCTAATTAATGATATTGTCACTCGTGTGTACGTACGGATTACCATCTCCACGAACACGGTGATATTCATTCCCCATCGTATCCATTCAAGCCTATTTTTCATTTTATGATTAAAAATAATGTTTAAAGACTTGATATCATTCTGGATATGAATAAGATACATCCCATCTATAACAAATATGACTCACATAACAAAGAATGTACAGGAAAATGAATCTCTTAACACCTAAAACGACGATAATACTAAGATATTATTAACAAAGTAATGTTAAAAGATCATATATGATATCATATTAATTTATATGATTCTTTTATAATTTTATAACAATTATTTCACCATTATACAAGAGGTTAACCTACCCTTTAGCAATTAAAAGAAAAAGTTAAGGGTTTATTTTCCAATCTTTTCATTATCCGATGTTGTTTATACGTAATTATCTATTGGGACCTCTTTATCATCCACATACATGTTTCATAAAAAAAGTATTTCAAAAGATTCTTACTATTTTATAGAATATGGGTTAAAGTCATTTATACCCTTGTATGAATTTTTATAATATTTTTATAAAGGAATCTTTCCATCTTTTTCCCAACCAGGTCCTTTTTATCCTTTTTGACAAAATTAAGGTAAAAATGTATTTTTCTAACTTATATAGAGGGTGCAGCTATTTTCCACCGTTTTAAAATCATCGAAGATTACTCTACAAGATTATAAAAATATTTTGAAAATAAATATTTCCTTTATAATTATGTGACTCTTAAATGATTTCAAAATAGAAAGAGATAATTCTGAAAAAAATTGATTTCATCTATGTCAACATCCTTTGACGGATTGTAATATTATTTGAAGTTGATTTATTATGATAAAAAAACTTCTATATTGTATTGAATGTTTTGTGATATGTTTGACTGTGGATTTGTTATTTCATACCATTCATGGTTTATGGATAATGTATTGACATTTCATATGCTAGTTTTAATATGAATGTTTATGTTATATTTCAACCTCTTCTTAAGATGAATGTATTGAACTCGTATGTTCTGGGTTGGGGAGCGGTAAAAGTAAGCCCATCGGGTTGGTGTCTAGTTACTGCAGACCCTCTGGGATGGAGTCCAGTTGTAGAGGCTCTTTGGGATGGAGTCCATTTACAGAGGCTCTCCAGGATGGAGTCCTGTTATAGAGGCTCTCCGGGATGGCTTCTGGTTACAAAGGATATCCATGTTTGGGTCTGGTAACAGTTAGCCCCTAAGTCCTGGCATGAGGCCTTGAAACTGAAATTAAAGTCTGACATTATGCATTCCATCTTTATGAAAGTGGATATTGATATTTCATGTGATTATTCCACTAGTATAATATCCATTTGAGTAAGTAAATGGAAGTATTTTGATTTTATCTCTTGTCATATTATGCTGAAGTTCATGTTTAAAAGGAGTTTGTTTTAGTTCTACACATTGACGTAAATGTTTATTCTTATTTATGAAAGTTTCTAATATATTGTTATCCTTACTGGGCATCTGAGATCACCCATTTCTATGTTTTATTTTTCCCAAGATGTGAAAAATTATATTATGACTGACCTGTAGGGACAGTCTATGGGATCTCTGTGTTGTCTATGGAAACGATGTGGCTGTAGTTGTCCATATTATGATGTAATTTAAACCTTATGAATGTATATAGTGGTTCCAAGGCAACTAAACTAAACGATCTTTCGAGACATGATCTTTTGTGATCATGCCAATGATACATAATAATTCACTGACTCTGGGTAACTGGGGTTAGGTTGTTACAACTGGAACTTTCAGAATTGAAAAGAAGTTGAAATATTTATTAGATTAAGGTTTTATTTGACCTTGAACATCACCATGGGGTTCTCTTATTTTGTTTTTTAAAAAGAAATATGTTTCAATAATACTTTTCATTGACTATTGAGCTTTGAATAAAATCACTATTAATAAAAAAATAATTTTCCTCATAAAAAATAATTGTTTTATCATTTATATAGAGCTCAATATTTTTGGATGGTTTGTCTAGGGTTTGGGGTACCATAAGATGAAGGTGAATGAAGATAAAATTCCACAGACTATATTTCTCTCTATATATGGGTATTATGAGTTTGTAATTATGATGTTTTGGGTATCTAATCTTCCTTATATATTTCTGGACCTCAATAACAAAGTTTTCCAGGTATTCATGGATATGTTTGTGGTTGTATTTATTTTTGAATTATTTCAAGATTATAAAAGTAAATAATATCATTAAGGACAAAAAATGATTGTTTTAAAACCATAAAGGAAAAATAAATAGTATAGTAAATTTACTAAGTGTGATTTTTTGTTGTATTAATTTGTTTTCCTGGAAATATTGTTTCAAAATATGGAATAATTTTTGACATTGATAAAACAAAGTTGTTAAAGAATAGAAATGTAATATAAATATCAATGAGATTCATAGTTTTCATGGATCAATGGGTTACTAATGGTGTTTTTTGAATCATTTCACATTTGTCTATCCCACTAACTAATGTAACTAAAAAATTATTTAAATTCCTCTGGGTAAAATAATGTGATGATTGTTTTCAAAAACTATAAGTAATGTAAGTGAATGTTCTAGTTTTGTCTCTACCTTTTAGAAATACAGAATTCCTAACCTACAATGATTTTTCATTGAGAGGACTTGGTGGAGTTCTGATGTAGGATGAATAGGTAATTTCTTATGATTTACATTAGTTGAAAACTTAAGAGTGAAATGACCCTACACTTGATTTGTAATTAACTATTTTTGTTCATTGAATTAATAATTTGGAGGCATCATTTGTATGGATTACTATGTGAAATAAATATTGATCATGAAATTATTAATTATATACTTACATATAATGAATTGAACATGAGAAAAAGGAGAGGACTAGAACTGATCAAGGATTATGATTGCATGACTCACTACCATTATAGAAAATAAAAAAGATGTCTATGATTTGAGTTGAAAAATTAGTGATATATTAACCATGATAGATTTAAAACATGAACTATTGTTTAATGATATGATGAATTTTGTCCAAGAAGATATGGTTGTCGGGACCTTCTGTATTTTATTTTAGTTTTTAGTGACATCGACTTCGTCAAAAAAGAATTAAGAAAGCTCAAAATGAGAATCATGAGTTTTTAGTAAAAGGAATAATCCCTTAATAATGGTAAGTTTCCTAATTGTATTATCATTTTATAAGGTGTTTTAGGATTTTGAAAATGATTATGCATTCCTTTTGATTTACACTTGAATCTTAGTAGTTGAGTGATGCTCATAGTTCTCCGGTTTATGTTCATTTAGGGAGAACTTAGATATATTAGGACCTTAGAGAGTATTATATGTGGGTCAAAATGAAAAGAGATATTGTTTAAAATACCTTTAGTGTTAAACTTGTCAGTAGGTTAATGTAGAACAACAATTAAGTAAGAGAATTATTAAAAAAAATTGTTCAATAGTGGAAATTGGAATATATGTCAATGGATTTCTTGGTGTGATCACTGAATACCACTGTTGGTAACATTTTGATTTGAGTTATTATTGATAGATTAAAAAAAATTATGCATTTAATTAAAATTCAAGACACTATGTATTTGGATCATATTTCTTGACTACATTTTAATAATATATTCAGGACATATGGAGTTACACTCACTATTGTATCAGACCATGATCTGAGCTTCACATATAATATTTATAAGGGAATTAAAAAATTTTGGGTACTAAATTAAATTTCATTAGAACATTATATCCTCAAACATATAGTTATTCTAATAAGATGATTCAAACCATGGAATGTATGATTTTCTCTCGCTTAATGGATTAAAAGAGATTTTGGGTCTAAGAAATTTCATTGGTTTAGTTTTCTTATAATAATAGTTTTCATTCAATTATACAGATAGAACCATTTAAGGAAATATATGGAAGGTGTTTTTGGAAACCCACTTTTTGTGATTAAGTGGGATAAATGATGTTTATGGGGTTAGATTAGGTAGAGGAAATCACTAATAAGGTGTAGTTGATTCGATGAAATATATAGAGAATATAGAGTAGGGATAAAACTAACGTGGTTAACTAATGGAAAGATCTTTCTTTTAAGGTAAGTGAACATGTCTTTCTAAAAATATATACACATAAAAGTGTTATGCATTTTGGTAAAAAAAGAAATATAAGCCAATGTTACATTGGACAAAAATAAATCTTACATGGAGCTAGATTAGTTTTATACTAAGTTTCTTTTCCTCTTAGTTTATACCAGGTACATAATGCTTTTCAGGTTTTAATGTTAAGGTAATATGTGTTGGATTCATCTCATGTTTTGATCCCAAAATTAGTTGAGTTGGATGAGAATATTTTATATGGGGAATATCTTATTCCTATTCTTGACCATATATAGAAATTTTTATGTAATATAGGGACTCAATAGGTTAGATTTTTGTGGAAAAACCATATGGTTGAAGAGGCAACAAAGGAATATGAAAATGCTATGAGGGAAACATCTTCACCAATTTAATATATCTATAATATTAGAAGTACAGAATTTAAAAAATGTTTGATGAATTTAAAAACATAGGAAATTATATTATTAATCATTATCATGATTAATAATATTAAATTTATTTTTATATTCATTATAAAAATATGAAGTAATTTTCAAATCAAAATGGAAATTGTTTTAATTTGACTCTATTATTATAGAGTTTTAAATAAAATAATAATTTCAAATGAATATAATTTGATTTTTGAAAAATAATTTTATTGTTTTTAAATTTTCATTTGAAAATTATCAGAGAGTGAAATATTGTTATTTTTTGGAAAATGTTGATTTTTTAGTGAATAGAGAATTATAACTATTTTTTAGACATTTAATTTCATTTCAAAAAATTAAATTATTTAAAATAAATATTTTCTTTTGAATATTATTTAATGTAAAAATGTTTTATTTAGTTTTATTTAATCCAATTAATTTCATTTATATAATATTTTTATTGGATTTTATTATAAGTTTGTTTTTGGGTTTAAAACTGATATTTTTCTTAAAACTGTTTTAATGTGAATTATATTTCGCTATATTAATTAATAAAGATAATAAATTATAAGAAACTTTTTAAATGAAATTTATACATTATATATAATTAAATATTAATTCATATTTAAATAATTATTATTAATATTCATATTGTTAATATAAAATCATCTTTTTCTAAGAAAACACTCTTCCTGAAAAACTATTTTTCATCATGTCTTCAAGGTTTTTTAAGTTTAAAATATTCTAATTAGATGAATTAAATTTGGTAAAATGGATTCAATATTAGGAATAAAAATAATTTACATTATCTAATAAGGTAAATTGTTTTTACCATAAATTATAGTGAAAAAAGTAAAAAAATTACTTATTATGGTAATGTGTGAAACTAATTTATGGGGGGTGTTAAACAAGAGTGACATGTGATAAAATGACATAAAATATTTTCTAAAATATATTTGATAGATATATTGATACATTTTAATTTATATGGTTTTATAATGGTCCATTTTGGATTCTTTTGGAATATGAAAAATATGTGTACAACTTTTTGTTTTTAAAAATTACAAGTGTTCCACTCACAATACTTATAAAATGCCACACCATCTCCTCCCCTATTCAAACATTAAAATACATTTGGATTAGAAACGAACATAAAAATATATTCCTTGATTATCCCCCAAATACCTAGTTCCCTTTCTAGGATCATAAATCCATCCAATAAGGCTTTTGCTGCTTACTAAATTTGGATGCCCAAAGAAGAGGTATCGTGCATAAAAGATCATCTTAATTTTGTTAATTCTTAAACCTCCATAAAATATTCTCAAATTATGATTATATAATTAAACCAGTATATAACATATAATGATATGATATTATGCTAATTCCCCAACTTAAATCCATGTTCTCTTTGATTAAATGGGATAAAGAATAATCATTCATCTGTATGGCAGACTACGACCTCGCAAACCGAGGCAAATCATCTTCCATCATCACATATAATGTATTACTATAGATGATTGATTTAAAGTTTAAATATGATATATTTAAATGATACATACTTATGGAGTTATTTTATAATATATATCATTCTTATTTCCAATCCACGGGAGATACAATAACACTGCTCGTGTATACAGTGGATTATAACATCACGCAATGATGTGATTAGTTTTTCACTAATACATTACATGGAAGGTAATAAAAATAATGTTAATTAATATATATGATATAAATGAAATTATTATTATATTAATGATATATTTACCATTATTAAAATATAGTACATCATTTTCATTCTTACACTAAAAAATGAAATTGTTGTTCGTGTACATGTGGACTACCACCACAATGAAGTCATGTCATTATTTTTGTCCTAACCAAGAAACATGGATGATATATATAAGTATATTTAATGAAATAATATTGTATTTATGATATTATTATTATTTTATAAATATAATTCGACGCACCTACCTAACACTTTTCCATTATTTTATTAATGTTTTTAGTTCTTGTTTAATTTTATTCCTCTCTGGGTGTCATTCCCCTGAAATAAGATATATTGGGTGTGCATTGCATGTCACAATGTTTTTCAAATTGTGTAGTAACCATGTTAAATCCACTATTGTTTTTTAAAGAGACATCTATATGGTTGTTTCATGGTTTTCCCACCATGTGTCCAACCCATGCGAGGTGTTCAATGAGTTAGTAGAGGGTTCTAGGTTTTCAAAACCATGAGGTTAAACTGTGTGCCACAAAGTATTTTTTAAAAATAAATTAATTTATAAAATCTAAAAATTAGATTAAATTAAAAAACCCTAATCTCTCTTCTCCCCCTCTCCCCCTTTACCTCATTTGCATCCCCCCTCCTTTGGTCGTGCGATGCAACCCCACACAACCCCCCACCAGGACCTATGACCGTGTGAGGTCCACCCTTCCGATGAGCCCCCCCTCTCTACAAAATCTCCCCATTTATTCATGTTTTTCTACTCTTCTCTCTTAGGTATGTGATCTACTTCCTTGCCATTGTGTTTTCTGGTGATTTTCCTCTACCTATTTCCCCTCTTTCATTAGCTGAACCCTAGCTTACGGGTTTACACATTCTTGTTCTTTCATCCATTTTTAGGGCATGCAGTGGGTCTCTTGGGACATCATCAGCCGTGTTTCTACATACACTACCAAAGGTGAAGCACTTTGCCCACATTTTGATTTACCTCCATATTTTTAGGTTTGTTTCTTCCAAAAAAATTTATTGTTTGAATTTTATTTAGAATAGTTTCGGATTTTTGGGTCCCTAAAGGTTAGTTTTAATGTTTGGTGGCTCCTATAATGGTTTCATACACTTACATATGTACGTATATGTAAATATATATAAATCCTCCTTGCACATATTCCCTTGTTATGAGGGGAATATTTGAATTGGATTAAGGGGTATATATATATAGGACTATATGTGCATGCAATTTTAGAGGTATCGTTTTCAAAGGCATCAGGTGGAGAATATTTTGGATTGGTTCTTCCCTTTTGAGGTAGGCCTCCCTATGCATTGAACTTTAAATTTAAATAAATAATGATTGATTATATTTCTCACCTAGTTTCTATACTGATTAGTGATGTGTTGTTTTTATAATAGTTTTTTTACATGTAATGAAGTTGTTTATCTCTTGTATTATGTTGTATGCAATGGTATAATTGTGTTTTTTACAGTATGTGTTTGCTGAAATTACCATTTGAACTTGATAAATATGTTTTAGATATAAAATGGTGGCTTGGGTTTTTTAAATGGGTTTCTAAGTGTATTATTGTTTTTAAAAGTGACATGTCTTGGTTCTTTTGGAAATGGTTTAGTGTTAAACGGTTTCTTAAGCCCCATTTGGTACCTTTCAGAAATAAATTAATTTGAAAACTCTCTTTTGTGTTGATGGTTAACCTCAAGAAGGGGGAACTCCCGGGGAGTGATTCTTGGTTGATTTCTTTATGAGTGTTGATTTCATATGATGAAAATTCATGTGTTTGATTTATTTGTTGGTATTGGTTGACCCACCCATCTTTTAGTCTGAACATGGGAACCTGGAATAAAAAAAGCCAATTTTGGATGAACGATTGATGCAATAGTTTATATTATGCACTAGTATGTAGCCCTTATTACGGACTATCTTCTTTGGGATTGTGCCCCTCAGTCAGGAAAGGTAGGGTGCGATCATGCTTTTGGGAATTATGATTTCATAGAGTAAGGCATTCCTTCGAGATGAGTCACATGTATAGTATGTTATAGCTTATTCATGAGATATTAGGTTCTATCATTTACATCAGCACTTATTTACTTATGGTGGATGATTGAAGTGCATTATTTGGTCGGTCACTCTTGCTTTCTATTTTCCATTTCCCTTGTGTGACCATTTTTTTTACCTCTTAGTATGGTGAAAATCATTACTATAGGATATAAAATGATTTTAATATGTTTATGAAAAAAGGTTTTTAAAATATCATACATTTCCTCCTTCTATGTGCCTTTTTATTTAATGATTAAATCTTCCTTCTTGAAAAAAAATTGGTTTAAAAAACAGAAATGGGCCACGATTTTTATTAAAGGGAAAATGTGTGAAAAACATACTTCTATATATTATAGTTCTAACCTGATATTGATGATTCTTTTATTTAAAGGAAATTAATTTGGGAATAGATTAATTGGGTATTCCTATTGAGTTTTAAAACTCATGTCTATACATAATTCTTGTTTTTAGTCTCAGGTAAAGGTTTCACCATGATCTTGATCATTGTGGGTGATGTTGAGTCTTGGGATTGGAGTGTGACCTAATGGGTCACATGGAGTTTTAGTGGTCACCAGGTATAGTAGGTTTTATTTTTCATATCATTCTTAGTTTTTCTATTTGGTTAATTTATTTTTCGGCTTATCTATTATTATTCCACTACTTTTGGTTATTTATATTGATCAAAATCATTGTCTTCATTACTCTATTGATGCTCATGGTTCTGGTCTCCATCACGAGATGATCAGGAAGGCCTCTCAAGCCCTTTCATCAGCCAACACTGGTGATCAGTTCAGGGTTTACCTCGGTTGGTTCGTGACATAATGGTATTATAGTATATGTTCTTTTGAGGAAATAGATTTCTTATCACCCTTTTTTATTTTGGTTGTTAAGGAATATGGAGTATTACTACCAGAATATGGGGTATAGCTATTTGAATGTTTCTTCCTAAAACATTCGTTAAAAAATCTTGGGATACCTTGGGGAGTCTGGTTTTTATTGATTTATTAGGTTCTTGTGGGTTGTTTACATTTTGGGGAAATGAAACAATGGTCAAGCTAGTTGTCAAAATGAACTCATAGGGTCTTGAAATCCATGTGGAGTTTGGGGTATGGTCTTAAAAGGCTCTTTGTGATAGGGTTTTTATTAGAAGATAGCTACCAACCATATGTACAAGTAACCAATCAACACTAGTTTCCCCTAATGAGTTGTATTGGTCCTTTTTGATATTTTGTGATTTCTGACCCCTTAAATTGTAGGTTTATTTTGTTTGTAACGAAGGTTGGTCTGGGTGGGTTTTGGGGTGTTTTTTTTAGATTTTAAAATGATATTTTCTTTCACAACAAGGTTATTGGTTTATCAAAAACTAGATTTACAAATCCATAACATTGAATATTGTATAGAGTGAAATGGGTTATTTTTGAAAATGGGAGTTATTTAGGAAAGTGTTTTTGAGGTTTTTGAAATTTTTTGTAAGATGTCAAAATGGAAAAAATGAATGTGTAATTTGAAAATGATCCTCTTTGATGAAAATGTGGATTTAAAATTTGTGTGAGTATTTTTAATGTGTTTTTTTAAAGTGATAATGTTTTGGTTATATAAATCTTGGTATTCCTATGAGTTATCACATATATGTATATGGATGCAGGTATGGGGTTATTGAATGACTATTGTTATGAGTGGATGGGTGGTTGATCATTCAAAATAATGTATATATGTGAGGCTAAATGGAATACTATTAGTGGGTGTTTGGTTTTTACGGTTTGTTATCTTTTCTAAAAGTATTTTTCAAGAAGGGAGTAATTTCAATAATTTAAAAAATGGGAGAGTGTGATGATTCCTTTTGGTGTTTGTAGTTCCTTTGGGATTTGGATTTGATGTGTTAAATTTTTGATTTAAATGATGTTTTGAGTTCAGGCTGTTTATTGGAAAATGAGATGTAGAATTTTGATTCATGATACGTTTTTATTTGGGTTTGTGCTCCCTATTTTCAGATTATATCCCCCATTGAGTTCTAAGGGATTTTGAAAAAAATCTATACTTGGTTATTTTACCATGTGTATTTCATTTGATCATGTTTTACTTTAGAAGTTTGGTTTATCCATTTCGAATATGGAGCTTGGTGGTCCTCATTATTAGGAGTTTGTCCAGAGGTTTTGAGAGTCGAACCCTGCTCATTTATTTGGGCATCCATAACCAAGGAATGCTGAGGAATGGATATGAAATGTCGAGGATATATTGGTTCAATTAAAATCTCGTAAACATACAAAGCTTGGTATTTCCACCACCATATTGGAAGGCCTATGATGTGAATGGTGTAAATCCATTCTTCAAGCCAATCCATAGAAGAATTACTCATGGGAATGATTGAAATCCTTGGTCATTCAATAGTACTTCCCAGATGATGTGATGATTTTGATGGGTTGAACATTATACGATCTAGAGAAGAGAAATTCTATGGTGTCATAGTATGATAATAGCTTCACTAAGCTGGTGTAGTATATCCCAAACCTAGTTGGTGATGGGTTTTTGAATGCTCGATTCTCTGAAATGAGTTTCTGATCAGAATTACATTAGGCAGTGTCTTATTTCCCAGATGATTATAAAGAAGTGTTGAGAAAGGATGTCCAGGTCGAAGATGATTTAGTTGTGTTTGGTCATTTGAGAAGAGGTACAAAAGGATGTTGTTTTCAACTCACTAGAATCATCCAAGAGTAAGTTCAGGCCATGTTTTCAATGTGAGTAGCCTGGTCAGAAGATGTTTTTATGTCGCAAATAAACTAAGATCTATCATACTAGTGGAAATTTAAATCATTTTCAAGGGGATTTCCATGGTGGCGCTATGAAGGTACATGGATCCAGATCCAATCCCTCAGGGAACCTTATAGCTTAGCTGGATGAATGTGACATTGTCATAGCTCAATCTGGTGATTTTTTAAGTGAATTTTTTATTTTAATTAATATAATCTATGGTGATATCTTATTTTGTTTTTGTAGAATTATTTTGTAGTTCTTTTGGTATCTCTATTTTAATTGGGATATTCTTTATAAAGTTATTAATTTTGTTGATGTTGAATGGTGGTGATTTATATCCCACACTTCATTTTATTGGGTTTTGATGGTTTTCATTAGGTTTTGAGAGTTATTGTGTCTTGGGAAATAAATGCTTGTCTGGAATCCTAATATGGTGGGGTGACCACCATGGGATGATCTTGTGATGAACCCAACTTTTTGGTGTTCTTAAAGGAAAACTTTATTGTTTTCTCTCCATCCGACCCCGATAATAGTATTTGGTTGACATGGATAGTGGTTTTAGTAATGATTTCTCGTGGAGATTACCTAAGAAACCACTATGAGTTTATTTGGTGGTTTCTATGTTAGGGGTCTTGGTGTTATTTGTTGGGTTTTGTTTAGAAACGATTTTGTCTCTTCTTTGTAATCTATTTTTTTGAGTTCTTTGTTATTGTGTAAGGTTTTCCATAAAACAATGGATCCTTTTGATGATGGTATCATGGTTCCTTTTTTAGATTTTGTAGTTCTGGTTTTGAAGGTAAGTGAGTGTTGGTTCTTTGGTGTTCGGGTTTTCAGGCCTTTCCTTGAAATATAGATTATCATTTCCTTGGTCTTGATCAACTGAATCTATTAGGACTTTATAGGGGAAAAAAGTGTCCTATTGGAAAGCATTGGCACACCATAACATGAACCTTTTCCATTATTATATTTATTTTTAAGTTTATATTTAATTTTATTCACGTATGAGTGTCTTTTCCTTAAAATGTGTTTTTTTGGGCATGCAATGCATGTCACATGGTTAAGTCACACTTTTTTCAAAACTGTGTGGTAATAATGTGATAGCTACTACTATTTTGGACAAATACAACTAGATGGTTGGAGAATGGTTTTCCAACCATGCAGCCAACCCATACGGGTTGTTCTAGGAGCCTAGTAGAGGGTGCATGGTTGGTGCACTGTTCGCTAAATCGTGCGACCCAACCCGTGGACCACTGAGTATTCATTAAATTTATATTAAATTATTAAAATAAAAATAAAATAAAAATAAAAAACCTAATCTATCTTCTCACCCCTTACATCATGCGTTTCCCCCCCTCTTCATTTGGTCGCACGATGCAACCCCCCTCCCCCCGAACCTCCGGCCTCGCGGGCTCCCCCTTTTGGAAAGCCTCCCCTCACCACAACCTCTCTATATTTCATCTAGTTTTCTACAAGAATCAACTGTGTATGTTCTCTTCTTAACTATACTTTCTTTGTTTTTATGTTTTTACCTCTCTTTATCACCCCTCTTACCTTGGTCAAACACTAGGTTATGGGTTGACAAGATTTTGATTCTTTCTTCCATTTTAGGGCATGTAGTGGTTGTCATAAGACATATTCGTCCATGTTTCAGCATCCAGTGCCAAAGATGAAGTTCTTTGGACCATTTTAGTTAATTCTCCGTCAGTTGAGTTTGTTCTCTTCAATAAATTTTTATTATTTCAATTTTATTTAGATTTTTGGGTGTTTTTTGGGTCCCTATAGTTTATTTAGATTTTTTGGTGGCTCCTTGAAGGGTTTCACACACATACATAGGTATGTATATATATATATATATATATCATCATTTCAAATATTTTTTAATGGAGAGGGGAATATGTGCATTGAATTAAATGTCTGTGTGCAACATAAGATTTCATAGAAACCCATTTTTCTATATCAGGTACGCCATCGAACATAACATTCCCTTTAAATTAAAATTAATATTTAATTCAAAAATATTAATAAATATGAAAATGTCTTAGTATTTAATTTCCTTGGATGTTACATCCTTCCTCCATTTTGGAAATTGTGTCTCGACACTTTTTATTCACTTATCAAATAAATGGGGTCTTTATCCCTCATAGCATTTTCAGATTCCCACGTTGCCTTTTCAACCATAGGGTTTTTACGTAAAACCATTACCTAATGAATTACCTTATTCCACTACAATTTCTCTCTTAGGTAAAGAATCTAGAGTAGTTGTTCCTAATAATAGAGGTTATCTTCCAATTAAACTACCTCTGGGCTCAAAACATGAGATGTATCTAGCATATAATTTCTCAAAATTGAAACATGAAAAAAATTGTGTACCAGGGATAAACCTGGAGGTAAAGCCACTATGTATGCAACTGATCAAACTTTCTTTAGAATTTCATTAGGTCCAATGAACCTCAAACTCAACATTCCCTTATTACCAAAATGCATCACACTTTTCAATGGAGAAACATTGAGAAATACAAGATCACCAACCTCAAAAGAAAGATCCTTCCTCTGGTTATTCACATAACTTTTATGCCTACTCTGAGCTATTGTCATATTCTTCTGAATCAACTAAACCTTTTCTACCATCTCTTCTACCAATTCTATTCCCATAAACTTCCATTCAGCTACATCATCCCAAAAATATATAGTTCGACACTACTTCCCAAATAATTCCTCAAATAGATCTATCTGTATAATGGAATGAAAATAGTTATTTTATGAGAACTCAATAAAAGAATGATGTTGGTCCCAACTTCCCTGGTAATATAGTGAACATGCACATGGCATATATTTTACGTTCTGAATTGGTTGTTCTGACTGCCCATCTGATTGTGGATGAAAAACTGTACTAAAATTTAATTTAGTACGCAACAACTTCTGAAGGCCTTTCTCAAAGTTAGAAGTAAACCTTGGATCATGATCAGATACAATGGATAGGGGAACTCCATAAAACCAGACTATCCCATTAACATTCAACTAAGAAAGTTGATCTAGAAAAAAAGCATCTCAAATAGGAAGGAAATCATCAGATTATTCAATTGATCAACGATAACCCTGATTGCAATATTACCTTGAGAAGTCTTTGGTAATCCCGCAACAAATTCCATTGATATATTTTCCCATTTACACTCTAGCATCGGTTAAGAGTGAAGCAACCCTTTTGGTAACTGCCACTCTACTTTAACCTATTGACAAGTCAAACACTTGACAGTAAAATCTACAATATCTCTTTTCATTCCATACCACCAGTAATACTCTCAAAGATATCTATTCAACTCAGAACTGCTAGGATGAAATGAAAAAGGAGAACAATGATATGAACATAAAAACTCTTTCATCAACTATGAATCACAAGTCACACATAATCTCTTCCAAAACCTCAAAATACAATCATTATTAATGTTAAATTTTGGGAACATACCATTCTAAAACAACTCTACCTTTTTTTGTAACTCATTTTCTTCATTATGCGCTTTCTTAATTCTATATGATAGAGATGATTTCACTGAAACATGAAACAAAACAGAGTAATTTTATACACCAAAAACATATATGACAATGTTAATCATGTCTTTAATCAAAGTATCTTGTTCTAAACGTAACAAAGTTACTGTGGTATTAATTTTTTGAATCAAAGAATCAACTACTTTATTTCCCTTTCTTGGATAGTAATGAATCGTGCAATCAAAATCCTTGATTAATTACATCCATCTCCTCTATATCATGTTTAATTACTTCTGAGTAAATATATACTTTAAACTTTTGTGGTCAGTATATATTTAACATTTTACTCTATACAAATGATGCCTCTAAATTTTTAAAGAAAAAATAACAGTAGCTAATTAAAAATCATGTATAGGGTAATTAAATCATTAGTTTTTAACTCACATAAAGAATAAGAAATTAACTGATCATTATTCATAAGCACACAACCATGTCCTTTCACCAAAGCATCACTATAGATAAAAAAAATTACCATTTCTAGTAGGCAGTGGAAAAACTAGAGCATTAACTAATTTTTTTCAATTTATGAAAATATTCATCAATTGAATTTTTCTAGATGAACTTAAATCTTTTTTGAGTTAACTTAGTCATTGGACTAGATAACCATGAACAATTCTCAACAAACTTCTGGTAATAATAATCTAAACTAAGAAAACTATGGATCTAAATTATATTTGTGGGTCTTGGCCATTCTTCAACAACTTTTGTTATTACATGATCAATAGTTAGACCATTTTTTGAAACAATGTGACCAACAAATGAATTTCGTTGTAACTAAAACTCACTCTTGCTGAATTTTCCATTCATTTTCATTAGTTCAAGGTTTTCAAGAAAAACCTTAAAAGACTTTAAAATTTCTCTTTACTTATGGAATAAACCAAAATATCATCAATTAACACAACCACAAACTTATCCAAGAACTCATAGAAAATTCTATTTATAAGACCCATGAATATAGTTGGTCCATTGGTTAAACCAAAAAGTATAACTCCAACTTCATAATGTCCATATCTAGTAAGAAACACAATCTTTAGAATGTCTACTTCCTTTACTTTCGTCTGATGGTACTCCAACCTCATGTCAATCTTCGAAAAATACTTAGCTCCCTTGAGATGATCAAACATATCATGGATATGAGGCAATGGATACTTGTTCTTAACAGTGATGTTATTTAATGCCCTATAATCAATGTAAAGTCTCATTGAACCATATTTCTTTTTAATAAACAAGATTGGGGCACCCCATGGTGATGTGCTATGTCGAATGAATCCTTTATCAAATAAATCCTATAATTGCTTCTTTAACTCTAAAAGTTCTATTTCAGGCATTCGATATGGGGGTTTGAAATTGGATTAGAATTAAGAACTAAGTAAATGGTAAATTCCACTTCCTGATCAGGTATTATACCAAGCAACTCAACTGGAAAAACATCAAGATACTCATTTACCACTGGCACATCATTAATCTGAATAGTTCCTTTATTTTCAACAATATGTGAAAGGTAACATTCATTTCCATCTTTTACGAGTTTCTCAGCTTCCTGATATGTTAACAAAATTAAGGGTTCATTATTGTACACAAACTGAAAATATTTTAGAAAAGAAACCACTTTAGCTCTATAGTCAATCATGGAATGATAAACAGAAAGCCAATTGATACCCAAAAGAAGATCAAACTCTACTAGAGGCAAACCGATATGGTTTATAGGTAGATTCTTTTCGGACACAAGGATAGAAAAGTTCTTATAATTTATTTTCGTATCAACATTTCCCCAGGTGTTTTAATCATAATTTTAGGATTCATACCTTGATATGGAATTCCCAATTTAATATAAAACTTCTCAGAAATGAACGAATGTGTAGAAAATGAATCAAACAACACATTTTCATAATCTGAGAAAAAATAAATTATACCTGATACTACTTCATATAATGTTCCAACATCTACTGAAGTAGTTGAAAAGGATTTCACCAGCCCTTTATGCTTGTAGTATGTATACTTTCCCTCAGTTGAGTGTATCATTGTACATTCATTTTCACAGTGACCCATTTCATTTCACTTAAAACATTTTATTGGATGTAAATCAAATTTTTTCTTACAATTATGATAATGTTTATTAGTGCAATTACAAGCCTTATGTTTCATTTTACTACATCGGTATCCATTAATAAAATTTAAAAGAAAATCCCCATAATGTTTTTTACCACAATTTTTAAAAACTGTAAACTTATGTTTCTTACCATCAGACTTTTTTTAAGAGTTATTCCCTTTCATCTGCCACCTCGACCTCTTATTCTATTGTTTTTCAAAGAACACTTGATCATCAGCAAACTCCATTTCCACCTTCCTTGCACATCAAATAATTTTTTCATAACTTCTGAACTCATGAGAAGATAAATCCCATCAATAAATTGGCTTCAATCTTGAGTAAAAATAGTTGATTTTACTATCAAGATCTCATATGAAATTTGGAGCACACCTTGCCAATCGAGTGAATTTTTCTTCATAAGAATCCACTGAATCCAATTCTAGAAATGAACCCATTAACAACGGTTCCAAACCATTTGTAAAAGCTGGATAACCATTGGTATAATATATACCAATGGTTATCCAAACTGTAGGGAAGCAATTCGTAGGGAAAAAAATGGAAACGGTTTCTGGAAAATAGTTTGTATATGTTAGGAAATATACATTATACCATCGGTTATGTCAAACTGTTGGTATAAAATTTCACCATCAATTTGAAACCATTGGTAAAAATACTATTCCAATGGTTCAAAACGTTGGAATATATTATTTTAATGCTTTTTACAAACAATTTACACAAATCATTGGTATATCTATACATTTCACTTATATCCCAACAGTTTGTAAACCGTTGGGAAAGTGTTTTTACCAATGGTTCTCTTAGAACCACTGGTATAAAACACATTCACAACCCCATTCCAAAAGTGGTAAACCGTTGGCATAGGCTTTGCTATGCAATTCAGGCAGCAGCCTACCAATCTGTGCTGCTCTGTGATTTCCATTAGTTTGCTGCCCTTTTTGCATTTCCTACTTCCCCAACTCCAATTAACTGCTATAACCCACTATAACACATTTATATATAAAATTAATACATATAGATTTAACACATAATTCACTATGAAACTATACACATATATATAATTAACACATAACTCATAAGGTAATTATAAAATTACATAATTGATTAAGAATTCAATTCAAAATTGAGATGAAAATTACATGTGGAATCTAGAATTCAATTCATAATTGAATACTGAATTTAATACATATATTATTTAATTATAAATTATGAATACAATAAATAAAAAACTAAATATGTAATTATATGTGTTATACAAAATTTGGAATACATAAAAAATTGCATTTTGTATAACACATACACGATTGAATTCATAAATTAGATGCTAGTAACCCCAAAATAAGGAAATGGATAAATGAGATCAACCAATCACATATATAATGTCTCAGGGTTTGGGTGGGTGTCTTTGAACTTAGTGATGATGATAATGGGTGTGGATCAATGAGCATGTGTGACTTAATGAATGTAGTTGACCTTGACGTATTAAATTTCATGTGTTTTAGAATAGGGGTAGGATTTCCTCAAATGAGAATGGATTGTGTGGGGCTGGACCATGGATCCATGTGCTAAAGTACCAACACAATCAGAATACGTTTGGTCGGTTTTTTGTATGCCAGTTGTTTTTACTTAAAATGATGTCCATTTTATACAAAAGACAAACACTTAGAGTGATACTGTCCACACCGTGCTTCGGATTGAGGCGGGGTTGACTCGTACACGTCACATATGACCCATGGATTGTTTTCCTAAAGTATCAACAAAATTTGAATGTGTTTGGTCAGTTTTTTGTATGTCAGTTGTCGTTTACACTTAAAATGTTGTCCATTTCAAATAAAAGTGAGACACTTTGGGTGGTACCAGCCACACCGTGCTTCAGATTGTGGCAGGGTTGACTCATACGCATCAAAAATGACCCATGGATCATTGTGCTAAAGTATTAACTCAATCCGAATACGTTTGGTCAGTTTTAGATATTCCAGTTGTTTTTACTCAAAATGATGCCCTTTTTAAACTAAAGAGAGACACTTTGAGTGATACTAGCCACACCCTACCTTGGATTCAGTAGGGGTTGACTTGTACACGTCAAAAATGACTCATGGATATTTTTCCTGAAGTATCAATAAAATCTAAAAGCATTTGGTCGATTCTCCGTATGTAAGTTGTAGTTTTCACTTAAAATCCTCTCCATTTCAAATAAAAGTGAAAAATTTGAGTGGTACCGGACACACCGTTCCTCGGATTGAGCTGGGGATGACTCATACACGTCAAAAATGACCGATGGATCATTTTCCTAAAGTATCAATAGAATCTGAATGTGTTTGGTAAGTTTTCCATATGCCAGTTGTTGTCTTCACTTAAAATGTTGTCCATTTCAAATAAAAGTGAAACACTTGGAGTGGTACCGACCACACCATGCCTCAGATTGAGGTGGGGTTGACTTTTACACATCATAAATGACTAATGGATCATTTTTCCAATGTATCAACACAATCTGAATACATTTGGTCAGTTTTCCGTATGCCAGTTGTTTTTACTTAAAAGGGTGTCCATTTTAAACCAAAGAAAGACAATTAGAGTGATACCGACCACACCGTGCCACTTATTGAGGTGGGGTTGAATCATAAACGTCACATATGACCCATGGATCATTTTCCAAAAGTATCAACCCAATCCAAATGCGTTTGGTCAGTTTTCCATATGCTAGTTGATGTTTTCACTTAAAATGTTGCCCATTTCATATAAAAGTGAGACACTTTGAGTGGTTCCAGCCACACCATGCCTCAGATTAAGATGGGGTTGACTTGTACAAGTCAAAAATAACCCATGGATTCTTGTGCTAACTTATCAACACAATCAGAATATGTTTGTTTGGTTTTTCGTATTCCAGTTGTTTTTACATAAAATGATGTCCATTTTAAACAAAAGATAGAAACTTTGAGTGATATCGGACACACCGTGCCTCAGATTGAGGAGGGGTTGACTCATACATGTCAAAAATGACCCATGGAATCTTGTTCTAAGGTATCAACACAATCCGAATATTTTGGTCATTTTTCTGTATCCCATTCGTTTTTACTTAAAAGAGTGTCCATTTTAATCAAAAGAAAGACACTAAAGTGATACCGGCAACACTGTGCCTCGGATTGAGGCAAGGTTTACTAGTACATGTCCCAAATGACCCACAAATCATTTTCCTAAATTATCAATAGAATCTAAATGTGATTGGTTAGTTCTTCATATTCGAGTGGTATTTTTCACTTAAAATGTTGTCCTGTTCAAATAAAAGTGAGACACTTTTCGTGGTACCGGCCACACCATGCCTCGGATTGAGGTGGGGTTCACTCGTACGCATCCAAAATTAACCATCTATCCTTGTGCTAATGTATCAACACAATCCGAAAATGTTTGGTCAGTTTTTGGTGTGCCAGTTGTTTTTAATTAAAAGGGTGTCCATTTTAAACAAATGAAAGACACTTCGAGTGATACTGGTCACACCGTTCCTCAGACTGAGTTGGGATTGATTCATACACATCACATATGACACATGGATGGTTTTTATAAAGAATCAACAAAATCTGAATGCATTTGTTTGGTTTTCCATATTCCAGTTATGGTTTTCACATAAAATGTTGTCCATTTCAAATAAATTTCAGTCACTTTGAATGGTATCGGCCACATCATGTCTCTGATTGAGGTAGGGTTGGATCTTACACATCAAAAAATGACCCATGGATCGTTGTGCTAATGTATCAACACAATCAAAATATTTTTGGTTGGTTTTCCATATGTCTTCTATTTTTACTTAAAACATTTTCCATTTTAAACAAAAGAGAGACAATTTGAGTGATACCGGTCACACCGTGCCTCAGATAGAGGTGGGTTTGACATGTACATATCACAAATGACCCATGGATTTATTTTCGGAAGTATCCATACTATCAGAAAGTTTTTGGTATATTTTATATATGCAAGTTGTTTTTTTAACTTAAAATCATGTCCATTTAAATTAAAGTGAGACAGTTTGAGTTGTACCGGCCACACCGTGCCTCGGATTGAGGCGTAGTTGACTCGTACATGTCAAAAATGACCCATGGATCATTTTTCTAATGTATCAAGAGAGTTTGAATGCATTTTCTCAGTTCTCCGTATGCTAGTTGTTGTTTTCACTTAAAATGTTGTCCATTTCTAATTAACGTGAGACACTTTGAGTGGTAATAGACACATCGTGCCTTAGATTGAGGCGGGGTTGACTCGTACACCTCACAAATGACCCATGGATCAGTGTGCTAAAGTATCCACACAATCTGAAGCTCCCAAGAGCTCTTAAGGGAAGATATCCTTCGATCCTTGGGAGTTTTGAGTGCCGTCAAGTGTGGATTGAAGATCTGAGTGATTCTAATCCCCTCCTTGCTTCATATTTTCGATTATGGTTTTCACTCTTCTCTCATCTTATTTCAAAGCTCTAAAACCCTTTTTTTGTTGGGATTTACAGTGAATCTTGAAGAGAGATTAGATTGGGATCTAAGACACTGAATTAAGAGTGTGATTGTCTCCAGAATCAAGGTATGTGGTACTTAGCCTTTCATGAATTGTTGTGATGTTTTATATATTCCCAATCGTCACTCATCCAATGTTGGGGTGTCGGGTCGAGGGTCTGTCCGGGGTCCAATGAGGTGGGGGGGGCTATCCGGGGTCCAGGAAGGAGGGTGGGGGGTTGTCTAGGGTCCAGCGAGGAGGAGAGCTATCCAGGGTATATAAAAGAGGGGGGATGTCTAGGGAGTTCCAAAATACACAAAACACTACAATCATCCTCAAGATACAGCTGAATAGAAAACAAACACATAAAAAATATCCTTTCATAAAAAACATACACATAAAAACAGCCTAGCCTGCATAATACACTGCATACACCTGCATAAAAAACACACATAAAAAGAGAACAACAAATAGACACAATGCATAACACACTGCTTAACACCTTGCATAATGCACTACATACATCTCAATACATACACCATCATAAAAAACATCAGAAAAACATATAAAAACATACTTCAAACACCACAAAAAATACCTTCAATAGCACAAAAAACACATATGTCCAAAAAGAGGGGAGGGGGCTGTCCGGGGTATAGGGAGGAGGGTGGGGGGATGTCCGAGGAACTGGGAGGAGGGTGGGGGGCTGTCCCGGGTCCATGAAGGCGGGGGGATGTATGGGGTCCAAGGAGGAGGGTGGAGGGCTGTCTGAGGGGGGGTAGGGGTGGGGGGTGTCTGGGGTCTAGGGAGGAGGGTTGAGGGGGGGATGTCTAGGGGCTATTTGGGGTCCAAGAAGGAGGGTGGGGAGGCTGTCGGGGGGGTTTTCCGGGGGGTTGTCCGGGGTCCAGGGAGGAGATTTGGGGTGATATCTGTGGGGCTGGCCGGGGTGTAGGGAAGATGGTGGGGGTGGGGGGCTTTCTGGGGGCTAACCCGGGTTCATGGGATGGTATTTACATATTTTCGAAGCAAATTCTTTCAAGGTTGAAAAAATAATTTCATTATATAATCTTCTAATAAGACCAAAAATTTTCTAAATTCCACTAAAAAATAACAATTTCATTAAAATAGGGGGATTTCACAACATCCATGCTTTTAAAAAAAACATTCCTAATATATAAATAATCATTTAAATCATTTAGAATCTAAGTTCCTATCAATAATTAAATTTTAAGTTTCATTTATGGAGAAAAATATTATGGAACCACCGATGTTTTATCAATGTTCAAATCAACACCCACAACTGGACAATCCATGAACAGAGGGTGTGGGGGGCTGTCCAGGGGGGGTGGGCGGGCTATCCATAGGGGTGGAAACACTGTCCAGGGGGTACGGGTTGTCCAAGTGGTGCGGGTGTCCAGGGTGTGGGGGGATATCTAGGGGAGGGGTGAATGAATCACAACAAATCATCAAGTCATGTTTTATTATTTATAGATAAAAAATAAAGATAATGTGACCTACCTAATCACACATATATTCAAGAACAACAAATTAATAAACATCAAAGGTCTGTAATATCAGTCCGAAATGTAATGAATCAATCTGTCCCTCATCACTATCATTACCATCACCATCATCATCACCCTCAACCCCATCCTCATTGTCATCCCCATCATCATCTCTGCCCTCCTCCTTGCCCTCATACTCAGCCACCACCTCCTCCGCCTCGGCCTCCTCCTCCACCTCAGCCTCCTCCTCACCATCCTCCTCCCCTACCTCGACATCCTCCTCCTCATAATCTTGACCAACACTAGAACTTACACCTGGTGCACCATATATAGAATGCATCAATGAAATATATTCAACACAAGCAGTGTTGGCCTATGGTGGAAGTGTTGGACGTAAAACTTCCATCAGTTTCATAAATACAGTGTTTTCCCTAGCAGACTATTCGGCCATATCTGTGGCCCTTTTTTCAGCCAGTTCTTCCTGGGCCTTAACCTTCTGCAACTCAGTGGCACTACAACTCATACCCGATGAGGGATAATACCTCATCTATACTATACTCTTCCTAGGTTGACATCGTACTCTACCAGGGTACTCATCTCCCAATACCTGATGTAAGTGATCATTTGGCCCAAAATTGGCATGTTCCTGGGCATCAAGGGCCTCTAAAGAAGCCTATTAAAAATATAAATATAATATTATGTTACAAAATAGAGATTAAAATTTTAAATCTACAAAGTCAAATATAAAATCTGCTGCTGAGTCGGTTCATTAACTACACTTTCATCTATCTACTTTCTACTCAAGCAAACCAGTTTTTCTCGAGGCACACGTCCTTATATATTTAATTTATTCCTATACAATGACATTGAATGTAGGAAACCATAATTTCAAATAGGATACCAATAAAATAGTAATTTTATAACTAAAATTATATAACAACTTTTATAATCAAATAAATTATGGAAGAAGCAATATAAAGTGCAAGTCGTAAAGAATGATTGTAAACTTTCATACCTACTGACTCTCATGACCTAGAATCCTAGTACATCCAAAAATGTGGAGGAATTTCTAAGAATTATTGGGTTTTTTTTATTTCTCCTAGATGCATCCTAAATAAAATTCAATAATTAGTATTAACAAAAAAACTTGAAATTTTCATTTAAATAACTCTAATTTGATTTATAACGTAAATTGGCTAGTCGTCCAATGAGTAATCATCTATCAGTACTGTTCTAATGGAAAATCATCCACGAAAGAGACTGCTTATAACTCAGTTCCCACCTTATCATTCCATCCAAAGTACAACTCATGCTTATAAGCTCTCCAAAGCTCGATTAAATCATTTAGATGCGCTGGTCATGCACCCTCACCATTAGGGAAATTAAACTGCAGCTGACACCAAAATATTAATTCATATAAATACAAAAATTAATATATTACATTAAAAACAATTTATTTTTACCCATATAACTGCCCAGGATTTATCCTTGACTTCATTTGTTAGGTGTCTCCATGGGAGTGGGCTGACAAGAATGATTTCAGAGTATTTGGAAAGCTTCTCTAAAAAACTTTGACATTGCTACCTTGATTTTTCAATCATATGACTATGTTCATTGCATTCCACCATCAACAGTGTGCGGCAGTTCCGCACCGCACGTATGCATGTACACCCCTGCCCCCGCCATCTATCAGTAGGTGTATCTGTTATGAAAGAAAAATAAATATTTTATCAATACATGTTATAATGAAAATAAATAATGGTGTAAAGTATTATTAGGGTTTTATAAGTATACATGTGGTAGTCTGATCAATGGGCACCGCTGGATCTGCAGAAAATGAATGAACAACTTGTACAAATGGAGTGGGTCTTAATGTATGCTTCGTAGGGACCAACTCTGGTGGAGCAGGAGTCAAAAAATATGAAATATTAAATCCTAGAGAGAAGAAAATAGAAGAAAAATAAGACAAAAGGGATGGCTGGCCAAATGTTGTATGGGGAGTGGGAATTATCATTGGATTTGGTACAAATGGGTGAGGAGGCTCAGATGTAAAGTGTGGGGAAAACATGGGAGGCCTAAATATCCAGTGTTTACCTAACGGCACACCGGGATCAGAATGTGGGATGGATGGTATGTCAGTGGGAGGGGCAAGGTCTAATCGTGTATGCCGACCAGATCCTCTAGCTCCCGTACCACCCCCCTCGTACAAACACCCTGATTACTGGGACCACTACTAAGCTTCACATCAAATAATTGTTGTCTAATATATGGATCCTAAAAAAATGATCAAACAAATTAATCACACGACATAATATATTATTTAAATAAATATATTTGAAATAAAATACTCACTATAGGCACTAGTGGAGGAATACCCATCTCAGTCATGAGATGATTATTTTCCATAATATAATTTTTTCACCTCTCTTCAAATGGCTTCATTTCCTGCATTTGGAAAAAAATATGGAAGTAAATAAACAAGGATAACTAATGTGTAACCCAAAAAACAAAATAAATGAGAGGGAATAGTGGGATTCCTGGATAATTTAATTAAACATTATTTTCGGTGAGCTTGAACAAATATACAATAAAGTCAATACATCATGCAAGATGTAATAAAGAAATTTAATTTTTTGTAGGATGATTATTTAAAAAGTGTCATCAGTCTATTAAAATCATGTAACATTGATTCTATCTGATTCATCAGTGGTAAAGCAGTTGTATAAATTAAGTAAAATTTTAATTTCTTTATCTCAAGTAGATGATGCAAGTTTAAATACATGTTTTGCAGAAGAATACAAACCATCATATTCATTACCTGGTAAAATTTTAATGATAGGTCTTAGAGTCATAAAACATTTATACAAATCACAGTATAAGCCCTAAAATTTTCACCAAGTTAGAATTGATGGTTTCGTAGGATTAAATACAGTTCAATTCCAAATTAGAAAATGCAATTCAAATAAAAATTCCACAAATAAACATTGAAAATTTACCTAATAGTCAATTCAGACTCAACATATTTGTAATCAATATTAAATCAACTTTAATAGTACCAACCATAACAACCCAACTCGAGGTAAACCAAAACAATTGAGAACATGGATGGATTATTCAATATATTTTCCACCACAACATTAGGTTCAAAATAAACTCTAAAAACTGAGCTATTAGAGTCATCAAAAGAAAAAAATGGATTGGTTCCAAAGGTAGTATGGAAAGTGCCAATAGCATCATCGCCATCATCAAAAATATTTCTAGGAATTATATCAACTATGACACCAAATTCAGGTCGAAGTTGGTCTTTGACATAAAAAACATGTTTTCCATTGATTACAATACATATGGTTCTTCGGTAGCAAGAGTTCAAGTCATATTAATTACTCAAAATCCGTAATCATCAATAAATTTACCATGTCTCATCATTGAATCAAACTAATGGAATTTCATCATAGTGATTCATCCATGAGAGTAATAATCCAATATTGTTATTTTTTCAATGACTCCATAATAACCCATATTTTCAAATCACGGTCTACTATCTGATACATTGGAATAGCAATCTGTTGTGGCTGTAAACATAACACCATTATGTTGTGTTCTCATGTTCTTTGCTCGTTTAGTGATAATAAATTTGTACCCATTGATAATAATTGATTTACATTCACGAACCACGATATTAGGACCAAAATCCAAAGCTCTTATTTCTATTGAGACAGAGTCCACAGGCATACTCAATTCCTTCAATATAAATGAATATTAAACTTAATTAAATATTTATTTAATTATTTTAAATAGTAATATTTTTACCTTCAATTTTAACCAAGTAGAAAAAGCTTTTCTATGCAAAGTCTCCCTCCATCTCAAAGAAATAAAATGATGCTTTCTATTTATCATTATTTTATGTTCCCTACAGATAAAAAATATGAATAGTTTAATAGATATATATGTAAGATATACATATACAATTTAGTTACCGGACGTAGTCATTGAACAAATCATAGTTGAACAAAATTTTGCGATGTTCCATCTCCCACTCTTCAAGGATTAATATATTTAATGTTTATGATCCAAGAATTCCTCCTATTTGAGGAAGTAATGGAAAAATGGGTTTAATTTCCACATATTTTTCTTCTTCATTTCTCATTGGTCTGTTAATTCTTGTAGTAAGATCAGAAAAATATATTGAGCATGAAATCCATGCATTCTTATGCCAAGTAATCATTCACGATAGAACCTTCAGAATTATTCCTATTTCATACATAAGACATTAATGTTCACATATTTCATTCAGTTGGTTACATCCATAAAAAAGAAACAGGTCCTCCAAGAAGTATTCGAGTGGGAATATGGATAGTCAGATGCAGCATACACGTGAAAAATGATGGAGGAAATATTTTCTCCAACTCACGCAAAAAAATGGGGGCATCTGTCAACATTTTTTTGCAAGAAATTCATGGATAACTTCTTATTACAAAGATCTCCAAAAAAATGGAACAAACGAATAACAATTACCCTTACATTATTGGAAAAAAGTTGATGGATTGCTATTGGAATCAACTCATGCAGAAGAATGTGATAATCATGAGTCTTCAATGATTTTAGCTTCAAATCTTTTTTGTCGAACTGTTTTGATATGTTTTTTGAATAGCCATCTGGAACTCTAAGAGTCTCAAATAGTTCCAGAAATTGTTTTTTTCCATAGGTGTCATCAGATAAGAAGAACATTGAACTTTCCATTTATTTTCACTGATATGGCCAAAATGTCATTCTGGTCTGATTCCCTAATCCACCAAGTCTTTCCAATATTGTAAATCATCTTTTATTTTTACCTTAACATTTAGAAGACTTGAAAGAAAAATTTCACATATATTCTTTTCAATGTGAATTATGTCTAAGCAATGACGTAACAAATTGGTTGACTAATAAAGAAAATCAAAAAAGATACTCCTTTTCCTCCAATCGTAATAGGTTTCAGTGGAAACATTATTTCTCTTCCCAGATTTCATTTGACCCTTCACAAATGAAAAACTGAAATATTTCAATTCATTAAGCACATCAGTTCCAGAAATAAGCTGAGGTGGATCATCGGTCTCTATGGTATTTTCAAATATTCGATGATTATTTCAATATGGATGGTCCATTGGCAAGAATTGTCGATAAACCATAAAAATGAAACTACAGCTTTGTTTCAGTCTTCTGGATTGTGTATTCTTCATACAAAAAAAACATGACAGTTTTCCCTTCGTGCTCCATCCAAACATCATTACATATGCCAGAAAATCATTGATCGTCCATATAAGCATAGCATGCATCTGAAATATTTCTTTTGAATATGAATTGTATATCTGCACACCCACATCCCAAATAAGTTCCAACTCTTTTATTAAAGGATGCATGTGTACGTCAATATCAATGTTGGTATCAGAAGAGCCAAATATGAGTATAATCAGGAATGTTAAAGGTTTTATCATACACACCAATGGGGGAACATTATAAATGTGTATAAAAACTGGCCAGGTGCTGTGCAAAGTAAGCATATGCCCAAACAGATTAGAACCATCGCATGAAAGACCCAGCCTCACATTATGCACGTCAGCTGCAAAATTAGTATATTGATCATCAAATATCTTCCATGAAAATCCATCTATTGGGTGAACCAACTCATTATTAGTCTTATTTCTCTCAGTATAATTTCATCTCATTTTTATTGGTATTTCATTAGACATAAAAAGATTCTGGAGTCTAGGGATCAATAGAAAGTGCAACATTAATTTTTTTGTGGCACGTTGGATGTTGTTCCATCATATTTTGACTTCCAGTGGGTTGTGCCACATTTTATACAATCATTTCGTTCAGTGGTTTCCACCAAGAATAAAGTGCAATCTTTCGGGCAAGCATGAATTTTGTTCCTTTAAAAGTCAACTTACTCAACTAACTTCCATGCCATATAGTGGTTTAAGAGAATATCTGCATCATATAGAAGTAAATCCTTCAAGAAGGTAATAATGTAATCGATTGCTGCACTAGAAATACCATACATAGTTTTCCCATGAAATATTTGGATTAAAAATTCTATTTTTTCCATTTTATCACACTATCGATATACCGGAGTCGTGGCAGCATCATTCAATTTTTTCACCCTGAAAATATCATCATTTTCATTAGATTCATAATCTTTCCTCATATCAAAGTATGTTTGAGTAGAAATTCTTTCTTTTTCATGATGACGAATAAATGGAAACCATTCATATAAAAAATTCTTTTGTCCATTCCTTTCATTTCGATCATCTACAATTTGAGATTTCATTTTCTCCCCATTGTGATAACACATATAGTAGTTTTCTGGACAACCATATTTGGTTATGTGGTAGTTGACTTCTTCATTTCTCAACCAAGGTCTACCAACACAATTAGAGCATGGGAAATGTTTGCAACCACTATCTGAAGCATTGTGAAATGAAAAATCTAACAGCTCTCCAAATTGTTTTGAGAATTTCTTGAGATCCGGTCAGTTTCATACATATAACTTCTATCCATTCTGTAAAAATAATTTTTATATGTCATTTCTTCATAAAAAATTCAATATTACTGAAGTTTAATCGAAAATATATTTAAGTAAACGATAAAGGAAAGAGTTTCTAGTTTATGTAGTGAACTATTAAAACAATGTAATGATATACTAATTCAGTTATGTGTACCTAAATTTGATGTGAGATGTGTTTTGTAATTGTTTAATTTATCACATACAAGAAGACACTATAGACCTGATAGAACATTGTTCAACATATTATAAAGTGAAGTATTTTCATGAAAGATGCAGAATGTGTAAAGAGAGTGTTCTAAATAAGTTATTGATTCTAATAAATGGAAATATTGTGAAAATTTATTGCATTTCATAACACCCAAACTAAAGTCCATAGAGAGTACCATATCACCCCACTAAAAATAAGGAAAACCACCTACCCCACTACCCAAACCATCTCCAATCCCTTCACATGATCATCCTTATATCCATTACCCACCTTGATAAAATATGACTAAACAAACCATTTACCATCTTTGGGTGGGGATACATCTCAATAGTGCCTCCATTAGTCGATATGATTCACTAACTACAAAAAAGGAGTGGCTATGAAGACTTCAGATAAAGTTGATTCATATAATCCTGACACTTGAATTATAAAACGAAAATATAAAACAAATAAAACTACACTTATTGGGTATGTCATGCCACACACATCACCACTTGGTTTAGGTAAAATCAAAATAGATAAAAACAATAATAGATGCAAAACATTGAAACTAAGTTAAGCCTTACAGATTTGGAGTGTAGAACTAAACAATTTATAGGCTTCACATGGATTTATTGGGAGGAAGGAGTTCCCATCCTATGTAAAGAGAGAGGACTCTAGTTTAGAATCCAAGGGGGACATCGCTAAGGCTTCCTAAATCATAATCACTATGAATCCAAGGTAGATTTCTCGAAGGTATTCTAAACAAAATCATCATGAATCCCAGGGGGTTTCCAAATGGAATTATAAGATATGTTTTTAATAGGAATCCTTGGTTGGTTTCTTCAAGGAATTCCAAATCATTAATCAAAGCACAAGTACTCAAAAATTAAATTAAAATTTATTTATATTGATTTTCAATAGGTCTCATATAATAAGCACATGCTTCAGGTCCCATTATGTGTTATAGGCTTCCCAAATCATTCACTCATGTTCAATAACTCTTTCTTGGAAACACTATGGTTATACCTTTCATTACCCAATTAGTTCTCTAAGTCAAGCTCACCCAATGGGTGGATAATGTTTAGGCTTCCACACTAATAGGTTGTTCATGGATTTTAAAGAGGTTTAATTTCATAAACTATAGGCAAAAACATTTATTTTTAAATTTTATATTAATAATAATGTATGTCAATGATACAACACATCCTAAAGAACACAAAATAGTGATACTTTTAAGGGATAGTTTATAAAACATCTTTTATATACTCACAGACATATACCAATCAAGTATTTGTCATTGATTCAATATCAAATAGTGTGAATCATAAAATTTTCCAAAATCCCTATAAACAGGGAATAATGACGTGATATTTCTAGATAGTGAAATAAATTGAGAATGATTGAGAATACAAGGATATCGTTATAATTAGATCATTGTTGGGATGAACGACACTAGAAACCGATAAGTTACCTCAACTCACCATGTTAGCTTACAGAGTTTGGTAGACCACACACTAGCCATGTCAATCACCTCAATGAGGGCTTCTATGTCTATATTTTAGAAGATGTTAAGGGGGTCAAACCTGGATGTGGGAGTTGCAACTGGTTGGATAGAAGACCTCAGGTTAGGGTTCACATGAATGAGGGCTTCTAAAAATCAGGGGAAATGCAGAGTTATATGCTTCTGTGTAATTGGGTGTAGTTTTACTGCATTTTGGGAAAAGTTTCCCTACGGTTTTTAAAAACCGTTTGGAAAAGCATGGACATTTCCAACGGTTTGTACAAACCGTTGGTAAAGGGAGAAATTTTTTTATATTTCCCAATGGTTTCTTCAAACCCTTGGGAAATCATTCACTAACTAAACCTTTACCATCATTTTATTCAAACCATTAGAAAAGGACCCCTATAAAAACGGTTCTATTAAACTGTTGGTATAAAAGCATTGGGAAAAACCAACTTCCCAGTAGTGTTCGTCCTCCTACCTCAATTCTAGGAATTGTTTTTCTATCCTAAGATGAACCACCTTTGGAAAATATTTCTCAAGAATCATACCTTTGAATTCATCCCCAACAAGAGCATCAATCTCCAAACTATCCCTGATATTTTTCACCATCGACCACCACTGATAAGATTCACCTTCAAAATGCTAAACACAAGACTAAACTTTTGATGTTTGAAACACCCCATGACATCAAAAATATTTTCCAGTGCTTATCCACCCTTCTACTAGCACATGTTCAGATGATCCTCTGAATTATGGGGGATGTTGCCTCATGAAATGATCCACTACTGACATGTTCCTCTAAGGATGATCTAGATGATCTTGTGCATGGATACCACCACCCTTTATAGCCTGAGTCAACCATTCCATACCTACAAAAAACTATATAGTTCTGATTCCGACCATCTCAGGTTTCTGATTTGGATGGTTGTCTTCCTTTGGATGTCATCCCATCGTAGCTTCCCTGTTTCCTCTGTGGAAAACCATTCTGAACACAAAAACTTCCTAGATGATGTAACATGGTAATCTGTAAATTCTATATCATTTCAATCTTAGTATATATTAAAAATAATTTTTTGATATTAATATAACTATATCCTAACTTCTAAAGTTTTCTAAATCGACCTCTAATACAAACTATAAAGACCCGATATTAAAATATTACATAATCTATAATTAAATGTATAATTCACATTTATGATCTTTTCATGTTTAGAGTATTAGATAATTAGGCCATAACTATTATATTACATATAAAAAATTGAAAAGTATACACTTCAACCCAGTTTCCAGTTTTTTCATAAAATAAAAACTCTTAAAAGAAGAGTCATGATTAGTTCCATGTTTTTGACATCATGACTTTTTCTTGATCTCATCTGATGTGGCCTTAAAAACACATGTTTTCCACATATTTTTAATTAATTTTTATCAATTTAATTATTTATTTTAACACTTTTTAATAAATAATGGTACTTTTGTATTTTTATTATTATTTTTAATAATTAGTTAATTTTTATAATAAATCTTGTTTTATAAGCTTTAAAATAATTAATTTATTTCATAATTTAATTTTATAGACTAATAATATTTTATTTAGATTGATGTTTTTGTTTTGCATAGTTAGTAATTTAACATTAATTAGCTAGTTAATTAATTCTGCTTTTTCACTTAGATAATGAAGCTTTTATTTAACATTGCATGTAACAAACATTAATTAATATAACATAATATAAATTTTAGTTGTCTTTTAACAATTCAATTTTTATAAATTTAAGTTTACAAACTCCTTGCATCTCTTTAATTTAATTTCATTAATTAAAATAAATTGGTTAATAAAATAATAGTTATCTAATTCCGTTAATTAATTTAATTTGAAACAGTAGTATTTTATAAACAATTAAACATTGTTTTATAATTGTTTTAATATGAACTATTAATAATTTATTTGGTTCTTTATTTTTAGTTATAATTTGTAAAAAATTTAGTTTTATAAATTAAAATTAAAATTAATTTATCTTTAGTCCATTTGTTTTTATTAGTCTATTTAATTTTATGAGTACTTGTATTTTCATTTGTTTTATTTATTATTTTTTAGATTTAATAAATTATTTCATTCATTTATTATTTTTTATTCATGCCTCAATTTATTTTTCTATGTTTATTATGCAGGTTAACGGTGGCACTATAACTTCTTAATACAGTCTCACAGTGTCTCTGCCACTCTAACTTTGTGGTCTCACTCTAACCCCCTACAACTGTCTCACTATAACCCTTGCAAACCGGTGGCACTGTAAATTTCCACACACCGTTTCTTATTTTTAACACAGTCCTCTTTCACGGTCTCACCGTGAAACCTCTTTCACGGTCTCACCGTACACACTAAACCTCATCCCTCATCCACATCTTATCCATCACGTACCTAAGACAACGATGCTGCCTTGAGGCGCTGCTTGGAGGGTGGTCGAGGGTGAACCACTGTTGAAGCCTAGCCGAGGTCGTTCCGCTGTGTAAATCCAAGGAGCGCTGCCATTCAAAAGAGTTGATACCATCGGTCTTAAGGTGTTTTCGCTATAGCATCTTGAAGATAAGAATAATTTATCAGGAGTTGCTCCGCCGCTGAGTAGAGGATCTGGACATGGAGCTGTGCCACACCGTTTTCCAGAGTCGCTTCTACGGAGGAGGTCGAGCTTGCACTGCTGTCATCACCGTTGTACTGTGCTGCGCCACCTTGTAAGTAGGGGAGGAGTCGATCACTAATCTAGAGCGGATACCCGGGGAGCCGAGGTCGACGCCAATATAGCTGGACGCCGAATTGAAGATACACCACTTGTTGGAGAAGAGGACGTCATGTTGTTTAATGGAGTTGAAGCCACGCCATAACTGCTGAACCGAGGCCAAACCAAGGCCGATGCAGCACTGGGTTGAAGTCGTACTAAGGGGTAGAGGACGTCGTGTTGCTTGAGGAGGAGGGCGAGCCGCAGAAGGAGGCTGAAAAACCAGATCCAAAATTTCCCTCCTGTGGCGCGATGGAGAAGAAGACACGGGGGGAAGTAAAAAATTATAATAAAAATAGTAAAGTAAAAGTAAAATATATAATAATAAATTAATTAAAAAAATATAATACACAATATTTTATGTATATATAACTATAATTATAATATTAAGTAGATCAGTTATAAAATACGATATTAGAAAAACTAATAAGAATTCAAAGAATTAAAATATAAACAATAATATTTTATCAATTAAGATAAATTTTAATTAATATAAATATATTAAAACTTTAATTTTATTTCTAACAGAATAATTATATTAATAAAGTAATTAATATTAATATAATTTATGTAATCCAATTAAGTTTTACATTCCAATTACTTAATTATTAATAATAACTTAATAACATTATTAAATATTTTATAATAAATTAAAAATCATAACATTTAATAATAACCATCTTCTAAGATATTTATTTATTATTTTTAATTACTATGACAGTAAACTAAAAAATAACCATAAAATTTTAATTAACTTTCTTTGTGTTTTAATTGTTTTATTTTTATGTTCTAACATTGCAGGTTCATTCGAGAGATGGGTATATGTTTAGATTCACTTAACTAACTCACCGGGAGTTAGTTACGTGAGAAAAATATAGCGCGACGTGCTTGTCACGAAAATACACACGTGTGCGGTGCACAGGTGAGGGAATTTTGATGTTGGTGGAAGACGAGCAGCGACATGCAGTAGATGACGGAGGATATAAAAGCAGAGTAGCAGTAGAAATTTATGGGCACTCTCATTCTAAAAAAATATGCCCATTCACAAGCAACACACACACTTTTTGAAAGCGAAGACACCCGAGAGATAGTAGAGAAGCACATGAGAAGAGTTGGAGGCCTTGGAGCCTAAGTGAAGAGTAATATTAGAAGAGTTCTTCTTCCCTCGTGTTGGAATTCTTGTACTCTATTCTAGTATGTCTTCATTTTTTATTTTGAAAATGAACAAATTGATTGGCTAAATCTTCGAGCTCAGGGAATTACTACTTCTACTGGTTACCTGTCTTTATTTTTTCTTTAATACATAAATGTGTTCAGTATCAATCAGCGAGATTGATGCTGAGTTCAATTAGATGCTTCTCACCACTAGAACTTAATTTTCAAAACTCCACAATCAAATCGGAGAAATTGTTTGTGGAAACATCTTTAAAAATAATAATAAATTCACAATTTCTTCGGGACTTACGGAGAGTTCGTCCTGTTGTCATTATCTTTTCGAACTTTTCACAGTTGTTTTGTCTTGGAGTGGAGAACTCTGAAATCAATCAGCCTGTGTGACTTAACTCTTGGGGAGGGAGATAAGTCATTCTATTTTTGGTGGTGCAATGCAGTAACTTTTAAGTGAATCAGAATACTTATAAAACTAGTAGACTGGAGACTTTTCCCCAGGCATTTTACTTGATTGTTCACTTATCAGCATTTTATATCTCTGTTTCTTACTATTATTAGTCTAATTCTTGTTTCATTATAGTTTAGAACAAAAACTCAAAACAATAATGTAGTGTTTCATTAGTGCACAGTATAAAAAAATAAGAAAATAGAAAATCTATTCCACTGCTGAAAATAGTGGGATCTTTAGTTAGTTTTTAGAAGACTAGTGGTCAAAATTGGCATTCTCTGTGGGTTCGACCCTGCTTTACACATATAATATAGTTTGTAGAATTATAAATATTAAACTTTGACCGGCTTCAATGATGGTTCAGGTCACCATCCTTGACCCTATTCATCTTTAAGTCCTATGAAAAACATTTTAAAACATGGGATGTGCATAAAAAGATCAATAAGGGTTATAAAAAAAAGAAAGAAAACATTAGTTAATCAAAACATACATAACATAATCTCTTTAACATACCTCATGAAATCATATGATTTATGAATAACACATAGTAATCACAAATCATAAATGTAGCTTGTGGCATCCATAACGTATATACATTGTAGCATTCATAGCTACGTAGGGAGTTACATTTGGAATACCCATCACAATATATTCCCTAAATATCTTAGGCGAAATGCTCACATTTACCTATGTCACTTTACCCAATGTAGTGGAGAGCTATCTCGAGCTCACTCTCCCTATGTTTATCGCGGAACCACCAGTATATGTAAACAATTCCTGAGAACCATAATATATTCATAACACATAAAACAAATATAAAGGAAATATAAAATTTCGACATTTCAATCACAATATATCATTTAAAGATATTTACACAAAAAAATTCATTATCAAAACCATTTTAAACACTAAAATACGCAAAAGAGTATATGGTATTTATTTTCCTTTTTAAAACATTACGACTTTTTACAGTAGCTAAAGATCAAACAATACTCTTGATGGCAGAAAAGGTCATTGTCACCGCTTTCATTAAAATAAACATTATTTTGTCATTTAGTAAAATGCCTAGTAGAAAAAGATTCCATTTGAATGAAATGAAAGGTCAAATGAGTTTATACACCATATAAAAGAAATTCATATAAAAAAAATATGCCTCAATAAAAGGAGATTGAGACGAAGTCCATTACCTCATGTTTGACTTGACTCGTTAGTTATTTAATCCACCAAATAATAAAATAAAGTTAATTTCTAATTGATTAAGAACCCTTTTCAAGTTTAATATTTCTTTAATATCACTTATTTACATGTTATAAACATTATTTAATCATTTATGTTAATAATGGTCGTTTGGTTGATATTTGGTACTTGAGTCAAAAATGAACTCCTTATAATTACAAGTTGTCCATGTGGTCAAAATTCCATTATCTCAAGAATGATATTAATGATATAGATATCTTATATATCATAAATATCTAGTATTTATATGTATTTATAATAGTACTTAACATTGAGAGATTAGAAATGAAATGCACCGTTCATGGAGACGGTAAGCCGTACGTACGCATGAGCGCTACTTTCATTTCTATTTCATATTTAATGGAATGAAAACATAATGATACATAGGTATATTATAATTAGAGTATAATTTCATATATAATTTCATTAAATTCATCCTTTATATGTTTCACATATGACATGAATGAGTCATATCACTTTGAGGGGGCGGTTGTCAGCACTTTCTCAAATGAAATTATCGTGTTTACTCATAATGGAAACCATAAAAATATGATATAAATTGAAAATAGAGAAGTATAGAGACAATATAAATACAATATATATAACATATAAATATATTTCCATCATAATGTCCACCATAAGAGGTGGTAGGCGAATATTGAACAATCATCATTTCGTGAGGTAGTAGTTTGCCGTCAATAGAAACAATATGTTCTTTACCCATTAGATGGAGGTGTGTGTAAGTGTAACTCTAATAATTCTCATAAAAACAACCTAGTATATTAAGTATACTTGTGTTGTTATAAAATAATGTAATAAAAGAGTTTAGGGGGTTGGAGATGTAAAATAAAAGAAAAGAACTGAAGAGAAGACGTTACCTTTAAATCGGGTAACACCTTTTGGTTTGAACCAAAAGGATTTCTTGAAGTGCATTATGCCTATAGGAAGACCTCTAGGTTGAAGATAGAGATCTTGAGAGACTATTTGGTTAGAGGTTGGTAGATCCAAGGGACTTGATAGGTGTGAGTAATGGGTTAAAGATGAGGGTTTTTATAAGGTGGAGGATGGGCTATTTAAGAATGTTTTAATATATTATTTTATTATATAATGATTTTTGGTTTCAAAAGGTCCAAAAATTTTAATGTTGAAGATAATATGACTATTGTTTAAAATAAAATCATTCAATAAGAATTGGAAAAGTTTTGGATATTGGTTTAGTCTTAATAATCTTATTTAATTAAATCATTCATTAATGAGATAAACACTGCATCTTTATTGTGTCATAAATAATTTTATTTATTTAATGTCTAAAAATAAAAAAACCATGATGTAGGAAATAATTTTAGCTTTCAAATGAATATTTATAGTCTAAGGTAAATAGGGTAATTCAAGGTAAAAATAATAGAATAATAATATTAAATTACCCTAACATGCGTTCTAATCCAATTGGTTGAAACATTTCCGACCATGGGAATCATTGGGTCGATTTTGGGACCCCATTGAGCCACTTAGGAGTGATAATGAAACTTTATATTAATTAATTTAAAGTAATGGAAAAAATGATATAAACATATATCTTTTAGTAAATCAATTTTTAATGGGGCAATATAAGTTATCTCGTTGACTATAAATATTTAGTTGAAAGATAAAAATATTTCATACATAATGGTATTTTTTTTGTAATTTTTAGTCATCCCATAAATAAAATAATTTATGACACAATAATGATGAAGTGTTTACGGAATTAATGAATGATTTAATGAAATAAAATTATAAAGTTTAAAAAATTATCCAAAACATGTGCCATTCTTATTGAATGATTTTATTTTGAACTAGAGTCGTCTTATATTTGAGTTGAAGATGTTTTGGACCATTTTAAACAAAAAATCATTATATAATAAAATAATATTTTCAAACATTCCTAAAGAGCCCCTCCGCCCCTTATAAAATTCCCTCACCTCTAACCCATTACTCACACCTCTCATGCCCATTGTCTCATCCTACCTCTACCCGAATAAGCTCTGAAGATCCCAAACTTCCACTTTGAAGACTTACCTTAGGCAGAAGGCACTTCAAGAAATATTTTTGGTTCAAACCAAAGGGAGTTATCCTATTTAAATGTAATGCCTTCTCTTGAGTTCTTTTATTTTATTTTACTTCCCCAACCACCTAAACTATTTTTATTCTTTTATTTTATAACAACACCAATATCCTCAATATACTAGGTTGTTTTTATGAGAAGGATTAGAACTAAACTTACACACACCTCCATCTAATGAGTAATGAACCTACTGTTACTGTGGACGATAAACTACTGCCACACGAAAGGATGATGGTTCAATCTTCTCCTACAACCTCTTATGGTGGCCATTATGATAGAACTGTATTTATATGTTATATATACTATATTTATATTGTCTCTATACTTATTTATTTTTCATTTACATCATAACTTTATGCTTTCCATAATGGGTAAATGCGATAATTTCATTTGAAGAAGTGTTGACTACCTCCCCCACAATGTGATACGACTCATTCATGCCATACGTGGAACGTATAAAGGATGGAGTTAATGAAATTATATATGATATTATACTCGTGTTATAATATACCCATGTATCATTATGTTATCATTTCATTAAATATTAAATAGAAATGAATGTAACGTTCATGTGTACGTATGGATTACTGTCTCCATGAAAGGTGCATTTAATTTCTTAACTCCAAATGTCATGTACTATTATAAATACATAAATATACTGGATATATATGATATATATGATATATATATCATGAATATCATTCTGGATATAATGGACTTTTGACCACATGGACAACTTGTAATTATACAGAGTTCATTTTTTACTCAAGTACCAAATATTGACAAAATGACCATTACTAACATAAATGATTACATAATGTTTATAACATGGTAATAAATGATATAATAAGAATAATAAACTTGAAAAAGGTTCTTACGTATTTAGAAATTAACATTAGTTCTTGGGAATTTTTTATATATACAGGTGGTTCTCTGATAAACATATGGTGGGTGAGCCCGAGATAGTCCTCCAATGCATTGGGTAACATGACACAGGTAAATGTTAATATTTCTCCTACAAGATTCAGGGAATATATTGTGATAGGTGTTCAAAATTTAATTCCCTATGTAGCTATGAATGCTGTAAGGTTAGTATGTTATGGATCCCACAAGTAACCTTTACGATTTATGATTTCCATTTTTTATTCATAAATCTTATTATTTTGTGTGGCAAGTTAAAGATTGAAAAGTATGATTTCATTGATTTTTATGTATTGGTGGACTAATATTTTCTTTCATTGTTTTATAACACTTAATGAGCTTTTTATGCTCATCCCATGTTTTGAAATGTTTTTTAATGCACTTAAAGATGAATAGGGTTAAGGATATGATCATGGAAAAGTCATGCTATCTAAAACATGTAACTAGACATGACTCTATTTTTAATAGTATTAATTTTATGAAAAATGGAAATAGAGTTGAAGTGTCTACTTTATAATTTTTGAGATGTAATGTAATAGTTTTGGCAAAACTCTCTAAAACTCTAAACATGAAAAGATCCTCAATATGAATTATTCATTAATTTCAAGAGTATGTAATGTTTTAATACTATGTCTTTAATGTTGGTATTATAGGTTGGTTTAGATAAATTTAGAAGTTAGGATATTTTTAAATTAATATCTATAAATTATTTTTAATTTATGGTAATATTTAAATGATATAGCATTTATAGATTACCATGTTTCTTCGCCTAGGAAATTTCTGTGTTCAAAATGGTTTTCCATAGAGGAAACAGGGAAACTATTATGGAAAGACTTCAGGAAAAAAACAACCTTCCAAATCAGATAACTGAGATGGTCATAATCAGAACTGAAAAGTTTGTTGCGGTGATGACACAATTGACTTGGGCTATAAATGGCAGTGGTATAAATGCTCAAGATCATCTGGATTAACCATAGAGGAACATTTCATTAGTGAATCATTTCAGGAGGCAACATCCCATATCATTCAGAGGATCATCTGACCCTATTCTAGTAGAAGTGAGGATTAAAGCACTAGAAATTTTTTTGATGTCATGGGGTGTTCAAAACATCCAAAAGTTCGTCTTGTTGTTTACCTTATTGAAGGTGAAGCTGATTAGTGGTGGTCTGTGGTGAAAAATTTCTGGGATAGTGAGGAGATTGATGCTCTTTATTGGGACGAATTCAAAGGTATTTTTCTTTAGAAATAATTTCCTAAGGTGGTTTTTCTTAGGATGGAAAAACAATTAATGGAATTGAGTCATGTGGTTTACTCAGTGGATTCTTATGAAGAAAAATTCACTCAACAGTCAAGGTATGCTCCAAATTTCATACAAGATCTTGATAGTAAAATAAATAGTTTTTACTCATGATTAAAGCCAATGTATTGAAGTGTTTCCTTGAATACATTAAAATAAAAGAAACTATATGGGAAATTCTGCAAGTGTGAGTTTTGGATAAAAAATTTTCATTCCTTGCTCACATTGTTTCAAAAAATGGAATAACTATTGATCCTACTAAAAAAAAGCTGTTGAATAATGGCCCAGACCTAAAAATATTATTGAGATCCATAGTTTTATTGGTTTATATGGTTATTACCGGAGGTTTGTTGTGAATTTTTCATAGTTATCTTGTCCAACAACTAAGTTAACTTGAAAAGGTGTTAATTTCATCTGGAAAAAATAATGTGATGATTGTTTTCAGAAATTGAAAAGAAAATTAGCGAATGATCCGGTTTTCCACTACCTTCCAAAAACGGTGAGTTTGTTATCTATAGTGATGGTATATTTAAAGGACTTGGTTGTGTCCTTATGCAGAATGATTAAGCAATTCTTTATGCTTCACGTTTGTTGAAACCTCATGAGTTAAATTACCCTACACATGATTTGGAATTAGCTTCTATTGTTTTTTTGCTTTAAAAATTTGGAGGCATCATTTGTATCGAGTGAAATGTGAAATATATAATGACCACAAAATTTTAAAGAATATATTCACTCAGAACGAATTAAACATGAGACATAAGAGATGGTTAGAATTACTCAAGGATTATGATTGCATGATTCATTACCATCTATTAAAGGAAATAAATCTGGCTGATTATTTGAGTCAAAAAAGTAATGCTACATTAATCTTGTTACGTTTAGAACAAGATCCTTTTATTAAATACTTGAAAAATTTTGGCATAGAATTTGTTGGTGTAGGAAATTACTCTGTCTTTCTTTAGGTGTCGGTGAAATAATCTCTATCAGACATAATTAAGCAAGTTGATAAGGAAGAATGTGAGTTAATGAAAAGGTATAGTTGGTTCAGAAGGGAAAGTTCCCTGAATTTTACTTTTATAATGATTATATTTTGTGGTTTTGGAAGAGGTTAGGCGTGCCTTGTGATACAAAGTAGAAGAAAGAGTTATTATGTGAAGCTCATAGTCCTCCTTTTTCAGTTCATCCTGGTATTACTAAGTTGTATCGAGATATTCAGGAGTGTTAGTGGTGGGATGGAATGAAAAGAGATATTGTTGATTTTACTATGAAGTATTTGACTTGTCAACAGGTTAAAGTAGAGTAGCATTTACCAAAAGGGATACATCAGCCTTTACCATTTCCATAGTGGAAATGGTAAAATATTTCCTTGGACTTCATTTTGGGATTACCAAATATTTCTCAAGGTAATAATGATATCTGGGTTGTTATTGATTGATTGAGTAAATCTGCTAATTTCCTTCCTATTCAGGATACTTTTTCTCTAGATCAACTTTCTCGGTTGAATGTTAATGAGATAGTTAGTTTGTATGGAGTTCCCCTCTCTATTGTAGCTGATCGTGATCCCAGGTTTACTTATATCTTTTGGAATGGCCTTCAGAAGTCATTGGGTATTGAATTAAATTTTAGTACAACTTCTCATCCTCAATCAGATGGGAAGTCAAAACGAACAATTCAGACATTGGAGGATATTCTACGTGCTTGTTCACAGGATTACCCAGGAATTTGGGACCAACATCTTTCATTGGTTGAGTTTTCATATAATAACAGTTTTCATTCTAGTATACAAATTGATCCATTTGAGGCATTTTATGGGATGTAGTTTCAAACTCCATCTTTTTGGGATGGAGTAGCTGAAAGGAAGTTGATGGGATCATAATTGGTTAAAGAGATGGTAGAAAAAGTTCAGTTGACTTAGAAGGTCATGAGAATAGCTTAGTGCAGGTAAAAAGTTTTGCGAATAACTAGAGGAAGGATCTTTCTTTTAAGGTAGCTGATCGTGTATTTTTAAATGTTTCTCCAAGGAAATGTGTGGTGAGTTATTGTAAGAAGGGAAAGTAGTGTCTGAGGTTTATTGAACCTTCTGAAATCCTAGAGAAAGTTGGATCATTTTCATACAGAGTGGCATTACCTATATGTTTATCCCAGGTACACAATGTTTTTCATGTTTCAATATTGAGAAAGTAAATGCTGGATCCATCTCAAGTTTTGAGCCTAGAGGTAGTTTAGTTGGATGAGAATATCACTTATGAGGAACAACCAGTCCAGATTCTTGACTGAAGAGAGAAAGTGTTGTAAAATAGGGTAATTAATTAGGTAATGTTTTGTGGAAAAACCATATGGTTGAAGAGGCAATGTGGGAATCTGAATATTATATGAGGGATATATACCCCCATTTATTTGATAAGTGAATAAAAATTGCGAGGACACAATTTCATAAAGTGGGGAAGGTTGTAAAATCACAGGTAAATAAAGAATAGTACATTTTCAAATTTATTAATATTTGAGAACTAAATATTAATTTTTCTTTAAAGGGGATGCTATGTTCGATGGCGTATCACATACGCAAAAACAGATTTCTTTAAACATTTATGTTTCACACAATCATTTGAAATGTTTATTTTTTTTAAATTAATTTTTTATTTTAATTAATATAATCTATGGTGCTATATTATTTGGGTTATGGAGATTTATGTTGTAGTTTTTTTGGGATATATTTTTTAATTAAGATTTTATTTATAATTTTATTAATGTTGTTCATATATAATGGTGGTGATTTATGTCGCACACTTCATTTCATTGGGTTTTGATAGTTTTCATTAGGTTTTGAGAGTTATTTTTTCTTGGGAAATCAATGCTTGTCTAGGATCCTAATATAGTGGGGAGACCACCATGGGATGAGCTTGCGATTAAACCATATGGGACTTCCATCAGGTGTAGAATGAATTAATTTGAAAAATATCTTTTCAATGTACCAATTACACGATTGGATGTTGATGGGAATGGGTGGTCCTCATATGGGTCTTCTATCTCGTGTTGATGGTTGAAGTCAAGTGGTTGAAATCCCTTAGAGTGATTTAGGGGTGATTTTGTTTTATGTATTGATTATGTATGATGAATATGCATTTGTTGGATTGCTTGTTTGGTTTTGGACGACTCACCCCCTTTTTAGTATAAACAAGGGAACTTGGCATAGTGAGTTAATTTTTAGTGAATGACAGTTGCACTAGTTTAGATTACGCACTGGCTAGTGGCACTTACTATATACTATCTTCTTACGATTGTTCCCCTTAGTCTTTCCATGTAGGGTGCGATCGAGCTTTTGGGATTTATGATGTCATCATGTAAGGTGTACCTTTGGGATGAGTCACATGTATAGTATGTTATATATAATTCACAAGCTCCTAGTTTCTTCCATGTACTTTGACAATTAGTTATTTTTAGTGGATGAATGATATGATTTTTTTAGTCACTCTTTCTTGATATTTTCCTTTTCCCACATGTGATCATTGTTTTTTCCTCCTTGTATGGTTCATCTCTTTGATAAATGTGATAAAATTATTTTCAATTTTTTTGGGAAAAAAGGTTTTTATAATGGTTTACACTTCCTCTTTATCTATCCCTTTTTCTTTAATATGTTAATACTTTCTTCATGTAAAATAAAATGTTTAAAAATAAAAATATCAATGGACCCTGATTTTCATTCACTGGAAAATTTGTGAAAACATACTTCTATATATTGTACTCCAAACCTAAAATTGATTATTCTTTTGATTAAAGGATTTGAATTTTGGAATTGATTACATGGGAACGACTTTTAATATTTAATACTCAAACCAATACTTCATTCTTATTTTAGTCTCGGGTGTAGGTCTCAACTTGATCTTGACCATCATGAGTGATGTTGAGTCTTTGGATTAGAGTGTGACTCGTGGGGTGACAAGGAGTTTTAGTGTAATAAGGCCAAATTTCTTTTATTTATTAGTTCTATCATAGTCATTTTGTTTATTTTTGGGATGCTCTGTTATAAGTATGCTTCTTCTATTTATTTATATTTAGAGAAATCATGTGATTCATTACTATGTTGCTGCCCTTGGTTCTTGTCACCATCCTGGGATGATCAAGAATGCCTCTCAGTCCTTTTTGTGGACTGAATCAGGTGACTAGTTCAAGGTCAACCCGGGTTGTTTCATGAAATAAAATATTAATTACCTTGTTTTCATAATTTTCATTGACAAATAGAAACATTTTTCAAGCATAGATATGGCTTACTATCTCTGTGATTGTAACACAATTCATTTTTCACAACCATATTCCCTGAATGGTTTTAGAAATTATAATTTATGTGTTAAAATTATAATTATTTCATGATTATTATTTTTTAGATTCTTAAATATTTACCTCATAGACCAATAGTCAAACTACAAAATCTATTTTGACACATAATTCAAATATTTGATGTAAACTTAATTGATTATATAATTGTATATGATGTGTAACAAGAGAAATAAAAAGAATAATAAACTAAAATATTTTCTTAATCATCTAAATAAATAAAATAATTTTATTATTCAATAAGATAAAGAACGTATGTTACAAGTCGGACTCAAGGTTAGGGAATTTGTGTCAATTTCCTTTCATTGAGGAATACATTGATGTTATGAACCAATAATATTTTATAAGCTGTATACAAAACTCAGTCGAAATTGTATATCATTAATTTATCTATTATCAGGAGATTTAATATTTTGTATAATTTTTTTAATTCAAGGGTCTTACAATTCAAATTTCACTAAAGTGGCAAGGGGCACTCTTTTAAAAAACCATCTTGTAATATTTTTCATCCAAAAAATTCACTTACATTTCCATATTTTTAATGATATTATGAGAGTTTTTAGATGGAAATAAAATATTTATAAATTTTATTTTATTTCACTTTTATAATTTAGTTAAATGGTTTTGAAAATGAATTTGTTTATGTGTTTTATATGGATTGTTTTGAAAAAAGACAAAAAAATGTTCTATTTTTAATGTATACGTTGACAAATTCTTCCAACACTATGGGCATTATTTGGTTTTTGGATTATATTTCAATATTTCATATTTTATTCAATGAAAAATACTCTTTCCCTTTTTCTGGGTATATTGGTATTGAAAATGGGTTTTTATAAGAAAATGGAATTTTGATATAAAAAACTGGCTTTATATGGGTTAATAAGTGTTTTCAAATGGGTTTTATAATGAAAAGGTGAAATTATAAAACTTTCTATTAATTATATAGCAGTTGATAATTATTTGAAAAAATTAGTCAGCCTATTATAGATTATAAAAAAGGTTGAGACCCATTATAAGTTATAAGTGAGACCAACATATAATATACAATGGGTTTAGACCTATTATTGATTATTAAAAATAGGTGATCCCGATATAACTTATATGAATGGTGATCCCCATAATATATCAATAATTCATTATGTAATGGTTTTATTAAATTTTGGACGTATGCTTATTCCAACTAAAAATGTCTGGAATGGTTTTTTATAAATATGAATCTATAATTTTCAAAATATGGTTTTTGATTTCATTCCATGGGGTCTAATGATTTTATTTGGGAAGAAGTATTTTTTTCATTTGAAAGTAATTTATTTCTTTTACTAAAAGAACTTTTAAATAAAGGTAAAACAATTCATGTGATTTTCTGTTTTCTAATGGACTAATAATTTTTCTTCTTTTTTAATGTCCCTTATTGATATGTTTATACTCATCCAACATTTTAAAATATTTTTCATGGGGGTTCAGTATGGGTAATGGAAATTAAGATGTCCAATTCAGTATCTTCATGATTTTTCATGAAAAGAAATCATGATTTATTTTAAAATTTTTATATTTTCAGAAAAATAATACTAAATAGATGTGTCCAATTTTAATTATATTACTTTTCTATGTATGTGTTATAACTAAATTCAGTAAAACTATAAACTTTAAAGGATCCTCAAATTGAATTCCAGTTAATTGTTGAGTAAAAATAAAAAAGAAGTTATATTTGAGTATTGGTCCTTATAGATAAAAAGGCGTTCCCCAATGGGTGTCATGCGAGAAAGGTCGCATTGATTAGCCTCTTCTTTAACTATTTAATCTAATCCTCACATTCATTAGTCCTATCAAACAATAATCCCTTATGTGTTATCCAAGTTACTGGGATATAAAATCATGATATTACTCTAAAAATTTGATGATAGTGCCCAATTAATCTAAGGAAACTGTGGATATATATCACAGATATTGGTCCAGGACATCCTTGAATTGCATTTATTTTTAAAGTATCCAAATATATCACCTTTTTGGTTATAAAATACACTAGAAATTTTACTTGATTCATAAAAAACACATTTTTACTATACTTCACCTAAAAATATTCTTTATGCATCATCCTCATAACAACATTCAAAGAATTTTCATGTTCCATATTTCTTTTAGAGTAGATAATAATATCATTTGTAAATACTACCACAAAATTTCCAAGTTAATACAAAAAGAATCTATTCATTAGTTCTATTGTGACATTTGGAGTATTAGTGAGTCTAAATAGAATCGATGTGAAATCTAAGTTCCCATACATTGTATGAAGAGTAGTCTTGAGGATATCCTTATCTTTCACCATTACTTGATAATATCCTGAGCGAAGATCCAACTTGGAGAAGTATTGGGCTCTACACACTTGATTAAATAATCCATAAATCAATAGTAAATGGTACTTTTTCTTTATCATGATATTTTTTAGCTCAGAATAATAAATTCAAAGGTGCATTGACCCATCCCCCTTATTAATTAATATGATCAGTGGACCCCATGGTGAAGTACTTGGGTGTTGAAATACATTGTCTAGATTCTCTTGAAGCTTCATCTTTAGTTCTTGAAGTTCCATGGTTGTTAATATATATATATTCTTGTATAATGGAAAATCTCAAGGTATAATTTCAATTAATTACTCAACCTATATGTTATGAGGAAGTCTAGTAAATTGTTTTGGAAACAAATCTTTGAATTCTATTATAATGAGAACTTCATTAAAGATGATATTTTCCATAGTCTCAATCACTTGAGCAAGATATGATTTCACACAAGGTAATAATAAACACTCTTGAGATAATGATGTTATTGGTGATTAATCCTCCTCTTCATACTTGTATAGAATTAGAGGGAGATTTTTGATGTAGTTGGTGATTTCCTACTCTCAGAAATTTATGTTGTCTATATAGAATGAAAACTAATCTATGCATAAAATTGTGTCTAATTACAATATAAGGAGTATCAAAATGTTTACTTGGGAATTCAGCTTATAAAATTTTATATCAGATGAGTTATATTAATGGGATGCATTAATTGAAACATTATTCATTTTCACTAAGAATGCTACTTCTATGTTTTTAGTGGTGTTTGAATAGTTATAATAACTTACTTGATATTAAAGAATGAATATAACCCTATTCACATAAGACATTTGATGGTCATGAATGGAAAATAATCTATCCTTCCACTAATTTATTATAGCTCTAATAATATAGTACATCCTATATTGATAAAGGGATAAGATTTTTTAAACTATTAAACACATAAATGAGAAACCATGATCATTAAAGGGATATATCACAAATGACACATATTATATAACCTATGAAATTATCGGTTTCAATCTATTTTATACATGAACTATTTATTGAAAAAAATATTATAAGAATATTTGTTTCTTTAATAGTGTTTTGAAAGGAGATTAAAAATTTACCAAACCATATCTCGTTGAGAGTGTCAATCCAGGTATACAACACCACATCCTTTTCACGCACTAGGTGATGATTGAATCAAGCCTAACAAAAACTATTGAGGGTTATTTTCCCCATTTACATCTATTATATCCACATCAACATATAGTATATAGAAAATGATGTATTTTCTCGGAAACCACTTAGTCTATAGTTTACCAAAATTTTAGGGTTTTTTCATATGTTTATTCCTATCCTTAATGATTTCAATAGGTTTTTCTAATCCTAATCCAAAAAAACTAAACCTCCCTATGATACCAACTATGAAAACCCATATTTTAATATAACTGAATACATGATTTTTTACAGAAAGATTTTCATATGACAATTTTTAAAAATAATGAGGCCTATTGTATTTAGGAATTTAAGAATAAAATATAATAAATTGAAACATCAGTATAAACAATTATTTCAAAAAAATTACACAACATCATCTTAATATCAATTGATCCTTTAAAATAGCACAGGATAACCTGAGGGAATACATTAGAATGGGGTGAGATATAAATCCTAAAAACAGAATAATCAATGAATTACATGATGAATGTAGTACATGTTAGTAAAAATAAAAAAACAGGTCATAAAATGGGTGATAATCATTAACATGAACATAAAATCATGATATAAAATGATAACATCAAGATAATATAGGAATGTTTTAAAAACATAAAACATTTCATCATAAACATAATTGAAGGATAACTGCATATCCAACATAGTATAGTTTACTTATTATAAACTCCAATGTACAATAAATGGTATCTCATTAGAGAAAAACATTACATGATTTATTGGAGGGTTTTATAATTTTAGACCCACCCATCACATTCATATCATTTATATATACAAGTATGAACATAAATAATACTAGATAAGAACAAATTTAATCAATTTCAACCCCAATATTAAAGAGTGTGTATTATATAAATTTAGATACCCAATCAACAAAGGATTGGTATATCTATGTGAATACCCTTTAGTGGGAATGGGGATTGGTATTCCTTAAAAAAATCAATAGAATGGAAAATTCTTGGATAGTTTTGGATTCATAAAGTGGGTATATAAAGACTAAAAGAAGTGTATAATGAGAGTTAAAGGGATCTCTCAACAATTTTAAATAATAAGGATCGTAAAATGGATGAGTATTAACATATCCAAAATTGACCAATTGGAATTCAAAAGGCATAATATGAAGAAGGTGATTCAATAAAGAGGAGAAGGAGAGGATCCCTTACTTCAACATAGTAACGGCTTAGGTAATGTTTATAGAAAGAGGGGATAACTAAAATCACATTATTAAAAACATTATTGTAAATAGATACATATAAATCCATGAAAATATAATAAATTGATATTTAAAAGGAAAAATACAAAGATGGTGCTTGAATGGAATTGAAGTTAGAGGTCTCTTACCTTGGGATGGAGCTTCTAAATAATTGAAAAATTCTTCAAAAGATACTATGATCAACATGGGAGATATTTATACGGTGAAATGTGGATAAAATTAAATCTCAATTGGTTTATAGTGGAGGGGATTGGAAGTATTTTTTTGGTATTTTTTCAAAAAGAAAGTGGAATTATTTATTAATTTCTAAACATATGCTTTGAAATCTCTTTGATAATCAAATGAAAAGACTATAAAATGGTTTTTTTCCTATTGATTCAAACAATAGGAGTGTTTTAAAATATTTTAGATGTCTAAGGACATAAATAATTAAAATAATACCCTTGTTGATGTGGAAGTGAGTCATGTTCATAAAAAAATATTTTTAAAACCATAAAATATAATATAGGATCGGTATGATTCCTTAAGGGTTTATCAAATTAATCAAATAACATCAAGAAAACAAAATATTTCAAATGGTAATCATAATTTTGGTCATATACATTATTTATAGTATTTAAAAAATCATTTTTTTCATGCATAATTTCATTATACAAATGGTATATTTATACCATTCATAATTTTTCCCCAAAAAAACAACTATTTCAAAAAAAATTATGAAAAATTCCCCATTAGAATCTTTAGACCTAATAAATTAAAAAAAAATATTTTTATCAAAGTAATTAAATAAATATTAAAATTTGTACTTTTACATCAAAAACACTCTGTATTAAAAAAAGGTTTTTACAATGATTTCGGTTTTCATCCTTTATGAAAAATACTTTTATCAACCTAAAATTATACTATTATTTATATTTAAATACATATTATTTAATTAGAATATTTTATTAAGATAAAAAATATTTAAAAAATTATTGAATTTATAAAAAAGAGTGTCTTTATTAAAATTATATATTTAAAAAATGTGATTATTCTTTCATCATATCAAAATTTAATTTTTTTCAAACTCATAATTTAATAATTTTATGAAATAATAAAAAAGAAAAAATATAATCTTTTTTTATTAAAAATATAAATATAAAAAATAATACCTTTAGGGTCTAGGTATATTATAGGATTGAAATATAGATGTAGATACTCAATTACAATAGGGGAGGGGTAGAATTGTATTTTTAAAAACTTTTTTTTAACTTTAAAAAAAATTTGTTTATTAAGGATAATCTAATTAGATTCACTTAAAAAAATACTATGTATGGTTAACAAAGAACACCTTAGGTTTAATAAATATTTCTATTGAAATAGGTACACATGAATTCTTATACAATATTCCACCTTAAAGAACATAAAATATTAAATCAGAGTTACAACAATAAAAAAGTATAAAAACAATTTCTTATTGTTACAAATTGCCTTAGAAATTTAAAGTACATATAAAAGAGTGCATGTCTTATAACCTAATGAGTAGGGTATCTAGAACACCTTGGATAAAGGTCCTTTGATTTATAAATTCAAGAATGTCTGTATTACCCACACCAGCATAATCCGTCGATAATAATATTAATATATGTATTTCTATCTCTGAAATCCCTTGATATTTAAGGTGATCGGAACCTCTATCATCCTTCAACATGGAATCCCTCGATTAAGATGTCAATCAGAACCTCTATCTTCCTTAATCTGGTAAGATCTCAATTATATACACAATAGTTGGAATCACACAAACAAAAAAATCTTGTTAAAGCATTATGTACATAGAACAATCTATTAACAACTTAAAATCTTCATGGATTTCTTATGAAGTAATTCTGGTAGAACTCTTGTAGAGTATCAATTCTCTAAAATTTTCACAGCCCAGTACAGGTTCAAATAATTTGGTATTTATAAGAGAGATCATCAACGGTCGAAAGTTTCTCCAATGAACATATGTTTCTTCAAATTTCGAAGGGCCATGTAGAGTTGGCACTTATAATGGCTATATAATAACTGATTAGAAGACATTGTTTACCCTAAAAAATAACATGTGAAAAATTAAGTGTATAGGAATCAGTTTATATAAAACATTAGATTATGGAAAAAATAGAAACATTATGAAATATATAAAATAATATATATAAATAATTGAGAATTGGTGTTCTGGAAATGAGAATTAGATTCTAAAAATTAGACATTTCAGAATTGAGAAAAAAGAATCAGATTCACTTTCTTTGAGCGAGTCAGAATTTATGGAATTGTAAATCAAATTCAAAAAATTGATATAATTGGAATAAAAAAACTGGATGATTAATAATTGAGAAATATATAATCGGAATCTCAGTTTAGAGAGATTCTGAATTGAAGAGGATGAATCAATGTTTGATTTTCTAAAAGATTTGGAATCGAGAAATAGAATATAAGAATCTCAATTCCTATAGAATCAGATTGATATAGAAAGGGATTTCTTGTTTCATTAAGGATCTGCCTTATTATTTCAAATTAAGGAAAATATTTTAAGACATAGCTATAAAAAGAACATTCATATAAATTTTCTTATAGATAATATGATTTATAAGAAAATGTGTTTGTGATTTCCAAAACATAATGGAATGAGAAAAAGTCATTGGGAAACTTTTTACTCAAAAATATCCCCAATTTTGGAAAGCTTAAATAATCGATTTAAGAAAATAATATTAAAACTGAATGGGTTATTATTTAAAATTAAAAGGAAAAATTACCCCCTTTCCCTCATTATATGACTTATGATGAATACGACTAACTCCCCCTTAGGTTAAGAAATACCCCTAAGGATCACATTCTGACTTTATATATTTTTCATCATTTGTTAAGAAAATATCTCCCCCTTATATTAAGGATTTCATATTAATGATTCACCTTCTTAATTTTATTTCCTTAGAATAATATTATTTATAGAAAATCCTCCTCACCCATTGTGATTTTCAAAAAAAAACAGGGAAAAGTATAATGTACTAAAAATTCAGAGAAAAATCTATACAAAACAAAGTTGATAGTACTTTGACATTTAAAAAGTTTTTTTTACAAAAAATAATCAGAAATATATGAAAAATCAATCTTTCTTCCATATAAAGGGTTTTCTCAAAGTCTTTAACTTTATGATCTCCTGGTGATCATCTTGAAATTTTTATAGAATAACTTCCACATCTCGACTCTTCATCTCAAAAATATGAATCTTTTCTTGTTTTATATTAATAATACCTTCCCAGGACATAATCTACTCATAGAACTCATTTTTTATGATTTTACTCTCTTCACTTCTTGAGAAATAGAATTACATTTTCCAAATAAATCCCAATCTTCTTGCAACTAAATATCTTCTTCGTCCTTAAACCTTTCTGAGAAGTTGTTTGTGTGGCGCCCCGACCCCAGTTACCCCGAGTCAGTGCAATATTACATAACATTGGAATGATCACAAGAAATATCAAATATCGAAAGACTTATTGGTTTAGTACCCTTGGAAACACAATATATATTCATAAGTCATACATTACATCATAAAAATTAAAACTACAACAACATAGTCTCCATAGTCCACACTCATATACCCGCATACTATCCCTGCAGTTCATTCATAAATTACTTACTCACCTCCTGAGAAAAATAAAACATTGAAAGGGGTGAGCTCAAATGCTTAGTAAGGATAAAAATATAGCGGAAACTTTCATAAATAAATATAAACATTTAAGGCAATGTATAATTAAAACAAAATCCTTTTAAACATGAAATTCAGCATAATATGGAAAAGATAAAATGAAATAATTACATTTACTTATTCACATGGATATTTTACTTGTCTAATAATCACATGCAATATCAATAACCACTTTCATAATGATGGAATGCATAATTCCAGACTATCATAACCACGTAGCCAAGGCCTCATTCCAAGACTAAAAATAAGATTTTGTCAAGGCCTCGTTCCAAGACACTATTTTGTTTCATGAGACCTACCGATGCATCGAAGAGCTATAGTTGGTTCCACCCGTCACTTATTAAGTCCAATGTATTCCTCATATGAACAGGTTAAACATAACGTAAACATTCGTATTAAAACTAGCATTCGAAATGTCAATAATTTCTCCATAAACCATGAATGGTATAAAAATAACACATCCAAAGTCAAACATACCACAAAACCTTAAATACAATATGGATGTTTTTTATAATAATTAATCAACTTCAAATAAGCTTAAAATCCATCAATGGATGTTGACATAGATGAAATCAAAACCATTTGAGAGAAATACCTCTTTTTTTGAAATCATTTAAAAGTCACAAAATTCTAAAGAAAACCATTATTTTGAAAATATTCTTATAAGCTTATAATGGAAGCTTTGACGATTTTATAATGGTGGAAAATAGCCACACCCTCTGTATAAGTTAAAAACAGACATTCTTACCTTAATTCTGTCGAAAAGGTTCAAAAAGGCCTTCTTTGGAAAACGACAGAAAGATTCCTTTATAAACTTCTTATAAAAAGTCAAACAAGGGAATAAATTAATTTAACCAATATTCTGTAAAATAGTAATAATGTTTTGAAATACATTTTTATGAATCATGGATGTGGATGATAAATAGGTCCCAGTAGATAATTACGTATAAACAACCTCAGATAATGAAGAGATTGTGAAATAACCATTACCTTGTAATTTTCCTTCGTTTATAGTAGGTTATCCTCTTGTATAATGGTGAAATAATTATTATTAAATTATACAAGAATCATATATATTAATATGATATCATATATGATTTTTTAACATTGCTATGTTAATAAAATCTTAGTATTATTGTCGTTTCAGGTGTTAACTTACTCATTTTCTTTTATATGTTTTGTTACATAATACGTGTTTGTTATGGATAGTTTTTATCATATTCATATACAGAATGATATTATGTCTTTAAAAATTATTTTTATCCATCAAATTAAAATTATTCTTGAATGGATACGATGGGGAATGAATCTCATCGCATTCGTGGAGACGGTAGTCTGTACGTACGCACGAGCGAAAATATCAATATTTTGATATTAAAATAATATATAATTGGATGGTATATCATATATACAGATTAATTATCATGTTATATTTATTATTTACATGAATTATACATCATTTTTATACCCATATAAATAATAATATATTTAATAACAACTACACCACAGCGTGGAGACGGTAGGTCGTACATACGCACGTATGGTGACTTGTCATTCAAGGGATGGATAGAATAATGAATTTGTTTTTTACATATTTATAATAACATCACAATATAAAGAAGATACTGGAGTTATTATTTTAGAATGGAAATAACAAGGAATGAAGAAGTTTAAGAAGAAAGGAACTTTAAAGAGGGTGGTGAAGACATTACCTCTTCTTCTGGTTCTTCCTTTTGATTTGATCAAAAGGACTCCTTCAGTTGGATTTATGATCAAACTAATGCCTCTAGGTTGAATTAAGGGAAGGTGGGAGGATATTAGGTAAGATTTTGGACGAGCCAAAAGGCTTTGAAGGTGTGAATAATTGGTTAGAAGTGGTGTCCTTTTATAAGGGGGAGGAGGGGCTCTTTAGAAAAAACTTAAAGTATTATTTTATAATAAATTCATATTCAGTTTCTAATGGCTCCAAAGTGGATTATTAAAAGTATAAGGCGGGGATGGGTCAAAATCCTTTCATACAATAGATTATAGATAGGTTTGGGTCATTATATTAACCTTATCTTTTAGTTTTAACTCTTAGTTAATTAGTTTAACACTTACCATGTCACATTGTATTTTTATATTATATAGTTAATAAACATACTATATAAATCAAAGCGACCCAAAAGTGGTCCATTAATGATATACCTATCGTGATAAAAGTCCTTTTTCCAATAATTAGATTTTTAGGAATAGAATATGAATTGATAATATAATATTTTTTTAAAAAACAGTTTTATGTCAATATTGACACTATTTAGAATTTTTTTTGTGAAAATCATAACATCATGATTACTTCAACCTAATTCATTTTATAAAATGTAACATGTAATATTAGTCTATGAAATTCGTGTAATTCATTAAAAGTGTCAAATTATATTTATTTGGGTATTTATAATATCAATTATTTTAATATTTTACTAATAAGGTAATTAATGCATCATCATTCTGTCATAAATAAATTATATTATTTAATGTCTAAAAATTATAAATAAAAAATCTTTATGTATAAAATATTTTTAACATTTTAATGAATATTTATAATCTAATTTATCTTATGTATAACCCTATATTAATAATGTTTTAGTAATTATACTTTGATTTTAACTCTTTTAACTCTTCTTTGAATTAAATAATAATAAATGTCCTAATCTAATCCAACTGGACCTAAATGATAATATTTTATTTCCAAGGTTTTTTCTGGTCGAGATACACTTTTCCAATAGAATTAGTACATGTGTTAGGGTAATATTAATATTATTTTTTACCCTAAATTAGCCTATTTACTTTTAACCGTGGTAAATAAAAGTAAAAAGTTACTATTCACAAAAAATTATTTTTATCTTTTGGAACCACATTTTACTCCTTGATATTAACCGTGTCTCTCGGATTTTCGAAACCTCACTCCCAGAAGCGGTAAAATTATGTTTTATGTGAATTTCCAAATTCTCCAAGGAGATGGGTAAAAGACGGTGAAAAGTTCAATAAAATTTTTATATGCCTAAAATTATTATAAACTGACTCCAATGAATTACATTGAACTTATATAGATATTACATATATATATTTTGACCTAAAATAAATTTAAATAAAATAAATAATTATTTAAATAAAAAGTCGGTTTTAACCAATAATTCAGTGTTTTTCAGTATTCATCAAAAATTGAAAGTTTTTAGAAAAATACCAAAAATTTACCCTAGGATAATTTCAATATTCTGAATCCAAAAATGAAGTCTATTTTGAAAGATAAAATTTATCAAATTTTAAAAAGTAGGTATTACTATTCATAACAGCCAGTTTTATTGGTTGTGGTGTGTGTTAGAACTCAAAGTTTCGTACAACACACGCTACTGTATTATTCAAAGAGAAGTGTACCGTGGAAGCTGGGGGTTTTATAGTTTGAATGATTTTTTAATTTGGATTCTGATTTTTTGAATGCATACTTTACAATCTCAATCATATCATTGAAATATTTAATATAATTTTTGTTTGTTATCACTTTTTTATATCTCTGTAAGACTTCATGTGATAATCACAATTAATTACAAAGGTTTGGAAACCGACTTCATGTTTTACGAGCTTCTCCAAGAAAATATTTGTTTATTTCGATTTTGAATTTTTAGAAGCTTGAATAAGAAAAAATATTGACTCAAGGTTCAAGAAGTATGTAATGGATTTCACCATCTGCTTTAAGGATTGGCCAAAAAATATTCTCTTATAGAGGAGTAATACCTTTAAGATTTTGAAGAATCTTTCTTAGATGTGTCAACATCTTCTTTCTTTCCGTTCTCTTTCTTAGATTCCATTTTTCTTGACCTATGAATTTCATTCCTCTAATTAAAAACATGAATGATTTTATCATCATAATTATCACCATTATATGCTATGTCATGGATATTTACATATCTCGTTTAATACAAAAAAAAATATTTCATGTAACTCTTAAAATGAAACATATCCTTTCCACCTTCACTAAAAAACTCGACTAAATGATATAATTCAATAACCCTGTTTTCATAAATAGGATCTTATTCACCCTTATTTTTTACAAAAAAATATTTTCCTATCCTGGAAACATTATGATAATTTTTATTTGAGAATCGTACTTAAGAAATAAATCATGATAAAAAAACATCTCTCTAAAGATAAAACAGTATTTTAGATATTTCTTAGATGGAATTAAATTCTGAGAGGATATTGACAAAGATATTCCAAACATAAGAAAGAGATCTAGAAATTGGACTGATAAAATTTTAGGGAGGCAACAACTCGAGCTAAAAAAATCTAGAATTTGATGTGGGGTATGGGGGTCCCCTCCTTTATATTGGTGTTGAGAAGATGGGTCAACTTCTAAGAAAGATAATATTGTTGAATTTGATATAATTTCATATTATGGTTATAATTATGTCCAAGAAAGTATTATATTTTTAACATTTTAGGTTTTAAGGAAATAAAATGGATTTAAGGAAAGTTGAATCCATTGATGTTTTTATTAAAACAAGATTGAAATTCCAACCCTCAAAAATGAAACTAAGAGGTAAAAAGTAAGAAGATGTACCTTTTGGAGTTATCAAAATATTTTATAGTATTAAGTAATACTTTTCTTAGATATCATTGATTCTAAAAATGTTTTATTAGTGTCCAAAAAAGTTTATTTGTTTCCAAATATTTTTTTATTTAACAAAACCTTTTGTGATGTTCTAATTTTTTTTTAAAAATAATGAAGTGTACTCCCCATATGAATATAAATATCTTAATTCTAGGATATAGTTTTAAAAAAAGTATATATGAATGATTAAATTATAGTTATCACTCCTAACTTTTGTTTAATATATTCAAATATATAAGAATGTAATTATTTTGAAAAAATATAAGAAAGTTTTTCTTGAGTTATGATGAATTATAAAATATTATCTATTTTAAGTGTGTGATCCATAAGAATGTGATGTGTATTATCTATGTGCTTTTCATGGGGGTGATGTGAAGGGTTTCTTCATAAGGCTATGGAATAATTGTTATGACATGGTATCTGAGTTTTAGTAAAACTCATCTCATAATTTATGAGTATGTGTTGCTTCCACAACACTTGAGTATAACAACATACAACAGCCACATATTTAGATTCAGTAGTGGAATATACAATAGGGAGTTGTTTCATACTAGACAATAAATAAATGAATATCATAAGAAATGAAAAGTTCTAGATGTAATTTTCCTATCCATTCTAGAACCACCTATGTCAGCATCTGAAAATATTTTAAAATAAAATCATATAAAAAATAATAGAAAATTCTTAAGTCCATAGTGCCCTTCTAACAGTGAATGCTTCTTTTCAGTGCTTTTAAGTGGGATAGTTTTGGATTTGATTTATATATTATACCTAAGAATACTAAAATAATTAAATCTGGATGAAATGTAATGAATTGAAGTAAACTTCCTATCATACATCTAAAATACGTTTAATCCACCAGTTTCTCATCAAGATTATTTGAGGTACCAATTGGAGTAATTATACTTTTAGTGGTGTCAAATCCATAATTATTAAAAATATATTTAATACACTTATGTAGAGACATATAGATTTATTCTTATTTTTGAGAAATATGATAACCAAGTATGAATGTTAACTTACCCATCATACTTATTTCAAACTCATATTTCATAAGATTCTCAAATGAACTAGTTAAGGATTTATGACTTGATCTGAATATAGTGTCATCAATATAAATTCGAACAACTAAAACATTTTTTTCATTCATTATAAAAAGGTTTGGATCATCAGTGTGTAACTTATCCATGAAACATTTGTTTTCAATAGGTATTCTAGTGATAAGACTAATATTAATTTTTCTAGATGATTAATTATCCAAGGATTCATTGGGTGAGTCTCCACAACATGAACTCTAAGAGTTATTTACCTTCATGAATTTATTTCCCCTGGTATAGTAATATATTGTATGATTCCTCTCAGAATGTCTATATTTCATGTCCTTTTTTTTATCCTGGGATGATCAGGTATGATATGTCCAGCTTTATTATATTCATAACATGTGAGTACTGATCATTAACCAATATATATTTAAGTGATAATTATCCAAATTAATAACATTCTAAACCCTTAGATTAATAATATCCCTCAACATAAGATATCTTACCTACTTTATAAGAGGTATCTTTGTTTTCCAATTTACTTGAAAATGAAAATAGTAATATCAAAAAGTAACTTGTTAAGGAATATTATAGAATCAATGTTTTAAAAAAATAAGTATTAGATATTTTGAAATATATTCCTGATAAATCTTTTGAAATTATTTCTATTTCAAAAAACCTTGTGAAGGATAATTCAGAGAAGGATAATAATTATAAGGATTTCAAAAATTCTATTTAAAAAAATGTTTTAGAGCAAAATTCCAAGCCTAAGACTAATAACTATGAAGATAATAATTTAGTCATTGGACTAAAATATGAAATATTTTCCACAGTGAAAAATATTTCAATATTTACATCTAGTATAGAAGGTTTTGATAAAATGTATTCACAGCTTCTCCTTATAATGAATAACTCTAGAATTGGTTATACTCACTCAAAACCTGTTTTTAGTCACTACTATTTTGAACCTCAAAGTGCCCGTTTTTTTACTAAGTTTAAAAGTGGGGACCTTGGGAGATAAAATATTCTTTAAAAACAATTAAATACTTAGGATTTCATAAAGCTTACTTTTCTAATAAAATGTGGATACCAAAGAATTTAATTTCTTACAATTCTGTATCCATGAAATTTTTCATTCAAAAAATATAATTGTTTTATTTTCAGGAAAAATTGGAAGTACCAACAAAAATATATGATTCATAGGTAGAGGGGGTTCTCAACACCTGACTGGTTACAAAAAATTCTTTGAAAAGATTATTACGATGAAAGGTTAAAGGCTTACTTTCGAATATAATTCTCAGGGAGAGATTTTTGGTATATGCAAAATTATTCTTCTTCAAAAAGAATTAATTTCAAATGTTTTGTTTATTGACGGACTTAAGAACAACATTATAAGAATAAATCAATTATGTGATGAAGTATACCTTTTGAAATTTAGGAATGATAAATTCATAGTACACAATTCCAAGGATGAATTTAATCTTTCTTCCAATCTTCATGAGAATGTTTATACACATAACTTAGAAGACCTTAGGAGCCACGACTTACCTTGCCTTAGTCCAATGGAAGACCATTCTAGGTTATGGAATAGAAGAAAAATATATTGTAATGTAAGGAACTAATGTGAACTATCTATTAAAATACTTGTTAAGGATATAATAGATCTTTGATTTGATTCTTCAAATGTTTTTACCCTTTTCAATATGAAAAGAAACATAAGTCGTTCATGATGTCTATTAGTGAAGTATCTAATTAAGATGCATTACTGCAAGTGCACATGGAATTATTTGGTCCTACTAAAACTTTATGTATTATAATAAAATACTATGTATTTTATTTAGTTGATGATTACACTATATTTACATGGGTATATTTTCTAGCAATGAAATGAGATGATTTTTATTCTTTAAAATAATTTTTAACCAAATCTAATAATGAGAAAACCCATCCATTAATAACTATTTTTATTTATAATGGATGATTATTTGAAAATTCAGATTATGAATATTTTTATAGAATGAAAGGAATTACCCATAAATTCTCATCTCTTAATTCTAATCTGAAAAATGTTATTGTTGAAAGAAGAAACTAAATTCTTTAAAAATAACTTGACCCATGTTGAGTGAATACTAAATTGCTAAGTATTTTTGGGTTGAAGATGTAAGTACTACTTTTTATAATATAATATGAGTTTTAATCATGAAATTTATTAACAAATACCCTTAGGAGACGTGGATAGGTCGAAATCCTAAAGTATCATACTTCATCCCAACACACATTCAAATGGTTGGGTTTGTATAGGCATGATCTCCAATGGTCAAAATTTCCTCCAATAATTATATTTTACTAAAATTTATGACAGACCTGTAGAGTTGGTACTTATAATGTTTATATAATAACTAATTAGACGACATTATTTAGCATAAAAGATATCATGAGAAATATTAATTATATATGAATATGATTATATAAAAAATTTCATTAATAAAAAATAGTAACTTTAAGAAATATATAAAATAATATCTAGAAATAATTGAGAGTCGATATGGATGAAATGATAACCATATTAAGAAATTAGATGTTTCAAAATTGAGAAATAGGAATCAGATTTGCATTCATGAGTGAGTCGGAATTTAAGGGAGTGTGAATCAGATTCACAAAATTGAGAGAATCAGAATCCAAATACAGGATGATTCAAAATTGGGAAATAGAAAATCAGAATCTCAATTATGAGAAATTCTAAATTGAGGAAGATGATTAATATTCAATTTTTTCCATGATTCGGTATTGAGAAATAGAATATTTGAATCTCAATTTTGAGAGAATAAGAATTGATAAAGCAAGGGATTCAATGGTTTATGAAAGATCTGACTTATTCTTTTGGCTTATGGAAAATAAAGTAATACATAGCTATAAATAGAACATGTATATAAATTTCTTAATAGATAAAAAGATTATAAGATTTTGTTTTGTGACTTCCAAAACATAAAGAAATGAGAAAAGGTCATTATAAAACTTTTTACTAAACATATATATCCCCTTTTCTCCATAGATATAATCCATAAGGGTGAGGTGTGTGATGGTGAAAAATTCTTGGGTAGAATCAGTGAACATGGGTTGGTTCATAAGCTTGAAATTATCTTGAAAATTTTTTAACTCCGGATTTAGTTACTCAATATTTTTTTTTTCGGATTGGTCAATAGAAAATCTCAAATATGAAATAACCCTTGGAAGCTTTAATAAATCACCTTTAGAGGGTATGATACTACTAGATAAGAACATCACTTATTTTTTATAAGTTAATTGGATCTATCAAAACCTTAAATTTATACTAATCAAAATGAACACGGTACAATATAAATAGTATAAATTGTAATAATTATTAATCATTTTTTAGATCATACATGATATAATATATAATGCTCAATAATAATCAAATTATTACACTTGTTTTCTAAAATTTCATTTCTTATCATGGAATTTACTCATTTGAAAAAATAAATTCTTTTATAAAACAGTAGGTTGTTACAACTTTAAAGATGAACATATTCTCATTTCAATTCTCATTTAAATTTTTATTGATTATTGTATTATGACTATTTCATAGCTATGTAAGTAAATTGGTGAGAAAATCATTGGTAAAGTGACCCATCTGGTCATATCTTCCAAAAACCTTATACAATGGTTAGAAAATATTATAAACCTTAAATTTTAAATATCTATTTCAACTATGAGCTATTTGTATTTGAGTGGGTTGACTCCCCCAGATTCTCTACATCACAAAACACATGGAATCATAGTTATATGATTTATTGAACAAATTGATTATTGAAATGTGTCCAAGATATAAAAATACTTGGTATATTCATAAGAAATAAATATTTCCTTTATATGATGTTTTTTATATATACGTAGATTCATTTTGTTCATTCACCCTTTAACCATAATACTTGGATCCTATCAATGAACTGAAATTATATTAAACTCCCAAAACATTATTCTTTATTTTATACTACTTTATTAACTTTGTTTGATCATGATTTGTAGCATATGTCACTTTAAAATCAGTTCTCTTTGAATTTATAGATTATTGAGATTTGATTTCTTTTCCACAAATTAAATATTCTCTACATGCATCTTTTCATCAACCATTTCAACAATTTTATGACTCATCCTTTCTCTATCTTTTTGAAAAAATCATTAAAATTTAAATTAGAATTTTTTAAATCTATATATACTTTAATAAATTTATATTTAACAAAATTAAATATGTTTCCTAATTTTTAATGTTTATTTCAATAAAAATATTCAAAATATTCTCATTAATATGTAACTAGTTCAATTTTTATATCTTATTTGTAAAATTTGACCCCATTTTAACATGTATGTTTTCATTATTTCTTATTGATTGATATTATTTCTTTATATTCTCATATTCTTTCTCTAACATTGAAATATTTGATATAAATTTTCAAATTTATAACTTTATCATAAAGTCCATTCGGTGTTTATTATCACTTTCGTAGTTATTTATTATATTATTAGTGACTTATTTTTCTTTTACTCAAGTAATTATAATTTTCTCACATAATTCATTGGAAGTCACATATTTTTACTCATAATAACATTTATCATTATCTATATTCTTAGATAATAAATCTCTCTTCTTGGTTTTATATAATTTTTTAGCTTTTACTTTTTAAAGAACATTAATTTATCCAAATTTAAAATTTTCCTCTCTGTGGAACTCCTAGGTTCCTCTTCTTGATGTTCAAAAAATTTTAATTCTATCAACATTGTAAAGGTTTATATGAAATATGCCATATCTCAAAACATGAAATATTTAAGAAAAAAATTACATAGAAAATTTAACTTTCCACTACTCATACTTCTTGAAATCATTAACCTATGTTTATTGAATTTTATTCAAAATGTTTATTCATAAAAGTATTATTACTCAACTTTATCTATTTCTTTCCTACTATTGTTATTATACAAATATTAAAAGGATATTTTTCTATCATTATTTCTCTTCTACTTCATGGAACATTCCTTCATCATTTCATAGGAAATCGAAATGTTATTTAAATAATCCAATGAAAGGGTGCCCAAATCATAGTCATAAAAATCCAAAAACATTATTTCAAATCTATCTTTTAATATACACAGTATATTCTTAAAAAAATTATAATATTGTTTCCTTTTATTATTAATTGTCACAGTGATCAAAACATTATTAACTCTAGTAAAGAATTTATCTATTATTTCATAAAAATTTATCTTGAGATATTTTTTACTTTATTCTCTAAACCTACATCTTTTATTTCTTCAACATTTCATTTCCATTATAAATAACTTCCAAATTATCAATAATTACCTTTTCTAACATCATCCATTTAACCTTGAGGAATTTTTTTCTAAAATAAATAATAAAATGGATTTTCAATCTGGGACATCATTCACTAAATTGTTTATAATTATTTTTTTAAACCCCTAATGAATGTGAAATAAGACCATAAATAATAACATCCAACCCCTTAAAACTAATTGAAAAATACATCAAATCATTAAATTATTGAAAATATATTAATTCTTCCCCAAAAATCGGAATACCCTCATAGTTCTCTGAATTAATTTTTTTCATGATCACAATTGAAATTTATATACTAAAAGATCAAAAAATTGGATCATATTCTCTCAAATAGATGATCATATTATAAAAACCCGATTATGATCATATGCCAATTGATATACCACTGTGTATGGTGTAGTTTTAATAAGAATGGTAGTGGTGATCATGAAAAAATATTTTACTCTCACTTTTATGACATTGTATGATATCAAACTTTATCACTTTTTAGAGTGAATGCTATCACAACTAAACTATTAACACATCAAGGAATGAAAATATAGAGAGAACATCTAATGTATAATGTTCCCTAAAAAAATAGTTAAATCCATAGAATTATTTTAAAAAAATAGATATCATAAAATCCACTAGAATCACCATGGGGATACATTGATAAAGAAATATCCTTGAACTCTTAAAATAATAAATAAAAATAGTTATCTCACGACATAAGAAAAAAGTATTCTACGTCGATCAATATTGATTTCGGTGTTGTCTTGCCTTCACTAGGGTTGTCATTATCATTTTATTACAAATTATTATCTTCCTAAAATTTATAGTTCTCTTGATGTTATTTATGAAATATAAAGAGGGTGGTGTTCCTTCCTCCTCAACACACAATACATGTTTGATGAATAACCACAAATAAGATTATCACTTTTCTTCTTCTTATTCTTATTCTAATTATTATCCTTTATCTAGAATATATTCATGGTGCACAAAAAATATGTTAGTCAAAAATAGAAAAAATTCTCAAAATCATTGTGTTTTTAATTTCAAACTCAATTTTTAACTCACTACTTTCTTAATAATCTATTGAAAATTTCATATGTCTTTTTGATCATTAAGATTATTTAAGAACTATTAGTCAACATTGATGTATTTAATAGACTTTATATTGAGAATGATTATAAAATTTTCAATAAAATGACCCACATCATGAAATCTACTCAAAATATAGAAATCCTCACTGATCATGGAATGTATGACTTCACCATAGCATTATAAAAGATATTTTAGTCAAAAAAACTAAAACCATTTTTTCAAATTCCTTGTTCAAAAACATGTTCTCCTTTATAAATTTGAAAAAAATTATTTTTATAGTGACCCACGAATTTAATACATACATTTTATATCTTTTAAGATGAATATTTTATACATTTCACAAATACACACCTAAGGACCATAAAAGATTAGTGCATTTGGAGAGTAGATAAATGATAATATTATTTTAATAAATTTCTTCAACATATCCCAAAAATTACATCCCATTAATTAATTCACATACATTACCCACTTAAAAAATTTCATTATAACATGGGAGAAGGAAAACAATAAAGGGACATCTAAGACACTCTGTAATGGTAAACATTGGAGACACCAATTAATGATCATATGAAAGTATAAGTTAAGTATAATGGTATTAGATTTAAACATAACATAAAAATTTCTTACTAATTATGTCATGGATCATAAATAAATGTCATTGAATAATTTTTTATCATTCAAAATTCATGAGTCATAATAGTGATAAAACATCATAAGTCAATCATGAACCACACTTCCATGCCCTAAAATTTTGTTACCACTATAAGAAATGAAAAACATTTATCTTATAAGATTAACTACAGATACCATAAAATCATAAGGGATCAAGAATAAACACAAGTTTCTTATAGTGGATCAAAAAAATCAACTTTTCACCAAAAGTGGATCAAGCACATCAAATTTCTTCCCATAAGGGATCAAGAAAATAAACTTGTTTCCAATGGCTTATTATGAACATTGATTTTCTTCTTATAGAGGATTAATAACATCAACGTGTTTTCCATAATTATCTCAGTAGATATATAATACATTACTAATGCTTTAGAGTGATATGTAAATATAGTCCCCCTTATTACATAAATATAACTACACATGTTTTTACCAAAGGATCCTGAAAAATTAATCATATAATCATATCATAACCCATTCAAATAAAAAAACTATCCAAATCATTAAATAAATCTATTATAGCATAACCCATGGAAATTAAATGGAGTTCATTACAAATAATTATCATAAATAATAAATAGAAAGTGTAAGGGTAGAATCATTGGATCATATCCACATGAAACATAATTGAAGTAATTTTTTTTATAATAGATGAAAATATCATTAAAAATTCACTTGGAATATTTCGTTTGGAAAATATCCTTTTCAATATGAATCCAATTATTTAAAATCTATAAAATTTTAATATATTATAAAAACAGTATATTTTAAAATAACCACGAAAATTTTAAATAAAAATTCGAATCATTGGGTAATCATGGTTGCAGAAGATTCTATTTATTCCATATATGTCAATAAAAATATTACCTTTAGCTTTTTGGGTAAAAAGATAAGTCCATTTTTTAGAAAATTAAAATAATATTCCTTTCAAACATTTTTATAAAAATTGAATCATTGGTAAATATGAATTTATACCATCATAGTATAATATAAATAATTTTCTTGATTTTTTTTAAAACATGTATATAGAATAAATATTATTTTTAACCGAAGTAAAAAATAATGAAAGTTTTACTTGAAAATGTTCTTTCAAACTCTTGAATAATTAAAATGAGGATTTTTTTTGTATTTTTTAGTTGTTTCCATTAGAGAAAAAATGATAGTTATTTTTTAGACAAAAATTATATAATTTCCTCATCTTAAATTCAAGTATAATCAATCTTGATTAAATTAGGATTGAAATAAAAACCCAGTACCTCTTTAGTAAAATTTTAATCACAGCCCCCCTAAAAGAATAACCTTAAATTAAACATTAAATATCATGAAAATAAATAATTTTATGATATAACATGTCAAATAGTTGTCATATAAAGCTCATAAAATAAGGTAGTTATATAGAATAACTTATGTACCAAAGAAGCCAATTTGAGATGAAAATATCTTTCCACATTTTTGACTTCCTCTGTATGTGTTCAAATATCATATTCTTCAAATGACCCACGTAGGTTTATACCTATTGTCGTCCTAGAATAGTTTTGTGATCAATCTAGGGACTTTAGGTTGTGGGGAGTAATGTATGGAATATATTTTTTAATGTATTGGATGAATCAAAAAGACCATTAAGTTTGAAGAGTAAAGAAGAGAGGGTGGACTTTTATGTGTTTGTAAAAGAAACATTTGGAATTTTTTAAAATAATAAAATAATTTGATGTCTTATTCACAAAAAATTGATCCAAAATGGAACCTTCATAAATCATAGAGATATTTAGTGGAAGCACCAAGTGATAAGCTATCATCTATACTAGATCAATAATATAAATACAACCAATATACCGAGATCTCAAAATTCCATCATTTATAAATCACATAATCTTCTACTAGAAAAATGTTTTTAGAAAACATTTCTCACCATCTTCAAATACCATATCACACTAACAATTTTTGACATAATGGTTTTTTAAAATTTGAGCTACCATGATGTGTTTCTGAATGGATTTTTCTTCCTCTAACATTTCCAAAAAAATTCAATTCTTATAGATTTCATTCACCAACTCCATCCATTAATTATGGGGCTCTATGCTTCTTCACATAGATATATTAGTAAGGATAAATCTAAAACTAAAGAGTGAAATATATTATAGTAATAATAATCAACTAGAGGATGGTGTATTGACCAGTGATAATATTATATCACCACTTACAATATTTTATGGTGTATATTTAGCTCTTTTTGAGTGAATATAGAAATTATGATTTTATGATCTATAAATATATATATCACATATATATCCATAAAGATAATTCCTCCATATGTTTAATGCAAAAATTAACATTGCTAACTCAAAATCATGATTTGGGTAATTTTTCTCATCAACATTCAACCGACATGTGGCATAAGCTATAACCCAATAATTTTACATGATAAAACATCTCCTAACCTTATTCAATGAAAAAATATATATTATAAATCCTTCCCCACTTTAGGGTAATGTTTGTAGAGGTGATATGACCAAACTTCAGTTCATCTCCTTGAAGTTTTCCTCACATTCATCTATCTTAAGGAACCAGACTGCCTTCCATGTTAACTTGATTGGTGGATTAAAAATTCATGATACATTAACTAAAAAAGATCTATAATATCTAGAAAAACAAGAAAATTATAGATCTTATCATCTATGGTAGGTCTGGTCCATTTCCTAATAATGTCCATATTTTAATGATCTATTTTAATACCCTCATATGATATTATATAACCCATGAATTAAATGTTCTGAAGCCAAAATTCATAATTTTAAATTTTTCAGACAACTTCTCCTTCCTCGGGGTCTTTAGTACAATTATAAAGTGATCTTAATTCTCTTCCTTTAATTTAGAATATATTTTAATATCATCTATAATGACTACCACAAACTGACCAATGTAATCATTGAATAATATATTCCTTAAATCTGTGAATCTAGCTTGTGAATTTTTATAACCTAATGGAGTCACTATAAATCCATAGTTTCTATACCATGTATAGAAGACTATTTTGGGTATGTATTCTCTTTTGACCCTCAATTTATAGTACCTAGTTTGATGATCAATCTATGAAAAGTATTGGTCGTCTCATTACTAATAAATAAACATTGATTCGATTTAAATGATGCGTTTTCTTGATAGAGATATTGTTAAGTTATCGATAATCAATGTAGAGAAACATTGATCCAAATTTATTATTAAAAAAAGAATGGTTACCCCCCAAGGTGTTTCCCTTGGATGAACAAATCCTATATCAATATTCTACTAGAGTTTCTTATAAAATTCAAATAACTCAATTGGGTAAATTCTATAAGGATTATTTAAAATATGTTTAACATAATGTATGAATTATATTGAAAACTCCATTTCCAAACATGGTGTAAGAATATAAAATTATTATATAAATAAATCACAAAACACGTGATGAAATGGAATTTATTCAACTTTGAGTTCATTTATAACTTTCTAAGATAAATAGCCATAGTAGATAGGAATTATGACCCATAAGATGGATGTAAATTCAATTGGAAGTTCGTATTAATCCTCACATCGATAAATGATCATAGGATTATTTAAAATAGGAAATTAAACAGAACATCCTTAAAAATTTATATGGGATCTAGATAAATTAATCCAATCCATTCCTAGAATCACATAAAATTCAACTAAAGGGAGAATCAAAATATTTAAAGGATGTACTTTCCCACCAAATTCAATGGAATTGAACTATATAATTGAGATGTCATCATTATAACATTAGTATTTTTCACCTATAAATCCATATATAATCATTGAGCTGGTAATTCAACACCCTTAAAAAATTTATTAATTATAAAATAGTGGGTAGATACAGAATCAAATAAAATATTTTCTTTTCTAGAGTGTATGATATGTGTACCTTTCACCACTTTATTCTCATAACCCACTTTATAATTCATTATCACATGATATTTCCCTTTGAATTTGATCTTAAGAAGTTGTATATACTTATCTTCATCATAACCCTTTATATTCATGCACTAGTTGGTATAATTATTATAATCCATGAATTTGAAGCATCGGAGAGTGGGTGGTTAATTAGTTGGAGTCTTCTTACCATCTATTTTATTAACCCTACCATTAATAAAATTTCAACATTAATAGGCTCTATAACTCACCTAATTTTTTTAATGAATCTCCAACTAAAATTTAATCAATTCCATTGATGTATATTAGAACAATTATAGAATGTAGATGGCTAGAATTTCATTCCACAATGTTACTTATTTTTATGTTCATGAGCCTAAATCTTTCTTTTCATATCAAAACTATTGGAATATAGGCAATCTACATTTTTTTTCTACCTTGAGTGCACATAGAACAATTTATTCGTTGCTATGAAAGTTTCATATAGGTAATTCCATTTGGAAACATGGTTTCAAGACACCAAATAATTGATCAATTTTACTTTCATTTCTAATTATTAAACTAGAATCATATGATGAAAGTCATGAATTTTTTTTCTTATAAATACCAATTTATTATTACCCCATTTTCTTAAACTTATAGAGTTACATCTCTATTTTTAATATAGAATACAAGGTAAGTAATTAATAAAAAATAACACCATAAAATCATACTATTCCATAGAGTCAGCTTATTCCTCTTATTTAGTATTTGTAATATGGTTATACCCTTGATCTTATTCTCCATCCAATTGATAAATAATAAGGATAAAATTTTATTATTATAAGAACTGGAGAACATAGAATCACTACAAAAAATGATTTATAACAATAGAAATTTATCAACATATAATATAACTGTTGGTAAAAAGACCAATTCCAATAGATATTATGTTTTATTGATATTAATTTCATGTACCAACACTTGTTTTTATCAACAAACATATCTGTTGATATTGACTGTTCAATACCAACAGGTCTTTTACCAATAATTAAATCTATTACTTTATCATATCAATACCAAAATTTTCTTACTAATAGTTGAATCTGTTATTAATAATAAATATTACAAATAAATCTTTTTCCCATCAATAATTACTATATTTTAGATACATTTTTTGGGATGAAATATGTTATTAGAGTTTAATATTAATTAGTAAAAAAATAAGACAAGATATAAAAATGAAAATAAAATGAAGATAATTAAAATCCTCCCCCCCCCAAACCTCACTTCCCCCGTGCGGTTCCCCTCTTCCCACGTCTTTGCCCCTATGGCCCCACACCAGTGATTTTTTCATGCACCATACACCCGATCTGTCTCCGTCGCCCACACCCACACCAACTCCCACACCCTCCTTGATTCTTTGACGTCACATAAAATCTTCATCTACCAACGATTGATTTCTTTTTTCCTTTTTCAAATATAATGTTGAGGTGTCGGGAGGTGCCTGGACATAATCCTATTTCTTACCCAATCAGTTGATGATTTAGCCTCTTATCGGTTATGTGTTTCTTCTATTCATGTTTTATGAACCTAAACTATTAGGTATCTAGTGTTTGAATTGATTAGCAGTTAGGGATTCATAGAAATTAAAATTAAATGAGTTCTCTCTCTCTCTTGATTTCAGAATACTAAATCCATACTTCTCTAGCTCCTCTCCAATTAATCGAGTCAGTCCCCCATACTTGGTACACGTGAATTTCCATTTAATACATTTCCAATTTATTCCAATATTGTAGAAATATAGTACTAGAACAGAGCATGTAATCAGTGAAATCATTGAATTCATCTCACACAAGGATTTCTCTAATTTTATATCAAGTTGTCCTATATTTGTTTCCCTTTTGATGCTCTGTTTCATTTATACTATCCAAATAGTGCTGAAAATGTTGCTAAAGGGATATATAATTTGATATTTGGCCTACTTTCATACATTATTACACTATTTTCATTACTATTTTCATATCCAAAATTTATAATGGTCAGTCTAATTAACATAAAATATTTTTAGGCAATCTAGTTATGTTTTTTGATGATTCATCTATAAAGAATATTCATTTAATAACTTATGTAAATATGTAATCATCTCTTCAAAAGAACCATTGAAAGGTATTTTTTTCATTGCTTTTTTTATTGAAAAAAAACATTTTAAACTATTATAGCCATTCAATTTATTTTCCTTTATAATTTGTAAATGTTCATGTTCATGATATAAATGGTCAATAATTTTATACTTGTTAATGTACATAGTGATATGTTATTTTTTTCTATGGATTTATATTTTTTCCCAATTTATTTTCATATTTCTGGAAAGATAAATTAATATCAAGAAAATATAGAGCAACTATAGTTGAATATTTATATATATTTTTCATATAGATGAATCTTATCACTAAATAGAAATTTACTTTTTGTATTTTGAATGTTTTTTTTGCGACACCTATAATCTATAATAAAAAGTGTGAAAAGACAAGTAATTTTTGTTCTATTAAAGGTGTATTGTCACACGTAAATTCCCGAACAAGACCACTAAAGTGACAAAAAATTCAACAATAAATCTAAAAACACAAATCCAGAATGAATAGCATAAATTTCTTGGAAGTCGCATTAAAATGTAAACCTGAAATATACCAGTGATTCAAGTGCCAAAAAACCAACCTATGCTATCTAATAAGTTTTGGATATGAATTCTTATATAGCATTAAAAAAAACTAATTGGTTCCTCATCATTTTTTCATTATAGAACCTCTACCCATGACTGATTTAGTGGCCTCTCACATCTTCTCATGACAACATTTTCTTAAAAAATTACATTCAAATACCTTGATAGGATGATCATTATGATAAAAATTATTACCAATAATCCCATAATAGCTCTTCCAAATAATTATCTTTTCTATTGTTGAAGAATGCATCATGATGATAGAGATGATCGGGAGTCTGAAATACAACTATAGCTTCATTTAGGTTTCCATCAACAGAATTTTGGTTCAAAAATCTCATAATATTTTCATATTATGTTACATCCAAACAATGCATCTCGACATCTTTCTTTGGACCCTAGTATGCATTGAATGAGACAAGGAATGATGAATTTCTCATATTCACAGCAAATTTTTCTTATAAAACCCATTGTTGGTTAACATTTTCTCAATATACTCATAATAAAATATACCTAGGGGTAATTCCTCAAGTGTACAGACATGAAAACATTTTAATTTCATCAAAGTGCATATAACACCTCTATATGCAACTCGATCTTCACATTTCATGATATATCCACACTTTCTCTAGCATTAATTTGATAAATTTTCTAATCATATTTCCCTTTCAAGGTCCAAGAACATTTTTACCACATTATCTAGTTCTAAATAGTTTCTATAAAAAACATTCTTCAATAGAGTTGATTTGCGTCGTTTAAACAATGTACTCGACCCTATTTAATTGGGTGTAAGATTTTTTGGCCTCTCCAGATGGCTATTCTTACCATAGAAGTAGTGATACATCTGTTGTATTTGACACATGGAAATGCAATCACTTAGAAGTTGTTTTCTTAATAATTAATTTTAAGGATAAGACAATTCTCTTATTTCACGTGCATATGCATAAGGAATTTTTAATGAAAAACAATCACCATTACACTTGGAAAAAAATCTTTCACACCATCCCAAGACAATGAGAAAGGAAAATATGCATATTTTTTTATTGTATTTTTTGGGATGTTAATGAATTTAAGAAAGAACATAGAACCAATAATCATCCACTAATGATAATTCTTTTTTGATATCCTTTGATATGTTACTGATCTATTGAAAGGATCTTTTCATGATTATATCTGAGAAGAAACCAAACTAGGTGAACTTGAAAGCGCATTAGTCTTCACTTCCATCAAATTTGGATGCATCTTAGAATCACTGAAATCAAGATGGTTTGTATTGTTTTAAGGTGATTATCCATCTTCTAAGAATAAATTTTACATTATATAAACAATCAACAAATCTTTTGAGTTATGCAGTATAGATTGAATCTGGGGATCTAGCTCTTCGGAACACAATTTGCTGGAGATGGGTTTGACACCACACATCCACCTAAAATCTAGCTTGCTAGTTTCATCTCTCTTATATTCCTTGTGATAAAAATTGAATCTGCAAGTGTCTGATAATAGTCCTCCCTAATAAGTTCCCAGTTATATTTATAAAATTGGAAAAGGTCCTTTAAGACCTTCTTTGAAGCAATATACTGAATACCTAATGTTCTGATTTCACTAAATGGTTTGTTATATATTGATTTATGTGTCATTCTCAATTAAAAATAGCATTACTAGAATATAGGAGTTGATACTAGATTTCTGTCTATTTCTTTTACTTCTATTCCCAAGAAACAATATTGCATTGAAACTTGTGAAACCCCTAGCTATCCTATCAAGGACTCTAATTTGATTCATAGATCACAGTTACTGCTTTTTTTTAACTGGATGATGATATATTTCTCTATTATATCTTATTTCTCTACATAGGTCAAGTGTATTGATGTTTTTTTGGGAATTTCATCAAAAGATCCAAGCATCAGAAACTGACATTGACTTACTTGTAACATGAAATGTCAGTGAGAATGAAATAGGATTAGATCATGGATCCCTTTTTTAAAAAAGTAGAAAAAAAAAAACGAATGGAAGAATAGGGGGTTAGACATTGCAACCTTTCCCACTTTCAATGAAAAAACCACAAGACATCATAAATAGAAACATCACATTTCATAATCAAGTTCATTAATAGTTTCATAATCTTCATACCAGTTGGAATCATATCTCAAGGAGCTGAACATATTATACTATTATGTCCTCCTCTTTCCTTGTGTTAGAGGAGTCTATCTGGTACTCATAGTGGGTTCTAACTTCGAGTAGTCATTCCTTGATCTGAACTTTTTCTTTGTCTCAGATGAGAAACCCTCATCATCCTTCATCCTTCCTTTAGAAGATGCATCCCTGTATATAGTACTAACTCTCTTAAAATTTACATCCTCTCTACCTTTATTTATATTAGATAAATCTATCCAATTACCAATGACACCAGAGTTATTCATTGCATCCTGGATATATTTCTGATAGTCAATACCTTGTTACATTTGTGCATGGTCATGCTAAAAAGCCTCCTGATTCTCGTCATTGACCTTCCCAGACATGTAAAATGGCAACCCATTCTGAGGGGAAACAGCCTCCCCAACATGGAAGTAAGCATCAACTGCCCTATGAGACCTGCATTCATGCCCTCATCCTGTTTAAAAGACCGGCCTTGTGTGCCATCTTGATCAAGACTTGTGGAATCTGAAGCATCCAGAAGAGGCTTCTCATATAAGTACAGGTTAGACCTCCCAGGGGAAGCATTAGTCCCACCCTATCCAAATGGACTACCCTTCCCATGCTCCAGATTAACAGAGGTAGCAATATTTTTTTGAAGATGCAGACAAACAACCTCTTCCAGCCTTTGTCATGACTGATAAATAGAAACTGGTCCACTTTCATGCTCAGTCTCCTAATTTCCTTGGAGGGTCACAATGGAAATGGACCATGCACCTCCAGCATCTGCTACTTTGATCTTTCTTGACGTTTAACGGGAAAAATCTGTCCAGAATCCCTAGCAGACTCACAAGTCTAAACAAATTCAACAATCTCTTATAATACTGCAGCATCAACAACTTGGCCCTTTCCTCGCTCTTTCCTAAACACAGGCCCCTGGGCAGCATGATTCAGTCCCTGGACACTATCCACCACACCTGATGTACCATTGCCCCGAGCTAGCAAAGCAGCATCAGTTGCAGCTCCATGGACCTATGAACCATTCACATTACTCTACTCCTGTCCAGTTCCAGCCACAACCAAACAACTATTTATATGCAAGTTTTTCTTCCCAAGCTTCCTTTCACAAATCCTTTCAGCACGAACCTTTACAGAACAAAATGATAAGAACATATTCTTAAAACAATCTTCTTTAACATGACCAATCAAAATACAATTCATGCAGTAAGTGGGTAACCTTTCGTAAGTAATTTGAAATGTCTATGAGAAATTTAAACAAAATACTATGGGTGTTGTTGTGGTGAATGGTTATATAATCTTCTTTTTATTTTTATAGGATTAATTATTATTTCCAAAGCTTTAGTGGTTTGACATTTTAATTTATTTTATAGTCATATTCTCTTCTGTTATTCAATGCCTCAAGGAGATTGAGTTTCACAGAAATTATGGATGAGTTGGACTTCAACAATGATGTTATGGTCAGATTATTACATTCCCTATTATGTGCCACGTATATATTGCTAGGTCACAAAAACATAGATGATTTATCTTCATGGTCACATTTAATTCAATTCAATGTGACCAATAAAATGATAGGATAATTGCGTAGATGTGGGAAAAAGAGTTTGGTTTTATTAATTCCCATTACAATGTGTTGGGTGATGATAATAATGACACCGGAATGATGATTAATAGTGTTTTAACTTACAGATTCATATATATCTTTTGGTTGAGAAGAAGAATTTTATTGAAGATATTGACATGAAAGTGCAATATTCCATATAATCTTTAATAATCTGTATCATTAAGATCTAGAAGTTGTAGGTTCATCAGTAGTTGGCCATGGAGTGTATGGAGCAGTAGAGGCCTGCATGTTTAAGGTAACATATTGAGTCTTAATTACTGTTTGAGTGATCACACTAACCTCTTTATTCCCCTTATTTTATTCTCATACTATTTATTGAACTATTTCTTGAATTGTGAATGAACAGTTTGATTTAGTTAGTGATGGACTGTGTGGAGTAGTTGAGGCCTTCATGTTTAAGGTAATATATTGAGGCATAATCATTGTTTTAGTGAGCACACTGACCACTTTATTCCCATCATATCATTCTCAAACTATGGATTAAAATGGTAATAAATTGGTTTTGAGTACTTTAATCTTAGAGTTGTTATTTTTTATTCTAATTTGTATTGATTTATGTTCAGTTGATGAATGTTGTATTGATGTAGCTACAATGCATCACTTCCAAATATGTTTAACCATGTGACACTGCATCCTCTTGCATCAAATTATTTTTCCTTCATATGGAATTAGATATCTACGTGAGGCTGTTATCTTGTAAGTCCATTAATTCTAAATTAAATAAGAGTTCGACTTTGAGTTACTCCTTTCCTACAAGACTCTTATCCTAAAAGATGGTGGTTTTTGGCCTTTTGTTCTTGATTTGTGGGTATGTTTTTCTTGCAGTTCGTGTTCTTCATGTATCATATAATGATTTTGTGATCTGCAGGGCATGGTTTGAATATCGGTTTATTGTTTACATTCCCATTTTATGCTCTTTCATGTTGTGGTTTTGTTAGAGGGGTTTCTGTCTGTTTTTGGGATTAATCTGACCTACAACTATCTTTGGCCTAGACCCTTACTCTAATGATGTTGTTTTGTGTTACTTCTTGTTTTTATATTGGTTTCCTACCATGTTTTCCAGATTTTCTGTTGGGGGATGCATGCTGGGGTGATTTTATAGTTTCATCTTCTTAGAGGCAGACTATTTCTCCATGATGGTTGAGGGATCTTCTGGGGCAGTCTCCTTAAGACAGGTGGCCTTGTGCTTCTGTAGGCCACCCCGGTTTTGGTCTGATGCATCTTCTGGGTTTCCACTGCTTGTGATGCTGTTGGGTACTTGGATTTGGCCATTCTAGCTTCTGTGGTGTTGGGTTGCTTGTGATGATGGGGGTGGTTGATTTGGTTTGTTGCTGGGGAATGTGTTGTGGTGATGGAGATGTTGTGATAGTCTTTTGATGGTTCCTTTGCATGGGGCTGGTTGTGTGTGGCTGGTTCATGTGATTTTGTAAACATAGCGGTCATGCTTTTCATTTTGTCTTGTTATTTTGATGCCATGTTTTTAAATGATTTCTGAACATGTTTATACAAATAAACCATCATTTTTTTTTCGAGTTTTACAAGTTAATTTTGTAATTATTATACAATAAATATATAATTCAGTATGTATTTATTGTATTAAATTTCATTATTAATATTGTTAATCTTTTTCTAAGATTAAACATTGGGAAAAATATTATGTATGATAATTAAAACATGTGTATTATATATAATAAATTAATAATTATAATAAAAAAATTTATCAATAAATATAGAAATACCTAAACATAATATCTTTTTTTAAAATATAAATTATAAACATATATTAATTATTGGTATTTTTTTTGAAATTTGATAATATTTCCAACAGATAAATTTTTCATACAAATCTGTTGCTAAGCATTTTGATTAACATATATATTATCTGTTGGTATTATTATAATTGCAACAGAATTATTTTGTCTGTCGCAATAAAATTTAACGATAGAGTTTTTACCAACAGTTTAGTGACATGACCATTTTTATTGGTAAAATGTTTTACCAATAGATAAAACAATTTTTCCAACAAATATACCCCTGTTGGAAAAAGATAATTATTTGGTAGTGAATATCTTATCAATGGTTTTAATCCATAAATCTTCAATTAGAGGATCAGAAGACCCCAAAAAGAATGTGGATGTCACATCATGAATGACTCAATAATACATTTCTCCCTTATTTGGTCATTTGTAAGATCATCCTGATTCATGGACATAGAAATTTTTGTAATCATATCAATAAGATTATTCATTATAGTTTTTTTGGTATTTGGTTTCACATTTGGACAATCATTGATGTTTTTATCATACTTTTTACAATCATGATGTCTTCTAGTTCCATCCATTGACTAACACCAAAAATAAAAGTTTAAGAATCAAGATATAATAATCAAAGTGAACTATAAAATCATCATGAAATATATTTCATAGGATATCTAAATCATGACACATTATTTTCAATCTATGTGACCTTAGGATTAAATTTTGTTATCCATGGTCATTTCCAAAACATTTGGATGTTATCCTACACTTATACTTATCCTCAGGGGTTTATAAATGTTTTATAATCCTACTCATTAATGATTAGATAAACATTATATCAAATACCAACTATAGTGACTAGTTATTTTAATAAATAAATAATAAAACATTTTAGATTATTATTTAATATACTTCAAAAATATAAACCCGAACACCATAGAAATTTAGTTTCTTGGAAACTACATATACAATCTTCTTATTTCATGAAAGACCTTAAACATCTCCCAAAAACATACTCCCATTTATTACCCTCACAGACATTACATGCCAAAAAAAATTCTTTATAACATGTGAAAACATAAGGTAAGAGTGGGTGAGCATAAATACTCAGTAAATTCAAACATGTTAGGTATCAATAGATGATCATATGAAAGCATAATTTAAATATAATGGTATGAGATTATAAATATTACTTCCAAATATCATACTTAATCTATCATATATCATAAACCTAAGTCATGGAATAAAGTTTTATCATTAATAATACATTTATATTAAGAGTGAAAAACATAATAAATCAATCATGAACCATAATTTCATGTTATAAAATTTTATCACTATCATGAGTATAGAAACAATTTCATTTGTAAAGTTTAACAACTGAGAAAGTCAAATAATAATAGATTAGGAATCAATATATTTTTCCCATAATGGATAAAGAACATCAATTTTTTTCCATAGAAGATCAAGAACATCGATTTTTTCCCCAGAGCATATTAAGCACATCGACTTGTTTACCATAGTTAATAAAGCACATTGAATTGTTTCCCATAATAATCACATGAGATATAATTCTTTACCCAATGTGTAGGAGGGATATATAATTAAACTCCCAACCAAAAAAAAATTAAACCATACACATTTGTTCCATAATATCATTAAAAATTCATCATATCATCAAATCATAACTCATGAAATGAAAATTGGTTTTAAAGACATCCCATGAATTCATCATATTATAACCCATGGAAAATAATAGTGTTTCAACAACAATCCATCAACATAAACCATTCATAGAAATAATAAGGATGGTATCATTGGATCATATCCCTTGTAAAACATAATTATCATCAATAGACATTTTCATAGATGGAAATATATTAAAAAATCCACATTGAATATTTCTTGGAAAAAATTTCTTTTTCACATTATAATCAATTCTTTAAAATTTAACAGTTTTCAAAATATCATGTAAAATATTTTTTTTAAAACAATATTGAAATAAAAATAAATAAATTTAAAAACATTAATTTCCTATAATTTTTTAAAATTAAATTTATTTTTTACGGATTAAAAAAATTTATTCATTTCACATTTTTGGTAAAAATTTGGTAGTCACTAGTTCGTAAAATAACAATAACCTTCCATTGAAATTTTCTTATAAAAAGAAACAAATTGAAAAAATGAGTTAAAAAAATAATATTTTAATATTAAAAACATTCACGAAAAATTTTGTAGAGAACATGGATATAGAATCAATATGATGTTTTGCTGAAGAGATAAATAATGTATGTTTTCATTAAAACTATTTAATCAGTCTCTTTAGAATATTAAATGTCTAATTTGAATGAAAAATATGTATTCTTCAGAGTTAACAAAATGAGAAGAAAATAAAATGTATTTATAAGATAAATATCATATAATTTCATCAATTGGAATTAATGTATGAATAATCTTTATTATAATAGTATTGAATCAAAAAAATCTTATTTATTTGGTAACTTTTTAATCGTAAGCCCCATGAAAGAATAAACATAAATGAAGCATTAAATACCATGAAACTTTCTTAAATAAATTTAAGAAATAAATTTCATTTTTTTCAAATAAATTTTCTAAATATTGAAAAAAATAATTTTAATATATGTGTAGAAGCTTGAAAAAAAAGTTTTTTAGAAAAAATAGAGTTTTTAAGCATAAAAATTGATTTATTTTATCCCATTTATAGAAAAATATTACCTGAATGATAATAAAGTTTATTAAATCTGTATAATATATAAATTTCATTAAAATATTTAACCATTGGTTATTTGTTTTAATTTATTAAGAAAAAACTTATTGTGGGAATAAGAACTTTTTTCTGAAAAAAAAATTATTTTCCTTTAAAATGTTTTCTATTTAAATTTATAATAAAATGATAAAAATTAAATTTATTTTATACTTCTGTAAACCATATTTGTTTCATAATTTAATTAATCTCATACATACTCTCTATATTAAAGGCTAGAGTGTAATTGTATAATATATAACATTTCATCTATACTCGGGGTTACATGTATCATATGCTATCAACGAGATTGAATTTAATAAAAAAGAAATATATCATAAATTATTAAGATGTTACAATTTTTATCTCACATAATGGAATTTACCATAGCATTGGCTTCCTATTTTGAACCACATACTACAGTCATGATCAACCAAACTGTGTTTACAAACTTTTTTGAAATCATGGAATTTTTTACTTCATCCAGGTTAATTATATGGAAAACACCATATTTTTTATATTATTTCTATTCAATCATATTAAATCCACCACAACATAAAAAATGAAATTTGTTAGCCTCATGTTTTCTATAGGGAAATGTTTTAACTAAAATGCCTTCATAAACACCCCTTTTATATGAATCCAAGCCATTTCAGTTCATAAACCAACACCACACACATTTTGTTCTTGGAGACCCCATTATTATTTCACTTGCACTAAAAGAGCCATAAACAATGCTCTTAAACATCAATACTTATTTTTCTATTTCTAAACTCAATAAACTCTAATTAGGTCATAAAAACCCTCAAATGGTCATAATCACTCTAGATCTCACCATATTCTCCCATATTAATCATACAAAACATAATGACATGAAAAATGGTTAACACAGGAATAATAATATTATTTCTAAAATCTAAGGTTTAAAAAATATCCATAATTGAAATCTTATAAATAATAAACCTGACTGTCATGAACCCGAGTCTTGTGAAAAATCAAAATATTCTGGTGATCAATCCTTACTTTATGATTATGGTAATAAAATTATTGAATTTATAAATTTGTATGATCAAATATTTCTTGATGAGTGGGTGTTTGAATATATTTTTTCCTTTCATATGTTCACATTTAATAAATCTTTTCATGATTTAACCATCTTAAAAGAGTGTGAGGTAGTGATAGGATAAAATTAATGGTGTAGGATCATGGGTTGTTGGTTTTTTCAATTAAATATGTACGACTATCATATATTCACCTTGGATGATGTGATACGGGTCCCCAAGCATCAAAAGAATATAATTCTATTTGGAATTATGGATCTTAAGGTATTATCTAGAAAATCAGGATTTTGTTTCATTTTAATCACACGAGGTTTACCAATTTAAAATAAATGATAATTTGTTAATTATTAATATGTGGTGAATTGGAATAATCTCTCTATATAATCAGGCATCAATAATATCTTTAGCAGTGACACCACCATTCTTTCATAAAGGAGATTCAAGCATGTTAATGTAAAGGGCCTTGAAGAGATGAGTAAGAATGGGTTTCTTAGTCAGGTAACACTAAATAATTTAACCTTTTTTGAAGATAATGTTCTTGGGAAACCCAACTGTGTGGGGTTTATAGATCCAAAATTTTATTGAATATGTTGATTGAAATGAATCTTCTTTATACATTATTTTCAAATTCACAATACACATCATTTTTTTCTGCTAACATTATGATTTTGTAAGTTAAGATTATATACATACTTAAGATTTGATTCTAATGTCTAGTGAATTAAAGATATAATTCTAATTTCTGAAGTCTAGTTATAAGGTAATGAATTAATTTTATTGGATTATTTAGTGTGATTTCTATATCAATTCCTCCAATCCTAAATATATCAATATTTTAAAATTATATTTTTTCACAACATTACCTATCAAAATAGATAAAGACTTCATGGAATGGGAGTTGTTACACAATTTATGGAATTTTTATTATGAGAGATGTTGTACATAATCTCATTTACATGAGAGATTCTACTCACATTTTTATAATGTTATCATAGAGGTATCATTTTTGAAGAGAACCATATAGAGGTTATATGTGAAGAGAACCATATGGATAAATCCTGAGTTTACCAGATCCGGACTATTTTATGAAGAAGAACTGTTTTTTAAGTCTCGAATATAGGAAATACTTCCAACATTATCGGATATAGAAATCTTAATATCATGGTATAAAGGCCTCCAAAAAAAGTGTAACTAGAAAAATTATAACTAGATGAGTAGTTAATAGAAAGAGCGGTTATTATAAATGAATCATACAAATAACTTCTAATTCTATCTCAAATAAAGATTATATCACACTCTAAAAATTGTGTAGATGATGAATTTAAATTTAAATGATTATAAATCCAGTTGAGATTTAAAGATGGTTTGAAGATATCCTTGATGATAATATTTGAGGATAATTTAATTATTAACATTAACTATGATGTTTAAGATGTTTTTAAGGTGGTTAAAAAAATAATATGTATACCAAGAAGTTCAAATTTAGAGCCCGAACATTCTCCATTATTATCAAATGCAGTATAAATATATAAAGGGGTGTGGTATCATTATGAGATAATGTTTTTATGATATGGATTTATAATAATTTGAGATATCCCCTTAAAGTAATAAGGCTGATAAGCCTGAAATAGTATGTTATAGTAAATGTGTGAGTGTGCTAAATGATGTATATTAGAAAAAGAAGCACCTGAAAAAGGTGTACTGAACATAGGTACATTAGATAGAGCGTCATCAAATATAGGTGTAATTGATAGAAGTGTGTGAGACTGAGGTGTACCAGACATGGTTTTGTTATATGGAGTTGAATCAGATAGAGAGGTACCAAATAGAGAAATTTCGGATATGGTTTGTTGTGAGAAGCTTTCAATGATTTCATATTGTATTGGATCAGAAGAAACATACAAATTAATAAGTAGTGGGAATCAGTATAATTTTCTATCATGAGACAAAATGAGTCTGATATGCGTTGGATTATTTTTATTTAATTGATTAAATATTATATATATATGGATTGATAAGATTCTAAATAACAAGCACTAGGTACTCACATTGGAAATGAACCTTGTAAAAAACTGTGTTCCTTTTATTGTTTACTAATCTTTTTATATAGGTGAGTTTGAATTATAATATTGATAGGATCAAAACATTTATAAGTCTTACCACTAATTCAACCCCCCTCTTAGTGGTATAAAAATTATTATGAAATTAATGTTGTATCAGAGCATACATATTCCATTTGTAAGATCACTGTATTCATCTTCAAGGATAATATTAACACTATCAATAAAATATATATTCTTATATTCTTCATAAAACATTATAATGGATGGAAAAATTATATAATACCATATATTATTTCTATTTTCCAAGAGGTGATTGATGTAGCTAATACTATATTTTCATGCATATAGAAAGAGGATCAATTAATATTGGATGTAAAAGGAATCTCAAGGTTGATGGAAAATTTCGAAATGTAATTCTTATATATTTGTGTCGAAATATTTATATAAAGGCAATGGGTCTCAAAATATGAAATTAAAAATGGGACAATCCTTAAATAATATTCAGGGAAAGTATAAATGTAATTGAATAAAGGCATAAAATATAAAGATACATGTTTTAAGATATTATAATGGGGGAAGAATAAAATATTGGTGATTTTATTACCTATTTAAATGAAATTATCAATAGCATCAAAGTATTCAACGATTTCCTGGAAGATTTAACTTGGTAAAAAAAATTGAGGAACTTTATTGGTGGTTTGATCCTAAAATATCAAAATTATAATATAGAGATGATTTATCCCTCAATGAACTTAGTAAAATGATTTTTTTATATTAAATGAGGAATGATACTGCATTATAAAAGTGTTATGGAAGATATAGATTTTGAAGTTATGAGTAAGATGAAAATATGAGAACTATAGGCTGAGGTAATGGACCTAAGGGAATTTGAATATAAAAATGATGATGATAAAATGACTAATAGTATCATGTACCTTAAGTATAGAAATTACAAGAAATATATAAGAAAGTAAAATGTATTAATATCACATTAATGTTTTCAGTGTGGAGGAATCAAGCATTTTTCAATGAACTATCTAAAGAAGAAATATGGATAATATTATTATGATGATTTTGAAGAAACAATTCAAAGGAATAAGTGGCATAAAATTTTTAAGGAACTAAATCAATCCACTGAGAGAATGAAGAATCTCACAAGAAGAAGCAAAATAAGTGTGTTAAGTAAAAGGGATAAGTATGAATCTAATGAAAATTGTTCATTGAAATATAAAATTATGGATATGTTTAGAACCTTTTTGTATCACATTGAATAGGAAGATACTCTAAACATCGAACAAAAAAATTTAGAAGAAACCTATAGGGAATATGAGATAAGATCATAAATTGAGTTATATCTTTAGAAAAAACAAAACTCAAGAAATAACATTGATTATTAAAGAATGAATTTTAAAAATACCTAATGAAGGAAAATAATAATTTCACAAAAATAAATATGTAAACATATAATAAATTAAAAATCACCAGCTGAATATTGAGGAATAAGGTAAATAGTGAAAAATATTGAAGAATAACTTACTTCTACTAAATAAGTGAAATGTAAAACATAGTAAATATATCTTGAGGTTTAAAATATACTAAATAAAATGAATTCTAACATCCATATATCTTATAGGGTAAAGGAAAAAAACATATCAAGATTCTAGAAGAACTAATTCCAAGAATAATGTTAAATCTATATCCACTACATATAAAAGTTCACCTTACTGTACTAACCATTCATTTTTGTGAATCAAAAAAGGGATATTTTGGGTTGAAGATGTATGTGAGAAGTAAATCTCATAAAAATAAGTTAAAATTTACTTTTAGAATAATGATTCACCTCACCCAGGGAAATCATGTACTATAAAATATGTTGAATCTCATGAAATATAACAAATGGAAAACCATAATTTTATAGAAGATCAATTTTCAATTTATATTTATGTTTTTGTGGGATATTCAGTAAAAAATAATATATATTCTAGAACTACATGTCCCATTCCAAGAGTAATAAATAACTGAGGGGTTGAAATAGTGGAATTATATGAGGAATGTATTTAATGTTAAAAGAAGAAATGAAAGTAAATTCATCAAAAGTTTAAAAAGAATATAGAACAAACCAATTTTTCTACTTGGAGGAAATTTTGGGAATGTTTGACTAACTAGGTCACCATATAGATGATTTTGTGATAATAATTCTATAGATATTTAATTATTCTAGGAAAAAATGAAACTATGGAAAGGAATATTGAAGATAATGTTATTGTTTTTGAAATTTCTCTAAAATAAAGAGAAAAGAATAAACCATTGATACATGATTGTTGTTATTCCTCACATATGACTAGTGATGTAAAGATTAAAAAATGAATTAAAGAGCATGAGGGAGGAGAAATCACTTTTGGAAATGATAGTTCTTTGAAAATATTAGGAATTGGTAAACATCAGATTTAATCTTAGAAGTTAAAATCAAATTAATATCTATTTATTAACTAGCCTAACACAACTTACTAAGTGTTACTCTACCCTATAACAATTTTAAAGAAGTTATATTCAAATAATATTCATGTATAATATTTTTTTTAAATATATAAATGTTTTCACAACGGGAGAAAGTACCCATGACAATCTGTTCTATATTAGAGATCTGAACTATTCTACCTATGCATGTATGGAAGATGAAAACAAGATATGGCACTCAATAATTGGAAATATTTGATACAAATTTATGAAAATAATTTCAATGAATGATTTTCTAAGATATTTACTATATTTGAAGAGGAATTATGATGTTATTGAAAAACATACCAAAAATGTGGGATGATTAGAATAATACATAATAATGTTTATATATAGTCCACTATAGCTCTTGAGCATGTACATTCTGACCTATGTGGGAGAATAAGATATTAATAAAATGTTGGTGATTCAATTTATTACATTTATTGATGATTTAATTTAGATAGCCAATGTAATGTTAATTAAACATAAATCAAAGGTTGTCGAGTTTTTTAAATGTATCATAATATATATTGAGAAAGTATTTGGTGTATATATTTTAAAGTTAGTAATAGACAATGGAAAGGAGTACACAATTATCTCTTTCGATTACTACCTAATGAAACATGAAATTAAACATCATTAAATTTATCCTAACACTTACTAATAAAATGGAGTAATGGAAAGGAAAAATAGAATTTTTGTTGAAATGGTAAGAAGCATACTAACTAAATATAAACGTTTAATTTTCTTTTAGATAAAATCTATAATTATAAATATTTTTTGAAAACAAATGTTTGCTTCAACAATAAGAAATGAAGACTTTGACATGTTGTATATGATTAAGCATAAAGTGATATATTTCTTTATTAATATATCCCATTCTTACTAAATATCATAAATGTGGTTTTAGGAATGTTTGCTGAAAAATTATAAGGAGGTTGTTTCATGGGATATTCCTTAGGAAGATGAAGTTACATGTGCTAGAATAAATAATTGCATATGTTTTTTGATATCTTTGATGTAAGAATTTCTAAAAACCAGTCCATCTCGAAAAAAGTAATTGAAGATGAAGTGGAGGTAGTAATGGGAGATATAATGATTATATATAAATAAGTTCATGAAAAAGACCAATAATGCAATAATAATATTATATAGGTTGATTATGATCAGTCCGTGGATTAGGAAACTAAGACTGCATGAAAAATAAAAAAAATTATTGAGTAAAAAAACACGTTGATCTCCATAATATTATTAGTAAAAATTAATTTCTAGTTTAGACTAAAGATAAATTAATATTTGAAAGTAAAATGTTTCTTATCTCATAGGTGTAACTACAATCAGTTTCATAAGAAGTTAAACATAAATAATTATTAAGTCGAATAATGAAGAGTTGGATCGAATTGTTAAAAATTAATCCTATGATATTCTTCCTCAACCAGAAAGATAGAAACTCATAGTAACAAATTGGGTGTTTCGAAATAATCTAAATGATAATGGATAAATTTCCTTCAATAAATAATAACATGTTTAAATGGTTATTCATTGGAGGAAGGTGTTTATTTTGAAGAATTGTTTTACTAATTGAATGACATGAGAATATCAGATTATTTTTTATTATTTCTACTCATGAAAAGTAAAAAGTATAATTAGTTGATATTAATTAAGAATTATTGAATGGAAAATTAAAGAATAATATTATATTGAGAAACCTAATGGTTTCTGTAATTCCTCAACCCAAGAATCCCAGAGTCGATGCATTATTACGTATCATTGGCATGATCACAAAAGATCAAGCCTAGAAATACCGATTAGTTTAGTAGCCTTGGAAGTACTAGATATATTCATAAAGTTTACATTATATCATTAAATGGAAAAATACAACAAAATTGTTTCCATAGACAAAACTGAGATCCCATAAACTATCACAGTAGGTCAGTCATAATATACTTCTTCGCATCTTGGTAAAATTAAAACATTGAAAGGGGTGCACTCAAATGCTCAGTAAGGATAACAATATAGCAGAAGCTTTCAAAAATAAGCATAAACATTTAAGGAAATGTATAAAACTAAAAAAAATCCTTTTAAACATGAACATCATCATAATATGGAAAATATAAATCAAAATAATGCCATTTACTTACTTACATGGAAATTATACTAGTCTAATAATCACATGAAATATCAATAGCCACTTTCATAATAATGGAATGCATAATGCCATACTTTCATAACCACATAGTCCAGGCCTTGTGCCAAGACTACAAATAAGATTTTGTAAAGGCCTTATGCCAGGACACTTGTTTGTCTCATGCGACCTACCAATGCAATGAGGAGCTATTGTGGGATCCCCGCATCACTTACTATGTCCAATGCATTCCTCAAATGAAAAGTTTTAAACATAACATAAACATTCGTATTAAAATTGGCATACGAAATGTCAATAATTTATCCATAAACCATGAATGGTTTAAAATAACACATCCATAGTCAAACATATCACAAAAAATTCAATACAATATGGATGTTTTGTATCATAATAAATCAACTTTGAACAAACATAAAATCCATGAATGGATGTTGACATAGATGAAATCAAAACCTTTTTAGAGAAATATCTCTTTCTATTTTGAAATAATTTAATAGTAACATAATTATAAAAGAAAAAAATTATATTTGAAAATATTCTTATAAGCTTGTAAGGGAAACTTCAACATTGTTATAATGGCGTAATATAGCCGCATCCTCCGTATAATTTAAAAAAACATTCTTAAATTAATTTTGTCAAAAAGGTCATAAAGTACCTTGTTTGAAAAATGACGGAAAGATCCCCATCAAACCATTTTATAAAAATTCATACAAGGGTATAAATGACTTGAACCCATACTCTAGTAAATAGTAAAAATGTTTTTGGAATACATTTTTAAGAAACATGGATGTGGATGATAAAGAGGTCTCAGTAGATACTTACATAAAAACAACCTCAGATAATAAAGAGTTTGTGAAATTAACCCTTACCTTGTAATTTTACTTGGTCAAGGGTAAGTTAACCTCCTATATAATGGTGAAATAATTGTTATTAAATTATACAGGAATTATATATATTAATATGATATCATATATGATCTTTTAACATTGTAGTGTTAATAATATCTTAGTATTATCGTCATTTTGGGGGTTAACTGAGTCATTTTATTTTATATGATTTTTTACACAAGTAATTTTTGTTATGGATAGGATGTATATTACTCAAATTCAAAATGATATTAAGTCTTTAAACATTATTTTTAATCATCTAATGAAAATTAGTCTTGAATGGATACACAGGGGAATGAATCTCATCACGTTCGTGGAAACTGTAATCCGTACGTACGGACGATCGATAATATCATTATTTGGATATTAAAATCATATATAATTGGATGGTATATCATATATACAGAATAATAATCATGTTATATTTGTTATTTATATCAATTATACATCATTATTATATCCATCCAAATTATAATTGATTGAATAACAACTACACCATGACGTGGAGACGGTAAGCCGTACGTACACACGTATGGTGACATGTTATTCATAGGATGGATAGAATAATGAATATGGTGTTACCATATTTATAATAACATCACAATATATAGAATATAATGAAGTTATTTTCTTAGAATGTAAACAACAAAGAAAGAGGATGTGGAAGAAGAATGAAACTTGAAAGAGGTGATGAAATATTTACCTCTTCTTCGAGTTCTTCCTTTTGATTTGATCAAAAGGGCTCCTTAGGCTGGCTCTCTGACTAAATTAAGGCCTCTATAATGAAGGGAGGAAATTTTATAGGGTATTTGGGCAGGTTTTGGCCGTGAAAAATGGCTTTGAAGATGTGAATTAGAGAGAAGAGGGAGTGCCCGTTTATAAGAGGGGTGAGGGGCACCTTAGGAAAAGCTAGAAATATTTTTTTATAAAAAAATAATTTTTGGTTTCTAATGTCTCAAAAATGAATTATTTAAAGTATAAGATGGGTATGGGTAGAAAAAAACTCAACCAAAAGGTTTTAGATAGGTTTGGGTAGCTATATTAACTTTATCCTTTAGATTTAACTCTTAGTTAAATAGTTTGACATTTACCATGTATCTTTGTATTTTTAGATTATATGGTTAATAAACATACTATATACTTCCAAGAGAACCCCAAGTGGTTCATTATCGATACATATATCATTATATAAATCTTTTTTCCGAACCTTAGATATTTATTAATAGAATATCATTTAATAATATAATATTTGTTTTAAAAAGTCTTTTATGTTAATTTGGACACTATTTGGTATTTTGTTTTTTCTAAATTCATAACAGCATTATTAATTAGAAACAATTCACCTAAAGAACCCTAACATGTCATATTGAACGAAAAAATTAGTTGAATTCATAAAAAGTCACAAATTACATTTATTTGGATATTTATAATATCAATTATTTTACTATTTCATTATTTAGGTAATTAATGCAACATCATTGTGTCATAAATAAATTACATTATTTAATGTCTAAAAATTATAAATAAATTACCATTATTTAGGTAATCTTTTTAGATTTCTAATGAATATTTATAGTTGAATTTTTATTATGTATACCCCAGTATTAAAAATGTTTTAGTTATTAATCATTGATTTTAACTCTTTTAACTCTTCTTTAAATAAAATAATAATAAATTTTCTAATCTAATCCAAGTGGACCAAAGAGGTTCATATTTTATCCCTAAGGTTGTTTATGGTCAATTTATACTTATCAAATAGAATTAGGACATGTGTTAGGGTAATAATAATATATTGTTTACCCTTATTTACCTTATTTACTTTTAACTCTGGTAAATAAAAGTAAAAAAGTTACTATTCACCAAAAAATTATTTTCATCTTATTGAACCAGATTTTACTTACTGATGTCAACCTTGTGTCTCGAATTTTTGAAATTCAACTCACAGAAGCCGTAAAAATAAGTTTTATGTAAATTTTCAAATGCTCATACGAGTTGCGTGAAAGACGGTAAAAAGTTCAATAAATTTTTATATATATAAATTTATTAAAAACTGACTCCGATGAATTACATTGAACTAATATAGGTATTATGTATCTATTTTGACTTAAAATGAATATAAATCAAATAAATAATTATTTAAAAAAAATCGGTTTTAAACTATAACTCAGTGTTTTTCACTATTCATCAAAAATTGAGAGTTTTCAGAAAAATACAAAAAATTCACCCTAAGCTAGTTTCGATATTTTGAATAAAAAATGTAGTACATTTTGAAAGATAAAATTTCTAATATTTCAAAAAGTGGTTATTACTATTCATAACGGCTAGTTTGATTGGTTGTGGTGTGTTAGAACTCGAAGTTGCGTACAATATACAGTATTGTATTATTCAAAGAGAAGCGTACCATGGAAGCTTGGGGTGTAACATTCTCCTCTCCTTCAAATAATTTCGTCCTAGAAATTTCTAGAATATTACTACATAAAATGTCTCGGGTGGTTCTTCATCATAAGTTCCTCGGGTTCCCACGTTACCTCTTCCATCTTATGGTTTCTCTATAGAACTTTTACTAGACAAGTCGTCCGGTTTCTTAGCACTTGTTCCCTTGTATCAAGAATCCTGACAGGCTCTTCGCAATAAGACAGATGGGGTTGTAGTTCTAATTTCTCATTGGTGAGTACATGCTTTGGGCCAGGCATGCATTTTCTCAACAATGATGCGTGGAATACATCATGAACTTTGGAGAGACTTGGTGGCATTATCAAACGGTAAGCTACATCCCCAATAAGTTCTAGAATTTTGAATGGTCCAATGTACCTGAGACTCAATTTTCTCTTCTTAGTAAAACGTATAACACCTTTCCATGGAGATAACTTCAAGAAAACATGATCTTCTACCTGAAATTCCAAAACCTTCCTTCGGTTATTGGCACAGCTCTTCTGCCTACTTTGAGATGCTTTGACGTGGGTTTGGATTACCTTCACTGTTTCTATCGTTTCCTCCAAAAGTTCCTGGCCTACGAGTTTCCTCTCACCAACATCATCTCAACAGGTGGGTGTGCGACATCTGTTTCTGTATAACGCTTCATATAGTGTCATCTGAATACTTGAATGGAAGCTATTATTATAGTTAAATTCTACCAGAGGTAAATATTGATCCCACATACCTTTAAAGTCATGTGATCATAATCTCAAAATATCTTCCAAGGTTTGAATACATCGTTCTCAATGTCCATCAGTTTGGGGGTGGTAGGCAGTGCTCAAACAAAGTTCAGTATCCAGGGCTTCCTAAATACTTTTCTAGAATCTTGATGTAAAACGTGGATCACGATCAGAAACAATCGATAGGAGTACTCCATGAAGTCTCAAAACATAATTAATATATAGTCTATCTAGACGTTCATGTGGTAAATCTTCTCTTCTAGGAAGAAAATGTGATTACTTGGTAAGATGATCAACAATGACCCATATTGCATCATTCTTTCTAGGAGTATTTGGTAGTACCATGAAAAATACCTGCGTAATATTATCTCATTTCCACTCAGGTATAGGAAGAAGTTTCATGACTCCTCCAAGCTATTTCCTTCCAGCTTTCACTTGTTTACAAACCATACATCTTGACACAAAATCAACAATCTCCCTCTTCATGTTGTCCCAAAAAAAATTCCCTTCAAATATCAATACATCCTAGTGCTACCATGTAACACCCGAGACTTTAATGTTATATAAATCACCAAAGGAATATTTTTCTACACACAACACTTTCTTGACTTGCTTTACACGAAATCGCGACCTTCCTTGATAGCTTGCGTCGTACGCAATATCGAGTTTCACTAAACAACGATATACTATTAAAATATTATTAAAACTAGCCGTTATGAATAGTAATAACCACTTTTTGAAATTTTATAATTTTATTTTTCAAAATGGACTTCATTTTTGGATTCGTAATATCGAAATTAGCCTAGGGTGAAATTTTGGTATTTTTCTGAAAACATTCAATTTTTGATGAATAGTGGAACCACTTAGTGGTCGTTAAAAAAACTAAATTTTTCATAAAACTTAATTTTACTGCTTTTGTGAGTGGAATTTCAAAAATCTGAGAGACACGGTTTATGTCAGTAAGTAAAATGAGGTTCAATGAGAAGAAAATAATTTTTGGTGAATAGTAACTTTTTACTTTTATTTACCACGGTTAAAGGTAAATAGGGTAATTAAGGGTAAAAATGATATTATTATTACCCTAACACATGTCCTAATTCTATTGGATAAGTGTAATTCGACCAAAAACAAACTTAGGAATACAATATGACCATTTAGACCCACTTGGATTAGATTAGGACATTTATTATTAATTTATTTAAAGAAGGGTTAAAATAGTTAAAATCAAAGTTTAATAACTAAATAATTTTTAATATAGGGATATACATAAGATAAATTCAACTATAAATATTCATTAGAAAGATAAAAATAGTTTCTACATAATGATATTTTATTTGTAATTTTTAGACTTTAAATAATTTAATTTATTTATGACACAATGATGATGCAGTAATTATCATATTAATAAAATATTGACATAATCGATGTTATAAATACCCAAATAAATATAATTTGAGACTTTTTATGAATTAAACTAATTTTATAGATTACTATGACATGTTAGTATTGATTTAATTAGATTTGTTCGAACTAATAATTCTTTTATGATTTTCACAAAAATCAATCACTAAATAGTGTCAAAATTGACATAAAATAGTTTTTAAAACAAATATTATATTAGTAATTGTTATTTTATTCCTAAAAATCTATGGTTCGGAAAAATGACTTAGATAAGGTTATATATATTAATAATAAACAACTTGGGGTTCGTTTGGATGCTTATAGTAAGTTTATTAACCTTATAGTATAAGAACACAAGAAGACACGGTAAAAGTAAAATTATTTAACTTAATGTTAAATCTAAATGATAAGGTTAAAATAGGAACCTAAACTTGTATAAATTCTATTGGATGAGAGGATTTCGACCCATCCCCACCTTAGCTTCTAAATAAATCAATTTGGAGATATTTAAAACCGAACTTGACTTTATAATAAAATAATATTTTTAGTTTTTCCAAAGGAGCCCCTCTCCTCCCTTATAAAAGGGCACCTCCTCCCCCTTTTCCTCACACCAATTTGAGCCTTCAAGATCGGCCAACCCCTGCCACTTCCTCCTCTCCACTTCCCTAGAGACATCCTAGAGATCTTGGGCTTCTTCAAAGACCAATTTTAGTGCCCTAAAAGGAGGTCTCAAAGAAGCACTTCAAAGAAGAGGTAATGTCCGTTACCGATTCTTTCATCTTTATTTCTTCTTCCACTTATTATTATTTAGTTGTTTCATTATGAAGTAATAACATCAGTATCACTCATATACTGATATGTTATTATAAGTATGAAACAACCCTATTTTACCATCTATCCATCCTACGGAAAATGAAATCACCGCGCGTGCGTACGTACGGAATACCGTCTCCACGCCGTGGTGTAATCTATTTTCCACCACCACCGTACTTGGATGGGTATAATGGTGTAAATAATGACTATATATGATTATTATAAAGTGATATTTATTCTGAAATAGTATACATACACTCCAGTATAATTCCATGATCATGGGAACGATATCATCGCTCGTGCGTACGTACGGAATACCGTCTCCACGATGTGATGCGACTCGTTCTACATGATCTTCATTGCATAATGATTATATAAATGAATTGAATGAATGAATATGATATATATTACACTAATAACATTCTGGAAATGAGGTATCTATAACCTAAAGAGAAGAATAAGAATTTATTCGACAAAACACGCATAAGAATAAAAAGTAATAAACACCTGAATAACATGTTGTAATGAAATATTACTAATAAGAAGCTAATAATATGACCATATGTGATATCATAACAATGAGTATGATTCTGGAATAAGTCAATAACATGATTTAAATCATTATACAGGAGGTTCGGACACGTACAAAGCATATCAGACCTAAGGTAAGGGAAATATCACAATCTCATTTTTATCCGAGATTGTTTATACTTTGGAATTTACTGGGGTGAATTTTATCATCCACATCCATGTTTCCTAAATATGTAATATTTAAATCATTATAAAATAGTTTATATCCAATTTTACCCTTCGGTTAGTTTTTAGTAAAAGATATGAAAGAAATCTTTTGTCATTTTTCGTACGAGGTACTTTTTGACTTTTCTGACAAAAGTACAAGAAGAATGTTTTTTTAACTTATACAACATGAATGGATTTTTAAAACATTATTTCCAAGAAGCTTCCTCTAAAAGTTTTCAAGTTTATTTTTAATCAACTTCTTTTAGTTTGAAATTGTATGACATGTTAAAGAAAGGAAAATGTTTTTGAAGTAGAAAGGATATTTTCCTCAAGAATGGAGTTCAAGTGCTTTATCAAAATTATTTTCCATCTAAGATAATATAGGGTTATATTTCTATCCCAATTATTACATTGATTTGATTATGTTGTGATGGAATTATTTTTATGAATTCATTTATCTTATATGAGTTGTTTTATGATGTCACGATGTTTAAGATTCCCATTTTTATTACATGGGTTATGCTATGATGTATGGTTTATGATTTTGTGGCACACATAAGAATGGTTTCATTATGATATGGGTGGGACCTATATCTCCCAACAATGCATTAGGTAAATATTTTATATCTCATGAGATAGACATGGCTGGAACGGCAGGTTAAATTGGTTCAGTGAAACATGACTGAAACGAGGAGTGAACTCGGTTCAGAAATGGACTTTGTCCACTAAGATAGTCTTGGAAATGAGTCTTGACTAACAAGAAATGATTCTCTATGATTATGTGTGTATTCCACAAAGTTTCATGTTTTAGTTTATGATTATTGGGATTACATTTCACTACTATGATTTATCCCATGTTATGAAATTATGATTTCTTTTGCAGGTTAAGATTTCCAAAAGTTATGTTCTTATGTATATGATGTGATTGATATTTATTTCGTTTACCCTTACTGAGCATTTGAGCTCACCCTTTTGTATGTTTTCTTTCCCCAGGTCAGGAAGAAGGTTATTAAGTAAGATATGCCAAAAGGGACTATAGATATGATGAAATAAATGGGAGACAGTGTAGATTCTTTATGAACCAGTTGTTTATGTTTCCCAGTTTCTAAAGACACTATACCTATACAGTCCTTTCCTGGTTTTGTTATATGTTGTAATAAGTGTGATTCAATTCTGAAGTAATAACAATGTATGTAAAGTACAGGTCGTTATATACCAGGGTGTATAGAGAAGTTGGAACTGTGATAATCATCCAACAATTCTCTTTTTAGATCAAGTATATCAGGAAAACAAAGTCTCTTCACAAATTTCAAAATTCCATATTCACACACAAAGTCACTCTATCTCCCATCATTCAAATATTTAATGTTATTTTGAAACTCTTCATCATCGGTCTGAGAACTCTTTATCATTTCTAGTAAAGATTTTTTGGAATCCATTTGAAAAAGAATTGATGTTTCACCTTCCAAGGTGATTCCCATATCCATCTTTACTAGATCCATGTATATAGGATCCTTTAAAACTCTCATCTTGTTAAAAACTCCATGATCATTTCTGATCAAAGAATATGCCACCTTAATTTCCATCCCAGGGTGGTAGTGTATAGTTCAATCATAATTCTTGAGTAGTTCAATCCATCTCCTTTTCCTCATGTTGAGTTATTTCTATGAAAAAATCTACTTCAAACTATTGTGGTCAGTATATATATCACATTTTTCACCATAGAGATAATGCCTCTATATCTTCAAAGTAAAGATTACAAATTCTAACTCAAGATCATGATTAGGATTGTTTTTCTCATTAATTTTTAGCTGTCGTGATGCATAGGCAATAACTCCATCATTCTGCATAAGGACACAACCAAGTCCTTTCTTTGATGCATCACTATAAATAACAAACCCATCATTCCTCGATGGTTGAGTAAATATAGGAGAATTGAATAATCTTATCTTCAGTTCTTCAAAACATTCTTCACATTCTTTTTTCCAAACAAATTTCACCCCTTTACATGTGAGCTTGGTTAATGGGTTATCCAATCAGGAAAAATTCTGGACGAAATGCCGATAATAACCTGCTAAACCAATAAAACTGTGAACCTATGTTATACTCATTAGTTCTGGACATTCTTGGATTGATCTTGTCTTAGAAGCATCAACATAGACTCCATCCTTAAAGAAAATATGGCCATGAAAAAAACTCTTGAAGCCAGAATTCACACTTGCTTAACTTCCCATATAATTCATGTATTCTAAGAGTCTTCAGGATAATGCACACATGGTTTTCATAATCTTCATAGATTTTGGAGTATACCAAGATATCATAAATAAATACCACTACAAATTCATCATGATATTACTTGAAATATCTATTCATTAGATCCATGAAGACAGAGGGTGCATTAGTCAATCCAAAAGGCATTAATGTAAACTCGTAATGCCCGTACCTGGTTCAAAATGCTGTTTTTAGAATGTCTTCCTTCTTCGCACACAAATGATGATATCTAGATCAAAGTTTAGTCTTTGAAAAGTATTTAGGTCCATCAAGTTGGTCAAATAAATCATCAATGCGAGGTAGGGGATACTTCTTCTTTATTGTTTTTAGCATTTATCTCCTTGTAGTCTATGCACAACCTCATAGATCCATCTTTCTTCTTAACAAAATGGACTAGGGCTCCCCATGGAGAAACACTAGGGTGAATAAATCCCTTATTACTCAATTAATATAGTTGTTTCTTTATTTCCACTAATTCTATAGTGTCCATTCTATTAGGGATCTTTTATATGGGCCTTGAACCAGGAATTAAGTCAATGGAAAACTCAATTTATCATTCTGGAGGATGTCCAAGTAAATATTCTGGAAACACATCAACATATTCTTTCACAATAGGTAAATCCTCTATTTTAACATTCATTTCCTCACCCATAGTTATTTCATTCTCTTCCTCCCCAATAATTGAATTTAGTTGAGCTATTGGTGGTGGATCTAGATAAGAATTAGGTGGTGACGATTTGGCTCTGAAGATATGGTGTTCTTTATCATCGTCATCAAAAATAGTAAACTCCTTCTTCTTACAATAAATTTTTGCATAATGGTCCAAAATCCAATCCATAATTAGAATTATATCAAATTAAATCATGGGTATGGCGAATAGATCAGTAGATAAAGAAAATTTATATGCCCTAATGGGGACTTATTCACAAAACCTTTTTGCAATGATACTTACCTTATGAGTTTTTACTAAAAAATCCATTGTTAAATCAAATTAAAAATATCTAATTTTCTTAGTAAAATGGGTAGATATGAAACAATGCGATGATACATAATCAAATAAAGCATTTTCTAAACTTGAGGAAACCATTAAATTACCTTCCACCACGTCCTTCAGAGCTTCAACCTCAGTAGTAGTGAAAGTATAAGCTTGGCATTGATCCCTTTGAAATTTCTAAGGTAAGTTCCCCTGATGCTTAAGACATTCATTCACATAATTCCCCTTTTCTCTACAATTTCAGCATTCAACATCGACAGCCTCTTTCTCCCCCTTGCAATCACGAGTTTGGTGGCCTTTTTCACCACATTTGTAGTAGACTCCCATTTCCTTCAGGCAAGTACCAGGTTGTTTATTACCACAATTACTACAGGATGAGTATTCAACTTTTCCCTTTTTCCCCTTATTTCCATTTCCAGAGTGTTCAACATATCTCTTCTTATCTTTATTTTCTTCCAAGTCATAAGACATAGAGAATTCTTTTTCTGTCTTGATAGAACATGAGACAATATCTTCGTACTAAGAGAAGGATTGCGAGACTAATTCTTGGTGGAGAAATTGTTTTAACCCATCAAAGAAATGATCAATATTTCTTCTTGGGTTACATATATAATCTACAGCATGCCTCGCTAACCTTGTAAAGTTAGCTTTATACTTTGCGATGTTCTCATCCTCCTTTTGCCTCAGACTCGGAAATTGTCTTTCCATATCTAATCGATGGTCACGAGGAAAGTATTTTTCTATGAAAATTTATTTAAACTAAATCCATTAAATATTTGATAATTAATCATCTTCCTTGGTGTTTTGAATCAATGACTACCATTGATCAACATCTCCAGTGAGGTGGTAAACATCCATGACAACTTTTTCCCTTTTGCTACTCCCCAAGGGATGTAATTTTTTCTCTAAGGAATTTATCCCTTGCTCAACTACTAGTGTAATTGTACCCCCATTTAATTTTGGTGGTTGTTGCCTCATTAAGCGATGTAATATTGATCCTCTACGCTGTGGATCCTGGTGCTCCATATGGGTAATTTTATTATTCATAACCTGAGTGAGTTGACCTAGTATGGTGATTAGCTGATCAGCACCAGTTGCATCACCAACTCCACTATAATTATCTTAAGTGGAGAAAAATCCATAGATGGAGTGTGTGCATTGATACTGTTTCCATTCCTCCCACTAGGTTCCATTTCTAAATAATGGCATAAACTAGATTAGTTTATGAATCACAATATATAAATCAAAACTTGTAAAACACTTAACATAAATTTAATAGTTTATGGATATAATCCATAAAAATAAAAATGTTTTCTTTGAGGAAGTATATACTCATAAACCCTTCATAATGGTTTGTAATGAAAATGAGAATTATCCTAATCATATCCCCCGGGAGTGTCATAACCAAGAGTGCAGTAAAGCCCGTTGTCATACACCAATTTCTGTTCGAGTATAGCTCAATGCGGTGTCTTCGGGTTTTACCGTTAGGTACTTCTGTGTTAGAGCAACCTCTACCTGCTCGTATCCAAACAGAAATGTATTTCTTGGAAAACTAACAAAATATCTAAAATACCAAAATTTTAGTAAGTTCTTATATACTAATCCTCAAAGTCTATCTTAGGGTAATGTAATCTAATTAGAGTTTATCTAAATATAGATTCCAAGGTTTGTACTAAACTTCCTCAGATACCAACTATAATTCCCCAAACCCAAAAGCCCAAAGTTGGTGCATTATTACGTATCATTGGCATGATCACAAAATATCAAGTCTCTAAAGACTGATCAGTTTATTATCCTTATAAGTACTAGTAACATTTATAGGGTTTACATTACATCATAAACTGGAAAACTAAAACAACATTGTTTCCATAGACAACATTGAGATCCCATAGACTATCCTTGATAATCAGTCATAATATACTTCTTTGCATCCTGGAAAAAATAAAACATAGAAAGGGGTGATCTTAGATGCTCAGTAAGGATAACAATATAGCAGAAACTTTCATAAATAAGTATAAACATTTAAGGCAATGTATAAAACTAAAAAAATCATTTTCAACATAAATTTCTTCATAATATGGAAAATATAAATCAAAATAATTCCATTAAATTACTCACATGGATATTCTATATGTCTAATAATCACATACAATATCAATATCCACTTTCATAATGATGGAATTCATAATTCTAGACTTTCATAACCACATAGTCAAGGCCTTGTGCCTAGACTACAAATAAGATTTTTTCAAGGCCTTGTGCCAAGACACTAGTTTGTCTCATGAGACCTACCGATGAATTGAGGAGCTATAGGGGGCTCCACCTGTCACTTACTAAGTCCAAAGCATTCCTCATATGAAAATGTTTAAAAATAACATAAACATTCGTATTAAAACTGGCATACAAAATGTCAATACTTTATCCTTAAACCGTGAATGGTATGAAATAACACATCCATAGTCAAACATATCACAAAACCATCAATACAATATGGATGTTTTCTATCATAATAAATCAACTTCAAACAAACATAAAATCCATCAAAGGATGTTGACATAGAATAAGTCAATACCTTTTTAGAGAAATATCTCTTTCAATTTTGAAATCATTTAAAAGACATGTAATTATAAAATAACACATTTATATTTTAAAATATTCTTATAATATTATAAGGGAAGATTATACATTGTTATAACGGCATAATATATCCCCATCCTCTGTATAATTACAGAAACATTCTTACCTTAATTTTGTTGAAAAGGTCATAAAGTACCTTGTTTGGAAAATGACGGAAATATTCCCTTCAAACCATTTCATAAAATGTCATACAAGGTTATAAATGATTTTAACCCATATTATAGTAAATAGTAAAAATGTTTTGGAAACAATTTATAAGAAACAAGGATGTGGCTGATAAAGAGGTCAAATTAGATACTTATATAAAAACAACCTCGGATAATAAAGAGATTGTAAAATTAACCCTTACCTTGTACTTTTCCTTGGTTGAGGGTAGGTTAAACTCCTGTATAATGGTGAAATATTTGTTATTAAATTAATCAAGAATAATATACATTAATATGATATCATATATAATCTTTTAACATTTCTTTGTTAATAATATCTTAGTTTTATCGTCTTTTCGAGTGTTAACTGATTCATTTTTCTTTTATATGCTTTGTTATGTAAGTAATGTTTTTTATGGATATGATGTATATTATTAATATTAATAATTAGATTAAGCATTTGAACATTATTTTTAATCATCTAATGAAAATTAGTCTTGAATGGATACGATGGGTAATGAATCTCATCGTGTTCATGGAGACGGTAATCCGTACATATGCACAAGCGATAATATCATTATTTTGATATTAAAATCATAAATAATTTGATGGTATATCATATATAAAGAATCATAATAATGTTATATTAAATATTTACATCAATTAAACTTCATTATTATACCTATCCAAATTATAATGTATTGAATAACAACTACACCACGATGTGGAGACAATAAGCCGTACATATGCCCATATGGTGACATGTTATTCATAGGATGGATAGAATAATGAATATGGTTGTACCATATACATAATAACATCACCATATATAAAATATTCTGTAGTTATTATTTTATAATGGAAACGACAAAGAAATAAGAAGTTGAAGAAGAAAGAAACTTGAAATATGTGATTAAATATTTACCACTTATTTGGGTTCTTCCTTTTGATTTGATTAAAAGGGATCCTTAGGTTGGATTTATGACTATATTAAGGCCTCTAGGATTATGTGAGGATATTTGAGAGGGTATTTGGGTAGGTTTTGGCCCAAAAATATGGCTCTGATGGTGTGAATTAGAGAGAATATGAAATTCCCTTTTATAAGAGGGGTGAGGGGCACCATAGGAAAAACTAGAAATATTTTTTTTCATATAATCATTTTCGGTTTATAATGGCTCAAAAATGAATTATTAAAAGTTTAATATGGTTATGGGTCTAAACAAACTCAACCAATAGGTTTTAGATAGGTTTGGGTCACTATAGTAACTTTATCTGTTAGATTTAACTCTTAGTTAAATAATTTGACATTTACCATGTATCATTGTATTTTTGTATTATATGGTTAATAAAAACACTATATAACTCCAATATAATATAAATTAGTTCATTATTGATACAAATATAATTATATAAGTCTTTTTTCCAAACCATTGATTTTTATGAATAGAATATCAATTAATAATATAATATTTGTTTTAAAAACTCTTTTATGTAAATTTTGACACTATTTGGTATTTAGTTTTTTCTAAATTCATAACAGCATTATTACTTCTAATAAAATTCATCTAACCAAACCTAACATGCCATATTAACCTAGAAAATTAGTGTAATTCATAAAAAGTCTCAAATTACATTTATTTGGATATTTATAATATAAATTATTTTAATATTTCATTAATTAGGTAATTACGACAACGTCATTGTGTCATAGATAAATTAAATTATTTATTGTCTAAAAATTATAAATATATTACCATAAAGCAGGTAATATTTTTAGCTTTATAATGAATGTTTATAGTCTATGTTTTCTTATTTATAACCCAATATTAAAAATGTTTTAGTTATTAAACTTTGATTTTAATTATTTTAACTCTTCTTTAAATAAAATAATAATAAATTTCCTAATCTAATCCAAGCGGAACAAAGAGGTTGTTATTTTATTTCTAAGGTTGTTTTTGGTCGTTTTATACTTATCCAATACAATTAGGACATGTGTTAGGGTAATAATAATATCATTGTTACCCTTAATTACCCTATTTACTTTTAATCGTGGTAAATAAAATTAAAAAGTTTCTATTAACCAAAAAAACATTTTCATCTAATGGAACCACATTTTAAATACTGATATCAATCATGTCTCTTAGATTTTTTAAATTCAACTCACATAAGCGGTAAAATTATGTTTTATATAAATTTGCAAATGCTCCTAGGAGGTGGGTAAAAGACGATAAAAAGTTCAATAAAATTTTTATATATCTAAAATTATTATAAACTGACTTCAATTAATTAAATTATACTTATATAGGTATTATGTATCTATTTTGACCTAAAATAAATTTAAATAAAATAAATAATTATTTAAATAAAAAATCGGTTTTAAACTATAACTCAGTGTTTTTAACTATTCATCAAAAATTGAATGTTTTCAGAAAAATGACAAAAATTCACCCTAAGGTAATTTCGATATTCCTAATGCAAAACTGATGTCTATTTTGAAAGATAAAATTTATAAAATTTTAAAAAGTGGGTATTAATATTCATAACTGCTAGTTTGATTGGTTGTGGTGTGTTAGAACTCGAAGTTTCTTACAACACACGCTATTGTATTATTCAAAGGGAAGCCTACCGTGGAAGCTTAGGGTGTTAAAGTTTCATACTTGATAATTATGGAACCATGGTGTGTAAACTATTTAAATACTTGTATGGATTCAAATAATCCCCCACCCCATATTCAAACAAAATATTTTCCTTAATCATTTGACCGTTTTCTAAAGTAAATTTTTATAAAAGAAATTATATTTGAAAGAGATTAGTACAGGTACTTGAATAGTCATTATTTATGTTGATGGTATAATATTATGGGAAATTAAATGAACATAATATCATGGACTTTGAGTATTATATGTTTGGAGAGATGGATTTATCTCTAGGATCCCATGTTTAATATAAATAAAGATATACAATTCTCTCACAAGATTAGTATTCCAAGGATTTAATTCAAAAAAATTTCTTGGATAATTCAAAGGAACTTTCTAAAAATATTTTTATTGGAATGAGGACCTATAAAGATAAAACCATGAAAATTATAAATTGGAATGTCCTACAAAATATGTTTATACGATTACTCTGTCTTACTACATCAAGATCATACATTTTTTATTCTATAACCTTGTCTGTAAGATATAAATTTGATCCAAATGAATCAAACATGATGACATAAAAAATTATACCTATGTATATTAATGGAATATCAAATTATATCCATATGAATAAAATGGGTAATGAATTTACCATTCATTGTTTCACTAAAACTATTAGGTATGGGGATTAAAATAATAAATAATCAATATTATGATGAACATTATTCTTTAGAGAATGCTGTGTTAGGTGGCATAGTGAAAAAAATAGTTTAGTTACTATGAGTAAAATAAATGTATATAATGTTTTTGGAACATAGTCATGTCTGGAAATTATATGGATCAATGTTTAAAATGAATATGTGCTGGTGAATGTTGGAAAACTGTTGAATATTTTTTTTGATAATAAGAGTTCTATTGAACTATTTCAAAACTCCCATGAAATATAACATATTTAAGAATAATGATATTAAATACCATTTCATTAAGGTGTAATGTTTTATTGGTGATGAATTTCATGAGTATATTTCAATGAAATATAAAATTGATGATATTTTAACCAAAGATATCCTAAAGAAATGATTTTAGTAATTGAGGTGGAAACTACATTCTTAGCCTCCACTCATGACTTAATAAAGTTCATTAGTAACCCCCATATCTCATTGGATTATATAGTTAAATGGGGAGAGTAATTATGAATTTGTACTCTATATTTTGTGAATTTCAACCTTGGGTTATCATATAAAGGGGGAATAATAGGTATAAAAGTTATAATTCTGTAAGTAGAAATGATTGAGGGTTGTTTTATAAATATCATGGAAAAAATAATTCATTTAACCATGGGATGGAATTATTTGAAAAATATTACTTAATCTGGACGAGTGATTTCAGGACACCTATTTCTGAGAAACTTTGTGTTTGATTAAAAATTAAAAAATTAGTTATTGATAAAGGTTACAAAAAATCATAATGGGATGATTGAAGATCAATTAATTTTATTTGGTAATGTTTTTTTTATTCCCATTCAACATTTTTTATATGAATATTTTTTTCTTTCAAGAAAAAATAGTTATTTCCTTATCAGGGAAGATTGAGATACTCTTTGATATTTTGATTATTCTTTGTAGATCCTCAATGTTTATGACACCATTATTAGTAAAAGTCATCATGGTTCAGGGTGAGTTCACTCATGATGTTTATAGATAGATAAATCTTGATGAAATTTTATGTTATTAACGAATTAAGTTGAATATTATAATACACTATAGGATATGAGACATGAAGTTTTGGTTATCAGAATTTTGATCTCTAAAGTTATGATCAGACAATGAATAATTAGATAGAGACTTTATAACTTTATAAGAATAATATTTCATTAGTCTAATAGATAAAGAACCCTAAAAAAATTTATATATGTTGAAATATTAATATGATCTAATGTAGAAGAATTCATTGAGTTATGTTTAGTGGAATGAGAGTTTTATGAATATTGATGAGACCCAGGATGACTCGAAGGAGGTGTGTCGACTCTTTATATAGATAAAACATGACAAACTTCTATGATTCCATTTGATGGGGGGATGCTGTGAAGAGAACAATACGGTGGAGCCAATAACATTCCTAGAAAAAAATACCACTTTGATTTTGAAATCACTTATTTAAAATATAAAAAATTATAACATATTATGGAAAAAAAATTTATTTTAAAGGAACCTTGGAAACCTGTAAAGGTGTCTTCAAAGTAAATATTAGTCACAATAAAAAGAAAATTTATTAGTTCATTTTATGTTAAAACATATATTCCTTTCCCATTCTTAGTAAAAAGGTAAAAATATCCTCGTTTGGAAAATGAGAAGAATATAACTCTTAAATTTTTTATAAGAATACATTAATGGATAAAAATCACATTCTAAATTCTTTTGAGAAGGGTAAAAAAGTCTTGATAACATTTTAAATAAAATATAAAACTGGAAAAAAATTATGCATACCTGAATAGAAAAATAAAGATGGATTTCCTTAAAAAAACTTATTTTAGTCTTTTGAGTACTTAATGAGTGAAAAATTAAATGGAGACAAATGGGTATTAGATATACATTATAATAAAATATAATTGTATAACATAACATATGTATTGAAAGAAGACAATTTGATATGGTAAATCATTTCCACTTTGGTACTATTTTAATTGAATCCCATTGGATGGAATAATTTGAATTATAACATTAAATCACATGACTTAATATGGATGCATGTTATAAAATTTAAAAGGGAAATTATATACAAATTATAAACATAAGTTTATAATGGAATATATAACTCTAGAAAAAATATTTAGATGAATAACCATTTATTTATGTCTAAATTTGATTTTTAAGTGTCCAAAAATTCAGTATAATAAATATATAAGTATTATAATTTAATACCATAACCATTTATACACTTATAATATCATATATGACACTCATATAAAATTTTCAACAACCATTTATTGATATGTTTTTATTGAAATTCTCAATTACGGGTGATAATTAATTGGTTTTTCTTGTTTGTTTTGATTTATAAGTTATTATCCAGGAACTTTGAACATGATTCCATAATCTACATAATTTTAATAATGTTATAAGTATAATATTTAATCAATATTTAAAAATTTATAACTGTTCATTTAAAGTGGTGTTGAAAAATGAATTACATCACTTAATAGTGATGGTATTCCTTACAAACACATGAGTGATGTTTCCACTTTTTGATGGATGGAAAGAAACAAAGGTAAATAATAATTAACATTTATAGAATTATTTTAATATCATAATTATCATATATATTTTTTGAATATATGATTTTTAATATTTATGTGAATGTTAAATGAAAAACTAATCACATTTCTTCTTGGAGGTGGTAGTCTACACGTAATTATGAGAGATGTTATCGTTTTCCAATGAATGGGAATTTAAGAAGAAAAATTATATATTATAATTAATTATAATAATTATTACTATAATATTATATATAAATATTAAATAAATCATAATAAAAAACCGTGAAATTATTTGATGGAAAAGAAATCATATCGCTATGTAGAGAGGGTAATCCAAACGTACACATGAGTGATAATTTCCTTTACTGTTAGATGGAAGGTGGGAAATTTTTATTACATAATCAAAATAATATACTAATATATTTATGATAATATATTAAAACATTTATTACGGATAAAATATGTTGAGATAATGATGAATATGAAATAAAATTGAAAAATCATGGTTAATATTTATACCTCTTATTTGAGAGACCTCCTTTGGAATAAAACATATTCATTGGATGATTTTTTTAGGAGAATAAAAGGGTTCAAGGATATAAGTAATTAGCCTAATAAGGTTTGGGGTTAGGTATTGGATGAAATATAAGGTTCATATTGTGTTTATAATTTAGGATAGGACGCTCCTTTTTATAATTAAGGAGAGGGAAACACAAGGAATTACTTAAAATATTACAATAATATGTGGTCACTTTCTTGAGAAATTGGGAAAAAATATCAATAATTAAAATATTAGATATGATAAGTTTTAAATAACTTCTTCCAGTAAGAATTAGAAAATTTTATTTTTCATTCCTTCCTTTATCTCTTTGTTAACACCGTCATGTAAACTAGTTTTAACCTTAACCATAGTAACACAATTTTATTATTTTTACTATTCATTATGACCTAAAGAAACGTTTACCACATTAAAATAAAAATATTATTATTTAAAATATTTAATCAATATTAAAATATTAAATACCTATATTTTTTAAAATTAAATTTTAGGTAAGTGTGTAAAAGTCAATAATAAACAATTTTTTTGAAAAAAGCATTTTTAGGAAAATGATACTACATCTGTTCATTTCCTAAAAAAATATCAAATTAATGTTTCAATATTTTATTGAATATATAAAGAATAAATTTTAGTAAGAAAATTTAATATTAGTGATTAAGTTATTTTTTTAAAACATTATGCACATAAAATACCTTTTTATAAAAATGTGTTTTTATGAAAAAATATACTTATTCCAAAATAAAATCTAATGTTGATTAATATGTAAATAATTAGATTATTTAAAAATATGTGATTATTAGTTTACATTAATATCAAATTCAAAATATAATATCAAAATATAATTAAATTATTTATTTAAATGAAATAAATGTTTTACAATAATCAGTATTTCTCATTTTTCGCTGAAAAAAAACTTTTTTGAAAAATCTAAAAAATAATTAATGAGATAATATTGAAATTATGAAATAATAAATGACATTAATTTCATTGAATAAAATTTATTAAATTGTATAAATTAATTTTAATTTAAGTTCATACAATTAAATGAGACTATTTTTTATTAAAATGAATCTTTAAAGAATAAAATCACATTACAGAAAATTGAGAACATATTTACTATACGTAAATTTATAAATATTTATTATTTAAAAAATTTATATAGTTATTTAATAATTTGTTCATTTCTATTCATACCAAAAAATTTAAAGTTTCGTTTATAGTGGTTACATTTATATATTGATATTTTTATAGAATATTTCAGTTATTTTAATGCGCAGTTTCCTATGTTGAGCTAGTTATTAAGAATAATATTATTTTAAAATAATTGTTTAGGGTGTTACAACATCACCCCATAAATAAACTACGTCCTTTAAATTTTGATTGTAATCACAAGTTCAAGATTTAAAAATACCTTTGATGAAAATACATATCATATAAAGGGATAATTAAACATCATTTTAATAGAGGAAGTGAGAAACAAAAAGGATGCCCAAAATAACTCATAATCTGGTTCCCATATAAGGAGAAAATTAGTGAGAAGTAAAAATATAGACACAGAAAAGAAAGATAAATTCAAAAGATTAATAGAGTGTGAAATAGAACATGATCATGAGAAATTTGAAATCAACAAAACCATATATTAGTAATGGATAAAGAAGACTATGAAGTATTTTAAAATGATGGTGTCCAATAAAACATTTTTTTCTCGATATCATTTATAACAGAGTTAATGATTTTTTTGCACAATAATATGGGAAATTATACTTACTTGATTTGTCCAAATCCATATAAATAACTTTATCCATTAGTTGTGTGTTTCAATTAGTTTCCACCTCTTTTAATACAATATTAAAAACATAATGAAAAAATATGAATGTTTCATTCTTAAAGAACTAGAATTACCTTTTAATAGATCTTAATATTCCTAAAATAATGAAAAGTAATTCCTTATACCTCTAGAAAATTATAAAAACCCAAATAGTTTGAACAAGTTATCTAATATGGATAAATATTCGCATTATGAAATAATATATAAACCCCCACATCCTTAAAAATAAACCCAAAAGTTGAATTTAAACCACTTCATAAGTAGTTTTCCTTAAAACCCCTCTATAATATTTTCAAAACCATTTAAAAACCCAAAAAAGTGATATATTTTATTACATTATCCCCATGTTTAACTGTATCATTTATCCTTGAAAAACATAATGTAAATTATAATTTCAAATACTATACACATGAAGACCTTGACCATATATTCTCCCAAATCAAGCTAATAACTTGAATCACCATGAAACCCAAATAAAAACATATATTTGTCTAAAAATTTACTGTATCATTATTACTCAAATAGAATCACAAAGTATAAAATATATTATATAAATATTAAAATGTATTAAAAGTCAAAAAGATCACAAAAGTCACTCTTTTATCAAATCACTAATAAATTTCAAGGGAAATAATACTATCCTAATAAAATTTTTAATATAAATCATATATTTATAGAAATTAATTTTTTAAACTTAATACTGGGAACATATTAAGGTTTATTTATCATTGAATTACGTTTTTTCTCATAAATATCACCTTATAAAAAATATTACTTTTATTGGTTATCATTACCATTCACAATATTCTAGAAAATTCATAGTGATAAAATACTACATAAAATACATAGATGATTTATGTTTCTTATAACTAGAATAACCTTGATAAAAACACTTCTTAAATATAATTATCGAATCCCAACAGATAAATACTTTTCTAATTACACTTAATTTAAAGCATTAACTAGTCTTAATCATCTAAATACATCATAATTATATCTAATAATATAAAATATTAATAACTTTTTATGATTAATAAACATCAACATAATCATGTTTTCTAATTTTATAATAAGAATTATTATTAAATTAATTTTTTCATTTCCTATGAAAATATGATTCTCTTTTTCTTCAATATTAAAATATTTACTTGTACAAACTTTCTTAGCTTCTTCTCATGATTTTCTACTATTAAATCATTTTTTATAATTTACAAAATGTCAACATTTAAAAAATTCAAATACAAATGATACCTTATAGAAACCATTTTTTTCATCCATATAGTTACCTAAATTTTTTATTTTTCTTTTTCAATATAAAGATTTACGCCCTTTGTACACATATAAAACATTTTCTTATTATTTTGACACATTCTTGTGAGTGCTTATTTCAAAATTTTGGATATATGGTAAGATGGATATTATTTTTTCCATGGGATTCATGAAAACATATAGTTTTTAATTTTTTTTAATTTTGAAACTCAATTTTTTCGTCGTTGTTAAACATATACCGAGACAATGGGTTATAAATAATCACTAGATTTTACATTCCATTTACCATTTCATTTGGTTTATCATAAGAACAATCACTGAATCATCACTCAAAATCAACAGTAGCATGATTCCTTAGGGTTCCATTCATTTACTAAAACTAAAAAAATTATTTTGTGAATCAATAATCATAACGAGTAATCATATAATCATGAAAAATATTTCATCATATTTGTAAATCATAAAACCTAATTATCAATCTATAAAACATTATTTTTAACCTATGGATTATATTTTATTTATCTATTCAAATCCTTCATAATGGTTCATAATGGAAATGTTATGTAACCCAGGAATATACTCTTAGAGTGTATATCCAGGTTAGAAAAATTAGGCACACTTAGCATGCACTACTGTCAATCGCTTTAATGCATAATCTACCCCTGTCAGAGTTGTTATCCCCACATATGCTGAAACCTCTTCCCTGGTTTAGAGAAATGGATATTATATGTTCTAAATATAATCATATGCACATATAATGTATATAATAAAATAAATATCAAAACACAAATATTTTAACATGGTTTGGCCTTGATGTGAGAACTTATTACTTGATGTGATCAAAATGTGGTTGTTTCATAGATTTAATTATCTGTATAATTTTTTGTGATTATAATTGAGATACAGTTTACAAAAAATTGTTGGTAATGTATAATAAACATCCCATATGTAACATTTTTTATATTATAATAATTAATTCTTCCAGGTAATTATTTTTAATTGTACCATGTATTCATTGAAGAATCCTCAAAAAAAAAAGATCTTATAGTCATCTCAAAGCTTTCACTGAATCTAATTGAATATGATATTCTTCCTCAATACATAAATACATGATTTATAATTTAATTTCGATTTTATTTGGTTTTTTAATCAATCATTATTGGATCACAATCATAATGATTAGTGCTTATTGAATTTAAATAACGATTGTTTACATATCTCAATGTCTCAATAACCCTAAAACATATTCATGGATTATCCTTCAAAACTACAAAATTATTTCAATTATATCATGTAGTGTTCATGACTTGAGCATATTTCATGTAATATTGGTCACCTTTCCAATTTGAATAAGTAACGAGCTCAATATTGATCATTCAGTATATATTCTTCATGTTCACTACATTCACCTAAAAGGCATTTGATATCTTAGTTCCTTCACATAATAGGATCAAATTTTTTCTCATTATCCATACATATGAGAGAGATAATTCTTTACGCATATAAATCACATAGATGATAAATAATTTTCAAATAAGTCTCTCATAAATTCCATATATTTCCTTCACATGATTATGGTATCCCACAATTATTTCATTATACTTTTTTTAATTAAGTATGTGGTGATTTATTCCTCTTCTCATAACCTTGGAGTTTCATGGATTTCTTAACCTTAGTGTAATGGAAGAACACTGATGTTATCTTCTTCATGTTAGTAGATCATTCTTGTTCTCCCTCACATGAATAAGGTATCCCACAAATCATCTATTCCCAAAACAATTGTTTCATAGATGCACTGTTTTTATTCTATGAGAGCTATGTTTCAAAAATATTGAATGAAATAATCATCCCTCATACTTGATTAATTTATTTTTATACATGAGGTGATATCACATTGGCCTTTTAATTTAATGGTATGTTAATGACCTATTAAGCACTCAAATATCTTATCATATTTCTGGTATTTCAAATGTCGAATGTCTTATCTTCAATGGTGATGTGATTATGTGATATATTTTATTGATCACACAACACCTTGGTGGACACACTATTCAATCCCCTAAGAATATCCATGATGGTATAATCATGAATATGTTATTATTCATGTGATTCCATGATGAATATTCACAAGTATTCGTGTGATAAAATCCATTTTCTTATGATTGTTTGGTGGAACATTCATCGGCATCTTCATATTATCCCCACAGTTTCAGAGTCTTAGAATTTTCACAAAAATAAAATAAACCAATTTCATGAATGGAGATAGATTGATCAAGATGGTTTTTATCACCTAACATATTGACCTCATGTATAATTTATTTATACATCGAGTGGTTGAAGATTATGTCCCATCAAATATGTGATTCATGGGATCCATCAAATTGTAGAGATGAGATCGATCAGATAACCATTATCATATGTGTAAACTTTTTTAATTAATGATAAATATCCATATACCACTTGTCCAATATTGGTTTATTGGATAGTCTAGTGAAGCTTTATAAGTCAACTCATTCCATTCACTCGACAAATGCAAGTAAAAAAGGTCTGATCCCAACTACAATTCCTTGTCGTGTTTCTGCCCCTATGGTGTGGTCAACATCTTCTACACACGCACAAGTGATCACCTATGAGCATCCATGTTTACACCATCCGACGAATATAGTTCTTCACCCATTCTCTCATGTGTATATCTTTGGTTGGAACTCCTTTATGGTTGATCTAGCTCCTTCAATATGGTTTATTAAACTAGTCCTTATAGATTATATGGTTGGAATTTTTTTTGAACACACAGAAAATATATATCTTACTAAAATCGGTCATATATAAATTCCAAATCATAAAATAAAAATTTATTACCCTTGTTAATACCATAAAATCGGAACATAATAAATAAATATTTCGTTGTCTCTAGGAAAATAAATATTTGTATAGTATTTACCTTTTAAAATGATTAACAAAACATAATTTATCCATTTGAAATTTGATCATGTCTTTGAATTTAATAGCATTTCAATAATAATAAATATTAATATTCAGATTTTTCTTACCAAATGAAATATAATGAATCGCTAATAGTCATCCAAGGATCATCAACAACCATCTTTAATATTTATCAAATTCATTCCATCTTTCACCTTTCACGATTAAACAATAATCACAGAGAACATAATTATCATTCATACATTAAATTTGATTCTATATTATATATTGATAACGAATACAAAAATAATCATCAACTATCCATATGGTATCTTCAATATCCCCCTTTGGGTTTTTCAATACCATTTCCTTAAATAAATTCAATTCATCATCTCCCCCTAATTGACAATAAATGAAAATGATTCATTTGGAGAACTTCAAATAGGAAGGATGAAACCACATGTTTCCATAAAAATGATCCTTTATCTCAGAAAATATAAGTATAGATTGTATAACCCCATTAATTAAACAAGAGTGATTTCACCATGACATCAATGTTGCCTACTTTTTTGTTTAGAATGTGATAGTGCATCCATATTTTTCATCCTTGGGAAGTACAACTCAACTTTTCATGAAATATATACCCTACACTTCACTCAATAAATACATTGTAAATTTTAAGTAAAAAAATATTTTAATCATCCTTTTATATTAGATTAAACATCTACCAACACTCCCCCTCTATACACATATTTGATATAATAAAAGAAAATGAATATAGTGTAATTGGGTTTCCTCCATTTTCAACTTTTGTAGAGATTAGTCGAACATAAAGATAATAAAGGGAAAAAATTAATCGAATTTCCTTTTATGATTTCTTCCCATTAAAGGGTGAACTCCATTACTATTATCTGATATATAATTTCATCATATGGTCTTCACGATGTTCATATTTACGATACAAATCTATTCCAAAGTTCAATATATTATCAGATCATTAATAATCATTATAGGTTTCCATCTTCCACTTTTTTCATTTATTAATCCTCATGAGAATGTGTTTCAACATTAATTATATAAAATGTAAAAATAGACATAATACACAAGTATCAAGGATATAAGATGAAACAGTCAAGAGATTCATAGTAAGTAAAATAGAGTTGGGTATTTTCTCTCAACCTTGAGACTCTTTTCTTTATTACTCTAAAATGTCATATACTATTTATGGTAGTGCATCCTTTGCATTTCACATTATGAGATTTATTATATATCATGGAATATTTAATTTGATTCACATTTATATAGTGTGGATAATTTATCTTTATATTTTTCTGTAGTGTAATGAATTCCCCTAGTGCTTTTTTCTATCTCTATTATATGTTATTTAGTAAGTAGAAGAGTCATACCATTTACTCAATTTTGTAAAGTACACTTGAAACTTCCTCCAAATTTTTTTTAAGAACTATATTTTTCATCTTTTTAAAACCTATCATGATGTTAAATTTCTTCTTCATGTGGAAAAAACATTCTTCATTTTTCCATTTTTTCTAGTTAGAGTTCATATTTTGTTTCTTTTACATTTATCTGGTATCTTTCACTTGATTAGGCCAAATCATTAATCATTTTTTCTTAAGATAATATTCATTAGAGCTTAAATATGATTTCTTTAATTTTTTGAGTTACATTTCCTAGGAAACTTATCAAAATATTCTCTAGGAATGACTTCAACCAATCATGTCTTACTTTTTCTATGCTAAATTTATTTACTTCTTGTTTTCATCTTTTTTCCATTAGATTAATTTATATGAACTATTTGAAATGATATATGGTATTCCATCTCTTTTAATAGTATAAAAATATGTTTTATATTGAAAATAAATAATTTTAAACAATATTCTCAATCTTCTTAAGGGTGGTTCGTTTAGTACATTTCATCTTTTAAACACCTTCCTTCAACAATTAATCTCCCATGGAAGTTTTGTCTCCTTGATTTATGATTTGATTCTATATGGGTTATATTCCTATATTAATATTAGTATTGGATTTATAAATGGTATGTTTATACCAATAATTCTGTTTTATTTTCAACAACTTATGTTGCAGTAATCACACAAATATTTGATGAATTCAAATCCTTTTCTACTGTGAAGATTAATTTTTTTTGATGAATTTACTTCTATTTATAAGTCATCTTTATTTCTTCAACTCTAATTACAATTAATATCGGACTTATATTTTCTTCATACATTTTCATGTTATGCCAACACACATCATCCTTATTTATAAGATTCTATAAGAACCAAAATTATCCAAAAATATATTTATTTTTATTGTAGTACCAAACTAAATAGATTTAGTACATCGATTTTTTTGGGATTGAATTTCTTTATTTAGAGTATCGTAATGGGAGTTATTAATCTTGATGTTTTTAGTATCTATCAATGCTAGTTTTTGTATTTATTAGTAATTTTATCTACCTAAACAATCTTACATTTTTTCTATGAAATTGAACAAGAAGATGATACTACATTAATATGAATGGAATTGACTCGGTTATGGTTTACCTCTTTCCATGGGATTATAGAAGATTGATCAATAGATGATCTTGGGTTCATATTTCCAAAAATATGATTCTATTCAGATATAGGGCTCACATTAATATTTTTTGGAAAAATATCCATTTTTGGGACTTTAATTGTTTCATATGTTTGGGTGGAAGAATTAATCTCAATGGTTTGGGAAATTCCAATGTGATTCTACTTCAAATTTTTTAATTATATATATTGTTCACGAAATTTCAAGAACCTATAAAACTTCTTATTTTCAAATGATTTAAAACTACCTTCATATTCAATTTTAATTTTATTAATATGATCCTCATGGTGTCTACTAAAATTATTCAAGGAGTTTCAAAAGTACTTAATTCTTATGATATTAACTTATAATTGGGATTCCATAACACTAACAATATCTTTATGTGATTATAAAAGAGTATGGATCTTTTGAATATTATATTTATAAAAAATGAACTTTTATTCCACTTAAATATCAACCTCTTTAACCATAAAAGTTTTTTACTTTAAGTAGAGTATCTCATATATTCATGTAATCATTGAATAATGTTTAAAGTAAAAGAATAACTTCACCAAAAACATGTTTACTCACAATGTTATCATACACCAATATTTATAATTATTCATTAATTAATAAAATATTTTCATTTAAAAGCGGAATAGATAACCCCTTTACATGAAAGAGGTTTCTAAGTGCATTTCACCTTTTTAATTCCATCCCTTGTGAATCCTTAAATTTTTTAATTTCTTCTTCAAGAGATGTTCTGTCAACAACAATATACTTGAAAAAAAAGTATATATGAATCCAATTCATCAAGTATATTCTATATAAACATTTTAAATTGAGATTATAATAATTCAAAAAAATTTATAGTCTCATATACCTCTTACTTTTTACAACATGATCTAGTTTCATCAAAATGATCATAGCCAAAGGATTTGAGAAAAGGGAACCTATCACCTTGATCTACCATGAATTATGATTGATCCTACTCTTCTTTCAGTGATATTTTCAATCAACTATTTTCCCCATTCTTTATATTTTATAGGGTCTTGAAAGTGAACGTTAGGGATTCTTTAATTAGAGTGGAGACCAATTCTTCTACTTGAGGCACTTCAGAATCAATATAAATTCCACAATTTATATACACAATGTAAAATAAACTGAAAAAACATTTATTCAATTATATGCATACCAACCATATGATACAACTTCTAGATCCTAGATGGATCATGCAGGGACACTAGGGTGGGGGATTAGTTTTCCAAACATTTACTTATATTCAATTTATTTTCCACTGACCCCTCTTACTCTCAAACCTATTACCTAGTTCATAGGAATGGATTTGATATGCACCCTCAAGGATCACCTACTCATGTAATGTAGATAATAAATGTAATAATAACACACATATATTTTTACATGGTTATGTCTCTACTTGAAAACCTAATCCTTATTGTGATAAACCTGTGGTTTTTCCTAGATTTTATTATCACTATGATTTGTATTGATAACAATAGTGGTATAGTTTTCACAAAATTATTGGTCATGTATCACCCACTTCTGAAAAGTATTATTTTTTATACTTGTACCACTAGTTCATCAGTGGAATTTTTTATACTGGTACGAAAAGTTCTTCAAATAATCTTCCAACAAACTCTTAAATAAGATATTTCAGTTATATAAAGGATTTCACCAGATAAAATTGGATTATATATTCTTTCTCAATCAATAGATCTTCCTAGACCAAATTAATGTCAATGTTATTAAATGACATTCATACCACTTATAATATCTCACTATTATAATGATCAGTTTTAGTAGAATTCATAATACTCTACACAACCATCTTCCTCAAATTTCAAATGTGTTAGCTAATATTATATCATTCTTTTAATAATTTTATTGGCCTCAATAAATTATTCATATTATATTTTTCAAGAAATATATTGTACAATATCAAATGTAGCTTCTCATGAACATAATTCACAGAGGATAAATTACATTTTTCTCATTTTTTTAAACCATATCACTTATATAAAATACAATTCATGCTATTTTTTACTTCTTATATTTTTTATTCAAGCATGTAATATTTTAATACTAAAGTCTTTAATGAAAAAGGGTTTATATATCTTAATGTTTCAAGAACCCAAACAACCATTCATTAATTTTACTTCATTATTGATAATTTATTTAATGTTATCACGTAGGGGGAATGGATTCATATATTGCATGAAATTTCAGGGACATGTATTCTTAAAATATGTGATGAGAACAAGGTAGGTTATTTAGTCTATCTTCTTCATGTTCACTACCACCATGTAATATGGTTTGAAAAATTATTTCCATTACATATTGGGATCACATGATATCTCACTCTCCTTTATTAAGTGATACTAAATGCTTCGCATATAAATATAATATTGTGGCTCGATCCTATTCACGTGATATTATAAAAATGTCCTTTATTACCCTAGTGTGACTTGGATAGACTATAAGTTATTCTTTATCCTTCAAGAAAATAATTACACAATAATTTCTTCTTCATTAAAAAACATAGGAGGTTAGAATATTTTTTTTCATTCTCATGATCAACACATTCCATTTTATTCTTCTTCATGTGAGCATAGCATGTTGGTTCTCTATCAAGTGACTGAGGTGTCATGAAGATATTTGCTTCATGAAATAATGGTTTTGTAGATGATTTTTTTATTATTAAATTGTTTCTATCTCTCAAAAATATCAAACAAAATCATTGTATATAATCTTTAGTAAAATGATATTTATATATGATGTTATAAATCCATGGACTCCAACATTCATGGTGAGTCAAATTCCAATTAAAACCTAAAGATATTAGTGTATCTATGGTATTTCAAATGCTGAATGTATTGGATATAGTTATCATGTGACTTCATGATAACTTCTTTTAATCATAAAACACCTTACTGGAAACACCTCTCATGCGACTAAGGTATTCCATGTTGTGGTCATATTTACCACATTCTTATTCACACATTTACATGGTTACTGTGAGGACCAGACATTAAACATTGCATATACTTGAATTTAGTTAATAATTCAAATTTAGGATCTTTTCAGGTTTAGATATTTATAAAATTAGTTCATAAAATATATATATAACAACATGAATATTACATGCAGACACATCTACCCAGTTTCCATTTTTTCACAAAATAAAAATTTATGAAAAAAGTGGCATGTCTAGTTCCATGTTTAGATAGCATGAATTTTCCTTGATCCCATCCTTTAACCTATTCCACTTTATATCCTTTGAAAAACACTTCAAAAACATGGGATGAGCATAAAAAGCTCAGTAAGGGATACACAAAAAAGGAAAACTATTAGTTTTTTTCAAAACAACAATTAAACTATGAATACTTTATCATAAGTAATACTTTTCACCTATATGAAGTTGTAAATACTTATCACTGAATAAACAATCATTTCTTACCCTTTTGTAACCAAAAGATTACCATAAAACCCATGTAAAGAACAAATAACATATAAAGGTAACTTGGGACATAAACATACTTAAATAGAATAATAATACAGTTGACTTCCCCACATAAAACAAAATGGAATAGCCGTATGGCTGACTTCTATACCTAATGCATTGGAGGTTATAATGTAACCACCCATCCTGGTTTATCATGGCTCCACCCATCATTTGGTTTATCACGTAACCACCCATGAAATGTCCAAGTACCATTATAAAATCATAAAACATAAAATATTGTAAATATAAACATTTCACTAATAACAATTACACACTAAAATTACAATATATCATTTCAAGATATTGACATAATCAATGCTTAATCAAACCATTTTCCAAACACTTGAGAAACACTTGACACAACATAATTGAAAAATTGAATAAAATAAAACTTATAATATCATGAAACTAAATATATTCATGATATAGTATTCCAAATGTTAGTATATACACCATATAAAATTGAATTGGCATAAAACAACTACGAAGTCTCAAGGGAATGTAAATTGAGATGAAATCCCTTATAAGGACAGTATCCTTAGATTAAGGATAAATAAATTACATAATTATGTGTGAAAAATTGGAATTCACTCAATATAAGTGGATTTTAAGTGTGAAACAATCATATTTCATTCACACATATTTATTACATGGAATAATCATGAAGTATAAGTTTAACCCAACGAATTGTAATTGGGTAAAGAAGTTCCCTTACAGAAATTTGACAGCCTAACAACGTCACATTAAAATTAACAAAAATAATTTTATGATAGAGAAAAGATTATCACATAATTTGGAAATAAAATTTCAATCATTAAGTATATAGAAGAACATATCAAAACATTAGAAGAGATAAATTAAAAGAAATAACAAAAAGAAGTCTTTAAAAAGGAGGAGGGTGAAAGGTTCCCATAACGATTTGGTAACTTATGAAACATTCACCATATGAAAAAAGGATCATAAAATAAAGATTTAATTACACATAAATTAATTTATATTACCCAATTAATACAATAATGGGAAGTACAAACACCACACCAATGGAAATAATGGCAATTTAGCACGAATCTCATGGGAATAAGAAGTGAGATGAAAACCCCTTACCACATTGTAATCAAAATATTTGTATGATAAAAAGTTAATAAACATCAATTGAATCACATAATACCATAAAAATATATATAATCATGATAATATATATCAAATGGAAGTAAAAAATACACCACATTCAATAAATAAGTGGCGAATAATAGAAATCTCACAGAATTAAAAGTGAGAAAAGAAACCCCTTACCTCGTGTCCGACTTGACCCGTTTGTTCTTTAATCCCATGAATAATAAAATAAAGTTAATTTATACTTGATTAAGAACCCTTTTAAAGTTTATCATTATTTTTAAATCACTTATTACCATGTTATAAACATTATGTAATCATTTAAGTTAATAATGGTCGTTTTGTCGATATTTGGTACTTGAGTAAAAAATGGACTTCTTATAATTACAAGTTGATCATGTGGTCAAAAATTTATTATATCCAGAATAATATTCCTGATTTAGATATTATATATATCTTATATATTGAGTATAAATATGTATTTATAATAGTACATAACATTTTGAGATAAGAAATGAAATGCACTATTCATGGAGACGGTAAGTCGTACGTACGCATGAACACTACTTCGATTTCTATTACATATTGAAATGGAATGGAAACATAATGATAAAGAAGTATATTATAATTCCAGTATAATATCATATATAATTTCATTAACTCTACCCATTATATGTTCCACATAAGGAATGAACGAGTCATATAACTTTGTGGGGGTGGTAGTCCGCACTTCCTCAAATCAGATTATCGTATTTACCCACTCAGGAAACCATAATGGTATTCTATAAATAAAAAATATAGAATAATAGATACAATATAAATATAATATATATTATATACATAATGGCCACCATGAGAGGCCTTTGGAGATATTTGAACACTCATCTTTTCGTGAGGCTGTAGTTCGCCGTCCACAGAAACAGTGTGTTCTTTACCCATTATATAGAGGAGTGTGTAAGTTTAGTTCAAATACTTCTCATAAAAACAATATATTATATTTACGATACTATTTATATTATTAAATAATGGAAAAAAATGAGTTTAGGGGGTTGGAGTAGTAAAATAAAAGAAAAGAATTTAAGAGAAAATGTTACCTTTAATTTGGGTAACTCCCTTTAGTTTGAACCAAAAGGACTTATTGAAGTGCCTTCTTCCTAAGGTAAGGATTCTAGGAGTAATATAATTATTTTTAGAGCTTATTGGTTAAATGTTTGGATGATCCAAGGGGCTTGATAAGTGTGATAAATTGGTTAGAGTTGAGGTCTTTTTATAGGGGTGGGGAGTGGTTCTTTAGGAAAGTGTGAAAATATTATTTTATTATATAATGATTTTCGGTTTCTAAAGGTCCAAACATAATTATATTAGAATATAAGATTCCTCATTGTAGAAATAAATTCATCCAATAAAAATTGGACAGGTGTTTGATGTTATTTTAATATCTATAATCTAATTTATTTAATTCATTTATTAATGAGGTAAATACTGCATCATTATTGTGTCATAATTAATTTCATTTATTTGATTTATCAAAATTATATAAAAATTCCAGGATGTAGTAAATAGTTTTATATTTCCAATTAATATTTAAAGTCAAAATGATACCTTATAAAACCCATGTAAAAATTAATTTACTAAAAGATATTTGTTTGTGACATGTTTGTCTTTACTTTAAATGATTTAATCTAAAGTGTCATTATCACTCCCTTGTGGATCCATGGGGTCCCAAAATGGACCCAAGGATGCCCATGTTCTGAAATGAATCATCCAACAAGGTTATGACAAGTTATATGTTAATTTCGTATTATTATAATATTCTTTTTTACCTTGAATTAACCTATTTACCTTTAACCATGGTAAATAAAAGTCAAAAGTTAATATTCACCAAAACCTTTTTTCATATTATTGAACCAAATTTTACTAACTAATAAAAACCATGTATTTCGGAGTTTTTAAATTCCATTCACAGAAGTGGTAAAATTTCATTTAAATGAAAAATTCAGTTTTTTACTACTACTTAGTGGTTTCACTATTCATAAAAAATTGAGGTTTTTCAAAAAAATTCCAAATATTCGACATAGGATATATTTTATATTAAGAATTCAAAAATGATGTATATTTTAAGAAATTTAAAATATTGAAGTTATATTAATTAATTTAAAATTAAAATCTGTTGTCCAAACAAATAGCATGTTTTTAAGAACCAATATCTATCAAAAGATTGACACTAGTTATTGTCCAATTTCAAAGTGAAATTAATTTCAATGACCAAAATTAGATTAAATGGTAAAAATATAATCTAATTACACTTTATAACCAATTAAAAATATAATCTAACTATATAATTAAATTGTATTAAAAATCATTTTTGAATTAAAATACAGTATTTTTCACTCTTCATTAAACAAATGGATTTTATCAGAAAAATACCAAAAAATTACCCAAAGTAAATTTTGATGTCTTGATTCTAAAGAATAATTTTAGTTTGTCAAATATAACATATAAAAGTTACCAAAACATCATTTAATGTGGGTTCTCCATTAAAAGGTGGTAAATCAACCTTTCAAAGTAAATAATGCTAAAAATTAAATTCATTCACATTTTAAGCCTCTAACTATTAATGGATAAATGTAAAAACATTTTACAAACATGAAAAATAATATTGTAGTTAGTTCTATTCATTCCTGTCAATAAAACGACTATGCATTAACTACCATTTAAAATAATAATATTATTTTGTTAGTGTGCAATGTAAGATTTCAAAGAAACACGTTGTTGTGTATCAGGTACGTCATCGAACATAGAAACCCCTTTAAAGTAAAATTAATATTTAACTAGAAAATATTAATAAATATGAAAATGTTATATTCTTTATATATCTGGGATGTTATATTCTTCCCCCTTTTGGTAATTGCATCCTCTCAATTTTAATATTGGGCTTAGAAACTTCATTAAAAGTCCCAAATCAATAAAAGTGTAAATAAAACTATCACTATAAAATAAAAAAAGATATGTACAAAGGTCAACCAAGATAACCCATACTAGGATTACCTGAAAACATGGTTATATAAGAGAAACTAAGTGTCATGTTCTGATGCAGAGTGATAGAAAACATGATTAGGAGAAAGTTAACAATAAGAAAACCACTAATTTGTGATGGGTTAAATGGTCATTGGTTTCCTAGTAGGAAAAGTAAACAGAATATATTTTTGTTTTAAGTTCCTTTTTATAATGTTGAGGAATTTATTTATGAGCCTGACTATGAACATAAGGTCACATACTTACTTTTCATGTAGACTTTCATCCTTTACTAAATTTCTACTAGAAACTCTTCTTTTCTCAATATGATGAGTATTCAAGTTGACTTAGACACATAAAAAGAGAAAAAATAAAGTTCTACAAGATAAAATGATCGAAAAAATATGTACCATATACTTCTCCTATCTTTAAATGTTAACCAAAACCAATATTGGTTAGTACGAGATCATATAATCCCTAAAAGGGTAATCCTTTATAAAAAATACTACTCTTAACCTCCAAAATCTTAAAAAAGTACCCAAATTTCATGAAACACCATTCAATATACAACTATACATAAAATTCTTAAAAATAATCAAAACTAAAATTGAAACCCCAAACTCAGAAGGATTTAAATCACATAGTCTTCCAAAGTAAATCTTAACATTTATTTCCAAAAACATTGTCAGATCTTAAAGTCTTATACTGAAGTGTAATTAACATAATCACATATTTTCTATGATGGTTATATCATTTCCATAAATAACCCAAATCACCATATGTAAATAATAAAATCATATATTCTTAAAAAATAAAATTTCATCCTTTACTCCATAAATGGGATCCCATAGTATTTTATTTTCTTTAAGCATATATTGTTCCCAAAAGAGAGAATGTATTCCAAATTAACTTGTATCACTTAATCACGAAATCATTTTATTATACTAAGGATATCCATTTGATAAAACATAAGGTAAACTTATTCTTGACCAATAAAATCATTTAACTAAAAATAAGATGTTTTACTAACTAGGGACTTCACGTAGGCCAGTGGTATGAGATAAATCCCAATTTCACTTTTATTGTGGGTTCGATTCCTGTAGCTTGGTCCAATGTGATGGGTTTTCACACGGTATGTGTGTTATCGTTTTTAAAAAACTAGACAATTTCATAATACTCAAAAAAAGATAAATTCTTCAAAAATACCCATAATATAATTTATCCTCAAAGATTATCTAATACCTTTCATTTTGCTCCCCAAAATGTAATAACCATTTATCAGCTCTAAAATAACTATGACCCTTTATAATATACTAACCATTATGGTTATTTCACTCAAGCTTAGATTACACCTTAACCTCTAAATTAATCTAAACCAACCTCTGATACCAACTGTAAGGACCTTGCCATATGCATTACATATTCTTGAATTAAGTTAATAATTAACAATAAGGATCTTTTCAATTTTAGAGATTCATAGAATTAAGTCATAAAATATATACATAACAACTTGAATATTAAATGTAGACACATCTACCGAGTTTCAATTTTTTTCACAAAATAAAAATTCTAGAAAAAAAGTGTCATGTCTAGTTCCCTATTTTAGACAGTAGAAATTTTCCTTGATCCCATCCTTTACCCTATTGCACTTTATGTCCTGTGAAAATTATTTCAAAAACATGGTATAAGCATAAAAATTTCAGTTAGGGATACATAAAAATAGAAAACTGTTAGTTTTTTTGAAAACAACAAGTAAACAATGAATACTTTATCATAATTAATACTTTTCACATTTATGAATTAGTAAATAATCTTCACTGAATAAAAGATCATTGATTACCCTTTTATCACCAAATGATTACCATAAAACCCATATAAAGAACACATAACATATAAAGTTAACTTGGGACATAAACATACTTAAATGGAATAACCATATGGTTTACTTCCACACATATCACCAAATGGAATAGCCATACGAGTGATTCCATACCCAATACATTGGAGGTTATAATGTAACCACCCATCTTGGTTTATCACTACACCACCTGTCATTTGGTTTATCACGTAACCACCCATAAAATGTCCAAGTACCATTATAAAATAATAAAACATAAAATATTGTAAATATAAACATTTTACTAATAACATTTCCACATTGAAATGACAATATATCATTTCCCGATATTGACATAATCAATTCTTAATCAAACCATTTTCAAAACCATTTAAAACATTTAATACAGACATTTTTGAATTAAAGTTTCCCATACAAATTTGAAGATTTTAAATGAATTAATGTTTTAAAACCTTAATGTCCATATAAATAAATACTAAAAACCATTTTGAAAACATGGAAATTAATGATAAATATTTAGAATAATAATTCATTAAAGCTTTTAAAACGATGTTATAGTTAAAGAGTCTTGTAACACTTGAGAAACCCTTGACTAAACATAATTTAGGAATTGAATAAAACAAAACTTATAATATCTTGAAAATAAGGATATTCATGATATAACATTCCAAAGGGAAGTATATACACCATATAATAGTTAATTGGTGCTTAATAACATTGATGTCTCAAGGGAATGTAAATTGAGACAAAATCCCTTATTAAGATTTTATCCTTAGATTAAGGATAAATCAATTACGTAATTATGTGTGAAAAATAATAATACAGTCAAGATAAGTGGATATTATGTGTGAAACAATCATAGGTCATTTACAAATATTTACTACATGACATAATCATAAAGTATAAGTTTAACCCATAGAATTGAAATTTGGTTAAGAAGTTACCTTACATAAATTCGACAGCCTAACAACGTCTCATAAAAATTCACAAAAATGATTTTATGAGAGAGAAAAGGGTATCTCATCACTAGGAAATAAAATTTAAATCATTAATGATATAGTATAATATATCCCAATATTATAATATGTAAATTAAAAGACATAACAAAAATAAGTCTTTAAAAAAGAGGAGGATGAAAGGTTTCCTTAACGATTTGGTAACTTATGAAACATTCACCATATGAAAAAAGGATCATAAAGTGAAGATTTAATTAACCATAAATTAATGTATATTACATAATTAATACAATCATGGTCAGAACATACACCACACAAAAGGAAATAGTGGCAATATTGCACAAATCTCACGGGAATAAGAAGTGAGATGAAAACCCCTTACCGAATTGTAATCAAACGACTCATATGAAAAAAAGAAAATAAACACCAATTGAATCACATAATAACATAAATATAATGAAAAAAATGATAATATATATAAAATGTCTGTACACAATACATCATATTTGTAAAATAAGTGGAAAACAATGGAAACCAAACGGAATTAAAAGTGAGATAAGAAACCCATTACCTCGTGTCTGACGTGACCCATTTGTTCTTTAATATCTTGAATAATAAACTAATGTTAATTTATACATTCTTAAGAAAATTTTTCAAGTTTATAATTCCATTTAAATCACTTATTAATTTCTTATAAACATTATGTAATCATTTATGTTAATAATTGTTGTTTGGTCGATATTAGTTTCTTGAGTCAAAAATGGACTTCTTATAATTACAAGTTGTTCATGTTGTCTAAAGTTCATTATATCAAGAATGATATTAAAGATTTAGATATCATATATATCGTATATATCCAGTATATAAATGTATTTATAATTGTACAAAACATTTTGAGATAAGAAATGAAATGCATTGTTCATGGAGACGGTAAGTTGTACGTACACATGAACACTACTTCCATTTCTATTTCATATTGCAATGGAATGGAAACTTAAAGATAAATAAATATATTATAATTGAATTATAATATAATATATCATTTTAATAACTTTTCCCTTTAAACATTCCACAAAAGGCATGAACAAGTCATTTCACTTTGAGAGGGCGGTAGTCCGCATTTCCTCAAATGAGATTATTGTATTTACCCACTATGGAAACCATAAAGGTATTCTATAAATGAAAAATACCAAACCATAGAAACAATATAGATATAATATATAATATATATAAATATAGTTCCATCATAATGGAAACCATGAGAGGTAGTTTGAGATATTTGAACAATCATCGTTCTGTGAGGCAGTTGTTCGCCGTCCACAAAAACAGAATGTTCTTTACCAATTGGATGGAGGTGAGTGTAAGTGTAGTTCAAATACTTATCATAAAAACAACCTAGTATATTGAGGATAATGGGGTAGTTATAAAAGAAAATAATTAAAAAAAGTTTATGGGGATAGAGAAGTAAAATAAAATAAAAGAATTTAAGAGAAAATGTGACCTTAAATTTGGGTAACTCCCTTTGGTTTGAACCAAAAGGGCATCTTGAAGTGCCTTCATCCAAAGTTAAGTCTTATAGGAGGAAGAGAGGGATCTTGAGAACTTATCTTGGTTGGGTTGGTATGATCCAAGGGGCTTGAGAAGTGTGAGTAATAGTTTAGAGGTGATGACTTTTTATAGGGGGGAGGGGTTCTTTGGGAATGTTTGAAAATATTATTTTATTACATAATGATTTGTAGTTTCTAAATGTCCAAAACTAATTAATGTTGAAGATAAGATGACTCAGGGTCAAAATAAATTCATCCAATAATAATTAGACATGTTTTGGATGTTATTTTAATATTTATAATCTTATTTATTTAAATCATTTATTAATGAGGTAAATAATACATCATTTTTTTGTCATAATTAATTTTATTTATTTTTTGTTTAAAAATTATAAAAAAAATATTGTGATGTAGGAAATCATTTTATATTTCAAATAATTTTTTTAGTCAAAATGATAACTTATATAACCCCATGTAAATATTACTTTACTAAAAGATATTTGTTTGTGTCATTTTTGTCTTTACTTTAAATTAATTTATCTATAGTGTCATTATCACTCCCAAGTGGCTTCATAGGGTCCCAAAACTCAACCCAAGGATGAAAATGGTCATATATTACTCATCCAATAAGGTTTTAACAACTGTTAACTTAATTTCATATTATTATAATATTTTTTTTACCTTGAATTACCCTATTTACCTTTAACCGCAGTAAATAAAAGTATAAAGTTACTATTCCCCAAAAATTATTTTCATCTTATTGAACCACATTTTACTTACTAATAAAAACCATGTATGTCAGATTTTTAAAATTTAATTCACAGAAGCGGTAAAATTTCATTTAAATGAAAAAGTCAGTTTTGTTAACTACTACTTAGTGGTTTCACTATTCAACAGAAATTGATGTTTTTCAAAAAAATACCAAAAAATATACCTGAGCTATATTTGATATTGAGAATTAAAAAAATGATGTCTATTTTACTAAATTAAAAACATAGAAGTTGCATTAATTAATTTAAAATTAATTCCTGCTGTCCAAACAAATAGCGTGTTTTTAAGAAAAACAATATCTATCAAAAGATTGACACTTGTTTATGTCCATCTTCAATGTAAAATTAACTTCAATGACCACCATTAGATTACATGGTAAAAATATAATCTAATTACACTTTAAAATCAATTAAAAATATAATATAACCATATAAATAAATTATATTAAAAAGAATATTTGAATTAAAATACAATATTTTTCACTCTTAATTAAAAAATGAATTTCATCAGAAAAATACCAAAAAATTATCCAAAGTAAATTTTGATGTACTTATAATAAATAATAATATTTTTTTTAAATATAACATATAAAAGTGACCAAAACATGATTTAAATAGGGTTCTCCATTAAGAGGCGGTAAATCAACCTTTTAAAGTAAATTATGCTTAAAATTACATTCATTCACATTTTAAGTATCTACCCTTTATTGGAAAAATGTAAAAACATTTCAAAAACATGTATAATCATATTGTAGTTAGTTCTCTTCATTCTCGCCAATACAATGTCTTGGCATTAAATACCACTTAAAATAATAATATTATATTGTTAGTGTGCACCATAAGATTTCAAAGAAACACGTTGTTGTGTATCAGGTACGTCATCGAACAAAGAAAACCCTTTAAAGTAAAATTAATATATAATTCAAATATATTAATAAATATGGTAATTTCATATTCTTTATTTATCTGGGATGTTAAATCCTTCCCCCCTTTCGGGAATTTCATCCTCACAATTTAAAAATTGGGCTTGGAAACTTCATTGAAAGTCCCAAATCGGAAAGAGTGTAAATAAAACTATCACTTTAAAAGAAATAAAGATATGTAAAAAGGTCACCCAAGATAACGCATTCTAAGATTCCATGAAAACAAGGATATAGAAGAGAAACTAAGTTTCAATTTTTGATTTAAAGTGACCGAAAACATGATTAGGAGAAAGTTAACAATAAGGAAACCACTAATTTGTGATGGGTTAAATGGTCACTGGTTTCCCAGTAGGAAAAGTAAATGGACTACATTTTTTATTTATGTTCCTTTTTATAATGTTGAGGAATTTACTTATGAGACAGACTATGAAGATAAGGAAACATCGTTACTTGTCATTTAGATATTCATCCTTTACTAAATTTCTTCTACAAACTCTTCTTTTCTCAAAACTATGAGTATTCAAGTAGATTTGGACACATCGAAAGTGAAAAAATCATGTTCTAGTGAATAACATGATCCATAAAATATGAACCATATATATCTCCTATCTTTTTATGTTAACTAATACCAGAATTGGTTAGTACGAGATCAGAAAATCCCCAAAAGGGTAATCCTTTAAAAAATAAATACTACTCTTAATATCCAAAATGTAACCAAAGTACCCAAAGTTCACGAAACACCATTCAATATAAAACTATACATAAAATTATTAAAAATAATCAAAACTAAAATTTAAACCCAAAACTCAGAAGCATTTAAATCAGATAGTCTTCCACAGTAAATTTTAACATTTATCTCCAAAAACATCATCGGCTCTTAAAGTCTTATACTAATGTGTAATTAACCTAATCACATATTCTCTAGGATAGGTAAATAATTTCCTTAAATTACCCAAATCACCATATGTTAATAATAAAATCATATATTCTAAAGAAATAAAATTTCATCCTTTAGTCCACAAATGGGATCCCATAGTATTCTATTTTCCTTAAGCATATAGTGTTCCCAAAAGATAGAATGTCTTCCAAAATAACTTGTATCACTTAATCACCAAATAATTTTCTTATATTAAGGATATCCATTTGATAAAAAATAAGGTCAAATTATTCTTGATCCATAAAATCATTAAACTAAAAATAATTAGTTATACTAACCAGGGACTTCATGTAGGCCTGTGGTATGCGATAAATCTCAATCGCACATTGGTTGTGGGTTCAGTTCTTGCAGCTTGGTCCAACGCGATAGGTCACCACAAGGTCTTCATGTTGTACTTTTTCAAAAACTATAAAATTTCATAACATTCCAAAAAAACTAGACAAATTCCTCTAAAATAACAATAACATAATTTATCCTCAAAGGTTATCTAATACATTTCATTTTTCACGCCAAAATGTAATAACCATTTATCACCTCTAAAATAACTATGACTATTTATAATATTCTAACCATTATGGTTATGTCCCTCATGATTAAATAACACCCTAACCTCTAAAGTTTTCTAAACTGACCTCTGATACCAACAATAAGGACTGTTCCTTAAACTTTACTTATTATTGAATTAAGTTAACAATTCACATTAAGGATCTTTTGAGGTTTAGAGCATTAGAGAATTATATCAGAAAATATAAAATAACAACTTGAGAATTACATGCAAACACATCTACCTAGTATCCATTTTTTCACAAAATAAAAAATCTTGAAAAAACAATTCATGTCTAGTTCCCGATTTTAGACAGAATGACTTTTCCTTGGCCCCATCCTTGACCCTATTCCACTTTATGTCCTATGAAAATCATTTCAAAAACATGGGATGAGCATAAAATTCTCAGTAAGGGATACACAAAAAGAAAAAATATTAGGTTTTTTTTCAAAAGAACACGTAAACCATGAATACTTTATCAGAAGTAATACTTTTCACCTTTATGAAGTAGTAAATACTCTTCATTGAATAAATGATCATTTCTTACCCTTTTGTAAACAACAGATTACCATAAAGCCCATATATACAACACATAATATATAAAGGTATCTTGGGAATTTAACATACTATAATGGAATAACCATATAGTCGATTTCCACATATATCACTAAATTTAATTTCAATACAGCTGACTTCCATACCCAAATGCATTGGAGGTTAAAATGTAATCACATGTTCTGATTTATCACGGCACCACCCGTCATTTGGTTTATCACGTAACCACCTGAAAAATGTCCAATACCATTATAAAATAATAACACATAAAATATTGTAAATATAAAAATTCCACTAATAAAATTTACACATTGAAATTACAATATATTATTTCAAGATATTGACATAATCCACGCTTAATCAAACCATTTTTAGAACCATTTAAAACATCTAATAAAAATATTTTTGAATCAAAGTTTCCCATACCACTTTGAAGTTTTTAAAGGAATTAAAGTTTTAAAATATTAATTTCCATATAAATAAATACTAAAAATTATTTTTAAAACGTGGAAATTAATGAGAAATATTTATAAGAATAATTCTTTAATACTTTTAAAATGATGTTTTAGTTAAGGAGTCTCGTAACACTTGAGAAACACTTGAAAAAACATAATTGAAGAATTGAATAAAAAACAAATTATAAAATCATCAGAATAAGTTTATTCATGATAAAATATTCCAAAGGGATGTATATACACTATATAAAAGTGAATTGGAACATAACATCAATGATGTCTTAAGGGAATGCAAATTGAGAAGAAATCCCTTATAAAGACGGTATCCATAATTATGTGTGAAAATTAAAAATACACTAAATATAAGTAGATATTAAGTGTGAAACAATAATAGGTGACTCACACATATTTATTACATTTCATAATCATGAAGTATAAGTTTATCCCAAAGAATTGAAATTGGGTTAAGATGTTCCCTTACAGAAATTTGACAGCCTAACAGTGTCACATTAAAATTCACAAAAATAATATGATGAGAGAGAAAAGGACATCTCATCACTTGGAAATAAAATATACATCATTAATGATATATAATAATATATCCAAAAATTATAATATGTAAATTAAAATACATAACAAAAAGAAGTCTTTAAAAAGAGAAGTGTGAACAGTTCCCTTAACGATTTAGTAACTTATAAAAAATTCACCATATGAAAAAAGGATCATAAAATGAAGTTTTAATTACCCATAAATTAATTTATATAACACAATGAATAAAATAATGGGCCATACATACACCACATAAAAGGAAATAGTGGCAACATATTATGAATCTCACGGGAATAAGAAGTGAGATGAAAACCACTTACCACATTGTAATCAAAAGATTCGTATGAACAAAAGTTAATAAACACCAATTTTATCACATAATTCCATAAATATAAATAGAATCATGATAATATATATCAAATGGAAGTACACAATACACCACATTCAATAAATAAGTGGCAAACAATGGAAATCTCACAGAATTAAAAGTGAGATAAGAAATCTCATACCTCGTGTCCGACTTGACCCGTTCGATCGTTAATCTCATGAATAATAAACTAAAGATCATTTATACTTGATTAAGAGCATTTTTTAAAGTTTATCATTCCTTTTAAATCACTTATTAACATGTTATAAACATTATGTAATCATTTAAGTTAATAATGGTCATTTGGTTGATATTTGGTACTTGAGCCAAAAATGGACTTCTTATAATTACAAGTTGTTCATGTTGCCTAAAGTTTATTATATCCCGAATAATATTAATTATTTAGATATCATATATATCATATATATCCAGTATATACTTTTATTTATAATAGTACATAACATATGGAGATAATAAATGAAATGCACTGTTCATAGAGACAGTAAGTCGTACGTACGGATAAACGCTACTTCCATTTCTATTTCATATTGTAATGGAATGGAAACATAATGATACATAATTATATTATAATTAAATTATAATATCATATATAATTTCATTAAATCTACCCTTTATATGTTCCACATATGGCATGAGCGAGTCATATCACTTTGAGTGTGTGGTAGTCCACACTTCCTCTGAGATTATCGTATTTACCCACTATGGAAACCATAAAGGTATTATAGAAATGAAAAATACAGAACCTTTGAAATAATATAGATGTGATATATATTATATATAAATACAGTTCCATCATAATTTCTACCATGAGAGGCGGGTGGAGATATTTGAACAATCATCGTTTCGTGAGGCTGTAGTTCATCATCCACAGAAACAATATGTTCTTTACCAATTAGAAGTTGGTGTGTGTAAGTGTAGTTCGAATAATTCACCTAAAAACAACCTAGTATATTATGGATACTGGTGTTTATATAAAATAATGAAATAAAAATAGTTTAGGTGGTTGGAGAAGTAAAATAAAAGAAAACAATTTAAGAGAAACGGTTACCTTAAATTTGAGTGACTCTATTTCTTTTGAACCAATAGGACTTCTTGAAGTGCCTTATACCTAAGGTAATCTTCCATGAGGAAGTGGGGGATCTTAAGAGCTTATTTGGTCAGGTTTTGGACGAGCCAAGGGTCTTGAAAAGTGTGAGGAATAGGATAGTGGTGATGGCTTTTTATAAGGGGAGGAGGGGTTCTTTAGGAAAGTGTGAAAATATTATTTTATTATACAATGAATTTCGTTTTCTAAAGGTCCAAAACTAATTAAAGTTAAAGATAATATGACTCATGGTCTAAATATATACATCCAACAAGAATTGGATAGGATTTGGTTGTTATTGTAATATTTATAATCTTATTTATTTAAATCATTTATTAAAGAGGTAAATACTGCATCGTTTTTTTGTCATAATTAATTTAATTTATTTGATGATTAAAAATTATAAAATAATAAAATAATTTAGCAAATATCATTATATTTCCAATGAATATTTATAGTCTAAAATATTACTTATATAACCCCATGTAAAAATTACTTGACTAAAAGAAAATTTTATCGGTCATTTTTGTCCTTACTTTAAATTAATTAATCTAAGGTGTCAATATCACTCCCCTGTGGCATCATGGGGTCCCAAAAATCGACCCACGGATGCAAATGGTCGTCCATGACTCATACAATAAAGTTAGTACAAGTGTTATGTTAATTTCTTGTTATTATAATATTCTTTTTACCTTGAATTACCCTATTTACCTTTAACTGCGGTAAATAAAAGTCAAAAGTTACTATTAAAAAAAATATTTTCATCTAATTGAACCCCCATTTACTTACTATTAACAACCATTTATGTTAAATTTTAGAAATTCAATTCACAGAAGTAGTAAAATTTTATTTAAATGAAAAAGTCGGTTTTTTTAACTACTACTTAGTGGTTTCACTATTCATCAAAAATTGGTGTTTTTCAAAAAAATACCAAAAATTCTGCCTAAGATATATTTGGTATTCCAAATTCGAAAATGATTTCTATTTTACAAAATTCAAAACATAGAATTTGCATTAATTAATTTAAAATTAATTCTCATTGTCATAACAAATAGCCTATTTTTAGGAAAACTGATATCTATCAAAAGACTGACACTTGTTTATGTCCAATTTCAAAGTAAAATTAATTCTAATGACCACTATTAGATTAAATGGTAAAAATATAATCTAAGTACTCTTTAAAACCAATTTAAAATATAATATAACCATATAAACAAATTAGATTAAAAAAAAATTTGAATTAAAATACAATATTTTTCACTCTTCACTATAAAAATGAAGTTTATCAAAAAAATATACCTAAACATTAACCAAATAAATTTTGATATCCTCATTATAAATAAGAATTTTATTTTTTCAAATTGAACATCTAAAAGTGGCCAAAAATTGATTTAAAGAGGGTTCTCCATTAAAAGGTGGTAAATCAACCTTCTAAAGTTAATTATGCCTAAAATTTGATTCATTCACATTTTAAGTCTCCAAATTTTATTGGATAAATGTAAAAACATTTAACAAACATGAATAATCATATTGTAGTTAGTTATATTGACTCCCACTAATACAATGGCTAGGCATTAACTACCATTTAGAATAATAATATTATATTGTTAGTGTTCAACGTAAGATTTCAAAGAAACACGTTGTTGTGTATCAGGTACGTCATCGAATATAGAAACCCCTTTAAAGTAAAATTAAAATCTAATTCAAAAATATTAATAAATATGAAAATTTTATATTCTTTATTTATCTGGGATGTTATAGTGACTATCAGCGTGGTATCATATGTTAGATTCCCTATTCTTGTGATGGATAAGTGGTAAATTCCTACGCATCTTCATATCTTCCACTGTAGTTTCAATGTCTTCAAATTATTTAATGCATTCAGAAAATAGATTTCATGAATCTAATTATATCAATCGAGCTGGTTTTGATTTCCTTAAATTTCATGCTTTTGCATAATTTCTTCATCGTTTGAAACGTTGAAGATAGAAACCCATGAAATATGAGATGTGTGGGATATATCAAATGATGTAGATGAGATAGTTCAAATGAACATTATTATATACACAGAAATTTTAATACATGAATAATTCCAATGTTCAAATCATCCCATGTAGGTTTAACATTTGTTTTGGTGTTGATTTAAAATACAATTTTCCCATTAACTCATAATATATGGGTAATAGGGTTCACTCCCAACCACAATTCCTTTCCTCTTTTCACCCCTATGGTGCAATCCACTCCTCCCACACACAATCCAGTGCATGCCAATGCACCTTAATGTGTACACCATCATACCCATTTAGGTGATATCACATGCCTCTATATAGTTTATCTTCAACTGGAACTCCCTTGTGGTTGAGCTACCCCCAACAATATGGTTTACTAGGTAGTATTTTTGGCTTTTAGTGTTGGCCAATTATTTTTCTAACACTTGGAAAAAAATATTTAAGTGACATATATAAAATTTAAATTCAAAATTATTGTATCAAATTTAATTAGGATATTTAATTTCATAAAATCTGCAAAAAATGATTTAATATTTCTTGTTCTTCTGAAAATTTATTTCATGGAAAAGAATATTTTCACAGCCTTGATATTTTTTAATGTTTACGACAATATGTACTCTCCCAATAAAATTGACACATGCCTTATACATTAACTGATGTTAAACAATCATCACAATTAACATGGATAATTTTTTTAACAGATTATATCCAATGAATCTATAATAAAACTCTAAGAATCATCACCAGCCTTCTTCAATATTTCTCAAATTATTTCTATTTTTCTCACAACATGATTGATCACTAATTATAATGGAATAAATTCTATTTTATAAATTGACATTGATTCCATATTATATATTAAAAAAATATAGATATACTCATCAACCATCCATGTTTGATCATTATATAAAACATTAATATCGATCCACTTCATGGTAGGTCTATGAAAGTTCCATCGATCACACAACAAAAAACTCTTCATATTCATGTCTATGTAACCCAAAAGATCATGAAAACATTTTTCATTTCATAATATCTTACACTATGGAAAATAAAATTATTTTCATCTATATTTAATCACTATAATAATAAACCATCTATAGATAAAATAATGATGATTTCATTGGATCATATCCCAAGTGATGTATAAGTAACATGGAAAGATATTATCAAAGATGAAAATTCTTTTAAAAGACTATTGGAATATTTCTAGTTGAAAACACACTGCTAATTTTGAAATAAATTATTTTAAATATTAAAATTAATAAAATTGTAAAGAAAAAATATTATTTGAAAATTACAGTGAAATAATGTAATGTAATCTTCAAACCAAAAGTAGTCATGATGGTAGGAATATCTATTCATATATTGCATGTGAAAACAATGATTACTTTTAGATTTTAAGTAAAAAGTAAAAACTACCTTATTCAGAAAAAAATTAGAGTCCTTATAATTTTTTTTATAGAATGTAAAAAATGGTTAAAAATGAATTTATACAATCCACAGAGAATGGTAAAAAAATTCATGAAATCATGTTAAATAAAATATAGAAATTGACAAAAAAATATTCCCGACTGAAAAGATAAATAAATTTGGGTTTCCTTTCAAAAATTATTTTATATTATTCATTACTTTAGGAGAGAGAAATAAAATTAAGAAAATAAATCTCTATAAATAAATATAGAAGAAAAAAAATGTAAAATTAGGTGAGATAGAATATATAATTCTTTCTTATAACATTTAATCATAAACAGTCCCAGTAAAAATTTAGATAGTAAAATTAAACTCTTATTACTGTGGTATCTTTGGAATCAGAATTCACATGAATGAAATAACAAAAAATGATACATTAAATACTCTGAAAACTAAAAGGCCCAAGAAGGATATATGTAATCACTAATAGGAAGAGGTGTGAATCAGTGATCTATTTTATTTTATTTTATCATTCTTATGTAACAACCATCTCCTCGTATTAAAGAGTTATAACTTTTCTAAAAAAACTCACAACAAAAACCATAAGAACATAATAATATAGAAGGTTTACTTCTAAAAAAGAGTATCTAATCCTTGGAATGGTTTGGAAATAATCTTATACCACAAAAATACACTAGATAGAAAATGTATTACTGTGGTTCAAGTAAGTAGGTAATATCCTTAAACATGAATTCAACTATAATCAAACAACATTTCATTTACTTCCTAGTATAAAATAAATACCAAATATTTTTTAGAAACCTTTTACAAACCTTCACCAACATGCTCAGGATTTTGTCACTATGTGGTTTTAAATTCATCACTCTTTTACTTCTTTCAAAAACTAAAACATGAATTTTTTACCCAATAGTTGGTAATAACATCTTTTTTGAATTTAGTAAAGAATCTCCATATGATGTGTTCATTCAGAAAATCCATCCAATAAATTGTTTTTGGTACTTTAATATGATTTCTCCAAATAAATGATAAAAATGTCTTTTTCCAACTTAATCTTATAAAACATAATATAAAACTTTTTATAGTGACTCACATCACAATACCATAGTTTGACTAAAACATCATCATGAATGAAGAGATTTATTGTTTTTAAAACTCACATACACTAACTCTACCTTCCATAATATTTTTCATTTTTTTAAAAGGTTGGGGCCGAAGCCTCATTTTATTATTAAAGAAAATCAAAGACCTCTTTTAACTGGGTAGAGGGAGAACCATTACATAGCCCGAAGGCCCAGTGGGCTTATAGCCCATTACATAGCCCGTAGGCCCAATTGTTTAACCCAATTTCCATTCTGTGAATAGTAACTCGACTACTACAGTACCGCCGCTGCTACAGTGCCATGCCTCTACTACAGTTCCCTCCGATCTACAGTACCGCCACTGCGACAATGCCGCTACAGTAACCTATGCCCAATGGGTTTTGATCCCCCATTTTCATGTAGGATTACGGGTTGCATACCACTAATATTTTTCTAATTGGTTCATCTATAACTATTTCTAAAATGCTTTATCTTTTTGAAAAAGTAATAGTACACATGAATCATACTTGTACTTACACCCCTTTATAAGGAAACATTTAAAGGATCCTAGATGTGAATTCCATTTTTATTTCACACATAATGAAATATTAAATTTCAAAACTCCCACTCGTAATAATTTAAAAAATATTTTAAAAATTTATATAATATTATTGAACTTTAATGAATAACTTTAGTGACTTCACCCTTATTCAAAATTCTTAAAACCTCAATGAGTTTCACGATATTCCTCTTTGATATTTGGAACATTGAAATTCCAGATGAGATTTATAACATTTGGTATATTTATGAAAAAATCATAAATAAATTATAACCATTAATAACATCATATCACTCAAAATTTCAAACTATATATTCACATGAAATAAATTTATACCATTTTTTGATCAAGTAGAACTTCTACCATTTCTACTATCTGATGTGCCTCTATATGATTAATTGCATCATAAATCATTAACAAATGTATTTGAAAACCAACCTTGATATATATACCATAAATATCATACTATCATATTTTAGAAACTTTCAACTCCACTAATTATTAAATTAACATCTGATATAATTTGTACGAAAACGTTTCTAGTAGACTTCATCTGAAGACTTAATCAGATTATTATTCTCGGGAATTTATCCTTCAATAACCTTCCTTTGAGCTTTTACCAATTTAATATATCCTTGAAACTTCACAAATATTCACCACAAAATTCATTATATAAAATCTTCCAAAATTCTTAAACATCATATTATAAACGTAATCTCATCTTAGTGAAACCTCTATTTAATAAAATTCCACTAATATTTATAGAAGTAACATTAGTACTTCTGAAAATATTATGCCCCCTTTATTTTAAACTATGGGATCATGTGTTCTTTATTAACTCATGAATTTTGAAACTTTCAAAAAAGAATATCTTTACAATATTTTATTATCAAAAAATCATTCTAATGGATCAAGTGAATCTTTAGAAAATAAACCTTGAACCCAAATATTCTTCAGTTATCTTTTGTCACAAAAATATCATCTGATAGACTCGGGTTAGGAAACCATGATCCAACCTAATCCATCTAATTTCATCTCCATATAATTCACATTGTCACAAAAAATTAAAATGTGATGATATTTTTTGTTAATAAAATAAACTAAATCCATTTCTAGTATGCCTTCTTTTTCAAAAACAAGGTAACAAACTTCTTATAAAAGTTTTCCAGTAACCTCAAAAAATTATTCATCCAAATTGGCCACAACAATATCCCCCATAATATTTTTTTTTCAATAGAGAACATGAAACACTAAAACCGTTTAAATCAATATATGGTTTACTTATCCAATAATTCTAAGTCTATATGTTTAACATCCCAGGTAAATAAGTAATATGAAATTTTCATATTTATTAATATTTCTGAATTAAATATTAAATTTTATTTAAATGGGATTCTATTCCTGATAGCGTACTCCACACACAACAATGGATTTCTTCAAAATTATATGTTACACACAACGTTGAGTTGTACCAAAAAAAAAACATAATAATAATATTATTTTAAATGGTAGTTAAATCATTTTCGATGTATTGGTGGGAATTAACAGAACAAACTAAAATATGATCATACATGTTTATTAAATTTATTTACATTTATCCAATAAATGTTCGAGGCCTAAAAAAAGAATGAATCCAATTTTAAGCCTGAAATACCTTAATATTATTAAAATGGTCTATTTACAACCTTTTGATGGAGAAACATGTTTAAATCTAGTTTTTATCCCTTTAATATGTTTCATTGGACAAAATTAACATATTCTTTAGAATATGGACATCAAAAATTTCTTTGGGTAAATTTTTGGAATTTTTCTCATCAAGTTTATTTTTTATTAAATTGTAAAAAATATTGCATTTTAATTCAAAAATGTATTTTCATCTAAATTATTAATATAGTTATATTGTCATTTTAATTGGTTTAAAATTTTAATAAGATTATGATTTTATCATTTAATATAATTTTGGTCATTTTAAGTGATTTCACTTTGAAATTGGACATGATCAATTATCAATATTTTGGTAGTTTTTACTTCTTAAAAACACACTTTTTTGGTTTTGACAACAGGAATTAATTTTAAATTAATTTCTATAAACTATGAGTTTTATATTTTGAAAAATGGATTCCATATTTGGAATTAGGAGGTAAAAACTATGTAAATAGGTAAATTTTATTTTTAGACATTATGAATAATAACTTCTGCAAATATTTTATTTATCATGGTTAAAGGGTAAATCTGGTAAATAAGTATAAAAAAATAATATTATAATAATATTAAATAACCCTAACACATGTCCAAACTCAATTTTATGAGATATTTCTGACCATTGGCAACATTGGGTCAATTTTAGGACCCCATAGAGCCACTTGTGTGTGAAAAATTACATTTAATATCATTTAATTTAAAGTTAAGGAAAATATAACATAAACATATATCTATTACTAAAAAAAATTTATATGGGGTTATATAACATATCTATTTGACTATAAATATACATTAGAAATATAATAGTATTTCCTACATTATAAAGTTTTATTTATTATTTTTATACCTTAAATAAAAAAATTGATTATGACACAATGGTGATGCAGTTAATGCTTCAATAATAATGGATTCAAATAAATGATATTATAAATGTTAAAATAAAGGTAATTTTGATATTTTTATGTCATCCACGAATTTTTTTGATGATATTTTCATGTTATATTTGAAATGATGATGTTTTGTCGATAAAATCAAGTTGGTATGGATTTTTTAAAAAAGTCAAGATATGAATAGTGGCAAAATTGACAAAATCCATATTTTAAAATATAAAATATTTTATTAAATATAATTTAATTAAAAAAATCTAATAATCTTACAAATATTTATCATACTTATAAAATTTTATTAATTATTCTTTATTTAGATATTTTTTTGGTTTTGGTAAAAATTTTGATTCTCAAAGTGTTAAATACTTGGTAAAATAGTAAGAGTAATTAAGGGTTTAATAAAAATGATAAGAATTAAACAATATCAAAAACCTCTCCAATTACTATTGGATGATTTCATTTAGAATTATATTAATCGTATGTTTTAATTTAATTAGTTGTTGACCTTTTGAAACCTAAAATCATTTTATAATAAAATAATACTTTCAAACTTTCATAAAGAGACCCTCCCCCTCTTATAAAAGGCCACCAAATCCAAACCATTACTCACACCTCTAATGCCCGTTGGATCATGAAAACTCTACTCCAAGAATCTGCCAACATCCTTCTCTTCTATTTTGAATATTTCCCTCGGGTAGAATGAAATTTAAGAAGGCCTTTTAGCTTAAATCAAAATTAGTTACCTAATTTAGAGGTAACGTCTTCTCTCAATTTCTTTTCTTTTATTTTCTTTATCCACTACCTATTCTATTATTATTCTTTGATTACATAAAAATACATGTATAATCAATATAGTAGCATGTTTTTATAAGAAATATTCAAACTACACTTAGAAACACCTCCATCTAATGGATTTAGAACATACTGTTTCTGTGTACAGCGAACCACTACCTCACGAAACGATGATTGTTTGATTTTTCCCTACCACATCATAGTGGAAATTATGATGGAACTATATTTATTTGTGATATATATTATATTTATATGATTCTTTATTTTCCATTTATTTCATACATTTATGGTTTCCATAATGGGTAAATTTGATAATTTCTTTTGAGGAAGTGCAGACTACCGCCCCCTTAAAGTGATATGATTCATTCATTCCATACATGGAATGTATAAAGGATGGTTTTAATTAACATATGTAATGTATATAAACTAATATATTATACTAGAATTATAATATAACTATCTGTCATTTGGTTGTCATTCCTTTAAAAATTAAAAAATGAAATGAATGTAGTGTTCATGCTAACGTACGACATATCATCTCCGTGAATGGTGCATTTTATTTTCATATATCCAAATGATATGGACTATTATAAATACATATATAATTGATATATGTAAGATATATATTATATCTAAATTATGAATATCATTTTGGAGATAATGGACTTTTGAAGCGCGTGGGTGATGTGCCCACTTGGATTTTTATCATTAGCAATGATCAATCTGGGAACAATATGACGATAAATGCCAGTCTCCACGGATCGAATCACAGAAAAAGAAAAAGAAGAAGGATTGTCCTGGAACCACAAACAAGGATCGTTACAGGTTGATTATAATTAATTTAATCAATTGCAAAGAAGTACCTTTTGGGTGTTCTTTCTTCGTTGATGTTCTTGATCACATTCTGGTGTGATTCATTGTTGCGTCACAGAAGCCAAGTGTAGACTTCCTCTAGCGGTGATCCACATGTGTACCTCATATCTTGGGACGTCGCCAAAGGATTCTCCGGGTGCTAGCATAGAGAAATATTTTATTGTGTTGTCCACCTTAGATCGCCTTGATCTGATGGAAGAGGATCTCCCTTGGTCTTGAGAGTGTTCTTGGTGAAAGAAGTTCTTTCGGTCTTGTAAGAATTATCTTGTGTGTCTCACACGGGGGTAGGAAAAGAGTTGGGGTTGTGAGGATATTTATAATCAGGATTGATGTTGTAGAGTTATGACAATAAATAAATGCGTTATGCGTTTTTTTATTTCATTGACTCTTATTTAAAACCCCCATGTCGAATTATTAATTCCTTGACATGCTCCCACACTGATTATAATGAATATCATTTAAAACAATATTATATCCTCAAAATCCCGACTGGAAAAGCTACACGACGTGTATTAATAAATACACGGTGTGTACTTGTTTTTCATTGAAAACTACACGGCATGTACATTCAATGTACACAGCGTGTATATCTTGTTTTCATTTATTCATTTACTTTCCATAAAGAAAACTACACAGCATGTAATTATTAATACACGGCATGTATTGTTTTCCATGAAAAACTACATGGCGTGTATATCTTGTTTTTCACTTCCTTCTTCCTCCATCATTAAAACGATTTAGTCTTCCTTGAAAAATTATTAAATCACGTACGATAATAATCTTTATTCTACTTGAGATACTTGAATACACATAGTGTGTGACCCTCTAGACCTCTTTCTCATTGGCATTAGGCGATCTTGACTAATGTACAAGATTACTGTCTAGCCGCTGGTCAAGGAACCCAAGAGAAAGAAGTTGATGCCGCATTGACATATCACCTCATACGAACGCTTAATATGTAATTTAATCCATTTGTCTCAATATCTCATCAAACAGGTTTCATGCAAGTGTCACAAACCTATATGCTTTATCCGTTGTTCTTTGACTACCTGATATAAACTCGTCATTTACACCCTGGCCATGTAATTTAATGCGACATTTCTATTTCAATCAAAGGGCTGAGATATCAACTTTCATAAATGGAAGGGACAAATCCTTCCTCGACTTATCCATTAACAACATGTCATTCCTGACGCACCCAATGTACCCTACTTCCCACCAACTATCTGTGTGATGGTTTTCATTAGTAAATCTAAGTGTGTGAGTCATGACATGAGTTAATGATAATCTTCCAGTCTAAGGACCATTACACACACTCGTAGATAGCAATGTACGATGACACCAAGACGTGCGGAATTGGTACTGGCGGGTCTGTTATGATAATCTCTCATCCTGGATATTACCAAGTGCGAACTCCATGAGAGAGAGTCTTGTATTCTTACGAGTACTCGCACTTGACGGCCTATATACTATGTGTCCTATCATAGTATTCCATCCAACCGCAGAACATTATTTAAGAATATTGTTATATCATTTCAAGGTTCTCATCATAGCAGGGATCTACCATGACCTTATTAATACAAAAAATATTCCAAGACATTATTATATTACATTCATGCAGAACAATGAACAATATAATAAGTGAACATTCATGAAATCAAAGTACAAAACAGTTGTTTCTCAGAACACCAACCCTTAAAAACTCCGACTTGGACTAGAGCCAACTGCCTATGACTTTTAGTCCGCTATACCTAACATGATGATCATGTTTCTGCTGAGTCAAGGCTTTAGTCAAGGGGTGCACCACGTTGTCTTCCGTGGAAATACTGCTCATTGAAACTACACCTCTCTGAGAAAAATACCTCAAGAGATGATACTTCCGAAGTATGTTCTTTTTCCGCTGATGTGACCTTGGATCTTTTTCAAGTGCCACCGATGCAGTATTATCACAATAGAGTGTGATAGGATCTTTACTTCTTGGTACTACATCCAGCTCTTGGATGAAGCTTCGCATCCATAATTCTTCTTTAGCTGCCTCAGAAGCTGTGATATACTCGGACTCCGCTGTAGAATCTACCACCACACTTTGTTTTGAGCTCTCCCAGATCACTGCACCTCCATTCAAACTGAATATGTATCCAGTCTGCGACTTCATGTCATCTTGATCAGTCTGGAAACTAGCATATACATGTCCTCTGATGACTAGTTCCTCATCTCCTCCATAAACCAGGAACATATCCTTAGTATGCCTCAGATACTTAAGGATAATCTTGACTGCCATCCAATGGCGGTCTCCTGGATCAGCTTGATATCTGCGTACCGCACTTAATGTGTAAGCAACATCTTGCCTCGTACATAGCATAACATACATGATTGACCCAATCGCGGATGCGTAAGGGATCATTTCCATTCTTTTTCTTTCCTCATGTGTCGGGGACACATTTTCTTGGAAAGATGAATGTCATGTGACAATGGAAACAATCCCCTCTTGGACTGTTCCATACTGAATCTCTTTAGTATCTTTTCAATGTATGTACTTTGACTCAGGCCCAACATTCTCTTGGATCTATCATGATGGATCTTGATCCCAAGAATATATTATTCCTCTCCCAAGTCTTTCATGGAGAATCATTTATGCAACCATGCCTTAACTGACTGTAAGATAGGTACTTCGTTTCCAATTAGTAACATGTCATCAACATATACTATTAGGAAAATGACTACACTTCCACTAAACCTCATGTAGACATAAGGCTCACATTCATTATTAACAAATCCATATTCTGTTATAGATTCATCAAAATGAATGTTCCATGACCTTGATGCTTGCTTTAATCCATAAATGGATTTCTGTAACTTGCATACCTTGTTTCCATCCATTGGATTCACAAACCCATCAGGTTGTGTCATGTATACATCTTCCTAGAGGTTCCCGTTAAGGAAAGATGTTTTGACATCCATTTTCCAAATTTCATAGTCATGGTAAGCAGCAATGGCGAATAGGATTCTGATGGATTTCAGCGTCACAACCAATGAAAAGGTTTCATCATAGTCAATTCCTTGACGTTGTCTAAAACCTTTTGTAACCAGTCGTTCCTTGTAGGTGCTGACTTACCCCTCCATGTCCAATTTCTTCTTTAATACCCATTTATTACCAATAGGCTTTAAATCAACTAGAGGATCTACCAAAATACATACATGGTTTTGGTACATGGAATCCATTTTAGAATTCATGGATTCTTGCCACTTGGCAACATCTGTGCCTTCAACTGCTTCCTTGTAGGTAAGAGGATCATCATTGTCAACCAATAATGAGTCACCATCCTCAGTGACAAGAAAACCATATCGTTTTGGTTCTATCAACTCTCTCGTGCTTCTACGCAGTTCTTGTGTCTTTGGAACATATTTTTCTTCCATGGGGATTTGTGGAATCTTTTCTTGTACCAACTCCTGTGTATCTTGAGCCTCGACTTCATCGAAGTCTATCTCTCTCCCACTATCTCTTTTGGAGATGTGCTCCCTCTCAAAGAATATGGCATGTCTTGCCACTGTAACCTTTTTGTCTGAGGGTTTGTATAGGTAATATCCCCTTGTTTCCTTGGGATATCCTATAAAGATACACTTTGTGCCTTGGGGTGCAAGTTTGTTACCTGAAGAGGCCTTAACAAATTCTTCACTACCCCACACATGTAAATTCGATAACATGGCTTTGCTTCCACTCCATAACTCATATGGAATACCATTTATCGATTTAGTTGGTACTTGGTTTAGTATGTGTGCTACTGTTTGTAATGCATATCCCCAAAAGGATAATGGAAGACTCACATGACTAATAATTGATCTCACCATGTCCAACAGGGTGTGGTTCCTCCTTTCGCTTACACCATTACACTATGTCCTGTAAGGAGGAGTGAGTTGAGATAAAATCCCAAAATCCCGTAAGAAATCAATGAAGTCATGATTAAGATATTCTCCTCCTCTGTCTGAGTGGAGTTTTTTAATCTTCTTACCAAGCTAGTTCTCAACTTCATTCTTGTATTCTTTGAACCGATCAAAGGAATCCGACTTATACCTCATTAAGTAGATATATCCATATCTACTAAAATCATCAGTAAAAGTTATGAAGTATGAGAACCCACCCCTTGCTTCAACTGGAAATGGTCCACACACATCTGCGTGAACTAATTATAGAAGCTATTTAGCGCTTTCACCTTTCCCACTAAATGGGGCTTTGGTCATTTTTCCTTATAGACATGCATGACATACACCAAGTGGTTTTAGTTCGAAGGAATCTAAATATCCATCTTGATGTAATTTTGTCAAATGTTTCTCATTGACATGACCTAGCCGATGATGCCAAAGTTGGGTGTGGTATGATTCATGTGAATTTACTTTGTCATCGTTTTCCATTACTTGGTTTGTGTAGTCTAACACATAAATACCGTTATATAAATGTGCTCTACCAAAACAAATGCTATCTTTATAAAAGTAGCAACATCCATTTCTAAACTACAATATGAATCCATCAGTATCTAATCTAGATACTGAAATAATTTTTTTAGTAACAGAAGGCACATAATAACAACCTTTCAAAACCAAGACCATCCCAGTAGACAATGTGAGGTGGTAGTCTCCGACAGCTACAACAGCGAGCCTAGCTCCGTTGGCTGCTCGTAGATCCACCTCACCTCGATCAGTCTTTTTGAATCAACTTGGTTCCTGTATTTGGATACAGATGTGAGAACCACAAGTAGTATCTAATACCCAATTAGTAGAAACAGATAGATTGTATTCGATAACAAACGCACCTGAAGCTTCCCCTTTCTTCGTTGGATGGGTGCAGTTTTTCTTCAAGTGGCCCTTCTTGCCACATGCGAAACAAACAACATCCTATTCCTTTACCTCCCCTTTGATATTCCTTTTCATGGAAGGCCTTGAAGAAGCTTTGGGATTAAATCTATTCACCTTCCCTTTCCTTTTATTCACCATAAGGACATAAGGCTTTTCACGCTTCATGTCATTATCTAATTGGCGAATAAGGATAAGAAGATCAGATAGAGACTTCTCAATGTTGTTCATGTTGAAATTAACAACCAAGTTCGAGAAGATCTTGGGGAGTGATACAAGAATGAGATTGGTTCCCAGTTCTTTGGGGAGTTTAAACCCAAGAACCTCCAAGCGCTCAATGTAGCCAATGAGCTTGACTATATGAGGCCCAGCTGGGACACCCTCTCCAAGCTTGCTCTGGAATAGAGCCTTGGAGATCTAAAGGCTTTCCTGTCTTTATCTCTCCTGGTATAGAACACGGAGGTGCTCGAGCATGCTATAGGCATCCATGTCTTCATGAGACTTCATGAGCTCACTAGACATCGATGATAACATCAAACATTGAACGTCGAGAGCATTATTCAAATGTTGATCATAGACTATGAAATCTTCATCACTCGCCCCCGGGGAAGGGGAATCAGGAAGTGATGACTCTAGCACGTAAAACTTTCATTCATGGCATAGGATAACCCAAAGGCATCTAAACCATTCCGGAAAGTTACAACCGGTGAGGATATTGTGTTTATCCAGAATTGATCGCAGAGAAAATGTGATTTCTGAGTTTTTCATTTCGATTATACAAATTAAAAGAGCAAATTTATCAGTACTTTCTTGATTACATTTTATGAAAAATAATAAATGAATTTATTAAATCTCCCACTATTTTATCTAGTCTCAATGGAACTCACCATTGACCTCAGAATGTCTAGTTGCATTGACATTCTAGTGGAACGGATCCATATTCCCCTTTGCATAACCCCATCAAGGGTTGGTCAAGCTATTTGAAGGTATTTAGGTAGGCAGGTCTTTGCCAACTGTCAGCTTACAGTTCCTTGATCTGTTGAGTGGACTCCCCAATCCTAAAATCCTGACTTGGATTTCCTCAGCTCTTGCCTCTATTATTACACCAATTCTAGCAAGGGCTACTCCTCTTGATGTAATATGGTTAGGTCAACCCAAAACCTTTCATAAGGGATTCCTTTATAAAAGTAAGTGTCCCAACAAGGGTTGGTTAAACACATAGTTTTATTGAGTCTTTCCCTCAATCAAGTAACGGAAGGCTTGGTCTGACTTAACATGGTATTTAAGGTATTTTAATCCTTTATGCGTAGTTTCACATTATCACATGCTTGTTAATATTAATTGATGCTTGACTAAGTGATTAACCATGTTCTGATAATGTTTACGCATAGTCCAATTTTTATTTTATTCCATCTTTGCATGCTTGTTCATTTTATTAACTATGTGATCACAAAAAAACATACATAATAAATAAACCATGCAATCAGACAGAAATAAAATCAGATGGAATGATCATGAGCTTCTATTGGTTAGCTTATCTAGCGGTTTTGATAAGCTAACCCTGGCCTAGGGAAAATACCTTGAACCCGATGGTTCGTGTTTTGCAGCTCCCACCTATCCACCTTTGTATCTTTTTCATCGGTTTCTCCTCGGCTTTGGGATTTGAACCGTCTCCTATGGCTTGGGAGATCCTCCATTACATGGTTTTACAATAAAGAAACCTTGGGCACGCATGCCCTACATTTTATTGGAAGAAGGCTCGCAGGACAACAAATATAAAATAAATTTAAATGAAACCATACACATACTAAGGGTCCTTGGTCAAGCTCATGATCATCCATAGCATGCAACGACATTTACGCATTTTTAGAATTCAAATTCTTTTAATCATTCTTTCATTTAAGATAAGTCGCACTCGAATTCAATTAATTATGATCTTATAATTAATCAATTATTTATCTTAAATTCCTTTCTGAATTTCCTTAAGCTTATTCTCATCCATATTCCTTGTATGGGTCTTTATACATTGGAGGAAACCTGGTGAAATTACATTTCTGGAAAGTAAATGGTGTGTAGTTTATAATTACACGGCGTGTGTTTCTTTTCACCTTTTATCCAAAGTACACACCGGGGGCTTTGGCGTGTTTTCTGTACTTTAGAATTTTTGGAGTACACGGCATGTAGATGAATCATACACGGCATGTACTTCCTTGTTACGTGGTAACCGGCCTGGCGACCCCGTGTACACAGTACACGTCTTATCTTTGTACACGGTTTCACCTGGGCCGGAATGGACTACACGGAGTGTTGCTCCAACATACACGCCATGTATTCCGGTTCCATGTGCCATTCAATTCTGGTCAACACAGCATGACTAATACTTAGTCATATTCAATTTACACAGCGTGGTTTGGAGGACCAGGGTCGGTTCATTGAACCTAAGTACATGGCGTGTAGTTTTAAGTACACACCGTGTAATATCGTGTTTTATAGACAGAAAGAGCGGCTCCTCCAGATGAGTTCCTCATTTTTATTTTAATCAAAATCAAAATTAAAAGTTTGTTTCTGTGATGTGAATCGAGAAATGAATGAGGAAGAACAGATCTCGTATATTCAGATTTTATAGAACGATTGAATTGAGTCAAATATAAATGTGTAAATTATCAACGAAAATTAAATAATTGTAATCAACGATGTTACCTCTCTCTGATACCATTTGAAGGTTCTGAGCGCAGCGGAAGCGCATGGGTGCATGTGCCCACATGGCATTTTGTCATTAGCAATGATCAATCTGGGATCAATACGACGATAAATGCCAGTCTCCACGGATCGACTCACAGAAAAAGACAAAGAAGAAGGTTTGTCCCGGAACAACAAACAAGGATCATTACAGGTTGATTATAATTAATTTAATCAATTTCAAAGAAGTACCTTTTGGGTGTTCTTTCTTCATTGATGTTCTTGATCACATTCCGGTGTAATTCGTCATTACGTCGCAGAAGCCAAGTGTAGACTTCCTCTAGCAATGATCCACACGTGTACCTCGTATCTCGGGACGTCGCCAAAGGAGTCTCCGGGTGCTAGCGTGGAGAAATCTTTGCTTGTGTTGTCCACCTTAGATCATCTTGATCTGATGGAAGAGGATCTCTCTTGGTCTTGAGAGCGTTCTTGGTGGAAGAAGTTAATTCAATCTTGAAATAATTCTCTTGTGTGTCTCACATGGGGGTAGGAAAAGAGTTGGGGTTTTGAGGATATTTATAATCAGGTTTGAGGTTGTAGAGTGATGATAATAAATAAACGCGTTACGCATTTTATTTATTTCATTGACTCTTATTTAAAACCCCCATGTTGAATAATTAATTCCTTGACATGCGCCCACGTTGATTATAATAAATATCATTTAAAAAAATATTATATCCTCAAAATCCCGACTGGAAAAACTAGACGGAGTATATTAATAAATAAACGGTGTGTACTTTCTTTTCATTGAAAACTAAACAGCATGTACATTCAATGTACACAGCGTGTATATCTTGTTTTCATTTATTCATTTCCTTTCCATAAAGAAAACTACACGGCGTGTAATTATAAACACACGGCGTGTACTTGTTTTCCATTAAAAACTACACGACGTGTAATCTATAATACACGGCGTGTATATATTGTTTTTCATTTCCTTCTTTATCCATCATTAAAACTATTTAGGCTTCCTTGAATAATTATTAAACAACGTACGAGAATAATCTTTATTCTACTTGAGATACTTGAATACACTTAGTGTGTGACCCTCTAGACCTCTTTCTCGTTGGCATTATGCGAGCTTGCCTAAAGTCCAAGATTACTGTCTAGCAACGGGTCAAGGTACCCAAGAGAAAGAATTTGATGTCGCATTGACGTATCATCTCATATGAATACTTATTGTGTAATTTAATCCCTTTGTCTCAATATCTCTTCAAGCAGGGTTCATGGAAGTGTCCTAAACCTATATGCTTGATCCGTCGTTCTTTGACTACCTGAAATAAACTCGTCGTTTACACCATGGCCATGAAATTTAATGCGAAAGTTCTATTTCAATCAAAGGGCCGAGATATCAACTTCCATAAATAGAAGGGACAAATCCTTCCTCGACTTATCCATTAACAACATGTCATTCGTGACGCACCCAATGTACCCTATATCCTGCCAACTATCTGTGTGACAGTTTTCGTCAGTAAATCTAAATGCACGAGTCATGACATGAGTTAATGATAATATTCCAGTCTAAGGACCATTACACACACTTGTAGATAGAAATGTCTGATGACACCAAGACATGTGGAATTGCTACTGGAAGGTCTGTTCTGATAATCTCTCATCTTGGATATTACCAATTGTGAACTCCATGAGAGAGAGTCTCGTCTTCTTATGAGTACTCGCACATGATGGTCTGTATACTATGTGTCCTATCATAGTATGTCATCCAACCGCAAAACATTATTTAAGAATATTGTTATAGAATTTAAATGTTCTCATTTTAGGGAGGATCTTCCATAACCTTATTAATGCAACAAATATTCCAGGACATCATTATATTACATTCATGCAGAACAATGAACAATATAATAAGTGAACATTTATGTAATCAAAGTACAAAATATTTGGTTCTCAGGACACCAACCCTTATAGTTCTAAACATTGAAAAACTGTCCGATATGAACTAAAATAATTAACTAATTGTTATAGCAAGGTAATAAGTGATATAAAAGGAATACTAAACATAAAAAATGTTATGAAGTATTTATAAATTAACATATTTTTATTATTTTGGAAGAACAAGGAACATACATGAAAAGTCGGACTTGAGGTAAGGGACTTCATCTCAATATCCTTTTATTGAGGAATACATTGATTTATACACAACATAACTTTATACAGTGTTTAAACCAATTTGAATTTTAATTTCATTCAAATGGAATCTTTTTTTCAATGAAGCTTTTTACTAAACGGAAAAAATAATGTTTATTTTTAACGTATGCGGTGACAACGACCTTTTCGCTTCCATGAGAATTATTTTACATTTCGTTTCCTTAACAATCTGTAATGTTTTTAAAAGTAAAATAAATACCATAAGCACTTTTTACATATTTTGGCATTGAAAATGGTTTTTCTAAAGGATTAATTTTGTAAATATATTGAAATTATATATTGTGATTTCAATATGAGAATGTTATATTTTGTTTATGCTTGTGTTATGTGTTATGATTATGTTATGGTTCTTTGGAATTGATTACGTATATGGGTGGTTCCGTGATATACCTAGGGCGGGTGAGCCCGAGATAAATCTCGAATTCATTGTGTAACATGATGGAGGTAAATATTAATTTTTCTCCTAAGAGATTTTTGGAATATACAGTGATGGGTATTCCAAACATAACTCCCTATGTATCTGTGAAAGCTACAATGTATGTATGTAATGGATTCCACAAGTTTACTTTTTGTTTTGTGAATACAATATGTTATTCATAAATCTTATGATTTCATGAGGTTTGTTAAATATCTTTTGTATTGTATGTATTGATGGACTAATGTTTTATTTCTTTATTTTATAACCCTTAATGATATTTTTATGCTCATCCAATGTTTTTTAAATGTTTTTCACTATGTATAGTGAAGGGTAAGAGAAAGGAAGTATTATAGAATAATTATATCAAGAAAAGAACTCTGGTTTTATTAAAAAAAATTATTTTTTGAAACATTTGGATAGAGTAAAAGTTTTTACATTGTAATATTGAGATGTAATGTACTTTTTATGGCCTAATTCTCTAAAAATTTAAACCAAAAAGATCCACAATGTGAAATCATGACTTAAATCAAGATTATGTAATGTTTAAGGTTGGGTCCTTATAGTTGGTACCAGATGTTGGTTTGGACAACTTTAGGAGTGAGGATATTGTTAAATTAATATCCATAAATTAATTTATGGTAAGTTTGAAATGATATAACATTTATAGATTACCATGTTTCTTTTCCAAATATATTTTAGTGTTAAAAATGGATTTTTATTAGAGGAAATAGGGAAGCTATGATGGTAATATATCAGGGGGAAAACAACCATCCAAATCCACAACTTGAGATGGTCAGAATCTGAACTGAATATTTTTTTGCAGTAATGAACCAGTTTACTAAAGGTATAAATGGTAGTTATATACATGCACGTGATCAACTATATCAACCCTAGAGGAACATGTCAGTAGTGGAGCATTTCATGAGGCAACATCCCCCGTCATTCAGAGGATCATATGACCATGTGCTAGCTGATGTGTTGATAAAAGCACAAGAAAAGATTTTTGATGTCATGGGGTGCTAAAAACATCAAAAGGTTATTCTTGATGTTTATCATTTTGAAGGTGAAGCTGATCAGTGGTGGTCGATGGTTAAAAAAATCCAGCATAGTGAGGAGATTGATACCTTTGATTAGGATGAATTCCAAAGTTTGATTCTTGAGAAATATTTTCCTATGGTGATTCGACAAAGGATGGAAATACAATTCCTTGAATTGAGGAAAACGGATGACTTTGTGGCTACTTATGAAGAAAAATTCACTTGATAGGTAAGGTATGATATAAATTTCATATGGTATCCTGATAGTAAAATCAATCATTTTTACTTAGGATTAAATCCAAAGTATCGAAGAGAATTAGAATCTCGTTAGTTCAAAAGTAATGAAAAACTTGTTCGATGTGCTGATAAGGTGGAAATGGAGTTTTTTTATGATCATGTGTTCTTTAAAAAAATTAGATTCAGATGTCTAGGTGGAAGAAAAAAGGGAATAACTCTTCAAAAAATTATAATGGTAAGAAACTTAAGTTCAGAGTTTGTAAAAATTGTGGTAAAAAACACACTTGAGAATGCCTTTTGATTTCTGGTAAGTGCTTGTGATGTGGTAAATTGGGACATAAGGCTCAAAATTTCACTAAAATCTATATGGTTAATGGTAATACGGAATATTATTTATAGTTAGTAAAATGTTTTAATTGAAATAAAATGAGACATTATGAAAATAAGTGACCAACTAAGAACTCAATTGTGTGAAAGAAGTCGGACTACAAGCAGAAGGGGTGGTTAGATCCTTTGCAACTACTTCAGCAGATGTTGTGCCATCAAATTAAGTGGTATTAGGTAAAATGTTTGTTTATTCAGATTATGCCATTGTGTTGTTTGATTCAGGGTCTTCACATTCTTTCATTTCTGAGAAAAATTCTAGTAAATTGGGAATTTCATCTCAAGAAATTAATCATGACCATATAATAAAAATCCTAGGAGGAAATGTTGAGACAATAAGAAATTATATGAAATTTCCTATCCTTGTTTACGACAACAATATAAATGAAAACCTTATTGTTTTGAATCTAGTAGAGTTTGATGTTTTTTTGGGTATGTATTGGATTTCTGTTTATCATGCTAAGATTGAATATATAGCTAAATAGGTTTATTTTCAGAAATAATTTCAATTTGTGTATAAGAATTAACCCTCAATTTTGATAACATATGAGGATGTTGAGAAACTACTAAAAGATGGAAATTAATGTAACCATGTACATATTGTTGAAAACTGAAATGTTCACATTAATGATGTGTTAGTGGTAAATGATTATCTTGATATTCTTCCAAATGAGCTTCCTGGTATAATACCTGATTGGGAAGTTGAATTTAATGTTGACTTAGTTACTGATGCTAAGACAATTTCAAATCCCCCTTATCTAATGGCTCAAATTGAACTTTTTGAGTTAAATAAGAAATTCTAGGAGTTATTAGATAACATTTTCATTCTTCCTAGAACATCACCATGGGGTGCTCCTGTATTTTTTGTTAGAAAGAAAGATGGTTCAATGAGACTTGGATTTGATTATAGATCCTTGAATAACATTACTCTTAGGAAGAAGTATCCTTTTCCTCCTGTTGATGATTTGTTTGATCAGCTCTAGGGAGCTCAGTATTTTTCAAATATTGACATGATATCGGGGTACCATCAGTTGAAAGTAAAGGAATCAGTCATTCTGAAGATCGTGTTTCGTACTAGATACGACCATTATGAATTTGTAGTTATTCATGTTGGATTAACCAATGAACCCGTTGTATTCAAGGATCTTATGAATATAATTTTTTTTTGTGTTCTTGGATTAGTTTATGGTTATGTTTATTGACAATATTATGGTTTATTCTAAAAGTAAAGTGGAGCATTTAATTCATTTTAGGATTTTCTTAAAAACATTTAAAGAAAATAAACTATATGGTAAATTTTGCAAGTGTGAGTTTTGATTGCCGAAAATTTCATTCCTTGGTCACATTGTTTCTAAAGATGGAATACCTATTTATCTCTCTAAAAAAAGTTGTTAAAGAATGTACAAGACCCTAAAATATAACCTAGATTCATAGGTTTCTTAGTTTAATAGGTTATTACAAGATGTTTTTTGAAACTATTTCATAGTTGTCTATTCCAATGACTATGTTAACTCGAAAATGTATTAAGTTCATATAGAAAAACGTTTGTGATGATTCTTTTCAGGAATTTAAAAGAAGAATAGTGAACACTCCAGTTTTGGAATTACCTTCCAGAGATGCTGAATTTGTTATCTATAGTGATGATTCATTGAAAGGACTTGGATGTGTCCTAATTAAAAACGATCTGGTAGTTTCTTATGCTTCAAATTAGTTGAACCTCATGAGATAAATTAATCTACACATGATGTGGAATTAGATGCTATTGTTTTTTCTTCAAAAATTTGGTGGAATCATCTTTATGGAGGAAAGTGTGACATATATACTGATCACAAAAATTTGAATTATATATTCACTCAGAAATAATTGAACATGAGAGAGAGGATATGGCTAGAATTAATCAAGGATTTTGATTGCACAATTCATTACTATACAGGAAAATAAAATAAAGTTGTTGAGGATTTAATTCAAAAAACTAATGTCTCCTTAACCATGTTACATTTGGAATATGATCATTTGATTAATGAATTGATGAACTTTGGCATAGAAGTTTTTGGGGCAGGAAATTTCTCTTTTTTGTTTCAGGTTTCAATATAATCATCTATAGTAGACAAAATAAAGAATGCACAGAAATATGACAGTGAGTTGTAGAAAAGTGTAGAATTTGTTCAGAAGGGTATGTTACCAGAGTTTAACATTGATAAAGTCCATGTTTTGAGGTTTGGAAAGAGATTATGTGTGCCTTGTGATTCACAGTTAAAGAATGAGTTATTATGTGAAGCTCAGAGTTCTCCGTTTTCAGTTCTTCCCAACAATTCTAAGTAGTATAGTTATTTTTGGGAGTATTACTGGTGGGATGGAATGAAAAGAGATATTGGTGACTTTACCCAAAGATGTTTGATTTTTCAACTGGTCAAAGAAAATTTGTACTAAATGAAAGGGATGCATCCGCCTTTTCCAGTGCCAGAGTGGAAATGGAAAAATGTTTCAAAGGATTTCATCATGTGATTACCAAAGAATTCTTGAGGTAACAATGCAATGTAGTTTATTTTTGATCGATTGAGTAAATATGCTCATTTCCTTTGTATTCGAGAGACTACATATCCAGATCAACTTCCTTGATTGTATGTTAAAGAGATAGTCAGGTTGCATGGAGTTCCAGTCTCCATTTTAACTGATCGTGATCCTAGTATTACTTATAACTTTTGGGAAGGCCTTCATTAAGTAATTGGGTACTAAATTAAATTTTAGTACAGATTTTTATCCTCAATCATATGGATAGTCCGAATGAACAATTCAGACATTAAAAGATATGATACGTGCTTGTTCAATGGATTATCAGGGAAGTTGTGACCAACATATTTGTTTGGTTATGTTTTCTTAAAATAACATTTTCCATTCAAGTATACAGATGGAATTGTTTGAGGCATTATATGAAAAGCATTGTTGAACACCTGCTTTTTTGGGATGAAGTGGGTGAAAGGAAAATTATAGGACCAGAATTGGTAGAAGAGATGGTAGAAAAAGTTCAATTGATTCAAAAGCACATGAGAATAGCTCAGAGTAGGCAGAATATTTCTGTCGATAACCAGAGGAAGGATATTTATTTCAAGGTAGGTAATCATGTATTTTTCAATGTTTCTCTATGGAAAAGTGTGATGTGTTTTGGTCATAAAGAAAAAGTTGGGTCTGAGCTTCGTGGGACCCTATGAAAACCTAGATAATGTTGGATCATTTTTCAAGAGAGTGGATTTACCTCCAAGTTTATCCCAGGTACACATTGTTTTTCATGTTTTAATGTTAAGAAAGTATATTTCATATCCATATCATGTTTTGAGTCCAGAGGTAGTTTATTTGGAAGATAATATTTCTTATGAGGAACAACCAATCTAGATTGTTAATCAAAGAGAGAAAGTGTTGCAGAATAAGGTAATTAATTAGGTAAATATTTCTTGGGAAACACATATGGTTGAAGAAGAAATGTGGGAATCTGAAAATTCTACGAGGGATAAATACCCCTATTTATTTGATAAGTGAACGAAATTATGGGGACATAATTCCCAAATGTTGGGAAGGATGAAACATCCCAGGTAAATAAATAATATGACATTTTCATATTTAAAAATAATTTTCAAATACATATTATGTTTTCTCTAAAGGGGATTCTATTCTGGATAGCGTACACAACAAACGACAACATATTTCTCCGAAACCTTATGTTGCATGCAACGTTGAGTAGTACCAAAAAAATAATATTATATTATTATTATCTTAAATGGTAGTTATCGCCAAGCTGTTTTATTAGAAGGAATGAAAAAAACTTATAAAAGTATGATTATACATGTTTGTTAAATGTCTTTATATTTATCTAATAAATTTTAGAGGCATAAAATAATATTGAATATGATTTTAAGCATGAAATACCTTAATATTCATGAAAAGGTTGTTTTACAACCTTTTGATGGAGAACCCTTTTTAAATCTATTTTTTGTCACTTTTTTTATGTTCCATTATAAAAAAATAAACTTCTTATTTAGAAAAGGGGAATCAAAATTTACTTTGGGTAAATTTTTGTAATTTTTATGATAAAGTTCATTTTTAATGAACAGTGATAAATACTACATTTTAATTCAAAACTGTCTCTTCATCTATTTTAATAATATTGTTATATTTTCCTTTTAATTGGTTTTAAAGTGTAATTAGATTATTATTTTATCATTTAATTCAATGTTGTTCAATGGAAGTGATTTTAATTTTAAATTGAAAATAACCAATTGTCAATCTTTTGGTAGTTTTTACTTCTTAAATACACGATTTTTGGTTTTGAAAATGGGAATTAATTTTGAAATAATTTTTCCAAATTATGTGTTTTGAATTTGGAAAAATGGATTCCATATTTGGAATCAGGAGGTACAAATTGTGTAAATAGGTAACTTTTATTTTTGGACATTATGAATAGTAATTTCAGTAAATATTTTATTTACCATGGTTAAAGGATAAATCCGATAAATATGGGTAAAAAACTAATATTATAAAAATATCAAATTACTATAAAACGTGTTCTATCCCTATTAGATGAGATATTTCCAACTAGGGGAATCTGTGGGTCGATTGTTTGACCCCATGGAGCCACTTGTGTGTGAAAATGACATTTAATTACATTTAATTCAAATTTAAGGAAAATATTACATAAACATATATCTTTTACTAAAAAAATTTAAATTGGGTTATATAAGTGATATATTCAACTATAAAAATTAATTAGAAATATAAAAATATTTCTTATATCATGGTATTTTATTTATAATTTTTAGACATTAAAAAAATAAATTTAATTATGACACAATGGTGATGTAGTGATTTCTTCATAAATAAAGGATTCAAATAATTGATATGATAAACGTTAAAATAAATAAAATTATGTTATTATGATGTCATATATAAATTTTTTGGATGAAAATTACTTTTTATATTTGTATTAGTGACGTTTTTTCAAAGTAATCAATTTTTTATGGATTTTAAAAAAGCCATGATATGAATAGTGTCCAAATTGACATAATTCATATATTAAAAAATAAAATTTTTTATTAAAAATTAAAAAATCCCAAAAAAAATGTAATATTCATCCAAATAGATATCATATGTCTAAAATGTTATTAATAACTCTTTATTTGAATATTTTTCATGTATTGGTAACTATTTTATTTCTCAAATTGTTAAATGCTTGGAAAAACTGTAAGAGTAAAAGGGTTAAATAAAAATAATAAGGATTAAAAAATTTCCAAAGCCTATCAAATTAATATTTTATGATTTTAATTAATCTTATATTCCTCTTATTTTTGAATTTAATGAGTTGTGGACCATTGGAAACCGAAAATCATTTATAATAAAATAATACATTTAATCATTTCGAAAGATCCCATCCTCCCTCTTATAAAAGGCAACCACCTCAAAACCATTACACACACCACTCAAGCCCCTTTGATAGTCCCAAATCTACTCCAAGAGGGTACCACCATTCTTATATTCCTTTTATAATCTTTCTTGTAGGCAAAAGTCTATTCAAGAAGTCCTTTTATCTTAAATCAAAAAGAGTTACCTGATTTAGATGCAACGTCTTCTCCCATGTTATTTTCTTTTATTTTCATTCTCCACTCCTTATTATAATATTATTAATTGATTACATAAAAAAACTAGTATATTCAATATAATTAGACATTTTTATGATAATTATTCAAGCTAAACATACACAAACCACCTTCTAATAGATTTAGAACATACTGTTTCTGTGTACGGTGAACTACTGCCTCAAGGAATGATGATTGTTTGATTTTTCCCTACCACCTATCATGGGGGCAATTATGATGGAACTTTATTTATATGTGATATATATTATATTTATATTATTTTTTATTTTTCATTTACAGAAAAAATTTATGGTTTCTATAATGGGTAAATATGATAATTTCATTTGAGTAAGTGTGGACTACCACCCCTCAAATTGATATGAATCGTTCATGCCATACAAGGAACATATGAGGGATGATGTTAATTAACATATGTAATTTAAATAAAATATGATATTATAATGGAATTATAATACACCAAAGTATCATTTGTCTTTCATTCCATTAAAAATGAAAAAAAATGATAGTAGCGTTCATGCGTACGTACGACTTACCATCTCTGTGAATGGTGCATTTCATTTTCATATATCCAAATGATATAGACTATTCTAAATACATATATACTAGATATATATGATATATATGATATCTTAATCATGAATATCATTCTAGAGATAATAGACCTTTGAACACATGGACAATTTTAAATTATAAAAAGTTCATTTTTTACTCAAGTTCCAAACATCGACAAGTGTCTAATATGATCTCAAATAATTAACATATTGTTATATCAAGGTAATAAGTGATATAAAAGAAATAATAAAATGGAAAAACATTCTAAAGAAAGTATAAATTTTCTTAAGATAATTATTTAGTAATAACATCGAACATACAAGAAAGGTTGATCTTGAGGTAAGGGACTTCGTCTCAATCTCTTTTCATTGAGGCATACTTCGATTTATACACAACTTTCCATTATATAGTGCATAAATCCAATTGAATATTAATTTAATTCAACGAGATTATTTTTTTCTATTAATTTTATTACTAAAAAACAAAAAATAATGTTTCTTTTTAACATGTGTGGTGACAATAACCTTTCCACTGTTGTGAGCATTATTTGATATTTGGATTCCAAAACAAGCAGTAATGTTTCTAAAAGGTAAATAAATACCATATAATCTTTTTTAATTTTTTGGTATTGAAAATGGTTTTGATAATGGATTTATTATGTTAATAAATTGAAATGATATATTGTGATTTCAATATGGAAATTTTATCTTTATGTTATGAGTGTGTTATGTGTTATGATTATGTTATAGTTCTTGGGAATTGTTTATGTATATGGGTGGTTTCATGATAAAACTAGGGTGGGTGATCCTGAGATAGATCTCTAATGCATTTGGTAACATGACTAAGGTAAACATTAGTGTTTATCTTAAGTGATTTAGGGAATATATTATGATGGGTATTCCAAATGCAACTCCCTATGTAGGTGTGAATGATACAATGTAAGTATTGTATGGATGCCAAAAGTTACCTTTATGATTTGTGATTACTAAGTGTTATTCCTAAATCTTATGATTTCATGATGTATGTTAAAGAGATTATATTTTCTAAGTATTGAAAGACTAATGTTTTCTTTATTTGTTTTATAACCCTTACTGAGCTTTTTATGATCATCTCATGTTATTGAAATGTTTTTCATAGGTTATAAAGAAGTGTAAGAGATAATAAGTATTCTAGAATATTTTTATTAATAAAATAACTCTTGATTTATTGATGGAGTTTTATTTTTGTGAAAATTTATGATAGAGTAGAAGTGTCTATCTTGTAATATTGAGATCTAATGTAATAGTTATGGCCTAATTATTTAAAACTATAACAAAAAATGATCCCCAATGTGAATTATTGACATAAATCAAGATTATTAAATGTTTAAGGTTGTGTCCTTATAATATGAGCCAACTCAATGTAGGAAACTAGAATAATTGAATAGAAAAACCATTCTTCCCATACATAGTGACATAGGAAATGTCTTCTTACATACATACATGGAAATTTTTTATTTAAACATATAACATTCATAATTTTTTAACTTTTACATACAACCAATTCAAAAAATTTAAAAACTATTCACAAATGGTAAAATATAATCTTACGGCATTTATAGTATCCCACAAAATACATGATCTCCTTAAATTTTAGGCACATACCAATAGAAAGATATATGTTACAATCATTTTTCTATCCCTTGAAAACACTCTCTAAAGGCCAGATAGAGATGTTATGTATTCACAAACCTTATCCTTAAATAGAGGTAAGTTGTACACCCAGGATAAACCACAACTTATAAAATGTTTTCCTTTCATCCTAGTTTTGTGAATATATCATCAACTTGTTCTAATTTAAGAATAAAATCTAGATTTATTTCATTAATATCTATACAATCTTTGATAATGTGATATTTGATAACAATGTGTTTTAAATGAGAATGTTTCATAATATTTTTAGTAAAATTTATAGAGTTTTGAATATCACAACCTAGGAGATGGGGTAAATCAACTTATTCTAACAAATATTCCAATAGAATCATCATCCACATATGTTTTGTTGCATCTTGAGTGGAATCAACATACTCAACGTTTTCCAAAATGAGAGTTACATAATTTATCTTATTTTATGCTAACTTTCACAACATTTCCCAAGAAATAAAACTCGACCTAATGTGGATATTATATCATCAAAACATCATTCCCAATCAATATCTACATATCCAAATATATATGTATTTCTAGAAAATTCATATTTTATATTTGAATATAATGTTCCTTTTATATATATGATAATTATTTTACCTTCCATAAGTTGAGATTCTTTTGACGAATTTTAATACTTGGAAAATAATGTAATAGAACATACAATATGTAGCCTTGATATTGTTATATTTAACCAAATTCCCAGGAACTTCTTAAAATACATAGGATCCACTTCATTCCCATCATCATCTTTAGAGAACATATTTCCCATTGAAATTGGTTTTTAAACTATCTTTGAATCATATATTACAAACCTCTTTTGAAAGTTCCTTAAAATATTTCTCTTGAGATTAGAAAAAATATTTCTTCATTTGAAAGATTTTAAATTCCCAAAAATATATCATTTCTCCAAATATGTACATTGAAAATAAAATCGTGAACTCTTTATAAAACTTATCCCTTGTTTATTGATCATTCCCAACAAAAATTATATCATCATAAGAAAAAATACCAATGTGGGAAAGTTATTAATTTTATTTGATGTAGAGATTACTATCAACTCTTCCTTTCATGAATTCCAAATTCTATAAAAAATATATATTTTTGGAATTCTAATCTCTAAAACCCTTCTTCAACTTTTAATATGCCTTATTAATTATACACACATAAATATTTTGTTTCCAAATAAAAATTTCATATTATTTTAAACATAAAATCTTTATTTAGGTATCCATTAAAAATAGACAACATTACATTTATTAAAAAAATTATATTATCTATTGGCAGAGATAGTAAGGACGATTTTTACTATTTTTAATCATTCCACTATAATATAAATATCCTCATAATCAATTCCTTCTATTTTTATGTAACCATTATAAACGTATCCTTTTTTATTTATTATCACTTTATTATCTTCATTAAACATTTTTCAAACACCCACTTTGTAAAAATAACATTATTATTGTTATGATTGGGTTCAAGTTCGAAAGTATAAATTTTATCAATTTGATCTTCATCTTCATTCATAGAATCAATACACTCTTGATGATAAAAAGAATCAATAATATCTTTTGGCTCAACTTTTGAGTATAAATAATTATGTGAAACAAATAATCTTGTTCATATGGTTTGAATCTACCTACATTTATCTGCAATTCTATTTTGAAATACTACATGCATTCTTATGATAGGATTTATTATAGGATTTTATTCCTCATTACTTGAGAAAGCTAAGTATGAATCCTCATAATATAAAATATCATCATTTTTACTATCATTAATAATTTTTTCCTCTTACTCAAAACAACCACCACATTTTCCCCAACTAACACATATGATTTTCTTTTTGAAAACTTATTATCATATATTTCTAGTTGTTTTACTTCTAAAAAATCAACTATCATTCCTATTTTTTTTATTAAAACATATTTATCCTCTACTATTATGAAAATAGCGAATAAATACTCCATCAAAAACTCTCTGATCTAACTTACAAATATTTACACTCATGAATTTCTAAATGAAAGGAATAATGAACAACTTTATGTGTTTAAAACATGGTGTTTAGTTATAATTTTTATAATGATTCATACCAAATTTTAGTCAGTAGAAACATTTATTCAAAATATAAAATAAAATACCAGTATCCATCTATAAAAAAAATGATTGTTATCATATTTAATATGCATTTTTTGTACTATCTCCACTAAACATATTTTTTATTTTAGTAACATTGTGTTTTCATTGTGTATATTGTACACTAAACTCATGATGAATTCTATTATTTTCAATATAATATTTTAGCTATAAATTTATATATTCCCCACCAATATATGTTCATAAATTCTTCACTGAATATCCACATTATTTTAAATCCCTTCTCCTGAAACTCTTAAAAAATTGTAGAGCCTTTGATTTCTGTTCTATAAAAAAAATACATATAATGTGTGTAAAATTATCAAAGAAAAAATATAATGTACTTATTTATGTATTTTTTTCTTTATAATTATACCATAAATATCAGAGTGGATCACCTCTAGGATATGAGTTGAATTTATCATATTTTTCTTATGATCTAAGTTTGTTATCTTCCATTTCCATAAAATGGATTAGTAGAAGTCAATTATTATTTTCAAATTATGAATACCATAGATACTATATATACTTATTAAATTTCTCGTATTTCTCCAACACGTGTGTCTTAGCCTCTTATTCCATGGACGAAATTTTTAAATCATGATAAGATAGCAAAAACATTTTTTGAAACCAACAATAAAAAGTTTCACTTATTCCATTTTTGTTTTGTTAAACTACATCCATATTCAAATCTCATTAAAAAATAGATTTTCTAAATTAACTATATTGAATTCATCAAAAAGTTGTAAAACACTAAAAAAATTGTGTTTCGCCCCATCAACAAACATGTCTCTTTTGGATTTCAACTTTTCTTCCCCAATTATGGAATATCGAACACCATCGATTTTAAGTGAATAATCTTTTACCAAAGTAACTATAACTTCTTCAAAATATATCACTTTCATTATTAGATTCAAATATCCCATCATATGTGAATTGAACCTACAACACAAAATCGATGATCATTCTCCTTTAGTATATTTCATAAAATTCTTATCAACAATATATTTTTCATTTCATTTTTAATTCTACACATCCAACATTTCAGATTTGTTATAAAACATTTCTTTTGTAGAAATCATAACAAGACATCCTATTTCAAGATTTACAGGTTAATCACATCTTTAAAAATTGTTTCCATGTGCTAGAATATAAATTCATTATTCATGCTAACTTTTTCAAGTTAACTATTTTGAGTGGGTTGAATCCCACTTAAAATACATCACTATATTCTTCTAGATTCTCTACAATATTGATTGCTAAACAAACAAATATATTCTACATGCTAAAATCCAACATAATTCATGTCGTAACCATTAAAATAATATATCTCTTTATTACATTGATACTATTCAGAGTTGTGTATATATTTTTCATTAAATTTCTTAACTACCAATTTAATATTTATTTTCACACAAAATTTTGGGTTTTCTCATAGTATTTTCTTATTTATATTAGATTTCTCCTCAGCCTTAACAGAATAACTTATAGTTGTAACTTTTGGCTTAAACTTTGTAACCATAGAATCGTATGGATTTTGATTTTTGTATATTTTAGCTACATATATTTTTTCCTTATCTTCCTTTTCTTTATGAATTTTTAATTCTTCTTCTCAAATAGTTTAGGATAAATTTAATTGGTCCTCCATAGGTTTACATTCTTCAAAACATCCACCGACATCATTTATTTAGCTTTAGAAATTTTTAAATTCTTTCTCATCATTAAAATGTTTTAGATCATCCTCATTTAACTTTAACATTTATTAATGAATGATGTTGATGTTATTCTTTTCATCGACCAAATTATTTGTATTATCATTCTCTTCTACCAATTAAGATTTTTCATCAATAGAATAATTTTTATATTTTGTAGTAAGATTATATTTTTTAGATTCTTATTCTCCCTTTGATGTCTTATAATATTTTTAAGAAGTTATTATAACTATATTTTAATAATAAACTCCATATTAGTCTATTATTATTCATAATTAATGATTTCATCACTGGTGAAAATTTTAAGATTCACTTTTTCAATAAAAGTATTTTCAACAACATAATTATTATATTTTACTTCTTCATCACGTTCATTATATTAATCAAATTTAGAAAAACAACATCTATTTATTAGTTAGAGAAATTATTATCCTTCACCAAAGGATAGGATTTTAATTTTCATTATTATCCACAAAGGATCTTATTTACTTTTTGCCATCATTATAAATTTCTCAATCTTATTTTTTTAAGTATAATTGCAGAAAAAATCTCAATAGCTCTACAATGTAAAAATTTCATGGGTACCTTATTGTTGTAAATTTTTGTTCTTCGTTTCACATTTTTAGAAAGTAAATTCCTAAATTTGTTGTAATTTATACTAAACTCATTTTTTGTTAGATTCATAAACTTAATATTATTTTATGTGGATATTAAATTTTCTTTAATTATAAAATTTACAAGAAATTTCTTGATTAGACATTTAATTGTGCTTCATCACCTTTTCTACTATCATTTCTTAAGAAATTTGAAATCTATTTAGAACATAAAATTATAGAATTTATGGATATCTATCTTATATTGATGAAACTTTCACATTAAATTTATCTAGGGAAATTTTTTAGATCTTTTCAATAGTAGTTATATCAGAAAAACTCTCATAAACACATGATATGGTGCTCAAAATGTAATTAAACCTTTTATTTGAATTACCAATGGATTCAAAATAACTCTTATTTAGATATTCATAAAACAATATCTCGATTGGTACGTATACATTTTTCATTTTCAGATTTACTTCATAGATTTTATTCCACTTCTCTTGTATTCCTTTGCACATTATAACTACTTTATCTCTATGTAAATCACTTTCAAAGTGTAAGGAAGTATATAATTTTGATCTCTCCCATTATTTTCTAAAATATATTTTTCAGCAGTAGTAATTGGATCATTTTCAACATGTGGATGTAATATTTTTGTTGCAACTTTTAGAACCACATTACCAAGTCATGTAAGATATGATAACATCCTATATTTATATATATGATAGATATTTCTATAAAAAACAAGAACAACTTTAATATTCACATATATATGAACATCCATAGAGATTTATATTTTCTTCAAAAATCATAAAAGAGTTGAAAAAAAAAACCTTCACTCTGGTACCAATTATAAGTCACAAAAAGAATCTATATAGTCACTATGAGGGGGAGGGTTTGAATCTGTGATATCTTTTATTTTATATATTCTTTCATATAAAAAAACCATCACCTAATATTAAAATTTTACAAATTTTCTTTAAAAAAAGTTTATAAGCACAACAACAAGAACACAAGAATTTACAATGTTCATTACCCATGAATAGTAATTCTTCTATGGAATATATTGGACATAATATAATACCACATAATTAACTAGAAAACTATCTTTTATATAGTTACAACAATTATGTGATATATTTACACTTATATTTCACTATATTCAAATAAAATTTCATGTACTGCCTAGAAAAAAAAGTGGTAACAAATATTTTTGTAACAACTTTTAGAAACCTTCCCAAATTGACTTAGAATGTTTTCATTATGATACTTGTACTTCCCCCCTCTTATAATTATTGTAAAAACATATACATCATTTTCTTACCAAGTAGTAGGTAAGAATATCTTAGAAATCATTATGAAAGTTTCATTTGATTGGTTCTCCCAGAAAATAATATCTAATGGATATATCTAGCGACTCTTGAAAAATTCTACAACTTTCCTACACATTTCTTGTATAATTACTCCTGATATGACACTATTTTTTATGACTTGGATTTCAATACCTCTTTTTGATTACAACATTATCTTCTCCTAAGTGGTTACTTATTTAGATAAATCCCAAATATAACTATGGATTGTAGAATATTTTTTGGATTGGTACATCTAAGACTATTTCTGAAGAACTTTATCAATTTCACATATGAAAAATACAATTCAATGAAAATCACACTTTCACCACATTGTAATAAAACATTTGAGGGATCACATGCAAGAATTTAATTTTTATTACCCATTTAATAAAAACTAAAAATAAAAATATCCCACTAAAAATAATTCCAAAAAATATTCCCAATAATTATAGAATATTATTGAATGCATATGAGAAAATTCAGTGTATTCACCCTCATTAAACCATCATTAAGCCTTAGTAAGAATCACACTTTTCCTCTCTGTTAATTGGAAAATTAGAGGACCGACTCATCTTCTTCAATTTTTATATATTTATGATAACTTATCAATGAAATTATAATTATTAAGAACATCATACTTCTTGAAACTTCAATCCATATATTTTTTTTGGTAAAATATTATACAAATTATATTTCTAGTACAACTTCTTCCTTTTCTTCTATCTAATGAAATGATATCTGATGACTTGAATAATAAAACTTCAAACAATGGATTGATACACCAAAAAAGATAATTATACAAAAAAATAAATCCAATGATCTTCTATAATATTTAAACTTAACTTCTTTTTAAAAGAATTTCTGATAGAAATTGCATCAAAAGATTGTCTGATGGAATTTTTCCAAAAACATTTTCTATTTATAAATTATCTAATTCTATCCTTCAAAAAACTTCCTTTATAATTTTAAAACATTAATCTATTTTCTAATCCTCAAAAATATCCCAAAAAATCTTCACACTTACAAAACATACAAAAAATATTAATCTTTGAATTACACGCATCAACACCTCTCTATCAATCCTTTATCCAACAAACATCCAATGATAATCATAGAAGTAACATTGGTTCATTCTAAAAAACTACTCCCACATTATTCTAAATTATTGGATAATAAGTTCTTTGTTAACTCATGATGTTAGAATCTTTCATAATTTCAATGTATCTCAATATTTTTTCATCGACCATTTCATCTAATTGAACTTCGGAAACTTTAGAAGGTAAAGATTCATAACAAATCTTCAGCCAATATACTTAGTAAAAAATCATCCAATTAAATAAGGTTAAGAAACCTCCATATGATCCTATAAATATGATGACATATATTTTTTATTTCCTGTTTTAGATAACATTACAAAGTGATGTTATTTTTTAAGACAACATAAGAAAACTATTTCTAGAAAATAATATTTATCAAAAACAAGGCATCCAAACATCATCAAAATTACTTTTAGTAACCTCCAAAACTCTTTCATCCAATTTTTTTCTAAAAACATAAGGTTATTGAGATACAAAGTATCATATGGTAAGAATATACACCTCATAAAATAATTTTTGTGTATAAATTAACATATGTTCCAAAAATATAATTTCAGATGGAAACCCCTTACCACTTTGGTAACATGCGAATAAAAAAACTCTGGATGAAATAATTTGATAAAAATATTTTCAGGATAATTTAAAAAGTTATATTAATTTCCTCAAATAAAGTTTATAAAAATGATATAATTTAATTATAATTTTTATTAAAAAAATTTATAAAACTCATTTTAAAGAAAAAATATAATTAAAGCATAGAACAACTTTAATGAATATTTGAGGGCTTATATATTATATATCAGTCCATATATTTTAATTATTTAAAACTTTTATATATATAATTCATCAATATGGTTATTAATATTCATGCAACCAATTTAATGTCGATTTTATAATGGTCCAATTTAAATAAATATATTTTTATTGTATGTTTTTGATCATTTAAAGCCCAGTGTTGTGTATTTAGTTAGATATCAAGTATAAAATAAATTTTTTAGCGATCACATTCTCAAGAAGAGTGTTACCTGGAAATAAATTTTGTTTTTAATATGTTCTGGTTTGGAATTTTATCCTTTGTTAGCTTGTCTATGAAGTTACTTATGTGAAACTTGTATCCCTTAGGTCTAGGTAATAAACTTCCTACCTCTTCGGGATAAAAGTGAATAATTTCATGATTAATTTTATTAAATAATAACCTTTATAGAAGTTTTTCTATTATTATATAAAATCCATATTTTTTATCTGTGATCTAATTATTCTTACTTTCACTTTTTAATTTTTTTATTTTTTATGTTTTTAAACATCCAAGTGTTTATCTTCCAATATGTACATTTTTTCATGTTATAGATTGATTTGGTTGAAAATTATATCCTTTGATCAATTTACTATTTGAGTGTATAAAAATTTTAAGTTGATTCATTGACTTCAATTAACTCCCATAAGATGGTTCTATATGCTAATCTACTAGAAAAAAAAGTGGTATCTGGGATTAAATCTCCATCATTTTTAACATACTTTTTCCTATTAGTTTTTTAGTTACTTTAAATTTTATTACAATAATGTGTAGAAGTAGAAATATCTATTTATTATTATGTGGATGGAATACCAATCAGAACTATAAATTATTTGAATGAGAGATAACCAAATTTTTTTATACACATGACTATGGGTGTTGACATGTTCAAATGAAGGCTTTTATTGTCAATACTTTATTAGAATATTTTCATATGATGATAGGTTGTTACAAGTTTCTAGTGAATATATTTTATCATTTTACCCATGGGGAGAAACCAATGAATTTTTTAAATTAAAAATTCAAAAACACTTTGTTAAATTCAATGACATAAAATATATCTAGCCATGTTTTTTTGTGAGATAGAGAATGGAATTTATTAGAAATTAGAAATCATATATTTTGGAACATCAAATGTTTTGAAAAATCATAGAGCTATAAATAGATGATATTATCATGATTTATACTTTATACCTAGAGAGGTTTTTCCATAAATACCCATGATAATTATAATATTAGTTCGCTAGATATATTTCATTGATGAGAATGAATTATAAGATAATAATTTGATTATAAATGTAAAAAGAATTCCTCTTAAATAATGAGAATACAAATTATTTATTATATAAGATATTAATAATATGTTGAATCTTAGACTTGATGATATTATTGGGATTCTCATGAAATAAAAGAATTATATGAAGTGAGATGTTGAAAAATGGAATAATAAAAATGGAGTTTCATTTGATTCAAAATACAAAGATATAACTTCTAGAGAAAAAACATTTATTTCCACTACCATATATAGAAAATATAAAAAGAATTGGGATGGTAGTTGTTCCAAAGGTAATGAAGTATAACTTCATTATCTTGTAAAGAGTATTAATTAGTTTAATGGAAGGAATTACATCTATAAACCCCATTAAAGGTATAAAATTGATAAGTATTAAAATAATTATTCTATAAAAGTAATTTATTATTAATGTAAAAAACATGGAGACATCATTCAATATTGTTCTTGGATAAAGAACAAATAGTCAAAATTAAGAAAATTAGATAAGATAAAATGAATGAAATCATTTAGTGCAATTAATGGTACATGGAGTGTTATCAAAGATATATATTGATGATAGGGGTGGATCAAAAAGTTATATTAGATAGAAATTTACCATATTTTCTTCCAATTCATGGAATAATGAAATTGGGTTCATAATTAATGTTACAGATGAATCCTATATTAATATATATTTATATTATTCTTTCCCTTTCTCTTCGGATGATGAATATGTGGATGATTACCCATCATTTATTGAAATGAATAGATTTATGAATTAACTTTTTAATAAGAATAAAAAGATAATTAAAATATATGATTCAACTAACGTATATCATATTGAATCTAATAACATAATTTTGAGAATTATTTTCTATTTTGAAGATAAATTTAAGTTTATTTTATCTCGAGATGTTTAGATATTAACTGTGAAACTAAAGTAAAAAATTTAGTTGACCTAAAAATATATTATTTAATTTTATTATGATAGGGATAACATTGATAATATCTTAAGATAGATGAAACCTAATTTTACACGTCCAATTATCAATTTTACTTTAGGAAAGAAACATTACTAGTCTAATTCATTCATTAATAAAAATTCACCCTTATTTACTAAATTTTAGAGATGTTTTCAACATAGAAAAAAATCATTCTCTGAAGAAACCTAATCCCTCATAACACATACGAATAATATTTTTTAGAGATATTTTAGTTTTTCACCATCATAGGGTTGAAAATATAATGGAATCTAATGATTTCATTGAATACATTAATGCTTCCAAGAAATTTTGCGTAGATAAGTTTTAACCATATCATTTTCTAGAAAATATATCAAGTACCAACATCAGAAACACTTGTTAAATAGAAAAAAATTATTTTATAAACATAGGTGGAAATAATCCAAAATTACATAACTTTTAGAAAGAGGTGGGTGGACATATTACTTTTGGAGACCACATGTAAAGAAAAATTATCAATATCAATGATATTTAATTTCTCAATAAAGTTTGAATTAAGAATATAATATAATTTATAATATATAATTTGAACCTTATTATAATAATTAAATTTTGTGATGAAGTTTACTCCATGAATGTTTTTAAATAAAAATGTACCATCATAACATCAGAAGGAGTTATGTATTATCTTTCAATAGAAATGATAATTTTTACATGATTAACCTAGAAGACATTTATTTCACAACACACCTTGTCTTTTCAATATATAAAATTAATATTATATTTTTAATACGAGGTTATGAAATTGAAATGATCATAAATTATATAAAATTTGTCTGAGAGGACTATAAAGGAGTTACTAGATCACAAGTTCTATTCTTCCATACTCTATAACCCTTTACAATTAGGGTAGAAATATAAATTGAGAATTAAACCAACTTGACAATTCATAAATTCCTAACCTTTATATTTTTTCCACATAGATATTTTATATTTAATAAAAATTAAATAATTGAATGGAAACACTATGTCTATATCCTTTTTGATTATTATACCAGTTTTAATTGTGTTTTTTTAGTTTCATTCTCTTAATCCATAAATACTATTTTTTTGAAATGTTTTCTACTCTTGTAAAAACATTTAAAAACATACACATATTCAAAATCTAGAGTGATTATGATGGGGAATTTATAAATTCTTATTTTTAATGGTTCTATCATGAACAAGGCATTAATCATAGTTTCTTAGAACTAATAACTCCACAAAATAATGATTTCATTTAATGAATAAATATAACCCTTATAGAAAATACTCAAACATTGTTATGTTAATATTATTTTTCCAATTAATTTTTGGTGGATTTCTAATGTATTTCCTATTATACTATAAATATAATCCATCTTTTCTCAATTATAATACCCTACATATTATATAATGGTTGGAATGAAAAAAATGGTTATATCAATGAGTTTGAATATAAAGTGTTTATTTTGAAAAATAAATGTTTCCTTCATAAATTTGATCTAGAGGTTGAGGAAGGTAATTTTCTTGGTTACTGTTCTACTATTAAGGATTATCACGTTTTTAAAACATGGACACACACAATTGATGAAATATTATATGTTATGTTTGATTAAGTTCATCCCTATCTAAATATAAAACAAATGGATTATGAAAATAATATAGTCATTGTTTTTGAAGCCCATAATATTTTACTTCCTGAAGTTAAACCACATCAATTAAAATTAATCTTCCCAAAATCATGACTATCTGATGCTAGGAGACCATAATCTAGACTAATAGAATTTATTCAACTGATTAATGAAAAACCACATTCATTTTTTTACATAAAAAGTTGAGGATCTTGAGGAAATATAAATGTAAAAATATTATTGATAATTTTTATTAACTAGTTAAAACTAGATGTTCTATTAGAAATAAATGTCTTAATCTTTCATTATTATCTCATTTAAAACATAAAATATAAGATTATTCCATGGGTGATGAGAGTTGGATAATTTTTAAAAAAAATTAATAATAAATTATAATGGAACAAAGATTGAACCTTGATTGAGTTTCCTAATTTTCTTCTATTTATAAGGGCCAAATGGGTCTTCTAAAATTAGCATGATAAAAAAGGAATTATTGTTCCAAATAAGTTATAACTATAACTTAAGTGTTATAATAAAAAAGAGGGAATAAATTATGGAAAATATTTTGTTCTGATATCAAAATTTTAATCTATTATATCATATTATCCGTTATTTCTCATAAAAACATTACATTGTTTTAAATGGATGTAAAGACTTCATTCCTTAATTATTATGTTCAATAGGATGTTATTATTGACCATGTACATGGTTTTGATGTTATTAAATTATTACAAAAATAATTTAAACATACCAAGGATGTCTACATATTTAAATAATCCACAAAATCATTATGTAGTAGAGTGTCTATATTTTAAATTCAAAATAATTTTATTAATGAAATGAAAAATCACAACATTATTTTCCAAGAAAATTTAATCGCATAGTAAATGTACAAATATATGCTGATAAAATATGTTTTTGTTTAGTTTGAAAATAACTTGTATATTTTTTTTCAGAATTTATTAAATATGAATTTGAAATGAGTATGATGGTTGAAATTAATTATTTTTAGGGATTTCAAATAACTCAAAGGAAAGAAGGAACTATTTTACCTTATTAAAAATATATTAGTGATTTACCTAAGTTTTTATGTTTTTAAAATGGCCATTTTATTATCATTGATGATTACATCCTATAACATTGATCATGATGAATCTATTATACTATTTTATTATAAATTATTTAGTGGGGTTAATAAGTTTAATTAATTTGATTCCTACCCAAACAGACATTATGTACTATGTATTATTGTGGGAATGGTTTTGAGCTAATCCAAATGAATCACATATCAATGATATTAAATGTGTACTCTATTACCTTATGGTAACTCCATAACTTATATTGTTTTTTTCCTCCATAACCATGTTTATTTTTTATAGTTTTTTGGATTCTTACTTTTATGGTGTAGAGTAAATCATAAGTTTACTTCCAGATATTTTTACATTCCTATTTAATCTTTATTCACATGGTCCAAAAATAATCCACGTTCCATGGGACATTCCACCGATGATGTTGAATATGTATCCACTAGAATTTATTGAGATCATTATTTATGGATGTAGAACAAACTCATGGATTTCAGTTTGAGTTTTACTCAAACTATAATTCTTATTGAAATATTGATTGTTATTTCTTTATCCAAGAATATTGAAAATAATTCATGAGATAAAAAAATAGGTATAACACCAAAAAAAATTAGGACTATAGATAAAAAGGTGATATTTTTTTCATCTTTATTAGAACCAAAGACTAACTTGCTTAAATTTTTACTAATCATGTAAATTATGATAAATTTTTATATATTCAATTGAGGTTTGCTATGATTAGTGTGAAACGATCATATGTTCAAATTCTTTTTTATATATCTCATAACATTAAAATGATCCTCAATAAAAAGGATTACATTCCATATATATATATATAATTGTGCCAGCTTGAATGTGGGTACTAAATATATTTAAAAAGATATTAGAATGAATCTTATCAAATGTAATTGGAGAATTTTTAGAACTATGCCTATCCCAAATTTTATTTACCATATATCTTAATAGTGCATAACTTAAAGAAGGTAACATTTACTTTATGTTTTTATTTTTTGAAAACACACCCTCTTAGTTTTTTCCATTATATTTTATTGGTTACATTTTCATATTCTCATTATGTCGAATATACTTTTACATATCCCAGAGAATACTTTTACATATTTATGAGGTTACTCTTACATTTGAATAGTCTTTCCTAATTCTATAATTGTTTGCAATATTTCTGATTTTGTGTATTTTTACCCTTCTATATTGATTAATTATTGAGAAAGGGAGTGTTGATTTTTATTGCCACAAGGGTTTAGTTTTACATATGTTAAGAAAATTTCCTTTTTGAACTACTTCTAAAAGAACCTTTATTTAAAGAAGAACATCTATAGATATCATAAGAACACATTTGAAATATTCTCAACTTTTTTTATTGTCATCCATCAACATTAAATTTTCCAATGATTAATAAAACATGGGAGAGATGCTTTATATTTTTGTTGTATCATTTAACAGAATAAGAACTAATATTTTATATTAGGTGGAGAAGTGCATCCTAGGGATTAAGGCAAGATGTTAAATGATGATATTTTACTCTTATGTATTAATTGAAGGCCTCTATAGGGATTAAACCATATTAAAATTATTTGAATGATTTCTACTCTTACCTGTTTTACCATATTTGTTCTTAATGGATTCTTTTTTACTCTTCTTTGTTTTTTTAGAATCACTAAAGGTGGAAAATTTAAGAAAAGGTGTATTTTATATTTTTAAAATTAAATTTATTTTATTGAAAATTGTACAGAGAGAACACATGACCAAAAAGAAACTAGAAAAGATAAAAATCAAGGTCACCTGGAGTAGTAGAGTCCAAGTGAATCCACTCGTTCAAGGTTAACACCCTCTTGGAGAAGGACACAAGATCAGAGAAATAAGAAATATATACTCCTTGGAATACAATAGAAAAAATAAAGACAATGAAAATATTCCCCTTACACCATGTATGAAAAGTATCCATGTAGGTATTCTGGATACCCTTACACTAATGGGTGATATATTCAGTAGTCCATGGGATATGGCCAATTCTGCACAAAGCATTATAAACCACAAGATAATATGTTTCAACCACTTAAAGGTAGATGTTATTTTGACTTCATAATAATATCCCAGTGAGCATTTCATTAGACTCTACATGGAGAGCATCTACACTACCAATGGAAGCACAAAAACCATGAACCACTGAACACCTTGTGTTTCAGATCTCCCCACATCCTCCCACATATCTCGTGATACATGAGCCGTTGATGTTCGTTTTAAGACCCTATCAGGTGAGTAAACCAGTGGACCCATTTCCATTTTAGGATTATGTTGGCATTGATTCAAGATCTGGGTCTAGCAAGAAGTGGTTTTATGGAGGGAGAATCCTCACAAGGGGGACACGAGAAAATGAAATGAAACAAAGCATTTCATTTTTTGAAAATGATTCTCACTCAAGTACCTTTTAATCCCTTGTTTAGGGATTTGTTCCACTGCTTCCACATAACCCAAAAACATGTCGTAAGTTTGAGTGATCTTGAAACGCTCTTCGGACCTTGAATCATTATTCCTTGGAAACACCACATAATATAATATGTACCCAAATCCTTTTGAGTGCTACTTTCAATAAAACCTTCGAACTTGTGCCACACCATTTTTTCCCAGGCGCTCTCAAGAAGTAGGTGATCAATACTTTCAGTACTCATCTCTCAAAAGAAAATACATTCAAAATAAATGATCACCCCTATTCATTTTATGTTATCCTTTATAGGAAAATTATTATTCTGAATCCTACACATCATAAAATTTCACTTTTTTGGAATCTCATTACACCGAAAAACGTCTCCCAAAATATCATTCTTCTGGTTCACCATATATATTACAAGGAAGTATTTTAATGAGAATAAACCCAAAGATGATCCTATGAAACCGCATCTATCCCGATTAGCTTTGATCACGATATTATCATAGAGGGTCTGCTAATCCATTTCTAATAGAGCACGAATGTTGCTCAAAAAATAACTGGATGGATTGAAGTTGATTTCTTAGACTAGGATGCTATGGAATGTGATCCTTACACATACCCAATTATTATTCTAAAGGATAATGTCCCATATTCTCACAATCCTTCTAGAGTGTTGTTGATGGTATGGAAAAAAAGGCTAAATGGTTCTTAGTGGAGTATAAGGCTGGCATATTTTACTCTCCATATCAGTCCCATACTTGTACTATATAAGCTTCACCTATGGCGTCATCCCCAAAATAACCTCCTAGTTAAGCTTGGCATGGAGACCCTACATTGTGACAAAGAGACTTCTCATATTAATCCCACCCTCAAATAGTGGTATGGCCAGCCTAATTCATTTTCCCCAATGATGGTTCTCCTTTTATTTCACACCCCATAGGAATGAAGCCATGCCATTCTCAATCTGGGATATAAACCCTTTTGGAACCAGGATTGTGGCGAAAAAATTATTGGGGATCGAACAAAGATCAATGTTGATCAATGTCAGTCTACCTCTAAATGATAAAAAACTAATTCTTCAATTTCAAAATTCTTCTTATAATTTTTTCAACCACCTTACTGATGTAATGGATTCAAACCTTCCTAAGTGAAATCCGAATTCATAGTTCTTCTATTGGAAATACTCATATATGTATGCCCAAAATTCTTACCAAGGATTCATCCCTTCCATGAGAACACTTATTGTAGATGAACTCATTTATTTTGTCCCTATTAATAACTTGGAAAATCCATTAGCATTATTCCACTAAAACCTCATTGATAACTCTGATGAGTCAATTTCTACCATTAAAATGTAGAATGGTATCATAAATGAATATACGATGGGATATTCTATTTGTATTGAACCTGGGAGTGATAAAGATGGATAATTCTTACACTAATTCCTTTGTGGATATGTCATCAAAGTGAGTTATGTGACATTATAAATAGTGTGGGTTACCATAGACCCCTGACAGCTTTAAAGAAATCATATTTCTTTCTGATTAAGGATGTATAAATCTATGAGGAAATGACGCACCATAAAAAATGGTCAACAACCCACACAGAGAATCCCATATTGGAACGAAAGTTGAATTTAAATTCCACTCAAGCTGATCATAATAATTTGTTCATGTCAATATTGATTGAAATATTTGATCTAAAGGAAATATGGTTGATATCACTAAGCACATCTTGATCCATTCTAATGGCCCCATGTATAGATCTCCCCTTAACAAAGACATGAATCTCTTTTGAAATCCAGTTAGAAACAGAAGTTGATAACCATTTAGTGGGGATAGAACATATAACATTATAGGGGATGCTAGACTTGCATATTGGTGTATACTAGTGGAAGGATTTGGGTTCTTTAAACTTCAGGGCCATCACCAGGTTAGTGTAACTGGAGACACAGGGAAAATAGCCACCCTTAATGAATTCATGGATATCCACCATACAATATTCCTTAATCAAGTCCCATAACCCCATATAAAGGACCTAGAGAAACCATTAGGGCCTGGTGAATTTTCCAAATTATGTGTCCAAACAGTGTCCAGAATCTCTTTTTCATTTGGAGTAGCCTCCAACATCTCATTCACTAAGTCAGTGACCACATTAGGAATTTCTTCCAATAAATTTTCACTATTCCTCAAAAAAAAACTTCTTGCATGAAGGGTAATGGAATGGCCAAAAGCTCCCTAAATACACCCTCTTCCATTTTCCCAAACACTTTTTTATCATTCTAATAAGATTTATCTTCTATCCATAGGATGGTCCACCTAGTAAGTTGCATCTCATTAATATATACATGAAAAAATCCAGAGCGGTAGTCCTCTTCACATAACCATTTTATTTTCATCTGTTCGCAAGCCACATGTGACTATAGAATAAGTTATACAGAAACAGAATTTTTCCTATTATTGAGGTCATAAAAAAATCATTGTTTCGGTTTCCTTCCAGGAGAACATCAATTCTTTCAATCTTCTTATTGATCACATCTATGTCCTGAAAGCTTGAAGGATGGTTCAAATCAAAATTGGGAAGTCACTCCTATGATGAAGAAGTCTGTTATTGAGATGCATCCATGAATTCTCAACACAGGGTTACCCCATTATTCTTGAACCCTTTCTAAAAGCACAAATATTTATCCCAAATATGAGAATCCCTGAAATACTCTTCACATTTAACCATGGGTAGTAAAACTATATACAGTAGATAATGGTCCAATAAGTAAGGAGGAAGGTGTGGGAATTTGTTATATTGGAAGGTAGAACTAGATTGACAGTCTATGATATAATGACAAAGGTGGAACTAGGTTATCTTCCTATATTTATGATTATTATGTTGGGCGGAGAAAAAGGGAGTGATGGAAAGAGGGGGGGTGAATTGCCTTTTAAAAAATGATTAACAAATTAAAATCAAAGTGAAAGTGTAGCGGAAATAAAAAGGCAAGACACAAGAATTGATAACGGAGTTCGGCCAAAAACCCGGCCTACGTCTCCGCCCCCAACTCAACCGTTGAGAGATTCTACCGCTTGCTTTTCAATGGTTTTAGCAAGAAACCCACTAGGCTTTGAGGTAGCACTAGAACCTATTACAGATTGCTTTTGGTGGTTAAGAAAGAACCCACTTGCTTTTAATGGTTTAGCAAGAACCCACTATCCTTCTTATAGGTGAAGGATAGCTCACCTATGTCTCAATCTATTTAAAGGAAAGCTTGACAACCTCTTCACACCTTAGAGGTGGAGTGAAACCCAAAAGAGAGAGGAATAGAAAAGGAGTTGGGGTTTGTAGGCACAAACCCAATTTAAAAGCTCAAAAAGATAAATACAATAAAACCCGTAATTGGAGAAGCCTTGGGTGGCTTTGATTGATAGGAGAGTTTGAAGGCCGCTTCCAAGCTTCTTTGGTGGTGCTCTTAGATGTGGAATTGGATGGAGCACTTGGGGTTCTTTGAGGTGGCTCACCGGAGGATTGCCGAATGATCAACAAAGTGTCCTTGGGCTTGGTTTAAGTTCCGGTAAGTGTCCGGGGCTTCCTCAGCCTTTATTTATAGGCATGGAACCCATTGGGGGCCTTCGGAGCCGTTGGAGAAGTCCTCGGAGCCGTTGGAGGCCAAAAGAGGGTTGACTGGTCAAACCCAACGGCTAGTTTGACTGGGCTACCGGCTGGCCGGTACTAGGCCACCGGCTGGCCTGTGCCTTGGTAGAGGAGAAGAAATTTGGTCCAGGCTCCACCGGCTGACCGATGGAGGAGCCACCGGCTGGACGGTGGGGAGACAGTAGCTGGTCAATTGGTCTGGGTGACACCGGCTGGCCGGTGACAGAGCCACCAGCTGACCGGTGGAACCTGGCAGTGGGCAATGCCTCTGCCAGGTCCACCGGCTGGCCGGTGCTATCACACCGGTTGGCCGGTGGACTGCAATTCAGTCCACTTTGAGATTCTTTCTTGGGCCAACTTCTTGGAAACCTTGTGCCTATCATTCAAAAACACTTCAAACAATATTAGACAAATAATAAGGTGATTGTGATCATGAAAATCAAACAACGAGGGGAACGAGAGGTACAACAATCTCCCCCTATTTTGATGATCACAATCACCAAAACAATAAATGTAAAAACAAAAATTAAAGGCATGATTTTAATGAATAAATTGAAAATAAATGCTAAGCATGATCAAAAGGTTTCTCCCCCAATCAATCAAGAAATTCTCCCCCTTTGTGATTATCAAAATAGCTCGGGGCATAAAACTTGATTGAGGGAAAGGGTTTGAAAAACTAGATATGAGAAATGAAAAAATCAATTGAGATTTTTGAAATTGAAATTGAAAATTTGAATAACAGTTTGAATTGAAAGTTTTGAATCAAAAACCAATTGAAATTTGAAATTTGAAACCAAATGAAATTTTTGAAATTAAGAGTTTTGAATAATGAATTGAAATTTTAAATTGAAAAAAAATCGAAAGAAATTTTTGAATTTAAGAAAATTTCTCCCCCTAAATAAAACAAAAGATCATCGAGGAAACGAAACTATTTTTGGCCCGGAGAGACTCACCAAAAGGGATTTTTCAATCCAAATTTGTTTCATGGCGGGTCTTCTCCTATAAAACTCGTCCGAATAAAAAATAGAGTTGGGTTGACCGTACCGGGCATTTTTGCAATCACACTCATAAATGAGGTGCCCGGGTTTCTTACAATAATTGCAAAATTTATAACTAGAGCTCCCCCTTAAAAAAATAGTAGGTGCATGGGAAGAGGAAGCTTGCTTGGAATAGCCAAGCCCTTGGGTGGTTCGGGATACGCGTTGGGAACCAAGAAAATTGTTCAAATTTTGTTCACCTTGGGTGAACTTGGCTAGAGTCTCCCTTAGATCTTTGATAGTTGATTCCATGGAATCAATATCGGGAAGATTTTGGATTTTGAGGGACATCTCTTCCTTCTCTTTGAGAAGTTGTTCTTTTTTGGAAGAGAGTTTTTTGAAATTCTTTTTTAAAGCAACAAATTTGGAAGAAAGTTCGTGAAAACCTTCCTCCAATTGATCTCTAGCATGTTGGAGTTCTTCATATGATAAATGATTAAAAGAATTAGAAGAACTAGAGGAGGAAGAAGAGGAAGAGGATGATGATACCTCATGTTTTGCCATTAGGCATTTTGTACCTTGGTCGCTTGAGGAGGAGGAGGAGGAGGATGATGAGGTGTCACTCCATGTCGCCTTGAGAACCTTTTTCTTTCCTTTTTTCCTTTTGCGTGGCCCGTTTTTTGTTGAGTGGGCAATCGGGCTTGTAATGCCCTTTTTGGCCGCACCCGTAGCATTTTACCTTGGGCTCAGATCTTGCGGTGGGTTCTTGCTTTCGCGCCTTGCGAGATTTCTTCTTCTTCTTGTGCTTCTTCATAAATTTGTGCATTTGGCGGGCGAGATTCTCCATTTCCGAGTCGCCGCTTGAAGATGAAGAAGATGAGGAAGATGAGGATGATGAGGAGGAGCTTACTTCTTTTTGTACCTTGAGGGCGATGTTCTTTGGTGTCTTGATTGGTGTGCCCTCCTTTTGAGCTTGCCTCCTCATCGTGATCTCGTACGTCATTAGGGATCCGATGAGCTCTTCGACCGGCATGTTCTTTACATCCTTAGCTTCTTGGATAGCCGTCACCTTAGGTGGCCATGAGCTCGGAAGGACCCATAGAATCTTCTTGACCATTGCTTCAGCTGAAACATCATCACCAAGAGATTTTCTACCATTGCAAACGTCAGTGAAGCGTGTAAACATTTCAGAAATAGACTCATTTGGATGCATTGAAAAAGATTCAAAGTCTTTTCTATACATATCTAATCTAGTATCTTTGACTTTATTAGTGCCTTCATGGGTCACTTCTAAAAGCTTCCAAATTTCATGTGAAGTGGTGCAAGTGGATACACGATTAAATTCATTTCTATGTAACTCGCAATGAAGAGCATTCATGGCTTTGCCATCAAGCTCAAAATTCTTAATATCGGCGGGGGTCCATTTGGATTCGTCGGGGGAAGACAAAGAATAACCTTGCATGACAATTTTGAAAATAGGATAACCAATGCTTTTAAGAAATGTGGTCATGCGGGTTTTCCAATAATTATAGTCGGTCCCATCAAAAAATGGAGCCCGACCCAATGAGTAGCCCTCGGGGGCGAAAGAGGTAGATGCCATCACAAAGGATCTTAAATTTGAAACCGGTGAAGGTATTACTCAAATTTTCCCTCTGATACCAATTGTTGGGCGGAGAAAAAGGGAGTGATGGCAAGAGGGGGGGTGAATTGCCTTTTAAAAAATGATTAACAAATTAAAATCAAAGTGAAAGTGCAGCGGAAATAAAAAGGCAAGACACAAGAATTGATAACGGAGTTCGGCCAAAAACCCGGCCTACGTCTCCGCTCCCAACTCAACCGTTGAGAGATTCTACCGCTTGCTTTTCAATGGTTTTAGCAAGAAACCCACTAGGCTTTGAGGTAGCACTAGAACCTATTACAGCTTGCTTTTGGTGGTTAAGCAAGAACCCACTTGCTTTTAATGGTTTAGCAAGAACCCACTATCCTTCTTACAGGTGAAGGATAGCTCACCTATGTCTCAAGCTATTTAAAGGAAAGCTTGACAACCTCTTCACACCTTAGAGGTGGAGTGAAACCCAAAAGAGAGAGGAATAGAAAAGGAGTTGGGGTTTGTAGGCACAAACCCAATTTGAAATCTCAAAAAGATAAATACAATAAAACCCGTAATTGGAGAAGCCTTGGGCGCCTTTGATTGATAGGAGAGTTTGAAGGCCGCTTCGAAGCTTCTTTGGTGGTGCTCTTGGATGTGGAATTGGATGGAGCACTTGGGGTTCCTTGAGGTGGCTCGCCGGAGGATTTCCGAATGATCAACAAAGTTTCCTTGGGCTTGGTTTAAGTTCCGGTAAGTGTCCGGGGCTTCCTCAGCCTTTATTTATAGGCATGGAACCCATTGGGGGCCTTCAGAGCCGTTGGAGAAGTCCTCGGAGCCGTTGGAGGCCAAAAGAGGGTTGACTGGTCAAACCCAACGGCTAGTTTGACTGGGCTACCGGCTGGCCGGTATTAGGCCACCGGCTGGCCGGTGCCTTGGCAGAGGAGAATAAATTTGGTCCAGGCTCCACCGGCTGACCGGTGGAGGATCCACCGGCTGGCCGGTGGGGAGACAGTAGCTGGCCAATTGGTCTGGGTGACACCGGCTGGCCGGTGACAGAGCCACCGGCTGACCGGTGGAACCTGGCAGTGGGCAATGCCTCTGCCAGGTCCACCGGCTGGCCGGTGCTATCACACCGGTTGGCCGGTGGACTGCAATTCAGTCCACTTTGAGATTCTTTCTTGGGACAACTTCTTGGCAACCTTGTGCCTATCATTCAAAAACACTTCAAACAATATTAGACAAATAATAAGGTGATTGTGATCATGAAAATCAAACAACGAGGGGAACGAGAGGTACAACATATTACACTGGGTAAACTGGTCTCCCTCAAACCCCAAGTCCATGAGCCCTCCGGTATCCATGAAAGATACGATTTGTTGGCCTTGCAAGGTAAGGGGAACCCTTTTTTATTATCATTAAGATCAGAAACAATGATGAAATCACCCACAAAAACAAAGTAATGACCATGTTATTGAAGGATATAAGATCATTCCAATGTTCCTCCCAAGCCAGTGCATCTCATTTTGCATAAACGAATGAGAAAACGAATCTATGAAAGCAAGTGGATATTTTTTCGGTTAAAACTGATTTGAAATAGTGATCAAATATATTAAAATAGTTTGGTTCTAAAATAGAAGGATATGGAGATTTTGACGGTCAGCATGCATGAAATTTTTCACCCTTACTCTATGGTCTAACTCCATAATTTTTTAAGGAGTTTGTTTTTTCTCCAAAAATTTAACAAGAGACATCGAGATGCAGAGAAGTTTTGTGGCTATGAAATCATATTTCACCTGGGTTCTAAATCCATAGAATTTAAATATAAGGATAGAGATCATTGATTGGATCATCACTTGGTTTTGGCGCTGGAATCATTTCCATAGGAGATTACAGATGAAACAAGAATTCCCTTATGCTTTGACAGAGACCTAGTGAACACTCTATTATGGGATGTCAGAGAAACAGTTTCTAAAAGCACCATCAATTCTATAGACCCAGAATTCATCAGAACCTTGCCTGGGGGAGATGATAAGTAGGTCCTCAGTCCAGAAGATAATTCCAATTCCATGATCATAGGATCAGCCATCGGAGGGAAAGGGAGGGAAATGTTACCATGTGATAATGAACTATGGCTTGGTAAGGTAACATGAGAAGATAATTCAAAGAAGTTCAAGCTACAATGAAAGTTTCTACAGCCCGACATTGGAACCAATAATTAGGAAAATGAATTTTTATAGGTCAGCACCACAATTTCTTGTTTACTGTGGTGTGGGAAGGTATAACAATATATTTTAGGTCATTTTATAATTTATTTTTTATTTTTTAATGATAGTGTTAATGATGATTATGCTTATCTTTCATTATATAGAGTATTTATGGGGGTATTTTTACTAAACATGTGGGTTTAATTAAGGAATTTTTTTTACAACTAATGTTAGAACCATGTGGTATTTCTTCAAATGTTATAGATTTTTTTTAAAAAAAACCTTAAATATACTTTTTATTTGATTCTTGTGATCACTGAAATAGGGATATTTTTTAAAGAAAGGGACAATATGTATTCTTTGTTTTGAAAATGACAATGCATTTCATCTTAGTTTGTTTTTTAATACTTTTGGATGTTTTATGTTATTTTTGTATGTAGTCGTAACTTATAATTTGAATGTTTAGTAAACTAAACTTATCTGTCTAATTTTAGATCATTATAATGGTGTAATTAAATTTTTTCATTAGAAATTTGAGTGTGCTTCTGATTCCATTTCAACTAAACTATATATCTCAAAATGTTACCATTGGATTTGTTACAATGTTTCCTTTAATAAGAGTCATACAGTCCATGGAATGAGATCTTATAAGTAATTTAGAAAATATAATCATGGGTTAAGTAGTGAATCATCATGTTCCATCGTGTGATTTTATTTTTATTCATTTTCATGTGCGAACATAAATTTTATAGTTTGGTAATTTTAATTATTAATCCTTAAATTCTATTTTAATAATTATACTTTTAATCATTATAATTATAAATATAGATTTTAAATTAAGGCTGGTATTGAATGTTTTTTCTACCAGTCATAGTTATTGAAGAGGTTCTCTGAGATATAGTTACCTACTATTGATTAGTGTGTTGAAGAAGCCCTATTTGTGGACTTGTATTATCTAATTCTTTTTTGATGAAGTTCCTTGAGTGGAACATGTATATATGAGAATTAGGTACAAAATTTCTTTTTGATCAATTTCATGTTTCTATATAAACATCTTGTTATTATATTGCCAATGCAATTTATTGTATAGTTATATTATTAATCTTCTGATTTTTTATTTTCCACCACATATATTGATACTGAATCTTTCAATTTTATTTTGGTTTAAATTATATCTTATAATCAATTTTATCTTTTAATGGGTAAAACCAAATTAATTGAGTTTTCCATTTCTTTTCATCTCCCTCTTGAAGCTTATATATTCTTGTCTACTGGGTTAACTAATTCATCCATGAGAGTATGTCAACTCTAAATTATTGGGTTATTCTCGAACTTCCTCCTATGGTGGAGGCTCATATAGTTTTGGCAATGTATTTGAAATTTCTCAATAAAGGTAAATATCTATATTCTTAAATAAATATGATGTCTTTTGTGGTTTTAAAACACAGAAAATCACTATTGAGAAATAAATTTCGAAAACATAAAAATATGATAAATGATAGTGCTTTTGAATTCCCAATGAATGAGTTTATTGATTTTTTTTCAATCTAAGAGTATTACTAGGCACACAATTGTTAAAGAGCCTCCCTAATAGAATGGGTTGGTGGAGCACATGAACTGAACTATTCTTGAGTAGGCCTATATCATTCATGAACATATGTGAGTACCCATATCATATTGGTTTAGTTCTTCCTCTATGTTAGTCTACGTAATTAATGGGTTCCCATCCACAACTATTCAATTAAAAAAACCACAAGCGTTTTTTAATTGTTGAATTTTTATTATAGTCATATTAAATTTTTTAGTTGTACTGCATATTCCTATATAAAACTAATAAGATAAAATATATATTTTTCAAATGTATTTTCATAGGTTATCATAAATGTGGTAATGGTTATGAACTCTAGGTTAATAAAACATATTTTAAAAAAGGGATAAAAATTGATATTTTTTTCATGACTCAATTATTCACAAAATGAAACAATACCGCTAATAAAAGTGGTAAATAACACCAAACAGAGGGTGTTGAGGTTTAGTTTCCAACTAAAAATGGCCCCCTTTGAGAAAAATGATCATGATACTTGAATCAAGACTTAGTTTAAGTCTATATCATACACTAAGTTAGATATATATCGTTCTACTATTATTAATGACTTTTAACTCTCTAGAGATAGAGTTAGGAGGTTCATTTAATCTTTATCACATTTTAGGCATGTCGAAGAGGAAGATTTTGTTTTTAATATTACTTAGGACATGATTTCTGATGATCCCTAGAACTATAATCAATATATCAATTATATTGACTCTAAGTTTTCAAACACTATTTTGATTTATGAGAAAAATTATTTGAGAGAAAAACATACTTGGTTTTATATGAACAAACTACCTTGTATTAAGGTAATAAAGAGTAAGTGGATCATTAAGAGGAAGGAATATAAAACTGGAGATAATAAGTTGAAATATAAATCTTGGTTATTAAGTAAAATATTTTTTCAATGTGTGGGTGTTGATTATTTTAAAATATTTTTTCTAGGTTTTAATCATTCATACATTTGGTTATTGATTTCTTTAAATTCTTAACTAGAATTCAAAATTAAATAACATGATGTTCAAACAATTTTTTATATTTTTTTCTTGATAATAAATCATACATAAAACCACTTTTTATGGTTTTAATGGTTTTAAATAAAACCACATTTTCTTGCTAAGTATGAATTTTTATCATTTGAAATAGTGTTTACAACAATGGTATAAATTTTTTTATTCTTTAATGTTTTCAAATAATATTTAAAAACTACCATGACTTACAAAGTTAGTAAATTCGTGGAGGAGTTCGAATTGTCAACCTTAATTAGGGTTTTTTAGTGAGTTTGGATTTAGATTTGGATTTATAGTTTTTATACAACTAAGTGAGATTTTTTTGGATGTGGATCAAGGATCTGAAGTTGTAATGGGAACTAGACTGAGAGATATGGTATGGATGAGTTCCCATGTTAAAATTAATCACATATATAAATTCATGTCATAATTCTCTGGTCACACCATTATAGCCTTCTATGAGAGATGCATCATATTTTGGCTAATGGATTTGTAACATGGTGGGACTCATGTTATTTATAATATGATGGGAACCTCAAATAGTAGGTCATGCCCTTAAAGGGGTTATGTGATTTGATGATGAATCATACATAGTGGGTTGAGGAACCTTATGAAGCCAGTGCATGATCCAACACTTAGGTCATTATGTAATATATTTTGGCTGCATGTCCATCCCTCTAACTAGAGAGCTACATTTTGTGAACCTTCTTCCTACAAGGATTTTTCAATAAAGTGGGTTCTCACACTGTGACCCTCTATGTCACTCCAAAATATATTACATGGTTATTTTTTTAAGAGTGGAAGTATAAATAACCTCTCCTATCATACATTGACATTACATAATTTTTTTGGAACATTAAAAACATTACACGAAAACACACCCCAAGAAAGTATTAGTTTAGTGAATTTGGAAACTTGGAACACATTATTTTAATTTGGTAAAATATCTTTAGAATCTCCCATAAATATATTCCACTTTAGTAATCATACTAAAAACCTTTTTTTATAACATGGGGAAAGTAAAAATAAGAAATTGTGAGGTCATTTTCTTCTTATGGGTAAACATGGAAGATATATAACCATATCATGAGAATAAGGGTATGATAAAATAATCATAACATTCTAATATCTTACCACTAATATCGAATATCATAAACATGATCTATGGAATAAATATTGGATATTAATAAGAGATAAATCATAAGTAAATAAATAACATAATCTAAGAAATCATAACATAGGAATAAGACATGGAATATTTGGTACACATATAAACCAATAAAATAATTTCCATAGTAGTCAAGTCATCGCTTACATGGTGGTATTAGTAGTATGAGTTCACACCCCATACCATCTTGGTAGTAATGGTTTAATCCCATGACTAACTTAGTAGCCAATATTCACTCCCCAGACCATCTGACTAAACAAAATCCTTTATTGAATTGACTTCACGCCCTGTTCTAGCCATGTGTACCTCATGAGATATTAATCATTACCAAATGAATTGGAGGGATACATTGGTCCCACACATCACACAATTAAAACCACAAATAAATTTTCCACACTAATATGATTAAATCATCATATAAGTATCCATATAATGAAATGGTATTCATTAACATCATTCAATCAAAACATAACCCATAGAAAAGAAATGGATTTCACAAATATCATTAGTTTATAAAAATAAACCATTCATAGAAAGAATAAAATTTTTAAAGTTTAAGAATATACCCATTAAAACATTAGTAACATCAAATAATGTTCACTTAGATATGGAAAATAATTTTGAGTGACCACTTGAAACAAATTCTTGAGGAAAATATGCTTTCTTCTTTGAAAACGTTTTATTTTAATAAAATGCAAAGAAAATTATAAAGGAATAATTTTATTTGATGATATACCTGTAACATTGAAAGGGAATATTCAGCTAATTAAGGAGTTATGATGGTAAAAAATTAAATTCATGTCATATAAGTTAAAAAATCATTTGTATCATACTTTTTCATAAAAAGTTACAAGGTACCCCATTTGGAAAATAACTAAAAGATTCATTTAAAACCATGTAGTAAAATAAAAAATGGGTATAAATGACAGTCAAAATCTATAAGATAATATTAAAAACATTTTATAAAACATTTTTAAAAAACATTGTCATGTAAGATAAAAATTCCCCACTAAATACTTATGTATAAACAATCTCAGATAATAATTAGATTGTGAAATTAACCCGTACCACTTTATAATCAATCAAATTGAATGAATCATAAAATAAAAAGATTATATGGATATTTAAATACCATAATCATCAGGATGAGACTCATAAAAACATTCATGCATAGTATATAAACCACACAGGGGAAATAGGTAGTGTATAAAGAATGTGTCAGGTATAAATAAAAGTGAGGACAAATCCCTAACTACTTGAGTAACTTTAGAACCGTGAACACCATGAAGGAATAACACAAATTATGTAACGCCCCGACCCCAGTTACCCAGAGTCGGTGCATTATTACATAACATTGTCATGATCACAAGGGATCGAATCCTGAAAGACCGATCAGTTTAGTAGCCGTGGAAACACTATCTAATTCATAAGCCATACATTACATCATAAATTAAAAAAAAACTACAACAACATATTTTCTTCATATCCTTTCATACTATCCTCGAAGGTCATTCATAAAATACTTCTTCACATCCTGGGAAAAATAAAAAACTGAAAGGTGTGAGCTCAGATGCTCAGTAAGGATAACAATATAGCAGAAAATTGCATAAATAAACATAAACATTTAAGGAAATATATAAATAAAACAAAATCCTTCTAGACTTGAACTTAATCATAATATGGAAAATATAAAATTAATTAATGTAATTTAATTATTCACATTGATATTCTACTAATCGAATAATCACATGAAATATCAATAACCACTTTCATAACAAGGGAATGCATAATGACGAATTTTAATTTCTGTATCAAGGCCTCATGACAAGACCTAAGGGATAACTGTAACGAGAACCCAACCCATAGTGCCTCTAATAATCGGACACCAACCCGGAGTGCCTATAATATCCGGACACCAACCCGGAGTGCCTCTAATAAACTGACACCAACTCGTAGTGCCTCTAATAACCAGACACCGACCCGGAGGGTCTGCTGTAACCAGACCCCAACCCTGAGGGCTTACTTTTACCAGTCCCCAACCCGGAACATACGAGTCCAACACATTCATCTTAAGAAGAGGATAAAATATAACATAAACCTTCGTATTAAAACTAGCATACAGAATTCCAAAACATTAATCATAAATCATTAATGGAATAAAAATAACTCATCCATAGTCAAACATATCACAAAACCTTAAATACAATATGTATGATTTGTATCATAATAACTCAACTTAAAATAAGATTAAAATCCATCAAAGGATGTTGACATAGATGAAATCAAAACTATTTGAGAAAAATATCCCTTTTTTTAAATCATTTAAATTTTACATAATTTTAAAAGAAAACATTTACTTTAAAAATATTCTTATAATCTTGTAAGGGAAGATTTGAAGATTTTATAACGACATAAAATATCCACACCCGCCGTATAAGTTAAAAAAATACATTCTTACCTTAATTCTTTCGAAAAGTTTCAAAAGGACCTTGTTTGGAAAACGACAAAATGATTCCTTTATAAACTTCTTATAAAAAGTCAAAACGGGTAAAAATGACTTTAACCCATATTCTGTAAAATAGTAAGAATGTTTTCAAATATATTTTTAAGAAACATGGATGTGGATGATAAAGAGGTCCCAGTAGATAATTACGTATAAACAACCTCGGATAATGAAGATATTTTGAAATATACCCTTACATTGTACTTTTCCTTGGTTGAGGGTAGGTTAACTTCCTCTTCTTCGGGTTCTTCCTTTTGATTTGATCAAAAGGGATCCATACGATGGCTTTATGATCAAAATAAGGCCACTAAGTTGAAGTGAGGGAAGTTGAGAGAATATTTGGGCAGGGGATCTTCGATCCAAAAGGTTTTGAAGGCGTGAAGAATTGGTTAGAATTGGTGTCCTTTTATCAGGGGGAGGAGGGGCTCTTTAGAAAAAACATAAAGTATTAATTATTAATAAATTCATATTCGTTTTCTAATGGCTTCAAAGTGTATTATTCAATGTATAAGGTGGGTATGGGTCGAAATCCTATTAACCAATAGAATTTAGACAGTTTTGGGACATTATATTAACCTTATATTTTAGTTTTAACTCTTAGTTAATTAGTTTGACATTTACCATGTCACTTTGTATTTTTATATTATATAGTTAATAAACTTATTATAAACATCCAAGAGACCCCCAAGTGGTCCATTAATGATACAACTATCATGATACAAGTCCTTTGGCTGAACCGTAGTTTTTTAAGAATATAATATCAATTAATAATATAATATTCAACTTAAAAACTCTTTTTTTTCAATTTTGACACAATTGGGAATTTTATTTTTGTGAAAATCATAACAGAATGAATACTTCATAAAAAAGTTAATTAAATCAATCCTAACATGTCATATTATCTTATAAAATTAGTGTAATTCATAAAAAGTATCATATTACATTTATTAGGATATTTATAATATCAATTATTTTAATATTTCATTAATTTATTAATTACTTCTTCACCATTGTGTCATAAATAAATTAAATTATTTAATGTCTAAAAATTATAAATAAAATACCATTATGTAAAAAATATTTTTATATTAATAATGAATATTTACAATCGAATTTATCTTATTTATAACCATATATTAAATATGTTTTATTAATTAAACTTGGATTTTAACTCTTTTAACTCTTCTTTGAATTAAATAATAATAAATGTCCTAATCTAATCCAAGTGGACCTAAATGATAATACGTTATTCCTAAGGTTGTTTTTGGTCGAGATACACTTGTCCAAGAGAATTAGGACATGTGTTAGGGTAATATTAATATCATTTTAACCCTTAATTACCCTATTTACTTTTAACCGTGGTAAATAAAAGTAAAAAGTTACTATTCACCAAAAATTATTTTTATCTTATTGAACCACATTTTACTTCTTGATATTAACCGTGTCTCTCGGATTTTCAGAATTCCACTCATAGAAGCGGTAAAATTAAGTTTTACGTGAATTTCCAAATTCGCCTAGGAGGTGGGTAAAAGACGGTGAAAAGTTCAATAAAATTTTTATATATCTAAAATTATTTTAAACTAAATCCAATGAATTAAATTGAAATTATATGTCTATTATGTATCTATTTTTAACATAATTAAATTTAAATAAAATAAATAATTATTTAAATAAAAATCCGGTTATAAACTATAACTTAGTGTTTTTTCACTATTCATCAAAAATTGAATGTTTTCAAAAAACAAAATTCACCCTGGGATAATTTCGATATTCCGAATCCAAATATGAAGTCCATTATGAAAGATAAAATTAAAAAATTTCAAAAAGTGGGTATTACTATTCATAATAGCTGCTTTGATTAGTCGCGGTGTGTTAGAGTCTCGAAGTTGCGTACAATGCAAGCTATTGCTTTATTTAAAGAGAAACGTATCGTGGAAGCTTGGGGTGTTACATTATCCCCTCCTTCAAATAATTGTGTCCTCAAAATTAGAAATTGTTTTTTGAAAATAAAAGGTTGAAAATAGAAAATACCTTTGTGGAAAACCCATATCGGAAATAGGGTTAATAAAATTTAGTTTTAATAAGAGGGAAAAGGAAATGAGAATGCCACCACAAAATTAGGGTTTCGAATAAGAGAACATTGGTGGAAATTACAGACATGTAATTAGAGGAAAATCATAAATATTTATAGGGAGTGATTGAGGTCATCAATCACAAACAAGTGCAGAATTGAGGACCTCAAAGCCATCAATATATGATGATTTAAAATATCATCAGTTCAACAAAACATAAGGTATTGGGATAACACATTATTGGTATTAATATACATTCCCTAATGAATTAATTTCTTCATAGAATAGGATAAATATATATATATACATCTTGACAAGTAGAGTTTTCATCTTTCAACTAATTTCATCCACAAACTCAAATTTCACTCATAAAGATAATAGAAATAAAAAATATTATATTTATCCTAATAGTATAAGGTTCCAATCATTAACACATACCATTATGACGAAAAAAATATCTTGTAATAACCAGGGACTTCATTTAGGCTAGTGGTAGGTAATGAAGGCTTGTCGCACTATGGTTGTCGGTTCAATTCCTACAGCTTTGTCCGACGCGACGGGTTATCGCCCGACCTACAGGTTGTCCTTTTTCTAAAACTATAGTATCATAATATTCAAAAATAATCATAATAAATGTTTTAACCTTGACTAATACTATCCAAAGATCAACTTAATCCATTCCAAAACATTATATTTATCCAACGTACCTCGGTCCAGACTCTCTGTAAATGGTTTCTAAATTCCAAAATCAATCACAACATTAGATTCTATAAACAGAGTAATGTTTATCTTATTGTCACTTACTTAAAATATGACTACCTTAGTCATATTAAAACCTTAATAAGAACAACAAGTACTACAGTACAATCCTTATATATATCACATTATTCTCATAACCATAATATAATCCTTGAGTAAAAAAACACAAATACATTAATTATTCCTCTTCAGCTGTAGTAACAGCATAAGCTTGGCCTTGATCCCTTGGCATTTTCTAAGGTAACTTTCCTAGATGCTTAGGACATTCATTTTCATAATTCCCCATTTCTCTACAATTGTAGCATTCAATATTGATAGCCTCCTTCTTTCCGTTGCAATCAAGAGTTTGGTGACTTTTTCTCCACATTTGTAACAAACTCCAATTCCTTTTAGGCAAGTACCGGGTGTTTCTTCCCACAATTTTCACATAATAGAAAATCCTTCTTTCCCTTTTTCCCTTTATCTGTCTCTAGCTCCATCGTTCTCTTCTTCTATTGCTTTACTTTATTGTCATAAGATTTAGATAATTTCTTTTCTGTCTTGACAGCACATGAGACAATGTCTTTGTACGATGATAAGGATTGTGAGATCAATGATCGACGAAGAAATGCTTTTAACCCATCAAAGAAACGATCAATCCTACTTCTTGGGTTACGTATATAATCTCCAGCATACCTTTCTAACCTTGTAATGTTAGCCTCATACTTTGCAAAATTCTTATCCTCCTTTTGTCTGAGACTCATAAATTGCCTTTCCATATCTGCTTGATGGTCACGAGGAAAGTATTTTTCTAAGAGAAGATCTTTGAACTCCCTCCATTCCATATTTGATACTTCATCATATTCCTTTGTGTTTTGAATTAATAACCACCATTGGTCAACATCTCCCATGAGGTGGTAAACTTCCATGATGACTTTTTCCCTTTCACTGCCCCCCAAGGCATGGAATATTTTATCTAAGGAATTTATCCATTACTCAGATACTAAGGGATTTGTACTCCCATTGAATGTTGGTGGTTGTTACCTCTGGAAGCTATCTAACATTGATCCTATGCGATTTGGATCAGAGTGATCCATACGGGTAAGGTTAATATTCATAACCTGAGTGAGTTGTCCCAGTATGGTGATTAGCTGATCAGCACCAGTTGCATCACCAGCTCCACTATAATTATCTTGAGCAGGAGGGAAATCCATACATGGAGTGTGTGCATTGATACAGTTTCCATTTCTTCCACTAGGCACCATTTCTAAACAATGGCATAAACCAAATAAGTTTATGAATCAAAATACATAATTCCATACTTGTAAAACACTTAACATAAATTGAACTATTTATGGATGTAATCCATAATCATAAAAAACGTTTTCTTTGAAGCAGTATATACTCATAAACCCTTCATAATGGTTTGAAAAGAAAATGAGAATTATCCTAAGCATATCCCCCGGGAGTGTCATAACCAAGAGTGCAGTAAGGCCCGTTGTCGTGCACCAGTTCCCATTCGAGACTAGCTCAAAGCGGTGTTTTCAGGTTTTATCCCTAGGTACAACTATGCCAGAGCCGCCTCTACCTGCTCTTATCAAGACAAGGATGTATTGCTTGGAAAACTCACAAAATCTCTACAATACCAAAATTCTAGGAAGTTCTTCTATACTAATCTTCAAAGTCTATCTTAGGGCTATGTGCTCTAATCAGAGTTTATCTAAATCTAGCTTCCAAGGTTTTTACTAAACCTCCCTCTGATACCAACTATAACACCCTGACCCCAGTTACCCTGAGTCGATTCATTATTATATAACATTGGCATGATCACAATGGATCAAATCCCAAAAGACCGATCAGTTTAGTAGCCTTGGAAACACTAGATATATTCACAATCCATACATTACATCATAAATTAAAAAAACAACAACATATTTTTTTCATATCCCCTCATACTATCCTTGCAGGTCATTCATAAAATACTTCTTCACATCCTCGGAAAAATAAAACACTGAAAGGGGTGAGCTCAGATGCTCAGTAAGGATAACAATAAGGCAGAAACATGCATAAATAAACATAAACATTTAAGGCAATGTATAACTAAAACAAAAGCCTTTTAAACTTGAACTTAATCATAATATGGAAAAGATAAAATTAAATAATTCCATTCAATTAGTCACATGGATATTCTACTAATTGAATAATCACATGCAATATCAATAACCACTGTCATAACAAGGGAATGCATAATACCGAAGTTTAATTTATGTGTCAAGGCCTCGTGCCAAGACCAAAGGGATAACTGTAACTGAAACCCAACCCGAAGTGCCTCTAATAACCACACACTAACCCAGAGCGCCTCTAATAACCGGACACCAACCCGGAGTGCCTCTAATAACCGGACACCAACCCGGAGTGCCTATAATAACTGGACACCAACCCGGAGGGTCTATTGTAACCGGACCCCAACCCAGAGGGCATACTTTTACCAGTCCACAAACTAGAACATACTAGTCCAACACATTCATCTTAATAAGAGGACGAAATATAACATAAAAATTCTTATTAAAACTAGCATACGGAATGCCAAAACATTAATCATAAACCATTAATGGAATAAAAATAACTCATCCATAGTCAAACATATCACATAACCTTAAATACAATATGGATGATCTGTATCATAATAACTCAACATCAACAAAGCATAAAATACATCAAACTATGTTGACATAGATGAAATCAATACTATTTAAGAGAAATATCACTTTTTTGAAATCATTTTAAAGTAACATAATTATAAAAGAAAACATTTACTTTAAAAATAGTCTTATAAGCTTGTAAGGGAAGCTTTGAAGATTTTATAACTGCAGAAAATAGCCCCACTCACTATATAAGTTAAAAAAAGGCATTCTTACCATAATTCGTTCAGTAAGGTTAAAAAGGACCTTGTTTGGAAAACAACAGAAAGATTCCTTTATAAACATCTTATAAAAAGTCAAAAAGGGTAAAAATGACTTTAACCCATATTCTGTAAAATAGTAAGAATGTTTTGAAATACGTTTTTATTAAACAAGTATGTGGATGATAAAGAGGTCCCAATAGATAATTATGTATAAACAACCTTGGATAATGAAGAGATTGTGAAATAAACCCTTACATTGTACTTTTCCTTGGTTGAGGGTAGGTTAACCTCCTCTTCTTCATGTTCTTCCTTTTGATTTGATCAAAAGGGCTCCTTAGGATGGATTTCTGATCCAACTAAGGCCTCTAGGATGAAGTGAGGGAAGTTGGGAGAATATTTGGGCAGGGGTTGGCCGAGCCAAAAGGCTTTGAAGGTGTGTAGAATTGGTTAGAAGTGGTGTCATTTTATAAGGGGGGAGGACACTTTAGGAAAAACATAAAGTATTAATTTATAATAAATTCATATTCGGTTGCTAATGGCTCTAAAGTGGATTATTAAAAGTCTAAGGTGGGTTTGGGTGGAAATACTTTTAACCAAAATATTTTAGACAGGTTTGGGTCATTATATTAACCTTATCATTTAGTTTTAACTCTTATTTAATTAGTTTGACATTTTACATGTCACATTGTATTTTTATATTATATAGTTAATAAACATACTATAAACTTCCAAGAGACCCCCAAGTGGTCCATTAATGATACACCTATCATGATACAAGACCTTTGGCCGAACCTTAGATATTTAAAAATAGAATATCAATTAATAATATAATATTCGATTTAAAAACTATTTTTTGTCAATTTGGACACTATTGGGAATTTTATTTTTTTGAAACTTATAACCACATTATTACTTCAAAAAAAGTTAATTAAATAAATAATAACATGTCATATTATCCTATAAAATTAGTGTAATTCATAAAAAGTCTCAAATTACATTTATTGGGATATATATAATATTAATTATTTTAATATTTCATTAATTTGGTAATTACAACATCACCATTGTGTCATAAATAAATTACCTTATTTAATGTCTAAAAATTATAAATAAAATACCATTATATATGAAATCGTTTTAGATTTCTAATGAATATTTACAATCGAATTTATCTTATGTATAACCCTATATTACAATTGGTTTAGTAATTAAACATTGATTTTAACTCTTTTAACTCTTCTTTGAATTAAATAATAATAAATGTCCTAATCTAATGCATGTGGACCTAAATGATAATTTTTTGTTTCTAAGGTTGTTTTTGGTCGAGATACACTTGTCTAGTAGAATTAGGACATGTGTTAGGGTAATATTAATATCATTTTTACCCTTAATTACCCTATTTACTTTTAACCGTGGTAAATAAAAGCAAAAAGTTACTATTCACCAAAAAATTATTTTTATCTTATTGAACCACATTTTACTCCTTGATATTAACCGTGTCTCTCGGATTTTTAAAATTCCACTCACAGAAGCATTAAAATTATGTTTTACGTGAATTTCCAAATTCTCCTAGGAGGTGGGTAAAAGACGGTGAAAAGTTCAATAAAATTTTTATATATTTAAAATTATTCTAAACTAACTCCAACGAATTGAATTGAAATTATATAGGAATTATGTATCTATTTTTACCTTAATTAAATTTAAATAAAATATATAATTATTCAAATAAAAATTCGGTTTTAAACTATAACTCAGTGTTTTTTCACTATTCATCAAAAATTGAAAGTTTTCAGAAAAATACGAAAAATTCACCCTAGGCTATTTTTGATATTCCGAATCCAAATATTAAGTCCATTTTGAAAGATAAAATTTATAAAATTTCAAAAATTGGGTATTACTATTCATAACGGTTGCTTTGATTAGTCGTGGTGTGTTAGAGTCTCGAAGTTGCGTACAATGCAAGCTATTTCTTTATTCAAAGGGAAACGTACTGTGGAATCTTAGAGTGTTACAAATTAATTCAATTTATATCATTAAATAAAGTAAATTAATGATATAACATGTAATGATTCAGTATATACACCACACAAAAGAAGAAAGTGGTGAATATGACATATATACCACAGAAATAGAAAGTGGGATGAATTTCCCTTACCTTATGTCTTGACTCTCATCGTATTCATAAAATACTCATGTATATTAAATATAAATATATTATAAATCTATTAAAGATCATATTAATATATATATAAAAAAATATATTACTTACTTATGACCTTATATTACCCACTTTTTAATAATTCCATGTTTTTGTAATGTTTCGGGTAATAACCGCTTTATTTATCATACATCTTTTGAATTTTTATTCTAGGATAACTTACTTAGATCATGATTTAATTACATCAGGTATAAAAAAATGACAAAAATATAATATATAATCATTATATTTGTATTTATTGTTATCTATAAATGATTGAAATATAAATTGAAAGAATTTTTTCAAGGATATGGCAGGTCATATGTACGCACGAACTCATCATTAATTTTCTTATTATATTAAATGAAAGAATATTATATGATATATTATAATTACATAATCAATTTTATTTTATATAAATCATATATATTAATTAAATTCATCTTTATTACCACCCATGTGAAATATAGATGAATAATTCCCATCACATCGTGGAGATGGAAAGTTATATGTATGTACGAGGGATTTAATCATTTCTCAAAATATAGGGAGGTAAAAATGTAGATATGATGTTATAATTCTATAAGTATAATAATATCATAAATATCATATATATAATTTAAACCCCTCATAATTCGCACTCATAAAATATGGTGATGGAAGATGAATTTTATCTTTACATGGAGATGGTTTGCTATACGTACGCAAGAGAGATACTTTCACTTATTGTTTAATGAGAAAGGGGGAGTATAACGGTGTGTTCATAATCATAATAACATTTTATCATGCTTATTATTCTCAAGTAATTATTTTAAGATATTTACCATAGATTTAGAGGAGGTATTGAAAATTAAAAAAAGGGTGATTAGTTAGAGCAATTACCACTTATTTGAAACAGTACCTTTAGACCTCCTATAAAAGACTCTAGAGTTTGTATTGTGGGAATACAAGAACAAATATATTGTTTCTATGGAATTGGATAATATAATTTGGTAGATAATTATCTAGACATAACACTCAATGTGGTGAAATGGGATGAGGGAGGAGGTGTCCTTTTATAATGAAGTTGATGGATGCTTTGGGAATTTCAAGAAATATTAATTTATAATAAATTAAATTTCATTAAAAATAATTAAAAAAGTAATATATAAGAATATAAGATGATATATGGTTGTAATAAAATCAATTAATAAATTTTATATAGGTTTTTATGTAATTTCAAGCCTTATATATTTTATTAACCCTTAGTTAACCTATATTAATTTTAACTATGCTAATAATTTTTTTAATGTTATAAGAATTTATATTTCATATATAGAGTGTACATTTTAATGTAAATTGTTATTTACTAACATTTAAGAGACTATATCACCTCATTAACATTATTTTATATTTTATTTTATTTTTAAATAATTTAATAAAAAATTAATTTCATAAAATATTATTAGTGTCAATTTCGACACTAGTCATTATTTGTATATTTAAAAATATTATAATAATATGATACCTTGAAACCAACTATATTAATGCATCCATAACAAGTTAAAGGAATCCATAAAATTCGTCGAATGCATTAATTATATCTAATTAATTTTTTTTAATGATTTGGAATATCACATATTTAGTATTTTCATCAATAAAACAATACTACATCATAATTGTTGAATACTTAAAGGTATTGATTTATTTCATCTTTTTTTCTTAAAAAATGATAAATAAAATCATTTTTTATTTAAAATTACTATTTATAGTCTAATTTATCTTTTTTATATCCCTATATAAAAATTCTTATAGTTATTGAAAATATGAGCATGACATATTTAATATTTCGTTAAATAAAATATAATAAATGTCCTACCCTCATTCAATTGGCATAAAATGGTTATAATTTATACTCAAAGATGAACACGGTTGAAAAAAATATTCTAATGAAATTTGGACATATTTAACTTATTTTTATTTTATTCATAATATTATGTTTTACCCTTAATTACCTGATTTACCATTTACCATGTTAATAAAACAATTACTAAAATTACTATTCAGAATTCCCAAAAATAAATTTTTTTTTTTACATAATTTGGAATATATTTTTCCAAATAATTAATCAATTTTTAGAAATAAAAAGAAACCTAATTTTAATTAATTAATTAAATATTATTCATGTTGTTAGGGTGAGAAAACTGGTTAATAATGTTAAAAAATGAAAAACATTGAAACATTTTTATATCTAAGTTTATTATAGGATTAATTAAAATTACATATATTAGATTAACTATAAACAATTTTCAAGTTATGCTTAAAACCAGTCAAAAATATAATTTAATTGTATAAATTATTTTGACAAGAAAAGTATTTTTAGTTAAAAATTAGTATTTTTACTATTCTACAAAACATGAAACTATTTAAAAGAAATTAAACAAACTAACTTTTTATTTTAATATTTTAAATAAGAAGTTTATTTTGTTAAATATAATATATAAAAGGGTCAAAAATTAGATTTATTGTGTTCTATATTAAAATTTGGTAAAATTACCCTTTTCAAAAAAATATATTTCCATGGGTAAAATATGTCTTGTTCTTGTATTTTGCCTATAAAATCTATAACAATAACATAGAAAATATTTTATTGAATTTTTATCATATATAAAATTAAAATAATTCAATAATTGTAATTAATTTAATTTATTAGGACAAAATGACTTTGGGAGCATAAAAAACTATTTCCTTTATAATCAGTTTGTATATATTTTCATTTCTAATTAATTAGTTAAAAATGATTTCATATTGGAAGAAATATATTTTCATAAGTTAGTTAATTTTATTCATAACCTATAGGTTATAAATAAAAATATTTTAATAATATTCTATTTTTCATAAAACTCAGTATTGCGTGTAATGAAAGCTATGAAGAGAACACGACATCATGTGTAACACAAGCCATGCATAGTATTATGTGTACCACAAACTATTCTTGGAGTTTCATGTAACACAATATTGAGTTGGTGTTGTGTATAATGCAAACCAGGAATAGTGTTTTTCATATAAGAGAAGCTATATTCAATATTGTGTTAAATGAAAAGTATGGAGAAGATTAAATTGATTTGAAAAAAATATTTCACAAAATCTGGGGGTGCTACACTCTACCCCAAAAAAACCATTTTTCCCTCCAAATTCAATTGGGTTGTCAATGGTATATTACTTGAAAGTAACTTTCATAAAAAACCACAACATAAAAATGAATTCCAATATAACTTTTCAAAACAAAATAATGGAATATAATGGTTACCCAATGTAAATCTTAACTAGGTTTCTAAGTTGGAGAACATATGTGATGATTTGGGCATGGAGGAAAAGCATAATTAATAATAGATTTTGATAAATATCACTGATTAGAAGAAATTATTTGATCTATAGAATGATTAAAATCACCAAAATAAAAACTAAAAAAGCGTGAAGGAGGTCATTTATATCATTAACAATGATTATAATAGTAAGATATTTTATTCAAGGCCATTTTCTTAAAGTTAAAGAATTTTAACAGTGGGATATACTTTAATTATTTCCAGACAACATCACCCTTTTCTATTCCTTCATCAATTTCCACATCATCTCTTATTCCATGAAATGAAGTATATTTTCTCATTCATGAAGCATTAACAAATCATGATATCCATAAATAGAATTATAGATAATTTAATCTGTATTTATCAAAACAAAATGTTAGAAAAAGTTACCAAATATGCATAAATCTAACTGTGGTGATATAATACATTAATCTCACAAACATCATCTGATTCTTAAATTAAACTTTCCTTAAATGGATAATCCTAAAACCATTCTAAAATTAAAAATCCAATACTTTAGAAAAAAGTGCACAAAATTAGCTTAACATTTATCTCCAATATAACCTAAGGTTTCTCTTGTTTGTAACATTCAAATCATGTTAATACCAATATTATGTATTCTAATGAAACATGGTAATTACCTAAATTTCAAAAATTACTTATTGAAAACATTCATGTTTATTTATTTCAATTTATATTGGATATATTCCTTAAATCCAAAAAATGATGGAAACATCCTATATGATAGCAAAACCACATGTCAACAAGTCCTTAGTTAGTTCCAATATAATAACTAACATCTAATTTAATTGTTCATATCCAACATAATTTTATCAAAACAACATTATCTTCAATTGACCTATTATGGGTTATCTTCCATTTTTCTAAAATATCACCATTCCATTAAATCACTTTTTTAGTCCATTAGAAACATTTAACATAAACTTGTAAATCCAGATTAAAAAATGGAACAACCCTTGTATATTCCACCATTCATATCACATAATTATTGAATCTAAATACATAAAAAATTCAATTATGTCACTTTATTCTTGTGAAAAAATAATTTTACCTCACTCTATTACGTAATATGTCTTTCCTTTAACATTTCATTTGTAGTATCATCATCATTGGTAATAGAAAAATTACTCATATGAACATTATCATTACCTTCTTGATCTTTCCACAAAGGAAATAAATTTCCATAACGACCATTAATTATATACTTAAAGTATATAACCTTTGATGACATATTAGGGAGTCAAATATTTCAATCTATTACATTAACTGAACCCTTCCTTTTTCCTTTTGAGTTACTTGCTTTGTGTCCAACTTTTCCACAATTAAAACTTCTTCTTGTACTTCTAAGAAATCCAGTTAGGTGATACAATACACATTCTTAAAACAAAGAAAACTGATTCTTCATTCCTCCATGGTCTCCATTACCTGAACTCTAAAAAAACTCCATTCTATTCCTTTGTGAGTTTGAGAGTTGGTTAAGGTACATGTTGTTAATCATGTTATGGTAAAACTGACTAAGCATGATCACAACTTCCTGCACTCAATTGACCATCCCATTAGAATTCTCATCATCAAAATTTCCATCAAATTAAACGTTAACCCATTTCCTTCATGTTTTTTTAACTGACTAAAACATTAAATCATTGATTAGGAAATAATTATCATAGAGCGAAACCACATAATCTTGAAAACAAACTTATAAGATTTCTAAATTATGACACATTCTGTAATCTAAGACACCATAGTTTTATTTTAGTTAATTAATATCAAACTTCAATTCAAATACGTCATGATGGTTCGTAAAGTGTTTTTCAATTTCCAAAGCATATCCCCCAGGATTGTTAAAATAGGGGTACAGCAAGGACCATTTTCAAGTACCAAGTTACGTTAGGGTCAGGACCAATGCACATTGTCAGAGTTGTAACCCCTAGGTACATCTATACCAGATCCACATTAACATTTAGTTTATAAACATTAATGTAATTCTAGGAAACCACTTACTCTATCCTTTACCAATATTCCATGACATTTTCCTAAAAAAACAACTCATCCTTAGACATATCCTAAGATACACCCTTATACATATCCATTGAAATACCCCTATTGATCTCACTAAAGATTTATCATTCTATTTTCCAAATTTTGACTTATCTTTCTCCCTGATATCAAATTTAACAACCCTAGTTTAATGTACATTTTCATCACATTGTTTTTCTGGAATATTTCATACATTACCCAAACACATTCCAAAAGACCATATTAGTTTAGTACCATTGAAAATTTGGAAAACAAAATAGAAATTTGGTAAAAGATCTTCAATATATCCCACAAATAGCTTCCCATTTATTAATCATAGCTAAATCCTTTCTTTATAAGTTAGGGAAAGGAAACATAAGGAAGGGTGACCTCAGTTGTTGAGTAAGGGTTAACATGGAACATATATAATCATACCATGAGAATACGGGTATGAGAACGTGATCATAACAATATAAGATCAAAACCTCAATATAAAAGATCTTAAAAATGAATGGTTTCATAAATATTTCCCATTAATAATACATTAATCATTAGTAAATAAATAACGTAATCCATGAAATCATAACATAGGAATAATACATGAAATTTGTCGCGGACACATAAGAATATAAAATTATTTCCATAGTAGCCAAGGAATTACTTCCAATACCATATTAGTAGTATGGGATCACCCCCAATACCGTCTTGGAAGTCATGGTTTACTCCGATGACCATATTAATAGTCAAGGTTCACTCCCAATACAATCTTAGAGGACAAATTCCTTTATTAAATCGAGTTCACTCCCCATTCCAACCATGTCTATCTCATGACATATAAATATCTACCCAATGTATTGACAGAACATATAGGTCCCACCCATCACATAATGAGAATAAATAAATATGTGTTCTATAAGAATATAATTATTTTATCATATGAGAACCCATGGAATTAAATTGGTTTCAAAAACATTATTCCATCATATTATAACCCACTGAAAAGAAATGGGTTTCATAAATATCATTCCATCAAAAAATAAATCATTCGTCGAATGAATAATAATGAAAACACTGGAACATATTCCCATTAAAACATAGATAACATAAAAAATATATTATCTTAGATGAAAAATAAATTTGATAAATTACATGAAAACAATTCTTACAGAAAAAATCGTTCATTCATTGAAAACATTTTCTTCTCATAAAAAGTCTTTCAATTATAAAAAACACTTTATTATAAAATAACCATGTAATTTTCTAATGTATTCTTCAAGTAATTAAGTATTTTTGGCATTGGAAAATTCCATTCATTCCATATATGTTAAAAATTATTTATTTAGTACTTTCTCCAAAAAAATCCAAAAAAGTACCTGGTGTGGAAAATGGAAAAACGATTTCTTTCAAACCATGTAGTTAAAGTAATTTTTTTTAAAATTGAAATTAGTTAATCCATATAATAATAGTAAAAAAAATTTCTGAATCATTTTTAGAATACATATACATATAAGATAAGTATACCTCAATAAAAACTTAAGTATAAACAATATGGGATAATAATGAGATTTTGAAATTAACTGTTACCACATTATATTCAGTCAAATCATATGAATAATGAAATTAAGAAACTTTTAATGATTTTTGAATACCTTAATCATAATAATAATACTCAGGAAAAAATACATGGGTAGTATATACACCATACAAGAGAATAAGGTTGTGTATAAAGCATGTGTCCCATATAAATAAAAGTGAGACAAAAATCCATTAAAAATTGAGTATCTTCAGAATTGTGAACCCCATGAAAGAATAACATAAATTAAATATTTTAATATCATTAAATGAATAAACTAAATGATATAAAACTTCATTAGTCAGTATAAACATCACACAAAATAAGTGACTGGTGTATATGGCTTGTATCTCACGGGAATAAAAAGTGAGATGAAATTTGATTACCTTATATCGTGAATCTCATCATACTCATGAAACCCTCCTTTATAATAAATATACATGTTTATATGTATATTACATAACCATATTCATATATATAATACCATATATGACTCAATTATGACTTCATAATACTCGCTAATTAACAATTCCACGTTTAAGTTATGTTTCAGGTAATAACCACTTTGTGTATCATATATTTATTGACATGTTATTATTCATCCTCATACATATATCATGGTTTAATTATATACATAATGATAAAAAGGATAAAAATATCATATAAATTCATTATATATATTTTTTATATAAAATACAAATTTAAATTGAAATGCATATTTCATTTAGACGGTAGGTCGTATGTAAGCATTAATGCTTCATTCATTTTCTTATCAAATTTAAATAAAGAATATTTTATGATATATTATAAGTAAAGAATAATTTTTCTGTTATATACATCATATACATTAATTAAATTCATTATTATTAACAACCATGTGAAATATATATTAAAACGAACCCCAATGAATCAGGGAGATGGTAAGCCATACATACACACAGGAGACGTTATCATTTCTCAACTGATTATGTGGTAAAAAAGTTGAAGTGATATTATAATTAAGGAAGTATAGTTATGTCATAAATATAATATATAAATATTAAACCTATAATAATTCCCACTCATAAAATATAGTCTTGTATGATGAATTGAATCGCTACGTAGTGACAGTAAGTTGTACGTACGCATGGGTGATACTTTGACTAAATTTTTGATGAGAAATGTTCTATATAAAGGTGTGATCAAAAACATAATAACATTTCAGAATATTTTTTATGAATAATTTATTATTTTATGAGATTAATCATAGATTTTGAGTTGGTATAGAAGTGTATTAAAAGATAGTGATCCATTAGAGTGACCAACTCTTCTTCTAGACAACACCTTTATATCTCCTCCAATAGACTTCAGAGTTGTAGTTTTAGGAAAAATAGAACCTATAGAACATTTATAGGGATGTTGATAATAGAGTTTTTAAGATAGCAGTCGATATATAAAGATCATGTTCATTAAATGTGATGAGAGTGTTTGTGTCCTTTTATAATAAAGGAGAGGAACACATTTGGAATTTTATAAAATATTAATTTATAATAAATTCCATATCATTCAATATTCCCCCAAAATAATATAAATAAGATGTTTAGACAATATAAGGTGGTTATATATTCAAAAAATAAATTATAGATAGCGATTGAAGTAATTTTAAAACTTTTTTTTTCTATTAACCCATAGTTAACTTATTTTTATTTTAATTATGCTAATAATATTTTTACTATTTAGAGAATGCAATTTTTACATGTATAGTTCAAATGGGACCATCGATGGAAAGTCTATGATATTTGGGACCACATCCCATCCCCATGTACTTATTTTATATATTTATGTCTTCTAAATAATTTATTAAATATTACTTTGATAAAATATCATTACTCTCCATTTTCACACAATTTATTATTTTTTTAAATATCACAACAACATGATACCTTAGAAATAAATTTAATAAATAATGCATAACAATAAATATTCATCTATAAAATTCTTGGGAAACATTAAGTATGTCATATTATATTTATTTTAATATTTTTCATATCATATATTTTGTATTTCCCTTAATAAAACAATTATTGCATCATCATTGTAGAAGCCTTAAATGTATCAATTAATTTACTAAAAAATTAAAAATAAGTTATCAAGATAAAGAAACATATTTTAGATAAAGATTAATATTTATAGTTTAATTTATGATCTGTATAAACCTATATTAAAAATTAAATAGTTTTTGAAAATATGTGTAAGACATCTTTAACTTTTCTTAAAATAAAAAATAATTTTTTTACTCCCATTAAAGTGGCTTAAAATGGTTATAATTTCATCATAATAATTATGTTGGTAAAAAACTCATAAAATTAAATTAGGACAATTGTTAGGGAAATTTACTATTATTTTAAATTCTATTTGTTTCCCACAATTAGTGATTTACCTTTTACACTGTTACTAAAAAAGTTTTAAATTTACTATTCATAATGCCAAAAAGTACAATAAACCTATTTAAATACTTTTTAACTTCTGATTCCAAATAGTGAAGCCATTTTTTAAAATTTATAACACAAAAGTTTCAGTAATTAATTTAAAATTAATCCCATTCAAGGGGTGAGAAAATGAGTTATTAAAGTTAAGTCATAGAAAATATTGAAATGTTTTTGTATCTAAATTAAATATAAAATTAATGATGATGTTATATATTATATTAGTTGAAAAAAATTTGATCCATTTATAAATTAAATCCAATCGAAAATATAATTTAATACAATAAATTATTTTGATGAAAAAACATGTTTTCAATTAAAATTTTGTATTTTTTTAATATTCATCCAAACTTGAAACTTATAAGAAAAATACCAAAAATTATCCCAAAGAGAATTTTTATTTTATGATTTAAAAGTAGAAGTTTATTTTTCGTATACAATATATAAGAGTTTCAAATATTTTATTTAAAATGTATTCTCTATTAAAAAGTGGTAATGTTACCCTATGAAAAAAAAGTTTTAATAAATAAATTGCGTATATTATTTTATTATGACTATAAAATCTATTGGATGCATATAAAAAACATTCGATTAAATATATAACATAGATAATTCATTAATGTCATTCTCTAATGAAAATTAATTTAATTTATTAAGAAAAACTACCTTGATAGAATAAAAATAAAACAATTTCCTTTATAATAAATTGGCATATATTGTTATTTCTAATTTATTGGTCAAAAATTATTTCATATTATAAACATTATATTTTCATAAGTTAGTTAATAATATAAAAAACACTACATATGTTATAAAAATATATTTTAATAATGCAATATTGTTCGGTAAAACATGGTATTGCATGTAATAAAATCTATCAGAATAACTCAGTTTATTGTGTAACACAAACCAAGCATAGTGTTGTGTATACCACTAGCTAATATAAGCGTTTCATGTAGAACTGTATCAACATGGTTTGGCATATAATTCAAACCAAATGTAGTGTTTTCCAATAAAAAACCTATATTCAATGTTATGTGAAATGAAGTATATCGAAAAGATTAAATTAATTTAAGAAATAAATATTTGAAAAAATATTTGGGTGTTGTAGGAAGTACCATATTTTTTAGTCAATCACCCATCTTGTCAAGGTCATGAGGCCCAAATATTGATAGATATTCTTATAGATCATCCACCTCTCTTTGTCCTATGGATCATCCATTATAAAAGGTTTCTCTTGGGGAATTTCTATGATGATTCTAGATATGTATGTCTCTAATATCTTCAATTTTTGTTTATGTTCATTACTCACAAATTTGGGTGAGTTGGGAAATGTTTTCTATGCAATTTCCTTAAGTGAATAGTATCATTGGCCTTTGAGGATGTGGATTTCGAGTAGATTGGTGAAACGATGACCCATAAGGTTGATCTCTTGTTGTTGGGAGAAATTTTAATTTTATGAGGGTGCATGATTAGTTTTTAAAAAATTATTCCTTTTAATTTTTTATAATTAATTAAAAAATTTGAATATAATTAATTATTTTCATTATGTGGTGTGATATATATGATTAAGAGAATGGAAAATCGTGGATGAGGATTAATGGGTCTTTTTTAGGGGTTAACTTCATTATCAAGTTACATGATCCCTGTAATATAAATTCATATTTCTTATTATGTATGATTTATTTCATACATGCATTTTTCATAATATTGGGTATAGGAATAGGGATCAATAGTGTTATAGAGAAATATATATAGTGGAATTGATCATCCTCGCGTTGAAAATGTTGTGTAAAATTTGAATAAGATAATGATACAGTAGTCATTGGATTTTGATCCTAAAAAACATTGTGGGATTCTAAGAATCCACTATTCACAGGAAGCTATTATTTATTTTTATCTCTTATGGTCAAGTATACAATGAAAATATATAAAGAGAAGAACACAATGATTCATAGGGCTTTAGGGAACAAAGACCCCTTAGTCCAGTCCACCAATACTCTCAGAGTGAGTTCGTCAATTTCACTAGAATGTCCTATTCCTGAGGAATTTCACAACTAAGTATAGGAAGTTTATACCATTACAATAAGGCTTTTACAAGGCTTATTATTATTTAAAAAGGAATCGTAAATCCATAGCATAGTCTGAGAATTTGATAATATTTCGCATCTAGGATTGATTCTCAGAAGCTGATACTCCAATAAATCAATAGAGTAAAATTTTATTTAATGAAAAGGTTTTTCTCATAGTTGTAGCATGAAACTGATAGATGTGTTTGATATTCAATAACATAAAAAACCACATAATAATCTTCAATGTAGTAAAAAAATTCATTAAAAATTAATAGATAAATCATTGGAAAAATATATAAACATATATGTCTCCTGAGTGTAACTCTACCAAATGATTTTCAAAACATGGATGATATGTTTTTACCATAAGATACAACATTAACAACAAAAAATGCATCGAGTCGGTTAAACCAATAAAAAGATTTATGTCTCTAAAGATTAGCTCTAATGTTGATGATATTCTGTTACTTACAATCACACAACATTTTCATATTTGTAAACAAGTGTACATGTATATATCTCTATATTCAGAAAATGATAATCTCAATATTTTTATACTTTAGGTCGAACAACTCCAGATGAATCCATCTCTAGAAATATCACATATTAAATCATGAATATTTGATTTTAGGATCATTGAAGATATTTAAAACTTTCCATAAGAAAGATAATGATTTACTCTATTGAATACAAGCCTTTTGATCAGTCATAAAATAGATTTTAAGAGATATTTACATCTATGGAGACCATTATATAAATCACAGATAATATCATTCAATTAGAAACTATGTTTGTTGAATAATCAAATTTCCGGTTTCCTCCATGTGATGACAAAAATTCAAACATAGGTGTAAGGTTATTCATAAATGTAGGGTTCAAGGTCATTACATTTAATCATTAAATGTGGGATTTCTTCCAAACGATGTCTTTATGATCTATACATGTTATTCCAATAATATGGTTTCCAAACCATATGTTACTGTTACATATATAGGATATGATAAGTGTTTCTAGAATACTGAAACACATTCAAAATACATAGACAAATAGTCTTTCACAGATCAATAATGTGTGTATGATTCTAGAATAAATATTATAATAAATATTAACTTCTTGAAACACAATTAAGTAAAATAATTAGTAATATAAATGTGGGTGTTTATGAACATCAATACCAAAAAAAATTTAACTAAAATATTGTATCAATCTGTGATCAATAATCTCCCACATTATAATGATTACAAAAATCATTACAAAAAAACATAAAATAAAAATTATAAATTATAAAAAATATTTAGAAGAATAAATTTCCACTAATATAAATAAATAAATTATAACTATGTTTATGTTAATTTTATTTCTCTAATATAAACTTCTCCCTTTTGTTAACTTCTACCTAATTATACCACATGATAATAAACTTATAAAAATCTCCCCCTTTTGTGAAATCAAAAAGATGAGAGTAAAATGTATCAATATAAACTCTCCATAAATTGATGATTCCATTTATAAAAAAATAAAGTTGGAATCAAGGAGAATATAAAATATTTTTCAATGAATAAGATGGGTTTTAATGAACTCTTAGTTCATGTTACTATTAAAATAACCCCCCTAATGACATATCATATTTGGAAAATATATTCATTGGAAAAATAAAATTTACAACTAATTTTTTCACATTTCATATTTAAAAAAATATTTATTACTCATAATAATAAACTATTTTAACACGTGTAGTGACATAATTAAACACTAAATACATGATTTTATAAGAAAATAATTTAGAGAAAATTACTAACGATATACTAATTAAATATATATTATGAAACGATTTAGAACAATTATTTTTTAATTATTATTTGTAAACAAAAATATATAAAATATTGGCAGTAAACCATAATAATGAATAAAAGTTAGGGTGTTAATAAGAATTAGATCAATCATATGAACTCTCGTAATGATGAACTATTTTGCTCATTTTTGGAAAGATTTTTTCAGTTTTCTTTACTTTATAGATATGCATATCATAAATATTGTGAATAATATGAAGAATGTTTAACCAAGAAAACTTTTAGTTTTTTAAGGTCAAGCTTAGTAACAACTTATTTTCTGAGTAACTCCATATGACATATCATTTACTTTTTGAATTCCCCCAAATCTCATTTTGAAATTGTATGTTCTTTCACATTATAATAATTCTTTTATACTTCATATTAAGACTTTATAGATGAATCTAGATTAGTACATATATTTTTGTTTTATTTTTTCAATGCACTAACTCTAAACAGAAGCTCTCCCTAAGACATTGTACTTTTAAACATCAGGGTTGACGAAACATCTGGTTCTTCAAAACCATGATTTCCCTTATCATTTTTAGAATATATTTCAAATGGATCCTTATTATATTAATCCAACAGATGTCATAAAAAATATTAACAAGTATTAACATTAGTTTTATATTGAGATATACATTCCTCTGAACTGAAAGTTCTGAATATTTTCATTTTTCTCAAACTAATTTTAAAAGTATTTAAAAAATATATTTTGAGGATTAAAACTAAATAATTGAAAATGTTTTAAGATTAATATTATTAGGTTTTAAATAGAAAAATAGGTTTTTTTGACATATTGTAGATGGTGCTTCATATTCTTTAGTCGAAAATACAGAATAATAATACATATTTTATTTTTCTAAATGGCATTTTCTTGTAAGAAAGATTTTTTGATTGAAAATGTTACATAATCAAATAATATTTTTAATAAAATGAAATATATATATATATATATATATATATATATATTGGTTTAAAATATTAAATAAGAAAATATAACCCTTCTAATAATTAATAAAGTACTATTTTATCTAAAACAACGTGTATAGATACTTAAACATTTAGTAATTAAATTATAAAATCAAAATAGACTATGATTTGATTCAATGTGTAAAGAAGGATTTACCAATTAATCCTATAAGATCAATCCCATATATAGAAAAATTTATTCACTTAAAGAATATATATATATATATATATTAAAATTAAATACTTTATATATTAAATATTCCAGTAAAAATAATTTTTTATAATTAATAACATTAGTATTAATCACTCCTTTGGTAGATATTTCTATATATCACCCAATAGACCACTTCAATAATTTAACAATCTAGTTCAGTGGTGTATTCCTGTAAAAACATAAAAAAAAATCATTTTGGTACCCATTTGTTTTTGTTTCTTGTAGTTTTAGAATCTAAATTATTATGCAACATAAATATAATTTATTTTTTAGTAATTATACTATTGAAATTAAATAAGTTTTTTGAATAATATAAACTCATGATACCATGAGACTGACTTTTTAAAAATAAATAGTGAATTTAATATGGTCCATTAATACCGCAACAAAAAAATTAACAATGCGAACTCTTTTTATATTTATCCAAGAACAAATTAATTCTTATACAATTTCCTCCATTCACCATTATAATCAATTCCAATTTTTCATTTAAGAATTTTATTTTTATCATGAATGTGATTTAAATAATTTTATCCTTTGATTAGTACACTTGAATCATGTTTTCAAGTTTATACTTCACATAACAATTCATTAATTTTAACTTCATGTATATTACATGAAACTTTGGAAGTATTGGTTTTTAATTTCTCATGTTATTTTCAAAAATTTTATTTTTATAAAATAATATAAATATAAGGTTTCAGAATCTTTTTATGGTCTATTTTTAAGGATTCATACTTATATTAAAGTATGAATAAATATTTATTAAGTTCATCATAAGAAATTTTTTCATGATTTCAATTCATATAATGAATAATGTACATAATTAGTATGATCCATAAGACAAAGATTTTTTGTTTTATTTTTATGCTCATCCTTTGAGTCCATTGTATATTCATCATTACAAAAAGATCTAACACTCTAGATTATCTTCATATGTTTCTTTTCATTAATTTCATAATTATATCTCTATTGATCTTTGATCACATAATTTTTATACATTGTGTTTCCTTTTTCATTTTCACTCCTAGAACCTATCTTTCTTATCCTTTTTATTTTTTCCTTGTTTATAGTTTTTCAAATCATTTAGAATGATCTGATAAATCATTTTTTTATTCAACATCTCATTAATCAGATGATCCATCCACAATATTTCTAAGAGAAGATTCATCATTTTTTAAGGAAACTTGATTTTTATCTTTATCATGCATATTATCTTCATAGATCAACTATGTACCAATTACTTCCTTCATTATCAGTTGTGAAATAGGTGTGTATTTTCATATAATAGCATATATACAAATCCATTTTCCAAGTAAAACTCTTAGAACTTTTTACAAATTATCTAATCATGAAATTAGATCAAATAGGGAAGAAATATTATTGTATATGTTAGTGAGCATCTCATTAATTTGAGTGATTATTTCACTATCATTAATTATAAAATTATAAAATTTTAACTTTTTATTTGTATACCATAATTTTTTTATAGTTTCAATTCCTTTATAGGTAAAAGAAATATTTTTCCACATTTCATAGGCTATAAATCTGTGAGATTATCTATTAAACTCATCAGTTCATAATCCAAAAAAAATTAAATTCACCTCTATTGAATTTAGATAATATTCTTTTTCTTGATCACTATCCCATTTTTCTAAATCTTCCTTATAAATTTTATAACGCTTGAAGTCCATTAAATATACACATATTCAATAAAAAATTAAATATATAATAATTCAATGTTTCCAGCATCCATAATTATCACTACTAAAATAAGAAGTATATATCATTAAAAATCCGTTTATAAGATCATAAATTTTGAGATTTTAATTTGTATGAATATGTTACATAGATTTATTAAAGAAAAAATAAATCATCAAAAAATGAAAAAGAGAGACAGAATCTTATGACACTTTATATTCCACCTTTTTTTATTCTTTTATATATTTTATTAGAATAGGATATAACAATAGAGCCTTGTCTTTTAATATCACATATTAACAATAGAATATAAAATGATTTTGAAATATATAATTATAGTGAAATAGTACTTCCTCTGATACATCTTATTTTTTTCGAGTAAAAACTGATTTCAAGAAAGAGAAATATCGTCAATATACTCTTACCTCTTATACCAATTTTTTTATCAGATATAAATAAGATGATAATACTAGAGGGGGTGAATTTCAATCCTTAAAAAATGTTTATGGATTCAATGAACCCATCTTCACATGCAACAAGTCTTTTTTGATCTCTCTTAACATTGAGTATACATCTGCAATAAACAAAGAAAAGAACATGATGATGTATAGTGTTTAAAGGTACAAAGATCCCCTGTTACACTCCACTAACAATCTCTTAGTGAGTTTGGTGATTTGACTAGTAATTACGTTTATCAGGGTCTCCCATAACTTATTACAAGAAGTTGATCCCTTTATACTAAGGATTTTATAGGGCCTTTGGGTTATTTTATAAGTAACCATAAATCCACAACTTAGTCTGAGAAGCTAATACTACATCTCTTACATGACTGATTCTAATAATTTGATACTCTAATAAATAAATAGTGATTTATTTGATTGATAAAACAGGTTTCTCTAATAGTTTCATCATCTAACTAAAAGATGTGATTGATCATCAAAAACGTAAAACAATAGAAACATTATCTTCAATATAGCAAAACATTTCTTTAAATAAAAATAGATAAATCACCAAGAAAGTGTATAAAAATTTATGTCTTCAATGGTTAACTCTAAAAACTGCTTTCTTGAACTTGTAGAATAGGATGTAAAAACAAGAACAACAGTAGCAATAGAAACAATTGGGAGTCTATTAAACAGATCTAAAAATTTATGTCTCTAAAGAGTACCTCTGATGGAGATGATATGATGTTATTTACAATCACACAAATTTTTCATATTTCTTTACATGTATACATATATATATATATATCTCCATATTAATGAAGATGGTAATATCAATATTTATATTATTGGTCGAATAGATCTAGGTCAAACCATCTATAGAAATAAAACGTATTAATTAGGTATTATTGGAATTAAAAAACATTAAATAAATTCATAGATTCCTTTAAAAATAAAAACAATTTACTCTGATGAACACATTCCTTTGAATCATTTATAAAATATATTTCCATATATATTTACATCTATCGACACCATTTCATAAATCATGGATAACAACATTAAGTTAAAAACAACATTCATTAAATACACCCATGTAGGGTTCCTCCATGTGATCTCAAAACATAAAATTTTGGGTTGACAATTTAAGGTTGTTAAAAAATTTAGGGTTTTTATCATTATTTTTACTCCTAAAAAGTAGGTCTTCTTCTAAACGTATGGTTCCCAATCTGTATGTGTGATTTCATACATAGGTTTTCCAAACTATATTTTATGCTTACTAATGTAGGATATTAATAATGTCTCCAAAAATTACATTTAAAACATGTTTTGAATACTTATAGAAATATTCTATTGTAGATCAATGACATGTGTATGCTTCTAGAATAAATATTCTAATGAATATTATCTTCCTGAAACTCAAATAATAAAACATATAAATAACATAAATATTGGAGTCTGTGAGCATGAAAACCAAAAATAAATTAATGAAATTTTTTAATCAATACATTATCGACATGAAAATGTTCTTCAAAACACTTTTATATTTTAGAATCACCTAGATAATATGTGTTTAAGGGGTAAGTATATAAATTAATTTGAGAAGAAGTTGTGGGTAGGTGTTAGTGTATGAGTGGTGATGTGGGTCGGCCTATGTTGGGTTCCTAGGGATAGTGAGCCAGTATGGGTGGTGTGGGGTCATATTCAAAAGGGAAAGATAATTGTAAATCATTCACGTAAACATGAATTCCATCCTAATATTGTATTAGAGTCTTGATTATGAAAAGTGTGATGATTCCTTTGGTACATGATGTTAATGAAGGATATGTTCTTCCTCTTGCTTCTAGTTTTAGGAATCTACCTTTAGATGTGTGGCATATGACCTTGGTCCTGGTCTTGGGTTGTTTTTAAAGAAAAGAAATTCCGATGCTAATGGGATTTCATATTGTAATGGTTCCCTGCTTATTGAGTCCATAATTTAATAGAACCTATGGGTTTTGAGTTTACTAACATGTGAAAATTTTGATTTGGTTCTAATGGTTGGATACAAAAGGATAGGTCTTGAGTGATTGGTGTCATGTACCATGCTAGTGAACATATGAGATATGATGTTTCTATTTTTAATTATTTCATGTGTGTTTTGGTTATAACCCTCACCATGAGCGGTAGTGGAGGGATACAATGATTGTACCATTCCCTTAGATAGAAATTGTCTCTTTGTGATCTCATAATGAGTGAGAATGCGGAGGATGATGTGGAAAATCATAAAATGTGTGAGAGTGTAGTGGATGGAATTTCATAAATTATAAGTTAATTTGTAGGGATCAATATGAATAATAGAGTATGGGTCCAAAAGTTCATGTGAATCCCTATGTTGAGTGAGAGGGTAGTGGTTAGGTTGTTACATCATCAAGAGTGATAGGGAGGTAGATGGAATCTGCAACCAATATTGAGTGATAGGGCCTGGTATAGAGATTATGTTTTACGACAAGTGGATAGTATAGCCTACCAAAACAGATAAGGTAGTTTTTAGTTTATAAATGACCTCACTGTGAGTGATAAGTTGTTGGAATAACATTATTTAGAGAGAAGAATAATTCGGGACATGGATGTGAGATATTACCCTAAAACATTGACCAATGGTTGGGTTAGGAAAAACCAAAAATTGAGTGATAAGATGTTGGTTCAACAACCATGAGGGATATGATGAGTATATGAAATGGATGTGATACCACACCTTACACTTTCAGGTAGTGTTATGAATTTAGTGGAAACCCTACCTAGAGTCATCAGCTGTGGTCTAGGATGTGGGTTCAGTAGTATGGGGAAATGACTATATTCTGACATATTTTTGTAGTATTTATGATTGGATATAATGATTAACTTGTTATTAAATAATGGATTTTTGTGCACAAAGTAGTCTTGGCCTACTTAGTACATGATATACTATAATATTATGTGAAATAATGACATTCCTCGTCCATAAGATTACTTATAAATTTGGGTAACTTAGTGAATTCATACTAAACATTATTTCTCACACTCCACATGGGAACCCCAATTCATGTGAAAACCATAGGCATTATTTTACAGATGAGGTTTCTGTGGTCGAGGGATTATAATAGTGACATCATTTATTTTATTTTATTTTATTTTTTATATATGATCATATTAATGGTAAATTAGTGGGATTGTATTAATGTATTCTTATGAATTATTTATTTTTTAGAAATTGTTTTATTTGTATTTATATTCACTATGATATTTATATTGTACATTATTTTTTTATTTTCTATTGTTTTCTTATAATGATATTTGGTCATAATCTCCCCAATAATTGGATTAGGATCTCACATATAGTAAGAAACCTCTATAATATAAGGATTTGTGTTGAGGTCTTTTATATCCTTGACTCGAGGTAGTATTGAGTGCCTCTAGACCGATACATAAAAAAATTTATTTGAGAATTTTATTTTTCAACTTTTTTGGGATAAAAAAGATAGGTGGTCTAAGAATGTGTTGAAGCTTGTGATAGTCCACTGACCAGTGATCCCTAAACACAATTCGAGTGGGAAGGCTTGGCTCCATGTGTAGGAAATTGATATTTTCGTTTTAGATGTTATGGTTGAGATGTTTCCTTAAATAATATGTGTTTATCGAAGAATTTTATTTATGTTGTTGGATTTTATTCAATTTATTACAGGATTGTATAAATGAATCATATTTGGATTGTAGTATTCTCATGATATTCATGTTCTAGATTGTGATTGTTTTCATTGATAACAAGGTTTAGTTATTTAAAGTTTTAGATAAAACATATTTTACATTTTCTAATATAACTTGTTGGTTTTATTATACCTAGATAAACCATGTTATATTATTTTATGGAAGGTCATGTGAACCGTGTTGAAAGATTCAAACTGATGATAATTTTAAGGTTCCCTCATTCAACAGATGTTTAGAGACCCAATGGTGGTTCAATAAGGAATCTATATTCCTTATTAGTAGGCTCCATTAGCATTATTGTGATGAGGTTCAATTACATAGAGTATCAAAAACAAACTATATGGTTTTTTTTCAAATATAGCTTCTTAGTGACAGTCTACATAGCTGAACCGGGCCATTAAGTAAAGGATTGTGGAATTCATTGTTCTACGTGTAAAATATGGGTGATAGTGAGTGATAAGTAGAATGTGTCGAAGTATTTATTCTAAATTTTTATTTGAAGGGGTGATGGGATAATATTTTGATTCTTATGGTTTTTGAATGATTCCTCAGTGGGATGATAAGGTGGATATCCTTGAATGACTGAATAAATGGTCTGAAGGCCAAAATTTATATTCATTTTGGATAAAACCCCTTTTAAGGGTAAAGGGGGAAACCCCATACTTCAGAGACCTAGAGACATTTACAAAATATGAAAAACTAAGAGGTGTTGCAACCTTGCACAAGACTACGTAGAAGAACCCCTCCCGAGCATCACCGTCAATAAGGCATGCCTCCACCAGAGCATGACTACGCAACAAGTTGTCCCATATTTTGTGGGATGTGACTCATCTCGGTGTGAGTTAGGTTAAATGATTGAGTCGTATAGAATCATTCACTTGTGGGGTGTGGGGGATATCTAGTAGAATCGTGGGAAATAACATGTTATAGATTTCTTAGTGGATCACTCTTTTCTAAGAGATCTAGTATGGTTGGTATAGATTTTTGGTAAATGACTTGGTATATGTGGGATAGTTCATGCTAAGTGGGCATGAAATCTGCTGTGTTTTGGATCTATGAGAAGCCATGTGTGGGATGGAAACCTATTTTATCGGCAAGACACTCACTGGAATGGTGTCTTGTGGTGTTGGATGAAGACTTAAAATGTCCCACTTTAGAAATAGGTGAAATTAGTAGTGGAATAGAGTACCATGGTATAACAAATCAAAGTATTACTTAACAAAATTATTAGGGGTTGATATGTTGGTTAGTGTTGGTCACAAAGAACAATATGATCATTATGATGGTATCATGCAAGTGTTGTTATTGAAAAGTGACGTAAGGGTAACTATATATTAGGGATAACACCAATGGCTATTAGAGGGTGTTATCCTCCTTGTGATTTGATTATTGAATAGAGAGATGGTGTTCTTAGTGAGCGGGGAATGAGAAGTGGTTGGTGTTTCATGCTGACACTTGTCTGTGGGAGAGACAGTCATGTCCAATCATTACATATGGTAATAGACAGATTGTGGGATATAGGGTCTTGGTGTTTCAGTTTAAAATAGTGAATGTAAATATACCCTCATACTAAAGAACATTATATATGTCATAATAGAATGACCCTAAAATTGTAAGGGTTGTGAATTTGGTGGGAACAGTCAGTGGATGGTTTTAATTAATCTAGTATCTTGATGAGTTGACAGATCCACAGATATATGGTTCCTTATAGAAAATACAAAATTTTGAATTCATATGTAGTTTCAGGGGGATTTGGTGCATTGGTGTTGAGCTTGGGATGATTTAAAATTGATTTTAGAGTGAGTACGATTTGAATTAAACTAGTGCATCAGGTGAGTGTATGAAGAATGGTATGGGTGGTTAGTGATCCAACCAAGGAATTATACCAGGATTTTGGTTTAGGATTTAGTGTTGGTGTTTTTGTTATTTTTCAAATCCTTTGGGTGTGAAGGAATCATTATTAGGAGATGTAGTGATGCATAAATAGTTCAAGCACAATGTGTTTGGGAAAAGTCTATCAGTAAATGACTGAATTGGTTTTTTCATAGAATTAGGTGAGGTGAGATTGAGACTTCTCTAAGTGCATAAATGGGTATCCAGAATATGGAATCACCTAGTAAGACCAAATTCGCATGGTAGGGAGTATCATCGAATGAAATCAACCTTTGGGAGAGGATTATTATGGTGGGGAGAACCATAATACTTGAGATGAACAAGTTTTCAACCCTTCAATGTCTTGATATAGGGGATTTTGGTGTATCACTATAATGGTTTTGGATATGATGGAGAGTGGGTAGCTTTGTCTTCAGTTCATAGTACGCTTGGTTCTAAGAGTTTCATATCAGAAGCATGTTTAGAAATCATATATGGAATTTGGTTGGTTGGTAGTTAGTTGATGATCGAAGTAGGTTGTGATAGATGACAAAAGTAACATTAACGATTTTGATGATAAAATCATAATTTTGGTGAGTTTTTAAAAACCCAAGAATTTTTGTGTCATTACATTTTAGGGAAGTTATATTTTTTTCTTTTAGAATAAGTCATTCCATGAATTGATATTCAAATAGGGAATCTCATTGTTCAAAAATATCATAGAGATGAATTTGTATATGGATAAATTACCAATAGGTTTATTTAGTTCTCAGATGAGTGGGGAGGGGATACTGGGTGGAGTAATAGAAATTATATTGATATAGTATCCCGTGTAGTGACACTCTAGTCATGGAATGCCCACCATCTATGAGAATTGCATCACATCATAGTTGAGGTGTTTGAGATGTGGTCGATATCTGGTAATTTTCAAATGTAAGCGACCCATACATTGTGGATCATTCAACAAAGTTTGGGTCCCATCGTTATGATGACTCTTATGTAGTGAGTTCTTGACTCTTATAAAGTCAAGTCATTATATGACCCTTGGGTCATACTATAATGAGGTTTGGATGAGGGTATAGCTCTCTACTAAGAGAGAATTATTCAATGACCCCTTACTACACCATGTCAATTTTGTTCATGTTTTTGTTTTATTGTAACAACATGATATTTTAGAATATAATATCACTTTAAATAATTTTTTTCTCTTATAGCTTTCTTTACACTTAACATGAATTCTAAAGGAACTAAGACATAAATATTATTACTTAAACATGAATATTGTACTCTATTAATTAAAATTAGAGATATGAATATGAATAAAAATATTATGAAAAATATTTATAGTGGTATTATATAATTTTAATTAATTTATAAATAATTAGTCAATTTTTTGTAAAAAAACATTTTTCTTCGAAAATATATATATATTAAAATGGATTTTATTATTTATGTGAGAAAATATTATAAATTCTTTTTCACTTTTAGAAAATTTATTTATGAAACATCATATCATTTTTCAAATTAACATATCAAAGTTATCTTAGGGTGAAATTTTGGTATTTTTCTGAAAAGATTGATTTTCCAGTTTATATTAGATAACATGATTTTTTAAATGGTTAATTATATTAACTAAAAAGTAGTATAATCATAATAATTTAATAACAAATTAATATAAATTCTATTTGTTTAAAAATAATCTAATTAATTACATAATAACCACAATTATATTTTATTTGGGTCTAAGTTTACAATTTTTCTTAAAAACACATTTTTTCAAAAAGTTGTTTTTATATTCAAAAGGCTCTTCCACATTAGTTAAATAAAATCATCCATAATTATGACTGATTTAGATAAAATAGACAGATTATATAAATAAATAATAATTTAAATAAATATAATGATTAGTATTATACATAGATTTATTGTAAGACCATCTTATGCTTGAAAAAAACATTTTCCTCAATAACATTTTTCATGTGTTTCATGGGTTTATTTTTAAATTAATTTATTCTAGTTTTAGAAATTTAATTTTATTAAATGGATTCCATAATTGGAATCATGAGGTTCAAATTTGGAAAATATTTCATTTTTTGGGCATTATGAATAGTTACCATTGTACAATTTATCCCATCAAAAATAATAAAATTAGAATACACCCATGGGGTAAAACATTAAACTATCTCTAACACATTCATTTATCTAGTTGTATAATATTTTTTTGACCAAATTTAATCTTAAGGAGTAAAATAATTTATTTTTAATCATTATTTTTATTTTTAAAACCCTACATTTTATTCTGAAGATAAATTATATTTTTTTCAAATTTTAAACTAGATTTGGGTTCCTATAATTAAGGGATAGGTTGGACAATTCCATTTAATTTTCGTTTTCTATCAAAGTATAAAAACCATAATTAGTTTATTATTTGAACAAAAAATTTGTGTAAACCAATTTTTTAATTTATTTCATGTTAAAATTATTTTCCATTTAAATCAGGTATTTTCCTAACAATTGTTTTCTACTAATTTTTATTCTTAAATTAAAAGTAGTTTATACATCCAATATAAATTAAATATTTAAAATGGATTCCAAATTTTTAATCATCATGTTAAAAATTGGTTATAATTATTCTTTTATTTTTCATCAAATAATTATGTTATCACTGTATATTTTTTAGTTATCAAAGTTATAGATGAAATGCATTTAGAGTGGTTTAACTAAGAGATATTTATTAAAATGAATCCAAAATAATGGAAAATTGTATTTTTTTTCATTTATTTAACCCTTATCACATCAAATAATTAACGTTTTTATTAATTGGTGACTCACCCGCACGTGTCATTGAATCTGTGTGGGAATTGATCAGATTAGATATTTATAGTTCCAAAAAATACATACAACTAGGGTATATTAAAGTGGAAGTACATGGTGGAACCCACAAGGAATAATGGAAGGTCAGCAACCAATCAAACAAACCCCTTTATAGGTATTCATTACTTTTACTCTTGAGGTTTTGGTTTTAATTAATGCTAGGTTGTTTAGATTTTAGGTAGAAAAAAAGGAAGGGATCTGGGTTAATTCCAGGGCTCTTGAAAAAATACTATCCTAGATTTAGCTTGGGATACTTCTATAGACAAGGTTGTGAAGCATTATAAAGGTCATCGATTGGTCCTAGTTTAACCAATTATATTATTGTATTCTATAGCTATCTCAGGTTTAGCATATATCTGATAACCTAGGTATATTACACTTGAATTTTATGCAGAAAGTGTCAGAAAATATGGGTTAAAGCCCTTCTCAAATATACTTCGGTTAGGTTTTTCAATCACACTTCCCCTGGACATGGTTTGGAAAAATAATGTGATAAACAATTCTTATTAACCTAATTCCTATATATATGGTTACCAAGGTTCAATATATAGATTCATTATGCTAAAAAACACCCCTAGTCTTAACCCCTAACCCTAGGTGGAATAGTCACGCTAATGGTGATGATAAAAAGTAAAGAAATATTTAATATGGTATGCATAATCGTAATTCAATTTCAAAAATAGAAATATAGGATTAAAACAAGAAATAATCAATGTTATACAATTGAAATCAATGTAAATATAACCAAAAATGAACTTGTCATGATTAAACAATGAAGAAATGGAAATTTGGAATCAAAATAAGTAAGAAACAATCAATAACTAACTATGAATGAAGAAAAGTTGAAGAAAAATTCCAGATTTTATGAAGAATAGTGTGTGGCATTGAAATTGATATCATTATTGGAAAAATTATTGAAAAATATGAATAATGGGAAAATATTGTTAAAATATCACCAGGATTAAATAAAAAAATACAAGGAACTCATGAAATGTAATTGAGGAAGAAAGTCAAACAAATCATTGTAGGAAAAAAAGATACAATGAAATTGTGTTAATCTCCTGCGTTCAGAAGAGATATTCAAATATTAATAGGCTTAAGAAGTACATGATGTTTAATTCATACACATTGTGTACTTTTTTAAGAGACTCATGTATGGAAAAATTCATGAATTTTAAGTTGGCTTCACATTGTGTAATTAAGATCCACTTTCCCCACTAATGAATCGGTTCGTATCTATGGCTGGGTGAGTCCTCAGAATTTAAACTCCAGGAGATATCTTCACATTTTATGTGATTGACATTGAGCAAGATTCTGATATTTGAAATCTAAGTGTTGTGTACTAGATTTATATGTCTGGTATTGTCTAAAAATCATGTACAAGCTTCATGGGCTAGTCTGTGGCACTACATGCATGGTGTGACTGGGGTATACATTCCGTGTACATGATACACTATGTGTCAAGTTTGATTTTTAACTTTTTTTCATCATTTCTCCCTTTAATTATAAAATTCCTAATTCCAATGAAAAAAAATAAAAAACTAGTGAATCATTTAATGAAAAATTAATAATTATAATATAAATATATCCAATATATATATATATATATATTATCTAATTCCCTCACAAATAATTTTTTTTTGCCTCAAGAATAATGAATCTCAACATGGATTCCAAAATAACCCGCTTTTAAAATATGAAACATTCATTACAACCAGAAAAATAAAACTAAATTTTAGAATAAAATGTTAGTCTTCTATAATCAATCCTATAAAGAAAATCAATCATGATTTATTATCCATTTCTGTATCTAGATTATTTATTCATTTACATATAATTTCATAATAGTTCCTTAAAGTCTATACCAAGTTTCCAATTTATTCCACATTGAGTTTTGTCTCATCACATAGGGTAAAATGTAAACAGATCTATGATCATACCATTAATACATGTTCCTAAACATAGACTTATATTGCTTCCATCATCTCCACTTCATAAAGAAAAATACCAAATCAATCCTGAGGGATTCATCAAAAAGTGTTTGAATGACTCTCAGGATGATGGTAAGTGGGTAGAAAGTAATAATCAAGATAAAAAGGGGGATACTCTCTAAATTATAATTCATAATAAAAGTAAACTGTGTAATGAATTAACTAATCCGAGATCAAAATATGTCAATGCTCTAAACACCTCAAATCGGATCCATAAAAAAACAAGTAAGTATAAAAAATATAACATGTTTCTTTCTTTTTACTCTTATTTATTTTCTGAAATTCATGTTTAGGATAGACCTCACCTCCACCCCATATCCACCTATGATCCATTGTAAGATTCATCCATTTGTAAATAGTGGGTTTTTACATTCCTAATATGGAACCCAACATCATTTTCTTTCTATATTTTCTAAAGTAATAGGGAAGGCATAAAGTGCCAAGAGTAATCATGGATCTCATCATATCATTATTGAACATTTCATAATATATATTCTCAATAAAAAAATATTGTGTATATGAATAGTCTAAATCCCTCCACTTATATAAAGGATAATCATGAATAATACTATGACTAGGGTAGGATTGGATAATCAGCTTCAAACTGATCCTTCCTAATAAGGTTATTCATTTAAAATTCATATTAAATAAGAAAAATGTAATGTGGGTCTCTAGAAATTAATATATCAAAAAATATTTTCTCTATTTTGTAAAAATTATATTTGTCTACTCATAGCCTCAATAATATCTCAATGTATGTTATGATAGGTTTACATGCCCCAGGTTTCCCTCAAGAAATATGCTCTAGAAAGTATATGAAATCTTGGTTCCATAATCCTCTCATGAATGGTAGTATAAAAACATTAACTAGAAATCACTCAGAGTATAAAATCATGTAATAATTCAATCAAAATCAATATCAAAAATTTGGAATTTGAATTATGTTACTAAACTCAATAATCTTGCTAAAAATATAAAGAGTAGTAACACATGGATTTCAAAAATTTCCTACATAACAGTTTCTTTTATTTAAGTTAGTGTAATGTGTTTTTAGGTTCAAAGTATATTATAGTGAAAACATTTCCAAGATAAATTAAAACTAGCAATAATACAATATTATAAATAGTAAATCTCAAGAAAGAGTCCCCTGAACGTAAAATGTGACAATGTATGCTATGTCCTTGAAAAAACTATGGGAGAGATATCACATATATAGCACTGAAAAAAATGAAATGGTAACATGAAATTGAATTTAACTAATTGATATCTCCTTGTGATGAATGTCATGCCATGGGGAAACATGGTGGATGAGGATTTCAAGTTGGGGTACCTTCATAACATGTTATAAAGAAAAATTGTACAATAGATTAAACAATAATCCATATAGATTAAACATGTAAAAAGTATTGAAATTAGAAGGTGAACACAGTGAATAGTGGAGAAAATAATCTTTTAAAAACGAAAATATTAGGGTACATTGAACTTCTCGGAAGACCTATGAATAATAAATATAATAAAAAAAATACTAAGCACCAAATTAAAAATAAAACAAAATATGGGTAGCAACCTATAAAGTGATAAAACTATATGTCATAAGCTAGGTGGATGTATAAAAAGGATCATGAAGTGTCATTCCTCTGCTCAGAATTCTACTGCCTCCAACAAGAACTGGTGGGAGATTCATTAAGAATTCATGGATTCTTGGGGGGATTGACAACGTCAAGATAGTATAGAGGATGAATCTTTTGTGGTAAGAATAGAATCCATGTTAATTGAGGGGATAAACCCCTTTAAACCATGAATATCCAGTGAAATATCTTAAATATGGCCCTTAATGTCATCTAGATGTTGAGTCATCTGATGAAGGTGGATAGATGGTGGTAGAATAGGGGCATCATTGACCATGGATGAGGCATTAGAGCTAAATGCGTCAAATTTAATATAATAATTAATTGAAAATAATCCAACCAATAGTGAATAAAAAATTTGTATCCCATGTATATATAGAGTAATGATACATTCATGAGTAATGGAATATATGAAGTATAATGAGTGATCACCCTAACAGAGTTCCAAGACATGGGAGGGGTATTAGGTAAACTAAGACTCAGTGGAACTCTCCCCAAAAACTACATCAGAAGAACCTTCCCAAATGGTGGGTCTATTGATTTGGCCCCCTGGATTGGTGTCCTCTATTGATACAGAAAATGGATCATCAACAATAATTTAAGGTGTCATAGTGCTAGAATCTATCTCACTGGAAGGTGGACGCCAGATGTTGGTCTGGATGGTGGCCATATGTTAGGAAGTAGGTTTAAGGAATTGAACCTCTATAGATGGTGGAAGGGATGGTCCCTTTCCTTGTTGTGATTTCTCTACAAAATACATCTACTAGGAGATAGGGTCTATCTCCACATATAGAAGAGGGGTATGCTTGGGAGGTGGTGAGGGAATGGATGAGGATGAAGGGATGACAGAGGGAATTGGTTGGGAGGCTGTAATGGCTATTTCAGGTGAAAAAAAGGAAAGTTCTAAAAAAGGTATGTGTAAGCAGTTTGAAATATAGCTTAGGTTCCCCACAATACACTGGTGGACTGCCCAGATATCTGTAGGGAATTTTGGGGTTGGTGATGGTACAGTGAGTGTATTTGTGGATGTAAAAAGAATATGGGTGGTGAAAGGGGTAGAGATTATATTGATAATTCTTCAAATAAGGGTGGTGTCCGGATGGTGCGAAATGGAGTTAGAATAATCAAGAGATTAGGTGGAAAAAGGGATGGGGTGGGGTTAGATCATGGGTAGGGGAGGATGGTGCAACTGGGTCAGCCACATGTTGATCAGGGGCCTCATCAGCCTACTCCAAATACATTGATTCCAAAAAATATATGTTTCCAAGCTTTACAAGAATAACCATTTTTTGGATAAGAATCAAGATTATTCCCTCTATTATTATGAGGGAGGTGTGGGGCTATGTGGCCTTAGAGGCCCCAATATTCCTAGCCAAATATGTGATGAAAAAAACATGAGTAAGCACCCTGTGTAGGATCCGGAGAGTTCCACCTCAGGTTGTGGGGCTCTTCGTGGTGTGAGGATCATAAAATCTCATCCGACCATTGGATATCATATTCTACATTTTGGAAACCTCATCCTTATTAGGCTTGAGATATTATTTGAAGAAGATTAGGGTGGAAAAAAACTCAATAGACTAGATGCCAAGGCAAACTACAAAATCTCCTTGTCCTAGCTCCCACATCCTACCTCTTATTATAAAGTGGAAAAAGTAAATTCCAAGATCAAATATGGATTTAAACTTGAGGAATATCTCTCTATAAGTTTCCTATTGATCCTATATGATCAGGGTTAGGTTCATATGACTAATCAGGTCATGTACCTCATCATGGATTTCGATACACTCGGGGACTAAGAGACCCATTGACTTATTGGTCCACATCATATTGGTTTATAGATGGAAAAACCAAAATTGGTGTTCATGGTTATAAAAATGTAAGCAAGGATAGAGGAGAGGATGATAAGGACTCTTTAATCCATTATAGGATGGTTGGGAGTCCCCAGAATTGAAAGTGGATGTAGTGGAAGAAGTAGAATAAGAGGAGAATGGATATGTAGGTGGTGGAGGAGATGTGTACGTCTATCACTTGGGTGGTGGGGGTGTGTCCTCATGATCAAGTGTATGTCCATTTAGGCAAGGATTGAATTGTTTATTGAATTGCATGGCCAATGGAAATAAGATGGAGGGTGGTGTATTAGATAGAGAGAAGGAGAAAAAGTTGGATTTATGGACGGAGGGGAGAATGCTGCGGGGGTGTGACATCAGATGAGGGATCATGGAAGAGGGGAGGTGTGAAATCCCAGACCTAAATTCCATGGGTCCCATGCCCTGAGCCTGTTTTTTCACAAGACCCCTGGAGCCTCACCCCATAATCGATGGGATGGGAACTATTTGAGGGGGTTTAATGGTGAATTTAACGGGGAGACTTTACCCCACATGTCAGAGTGCATAATGAATATAGAAACAATAAACAATTGAAGAAGAATAATCAAAAGACCGAATAAGTAAACAGTTGAAGAGTAGATAAAAAATATAGTGTAATACTGATGAATAAATATAGGGTCCTCATAGGAAGTGTCTGATATAAAAATGCATGCATGGAATGCTAGTACAAAATGAGAAAAAAAGAAACAAATAAAAATACATAGTAGAATACTACAAAATTGTAACAAAATCATGAAACTACTCTATAGAATCTAGAGCCTAATCATAGTACTCTGCTCTTAATCTCCATCTAAGCAATGAGAGTCTACAACCGAATGAGTGGTTCTTGCATCTATTAGTACCTGCAGGAAATCAATCTGCTCTGGTGCTAAAAGAGACCCGAATAGGGTGTGAAATAAATCTTAGTAGGCCTCCACAAATGGTTTCAATGTGTAATATGAGTGGTTTTTATAAGAAAATAGCATTCATCTAATATCATGAAATTAAATAAATAAAAAATTAAACAATTACGCTCCCACTCAAGTTCAAAGGGACACCTGGTGGGTCTACCTGATTCAGCTCAGTGCTTCAATGTCTGAGCAAATCACTAGGTATATTTATAGATTATCACTAGAAGAAGGTAATAATTAATCACACCCTTGAAAATATATGTATATAATAGCTGGTGTGGGGTAATAATGCCTCCCACTGATAGAATATATTGTAATGGGTTAAGAATTCCTTCCATCCAAATAGAGGTTATAACTATCACTGGGTAACAATTCCTCCCGCCCAAATAGAGATTATAACTGGCATGAGGTATGAATGCCTACCACCCATTAATACTAGATGTTAGAAATGGTGTGGGGTAGGAATTCCTCCCACCCTTCCATATATATATATATTCATGAGTGTAATAAAGACATAATCATTTATAATAAACTATGCAAGGGAAACCCTCTAGCGTCATTTCCTGTTTAACAAACTAAACCATTTAAGAAATGCCTTTATAAAATAACTAATGTCAATGGAAATCCATGACCTCCATTAAAATCATTCAATTTATGGCCTCCAATTTTATGGGGTTCAATCCTTCTCATCCCAGCTAACCCATTATATCAACAACTCCCTTTTTCCTAACATAGGAAACCAATTACAAAGGCACAAGCCAAGGAAAAAGGACATATCAAAAAGTCACAAAGTAAAATTGGAAATTCCAAGCCTAATAGGTCCAAACACCCATTGGGTGTCTTTTATTTTTCAAAATAAACAAGGAACCACGGTAAAATCAATTTAAAACCAATCCGAGAAACACAAATCATGATTTTACATATTTTTTAAAAATGGCCTAAAATGGACAATTTAGGTGTAACACCCCTTAGGAGTCTATAAAAAAGAAGAGCTTTCTCTAAACCTCTAACCATGAGTCTATTAGCCTATTTCATTCCTCTAGGGTCAATTAGAAATGATGAATTCTACATAAAAGTGGATCTCATCAAAGTTTGGCTCATGACACAATGTGTTTAATTATGATACGACCAAAAATCAAATGGAAAATGACAGGACCACCTACCTTAGAGCTGTAAATGATGATTCACTGAGTATTGGCCTCAGATTCGGTGTAGGTTGAATTAGATCTTATTTTGTATCCAATGATCTTAAAATTGGGTGAATGTGCATGCTTCTAAATAGCACAACATATGGAGGAATTTAATCAAGAAAGAGGGGAACATGTGGTTATCCATACCTCTAGGAATCTAACAAAACCGATGGACAGATGATCAGACACTAGATGGAGGTGTAATAGATGGTTGGAGGAGGAAATAATCTTGGGATCTCAAGAGGCATGTAGGGATGTTGTGAGAAAAAATATAGGAGAAAAGGAAAATTAGAACATAAAGGGAAGGAGGGGTAAAATGGTGAAATTTCCCTTAATATTGGGACACACAGTTTTAGTTCATGGCTAAGGAAACCCTTTGGAAACTGTGTGCAAGTCACTTCCTCCTTATAGCTGGTCAGCACAGTCTTGATACACGGTTTCCCTAACCATGTGAGAACTGTGCAAAATGGATCTGCAATTTTCAACAACCCTCTACAACTGGTCGTATGACCATGTTTTTGGGCCCACAAGGTTTCTCATAACTATGCAGCACATCCATCTTTCCCCTTTTTTGGATCTCTAAGCTCTGATAGTTCCTTGGACACTCCCATAACCTCCTTATCTTGATTATAATACGTCATTAGAACCATTAAATACATTAAAATAGAAAAACTAATGATCTGTACCTTGGTCATAGAGTCAGGTCAATACAACATCCCCTCTTTAAAGCAACCCATCCCCAAGTTTCTCTTATAAGGGTAAATAGGTACTATCAGTAAAGAGTTCCAGCCATTGAGATCATACATCATCATCATCCCATTCCTATGTCTCTCATGTACCTGATCGTGCTTCCATAGCACCCGTATAAGAGGAGCGATGCTACCTCGGTGTGTGATCACGCTCCGATCAACAATAAAAATTGGATAATCCTTGAAAGAAGAATCCATATCTAGCTCAACCTCATAAGGCAGAAATACATGGGACAGGTCTATATAATACTAGAAAAGCTGAGATAAGTAAAAGACATCATGCATGGATCAATATCACTAAGGAAGTTCCAATTGGTAATCCACTGGTCTGATTCACTTCACAACATCAAAGGGTCCAACAAATCTCGTTGATAGCTTACCCAACTTATGAATATTTCTATGCCCCAACCAAGGAGAGACATTACCGAAGACCCGGTCTCTGGCCTCAAACTCAATAGGTTGTCAATTCTTGTTGGCATAAGACTATTTTCTAGACTAAGCTGTCAATATACGCTTCCGAATCAGCTGGACCTTCTCTGAAGTCTCCATCACAAGATGAGCCCCAAGGATAGCTGCTTCTCCTGCCTCCAACCAACACAGAGGAGCGAGACACGGCCTACCATACAAGACTTCATAGGGATCCATCTAAATGGTATCATCGAAGCTATTTTTATAAGAAAAATCAATGAGGGTAATTTGTTTCTCCATGTAAACCCTAGTGTGGAGTATGCATGCACAGAGAATATCCTCTCACATTAGAATTGTATGCTCTGACTTCCCATTTGTATGAGGGTGATAATTCATGCTCAAAAGTACATGTGTACCAAAGGTCTTCTTCAACTCCTTCCAGAACTAGGACGTAAAATGAGCGTCTCTGTCAAAAATAACAGAACGAGGTGCTCCATGAATACATACCACCTCCATGACATACAACCTTCCTATATGACCAACAAAAAAGGTATCTCTCACAGGTAAGAAATGTGTGACCTTAGTTAGACGATCAATGATAACCCATACTATGTCGTTTCAACAAGGTGATCAAGGTATTATTGTTATGAAGTCTATCAAAACATCATCCCATTTCCACCCAGAAATGGACAATGGCTGAAGAAGCCCTTTTGGACCTTCATGTCTTGCCTTCACCTGTTCATAGGTGGAACATCGTGTAATTAAACCAGCTATCTCCCGCTTCATGTTGTGCCACCAATATTGGCACCCTAGATCACAATACTTTTTGGTGACACCAAGGTAAACCTCCCATGTTTAGTCATGGAAATCCCTCATCGACTCCTCTCTTCTTTCTTCTAGGACCCATACACACCCTTGGGATAGAAGAGTACCATCCCTATCGACCATCCAGCCAGAATATGTATCATCCTCTGAGACACTCTCCCGTAGGACAAGACCTACATGATCAGATATCTATCTTGGTCTTACTCTTTCTAGAAGAGAATATTTCACCACTAAGGATGTAAAGATACTCTGAGAATTGTCTTCGCAAACCACAACATTCATCTTTGAGAAGAATTTTGTAAGCTTCAATTCATCAATGGACTCTTGAACTGCATGTGTCTAAGTCATTCATCTCAGAGAATCAGAAACTAAATTCGCATTCCCAAGAGTGTTGGCTAGTTAGAAATCAAATGATTGTAGATACTCAACCCACCTACACAACGTGAGATTCAGATATCATTCTGTGACAATGTATTTGAGGCTCTTCTAGTGTATAAACACCACAAAGTGATATCCCAATAAATAGTGTCTCCAACAGTGTAAGGAATGCACGACTTTAGTGAGATCAAGGTTGTGTGTCGGGTAATTACACTTATGAGGCCTCCACTAATGAAAACCTTAAAAAACGGCTCACTCTTCCTACATTAAAAAAATATACAATACAGATACCGAATGTGTCACAATTGACTATGTAAGCCCTACTTAGATGTAGTAGATTATGTATCAACGATGAAGTGAGTCTTATCTTTATCTCCTGAAAAGCTGCTTCACAAGACTCCAACTATTCTATTTTCACACATTTTTTCATCAAACCCACAAGTGGCACTTCAAGGCATATGAAATCCTAAATGAAGTGTCTTTATTATCCCAAAATCCCTAAGAAACACTAGATATCAATGTAACTCTTGGACTTATCCCATTAAATCATGTCACTCACTTTCTCTAAGTCATTTAAAATTCTTCTATCTGAGATGATATGACCTATGAAGTGGTCTTTATTGTTCTATAAGTTTCATTTACCGAGCATAGCATAGAAATGCTTTTATCTCAATGTACTCAGAACGATCTTAATATGGGTTTCATGGTCATGTCTAGATCAAGAATAAATCATGATATCGTCTACTAAGACAACCACAATTGAATCCATAAATTGGTGGAAAACCTGATTCATAGGATCCATAAAGACAGAAGGTGCATTTGTGAGTCTTAATGTCATAACCAAGTACACATAGTGGTCAGACCAGCTCCTGAAAGTGGTGTGAGGTATGTTTGAAGTCATGAAATTCACCTGTTGGTAGACATACCTCATATCTATATTTCAAAACACCTCCACTCATTGAAGCTAATCGAAGAGGTCATAGATTCTAGGAAAAGGATTCCGGTTCTTGATGGTTAGTTGATTAAACTAATCGTAATCCACAAAAATACTAAGGGTATTATCTGAATTCTTGGAAAAGAGGATAGGTGAACCCAAAGAGAAGTGATAGGGCATATAAAATCATTCACCACTAGATCATCCAACTAATATTTGAGTTTTTGAATCTTATTTGGTGCCATTCTATATAGAGGAATTGTCATAGGTGTTAATACAGGAACAAGCTCAATGGTGAACTATACCTCTTTCACAGGTGGTAGACCAGAGAATTCATTTGAAAAAAATGACTCTGAAATGATCCGTTGTAGGAAGAAAAATGGAGGGTTTCAAGCCATGGTCATTGAGGTAATGAATGGAAACCTGTGTCGTAATACTACCTAGCCTCTGCTGCTCGGGTCCTTCTCATGTTACACAAACATCCCATTTTCCATTATGCGTATGTGTAATACCCTCTGGTGATATAAACATCACCCTCTAAGGATAGCAGTCAATATGGACTTTGTAGGGAACTAACCAGTCCATTCCGAGGATTACGTCTAAACCTTTCATATTGAGAACATAAAAGTTCCATTGGAAAATGTAACTGGATATCAAGATAGTATAGATCTGAAAATGGTGAAAACTCTATATATAGATAACTGTGGGTGTATCTAGAATCATGATTCAATGATAACAAACAACTTCTAGGACCAGACTCTCAATGATAGACTCTAATAATAATCACTAAGAAGTGCTTGTATCAAACAAAGAAGATATTAAAGTGGAGGATACTAGAATAGTGCCTCATACAATAAATGGTACAGATACTTGATCCTATGGCTTAGGCTTGACTTTATGTAACTTTCATGTTCCATGGCCCCGAGTCACTTCCAGACTGCCCTGAGCATGTCCGCTCTATTGGCGATGTGAATCATACACCTGATTACTTCTACCTCAACCACCACCTCAGCCTGATCGACCAAATATATTCCATATTCTTGACTTTTTTATCCTATTGACCCAGCTCCAGACCGAGGGGTAGGTGCAGATCATAGATCACTCATCACTAGATAGAGAAATCTACAGAAATGGTGGAGATGACCAATCCTTCCATACCCTCTACATTCTACTAGATCTCATGTTCTGTGGATCTTAAAATGTCCTCAAACACTTTATTGGAGATAGATAGTAGAACCACTAGTCAAAGGGTCCTAAACAGTGACCAGAAAATGTAACACAACCCATCTTGAATTCACACAGTAGCCATAAGGTCATCAGCAGCTACAGAAGTTAAATACAACATCTCAATGAAACAAGATGTGTACACCATGACTGACATTTTCCCCTGCTACAGATTCATGAACAAGTTATCTTGGTTAGCCCTCAGAGTATTGGTAAATAAGAATTCATATAACACAACCTGTTAGTTAGCCCAAACCATATCTTTATGTCATCCTACCTGAGTGATGACACCCCACCACCTCTTGGTGGAGTCATGTAACATGTAGTTAGCTAGCTTGACCCTCCACTTTGGAGGTTTCTGAAGGGGCTAAATGATAGAAAGGTATTATTCGATCCCAGATTTCCCATAAAAAGGTCTGACATCCATAGAGAAGTAGGAGGATGCTACAACTAAAACTCACGAATAAACTCTTCCATGCTCAGGGTTGGGGGCACTCTGCCATTCATATTCTTCATCAAATATAATAATCCATCCCAAAACTAGGTATTGATGACAAATTAGGGAAATGAGGAGGGACCAATGGTGAATGTACTGGAAGAACAACTAGCGTCTTAGGGCCTGACACCTCTGGAATATGGTCGTCACAGCCTTTAGGACGCCCGAATGGAGGTCATCGTGTCAGTATAATGGTATAATTCCAAACAAGTCTCACAGAAGATATTTACAAAATTCAAGGGATTTCATTAAAAACTCCAGGATATGTTATAAAAAAATCCTATAATAATGAACATTATTCTCTTCCTAATTTTTGAGGATGGACTAGACATGATAATAGAGCATTATAGACCATAAGAACAAAGAACACCCCAACCTACTACTAAGGTCGGGTTCAATCAAGCTTCTATGTTAGGAATGTGTAATAAAAAATATTTTTCTCAAAATAAAAGTAATTTTAAATAGTTGAGTCCTACTATATGTCATTTTCTATCCCATAAGGGCCTATATAGCTTATGAGTCAAAAGATGACACTCACTTGGATGTCATTTTCATTTTAAATTGTTCTTGTACCTGGGACTATATCATTCCACAAATGTTCGGGCCTGTTAGAATTCCATTTTCCAATCCATAAGGTCACACAGACTTTATGAATCAAAGAGTTGAATGCACTAGTCACCCCATTGAATGATCCAAATCCTGTAGAATGGTGTCATCATAATTGTATAAACATAACAAGGCATATTAATATGCAACATTAATTGATTTTTGGAAATTTTAACATCTCATGGTAAGATGCATGCCCTATACATATTGATCATATTGTGATGAATGTCATACACATAACCCTCATCTCATCGGGTCGAACAATGAAATCAAAATTTCAATATCATCAATAACAATAACATCACAACACATGTTAAGCACCCAATAGAGAAATTATATCAACAATAATAGCATAATCAATAACATCAATAAGTAAGGAAACATGGACTCTACCTCATATATGGTTTTACAACACCCAAGAATGACTCATGACAAAGTCCCTAAGTATTCAAAATCTTCATTCTATTGTCTCCAAATATTAAAGAAAGAATGAAAATACTCTAATACAACATTGTGATGTCACATACCTGGCTATCACATGTCTCATTCCCTGATCCTGATTGGCCACATGACCCATGGAGCATCTCCACATAATCCAAGGGTTTCTGACTTACAACGAGGGTTTAATGGTGGTATTAGCTGGGGGGACTTTACCCCCATGTCAGAGTGAACATCTAATATAGAAACAATTAGAAATAGGAGAATCATAATCAAAATAATGAATAAGTAAATAGTTGAAGTCATGATAAGAAATTCTGCGGAAGTCTGAAAAAATAAATACAAAGGCCTCATAGGTAGTGTCTGATACAGATATGCATGCATGGAATACTAGTACAAAATGCGAAAAAATCAGGAACTAAGAATACATTGTATAAGATTACAAAAGGGGGAAAATCTATAATATTCTCAATTGAATATTAAGACTAATACTGGTCCACTTCTCCAATACTCCATATAAGAGAATAGAGTAAAAAAATAGATGTGTGGTTCTTATCTCTATCCATACCTGTAGGAAATAAATCTGCTCTGGTGCCAATAGTGTCCCAAATAGGGTATTAGATAAATCTTAAAAAGCCACCACCAATGGTGTCTATGTGTAATCTGAGTGGTGCTCATAAGTAAATAGTGTTCAACTAATAGCTAGAAAGAAAATCAATTTTTAATTAAATAATTACCCTCCCGCTCAGGTTCGAAGGGACACCTGAAGGGTCAACTTTCTTGTTATCAGGGATGAAATGTCCAAACAAATCACTAGTTATATATATAGGTTATCACTAGCATTAGGTAAGAATTCCTCTCATCCATAAATATATATATATATATATACATAATAGCTATAAAGTGGTAAGAATTCCTCGCACCCAATGAAGATACTAGCATGGGGTAAGAATGCCTCCCATCCAAATAGTGGTGATAATTGGAATGAGATATGAATTTCTCCTACCCAAATAGAGATTATAACTGGAACTGGGTCAGAATTCCTCCCATCCATAAAAACTAGATAGTCGCAACAACGTGGCATAATAATGCCGCCCACCCATCCATCCATTAAGAGTCGTGATTTTTATAATGACATAATCCTTTACAAAAAAACTATGAAGTGAAAACCCTATTGCATCATTTCATGTTTAACAAAATATATCATTTAGAAAATATCTTTATAAAATAACTAAATTTCAGGGAAATCGATTCCCACCATTAAGATCATTACATTTATGGCCTTTCATTTTATGGGGATTGATCCATCTCAACCTAGATAAACCATTATATCAAACACTCCGTTTTTCCAACATAGAAAACCAATTACAAATGGACTATCCAAGAAAAAAAGGCCATATTAAAATGTCATGGGGTTAAATTTCCAATTCCAAGCCTAAGTGGTCCAAAAACCAGTGGGTTGTCTTTGACTGTTCAAAATACACAAGGAACCATGTTCAAATAAATTTAAAATCATGCCGAGAAAAATAAATCATGATTTTAAATTTTAGAGAATTGGCCTAATTAAAATGGCCAATTTTGGTGTAATACCCCATGGGAGTCCATAAAAAATAAGGGAAATCTATAACCTCCTAACTATTAGTCCATTAAACTATGTCATCAAACTAGGGTCAATTATACATGATGAATTCAACACCAAAGATGAGCTCCACAATGGTCATCTCGCAACACAATGTGTTTTAGTACGAGACGACCAAAAATCAAATGGAAAATGATGTGACCACCAAAATTAAATCTGAAGATGATGAATCAATGTGTATCGAACTCAAATTTAGAGTAGGTTGGAATAGATATGAGTTTTTGTCCAATATCCAGACAATAGCGAAAATGATCCTACTTCTAAATAGTGAAACTGGTGATAAAATTTAACAACTAAAGAGGGGAGCATGAGGTGATACATACCTATAGGTATCCAATACCACTGAAGGACTGAAGATATGACACTAGAAAGAGGTGCAATAGATAGTTGAAGGAGTAGATAATCTTGTGAGATCAATAGGTGCATAGGGATTCTTTGCACAAAAATAGAGGGGAAAAGGAAAATTATAACATAAATGGAAGTGGGGGAGTAAAATGGTAAATTTTATATTAAAATTGGACCACATATTTTCTACATCTGTTTGGGGACACCATGCAAAAACTATGTTCAATTAACTTACCCCTTACAACAGGTTTTCATGGTATTGGTCCACGGTTTCTCTAACCATGTGCAAACCTTGTGAAATGGCTCTTTAATTTTCTGCAATCCTCTGTAGCAGGTTTCATGACCATGTTCCTAGGACCACACAGTTTCTCCAAATTATGCAGTCTAGCCTACATTCCCCCTTTTCTGAGATCCGGTCTACATAAGTTCTCTGAATTCTCCCATAACCTCCTTATCTGGATTTGAAACATCATTAATACTATTTAATACATTCAAAAAGAAAAACTAATGATTTTTACCTTGGTCAATGGATTGGGTTGTTGCAATATGGGTCATGAATATGGTAGGAAATAGTTGAGGAATGGTGGTATGAACCTAGGGTTCATGGTTTTCAAAATAGTTCCATTTATTTTCACACCATGTTTGAAATATACTATACAAAAATGATGAATGTTTCTAAATTTTTAGTCTCTCAACTTTTACACACCATGTATTTTATAAATGATCTGTATTTAAATTTTTTTCCCTTTTTGGATCAGGTCCTCTCAAAATAATTCTAGAAAACCTATAAACTATCCTAATAAATAAATGACCGTAGCCCAGCCTATTTATCCTACCCTTGGTTTACTATCATTTATTGATTTATTTATTTTATAGAGCTATAAATTTCTTTATTCAGAAGCCTTTAACTTTGAAATAATACCCCTTGTATAAAAATATTTCAAGACAAAGGGGGAAAAGGTAGGGAAAACCTCCCTTGTTAGTGGTGTATTCTAATTTGTATTCTTGTGATGTCTAGATCCCTTTTCAATAAGATTTGGTGTAACACCCCTACCCCAGTTACCCAGAGTCGGTGCATTATTACATAACATTGGTATTATCACAAGAAAGATCAAATCTCGAAAGACTGATTAGTTTAGTAGCCTTGGAATAACTAGATACATTAATAAAGTTTACATTACATCATAAAATGAAAACTACAACAATATAGTCTCCATAGTCCACACTCTTATCCCCTCATACTATCCCTACAGGTCATTCATAAATTACTTCTTCACATCCTGGGAAAAATAAAACATAGAAAATGGGTGAGCTCAAATTCCCAGTAAGGATAACAATATAGGGGAAACTTCCATAAATAAGAACAAACATTTAAGGAAATGTATAACTAAAAAAATCCTTTTAAACTTGAACATCAACATAGTATGGAAAAAATAAAATGAAATAATTCCATTTACTTATTCACATGGATATTATAATAATCGAATATTCACATGAAATATCAATAACCACTTTCATAATGATGGAATACATAATGCCAGACTATCATAACCAAATAGCCAAGGCCTCGTTCCAAGAGTACAAATAATATTTTGTCAAGGCCTTGTTCCAAGACACTAGTTTGTCTCGGGAGACCTATCGATTCATCGAGGAGCTATAGCGGGATCCACCCGTCATATATTAATTCCAATGCATTCCCATATGAAATGGTTTAAACATAACATAAACATCTGTATTAAAACTAGAATACGAAATATAAATACTTCATCCATAAACCATGAATGGTATAAAAATAACACATCCACAGTCAAACATATCAAAAAACCTTCAATACAGTATAGAAGTTTTGTATCATAATAAATCAACTTCAAATAAGCGTAAAATCCATCAAAGGATGTTGACATTGATGAAATCAAAACTCCATTTAGAAAAATAACCCTTTCTATTTTGAAATCATTTAAGAGAAATATATTTATAAAATAAAACATTTTCTTTGAAAATATTCTTATAATCTTGTAAGGGAAGCTTCGATGATTTTATAACGGCGGAAAATAGCCGCACCCGCCGTATAAGTTAAAAAAACATTCTAACCTTAATTTTGTCGAAAAGGTTAAAAAGGAACTTGTTTGGAAAATGACAGAAAGAATCCTTTATAAACCACTTATAAAAGTCAACAAGGGTATAAATGACTTTAACCCATATTCTAGTAAATAGTAAAAATGGTTTGAAATACATTTTTAAGAAACATGGATGTGGATGATAAAGAAGTCCCAGTAGATTATTACGTATAAACAACCTCGGATAATGAAGAGATTGCGAAATAAACCCTTACCTTGTACTTTTCCTCGGTTGAGGGTGGGTTAACCTCATGTATAATGGTGAAATAATTTTTGTTAAATTATACAAGAATCATATAAATTAATATGATATCAGATATGATCTTTTAACATTGATTTGTTAATAATATCTTAGTATTATCGTTGTTTCGGGTGTTAACTTACTCGTTTTATTTTATATGTTTTCTTATGTAAGACATGTTTTTCATGGATAGGATGTATCTTATTCATATCCAGAATGATATCAAGTCCTTATATACTATTATTAATCATAAAATGAGAATTAGACTTGAATGGATATGATGGAGCATGAATCTCATCGCGTTCGTAGAGACGGTAGTCCGTACGTACGCACGAGCGACAATATCATTCTTTTGATATTAAAATAATATATAATTGGATGGTTTATCATATATACAAGATCATTATAATTATATATTTATTATTTACACGAATTTCACATCATTATGAAACCCATCCAAATAATAATTTATTGAATAACAATTACACCATGACGTGGAGACGGTAAGCCGTACGTACGCACGTATGGTGACATGTTATTCAAAGGATTGATAGAATAATGAATATGGTTGTACCATATTTATAATAACATCACAGTATATATAAGATACTAGAGTTATTATTTTTGAATGGGAATGAAAGAAGAAGTTGAAGAAGAAAGGAACTTGAAAGAGGGTGGTGAAAAAATTACCTCTTCTTCAGGTTCTTCCTTTTGATTTGATCAAAATGACTCCTTAGGTTGGATTTATGATCAAAATAAGGCCTCTAGGTTGAATTGAGGGAAGTTGAGAGAGTATTTGGGTAGGTTTTGGCAGAGCCAAATGGCTTTGAAGGTGTGAATTAATGAGAAGGGGGAGTGCCCTTTTATAAGAGGGGTGAGGGGCACCTTTGAAAAATCTAGAAATATTATTTTATAATAAATTCATATTCGGTTTCTAATGGATAAAAAATGGATTATTTAAAGTTTAAGATGGGTATCGGTCGAAAACCACTCAAATAATAGAATTTAGATGGGTTTGGGTCATTATATTAACCATATCTTTTAGTTTTAACTCTTAGTTAATTAGTTTGACACATACAATGTCACTTTGTATTTTTATAATATATTGTTAATAAACAAACTATATACCTACAAGAGACCCCCCAAGTGGTCCACTAATTATACACCTATCTTGATATAAGTCTCTTGGACAAACATTAGATTTTTAGGAATTGAATATCAATTATTAATATAATATTTGTTTTAAAAACTCTTTTATGTCAATTTTGAAACTATTTGGAAAATTGATTTTTGTTAAAATCATAACAGAATGATTACTTATAAAAAAGTAAATTAAATCGTTCCTAACATGCCATATTAATCTAGAAAATTATTTTAATTCATAAAAAGTCTCAAATTATATTTATTTGGGTATTTATAATATCAATTATTTTAATTTTTCACTATTATGGTAATTACTGCATCATCATTGTGTCATAAATAAATTAATAAATTTAATGTATAAAAATTATAAATAAAATACCATTATGTAGGAAATATTTGTATCTTTTTAATGAATATTTATAATCGAATTTATCTTATGTTTAACCCTATATTAAATTTTTTTTAGTAAATAAACTTTGATTTTAACTTTTTTTTAACTCTTCTTTGAATTAAATATTAATAAATATCCTAATCTAATCCAAGTGGACCTAAATGAAAATATTTTATTCCTGAGGTTGTTTTTGGTCGATATACACTTGTACAATAGAATTAAGACATGTTTTAGGGTAATATTAATATCATTTTTACCCTTAATTACCCTATTTACTTTTAACCGTGGTAAATAAAAGTAAAAAGTTACTATTCACCAAAAATTATTTTCATCTCATTGAACCACATTTTCATCCTAGATATTAACCGTGTCTCTCGGAATTTGGAAATTCCACTCATAGAAGCGGTAAAATTAATTTTTATGAAAAATTCAGTTTTTTTAACTACCACTTAGTGGTTTCACTATTCATTAAAAAATGAAGTTTTTCAGAAAAATACCAAAAATTCATCCATGGATAATTTCGATATTCAGAATCCAAAAATGAAGTCCATTTTGAATTTTTTTTTTATAAATTTCAAAAAGTGGGTATTACTATTCATAATGTCTAATTTGATTGGTTGTGGTGTGTTAGAACTCGATGTTGCGTACAACACATGCTATTGCATTATTCAATGAGAAGCGTACCGTAGAAGTTTGGGGTGTAACATTCTCCCCTCCTTCAAATAATTTTGTCCTCGAAATTTCTAGAATACTACCGCAGGAAAAGACTCGGGTGGTTCTTCATCATATGTTCCTTGGGTTCCCACAGTGCCTCTTCCATCTTATTGTTTCTCCACAAGACTTTTACCAGAAGAGTCATCTGGTTTCTCAGTACCTGTTCTCTCGTATCAAGAATCTTGATGGGCTATTCGTAATAAGATAGACCGGGTTCTAGTTCTAATTCGTCATAGGTGAGTACATGTGTTGGGTCAAGCATGTATTTCTTCAAAAAATATACGTGGAACACATCGTGAACTTTGGAGAGACTTGGCGGCATTGCCAATCGGTAAGCTACAGCCCCAATTCGTTCTAGAATTTCGAAAGGTCCGATGTACCTGGGACTCAATTTACCTTTCTAACCAAAACGTATGACTTCATTCCTTGGAGATACCTTCAGGAAAACATGATCACTAACTTGAAATTCCAAACCCTTCCTTCGATTATCGGCATAGCTCTTCTGCCTACTTTGAGCTGCTTTGATATGGTTTGGGATTACCTTCACCTTTTCCATCGTTTCCTCCACCAGTTCTGGGCCTACAAGTTTTCTTTCACCAAAGTCATCCAAACAGGTTGGTGTACGACATCTCTTTCCATATAACGCTTCATATGGTGCCATCTGAATACTCTAATGGAAGCTATTGTTATAGGACAATTCTACTAGAGGTAAATATTGATCCCACATACCCTGAAAGACAAGTGAGCAGGATCTCAACATGTCTTCTAAGGTTTGAATACTTCGTTCTGATTGTCCATCTGTTTGAGGGTGGTAGGCAGTGCTCAAATGAAGTTCAGTATCCAAGGCTTTCTGAATACTTTTCCAAAATCTTGAAGTAAAATGGGGATCATGATCGAAAACAATCGATAGGGGTACTCCATGAAGTCTCACCACTTCATTAATATATAGTCTTTCTAGACGTTCTAGTGGTAGATCTTATCTTATAGCAAGAAAATGTGCAGACTTGGTAAGACGATCAACAATAAACCATATTGCATCATTCCTTCTAGGAGTCTTTGGTAGCCCCATGACAAAGTCCATTGTAATATTGTCCCATTTCGACTCCGGTATGGGAAGAGGTTGCATGACTATTCTAGGTTGTTGCCTTCTAGCTTTCACTTGTTGACAAACCATACATCTTGACACAAAATCAGAAATCTCCCTCTTCATGTTGTCCCACCAAAAATGTTCCTTCAAATTTCTATACATTTTGGTGCTCCCAGGGTGTATAGAGAAATTGGAACTATGAGCATCATCCAACAATTCCCTTTTTAGATCAGGTATATCGGGAACACAAAGTCTCTTCCCCAATTTCAAAATTCCTTCTTCATACACAAAGTCTCTCAATCTCCCATCATTCACAGCTTTAAGCTTCTTTCGAAATTCTTCATCATTGGTATGAGAACTCTTAATCCTTTATAGTAAAGATGGTTTGGAAACCATTTGAAAAAGCATTGATGTTTCACCTTCCCTGGTTATTCCCATGTCCATCTTCACTAGATCCATGAAAATTGGATCCCTTTCAATTCTCATATTGTTCAAAACTCCATGATCTTTTATGCTCAAAGAATCTGTCACCTTATTTACCTTCCCCGGGTTGTAGTGTATCGTGCAATCATAATCCTTGAATAGTTCAAGCCATCGCCTCTGTCTCATGTTGAGTTCTTTTTGTGAGAAAATATACTTCAAACTCCTGTGATCAGTATAAATCTCACATTTTCACCATAGAGGTAGTGCCTCCATATCTTCAAAGAAAAGATCACAACTTCTAACTTGAGATCATGAGTAGGATAGATTTGTTCATGAATTTTCAATTGTCGTGACACATTGGCAATAACCCTATCATTCTGCCTAAGGACACAACCAAGTCCTTTCTTCGATGCATGACTATAAATAATGAACCCATCATTCCCTTATGGTAGAGTCAATATAGGGGCATTGACTAATCTTCTCTTCAGTTCTTCGAAAAATTCTTTACACTCTTTTGTCCAAAAAAAATTAACCCCTTTACGTGTGAGCTTTGTTAATGGGTTAGCCAACTGGGAAAGATTCTGGAGGAAACGTCGATAATAACCTTCTAAACCAACAAAACTACATACCTCAGTTATACTCGTCGGTGCAGGCCATTCTTGGATTGCAGTGGTCTTAGAAGGATCAACAGAGCTTCCATCTTTAGAGACAATATGGCCAAGAAAAGAAATCTCCTGAAGCCAGAATTCACACTTGCTAAACTTCCCATATAATTCATGTCTTCTCAGAGTTTTCAGGATAATGCGCAAGTGATTTTATTGATCTTCGTAGATTTTGGATTATAAAAAGATATCATCAATAAATACCACCACAAATTCATCGAGATATTCCTTGAGAAATCTATTCATCAGATCCATGAATACAGAGGGTGCATTAGTCAATCCAAAAGGCATTACTATATACTCATAATCCCCATACCTAGTTCGAATTGCTGTCTTCAGAATTTCATCCTTCTTCACACGCAACTAATGGTATCCAGATCGAAGGTCAATCTTAGAAAAGTATTGAGCTCCATGAAGTTGGTCAAATAAATCATCAATGCGAGGTAGGGGATACTTATTCTTTATTGTTATATCATTGATCTCTATGTTGTCGATACATGACCTCATAGATCCATATTTCTTTTTAACAAAAAGAACAGGGTCTCCCCATAGAGAAACACTAGGGAGAATAAATACCTTATTACTCAATTCTTCTATTTGTTTCATTATTTCAACTAATTCTACGGTGGCCATTCTATAAGGGGTCTTCGATATAGGCCTTGATCCAGGAATTAAATCAATTGAAAACTCAACTTCTCGTTCTGGAGGATGTCCAGGTAAATCTTCCGGAAACACATCTACATATTCTTTCAAAATAGGTAAATCCTCTATTTGAACATTCCTTTCCGCATCCACTGTAATTTCATCCTCTTACTCACCAATAATTGAATTTATTTGAGCTACTGGGGGTGGATCTAGATAAGAATTAGGTGGTGATGATTCTTCTCTAAAGATAAGGTGTTCCTTATCATCATCATCAAAAATCGTAACCTCCTTCTTCTTACAATAAATCTTCACATCATGGTCCGAAATCCTATACATACCGAGGATTATATCAAACTCAGTCTTAGGTATGAAGATGAGATCAGCGGATAAAGAACATTTATGTGCTCTAATGGGGACTGATTCACAAAACTTTGTTGCAATGATACTTCCCTTAGGATTTTTAACTGACAACTCCCTTGTTAAATCAAATTGGAAATATCTAATTTTCTTAGAAAACTGGGAAGATATGAAACAATGCGATGACCCAAAATCAAATAATGCATTTTCTAAACTTGAGGAAACCATTAAATTACCTGCAACCACGTCTTTTGGAGCTTCTACCTCATTAGTGGTGATAACATAAGCTTGGCCTTGATCCCTTGGCCTTTTCTGAGGTAAGTTCCCCTGACGCTTAAGAAATTCATTTGCATAATGTCCCATCTCCCTACAATTGTAGCATTGGACATCAGTAGCTTCCTTATTCCCCTTGCAATCACGAGCTTGGTGGCCTTTTTCACCACACTTGTAACAGACTCTCGTTCCTTTTAAGCAACTACCAGGGTGTTTCTTCCCACATTTGCCACAGGATGGATATTCAAAATTTCCCTTCTTCCCCTTATTTCCATTCCCATATTGATCAGAAGATCTCTTCTTCTCTTGATTTGCTTTAAAGTCATAAGACTTAGAGAATTCCTTTTCTGTCTTGATAGCACATGAGACAATGTCTTCATACGATGAGATGAATTTTGAGACTAATTCTCGATGGAGAAATGGTGTTAACCCATCAAGTAAACGATCAATCTTACTTCTTGGGTTATGTATATAATCTCCAGCATACCTTGCTATCCTTGTAAAGTTAGCCTCATACTTTGCGACATTCTCATCCTCCTTTTGTCTCAGACTCAGAAATTGCCTTTCCATATCTGCTCGATGGTCATGAGGAAAGTATTTTTCTAAAAACAGATCTTTGAAATCCCTCCATTCCATATTTGATACATCATCATCTTCCTTCATGTTTTGAATCAACGACCACCATTGATCAGCATCTCCAGTGAGGCAGAAAACTGCCATGATAACTTTTCCCTTTCACTACTACCCAAATCCTGAAATATTTTCTCTAGGGAATTTATACATTTCTCAGCTACTAATGGATTTTTACTCCCATTGAATATTGGTGGTGGCTGCCTCATTAAGATATCTAACATTTATCCTCCACGTTGTGGATCAGGGTGCTCCATACGGGTAAGGTTATTATTCATAACCTGAGTGAGTTGTCCTAGTATGGTGATTAGTTTATCAACACCATTTGCATCACCAGCTCCACTATAATTATCTTGATCAGGAGGGAAATACCTACATGGAGTGCATGCATTGATACAGTTTCCATTTCTTCCACTAGGCTCCATGTCTAAAAAATGGCATAAACTAGATCCGTTTATGAATCAAAATACATAAGTCCATAATTATAAAACACTTAACATAAATTGAACTATTTATGTATATAATCCATAATCATAGAAATGTTTTCTTTGAGAAAGTATATACTCATAAATCCTTCATAATGATTTGTAAAGAAAATGAGAGTTCTCCTAAGCATATCCCCCGGGAGTGTCATAACCAAGAGTGCAGCAAGACCCGTTGTCGTGAACCAGTTCCCGTTCGAGTCTAGCTCATAGCACTGTTTTCAGGTTTTACCCCTAGGTACATCTGTGCCAGAGCCACCTCTACCTGATCATATCCAGATAGGGATGTATTGCTCGGAAAACTCACAAAATCTCTACAATACCAAAATTCTAGGAAGTTCTTCTATACTAATCCTCAAAGTCCATCTTAAATCTATGTGCTCTAATCAGAATATATCTAAATCTAGATTCCATGGTTTGTACTAAACTTTCTCTGATACCAACTGTAATGCCCCGACCCCAGTTACCCAGAGTCGGTGCATTATTATATAACATTGGCATGATCAGAAGAAAGATCAAATCTCGAAAGACCGATTTGTTTAGTAGCCTTGGAATAACTAGATACATTAATAAAGTTTACATTACATCATAAAATGAAAACTATAACAATGTAGTCTCCATAGTCCACACTCTTATCCCCTCATTCTATCCCTGCAGGTCATTCATAAATTACTTCTTCACATCCTGGGAAAAATAAAACATAGAAAAGGGGTGAGCTCAAATGCCCATTAAGGATAACAATATAGCGGAAACTTTCATAAATAAGAATAAACATTTAAGGAAATGTATAACTAAAAAAAAGCCTTTTAAACTTGAACTTCAACATAGTATGGAAAAAATAAAATGAAACAACGCCATTTACTTATTCACATGGATATTCTACTAATCGAATATTCACATGCAATATCAATAACCACTTTCATAATTATGGAATGCATAATGCCAGACTATCATAACCACATAGCCAATGCCTCGTGCCAAGACTAAAAATAATATTTTTTCAAGGCCTTGTGCCAAGACACTAGTTTATCTCAAGAGACCTACTGATGCATCGAGGAGCTATTGTGGGCTCCACCCGTCACATATTAAGTCCAATGCATTCCCATATGAAAAGGTTTAAACATAACATAAAAATTCGTATTAAAACTAGCATACGAAATATAAATACTTCATACATAAACCATGAATGGTATAAAAATAACACATCTACAGTCAAACATATTACAAAACCTTCAATACAATATAGAATTTTTGTATCATAAAAAATCTACTTCAAATAAGCGTAAAATCCATCAATGGATGTTGACATAGATGAAATCAAAACTCATTTTAGAGAAATATATCTTTCTATTTTGAAATCATTTAAGAGTCGTATATTTATAAAATAAAACATTTCCTTTGAAAATATTCTTATAAGCTTGTAATGGAAGCTTCGATGAATTTATAATGGCGTAAAATGGTCATACCCGCCATAGAAGTTAAAAAAACTTTCATACCATAATTCTGTCGAAAAGGTTAATAAGGACCTTGTTTGGAAAACGACGGAAAGATTCCTTTATAAACCACTTATAAAAGTCAACAAGGGTATAAATGAATTTAACCCATATTCTAGTAAATATTATAAATGTTTTGAAATACATTTTTAAGAAACATGGATGTGGATGATAAAGAAGTCCCAGTAGATTATTACGTATAAACAACCTCGGATAATGAAGAGATTGCGAAATAAACCCATACCTTGTACTTTTCCTTGGTTGAGGGTTGGTTAACCTCCTGTATAATGGTGAAATAATTGTTATTAAATTATACAAGAATAATATACAGTAATATGATATCATATATGATCTTTAAACATTAATTTGTTAATAATATCTTAGTATTATCGTTGTTTCAGGTGATAACATACTCGTTTTCTTTTATATTTTTGGTTACGTAAGCCATGTTTGTCATGGATAGTTTGTATATTATTAAAATCCAGAATTATATCAAGTCCATAGATACTATTATTAATCATCAAATGAGAATTACACTTAAACAGATACGATGGAGAATGAATCTCATTGCATTCGTGGAGACGGTAGTCCGTACGTACGCACGAGCGACAATATCATTCTTTTGATATTAAAATAATATATAATTGGATGGTATATAATATATACAGAATAATTATCATGTTATATTTATTATTTACATGAATTACACATCATTATTATACCCATCCAAATAATAATTTATTGAATAACAGTTACACCACGACGTGGAGACGGTAAGTCGTACGTACGCACGTATGATGACATGTTATTCAAAGGATAGATAGAATACTGAATAAGGTTGTACCATAATTATAATAACATCACACTATATATAAGATACTTTAGTTATTATTTTTTAATGGGAAAGAAAGAAGAAGTTGAAGAAGAAAGGAACTTGAAAGAGGGTGGTGAAAACATTACCTCTTCTTCGGGTTCTTCCTTTTGATTTGGTCAAAAGGACTCCTTAGGTTGGCTTTATGATCAAACTAAGGCCTCTAGGTTGAATTGAGGGAATTTGAAAGAGTATTTGGGCCAGGTTTGGTTGAGCCAAATGGCTTTTACGATGTGAATTAATGATAAGGGGGACTGCCCTTTTATAAGAGGGGTGAGGGGTACCTTTGGAAAAGCTAGAAATATTATTTTATAATAAATTCATATTCAATTTCTAATGGCTCTAAAGTGTATTATTTAAATTTTAAGGTGGGGATGGGTCTAAAACCACTCAACCAATAGAATTTATACAGGTTTGGGTCATTATATTAACCTTATCTTTTAATTTTAACTCTTAGTTAATTAGTTTGACACTTACCATGTCACTTTGTATTTTTATAATATATTGTTAATAAACATACTATATACCTCCAAGTGACCCCCAAGTGGTCCATTAATGATACACCTATCATGATATAAGTCTCTTGGTTGAACCTTAGATTTTTGGGAATTGAATATCAATTAATAATATAATATTTGTTTTAAAAACACTTTTATGTCAATTTTGACACTATTTAGAAAATTGATTTTTGTGAAAATTATAATAGAATTATTACTTAGAAAAAAGTTAATTATATCATTCCTAACATGTAATATTAACCTATAAATTTAGTTTAATTCATAAAAATTCTAAAATTATATTTATTTGGGTATTTATAATATAAATTATTTTAATTTTTCACTATTATGGTAATTACAGCATCATCATTATGTCATAAATAAATTAAATTATTTAATTTATAAAAATTATAAATAAAATACCATTATGTAGTAAATTTTTTAGCTCTCTAATGAATATGTATAATCGAATTTATCTTATGTTTAACCCTATATTGAATTTTTTTTAGTAAATAAACTTTGATTTTAAATTTTTTAACTCTTCTTTGAATTAAATAATAATAAATGTCCTAATCTAATCCATGTGGGCCTAAATGATAATATTTTATTCGTAAGGTTGTTTTTGGTCGATATACACTTGTCCAATAGAATTAGGACATGTGTTAGGGTACTATTAATATCATTTTTACCCTTAATTACCCTATTTACTTTTAACCGTGGAAAATAAAAGTAAAAAGTTACTATTCACCAAAAAATATTTTCATCTCATTGAACCACATTTTACTCCTTGATATTAACCTTGTCTCTTGGATTTTTGAAATTCCACTCACAGAAGTAATAAAATTAAGTTTTATGAAAAATTCAGTTTTTTTAACTACCACTTAGTGGTTTCAGTATTCATCAAAAAATGATGTTTTTCAAAAAAATACCAAAAAATCACCCTAGGTTAATTTCAATATTCTGAATCCAAAAATGAAGTCCATTTTGAAAAATAAAATTTATAAATTTCAAAAAGTGGGTATAAATATTCACAACGGCTAGTTTGATTGGTTGTGGTGTGTTAGAACTCGATGTTTCATACAACACACGCTATTGCATTATTCAAAGAGAAGCATACCGTAGAAGCTTGGGGTGTTATATTTGGTATCTAATTTTCATTCTCCATGGTCTCATTCTAATCTATATTATCAGGAATATTTATGGGTTTACAATTTTAAAAATCTTTAGTTTTATTAGCATCCATCTCCACATTGAACACAACATTCCATTCACTAACTCTAAAAATAAATTTCTATAGGTTAAAATAAATCATAACCTTTCAAGTGGATAGAAATAACTTTTTATTAATGTGGATATATCTCATTCCTATTTTACATAATGAACAAGAAAATCATTGGGTGAAATGATTTTTCCAACATATACTATATTTCCTTGATGAATCCTTGAGGATTCATGACTGAACAGTCAAAGATTTGGAGTTTTGTCCTTATTGTTTTAGTTCTTGGAGACCCAGCTTATTGTAAACACTCATGGGAATTAGATTGATACTTTCACAAATTTCTCAACATTAATTTTCCCAAGTCCATGTCCCAATAGTGAAATGAATTCAAAACCTTCTTGGGTGTCACATTTTTTTAGGAAAATTATGATAGATAAATGAGGAGAATTATTTTTTAGAGGGAGGATTTCTATGTAATAAATCTTCTTTTTTACATTAGATAATGTCTTTATAAACCATTCACTAATATGGACATATGTTGTTACCCCCAAACAGGATATTTATATTTAATTTATTAAAAACTCAAAAAAATATATATATTTCCCCTCCTTTTTCCATGTTGCATCTATTCAAGAAAGGGGGGAGGTGGACTGTATGTTGGTGGTGCTATGTAAATATTTTTCCTTTCAGGATATTATTTTTTTGGATCTTCCTTTGAATATTCTTCTACTTTGTTTTTCCATTGAAAACATTATTACATTCTTTCAAAAAAAAATCTCAAAACATCATGGTTGTTAAAAATCAAACACATTTTCACCTCTAATAATTAAAAGATTAGCCTCTTCTCTTGGATGAGCCTTGGTATGACTAGGAAAAGCACCTCATAGCCAATCAGATAAGATCTTAGATATCTACATCATTTGATGCCCCAGGTTTCAAAGTGCATCCTTTTGGTTTTGAACCTATTTATTTTGAGTTTTCATCCTTTGGTCAACATTTTCATTATCGTAGTGACCAGGATTTCAAAATTAGTCTCAAGTGGTTGGTATTGATGTTGTGGTATTGGTTAGGATTGTTGGAATAACTAATGTGGTGCTAGGGGATGATACTAATTCTAGGAAAATGTTTCTAGAATTTTTTTTGGTTTCAAGGAGTTTGACTTGATGGTGGGTAGCTAGGTGGGCCCTGATTTCATGGTGGATCCTTTTCACTCCTCCCCTAAAAATAACATTGGTCTTTATACAACTAGTGTTAAGATTTAATTTTCTGATAGTTTTTCAATAGTTTATATTGTTTGGTCCATCTGACCAACTTTATTTATTAATTTTAATTTTTTAATTAGAATGTTGTGATTTTGGTTCCCTTATAACTTATCTATAGTCTTGGAATGAATGTGGCCTTCTAATATTTTTGGAATCATAATTTACATCACCAGATCAAGTGGTGGTGGAGGTGTAATAGGTAATTGTAAGGATTCCAACTTCATTTTTAAATTTGATACTTGTGATAAAAGGTGGGTGGTTTCTTCTTCCTGATGGATTCTACGTCGAGGTTATCCTCTATCACTTTCCATAGACTCTAATTCTGAGAAACTCCATCTTGAATTGGTTCGGTGACATCATTCATCTTGAGCATTAATCTGGAATCAGTAGCGGTGTCTAGCATTGTATGAGTAGTATGCTGAATTCATGGATAAAACATCTATAATTGATGCCACTCATTTAGCCAATGACATGGGCATTTTTGTGTTACCTCCTTGAATATATCCCATTATTCCCATGCCGATTCACCATCCGCCTAGGCGATGTATTTAATTTATTTCTATAGCTTCCAATTAATGATTGGTGGGAATTATTTATCTATAAATTTATTTACCAAATAATCCAAATCCATCATTAACTCACGACCCTTACTTTTTATCCAATCCAAGGCTTATCATTTAATGATATTGTAAAAATACTTAATTGATTTTTGTCTAACGACAGTACTTGGTTTCAAAATTTATCATAATCCTCAATAATGTTTGAAATGGTATTTTTGTATTCTTCACTATGAATCCCACTAAACTTCCAAATAATATGTATCATGGGAATTATTTTAGTTTTTATTTTGTAACTGTGTTCTTAAATAGATGGGTGCACAATTCTAGGCACAACACCACTAATAGAAAAAAAACCATAGTGCATAATGGCATGATTTTTCATTATAGGTCACTTACCCGGATAGGAAGGTGGAATATATTGGGGTTCTTGATGTGTGGTGGAGAAAGATTTTTATGCTCATCCATTAAAAAAAGACATCATACATTGATTGTTTTATCAAACACTAGATAACAGTGAAGTTCATATTAAGCACATAGGCTTCTTGAGCTAAGTCAAAGGTCCATAGAGAATGAACTAACCAGAAGAAGAGATATGGGGGGGAGAATAGAAGAGAGAGGTCACATGTGTGATTGAAGGAGAAAAATGTAAAAATAAAAATAGTAAGGAAAAGAGAGAGAGGGTGAGGTAATTATGGGCTCGATCTAAAGGTCACTGTTCCTGAGAAACAGTAATCCATGAAAACGAACCAAAACATTGAACCAGCCACATGCATAATTGAATATGAGTAGAAGTTGATTAGATTTGATATTTATAGTCCCAAAACTAAAATTATTATTTTCTTGTAGTTATGTGGTTGTGTGGGGTTGAACCCATAGGGACTACTGGAAGATCAGTAAGAAATCGAAAAAACCCTTTAGAATTTTTTTTACTCATCATGTTTGGGTTTTATGTAAATCTATGTAGTTTAGATTTATGTAATATAATAAAGCAAGTGATCAGGGTCAATTTTAAGACTCTTAATAAAATATAATCATATATTTAACTTGGAATTGTCCTATGGATTACATAGTTTAGTAGTGCAAAGTTCACAAACTGGTTTTGGTCAAACCAATTGGTTCTACCTATACTGAAACTATCATGTGAACATGATATAACTAAAAACCTAGGTTAATTACACTTGGTTTCTATGGTTAATGCATCATAGGATAATGGTTACAGTCATTATCTTATCTAATTAAGTTGGGTTCATTCAATTTCACTTACCATAGTCAAGGTAGAGTAAAACTATAACGACCCATACTTTACATACATTGTTATTACTTAAGAATTGAATCACACTTATTACAACATATAACAAAACCATGAAAGGACTGTATAGGTATAGTGTCTTTAGAAACTGGAAAGCATAAACAACTGGTTCATAAAGAATCTTCATTGCCTCCCATTTATTTCATCATATCTAGAGTCCCTTTTTGGCAATTAAACTTAATAACATTCTTCCAGACCTGGGGAAATAAAACATACAAAAGGGTGAGCTCAAATTCTCAGTAAGGGTAAACAAAAGAAATATCAATCACATCATATATATAAGCACATAACTTTTGGAAATCTTAACCTGCAAAAGGAGATCATAATTTCATAACATGGGATAAATCATAGTAGTGAAATGTAATCCCAATAATCATAACTTAAAACATTAATCTTTGTGGAATACACACATAATCATAGAGAATCATTTCTTGTTAGTCAAGACTCATTTCCAAGACTATCTTAGTGGACAAAGTCCATTTCTGAACCAAGTTCACTCCTCGTTTCAGTCCTGTTTCACTGAACCGGTTTAACCTGCCGTTCCAGCCATGTCTATCTCATGAGATATAAAATCTTTACCCAATGCATTGGATGGAGATATAGGTCCCACCCATCTCATAATTATACCATTCTTATGTGTGCCACAAAATCAGAAACCATACATTATAGCATAACCCATGTAATAAAAATGGGAATCTTAAACACCGTGACATCATAAAACAATTCATATAAGATAAAGTAATTCATAAAAATATAATTCCATCACAACATAATAAAATAAATGTAATAATAGGGATATAAATAGAACCCTTTATTATTTTAGATGGAAAATAATTTTGATAAAACACTTGAACTCCATTCTTGAGAAAATATCCTTTCTGCTTCAAAAACACTTTTCCTTTCTTAACATGTCGTAAAATTATCAACTAAAAGAAGTTGATTAAAAATAAACTTGAAAACTTGTAAATCAAGCTTCTTGGAAATAATTTTTTAAAAATCCATTCATTCCATATAAGTTAAAAAAACATTCTGTGTACTTTTGTCGGAAAAGTCAAAAAGTATCTCGTACGAAAAACGAAAAAATATTCTTTTCATATCCTTTACTAAAAACTCACCGAAGGGTAAAATTGGATTTAAATAATTGTAGGTGGATGTAAATAATATTAAATATTTAGGAACCATGGATGTGGATGATAAAATACACCCCAGTAAATACTAAAGTATAAACAATCTCGGATAAAAATGAGATTGTGATATTTCCCTTACCTTAAGCCCGATATGCTTTGTACGTGTCCGAACCTCCTGTATAATGATTTAAATCTTGTTATTGACTTATTACAGAATCATACGCATTGTTATTATATCACATATGGTCATATTCTTAGCTTCTTATTAGTAATATTTCATTACAACTTGTTATTCGGGTGTTTATTACTTTTTGTTCTTATGTGTGTTTTGTCGAATAAATTCTTATTATTCCTTTTAGGTTATAGATAACTCATTTCCAGAATGTTATTAGTGTAATATATATCATATTCATTCATTAAATTCATTTATATAATCATTATTCAATGAAGATCATGTAGAACGAGTCGCATCACATCGTGGAGACGGTATTCTGTACGTACGCATGAGCGATGATATCGTTCCCATGATCATGGAATTGTATTGGAGTGTATGTATACTATTTCAGAATCAATATCACTTTACAATAATCATATATAGTCATAATTTATACCATTATACCCATCCAATTAATGTGGTGGAGGAAAATAGATTACACCACGGTGTGGAGACGGTATTCCGTACGTACGCACGCGCGGTGATTTCATTTTCCGTAGGATTGATAGATTGTGAAATAGGGTTGTTTCATAATTATAATAACATATCAGTATATGCGTGATACTGATGTTATTACTTTATAATGAAACAAATAAAGAATAAGAAGTGTAATAGAAATAAAGATGAAAGAATCGGTAACGGACATTACCTCTTCTTTGAAGTGCTTCTTTGAGACCTCCTTTTAGGGCACTAAAATTGATCTTTGAAGAAGACCAGGACCTCTAGTATGTATCTAGGGAAGTGGAGAGGAGAAAGCGGAATGGGTTGGCCGAGCGTGAAGGCTCAAAGTGGTGTGAGGAAGAGGGGGAGGAGGTGCCCTTTTATAAGGGAGGAGAGGGGCTCCTTTGGAAAAACAAAAAATATTATTTTATTATAAAGTCAAGTTTGGTTTTAAATAGCTCCAAATTTATTTATTTCTAAGATAAGGTGGGGGTGGGTTGAAATCCTCTCATCCAATAGAATTTAGATAAGTTTAGGTTCCTATTTTAACCTTATCATTTAGATTTAACATTAAGTTAAATAATTTTACTTTTACCGTGTCTTCTTGTGTTCTTATACTATAAGGTTAATAAACTTACTATAAGCCGACAAACGAACCCCAAGTTGTTTATTATTAATATATATAACCTTATCTAAGTAATTTTGCCGAACCTTAGATTTTTAGGAATAAAATAACAAATACTAATATAATATTTGTTTTAAAAACTATTTTATGTCAATTTTGACACTATTTAGTAATTGATTTTTTTGAAAATCATAACAGAATGATTAGTTCTAAAAAAGTTAATTAAATAAATACTAACATGTCATATTAACCTAGAAAATTAGTATAATTCATAAAAAGTCTCAAATTATATTTATTTGGGTATTTATAACATCAATTATGTTAATATTTCATTAATAAGATAATTACTACATCATATTTGTGTCAAAAATAAATTAAATTATTTAAAGTCTAAAAATTAAAAATAAAATATCATTATGTAGGAAATCGTTTTAGCTTTTTAATTAATATTTATAGTCGAATTGATCTTATGTATAACCCTATATTAAAAATGATTTAGTTATTAAACTTTGATTTTAACTATTTTAACCCTTCTTTAAATAAATTAATAATAAATGTCCTAATCTAATCCATGTGGGCCTAAATGGTCATATTTTATTCCTAAGTTTGTTTTTGGTCGAATTACACTTATCCAATAGAATTAGGACATGTGTTAGGGTAATAATAATATCATTTTTACCCTTAATTACCCTATTTACTTTTAATCGTGGTAAATAAAAGTAAAAAGTTACTATTCACCAAAAATTATTTTCATCTCATTGAAACAAATTTTACTTACTGACATCAACCGTGTCTCTCGTATTTTTGAAATTCCACTCACAGAAGCGGTAAAATTAAGTTTTATGAAAAATTCAGTTTTTTTAACTACCACTTAGTGGTTCCACTATTCATCAAAAATTGAATGTTTTCAGAAAAATACCAAAATTTCACCCTAGGCTAATTTCGATATTACGAATCCAAAAATGAAGTCCATTTTGAAAAATAAAATTTATAAAATTTAAAAAAGTGGTTATTACTATTCATAACGGCTAGTTTTAATAATATTTTAATAGTATATCGTTGTTTAGTGAAACTCGGTATTGCATACGATGCAAGCTATCGAGGAAGGTCGCAATTTCGTGTAAAGAAAGTCAAGCAAGTATTGTGTGTAGAAAAAGATTCCTTTGATGATTTATATAACATAAAATTCTCGGGTGTTACATTCTATCCCCCTTAAAATGAATTTATCCCTCGAAATTCGTCACTTTGTAACAAACAGATGAGGATACCTCTCCCTCATCATATCCTCAAGCTCCCATGTAGCTTCTTCTAATTGGTGGTTCCTATATAAAACTTTCACCAATCGAGTGGTCTTGTTTTATAGGACTTTTTCGCTACGATCCAGAATCTCTATCGGTTGTTCTTCATAAGAAAGATCTTTCTCCAATCGGTAAGCTACCTTCCCAACACGATCCAGTATTTCGAAAGGACCCATATATCTAGGGATCAACTTCCCCTTCCTTCCAAATCTCATGACCCTCTTCCAAGGAGATATTCATAAGAACACTTTATCACCCACTTCAAACTCTAGGACTTTTCTTCAGTTGTCGGCATAACTTTTCTGTCGACTCTGAGCTGCTCGTTTGTGTTGTTGAATAGATCTGACCTTTTCTGCCATTTCATCAACGAGATCAGGTCCTACTAGATTTCTTTCCCCAACTTCATCCCAGCAAGTTGGAGTCCTGCATTTCCTTCCATAGAGAGCTTCATAAGGAGCCATCTGAATACTGGAGTGAAAGCTATTATTGTAAGAAAATTCCACCAAAGGTAGGTGTTGATCCCAACAACCTTTGAAATCTATAGAGCAAGCTCTCAACATTTCTTCTAGAGTTTGAATTGTTCTCTCAGACTGACTGTCTGTCTGAGGATGATAAGCAGTGCTGAAACTCAACTATGTATCCATAGTATGCTGAAGACTTCTCCATAACTTTGAGGTAAATCTCGGATCCTGATCAGATATAATAGAAAGTGGTACTCCATGCAATCTTACCACTTCTTTTACATATATCCTGACAAGCTAATCCAGAGAGAAATCCTCTCTAATAGCAATGAAGTGTGCAGACTTTGTAAGATGATCCACTATGACCTAGATAGCATTATTGCCTTTGGATGTTTTAGGAAGTCCGGTGACAAAGTCCATAGTGTTGTTTTCCCATTTCCTTTCGGGTATGGGTAATGGTTGTAACATCCCCTTAGACTTCTGTCTCTCAGCTTTAACTTGCTGACAAACCAATCATCGAGAGACATATTCGACAACATCTCTTTTCATGTCATCCCACCAGAAGTACTCTTTCAGGTCCCTATACATCTTCGTGCTTCCAGGATGAATAGAGAATGAAGAACTACGAGCCTCATCCAACAGCTCCTTCTTTAATTCGGGGATGGGAGGAACACAACCCCGATTCCTGAACTTTATTATCCCATCACAATCAAGGTTGAATTCAGGAACATTTCTCACCTTTTTTTGTAACTCTACATCTTCTTTATGTGCCTCTTTAATCTTCACATGTATAGATGGTTGAACATTCATTTGAGAAAGATACGATTTTCCCCTTTCATTATAATTCCGATATCCATCCTTTTTAAATCCATAAATATTGGATCTTTTGTGATCCTCATCACGGATAAACTGGCATGGTCTTGTCGACTTAATGCATCTGCCACCTTGTTTGCTTTCACAGGGTGGTAAGGGATTGAGCAGTCATAATCCTTAATCAGCTCCAACCATCTTCTTTGGTACATATTCAGCTCCTTTTGTGTGAAAATATACTTTAAACTTTTATGATTAGTATAAATGTCACACCTTTCTCCATAAAGATAATGCCTCCAAATCTTTAATGCAAAGATTACCGCAGCTAACTCCAAATCATGAGTTGGGTAATTTTCTCATGTATTTTCAACTGTCGTGAGGCATAAGCTATCACCATATCATTTTGCATGAGAACACATCCCAGTCCCTTCTTGGATGCATCACTGTAGATCACAAACCTTTCTCCACTACAAGGAAGTGTGAGTACAGGTGCACTGGATAACCTTATTTTCAACTCCTTGAAATTCTCTTCACATTCCTCTGTCCAAACAAACTAAACTCCTTTCCGAGTCAACTTTGTGAGTGGATTATATAATCGTGAAAAATCTTTCACAAAACGTCGATAATATCCAGCCAAACCAAGAAAACTTCGGATCTCGGTTACTATTGTTGGTCTCGACCATCTTTCGATAACCTCTGTTTTTGCTGGATCCACAGATATCCCCTCTTTTGAGATTATGTGACCCAGAAATGAAACTTTTTGAAGCCAAAATTCACACTTGGTAAATTTGGCATAAATATTCTCCTTTCTCAGGGTCTTAAATATAATTATCAAGTGATCTTCATGTTCTTCCTTTCTCTTTTAATAGACAAGAATATTGTCTATCAAGACTACCACAAACTGATCAAGATAGTCTCTAAAGACTCTATTCATCAGATCCATGAAGATAGCAGGGGCATTAGTAAGACGAAATGGCATCACTATAAATTCATAGTGTCCATACCTTGTACGGAAAGCTGTCTTTGGTATATCTTCCCTTTTAACCCTTAATTGATGATACCTTGAACGAAGATCAATCTTGGAAAATTATTGAGCTCCGCGTAGTTGGTCAAATAGGTCATCAATGTGCGGGAGAGGATATTTGTTCTTGATATTGATCTTGTTAAGTTTTTTATAATCAATTAAGAGTCTCATTGATCCATCTTTCTTCTTAACAAACAAAACAGGTGCTCCCCGAGGTGACGCACTAGGGTGTATGAACCCCATATCAAGATTCTCTTGGAGTTGCTTCTTCAATTCCTGCAAGTCAATTTGTTCCATTCTATAAGGTGACTTTGAAATAGTCAAAGCACCTGGTATGAGTTCTATTGAAAACTCAACTTCACGATTTGGTGGAAGACCTCGTAATTCCTCCGGAAAGACATCATCAAACTCCCATAAAATGGGAATATTCTTAATCGTGAGTTTCTCACCAACCATTTGAGATAAATAACCTTCATTTAGTGGAATCAAGACCCATAAAATGGAAGAAATTTCCACTGGAAGGTTATGTTCATCCTTGCATCGATAGACGATCATAGATTGATCTGGAATATGAAATGTGACTTCCCTTCTTTGGAAATTGATATGATCTCCATATAATAAAAGCCAATCCATGCCAAGAATCACATCAAATTCCACTATAGGAAGGATCATAATATTTACAGGAAGTACTTTCACACAAACTTCGATCAGAGAAGAATTATAAACTTTTGATGCGACTGTTGTGCCATTAGGGGTTGTCACAGCTAACTCAACATCTAATTGTTGAGGTAATATGGTGATATCCTTAGAAAATTCTTCAGAAATAAAAGAGTGGGTGGATCCAGAATCAAATAAAACATTTGCTACTTTAGAGTGGATGGTAAGTGTACCTTTCACCACATCGTTATCGTACTTCACATCGCTGATAGAAATTTCAAGTGACTTTCCTTTATCTTTAGCCTTAAGAGTTTGTTGACGTCGACCATCATCATCAACCCTTGGATTTGGGCATTGATTGTCATAATGCCCCATCTCCTTTCACTTGAAACATTGAAGTGTAGTAGGGTCATTTTGTGTATCCCTTCCTTTGTTTTCATCATTAGACATCTTCTTCCCATCATTGTGGCATTCAAATGCCCGATGACCTTCTTTTCCACATTTGAAACATTTACTTGTCCCTTTAAGACAAATCCCTCCATGTTTTTTTCCACACTTTGAGCATAAGGGAAAGCTCATCTTCTTTTCAGTGTGCTCTTTAGATTTTCCTTTGAATTCCATTTTCCTCTTCTTATCAAACCCATATGACTGATGGGTTACTCCAATCTCCATCTCGACTTCGAGATCACATCGAACGATTTCCTCGTATCTATTGAAGTCCCTTATGGATAACGCCCTTCGAAGACTTGGTTTTAAGCCACTAAAGAATCGATCGATCTTACTCTCAGGTTGGATAATAATACCAGAAGCATACCTTACATGTCTTGTAAAATTTTCTTCATAGGTACCAACAGATTCATCATCCTTTTGCTTTAGTTCAAGAAACTCCTTCTCCATCTTTGTTCGGAGAATACAAGGGAAGTAATTATTGAAAAATATGTTCTTGAACTTGTCCCATTCCATGGACTCAATTTCATCTCTTTGCCTCATATTCTTGATAAGATTCCACCATTGATCAGCATCACCTTCCAAACGATACACTGCTAAGATGACATTATCATGTTCAGAACATTGAAGAACTAAAAATATCTTTTCAGTAGTACTAATCCATTGTTCAGCAACTAATGGATTAGTAGACCCGCTGAATGAAGGTGGACGCTGCCTCATGAAGGATTCAATAGAATTTTGCTCCTTCATTTGCTCGTTTGGAAGTCCTGCATGATTCATAGCTTGAGAAGGTTGTGTGAGCATGGCTACAAGATTTTGCATTCCATCTCCCATAACATTTTGTTGCTCATGGGGACAATCATTGCATTGCCCATCACATTCCGCATTAACACGGTTCCTTCGGGTTCCATCCATTGACTAAAACCTAGAAGAATACTGTGAGAAACACTAATTATAATAGGAAAACCACATAATCAAGAATAAAATTTCACACTTAAAGTATTATCCTAAGTTATTCATGGTCATTTCTAAAACACTAAGATTGTGTTCTATGCTTAGACTTATCCTTAGGGTTCTTACTAAGGATTTCACATCCTAGTTTCCAAAGGTTGACTATACCTTTCCTCTGATACCAACTATAACGACCCATACTTTACATACATTATTATTACTTCAGAATTGAAGAACACTTATTACAACATATAACAAAACCATGAAAGGACCATATAGGTATAGTGTCTTTAGAAACTGGAAAGCATAAACAACTAGTTCATAAAGCATCTACTTTGCCTCCCATTTATTTCATCATATCTAGAGTCCTTTTTTGGAATATTCTACTTAATAACCTTCTTCCTGACCTGGGGAAATAAAACATACAAAAGGGTGAGCTCAAATTCTTAGTAAGGGTGAACAAAAGAAATATCAATCACATCATATACATAAGCACATAACTTTTGGAAATCTTAACCTGCAAAAGAGATCATAATTTCATAACATGGGATAAATCATAGTAGTGAAATGTAATCCTAATAATCATAACATAAAACAAGAAACATTGTGGCATACACACATAATCATATAGAATCATTTCTTGTTAGTCAATACTCATTGCCAAGACTATCTTAGTGGACAAAGTCCATTTCTGAACTGAGTTCACTCCTCGTTTCAGTCTTGTTTCACTGAATCGGTTCAACATGTTTTTCCAGCCATGTCTATCTCATGAGATATAAAATCTTTACCCAATGAATTGGAGGGAGATATAGGTCCCACCCATCTCATAATTATACCATTCCTATGTGTGCCACAAAATCAGAAACCATACATCATAGCATAACCCATGTAATAAAAATGGGAATCTTAAACATCGTGACATCATAAAACAATTCATATAAGATAAAGGAATTCATAAAAATATAATTCCATCACAACATAATCAAATCAATGTAATAATAGGGATAGAAACAGAACCCTTTGTTATCTTAGATGGAAAATAATTTTGATAAAACACTTGAACTCCATTCTTGAGAAAATATCCTTTCTGCTTCAAAAACACTTTTCCTTTCTTAACATGTCGTAAAATTCTAAACTAAAAGAATTTGATTAAAAATAAACTTGAAAACTTGTAAATCAATCTTCTTTGAAATAATTTTTTAAAAATCCATTCATGCCGTATAAGTTAAAAAAACATTCTTCGTACTTTTGTCGGAAAAGTCAAAAAGTACCTCGTACGAAAAACGACTAAAGATTCCTTTCATATCCTTTACTAAAAACTCACCGAAGGGTAAAATTGGATTTAAAAAATTTTAGGTGGATGGAAATAATATTATATATTGAGGAAACATGGATGTGGATGATAAAATACACCCCAGTAAATACTAAAGTATAAACAATCTCGGATAAAAATGAGATTGTGATATTTCCCTTACCTTAGGTCCGATATGCTTTGTATGTGTCCGAACCTACTGTATAATGATTTAAATCTTGTTATTGATTTATTCCAGAATCATACTCATTGTTATGATATCACATATGGTCATATTCGTAGCTTCTTATTAGTAATATTTCATTACAACTTTTTATTCGGGTGTTTATTACTTTTTGTTCTTATGCGTGTTTTGTCGAATAAATTCTTATTCTTCTCTTTAGGTTATAGATACCTCATTTCCAAAATTTTATTAGTGTAATATATATCATATTAATTTATTCAATTCATTTATATAATCATTATGAAATTAATATCATGTAGAACGAGTCGCATCACATCGTGGAGATGGTATTCCGTACGTACGCACGAGCGATGATATCGTTCCCATGATCATAGAATTGTATTGGAGTGCATGTATACTATTTCAGAATCAATATACCTTTACAATAATCATATATAGTCATTATTTACACCATTATACCCATCCAAGTAAGGTGGTGGTCGAAAATAGATTACACCATGGCGTGGAGACAGTATTCCGTACGTACGCACGCGCGGTGATTTCATTTTCCGTTGGATGGATAGATGGTGAAATAGGTTTATTTCATACTTATAATAACATATAAGTATATGAGTGATACTTATGTTATTACTTCATAATGAAACAACTAAAGAAGAAGAAGTGGAAGAAGAAATAAAGATGAAAGAATCAGTAACAGACATTACCTCTTCTTTGAAGTGCTTTTTTGAGACCTCCTTTTAGGGAACTAAAATTGATCTTTGAAGAAGACTATGACCCCTATGATGTCTCTAGGGAAGTGGAGAGGAGAAAGTGGAAGGGGTTGGCCGAGCTTGAAGGCTCAAAGTGGTGTGAGGAAGAGGGGGAGAGGTGCCCTTTTATAAGGGAGGAGAGGGGCTCCTTTGGAAAAACTAAAAATATTATTTTATTATAAAGTCATGTTCGGTTTTAAATAGCTCCAAATTGATTTATTTAAAAGCTAAGGTGGGGATGGGTCGAAATACTCTCATAAAATATAAATTATAAAAGTTTAGGTTCCTATTTTAACCTTATCATTTAGATTTAACATTAATTTAAATAATTTTACTTTTACCGTGTCTTCTTGTGTTATTATACTATAAGGTTAATAAACTTACTATAAGCAGCCAAACGAACCCCAAGTTGTTTATTATTAATATATATAACCTTATCTAAGTCATTTGGATGGACCTTATATTTTTAGGAATAAATAAAAATTACTAATATAATATTTGTTTTAAAACCTATTTTATGTCAATTTTGACACTATTTAGTAATTGGTTTTTGAGAAAATCAAAACAGAATGATTAGTTCTAAAAAAGTTAATTAAATCAATACTAACATGTCATAGTAACCTAGAAAATTAGTTTAATTCATAAAAAGTCTCAAATTATATTTATTTGGGTATTTATAACATCAATTATGTCAATATTTCATTAATAAGATAATTACTCTATCATATTTGTGTCAAAAATAAATTAAATTATTTAAAGTATAAATATTACAAATAAAATATCATTATGTAGGAAATCTTTTTATATTTTTAATGAATGTTTATAGTCGAATTGATCTTATGTATAACCCTATATTAAAAATGATTTAGTTATTAAACTTTGATTTTAACTATTTTAACCCTTATTTAAATAAATTAATAATAAATGTCCTAATCTAATCCAAGTGCGCCTAAATGGTCATATGTTTTCCCTAAGTTTGTTTTTGGTCTAATTAAACATATCCAATAGAATTAGGACATTTTTTAGGGTAATAATAATATCATTTTTACCCTTAATTGCCCTATTTACTTTTAACCGTGGTAAATAAAAGTAAAAAGTTACTATTCACCAAAAATTATTTTCATCTCATTGAACCACATTTTACTTACTGACATCAATAATGTCTCTCAGATTTTTAAAATTCCACTCACAGAAGCGGTAAAATTAAGTTTTATGAAAAATTCAGTTTTTTTAACTACCAGTTCCACTATTCAACAAAAATTGAAAGTTTTCAGAAAAATACCAAAATTTCACCCTAGGCTAATTTCGATATTACGAATCCAAAAATGAAGTCCATTTTGAAAAATAAAATATATAAAATTTCAAAAAGTGGTTATTACTATTCATAACGGCTAGTTTTAATAATATTTTAATAGTATATCGTTGTTTAGTGAAAATCGGTATTGCATACGACGCAAGCTATCGAGGAAGGTCGTGATTTCGTGTAAAGCAAGTCAAGAAAGTGTTGTGTGTATAAAAAGATTCCTTTGATGATTTATATAACATAAAAGACTCGGGTGTTACAAAAATGATGTGATGGAAAATTATTCTTATCCTAAATACTTTCTATAGGGCTACCAAGGTTAAATATATTGATTCATTAGGCTCAAAAGAACCCCTACTCTTGGTGCCTAAACCTAGGTGGATTATTTATGCATAACATTGATGGTAAAAAGTAATGAAATGTTAAGAAGGCTATTATTAATTATAAAATAATTAAAAAAGATGAAATCAAAAATTAAAACAACCATTAATCAATGATAATAAATTAAAATAAATTTAAATCTATTTAAAAACTGACATTTTACTATCATACAATGAATAACGAGAAATCAGGAATCAAAAAAAGTAATAAAAATTTAATAACTCATGGAAAATGAAGAAACATTTAATAAAAATGCAATATTTGATGAAGAAATTCATATGGCCTTAAAATGGATGTCATGATTGAAAACAGTATTTAAATGAATGAATAATTGGTAAGGAATGTTTAAACACAACATGGATTAAATTAAACATCAAAAATGAATGAATGAAATCGATTTGTTCACGAAAACAAATGAAAAATGTGGAATAAAACTGATTGAGAAAGAAATTGGGAGATTCTCTTGTATGCGGTAAAGTGTGCACAATATTAATTAGCCTATGAAATACATGGTGTTTAATTCATGCTTGTATTGTACTTTTTTAGGTGACTTCTATCCTGAAATCTTCACATCGTGTCAGTAGGTTTCACATTGTGTAACTATGATGTACTTTTCCCACTAAATAATTGGTTCATATAATTGATCATGCGAGACCTCAAACAAGTTGCGTTGTGTAATCTCTAACCATCATGTATGTGATTCACATTGGCTAGGATTATGATATTTGAAATCAATATGATGTAAACTGGATGAACTTTTCATTTAATGACTACACTTCATGTAAGGGCTACATGTTCTGGTTTATCACTCTCCATGCACACTTTAAATATGGTCTACATGCCTTGTATGTGATCCATTGTGTGTAAATCCTATTTTTGTCACATTTTAAGCATTTCTTTTTTTATGTCTAGAAGTTTTAGTTCTTTTTTAAAAAAACCAATACATAGTGAATTATCTAATAAATACTGATTAATAATTAAATAAATGTATAAAATTTGTATATATAAATTCATATTATTACATGGTTCCACCTTACATGATTATATATATATATATATATATATATTATTTAATAATCTATGAATGTCTATTTGTCTCATCTCCCCCACACATAAAAGGGCACCCCTCCCTTCTATTCTTTGCACCACATTGAACCATCGAGATCGACCAAACCCTAAAAATTATCTTCAAATATTCCTTAGACAAAAATTCAAGGTTTTGGTATCTTTAAATGGCCATTCAAAGCTTCCTTGTGAAAAGTAATAAAGGAGGCATGTTGAAGAATATGTAGTCATCTTACTTGACCTATTTCAATTTATTTCTTCTTATACCTGCAAAAAATCTTGGATATTCATCATGAAATAAAATATTTAGTAACCTCAATATACTGAAATTCTATTATGACTAAGTAATTTCCAACATCCACCCTATATTCCATAAAATAAAAAGTGAAATTATTTCTCATGCATTCATTTGGATGTCCACTTCCACATATCAATACAATTCATTTTCCATCACTATATTTCATGGATGGCTATTATAATGATTTTAAATATTATATATATTATTTTTAATTTAAATATTTTTCTAGAATTATAATATCAAATCAAATTTCTTACATTCCATTCCATTAAAAAATGATAACTTCGCTCGTGTGTACCCACAGACTACCACATACTTAAACGATGTAATTAGTTTTTATATCTCAACATTTTATTGATGAATATAAAAATATATTTAATTAATATATATTAAATTTATATCTTTATTAACATTATTTAAATTATGTTACCTTTATCAATATACAAAGATCAGAACTACTAAACCAAAATTCTCATAAAAAATAGTTTACTCTAGGAAACAATGATTTTAACAAGGAATTATTAATAAATGTTTATTGAAATGTTATAATTAGATAATATATGATATCATAATTATGTAAAGTTTTATAATATACAATTATAATCAATAAATATTTATCATACTAGAAGTTGAATCACTTTTGAAGCAAGTTGATCTCGATTTAAGGTGATTTCTCATCTCACTTTTATTTTTCTGAGACACATTCCATATTCACCAAATATTTACATTGTGTGGTGTATATAATTCACATTAATGTATTTTATGATTATTTTCATGTAAATTATGGGGTTTTACAAATAAATATATGTTTGTATCTATCATTGGGTTTTGATTCAGAGTTACCAAAGCGGTAAGTGTTCTTCATCTTAATATTGTCTCGTTGAGATATGTTTGATGTTACACACTGATTTATGTTTATGTGGTGTGTATAATGCCCCATTTAAATGTTATATAATGATTTTAATTATATTTATGGTAATTTAAGTTTCATTTTAATTTATTAATTCATGGAAATTATGATTCCAAATTTACTAATGTTTTAAGGTATTTATGATTCAAACTCATTTAAATCAGGATGTGTTATATTTAAATTTTAATTAAAAGTAATTATTAAATGATTTTATAATAAAAAATATTTAATTATTTTTATGATATTGTTATTTCTTTATTGTAAATTTTTTCTTTTAATATTACTCACTTTAAATACTCAAGACACTAAAATATTGTTTTAAGGAAACAAAACATTATATCTCTCTATAGTTGTAAGTAATTTTTCTTTTATATCCTAGCTTTATATAATGCTTTCAAGAATATTTTGACTAATCTCAAAAGAATTTTTAAATAAATTTTAACTCAATTATGAATTTCTTTAAAAAAAAATAATGTAACATTCTTGTAATTTTTTTAATGAGGTACATTTGACTTTTTATCAAAAATGTGAAAGGAAATTTTTTTAACGTACATATTAAGAATTTAATTTCCATCCATCTTGTACAATAAATGTTTTAGATATTTACTTTAATTTTTTTTTGTGTATAAATATAATGAAAATATTTTTCATAACATTTTTCTAATATTTGGAATTTAAATATTTGATTTCAAAATGAAAATGGTATTTTCCTCAAGATTGTTTATAGAGGTCTTTTGAAAAAATATTTTACATATGATTATATCATCTGATGTTAATTTTTATTTAATAGAGATTTTATCTAATGATACCATCCTTATAATTTCTATGGATGTTCTATGTAAGAACGCAGTTTTTGGAAAGGTATGTTTTTGTTTTGTTTTGTGTTGAACACTTTTTTTGGGGGCTTTAAAACGTTTCCTGAAAGTGTGAGAGGCCTTGGGTGTGTTCCAAGGGATTATGGCATAGAATAAAGGAAATCTGGGAAAGACAGGCTAGGGAGCACGACCTGGGCACGACCAGGTAAACCGTGTGGCCTACCCAGGCTAAACCGTGCGACCCATCCTCCTCCAGACAGAAGCATGTATACGGTTTGTGCACAGTTTGCCAAACCTCACGGATAAATCGTGTGACCCCTCCTCCACTGGGCAGTGGCATGCACATGGTTTGCGTATGGTTTTCCAAACCGTGTGGACAAACCGTACGACCACTTAATGTTGAGAAAAAATTACAAAATTTCCACTCCGGGCTCTTAAACCCCCCCTCGGGATTTTCCTCCTTTCCTCCCCTCTCAACCCTAGCGACGAACTTGGCCGACCCAAGCTTCCCAAGGGTAGTTCTCCTTCGATTATAAGGTGTTTTTGGTGCCGTTGGTTGCGGATTGAAGCTCCGGGTAAGGCTAATCCCACCATTGCTTCTCTTTTTGGTTTAGGGTTTGTATCTTCTCTCCCTCTTGTTCCGAAGCTCTAAAACCCTAACTTTTGTGTGAGTTTTAGGTTGAAGATCCAAATGTTTGTTGGATCAAGTTCTAACGACTCGATTGAGAGTGCGTTCAACCGCGGTTTCAAGGTAGGTGGTCTACAAGTGATATCCCATCGTTTTTGGGTATTTGTGCATGTTTAGTTTTGTTCTTTATTTACTTTGGTTATGTTTTGAATAACCTTGGCATGTTTGGTAATAACGATGCTTAAAATGGTAGATGGGAACCCTCACAATCCTCGTGGGATGCGTTGGGATAGACTTGACCTAATTGGGGCCATCCATGGGATGTGTTGCTTTTCCCGGATTTAGGGATTGAAATTAAACAAGTGACCTTGTTGTAATGAATTGTAGAGCCCTTGATAAATATGTTGGCATGATTGGTTGAAATTGGAATAGAAGTTAGGTGATGCACCTATACTTGGCAATGACCTAAGGGTTAAAGTGGAATGGGTTAAATGGTTGATTCATGGGAATGATGAATGGGTTAAATGGGTTAATGTGTAAACTAATTAAAGACCATAATGGGATAGATTATGGGTCTAATGTTGAATGCTTAGTGAGATAGGAATAACATATGTGAATTGGGTGAATGGTTAAATGATGTGAAATGGTAATGTGTTAATGGGTTAAGGTATGATGGGGATTCACATGTGGGTTGTTCTGAATAGTGTTTTCCGAAGGGCAATGGTTTGTATGGTTGATGGTCAATTATATATAATCATGTGAACATGGCTTCATAGAGTGGGGTATGACATGAGGATCTACGCCCACAGGTCGAGTGAAGACTGAGGTTCTAAACTCCACGCTAAATGCACAGGTTAGGAAAGGGGATTGAGGGTCTATCCTCCTAATGGTTGCATCCACCCAGACTGAGGCTTCGAGGTGAGGTTATGGTTGCTATGAGGGGTTAGTCCTAGGGAGATAGGATAATGATGTGTTTACCCTCTTGCATGTGATTTTTGGCCTTAGAACCATGTAACATAATGTATGTGATTAACCCATGGAAATGTGATTAAATGGTAAATGGTGATAATGGGTGTGTAGTGAATGGTAATGGTAGTGGCAATGGCTTGGTTCTAAACTGGTTAATGGTACCTTAAATAAATATTGGCAATTATCATTCATATTTCTTTTGCATAAAATACCTATTTATACTGGATATTTTGTAGACACCGTTGGTGGTGGCCTACTGAGTTGTACTCACACCCTGCATGGGCCACCGTTGGGTACCTAAGCAGACTTCATGTTTACAGGTCAGGAGAAGGGAAAAGGTCCTTGATAGATAGTGGGTGGACATGGGTAGAACTTGGTGGAGGATACAGACTTGGAGTTGGGACTATTTTGGAGATTTTGGCCGTGTCTTTATTATTGGGCTTCTGTTCGATCAAGCACTTGTAGTTTGACATGGCATATTTATTGTTATTTGGAATTTGTTGTTATACATATTCCTTGTTGTTGGTTATTTTTTCTGCTATTTGGTTATTTTGTTATGGCTTTCTATGATAAAACGGGGGTGTAGTCTCTCCACGTGACTACATAGACCCCCACTACTAGTCGGCAGCCTTTGGCATTCGGGGAGGCGCACTTAAGGTCATATAACCATCTGGCTCGGAGCACCGGTTTAGTGGCCTCCGGGTCGGGGACGTTACAAAGTGGTATCAGAGGAGGTTTTTCTTCTCATTCTCTGAGGTCTTGTTATTTGGGATTGGTAGCCAAGGGTTAAGACGTGTCAGGTTTTGGTAATGATCTCATTCTTGGGAGTAGCTAACCCATGTATGAGGGAAAAAACAAGTCACCCTGGGTGGGAAATGTTGTTCTTGGTTGTGTGTTGTTACTGTTGATGATATTTCACCGTTGGGTGATGCACATATGGTTTGATGTGACTGTTTTATGATATCTGGCTCGTGGCCTTAACAGCACTAGGATTGGCATTCATGCATCATTATAGGTATCTAGGGAGATAGGTGACATTCATTGTATTAGACACACGCACAGGGTGGGTGTGTGAGGCAGGAAAGTAGGGTGCATCATGAATTTCATGAAACCAAGAAATAATGAGAAGAATGAAATAAAAAAAGTGGGTAAATGATGTTTAATGGAGTAATAGGGTTTGAAACAAATTGAAAAATGTTTTTGGGTTAGTGTATGAAAAGTGGGTTGTTGTAGCTAGTAAATATCTTTTGATAATGTCATGAAAGTTATGTCATATTTGTGCTAAATCTTGTGCTTGGCAATGTAGAGAAATGCCACCATGACGTCAGTTACCCATTGGGAAATGGGAGGATGTTTCTGAGAACACTCCTCCAGTATAGGAGCAAGAAAATGTGGTGATCAATGAAGATAGAGAAGACCAGTTCTGAGAGAACTTGCCTCGCCTTATGCAGATGATGGATCGGGACCTAGGGCGGGTTGCACTGAGTATGTTTGAGCTGACCAGGGAGTTCCAGCTGCAGCACCCTCCGACTTGCACCGGAGATGGTGGGATAGAGGTAGCAGAGTTTTGGTTAGAGTCTTTCCAGATGATACTGGATCATCTAGAGACCCCTATCAAAAAGCAGGTGAAGCTGGATGCTTATATGTTGCGAGGCTAGGAGAGGTGTTGGTGGGACAATCAAGCTCAAATCGAGAACGCTAAGGGAATGTTGTGGAAGGTTATTCAGGAAATGTTTCTGGAGCATTTATACCCAGAGAACTTGTGATAGGATCTGGATACAGAGTTTATGAGTCTAACTCAGGGATTTCTATCGGTGATGGACTATGTTAGTTGCTTCACTAATTTGAGACGCTTTGTCCCAGTGTTAGCAGGGGATGAGGCAGCAGTAGCAAGTCATTTCCAGGATGGGCTGAGACGTGATATTAGGTCTGAAGTAAACATCTTCTGCTTGAAGAGGTTCACAGAGGTAGTAGATCAGACACTGATCTTGGAAGGAAACCTGAAGGGAGCTTCGGGTAGTGGGTTTTTCGTGTCGGTGGGATAGACGAGCGGTGCTACTACCGAGGGTCAGATGCGACGCCATGAGAGCTCACAGCATGGAGGAAGTGTGAAAAGTGACAGGAAGAGAGGTTCATCCTCTTAGAGTGGAAATCAGGTGTTCTAATATCAGTGCGGTAGGCCGGGGAATATGCGTGGTTAGTGTCATCGACCTCCAGTTGAGTGTCATTCATGCGGTAGGATGGGACATGTGCATAATTTCTATAGGAAACCTCAGTAGGTGGGCGAGTATGATGGTGGAAGGAAGGTACCAGATATGGGAAGGGGATCAGTTTCTCCGTATCAGGAAGGCAGTTAGAGCCCCATGGGTTGTACTGGGAGGGGCGATGGATGTGGAACTCCAGGGCAGGATCTCTCACACCAGCAGGGCAGTGCAATGTAGGGTGTTCAGGCTAGAGCCCAGGGTAGAGGGGAAAGTCAGCATCAGGCAGTTCAGTTTTCACCTGGTGATGGCGAGGTTGGACCATCATCTATTCAAGGTACGATCCTTGTAGCTTCTACTTTTCCTAGTGCGTTGTTTGACACATGTGCCACACACTCTTTTATCTCTTCTCAACTTGTGGTAGCGCTGGGTTTACCTATGGAGGGGGTGGGTGGGGTGATGTCAATTGACACTCCATTGGGGGTGTGGGTTGAGGATATAAAGCAATGAGTGGGATGTGACTTAGATGTTGGTGGTGTTGTTTTTTGTGGGACTTGTTCATTATAGAGATGTCGGGGTTTGACTTAATCTTGGGAATGGATTGGGTTGTGATGTATCAGGAACACATAGACTGTTACCATCGTATAGTATCATTCAGGTCACTTGAGGGTGATGATTATGTCCACTGTGGCGAATGGGATGCTCGAGAAGGGTGTGTGGGGCCGTTTTGTCAATAGATGAGTGGACTCACGGCTCGAGTGGCATTTACCATGCTTGATGAAAATGAAATATGGGAGAAGTCTGTTTTCCCTCTTGTGGTGGCTCAGTTTCAGGATGTGTTTCCTGAGTATTTCTTAGGGCTACCCCTTGAGAGGGATGTTGAGTTCACAATCGAGTTGTTTCCGGGATCAGATCTAGTTTCTATTTCACCATACCGAATGGAACCGGCTGAACTCCAAGAACAGAAGGTTCATCTTGAGGAGTTGGAGCGTAAGGGATTTATTCGTCCTAGTATGTCTCCTTGGGGATCTCCTGTGCTTTTTGCAAATAAGGCTGATGGGTTTTTAAGGATGTGTGTTGACTATCGAAAGTTGAATCAGATGATAGTGAAAAATCGGTACCCTCTTCCTAAAATTGATGACATGTTTGATCAGTTGAGGGGTTCATCGGTGTTTTCTAAGATTGATCTGAGGTCGGGTTATCAGCAGTTGAGGGTGAGGACTTCCAACATACCGCAGATAGCTTTCTAAAGTTGGTACGGGTTGTTTGAGTTTGTGGTAATGCCTTTCGGCTTGACCAATGCACTGGAGGTGTTTATGGCTTTGATAAACCGTATCTTTCATCCCTATATAGATCATTTTGTGGTTGTCTTTGTTAATGATATCTTAGTGTACTCGAAAACTCACGACGATCATGCCCAACATCATGACATCATCTTTGGTAAGCTAAGAGAGCACCAGCTATATGCCAAGCTATCCAAGTGTCAATTCTGGATAGGTGAGGTGCATTTTCTGGGTCACATAATCTCGGAGGCAGGTGTGTTAGTGGATTCAGAGAAAGTGCAGACATTTGTATCTTGGGAGTATTCCAAGAGTGTTTCTGATGTTCAGAGTTTTCTGGTTTTGGCCGGATATTACCGAAGGTTCATTCAGGATTTCTCTTACTTGGATGAACCACTTTTGGGCTTGACCAAGATAGGAATCATGTTTGAATGGTCTGAGTCTTGTGAGAATTCCTTCAAAGAGTTGAAGAATCAGTTGATGATCACACATATCTTGATCTTACCTGATCCGGGTGAGAAGTACATCGTGTTTTTTGATGCGTCCGCAATCGGACTTGGGGCTGTGTTGATGCAAGTTGAGTGGGTGGTGGCTTACGGGTCAAGGAAGTAGAGACCCAATGAGCGGAACTATCCCACTCATGATCTTGATTTGTATGTAGTATTGTATTCCTTGAAGTGTTGGAGGCACTATCTGTTGGGATAACGGTATACCGTGTTTACCGACCATAGGAGTTTAAAGTACATCTTCTCACAGCGGGATCTGAATCTTCGGCAGTTAAGATGGGTTGAATATCTATAGTCATTTGACATTGAGTTGGTGTACATGCTAGGAAAGGGAAACAGTGTTGTTGATTCTATGAGCAGGAAGGTTCAGAACCCGGTGGTTCAGGAGTCCAGCACGGTTTAGCCAGGGCGCACAGCCTCTGCATGGCCAGGTAAACCGTGTGGCCTACCCAGGCTATACCATGCAACCCATCATCCTCCGGACAGAAGCATGCACATGTTTTGCACATGGCTTTCCAAACCGTGCGGATAAATCATGCGACCCCCCCTCCACTGGGCAATGGAATGCGCACAGTTTGCGCACGTGTTTCAAAACCGTGCGGACACACCATGCGACCACTTAAAGTTGGGAAACATTACAAAATTGCCACTCTGGGCTTTTAAACCCCACTCGGTATTTTCCCGCTTTCCTCCCCTCTCAACCCTAGTGACGAACTTGGCCAACCCAAGCTTCCCAAGGGAGGTTCTCCTTTGATTCTAAGCCGTTTTTGGTGCCGTTGGTTGCGAATTGAAGCTCTGGGTAAGGCTAATCCCACCATTGCTTCTCTTTTTGGTTTAGGGTTTGTTTCTTCTCTCCCTCTCATTCCGAAGCTCTAAAACCCTAACTTTTGGGTGAGTTTTAGTTTGAAGCTCCAAAGGTTGGTTGGATAGAGGTCTAAGGCCTCAATTGAGAGTGCGTTCAACCGCGGTTTCGAGGTAGTTGGTCTACAAGTGATATCCCATAGTTTTTGGGTATTTGTGCATGTTTAGTTGTGTTCTTGCTTTCCTTTGGTTATGTTTTGAAAAACCATTTCATGTTTGGTAATAACGATGCTAAAAATGGTAGATGGGAACCCTCACGATCCTTGTGGGACGTGGTGGGATAGACTTGACCTAATTGAGGCCATCCATGGGATGTGCCGGCTTTTCCTGGATTCATGGATTTAAATTAAACAAGTGACCCTGTTGTAATGAATTGTAAAGCCCTTGATAAATATGTTGGAATGATTGGTTGAACATGGAATAGAAGTTAGGTGATGCACCTAGACTTGGAAATGACCTAAGGGTTAAAGTGGAATGGGTTAAATGGTTGATTCAAGGGAATGATGAACGAGTCAAATGGGTTAATTTATAAACTGATTAAAGACCATAATGGGATAGATTATGGGTCTAATGTTGAATGCTTAGTGAGATAGGCATAACACATGGTAATTTGGTGAATGGTTAAATGATGTGAAATGGTAATGTTTTAATGGGTTAAGGCATGATGTGGACTCCCATGTGGGTTGTTGTGAATAGTGTTTGCCGAAGGGCAATGGTTTGGATGGTTGATGGTAACTTAAGTATAAGAATGTGTACATGGATTCATAGAGTGGGGTATGACATGAGGATCTATTCCCACAGGTCGAGTGAAGACTGAGGTTCAAAACTCCACCCTAAGTGCACGGGTTAGGAAAGGGGACTGAGGGTCTATTCTCCTAATGGTTGCATACACCCGGACTGAGGCTTCGATGTGAGATTATGGTTTTTATGAGGGGTTAGTACTAGTGAGATAGGATAATGATGTGTTTACCCTCTTGCATGTGATTGTTGGCCTTATACCCATGTAACATAATGTATGTGATTAACCCATGGAAATGTGATGAAATGGTAAATAGTGATAATAGGTGTGTAATGAATGGTAATGGATGTGGCAATGGCTTGGTTCTAAACTGGTTAATGGTACCTTAAATAAATGTTGGCAATTATCATTCAAATTTCTTTTGTATACACTACCTATTTATACAGGATATTTTGTAGACACTATTGGTGGTGTTCTTCTGAGTTGTACTCACACACAGCTCGGGCCGCCGTTGGGTACCTGAGCAGACTTCATGTTTGCAGGTTAGGAGAAGGGAAAAGGTCATTGCGAGATAGTGAGTGGACATGGGTAGCAATTGGTGGAGGATCCGAACATGGTGTCGAGACCATTTTGGGGATTTTGTCCATGTCTTTATTTTTGGGCTTCTGTTCACTCATGCACTTGTAGTATGACATGTCATATTTATTGTTATTTGGAATTGGTTGTTATACATGTTCCTTGTTGATGGTTATTGTTTCTGCTATTTGGTTATTCTGTTGTGGATTACTCTGATAAAAAGGTGGTATAGTATCCCCACATGACTACATAGACCCCCGCTGCTAGTCGGCAACCTTTGACATATAGGGAGGCACGCTTAAGGTCATGTAACCATCCGGCTCGGAGCACCGGTTTAGTGGCCTCCGGGTTGGGGACATTACAAAGTGGTATCAGAGGAGGTATTTCTTCTCCTTCTTTGAGTTATTGTTATTTGGGATTGGTATCCAAGGTTTAAGATGTGTCAGGATTTGGTAATGAGCTAGTGCTTGGGAGTAGTTAACCCATGTATGAGGGAAAACCCAAGCCACCCTGGGTGGGAAATGTTGTTATTGGTTGTGTGTTGTTATAGTTGATGATATTTCACCGAAGGGTGATTCACATGTGGTTTTATGTGACTATTTTATGATATCTGGCTCGGGGCCTTAACGAAACGAGGATTGGAATTCATGCATCATTATAGGCACCTAGGGAGATAGGTGACGTGCATTGTATTAGACACATGCATGGGGTGGGTGTTTGAGGCAGGAATGTGGGGTGCATCATGAATTTCATGAAACTGATAAATAATGAGAAGAATGAAATAAAACAAGTGGGTAAATGATGTTTAATGGAGTAATAGGGTTTGAAATTTTTTTAAAAATGTTGGTGGTTTAGTGTATGAAATGTGGGTTGTTGTACCTAGTAATGAGATTTTGATAATGTCATGAAAGTTATGTGGTATGTGTGAAAAATCTCGTGCATGGCAATATAAAGAAATTCCAACACGATGTCGGTTACCTGTTGGGAAATGGGAAGATGTTGCTGAGAACACTCCTCCAGTAGAGGAGCAAGAAAATGTTTTGATCAATGAATATAGAGAAGACCAGTTCTGAGAGAACTTGGCTCTCCTTATGAAGATGATGGATCGGGACCCAGGGCGGGTTGAACCGAGTATGTTTGAGTTGACTAAGGAGTTCCAGCTACATTACCCTCTGACTTTCACCAGAGAGGGTGGGCCAGAGGTAGTAGAGTTCTGGTTAGAGTCTGTCCAGACGATACTGGATCATCTAGAGACCCCTATCGTAAAGCGGGTGAAGCTGGCCACTTATATGTTGCGAGGGAAGGCGAGGCGTTGGTGGGACATTTAGGCTCAAATCGAGCAGGTTGAGGGAATGCTGTGGAAGGTTTTTCAAAAAACATTTCTAGATAATTTCTACCCAGAGACCTTGAGACAGGAGCGGGCTCTAGAGTTTATGAGTCTGACTCAGGGATCGCTATCAGTGATGGACTATGCTAGTTGCTTCCCTGATTTGAGACACTTTGTCCCAGTGTTAGCAGGGGATGAGGCAGCAGTAGCAAGGCATTTCCAGGATGGGATGAGACATGAGATCAGGTCTCAAGTAAACATATTCTGCTTGGATGGTATTGAAATTATATTTCCCAAATTATTATTATGTAAATATGAAAATATCAAGAGGTAAATATGTTATGAAATAACCTAATTTTATGTTATCATTTTTTGCATGGAACAAGTTTTCATGTCCTTTAGATTATATACGGACCTGGTTTTCATGCCAATAAGATTATGTGTGGACTTGGTTTTTATTTTCATAGGACTATACATGACCAATTTTTCATGTCAATAAGATTATGTGAGGGCTTATTTTTATGTCCATTAGTTTATATGATGTCCTGATTGCATGTTATTAATATAATGAGAGAACCTTTTTCTATTTATACATGTTTGAATCATTATAAGATTAATTTTTTACAATATTAATATATATATGTATATTTATGTATACTATTCTCTCATGGATCATGACTAATTATTAATTATTCCAAACTCTTATAAATATTTTTTATGTTGTTATGATAATGTTTTATTACATGAAACATGTTCATGTTCTATGATATATTGGTTATGAATATTGTAATTTATGATCATGATCTCCTACCCTTGTACTTATATTATATTTGTGTATGATCATTGACTGATATTTCCGATGTTTACCCTTACTGAGTATTTAATATCAACCTTTATTATGTTTTTCATTACATAGGATAATAAAGTATAGTATACCTAAAATGTTTTCTATGAGAAAAATTTGGAAGATCATTCATGAAATAATAATATTATATATCTAGTCTTGAAAGTCACTAAACATTTACATTTTTGGAATGAATTGTAATTTTATCTAATGATTATTCATTTAATGATGTAATATTTATGTGTGTAAATCCAAGATTTCCATAGTTTCAATCAGAGATGGATTTAGTTAATATTATGAGATTTGGTTCATAAACATTTAATGAAAAACACAGGTATAAGTTTACATCTAGGATAACATCGTAAAATTATGATAAAGAAGAGATTATGTAGTTTTCCTTGTAGTACATCTCTTTCATGACACTACAAGTATATGTGGTTTTAAATAGAAGAACATAGTGGTAATGACCTCAAAAAGTGTTAGAGGATTTAATATTGACCATCATTATGATGAATAATGAATGTACCCTTACTCTAGAACTGGTTTGACACTCATAGGGGATATGATTTGTAACAGTATGTGATTTCTCGACCCATTACTTTGTCAGTTTTGTTGTTGGAAAGTGCTTGAACGTGGTCCTAGAGGTTTTGAAGGATTCATATCTATAATTGTGTAGAAAAATAAATTTTATGACATGAAAGTGGTGTTTACATAATATGTTTTTATGGGTTATAAGGTAGACTTATTTATGGATTGTACGTGAAAGAGGGGTGGTTGTGATATTGGTTGTTACTGTAAAATTGGAATTTATGGAATAAGTTATCTTGAGACCATGGATTCATTAATGTTAATGTGTTATATGTTTTTGAAGGTTTTTCAACAAATAGGGGGAGTTCATTGTCTAAATACATAGACTTAAAGAACATACAACCTAAAAGTGTAGATTACACCATGAGTTAGGAGACTTACAACCTGTTTATATGTCTTCTTCTTCTTCTTCATATATTAACCTCATTCAGTAACAACTTTTTCATGGTTTTGGGAGAACCCTAGATAGTTTTCAAAGATCTAACATCCCCTCCCCCCATTATTTTATCCACAGGTTCTAATGATTGAGTTACAGTGATCTGTGGTGAGTTATTGTTTCCTTCTATATTGTCCTCCTTGCACTCTTCTTGTAGGATCGATTGTGGTTTTGTTATTTAATTTTGGAAGTGACTTGGGATTTTTTATTATAATTGTATGAGGTACATGTTGATATATCATTTCCTTGTGTGTTTATAGGTTGGGGGTTGTTTATTCTTCATCATGTGATGCACAACAACATTGGAATTATTATTTGAGGTATGAGAACACCATTCTCTCATTCTATACATGCTATGTGTGGGGATTACATGCTTCTTCTTTCCTTTGGGTTGACATTAAGTGTCTTTATAGTGAATAATCGAATTCTTATTACTTAAATTCATTGGTATGGGGGATATATCACATGAATTACTTCTTTGATATATGTTGTTGATGATTTTGTGCATGCTTATTGCAAATACAGAAAATAATGGCTATAGAAAGCCTTGTTTTTTCTATAGGTTATATGATTTGCGGACATTTTTTGTGTTGTTGTGTGATCATTCCCTAAATAAATGGTCAATGAAAAAATATATGTATACTTAATTTGTCTCTAATGGAAATCCAGTTTTTTGAAAATGACCATGATGAATCTACAAGTAATGTGATGAAATCCATTGAATAAATTACGGAATACATGATGTGTTGTTGTTGTGGGTGGTTTACATCTTATAATTCCTTGAATGTTATTTTATTTCATGTAATGATGGGGGTGGATGGATGGGTTATGTAGTGTTTGGGGAAATGATGTGGTGGTTAGATAGCACATATGTGAAACGAGATGTTGTGTGGTGGTTATGGTGAAATAATGGTGATGTGTGGTCATATTTTGTCACTAGCCAGTATTGTACAATGAGGTGGTGGTCTTATAGGTAGTACGGTGGTTGTGGTTGTGTGGTGGTAGTTATGTGTGGAAGTTATTTTCTAATATTTGGTTGTTGTGGGGATATGGTTAGTCGGTGTAGTGTGGTGATGATGGTCATAGGGAGTTGGGACAATTGTTGTGCATTTACTATGATAGTTTCTTGATTATCCATGGGTTGAATTTTAATGTTAAATGAAAACAAAAAAGACTGGTAAATAAATGGGATGGACAGAAATGGATGTATGGTAAATGGATTAAATTAATTTAATGTTTAAATAATGGGCAGTGTAAATGTGGATGAAGATTCTTGTATATGAATGTGGGATTGTATATATCTATGTGATGGTGGTTTGGTGTTTCATATTGTGGTGGAATTGGTAGTGATGGTTGATTCTTGGTTTAGGGGTAGAGATTTGGGGTGTGATAGTATGGTTGATGTGAACCCATAACATGGGTGTTGGGTGATATAAATATATAACGTATTTTATTTTATTTCAATATGTTCCCAACCTGATTTGGTCAAGCTTACCAACACTTGGAGGTTTTTTATTAAATGTTCTTTCCAAATATCTAGGATGGTGGCGATACAAATGGATATCTAGTCCCGCTTCCCCACTCTTCCTTCAGTAGTGGTGTCCAATGTGTCGTTGGTCATGATGGCTTGTGATGTAATGTGATTGCCCGGATTTCTTCAAGTGAGACGAGTTATGATGAGGCAGTGATGTGATGTGATTTGTGTCTAGGTCCATTCATGGTAGGTGCGGGGGATGATGTTGTTTTTTTTCGTGTTCTTGATTCCATACCTCTAAGGTTATGTAATGTGGTGTGATATCCTAGGTGTCTTCATGGGAGTTGTGATGTGATTTTGTTCGATGACCTACATGAATTTGGGAGAGATGTGATGTGATGTGGTATGTATAGAACATATGAGAGAACATGACATTTGATGTTGTGGGTGTGAGATTGGTTTTTCAGTGGGGATGTGGAAGTGAGGTTCCTTTCTTTATTGTGATATCAATGCAATATTAATATATTGGATGCCTAATTTCATGAGTGATCCATAATAAGTATTTGTTTGGTTAGTTGACCTATATATATTCTTATTTGTGATACTATTTTTCCTCATGTATATTAGAATTCTTTTTTTACATGTTCACTTGAGTCCTTGGTTATGTTTCTACGGATTATACATGTTTTGTTTACCCTATATATATATATATAATTTTTCAGGTTTTTATGATGAATTTGGGGACCATGATGGATATTACTAGCTTGGGTTGTATTTTCTATTGATTCACTGCTATAGGACTTGTATTTTGCTAGTCTGGAAACATTTACATGTATCCTTTTTACTTTGTTCATGAATTGAGGGATGGATTTTGGTTTACTTTTATATAATATTATGGAGTTTTTTGGTTGATTTTTTATCTTATCTCATGATATTGTTTTATTATATAGTTTAATTCCTCCCATTTATGATATTTTGTATACCCTCAACACTAGTTTTCAACTGAACGTCTACTGTAGGAAGGGCTTGAGGTTGTATATATCTTCCATCATTGTGGTATATTTGGAGGGATGGGGTCATGATAGTTTTGTATCAAAACTAATAGTTGATAGATAGGATAGATTATAAAGTAAATCATAATGTGGATTCAATGGGTGGGTAGGGTGGAAGATCTGTTTGATATTGGTGTGTCATATAATCTTCGGAGAAAAACTAGGACAGATGATTTTTGGCCCCCATGGGATCTAGTGCATGGACTCTGAGATTATTGAGTGACCATATGAGTTAGACATATTTACAGGGTAGATACCTAAGAGAGTTACATGCATCATGATTTATTTTCTATTTTTTTTCTAAATTGATTGATCATTGGAAATTAAAATGATTCAATTAAATAAAACATTGATGAAATTCCAAGCTACCAGGATTATGATGTTCTCCTTACATTTCTATAATGAATATTGTTCATCATCCATGAGGATAATAGGTGGTTGAGGTTCAATATGTTGATTAATTTTATCATTAGTTGGATAACTAAAAGTGCAGTATGTGGATTGGTATAGGGATTTTCATTCTATTGATTGGCAAATACAAGGAAATTTTGAAGGGTGCATCTTGGATCTGAAGATGGTGTGCTGATTGGAGGATCAAATGATCTCTATGGATTGAACATCACATGAACTGATTTATCAGCGTCATAGTCTTTTAATAAGTTATATGTATCTGTACATTAGTGGTGGTTGTTTTATCTTGTTGATTCAAAGGAGGAATATGTTTTATGGATCAAATTTTAGAAGGAGTTCCATACAGAATTCCTTTTATCGATGATGAAGGAAGTGAAATAGTTGATGTTTTCCCTTAATTACCCTGGGAAAATGAGTCTAAAAGTATCTTGGTATCAGGTTTAAGGACCTCCTATTCTTTTCTCTATATTTTTTTTATAGATGAGGATTCTATAGTTTGAAATCTATAGTAGAATTTGTTCCCAGTGAACAAGTATGTGGTAACCTCGTTTATGATCCCAACATACATGGATGTATAGAAAAATGTCAAGATTATCAAGAAAATTATTTCATTGGGAGTTGATCCTCTAAAGTGTAGTTTTCATGGTTCTATGAGGAGAAGGGTTTTAGGAAGTGGGTCGTAAGAACTTAGGAAGTCGGGGCATTGACCCGGGGGTCGACCACTGAAGAAAGTATCTCTTCCTTTTGAGACATGTGGCTTCCAATAACCTACTAGGGTTTTTCTATTTTTATGATATTTTAATGGAGTAAACAATAATTAATAGGATTAGTTTATAACTTTATAATGATTTTTATTAAAATGTTTTTTCAAGCCATTTTTCAGAAGTAGTAGTAGTTTCCTCTAAGATAGTTTCAGGTGCAGGGAATGCTGGAACTTATTCAGTGGTCGAGGTAATTTGGTGCTATGAGAGGGAATTATCAATATGGTACACATCCATAGGAACCTTGTATAGATCAATGTTGTATAATATGATAGTTTTGAGGTAGAGGATTTGGGCATGGTCATATGTAAGCGTTAAAGGAAACAACAACAGTATAGTAGATAATGGTTCGAGGTATGATCATCTTATCAACTACCATTTTTGTGATTTTTTTATATAGGGGACTCATACTCCATTTTTAATCCCACATTGGTTAATTATTTAGGAATTTAGGTAGAGATAATTCTAATTCAAATGGTGTTATCCACACTATTTGGATGTCAGGATTCCTTGTTTAATGTGTGATAGGGATGTAAATGGGTGATGGGGTAGTTCCTATCAGAGGGGGAATTCTTCTTAATATTGATACAACGTTATGATTTTATACATAGAATGTATTATATGTAGTCACCTCAAGCATTCAGGGACCACTTTTGGAGGGAATATTCATTTTCCTATGTGGAGGGCCATCAAGTTGTATCCGTTGGTGACTAGGGTTTTCAAATGGTTAGTAGATAGGTGGAGCCTATTTGGTCACAATTGGATGATATTTCAGTTTATTCATAGGTTGGTGATGTTCATTGGTTTATAGAGGAGTTACTGAATATTTTTATACATGAGGTTATGATTCCAACCACTTTATGTGACATTGAGTTCTAATTGAGTTACAACCAGAATTGTCTCTAATTCTGATAGATCCCTATTAAACGGACCCTAATAATTTGTGCGAGTTGAGATTTCATGTGGATGATCTAATGAAAATCATTTTCATCAAACATAATGTATATCTTTGTGGTGATCTAGTGTTTTTCACCAAAAATGAAGTTGATAGTGTGAGTTTGTATATATATTTACATGAGGTTGAATCAAGTGATAGTCAAGAACCATTACTCTATTTAGAAGATAGATGATATTTTTTACTAGTTGAGAAAGGATAATTGGTTTTCGAAGATTGAAATATGGTCATAATATCACCATTGAGGGTGAAAGATAACAGTATCCATAGGATCTCAATCAAGTGGAAATATGGTCACTTCATGTTTGTTTTTATGCTCTACAATGTTGATAATGGACTAACCACATTCATGGGACTCATAAACATAATGTTCCATGTACTCTTGGACCATTTCATCATCGTATTCATTGATGATATCCTTATATACATAAATTCAATGGAGGATTATCTGAATAATCTTAGAGCTATTTTTCTTGTCCTTTGACACCACCACCTCTATGGGATGCTATCCATGTGTGGTTTTGGACACATGAGGTGTGATTTTAGGGATATATAGTGTCTCAGAGGGGTGCGATAGTATACCCATAAAAGGTAGAGGCAGTTCTTTCTTGGGAATCACCCAATAATGTGTCATAGATTCATAGTTTCTATTATATGGATGGTTATTATTGGAATTTTGTCCCCAATTTATATCAAGATTCATTATCAAGCACATCATTGACCTAAAATGTCCAGACCTTCATTTGGACTCATCAGATTCAAGAAACATTCACTTACCTGATGAAGAAGTTTGTTAGTGCTCTATTGGTTTTATTTTCTGAGGAGGATGTATTATTTGAGATTTTCTATGATTTTTCCCTTCTATTCTTGGGATCAATTTTGATTTAGTAAAGAGTGGTGATGTCATATGGATATGTGGAGTTATGTTCCCAAAAATGTAACTATTCCACCCATGATCTATATTTTTAATAGTTTTTATTTGTGATGAAGTTTTGGTAGTATTACCTCATCAGTTAGAGATTTATGGTTTTCATGAATCAAGAGAGCCTAAAATATGTATTTTCTCTAAGATATGTGAAATTTATTTAGTGCAGGTTTGTGTAGATTCTTTAGTATTATGATTTTTCAAATTTCTTTCTCCCATGTAAAGGGTAATTTTTTTAAGAATTGAGTCATAAGTCCTAAAGAGATGTGGTTCGGGAGTCCATATATGTTTTTTAAGGGGTGGGGGAGCTTGAAGTGACACATCATGATATGAGCGAGGGAAGTGTTCATAGTATTCTTGATCAGTTAACTATGGAATCATTCTTTATAAAATAGGTAGAAGATTCTGAATGGGAGACTCATAGGTGGAGGTGATGCGTGAGCATATAACTAGATGTTGTTTCTGGGGAGGTTGTTCACTATAATTTTTATGCATGAGGGATTTTTCCAATAGTTTAATACCTCACCTTTATTGGTATATACCAATGTGATAAAGATGTATCGGGCCTTAAGGATACGTCTATGGTGGCCATCTATGAAACAATCAATGGAAGAGTTTGTGGTGAAGTGTTTTCTTTTTCAGAGGGTGAAAGTGGAGCACTGTGTTCCTGTAGGTTTGTTATAATCTGTAGATAATATCGTGTGATAATGGGAGGAAATATAGATGTTGTTATTCACTAGGTACTATATAGTTAGGGAGGTTTCAATGTAGTTTGTGTGATAGTGGACTGGTGGAATAAATCATCCCACTTCCTAGAGATTCATGAGTTGAGTGCCTGGATGCTTTGGAAAGACAATATGTGGATGATGTGCTTAGTCCTCAAAGGTTACCTAGGGGAATCATCTTTGATCATGATACTTATTTTAGCATACATGTAATGAGGTGATTTTAGTTTGTTTTTTGTATGATACTTGCACATTATCACGTCTTTACACCCTCAGAGGGATAAGAAGATATAGTGGAAAATATATAAATGGGACGATTTGTTAAAGGCTTGAATCTCTAACATTGGATGATTGTGGGTAAGGAACATTCCTTTGGTAGAGTTTTCATAAAATAATTACTATAACACATACATTATGATAGACCCAATTGGGGAATTTTATTGATGATTATTTCATTCTCTGTTTTTCTTGATGGAGGTTGGGGAAATGATAGTTCATGGTCTAGATATGGTGCATAGAACAATTCAAGGCATTCAGTTGGTTTGAGAGAGAATGAAGTTCTCATAATACAATCATAAGGCCTATGATGATCATCAGTGTAGGCCCCTAGAGTTCAATGTTTGTTACCATTATTCATTAGATTTTCCCCTTGATGTGTTAAATGGAGGATTGGTAGAGGGAGTATTCTCTCTCCCATATTTTTTGGGTCTTCGAGGTGTTGTGGTTAGTGGGTCTGGTGGTGTATCTGTTTTCAAATCCACCATGTCTAGACTAGATCCAAAATGTATTTCGTGTTTCCTAGTTTCGTTACTCTAATCACAATGAATCCCATGTGGTTGACTGGAGAGAGTTGGGTATCAAGGATTGTGTGATATTTTTTGAGAAACCATTAGAGATATAGGATTAAAGAGAGGTGTTTCATAGAAGAAACATTCCATTAGTTAAAGTGTTGTGGAGGCATAGTGTCTTAAAGGAGAGTATGCAAGTGTGAGATTTAAAGAAACATAATGAGTACCTAGAGATATTTTGATCCTTTATTGTTATTTATTTTCTATTAATGTGACGTTCAAATATTTCTTTATTTTGAGCCATACTTTTTCATGATGTATTGATGTATAATAAAGCTTCCAACATATGAAGTGGTGGAAATCCAAATCTAAATCATGATTTGTTATAATATAATGTGATTAAAACTGTGAGGGTGAGTTAGTTCCACCCATAAAAGATAATATATTGACCTTGAAAATAGAAATTTACTAATATGTGTTCTTAGGGTAGTGATGTGTGTTGTTTATATAATTTATTGGTTTGAACTAGGTAGAAGTTGATATGGTTTTTAGTGATGTGGTTGTTCATTGGTGTGGTTTCATGGGATGTTTTGTGTGCATTTGGGTTCATCTTTTTTGGAAGGTGTTAGTGTTGATATGTAATGAGATCCTTGAAATGTATCGTTTAGGGTGGGTTTATTGGGCCCCTTTCTCATAAATATTAGTATTGATTCTTGAGGAAGATAATAGTTGAGTGGTATATAATGTAATGGTTCATTCCTTCCCAACCCATTACATTTCAATTTTTTGTTGTAATTTTCATGGAAGAGATCCTAGAATGTCCACAGGAGTAGGAAATATAGTTGTGTAGAAACATGTGGTTTATAGTGTAATAGAGAAGTTTATTCAATAATTTTTTGTTTTAAGGATTGTAAATATGGATGGAATATGGCTTGTATGCAGTATAGGGGTTCCTATAAAATGGTTTAACACTATAAAATATTGATTTATGGAGAAAGATAATTCTAACACGAGGTGCCTCGAATATTCATTGATGTTGTGGTTTTGAAGGTTTTATAGATTAAAAGGGGAGATCTTAAAGTAAATATGTATACCCATGGAACTTATGACATAAAATAGAAGATTACACTATAAATTAAGAGAATTGAATAATGTATATATATCATATTTGTACACTCTTCTCCTCATTCATCCATCTTTTCTTCATAGTTTTGGTCGAAACCAAGATGGTTTTCCTAGATCTTCCACCCCCTTAACTCCATTTTCAATATGTGGGTTCTTATAATCATGTTCTAGTGATTGGTGTGGTATTCTTATTACATCCCCATTTTTTCTAATTTAATTTTTATGGGATTTGATGTAGTGTTGTGCTTTTAGTTCATGGGATATTTCAATTGTGTTTTCATGGTCCTTAAATGTGGTACCAACTGATTTATCTTTTATTTTATTGTTATGCATTGTGGGTAGATTATTCTTCACCCTATGGTACACAATGAGATTAGAAATATTAATTAAGGTATGTGATCCTCTTTCTCTACTTTTTTATATGCGATCTATGTATATTTCATGCTCATTATTTCCTTTGGGTGGATTGTATGGGTAGGATAAATGAATATAATAGTTGGAATAACAAAAATTGATGTGTATGGGAGATATATCACATGATTTACTAATTTGATATATGTTAATGATGATTTTGTGCATTTTTGTTTACAATAATGAAAATAATGGATGCTGGGAGCATTGTTTTCACTATAGATGATATGAGTTGAGACCATTTCATTTTTATTGAATAATATCCCCTGAATAAAAGTCTCAATAATATATATATATATATATATAATAAATTGGTTTCCCATGGAAATATTATTTATGTTATATTACCCATTCTAAAAAATAAATTAATGTAAATAAATACCATTAAAAATTATAGAACCTTGGATGTGTATCTATTGTGTGTGGTTGCCTTGTTGTGATTCCTTGAGCATTGTGTGATGTTGTGTGGTGATGATGATTTCTAACTAGGATGTGTTGTATGTTAGGATATAATGTGGTGATTGGTTGTCATGTATATGTTGTGAGCCACTGGATGATGGTTATAGTGACATAGTGTCTATGTGTGGTGGTGGTGTGTTGTGTGGTGGTGGTGTGTGATGAGTTAGTGGTGTGAAATATGGTTGTGTGGTTGTGGTTGCATGGTGGTTGTGATGTGTAGAAGTTTTGTTTTAAGATGTAGTCATTGTAGTGGGATGGTAGGATAATGTAGGGTGGTGCTAATTACTGTAGTGATTTGGTATTGTTGTTGTGTGGTTGTTGTGATAGTTTCCTAGTTATCCATGGGATAAATTCTGATGTTAAAATGAAACAAAGTAAGAAAGAAAATAAATGTGATGGAGTGAAATTAGATATTTTGTAAAGGAATAAATTGAATTCAACATTAAAGAAACTGGTATTTTAAATGTTGAAGAAGTGGCTTACAATTGAAAGTGAAATTGTGTGGTTCTGTGTGGTGGTGGTATGGTGTTTCATATTGTTTTTTAAGAGGTAGTGACAATAGATGTGTTATATGGTGGTGGTGATGTGGTGTGATCTAGTATAGCAAATTTGAACCCTTAGGTTGGGTGTTGAGATCAATTTATATATAATGTATTTTATGTTATTTCTAAACTATTTTCACTTGAGATGGATAACCATAACTCAGGTTAGAGGTTTTGGGTTCTAGTCCCTTTATCCAACATCCAGGATAGTAGTGATATGAATGGTTGGATACCCCTTCTTCCAGGCCCTTCCTTCAATAGTGATTAACCTAGTGTCTTCTGTTGAGATATGATGTGATGTGTTGGGATGTCCCAAGTTTCTTCGGGCTGGATGATATGTTAGGAGGTAGTGATGTGTTGTGATATTTAGTATATGTTATTCATGGTAGGTGGAGGGAATAAGGATTATTTACTTTGTGCTGATGAAACCATATATTCCTGGTTATGTGATGCAATGTAATGGACCAGGTATTTTTAGGAGTGATGCGATGTCGTGTGGTGTGATTTCCCAAGTATCTTCTATCAATTTATGATGTGATGTGGTATATATGGAAGGTATTGGAGCATAGGAATTTCAATGTTTTCTTATGCTCGTATCAAATCAGTGGGGAAATAGTAGTGACATGCCTTTCATTTTTATAATATTGATGCTATATTACAATATTTGATACGTTATTTGGTCATTGGGCCATGGTAAGGTTGTGTTTGGTTAGTTGGACTACATGGGCTCTTATTGTTTCTGTTGTTTGTGCCCTAGCACATTGACATTCACTTTTAACATGTGCACTTAGTACCTTGATTATGTCCCTACTGAGTATACATGTTTTTCTCAACCCACATCTATATAATATTTTTCAAGTTTTGTAGAGGAATTTGGGGGCCTGGATGGACATTACTAGATTCGGTTGGAGTATATGTTGAGTCACTACTATAGGAATTTCATTTTGTTACATTACATTGGATAATTTTACATGTATCTATTTTACATTATTCATACATTATGGGATGTAGTTATTTTTTATTTTATTATATATATTAGAGTTTTTTATAGTTGATTATCCTATCTAAAAAAAATTTATTATATAGGGTAATTCCTCAAATTTATGGAATTTTTATAGGCTTAGTGTTATTCTCAAATGAAGGGACTACTAGAGGAAGGATTTGCAGTTCATTATCTCTCTTCCTTTATTACAGAATATTTTTGGAGAGGGGTTTATGACCTGATTTGATTAATTCAATGTTTCATTATGAACTATTATGATGTTTTTGAATGGATTATGATCGTCGATGACATAGATTAAACATAATGTTTCAAATATAGAAAATAAAGTTTCATGATTTGGACATCATATAAATTACTTTTCATGATTAGTTGTTTCTCCCCTATGATTAGTGTTTCTCACATATTGAAATTTTTATATTTAGTAGAAATATCTAAAAGGAAATGTTTTAATGATGAATATGATGGATAATGGATGATTCTACTCATTTTAAACCAAATGAATCATAATATGGAATTGTGAAGCCTTGTGATTATGAAAAATCAAATATTACATTACATGATTAAAAACCTCAACTTTAGCGAGATTTCAAACACACATAATAAGAGGAAAATGATATTTGACGAGAGTTTACTTGAATAAGTGTATTAAGGAGATAAGATTAAGATTCATAAATGTTGTAAATTTGAAATAATCGTCCTATTAAAAGTCTCAAAGTAACCAAAATATGGTTGATGTGTGGAAAGTAAGGGAATAATGAAACTAATTTCTAATGAAAGGAAATGGTTTGATGTAGGGAAGCTAATTTCATCCAATAGTTCCATTTTTTGATAAATTTCATTTATGTGTAAATTAAGGTTATAGAGAGAAAAAATACAATGATTTAAAGGTATTATGTGTGTGAAACATGGTCATTGTCAGAGTCAATATTGTTATCTAAGGTTTAACTACTAAAAAAAGGAAGGAACAATGTTATTCCAAATGTTGAAGTGGAAATATTAAAGTGTTTATGTATTGGGATTCAATAATTATACTGTAAAAGTGTTATTTCAATTATATTGTAGTTATAGAAATCAAGAAATATCTAATGATTGTTCCATAATAAGTTTTCTTAAAAAAATTCAAGTATGTGTTCGATGGTACAAATAACCAAGATAAGTGATTTAATTATAAGGTTACATTTCATGGAAGACACTTTATTTCATAAAATATAACCCTTATATATCCCCAATCTTGAAAAAATAATTGTTTTTAGATAAAGAGATTACTGATTTTATAAAATAAATGGCAATGTATGGGGGACCTTGGAAATGATAAGTCATTTCATGAATTAGTGGTATATGTTATCTTCAATAATTTTTTTTGGATTTATGGAATATATTCTATAATAAATTATTTTATTTAAGTAGTAAGGAAAAATATAATTTCTGACTCATATTTGTTTTATTGAGGTTTTATGGTGATTCTGGTTATTATCATATTTTAAGAGAAGCTGGGTATTGACAAGTTCGATATGTTCCATTATGAGATAATTCATGTTTTCTAGGGATAAATGTTAAATTTGATCTTGTAAAAAATGATTGACTAAACCTGTTAAGGGAGAGTTCACTATACAACATGAGGAACTCAAGGAGGTTCTTTTTAATGCCCAATTTTGTGATCTAATTTTACAATCAGAGGAGGTTATATTAAAATATTATCTTTCAATTATTTACTCCAAATAGTATGTTGATGGTATGGCTTAGATAATTCCCCTAGTTGAAACCAATAAATAGTAGGAGTGGATCCAAAAGAAAGAAAATTTTCTGGTAAGTGGTTTTAATGGAAGTCAAATGAATCTACAAGAGTACATACAAATGTGGGACACATTTCCCTATTTTTTCGAAGATCTCATCATGGAAGAAATAGATTCTTAGGTACGTTGTCTCCATTGAAAATTATTTATGGATAATGTATTGAGTAAGTTAAAAATTTTCTTTAATGAATCTTCTATCTTATATGGTTCATGATGCTTGTATTCTAAACCTCATGGGTTCTCACTTTTCCTTAAAAGTGTTTTCCAAATAAAACCATAATTTTTATTCAATTTAACATCTTTCTAACTCATTCCTTTATCCAATTGTTTAACAAAATAGGATTTTCATGCATAAATATTACCTCATTTTAGAATAATATTCCATATATAACAATACAATCCATTCCAGGACCATGATGTTTTACCGTGTTTGGATACTAGATACGTAAATTAATTATTTAGATACATTCTTCATCATCTAACATAATGTTCTTCCAACTTTATGCCCTTATTAACATACCCTACATAAACTTTTCTTCATAACCTGGTAAAATTAAACATAATAATGGGTGATATTAGATTCTTAGTAAAGGTAAACATGGTAGATATCAATCTATGATTATATGGAAGCATAATATAAGCATAAGTATATGAGATGGTGACCATAAATTAAAAAGTTCAAACCTAATCTATTAAAGATCAAAAACATGATTTATGTCATAAATCATGATCATTTCACAATACATGAATCATAAAAGTGTTAAATATTCCAAAATCAATCATCAACCATAAGTTCATTTATTAAAAGTGTGGCACCGTCATAGGTATATAAACCATTCCTTATGTTAATGTAAACTATTGAGATCATCGAATCATAGTGAATCAGGTATCTTAATTAATTTCCTATAGTGGATTAATCAAATATACTTCTTTATTAAATTAGATCAAACACATTATCTTGTTTCCCATAATAGATCATGAACATTGACTTCATTCCTATAGTGGATCGAGAACATAGACAAATTTCACAAAATTTTCTCATCAGATATAAAATATTTCTCAATTCGTTGGAGGGCTATATAATTATAGTCCACCTATCACATAATGAAAACGATACACTAGTATGTCACAAGATTAAAAAATATTTTTGTATCATCATATCATAACCCTATAAGAGAAAATGGGTTTTATAGATATTTCATTATTTCATCATAGCTAAACCATGAACAATAAATGGATTTCATAAAAATATAATAATCATCATTATAAACCTTACAAATAAAGAATAAGGATGGTATAATTGTATCATATACATAGAGAAATATAATTAACATCAAGGGATGTTATTATAGGTGAAAATTACTTTCAAATAATCATTGGAATATTTCATAAGGAAAATAAAATTCACACCTTAATATCATCTTATTAAATCGAAAAAATTAAAAATTATTAAAGAAATAATTTTCTTTGAAAATAAACTTGTAAACATATAAATTAAGGTTCAAATAAATTTATGGTAATGATTGAAATAAATTATGTTCATGTTGTATAAGTTAAAAGAAAACATTTTTCACCATTTTGTAAAAAGTAAAATTGACCTCATTCAAAAAGTGATGTGAAATGTTTTTTTAAATGATTTTTTAAAATTTAAATCATTGGCAAAACTGAATTTGAATAATTTTTGGATTAATTTAAAATATTCATTAAATAATTTTAATAAAACATGGATATGGAATAAAACGATTTTTGGTAGGAGAGAGAAATAAAGCATGCTTTCCATAAAAAAATTCCATAACCATTTTGAGTTCTTACAGAGCGGACAGGAATATTAAAACACAAGATTTATTTAAATAACCATATGAGACTAAATAATCAAATTTATTTACCATATAAATATACTATAATTTCTTCAATGTAAATTCAAGCATTGAAAATCCCAAACAAAATTTGATAAAAACATTAATACCTTACCTTAAGTATCTTCATTCTTCATAAAAATTAGAACCTCATTTATAATAATTATATACCTATTATACATGTATTCTAAAACCATATTCATATATATCATACTGTTTATTATTTTATAATGACTTATTATCTCCTTTTTATTAACGTTTTGTTATTGGAATTACCGATCTAGGTGATAACATCTTCATTTTTCATACATGTTTTGGTTCAGTAGTCTCTATACATGTTCGTTGATCATGCTATTATAATATATAAAATTTAAAACATGATATTAATATCATATATATTCATTATCTATATATTTCAATTCATCCATAAAATGCAGGGATATAAAAATTAAATACACCCTTAATAGAGATAGTAGGTAGTACGTACGCATGAACATTGTTTACATTTTTCGAATGATGGAAAAATATAAAGATAAAAAATAATTCCCATTTATATAATAATTATTATATTATATATATTGATTTAATCTATCCTTCTTACCATCCATGTCAAATATAAAACAAATAAATCACATCGCTTTATGGTGGTGGTTGTACATACATACTCACCAGCAATGTTGTCACATTCCAATAGATTGGATGGAAAGAAAGTAGATATGATATTATGATTCCATAATTATTAATATATCATAAATATTATATATAATAAATAAAAACATCATATTAAACATCCATGAAATATGTTGATGGAAAAATAATTGTATTACTATATGAAGATGGTAAGCCATATGCACGCATGAGCAATAATTTCACTTCCCATTTGATGGGAAAGAAGTTGGATAATGATTATACTAATTATAATAACTTTTAATTATATTTCGGATACATCAGTAATTATTTTATGAATAATAACATATAATTATAGTTTGTATAACAAGAAATAAATTCAAAGAGGTTGGGTAAGATGATTACTTCTCTTTCAATTGGCCTCCATTAGATCCTTTATTAAGGATCATTGTAATGGAAGTTTAAGAATAAAAACGCATCCAGTTCATGGATAAATATGTTTATAATATAAATGGGTAGGTTTTGGTTGATATATGTCACTAAAAATGTTGTAAATAAGAAAGAGGATGTGTGTCCTATTATATACGTAGATTACACACATGTAATTTCATAAAATATTAAAATATAATAAATCAATTTTAATGATAAATGATTTCAAATGAACTTGAATTTAAATAAAAATAATATAGGATCAAAATAATGTCATCCATTAAAATTTAGAATTTTTTTGGGGTCATTTTATGTACTGTCCTAGCCCGACTGACCACTATAAAAATAGACCAACCAGAATGTCACATGACCTCAAACCTACCTCCCCATACACTAGAGGCTGCAGACTAGAAGTGAGGGTCTAAGGAGGTGATATCAGGGAGACTATAACCTCATGGTAAGAGTAGAATAGTGGTATACTAGATAATAAATAATAGGATACAATTGATGAAATAATTTTTGAATGATAGAGCAGTGGAGGAATAGTATAAACTAAATAATAAAAATATATCCAAAAGCAATATAGAACAACAAATGATTTTCGAAATGATGATACATAACTAAAAAATTAGACAGACATCATGCGGTGATACAATACAGTACATGAAAAAATAAAAACAAGTAAAAAATTAAATCCTCGAGGGATAACTCCATGAGAATACATATCTCCATCATAGTTTTATTCTCATAATCTAGGTACATGTAATTCGACACAAGAAAACTTCCATGGTCCTATAAACATGAGATCTACTCGGGTACCCCAATACAATAGAGGACTGCGTAGGGAAAGAGATATAAATCTTCGTTGGATACTACCCATGGGGTATCCAGCTATAACCAATCATTGAATATAATGTAAGGTAGTGTGAAGGTATAAATTAAATAATAAAAATACAGAAATGATAAATAAAAACCAGTCAGATCAGGTTCCAATAAGACACCTAACTGACTCTACCATATTTGTTACATGGATGGAATGCGTGTCTGATCAATAACTATATATATTAATATTAAATATATATATATATATATTATAGTTCTATAATTCATACACCTATATGAATCAACTAGTTGAAAACGTAAGTGGCCATATAACTGGAATGCCTAGTGGTGGCTGCACTAGGGCATAACTCAGTCATCCTTGACACGTATGAATGAGCCTATAAGTGTTAATGTCGGATAAATTCCCTACATCTAATAATGAGTTGGTGAGATCATGTTCATCACTTGATATGGTGAGCGTGTCTTCTTGTCAACGCTCAAACATTAGTGAGTGCACTTTCATGTCAACACAGATAAGGGAGGTGGTGCTCTATGCCCACAATCAACATAGTATCACTAGTGTGGGATGTCATGCTCAACACCTAATGTAAGAGGGGATTATACCTCCATGCTCACCAGAACCATTATCATCATCCATGTCCTATGTATAAGGTGTAATCATATTTATAAAAAATATCCATGAGGTAGTACCTCTCATGCTTCACATTTATTAATACCAATCATAACTAAGGGAATCATAATCATAACAATTCACATATTCTTTTCTTATTTAATTATAAAAATAGGTGTGGTCGTACCATACAATTTAGTTTCATTTACTCAAAATATTTGATCCATTCATGGAATTAAAACCACTATGACAATCCATTTCTTTTAGTATGTTTCATTTATTTTAACATAACAATGCATTCTAATTTAAAGGGGTAATAATGAAATTATAAGGTACAATAAAAAATTGGGAATTTAACCACTTGATAAAATCTATTTATGAATAAAATCAAGTACTTATGTGGTTCTTGGATCCCTAGTTATTTAGATAAGAGTGGGAAACTTTGTGAGCTTAGAAGGTTCGTTAGTTCAGATAATATTAAAGGATGTAAACTCCATTTAGTAACATCAGAAAAGGAAATGAACTAAGAATTCCATAGATCTAACGACAACAAAAAGGCACAACTAAACTCTCATATTGTAAAACCAAGAAAAATGCAAAACACTAAATACCACTTTGTAATTTTAGAATACAACACACCACATCCAAAGGGTTTTATTATAAAACACATCATTGATTATCATTAAATTAAATTAGCACAATAAAGCATTAAATTTAGAAGAATAAATTAATTCCCATTAAAGGATCATTTTAGTACAATCTACCCAACAATAGAATTCGATTTTTAATGTTTTAGTATATAATTAGAAGGTGTGTTATCATTCATCGTTCCCAACATGGTACAATTAAATTATTAAACCAATCTGAATTTTTAGATGTCAATTTTCACTTTAAATTATTTAATTCTTAAGTTTTAATATAACCTCACATACCCAAGGTATGTCAGTGATCGTCAATTAGGTAATCTATTTATGAAACAAGGGTTAATGGGAGTAATAATAGGTGCCTATACTGATTTATAATGAATAAATCAATTTTAAATAAACTCACAACTAAGGTTGTTGTGAATCACAAAAAAAATATTTATACAATGATTGAAACTTGAAAAAAAGTAGTATACCACCCACCTTATGATTAGAACACTTTACTCATCTAATATTAAGGTTTTATTTCATCCCTTTTAAAAGAAATCAAAGAAATGGACATTCTCCTTGAAAAGAGATCAAATGAGCTTGGACCATGATAAATTGGTAGAGAGAATATAAAATTAATAAATAATCAAATTTAATGTATAGCTTACTAAGAGGAATTCATAGAGATAGAATGCGGTCAATTTTAATGATTGGTATAGGAGATTTTGAATTCCTAGGATAGTCTTGGAGGAGACCCACGAAATAAATGAGGGGGAGGCACATACCAGAGGAGGAGAAAAAAAATAAAGAACATATATTAAAAGATTTAATTAAGTTAATAATGGTAAATTCACTCTCAAAACTAGGCTGCAAGGTTTTCAAAACTATGAACCAACCATGTGGCTCCGGATGCTAAGGAAACCCACCTTGCACAGTTGTGCCACATGGTTTGTCCTAACGAGGAGCCAACCATATGATTAATAGTGCGATCAAAATTCCAATGTTGTACTAACCATGCAAACTAGGCACAAGGTTTGGGAAACCAAAAATAGCCTGTGCGGGGAACTTCCGCTCACCTACTACCGTCGTATGATTTTCTCGAGTTGGCTGCACAATTTCATACAAATCATGTGTGTCATTCAGATCTTCCCATTTCCATGTTTTCGGATCCTGATGCTCTCAAAACTCAAAATGCACATAAGTATCCCCTTGGTCCATTACCCAATTATAAAAAATGGTGTTTAAGCATTCCAACACTCAGAATTAAGTTCTGAATTTTTATTCCAAGAATGACTTGTTCATTAAATTCCAAAATTCTAATTCACTTGAAATATTGCCTTGACATAATGTAAGGGTCATTAAAACCTCCCAAACATAGAAATTCACATCCTCAAAAAGAGTTTGGGAACAACGAAACACCACCCAAACTATAAGGGTCATGATGTCTCATTTGAATGGCTGCATTGCATTTCTAAATTCCGAACACACCACCAAACACTATATAAGTGTATGAGATGTAAGCTATCAAATCCTAAGACAATGGTCATTTTATTTCAATTGAAACACTGAAATAGTTCTTACATGATCCCATTTAGCTAGAGACATTGAAACATCATCATCTTTATGAAAATATAGTCAACGGTACTCCCCATCATTGGTCTTATCATCAGAATGGGAAAAATAAGAGCAATGGCACACCCCACCATTGGAATTTCCTTAAAATGAACACCTTTAAGGAATATAGTTACACTCCTAGAATTATTTCTTTAACTAAGAAAATATGATTACATTCGAGGTCATATCAGGGACCTCATCATAAATAACTGGTTGAATCCCGATCAACCTAACTGAAACTGGTCATGCAAGCTTCCCTTGAAATACAAATCCAATCATTTCACCACACCCACCATAAACTGAAAATTTGTTTAAACTTTTTATTTTCAACCATATACATTGAAATAGAATGATAAAAATTCCATTATCCGACAGTTCACCATTAGCACAATGCTAAGCATAGATGGATGGTGTATTACAATTGAACTACAATGCCTTCTTCTAATGCATATTGGGTTTACAAAAAAGAAATTTCACCAAAGTGAATACCTGACTTCTAGTTAAGTTCCTTGGACAAACCATCTCCTGAACATTTAATCTATTGTGCCTCAGTGTTAAAAAGGGGGTATCTTAAATCTAGGCCACCAGAATCATCACCCTTAAATATCACCTCTGGGCCCAACAACCAGTTTGGGATAACTTCATATTATTTAAAAGAGAGTCCAAGGAACTATACCAAGGGTTGAGACATTTGAACAATAACATGTTTTCCACATCATATTATTGACTAAGCCTAGACCAAAATCTATCTTGTGGTCAATGAAAAGTTAATATGTAGTTTCCAAGAGTCTATCCAATGAATTCTTTCACAAGAACCCATGTATCACTCAGAACTCTCCATGCCTCAATAATAAAACCATGATTTCAGCACGTAACATTAATAGATATAACATATTAATACCAAAGCTTTGAAAAATTTATCACAATGTATGAACAACGCTTGCTTAGTGCATCAATGATGATTTCAAGGTAGGGGACATGCTCATCTCTTGAAGAAGAGTACACTAAGAATATATCGAGGGTTTCCAGAAATATATGATACACAGTTATCATAACCAAGATGAAGTGATCGGTATTGTTTCTGATGAACCATACCCAACTAACTAAAAGAAGATCAATTGAACCATTTCTAGTGGACTTCTTGAAAGGATCTCATCTTCATCTACTGATGCATTGTCACAAACCAGTCATGATCCTTCATCGACCAAGGAATCTAAAGATCTGTTAAGATAAACCACATATGTCCATCCATTAAAAATGGTGTTTCTTAATGTTTTAATACACAATTGACCAAATTACCCACATTCATCTCAGAAATAACTAACACGATTCAAAATTACAAGCCTCGAGGAAATTCTAGCATGACCGACCACTTACAAAGGGCCTCCTTGGCGGTGTTCCTTCTATTAGGAAGGACTCATATATACCAAAACTAACATAAATATTCCCTCCATAGGAGTGTCTATGTCATAAAAAGAGAGATAGACTATCCACTCCTAAGCATGGTAGATTAGATTCACCATAAATACATGGGTGACAAAGCTCCAAGTCATGATCACAATGTCATATTATTTAGCATAAAATCCAACCCCATCCTCACCAGCATGTCAAGACATTAGATCCTCTTGGAACATTATCCTGTGAATTGGGATGAATTTTATTCCTTTAATTCCCAGGTCACTTTTCTACGTAGATGAACTGAGAATGTACTAAACAACACAAGGCTCAAGTATTTCATCAAACTCAACCTAATCGTTATACCATATAGAAAATTTATGGGCTTAGCATATAAGAAATGACACTACACCAATGTTTCAGAAGAAGGATGAACATCAATAATATTATCCATAGGATGTTCTCCTTATGAATCTAATCATTAGGTAATCTATAGAGGATATGTACCCGAAGATCATATTTCCCCATACGACCATTAACCTAAATGCGGACATACAATGTTAGATATCATTGTGGAGGAAGAAAGGGTAACATGACCTAATAAGGGACTAACTATGCCATGGGGATGTATTAACTATTAAACCATAGCAATACTGAATGCCCAAGCTCGTAACAAGGTCAAGAATACAATGAACACCCATCCAAACAAGGGTGTTATTTATAAGCTAAGAGTCTTATTAGGGAAAATGTCACCCGAACAGTAAAAAATGTAAGAAACCTCAAAGAATTTATCAAGGCATCTAAGCTCTAAGGGTGAAACCTACCATGGGATATCCCCCTTATAAAAGAAAAATCATTGACCCAATCACTAGGTCATTTTAAAAAAATCAATAGGCCTTACACTAATCATTTAATCCCTTTCTAAAATGGAGAATGGAATATGGAAATTCTCACATTTTCATTCAATGGAAAGTTAAAGTGATGTTTAAACTACCCTTATAAGAGGGTTTAAACTATTGATGCCACAAAAGGATCTATTTTCAAGCATTTAAATTAATTAATGTTAAATATTCAAATATTTAAAATATTTGATCATCAGGTAATAATTATAAAAAATCACTTGGTAATGATAAGGCGACCTATGAGGGTCTTGTTAATCCATCACGTGTTCATTAGAATAAAATACAATAGTATTTAATTATTTATTAATGTTTTAAAAACCCCTAAAAAGGGTTATCTCACAAGAAACATTCCCCAAATGGCTTACATGGGTTTCATTGTCCATTTAAGAAGATAATCATATATATCTCCAGGCCCGTATGATAGGGTCACAAGCCTTTATAGAGTCAACCAATTCATTTCAGTTCAAAAATGAATAGATTTTACTTTTTATCCATTCCAAGATAAAACATGATCACATATCATGGTTTAGTTATATGGGTTTAGAACTATCAATCTATAAAGTTACCATACTCTTAATAGATCTGCAATTTTTTCCCATTATACAAAACCAATTTACATTATGATGTTCACTTTAAGAGGTTTAACATGTTGACAATGGTATCTAAATATGGAAAAATCTGAATAACGGTTTGAGTATACTGGTTAGGTTTTCCCAAATAAAAGGTACCGTACACATCATAGTATAAAACTAGTTCTAATTTAAACACAACCAATTATATATATATAATCGCAACTAAGAATGTTATTACAAGAATTAAACACTGAGAAACATGATAATAACAATAGAAGCACAGTTTATAGGAATAATAAGATAACTTACAAGGAAACATGTAATATAATAATTTAAATATATAATATAAAAAATCTAATGAAATAAATCATGGAATTATAGTCAAGGTACACATTCCAAATCAGCAAGGAACCTATGAATGGAACCACATGGAATGAAATATGCATGGAAAGAAAATCTCTATGTGCCTATAATGATTCATGTAATTATAATTCCTTCCTATACCAGGACAATTGTACAACACCACAATTTTATAAATCAATAAGCAACAGAAAATACACTAATCACTCAAGGAAAAATCAAATTCAACTATAACATAAAACATAATGAAAAACAATCGCAATAATATCCACATGGACTTTTCCCCATACATGGGTTGATCACTCCTAGGCAAAACAATTTACCAAGCACGAACACATTCCTATTATTCTATCTACCATTCCCAAAACATTAAGACAAAAGAAAATAAAAATATCTCTAACAACAGTTTGTATTTTCCTGGTTCGACTGACCCCTAGACCGGTAGCAGGACTGCTGGGTCACACAACCTCAAACATTCCTCCATGTATGCCAAAGGCTACTAACTAGAAGTGAGAGTCTAAGGAGGTGATAGAATAAATACTGTACCCTAATGATTGGAGTATTGAAACTGTAAATCGGATAATAAATAATAAAATGAAACATAAGCAATAATAAATCAAAGACACATAAGTGGGAGAATAGTGTAAACTGGATAATAAAAAAAAAGTCCAACACCAATATGCAATAATGCATGCGTGTATAGATGATGATACATGACTAAAACAGTAGACATATTGTTGGAAGTGATACAATATGGTATATGAATAAAGAAAATTATGTAAAAAAGAAACCTTCATGGGAGAACTCCATGAGTATATTCAGCTCCAGCTCAATCCTATACACCTAAATTCTAAGTATCAGGAAGATAATATATGAAAACATTTATGGTCATAAGAACATGTGATATACTCGGGTACACCACTATAATGGAAACTGAGTAGGGTGAGAGATATGAATCCCAGTATGAGACCACCCATGGTTTCTACAACTATAACTAGTCAATTATTATAAAGTAAGTACACATTCATGTATAAATTTAAAAATAAACAATGCTAAAATAATAAATAATAATTGATCGACTCAGGTTCCAATAAGACACCTCACTGACTCTACCTGATTCAACATATGGTCAAAATAAGTTTTTGATCAGTGTATATATATATATATAAATAATACATATATATATATATATATTATAGTTCAATATTCAATCCACCATTATAACCCATGTATGTGCAGATGTATGTGGCCATATAACTGGGATACTAGGTTCTAGTTGTACTTGGGCATAACTCAGTCATCCATAATAAGTCCAAACATGCCTATAATACTTAATGGAGTGTACATGCCGTACATCTAATAATGAGTGGGAGAAATAATTTTTGTTACTCTTTATGGTGAGTGTTCCATCATGTCAACACTCAAATAGTAGTGAGTGTGTCATCATGTAAACACTCACAGGGGAGGTGTTGCACCATACCCACCATCCATATAGTATCATAGGTGAAAGATTTCATTCTCAACACCCGATGTAATGGGGCAGGATATTTCTATGCTATATATAACCCTAAACAACTTCCACATCTTATGTATAAGTCGTAATAATATTTATAGTAAATATAATTTTTTTTTACCTCTCATTCTTTAAATTTATTAATTCCCATCCTAACTGATGGAATCACTATTATTAAAATTAACATAAGTCATGATTATTTAATAATAACAAGATTTGAGGTCATACAACCCAATTTAATTTCATTTAATTAAAATATTTAATCCATTCATGGAAGGAAAACTAGCATTAAAAGCCATTCCATTTAGTACATGCAATTTATTCTAATATAACATGGAAATTTGATTTAAATGGGACTAATTCACTATTTCCAATGCTTTCGTTGGGGCACATGCATCCATATTATTTGGAGGATGAGGACATGATGAATGTTGCCCTATATTCCTGCTTTCCAAAGGTATGTGGAATCTGTCTCCTGTTCAAGGACGTTTTCTCCTTGATCGAAATGAGATGATGGGATGTCGGTTCCTCATTCGGTGGATTACTCTTCGGATATAGTTACATATTCCGAGTCTCCCTCATAGATTAAGACATTGTTCATGAAACTCTACCTAGTTCCATGTTTTATAGACGCCGGTTTATTACACTGCTTCTGTCAGGAAATTCCAAGGGGTCCAGTCAGGGCAGCAACCTTCGGTCAGGGGAGTAGTGATGTTGGATATTAGTGGCATGTCTAGACACTAGAACACTGGTGCGTCTTGTTTTTTCCCCTTATTATAGGTCTTATCGAGGGCGTGGACTCTCGAGGCATCCCATATCGAATGCGGGGAATTATATTCCATAGGAATGTATATGAGGTTTTCCTCAGCTTCTCATGTTTAACACAGGGTATGTCATAGGTGTAATGTCTAGTGGAGATAGATCCGACTGATCAGAAGACTGACTGGAGTGGATCATATCGGTGAAACCCCTGGAGGGAACACTGATTCTAGGAGCTACGAGAAAGTGGGGGACATAATTTCACCGGGATGTGGAGGTCCTGGTGGAATCAGGATGGATGATGGAGAGTCAAATTAAGTGGTGGGGGAATTATATGGAACCATCGTGAAGGCGGCAATGAAGTTGGGCTTGGGCCTCAAAGAGATATCCTATGTATCCTCATGGAAGGGAATCAAATTTCGCATAGTTTGGTGAGGCGATGGGACACCTAAGGAGGTGACCCGTATTGAGGCGGACCTGGATGATGTGTAACATCTGGGGTGGGGAATCTCCTTCCCAAAAAACATAGGCTCGAGGGAATGAACAGGATGGGACATCGATGATGGGCTTGAACCAAAAGGAAGATTCCTACGTACCTCTCCTTGGAAGGGATCAAAGTCCACGTATTTCAGGACGGGGCATGGAATCGGGGTGTGCATAGGGGACACCGACCAGATGACATGTTGGGGCTTACATGAGGTTAGCAGCCCGAGGTTAGTTTGACGCTCCAGGGAAGACTAATAATGTGGGACTACAATGTCCTAACATCGAATGTGAAACTGAAATGCTTACCATCGATTGGGGTACAATGGATTACCACTGATTAGGAGACAAAAAATCTCACCGCTGGATAGGGGTCACAATGTCTTACCACTTTATAAGGGTCAAAACGACTTACCAATAGTTGAGTAAAATGACTAACAACTGATTGGGGAACATTTTAGGGTCATGCGGGACAAAAAGGGGCATACGGTTTAACGTCATGAAGGATAGGGGTTGATTGACGTGATGTAGTCAGGACTGATGGGAGTTAGTCTCGAACCTCATTGAGGCTTCCTATGTACCTTTTCTTGGTAAGGATCAATGTAACCATAGTCTCGAAGAGGTGTTGGTGAACCGGCGTGAAATGGTCGGGAGCAATTTTTGTTGGGCTTGAACATCAGGGATGCTTCCTACATACCTTACCATGGAAAGGATCAAAGTCTCCATAGTTTGGGAATGTGTTGGTGAGCCAACGTGAAGTGGTCGGGACTAACATTTGTTGGTCTTGAACCTCAGGGAGGCTTCCCACATTCCTTGCCTTGGCAAGGATCAAAGTCCACATAGTTTGGCAATGTATTGGTGAGCCTATGTGAAGTAGTAGGGACCAATGGTTGTTGTACTTGAACCTCAAGGAGGCTTCCTACGTACCTTTCCTTGTAAATGGATCAAAGTAAAATTAGTTCAGAATTTTTTTGGGGAATACACGCTAAGGATACCCTAAGAGGATGTCAAGGTCGATGCTTACTCTAAGACCATGTGAGTCATGCTCATTGTTAGAAACAAGAGGCAGAAAATACATGACAATCACGTTACAAAAGGTCCATCTGTGGGAGGTTAAGTGGGGCTTACACGTGGTTAGTGGACCAAAAAGGAAATAGGGGATTACATGCAGTCTGTAACTTAATGAGTAAATAGGGGCTTACACGTGATTAGCAGCTCAGTGAGATGTTGTTTGAGACCTACTCTAAGATGGAGGCCTGGTTGTTGGCAAAGACTAGAGGGGTTTGGCAAAGAAAAGAGTATGGTTCTAGTGACCCATCTCCCCCTCTGGTCCTGGGAACAAAAGAAGAAAGTAGGAGTAAGGATACTGCATCCTATAAGAAGGCTAGGGGATTACACCAAGATGGATTTCCTTCCCCACAGATAGACGCCACTCCATTATAGAGGATATCATTCCATGTGAGGAATATTTCACTCTCGTGGAGACCAGTGGTCATAGAGAACGTCCCAGACGGGGCACCCTGTGTATGATGCACGGGGTAGGGTCAGATTTTAACATCATGTGATGAGGACGATGGTTCTTGGAAGTTTAACGTCCAGCATCTCGGATGAGGTGGGTTCACTCCGCACCCCTAGAACGTACATAACTAGCATGCTTTGACCCTTGTGAAAGGGAAGGAACCAGCAATTCCATGATGAGGGGTTGTCATGGAGTGATCCATCGAGGGTCCCACATTATTGTGGCTGTGTGAAGAAGCAGTATCCGTTAGTGTGACTTTGTGAAGAAGCATAAGGCAATGTAACGAAACATGATTTACCGCCCACAGGACTTTGAAATCACTTCATGAAAACATGGAGGGTCGCACAGGAACAAGGGTTGTGGAGAAAAGGGGTTCATAGGAGGAAGCCTCGTGAAAATCTAAGGCTCCATATAGTGGAGGGGCTTTGTGATGGGGTATTATTTTCGTAGTGAAGTGTCCTAGCCTTGGAATAGGGCATAGGTGTATATGGATGATACTTCGCAAAGTGGAACGGATTTTGCGGAGCAGGGCTTCGCGAAGCAAGGGTGCCCTATAAAGCATAGAACTGTGAAGCGGTGTGCTTCGCAAAGCACAATGACCCTACCTTGGAATGTTGGATACATGTGCATGGAGGGTACTTCATGAAGCATAAGTGCTCCGTGGATACACGAGTCCCCTTGCGGATCCCCTTCCTTTGCTAAGACCCATGGGCTCTGCGAAGGGCATCCCTCTTGTAAGAGGGGCTGAATTTAAGGAAAGGTAAAGGCACTTCATGATGCTAAAGTAACTTGAAGAGATCGTGGTTCACAGAGCAAAAACTTCTTCATAATTTGAGAGCTAAGACAGAGAAAGGTCGGAAATCCATCCTTTGGGATCTAGGGGAACCTGGTATTTATAGGCAAGAGGCATCGTGAAGAAGATCTTGCTTGGCATGAAGACACGTGGCATTTTTTCGTAACCATAGAACCTCCCACCTCCTTGCACTGTAGTGGCATCACAAACTTTAAATCGCATCATGGAGACTTCAGAATCCTTTCTCCATGGTGGCTTCACAAATTTCAATCCGGTTTACAGAGCCTCTCTCCACCTTGCTCTATGGTGGCTTCACAGAAGGTGAGCTTTGCACCGGCTACAGGGCTCCGCAGATGATCTTCGCAAGGCATCCCCCAGGGTTTCATGTTTTCTCTTCCTCTTCCAAACTTTTGGTGCCAATAAACCCCCCCCCCCCTCAGACATGGACCTGAGGGGAAAATTAGGGTCAAAGTATAAGGGTTAATCTCCAAAACACATTGATTAATCGTGAAGAAGGCTTGCAAAGGATAGTCACAAGGCTGAGAGGCGACGCGTGGGATGAGAGCGCCACGAAGCTCACCACGGTCAAATGCGCTACAAAGAAATAGGGGTCAACACCTATAAATAATGGAGGCTGACCTATATTTTTTCCTTTATTCATCCGTTTTGTGTCCTTTAGTGCTCTTGATTTGTGAAGCTATGTGTACTCTGTGATTGCTCTCTACAAATTGGGTTTTCTACTTCAAGGTGCACAGTGAGTCTTTTGCTCTATAGCGGTGCACTCTGCGGCTTCCGCATGAAAGTTGGGATGGGGCACTCTAATTTCTCTATTTGGGACCAAGCTCCACAAATTGGCTTTATGAACGGGATTCTCAAAAGTGCATCACTAACGAGAACCAAAAAGGTCTGTATTTCCAAAACTTAAATGGCTTAACTGGAGGCTTCCAGGGGCGTCCTTATAGATGCTGCCCGGAGGGGGAAATAGTGGATAGCTTTGGTATAGGAAAGTTCATACAAATCCATTCTAACGATAATTAGCTGGTAGAGCTACTTTCAGAGAGTCATAAAGACTATACTCTATGCAGAAGAGGTTGCCTCCGTACGGATTTGGCCTAAGGGATAACGTCTTCACCCCTAAAGTGAGCAAGGATGAGGCGACATACTAGTTCAGGAGCATGTCATGCCAACACCAGTGGTTCCGGGAGGCTGAGGGCTATGCCCGGGAGGACTTGACGCCTGTCAACACTGCCTGTATATACAATCATGTTAATGAAGTTGACGGAAATCACTTGTATCTAGATACATCCCCCCATTGTACAATAATATCTTGAAGGCAACCCTGGGAAACCTAGAGAAGGGGTGGTCCGATGAGTGGGATCTGCGCCAGGGAGGAAACTTCACAGATGACTGGGTCGGGGCCTACTGGGTAGGTGCCTCGTGCGAATAATTTAGGGCAGAGATGGGGTGAGTGGGCCTGTATGAGGTGACTTGGGCCTCCCAATTCCATATCTATTAGCAAAAGTAGTTGATGTTGGAGTTGTTGAGAAGGTGGTCGTTAAGAACCAATACATTCCATTTGTACCCTAGAAAGGTTGACATTAGCCTATGGGACCTACACAAGATTTAAGTGGTCCCAATACTGGAGGTAATGTATGATGAATTACTCCCTTTTGTGGGTGCATGGGAGGATCCAAAGAAAATGCTGCTGCTAGCGATGGCATTGAAGGATTGGATGCTATGAGATGAAAATCATTCGGTGAGGTATGTCCATTTCAAATGGTAGTTCATGAAGTTCTTGAACTTCTTGAAAAATAGGCAGTTCCATGGGAGGCCTCAGAATTGCCTGAAGGGGGGTCAATGAGGCAAGGAGCACTCATACTGGTGGCTCTTGTAGGATATCCAGTAGAAGATGTGGGGATTTGGCATCAGTACTGTGTAGAAACCAGTATTTAGGTTAGCTTCATTCATTACGGTGCAAATCTGTTGTTGTATCCTGCTGGTAGGAGACACGAACATGGGCATGCAACCAAGCACTTTTCTTATGATGCCCATGTTGGTGACAGGGGGTGGGTCAACCTCAGGATCCTGATGCTTTCCAAGTTCAACCAGATACTTTGGAATATCAGTGAGGGGAAGAATCCGTAGAAGATATGAAGGTTATTCCACCTTTTGTATGGCTAGATAGCGGCACATGTCATGGGAATCTATGAATATTTGAACCCTATTTCCCCTCCATGATCGAATTTCTACTCTTCCATTTTGAATACTATAGTGAGCTCTCCAACCAAGCTAACCATGTAGCCAGTGTTGAACCGGGTCTAGAAGGTAGAAGAGTTCAATTTCCACTTCTTACCATTTCCAACAGGTGTGTTCACTGATGACGGTCGGGGAACAGAAGGGCATCGGTCCTACCTCTTGGCCTTTCAAGGTAGAGTCATGGTGGAGGATATGTAGTAGAAGTGAGGCCTACACTAGTCGTAAGGGAGGTAGTAGCGGTGGATCCAATGGTCCTATAGGATCATAGTTATCCAGATAGGATGCCACCTAGGGGGTTCCGCAGGATATCCACCCGGGCTTCGGGGAAGCGGCTGCGCCAGATAGACATGCTATATAAAGTTGTCATCCCAGAAGCCTGGGACATCTGGGATGTCAACTGAAAATTCCTCAACTCATCCAAGACATGTAAACACCTAAAACATCTCAGGATGGATTTTCGAGGGGTCATTCTTGTTAGGGATAGCTTTTCATTATCCTGGGCGGAGGTAGAGCAATACCTGGTAGAGTTGGAGGACTTCGTGCACTCCCGGGGTGCCCCTCGTCCAATGACACACCAGGTAAAATTATTGCTAAAACAAATGGTCCCTTTGTAGTTATCAGCTATAGAACTGAGGGAGTTCTTCCCTCTACCGAAATAATCAGACGAATCCTCATTGGTGGAGGAGGCTAGTAGAGGGAGTCTTCTAGAGTATGGTGAAGTTAGAGATTCAGGCCCATAACTTGAAGAATTTACAAAGGCTCTTGAAGTAAAACCCTGAGTCCCTTCCCCGATGTCCGTTTCCAGGTTACATTGGACTCTTCACTAATATTTTAACTATATGGGAGGGCCTCATATGCCTAACTCATTCCCTCCCTACAATAGATGCATCTGTGGGGACTTTGGGATATATGCCCACGGCTATGACGATTACCGCGTCCAGTGGGGCTGAGACACCCAGGGTAGTTCTTCCAAAGTTTTTAGGCTTCCCAAAAATATACAGAGGACCATGTCTTAGGGTCCTAATGGAAACCACCCTAGAATGAGACCGAAAATTTGAACTCTATAAGTCTCCTTTACAAAATTCATGACGGCCACCCATTGATCAATTTAACTGAGGTTTGTCATCTTTTTTTGTATGCACAATTCTTTAAATGGTGTGGGCTGAATTTGCAAGGTCAGTTGGTACTACCGATGGCGTCTTTCCATGTGGAATTCCAGTGGACGTAGAGGTGGATATCCAAACTGGCCAAGCTACGGTGCTCTTGATCACTGGTGGGACTGTTAGCTGGGAAAAGCCAGAGATCATTGAGGTGGGATCCGACGATGAAGATCGATCAGACAACACGAGTCCTACCATACCCGATTAGTCACTAGATGCAGACCCTGCTGAAAAGTTCTTGGGGGAATCTCCTACTTATGAGCCTACTGGACCAGCGGATCAGGAAGAGATGTCCTTTTATGAGGTGGATAGAAAAATCACCTATCGCTGGTCATGAGAGCTGATTAAGTGCTTCATCGATGACGTCCCTGAAGAAAAATGTATAGACAAGATGGGGTGGCTTTGCTCTGGGATACCTGAACCATGCGCTAGGGGAGTGGATTCCCATCATCCTCACATTCTTGTCTAAGATCTCATGGTAGATAAGATTTAGGAATATGACTATGGCCTTGGTCTGGGCTAGCAGCGGAGAAAAGCGGTGAACATCAAGATGCTCTAGGAGGCTGAAAATGAGATTCAACGTGTAAAAACCCGACTCTTGAATACCTGGAGCTGGTTCCTTGAAACATGACATGTAAATATTTACAAAAACCAATAACTGATATTTTACACACCATTTCCCAAATAGAGAACCGATTCATCTAGGATTCTGGAAAAACCAGCCTCTTTTGACACGATTCTTCGGCTAAAAACTGATACCTGAAAAATTTGTTCCAAAAATGTAGGGTGAGCATAAAAATGCCCAGTAAGGTGTTTTAAAATAATATAACACACCAATTATAAATTTTGAAATCAATATTTAAAATTTTCCATAAAAACTTTTCTTAAGAAATGTTGTAACACTTGTAACATATCATAACAATTGCCTATGAAATAAAAGATCACAATTAAAAGCATGCTAACAAAATTACAAGGGAACATGATTCAATTATAGGCATGCTCATTCAGATTAATAATTAAATGACATTATAAATAAGTATGACTAATTAATATGCAAGTACAAATTTAATAACTAAGAGTAAAACATAATCAGAGTTGTGCATAATGGTAATAACGTCAATTTCATTCTTTACTACTTTGTAACATACACAGGCCAATAAATCCCTGAGTAAAAAATAAATTTCATCCCATAAGCATTTACTTCTTCTAATACTCATATGTACTGACCCTTAACCATGGATATTCTACTAGTCAAATATCCACTTAGTTAATTAATTATCATAAACGTAATAAGCGAATGTATAATACTAGACCCTTTCGAGACCTAAAATGTCAATGGCCTCATTCCATGACCTGATTATCTCATGATAACTATCAATGCATTGAGGGGCTTTCCTTAAACTGTACCCAACCCTATATACCGAGTATATTACAATCCTCATATTCCAAATAGGGTTATATATTTAAAATGTCTAATACCACTTTAAATGTTTAACTTCTCATTTCATATTATTCAAGGTGCCCCATAGAACTTTAAATAATTTAACACTTAATCCATAAAAGTTCATAAGGATTTTAATTACATTCATTTTCTTTTACACACACACACACACACACTCACACACATATATATATACTGAACCAGGAATACAAATATTAATTTCAAAACTATCAACTACATGGCCATGTCATTGAATGGTGAGTATGATAAGCAGATTATGGCATATTTGATGACAACTAATGCATTAAAATAAATACAAGTTTTGTTACATAAAATTATAACCCTAAATGCTAAAATCGTTAATGATAAAATATATATTGGAATTTCACCATGGATTGGGTGCTTAATTAATTAAAAGAAATCCAAATATTTCAAAAGGGGTATTAAACACATAAATTCCCTAACTTTCATTTCTCGTATGCTTATGTTTAACATATCACAAGGGTACACATAAATTTAAACCTGAAGAGTATGAAATTCAACCATAAATAGCACTATTTAGTATATGTTTGAAAATAAGTGATTCATAAATATGTATTTAATAATAATAAACCCCAAATATTATACTCATGAACTCTCCAAAATTACTAAATGCCTTAAGAGTATAATATATGGAAAATAAAAAATTTGGGTATAGTGATGTGTAAATCTATTTATACACAAGTGTATGAAAGTAGTTTTTTTAAACAAAACATAACATATTTCGAAGACAACATGTTTTATTCTTTCTTTGAACTCCTTGGAAAATTATAAATAAAATTGAGGATCAATGATTACTTGTATACACCTATATCCACATATCCGAATACACCTCATGTATTAAAGGGTTTATACCAAAAATCCAGTGAAACCCATACTACATTAATATATTAGACACATTAATTAACCAGAGTGCATAAAACATTAAATCGTAATATAAAATTTAAAAGGTTTATGTAACATATAAAGTTTATATGTATAACTGAGTTTATAAAAAAATCAATTGACACTTTCATGCTTTTAACCCCTTAAGAGTATTAGTTAACCAAGTGTGTATAAAATGAAAATCGTGCCATTAATTATAGAATTTTATTTATGAAATACATTCATACATTTCTTATAAAACCGTATATAGATTTTTTTATACATAATTTTCTATATCCTAATTCCTATAAGGAACCTCGACATCACACACCCTCTTTCATGTTAAGGGGTTAAGATCATCATGTAAGGTAAAGGTCTTTACATTAGAAGGAGAAAGGTTAGGTCACACTCTTAACTGTATATACATATATACAAATAAATGTATAAATACAAAGTACATATATTAGTTTTTGATGTATAATATAAACCGTTAGGTTCATAATAACACATGTACTCAAAATCCAGAAGACCTAGAATCAGCATGAGAGAAAATTTGAACTAAAACGTAAGGTTGTATACATATTTTTATGAGCATACATATATATGTTTTTACCTTCAATGAAATAAAACAAGACAAATCATTCCCTTACCTAGCTTGAGGAGGAGGAGAGGCTCTGGAATGGCTCATTGGATCTTGCTGGATGTTTGAGGAGAGGAGGAACAACTGGGGGAATGGGTGCAATCGGATTATATAAATAAACTATATTATATGAACTATAAAATATTTTAAGGCCACTTGTCGGAAAGGTGAGGTCCACTCAATATTTTAAATGACCGTGGGAAGTCATTCATTGTGGAAAACTATAACAAGGAGGCTCAGATTGTGATGGAAGGAGTCACAGGTGTGGAAAAAAACAAGAGAAAATAAGGGTAGGAGTTACTGGTCCATTGTAGGTGGGAGGAAGAAGAAAGCAGCGTAGGGAGAAAACCGGAGAATGAATGGATGGTAGAGATTAATTTCAATAAGATCCTATGGTGGAGGTGAGTTTGCATATTTTGAAATGATATAGACAATCCAGATCATATTGTGACTCGATACGATAGCTATAGATGATTCGATGATTTAAAATTACATGAACGGATATGATTAGATCTCACCCCAATCTGACGGCATTCAAAAATGTAGAAGTTTAACTGCGGTCTCTAGTGTTCGGTTGCCATACTAGATGAATGTATCAGATCATGCATAGTGCGATCCAACGGCCAGGATTCGATCCTAGCTGATTTTCCCAATCCCACATTGAAATGGAGAGACTCTCGCGGCTTTTTTATAAGCTAGGAGCTCCGATCAATGGCTCATAATTATCCCTCCCCTATATCGGTACTACCCCGTACCGGGTTCTGTGGGTCCACTCCGCACCCACCCCTCTACAATTGTGCCATCCTACACGGTGGCACCTCTGGTTCCCTTGTGTGTTCTTCAAGCACGTGCGCACACTCTCCCATAGGCCGATCAGTGCTGAGGTTGAGGGCTTGGCTTAGCCGCCTAGCGTGTTCTTCCTCCCTCATCCTATCTAAAGGGCTGGCCCTTGTGGATATATTTTTTTAACTGTAATACAATGTTTCCTTACACATATATATGTGTGTGTTTTTCAAACAAAAACATCCCTTAGTTGTACAAACACTATTTTTTTTAAACACCATGTTATAATTTTTTTAATACATCTATATGAAAACTTTATACTAGTATTATAAAAATAAAATACATAGTTTAGTTAAAACCTTGTTAAACATTAATAATGAATACATTTACAATATATTTGAAATATTTGAAAGGTGCCTAAAATACTCACCTAATTTTAAAATCAGACATACTGTAGCTCAAAATATTAAACCATCATCCTTTTAATGTTAATAAAAAGTGGTGGTATTATATTTTCAATACATAACTTAAATATTTTGGAAAACTAAATTGTACTTTTTAATTTTTAATTACTCCACCAAAAAGACAAATGAAAATAATTATAGCTTTTAGTAATCAATGGTCACCCAACGGGAAACAGTTGAGTTGATGCCTTATAAAACCATACATTAGAGTGTCCCAAATTCAAGTCAATAGAAGAATATGTTGCACATCATTCCACTAATTCTCAGTGTTGTTGCAGTGCCTCTCACCATACTAATGTTCATTGTGACAGATCCTAAAGACCCATATTATCTTCTTGGGGTTTTTTTTTGTTTTGGGTGGTCTCTATATAATTATAATAGGTATTTTAATAGGTATTTTTGTTAGTATGATTTTTCTTTGACCTTGCTATAATGTAAAATATTTGGTGTTTTATTTTAATAAAAATGTCTGGTATTTAGTTTTCAAGTTTTGTTCGGATAACAAAATAAAACTATAATATTACTATTATATGAGAGGTATGTTTTGAGTTGTCACATTATTCCCCTACAAAGAATTGAGTCCTCGCAATTCAATTCAAATAACCATGCCAAAAAGAAACTCTCTGACATTATTTACCACATCCTCCATCGTGGTGGATCCTTAGGTGTGGCCAGCTAAATACCCAAATTGGTGTTTAATTCTTCTGATTCCCAGGCCCAGACACACCTCGGAATGTAAGGGATAAGCTCATGCAGTTTACACTTGGGGATCCCAAGGGAGGCTCAAATGGTAGAGTTCAAAGATGTCTAAATGGAAAAACTCTCTATGAACCCACCAGGCCTTCTCTTGTCTGAGAATTTCAATGTCATAGGCAGGTTCATACAAAATGAATCTCATGATTTGGTGCAAGTAGGTTACATGAATGATCCCCTCCAAGGAATCCTCTTGAAACCTTACCCTGGCTGTGAAGTTTTGATATAGGGTGAAGCATATGAAAATACCTTCATGGTACTTTCCACTTCGTCTATGCTCAGCGAGTTGAGCAGTGACTATGTGGTGGTAGATGTAGGCATTCCCTTGGTAGGAGAAAAGAATGTCTGGACTATTTGATACCTTGTAAATAGTTTGCCTGATCTTCATACGTTTTTGAAGGGAAGGTATTCTTCTGCACAGGTTCTGACCATAATGGCCTCTAGTACCTCAATGGGAAGAGATAAGATATGGGTTTGTCCTTCCATATGAAAGTAAATTTCTTTTCAGGAAATTCCAATTAGTGAAATTCATTCAAAAACACAAATTCTAAAAAGGTAGAGGGTAGAAGAAACAACAAGTTGTATTTTCATAAAATAATGGGTACATAACACCCATGACTGATGGTTTCCCCAGATCCAAGTAACATGAATCCCCAAAACAATTTCAAAACTCTTGATCTCCATAAACCAAATGAAACTCAAGAAGTCTAGTTCAATCTCATGGGAACACATATGGTGTATCCATAGTGAGACATTAGGGGTGTAAAGCTGAGAGATATCAGTATGTACTCGATGACTGTATGCAGAATGGATTGCTTCAATTTCAAGGATTTCAATGTTCATTACCTGGCCATAATGGCCATATGAAATGATTTGGCACATATATGATGCATGGAGGTCACCCACTGCAACAACTTTGTGGATGTACTTGAGAGACTGGATTCCTTCTATTACAGTGAAGCATGTAAAAATTCCCTTTTAGTACTTTCCCCGACCTGTGTAGGATGAAAATTGGGTTTTCATTATAAATAGGTAGTCCAAACCTGTTCCTCGGTGGAATTACAAGGGAATGTGATTCAATAATAGGCATTCTCATTCTGATTAATACATAAAATACATTCTAAATAACCATGAATTATGAATATTAAAGTAAAAAATTATTAACTAAGAGTAATACATAATCATAGTTGTGCATAAGGGTATTAAATTCAATTTAATTCTTTACTATAGCGTAACATACACTGGCTATTAAATCACTGAGTGAAAAATAAACGTCATGCTAGAAGAATTTACTTCTTCTGATACTCATATGTACTGGATCTTGACCATGAATATTCTACTAGTCGAATATCCACTTGGTTAATTAATTATCATAAACATAATGAGGGAACATATAATACCAAACCCTGTCAAGACCTAAAATGTCAATGGCCTCATGCCATGACATGATTTTCTCATGAGAACAATCGATGCATCAAGGTGATTTCATTAATCAGTCCCCAACCCGTTATACCAATTCTATTAAATTCCTCATATGCCAAATAGGGTCATATATTCAAAAAGTTTCATACCAATTTTAATGTTTAATTTCTCATTTCATATTATTCAAGGTGTCCCATTCCACTTTGAATAGCTAAACCCTTAATCCATGAAAGGTCATAAATATTTTAATTACATTCATCAGCTTTCACATATATATATATATATATATATATATATATATATATATCTTGAACCAGTCATATAAGTATTAATTACCAAACTATCAACTTCATGGATATGTCATTGAATGGTGATTATGATAAGAAGGTTAGGGTATATGTGATGACAGCTAATTCATTAAAAGAAATACAAGTTTTGATTCATAAAATGATAACCCTAAATGCTAAAATCTTTACTGATAAAATAAATATTGGAATTTAACTATGGATTGGGTGCTTAATTAATTAATAGATAAACCAAATATTTTAAAATGGGTATTAAACACATAAATTCCCAAACATTCATTTCTAGTATTCTTATGTTTAACATATCACCAGGGTAGACATGAAGTTAAACATGAAGAGAATGAAATTCCACCCTAACTAGCTCCATTTAGTATATGTTTGAAAATAAGTGATTCATAAATATTTATATATAAATAGTAAACCCCAAATATTATACTCATGTACTCTACACAATTACTCAATTCATCAAGAGTATAATATTAGTAATATCCAAAATTATGGTATTGTGTTGTGAAAATCTGTTTATCCGTAAGTGTATGAAAGCCATTTTTTAAAACAAAACTAAACATATTTTGAAAACAACATGTTTTATTCCTTCTTAGAGATCCTTAGAACATTATAAATAAAATTTAGGATCAATGTTTACATGTATACACATATATTCACATATCCAAATATGCATCATGTATTAAAGGGTTTATACCAAAAATCCATTGAAACCCATACGACATTAAATTATTAGACACATAAATTTACTAGATTCCATACAACATTAAATTATAATAGAAAATTTAAAAGTTTTATGTAACATATAAAGAATATATTTATATCCATGTTTATACCAAAAATAATTGAAACTTTCATGCTTTTAACCCCTTAAGAGTATTAGTTAACCAAGTGTCTATAAAATTAAAAGCATGCCATTAATTAAAAACGTTTGTTTATGAAATACATTCATACATGTCTTATAAAATCATATATAAATTTTTTATACATAATTATATATATATCCTTATTCCCATAAGGAACCTTGACATCACACACCCTCTTTCATGTTAAGGGGTTATGATCATCATGTAGGGTAAAGGTATTACCATTAGAAGGAAAAATGTTAGGTCACAATCTTAATCATATATACATATATACAAATAACTGTATATATACAAAGCATATAAATAATTTTTTCATATATAATATAAACCCTTAGGCTCAAAATACCACATGAACTCAATATCTAGAAGACCTAGAATCAGCATGAGAGAAAAGTTTAACTAAACCATAAGGTTGTATAAATATTTTTATGAGAATAAATATATATTTTTATACCATCAATTCAATAAAAAAACACAACTAAATACCTTACATGGCTTGATAATGAGGAGAGGCTCGGGAAAGGATAATGGGATCTTGCTGGAGGTTTGAGGAGAGGATGAACAACCGAGGGAATAGGTGGAATCAGATTATATAAATAAACTATATTATACGAACTATAAAATATTTTAAGGCCACTTGTACAAAATTTGAGGCCCTCTTGATATATTAAATGACTGGGGGAAGTCAATATTTGTGGGAAATGAGAGAAAGGAGGCTCAGATATGGTTGGAAAGAGTCACATGTTTGAAAAAAACAAGATAAAAGAAGGGTAGGGGTTATTGGTCTAGCGTAGGTGGGAGGAATAAAAAAGAAGCACGGGGGAGAAAACCTGGAGAAAGAATGGATGGTAGATATTAATCGCGATAAGATCCTAATGTGGAGGTGAGTCTGTGGATTTTAAAATTAAATGGATGGTCCAGATCAGATCGTGACTCGATTAGATGGCAATGGACGACGTGATGATTTAAAATTACATGAACGGTTGTGATTAGATCTTGCCATGATCTAACAACGTTCAAAAATGAGGAAGATTAAACCGCGGCCGCTGGGGTACGATAGCCATACCAGATGAATGGAAAAAATTGTGTACGGCACAATCCAACAACCTAGATTCGATCCTGGATGATTTTACACATCCCACATCAAAATGGAGAGACTCACGTGACTTCTTTATAAGCCTGGAGCTCCGAAAACCACTCAGAATCCCCCCCCCCTCCTGGTACTGCCCCGTACCAGGTTATGTGAGCATGATTTGTGACCACCCCTCTGTCGTTGTACTACGCCGCACGGGGAACCTTTGTTTCCCTTGTGTGTGCTTCAAGCACACACACACTTGCCCACATGCCAGCTAGTGTTGAGGTTGAGGGCTAGGCTCAGCAGCCTAGCACGTGCTACCTCCCTAGACCTCGCTAAAGGGATGGCCCTTGTGGAAATAGTTTTTGTAAACTATAATACTTTGTTTCCTTACACATATATAGGTGTTTTTCAATCCAAAAATTCCCTTAGTTTTATAAACACAATTTTTTTAAAACACCATGTTATAAATTAAAATTTAATACATCTATAAGAAAACTTTATACTAGTATTATAAAAATCAAAGACATGGTTTAGTTAAAACCTTGTTCAAGAATTAAGAATGAAAACATTTACAAGATATTTGAAATTCTTGAAAGGTGTTTGAAATTATCACCTCATTTTAAAATCACACGTAGTGTATCTCAAAATATAAAACCATTATCCTTATAAAGTTCATAAAAAGTGGTTATATTATATTTTCAATACATAACATAAATATTTTGGAAAACTAAATTGTACTTATATATTTTTAATTAATCCACTAAAAAGGACAATGACTATAATTATAGCTGTTAGAACTCTATGGTCACCCAAGGGGCAACAGTTGAGTTTATGCCTTATAAAACTATACATTAGAGTGTCCCAAATTCATGTCAATTGACGAAGATGGTGCATATCATTCCACTTATTCACAATGTTGTTGCAGTGTCTCTAGCCTTACTAATGTCTGTTGTGATGGATTTGAATGAAACATATTATCTTATAGAGGTTTTTTTTTGTTTTGGGTGGTCTACCTATAAATCTAATTGGTATTTTAATTGGTATTTTAATTGGTATTTTTTGTTTAGTATGGTTTTTATTTTACCTTACTCTAATGTAAACACTTCAGTGTTTTATTTTAAAAATATTTCTGGTATATATTTTACAAGTTTTGTTCATATAACAAAATAAAACCATAATATTACTATTATATAAGAGATACGTTTTGGGGCATCAAAAAATGACTATAGGTCTAGGAAGATGTGAATTCCTTTTTCCTCACCACGCAATCAGAGATCATATCGCGTCTGAGGGTCCAGCTGGCAGAGGCCGAAGAGCACATGAAGCAAGCCTCCGAGGAGATGAACGTCATCCAAACCAACAAGGGGCGGGTCTAGATTGTGGATGAGGATCTTTTCCCCATTTCTATTGAGGAGGAGCGGTAATTGAACATGCGACAACGAATTCTGTATTCCACAAGCCAGAAGGTGGAAGAGATACAATGCTCTTTTGACGCAGTCAACCCATCCATGGGAGGGGTCGATCCTCGGGTGCTGTGATGCATGTAACTTTTGAACATACATTCATGTTTTGATTATTTATGATGGATGCATGTGTGAGTTATGTTATCTTCTTCAGTCAGCTACATGTTTTTCACATTCATGAAACATTCAGTGAGAAATCCCTAAGCTCACATGGGTCATGCCCAATGTTAGAAATGAGGTATGAACACCATGTTATTAAACCCGAATATGAGAGCACCGACCTTGCATCGGGCATCTAGGGTTTGAACAAAAAATCCATATTTCCGATAAGAAAGGGAGAGGCCTAACTGGAGAACGAAGGACTTAGAACAATTTAAGTTCCTTTTTCCCAATGTGCTCTGGTGCATGAGCGGGGTAATGCTAGGGGCATTAGAATCAATCCGAACAAAGGGGTATGGGGGTGTGAATTATGGTACCCAAGATTCAAACCACTATGGGGGTGGTATGACAATGAAGGATAACCGTTGAATGTGTTCTAAACATAGTACCCCTATTGATTTATCCTGAAATGGAGATAACAAACGAAGGTTGACCGTTGACCATGTTCGAAACACGAGGCCTGACTCAAAAATGCTACCCATTAGGTTTCCAGAACGTTGTCCAAGGATAGTAGGTGAACCATAGGCCGAACATCCATAATATTAGTGGGTCTTTTAGATATGAAATAGGACGCGGATTAAATCAATGGGGTATGAAAAGCGTGGAGGTTGGAGTGGTTGATTGTTCGAATGGAGTTCAACACTCTTGAAATTACACCACCTTGTTGTAGACACGTTATGTGGGTGTGCCAGTCTGATCAGGGATCATACCTACATCAAAACAGGACCATTCTAGTATGGACCAGGAATGCCTTGTAATTTTATGTCATACCAATGAGGACGATAGACACATAGTTCTGCATCTTACGGTGAGGATGGTTCACATAGTTTAAAGGTTATACTACCTGGATCAAGATCGGGGCTGAGGGGGCAAAAGGGTTAATGACCCTGAGGCTGGGCCCAAGGAAAATTTATTGGGCATCGATACATATCCCATAAGGATTATAATCAATCCAAATGTAGTTCTCAAAGAATAGTGTGGTTAGAGACCAACGCTGGTAGGGAGAATCCTCTCTAGTGAGGAAACTGACGAATCCCATGATTAACATTGGGAATATTGAACTTTTTCAGGGTAAAACCACAGTTTAGTGTCATGTGTTGGGGACATATGGACTCGTGCAGTTTAATGTCATACGATAGGATGAGGAATGAAAGTATAGATTCCAAGAAGGGAGTTTTAGATGCAGTAGCTATAAATCAAACGTGAATGAGGACATAAGGAGTCCTCACCACACCACGTATCGCCAGAGGAAGTTCATTAGGTCAGGGGACAAAAATTGAACGTTAGGTTGGGCCTCAAGTAAAGCAGTAGAGCATTCCTTTGTATCCCATCAAAATGGGAATCAAGTTGTACATAGTACTGAGAGTGGAGTTTAATGTCATGCGGGATAATAGAAGGCATGTCTGGCATGGCAGTGCTAGTACACGTCCTACAAAAACTACTAAACCCACGTGAGTTGTGCTTTATGTGGGAAACAATGAGAAGTTATGGAACTTTCCTAGTACTAGAAGGCACACATTAGGGGCAATGGGATGCTAATTTAATGACGTCGCAATATTATTGATCAGCTTTCTTAATGAGCATAGATGCACAGAGGTGTAAAACCGAGTGTGTTGTAATTCCACTTGAACAAAATGGAGTAGAATGTTTCGAATCATGATGCTTGAGATTTGGACTGCAATGATAGTGATGTGGAGATAGAGGATAAATGATGACCATGTTTGAAAAAAAGTATCTATTTTGTGTTATCCTGGAATGGGGACATACAAATGAGGTTCGACCGCTAACCATGTTCGAGACATGGGACCTGTCTCAAATGTTGTTTGAGGTCTCTAGGGGCGTTATCCCAAGAGGGTAGGTGAACCGATGTGGCATGATACCAGGCCGTAAAGGGGGTCCCCTCAGACATGGAAGAGGATAATGATTAAAATAACGGTCTTATGAAACATGGAAAAGGAACAATGGAATATTCCTGCGAAAATTCCACACTTTGGGCTCTTTGTCACAACGCATCTGAGTACGAAAATAAGATGTATCAGATAGGGGAAGTCGAGTCCCTTTCCAAGTAAAAGGCTCTCAGGGTTGTACTCTTCCAAAATAAGGTCATAGGGTGGGCCATTAAGGGGGGAATTGATTTAATGGACTATCCGTAGGGTGGCGAAGTTTCCAAACCCAACGCGTAGTTCCCATATGAAGATCTTTGTTTAGGGCCATAGAACTAAGACCAGATTGTGAAAAGACAAGGGAGGCACATGGTACGACTATTGTAAAACCCAAAGGGAATGAGACCCCAAGAGGTACTCACCACACCACATGTTCCCAAAAGAGTTTGGGACAAGGGGTGAAAAAAGGGGGGCATGATTTAAGATTCCTGGGGATGGACCCGAAGACAAGATTCATGGGCATTCCTATGTACCCCATGAGGATGGAAATCAAGCCATATGTTGTTCTGGAAGATGTCATGCAGTTTAGCATCTTGTGGATAGGACAAGGAGTTGTCTTAGTTTATGGTCTTATAGCTCAGACCATTGATGGAACTGATGGAGGGAGACATGTGGTGAGGTAATTATTAAACCGAACGTGAATGGGGACCGAAGTAGTTCGTATAAACACAATGTGCTCCCCGAGAAACTTCTAGGTCGAGGGAAAAAAATTGATGGTTAGCTGGGCCCCAGGAAAATTCCTTGGTGTTCCTACATACCCCATGAGAATGGGAATCAATCCAAACATACTTCTAGATATATCGTGGTATTGTCCCACTACCAGGGACAGGTTGTGTGGGTCTAGACCTCGCACAAAAATAAGCAGTATTTAATAGATATTTTTTGTCCATTAGGATAGATGTGTGATTTTGTGTGATGTGATAAACCTAGGACAGAGAATCCTGGTATCTCTATAGAAATAAATCCATATGTAGGCATAGAAAAATGGTATGGTGGATAAAAGATACCCAACCTGATGTCCCCTCATGTGAGGACACCACAATGCAGTGTCGTTTTTCATCGTGCAGCCAGAATGATAATGTCACAGTTTAAGGTCGTGTGGTATAACTAACCATGAATTTTAACGTCATGAAATTAACACACAATAGTTTAATGTCATGTGAGACAATAAGGGGAATATACATGATATGCTAAATCATACCCTACATGAATGAGGATGAGGTCCACATCACACTGCACATGATTCTGAAGAAGAAAACTCAGGCCGATGGGCTAGAAAAGGTCAGAAAATATGGGGTAGTACCTGTTGAAAAAACGTCCAAGTGTTCCTACGTATCCCATGAGGATGGGAATTAAGCCATATGTAGTTCTGAGAGTGTAGTTTAGTGTCCTTCTATATGTAATAGTGTCATGTCATGTAGGACCATATACTTTTTAACATCATGCATGATGAAATGTAGTTTAATGTCATGCGGGATAGGAGGTGGGAGGGACTAGCTTCTAGAAGGGGAGTACGTGGTGTGGATATTGGAAACCCGATGTGAACAAGGACATAATATCACACACACCACACCACGCAATCCTATTAGGATCAGGGCCTAAAATGCTAAATAGAATAGATAATTATGTAACATGAGAATGAACCATAGACGAGATGTCAAGGTGTTCCTATCTATCCCAATATGATGGGAATTAATCTATATGTAGTTTTAAGGGTAGGACATATAAGGAGATATTATTTTAAGGTCTCAGAGTTTGGAACATGGGGATGTGAAACTCTTCCAAGTGAGCGCAGACCTCATTCTGATACCTATTCCCACATGAGTCAAACTCGGTGTGGGAAACAAGGGTAGAAGAGGTATTTGCAACACATGGGATACACATAAAGGGGAAATTAGTGTGGAGCCCCGAATGACACCGTACCATGGCTTTTTTCTCCTAACATGCAAATGCGCACTGAGGGATAGTACTAAGAGTGTCAAAATTACACATAGAAATGATGGGGTAGAAGATTATGTGAATCAGGAAACTGACATTTAAGGCTTGATGGTGCTGGCATGATGATGTGGGTAAACTGTTGACTATGTTCGAAACATAGTGTTCATATCATGTGACCTGAAATGGGAACAAAAAATAAGTTTCAACCGCTGACTATATTCAAAATGTGGGACTTGTATTAATTTGTTTTTTGAAACCATCTAGGGAATTGGCCCGTAATGGTAGGAGAGCCCTAGGGCCGAGTATCCATTCCATTTGGGGGTCCCTTTGGATGTGAAAGATAATGAAAGCCTAAATAAAGGGAAACATGAAGCCTGAAAAATGGATTAGAGAAAGTTCAGATAGAATCTGACACTATAGGTTCTGAACCAGAGTACTACAGGGCACATTCGTAAATCACTGAAAAGGGTTGAGTGACCCAACATAGTATAATCCTACTTGAAAAGATGAGTGTAGTGAAAGGAGAGAGAGGTACATGGTGTGGTTTTCACAAACCCGATGTGAATGGGACAGAAGCCCATACCACACTGTGTACCCCTCCCCCGAAAGGACTCAGGACAAGAGTTCAGATTGATAAATTAGTTCTTAAGAGAATGGAATGGACCCGAAGACTAGCTGTTAGGGTGGTCCAATGTATCCCATAAGGATGGAAATCATGCCACATGTATTTCTGAGGGAGGGTATTGTGTAGTTTAATGTCATGCATCAAGGATGAAAATAGGGGCCAGGTACCCCAATGAGGGATGTGTATGGAACAATGAGTAGCCTAAGGATAATGAGGGTATAAGCTCATACCACATCATACAATCTCGAATGAACACTTGGGCCACCGGTCCAAAAGGTCGAGGGACATGAAAAGGGAAGTCCCAACCAGTTCACAGTTTAACGTCTTTGCAGGGAGGATGATGGTGCTCTTAGTATTAGGTCGTAGGGCTCAGACCGTAGATTCCTAGTTTAATTTCATATGAAATGGATAGGCTTGTGGAGACGGAGAATCATCTTGCCTGTGGAAAACCACAAAATGTCAACAATGATAGAGGATAACTATTGAACATGTTCGCAACACAATATCTGTATTTATGTGACCGGAGTTCAGGGGGAAAAAAATAAAGCATTGTTTGTTGAACGTGTTCACAACATGGGACTTGTATCAATTTGTCTCTCAAAAACCTTGGGGACATTGGCCTGAAATGGTAGGAGAGCTCGTGTGCCAAGAATCCATGCCATTAGGGGGTCCTTTTAGATATGAAATATGATGGAAACCCAAATGACGGTGCACATGAAACATAGTAGGGGCTGTGATCATGGAATGAATTGTAGATCATGGAGGGAAGTCTAAAGGGAATATGCGTGGCATGGGAAAACAGACCGACGTGAATGAGGATATGAGTTCATACCACACCACACAATCCAAGATGAGAACTTGGGCCAGGGAGCCAAAAGGGTTGAGGGACCTGAGGTTGGGAGTCCCGTCCAACTATATCCATATGTCCCCTCATGAGGGTATTTCCTTAACATACCTCCTAAGCCTACGTGGGAAATGCTCATGGTGGGAAACAAGGAGTAGGACCCGACACTCCCCAACATATAGGGGTACAACAACAAGACTTACACTCTTGCCCGAGGCAGACAAAATCTTGAAGAGACAGCGGGGTAGAATGAACCACTACACCCAATATTTGGGACATATGGGGGTTGTGACAATGAAAAAGGATATCTATTGACCAGGATCGAAACAAAAAATCTATATCGTGTGACCTGAAATGTGAACTACTAATGAGCATCGACCGCTGACCATATTCACAACGCGGGACTTATATCAACTTGTCATTTGAGGTCCACGAGGTCATTGGCCTGAAACGGTAGGAGATCCCTTAGGATAAGTATTCGTATAATTAAGGGGAACTTTTGGATGTGAAAGATGATGGATTTCCAATTAAATGGAGTGTGTGGAGAATAAATATGCCCATGCAATTTGACGTCAAGAAGGATGATGAAAGAGGTGGAGATATCTAGGGAAGGGGATATATGGTGCGGTCATGATGAATCTGATGTAAAGGAGGGAAAAAGCCAGCACCACACCATGTTTTCTATCTTGAGGGGAGATTTTTAATTTAGGGATGGGCCAATAGACAAAATTTCTAGGTGTTCCTACATATCCCATAAGGATGGGAATCAAGCCATATGTAGTTCTTGAAGGCCATGCAGTTTAACATCATGTTGTGAGGACTATGGAGAGTAGAAGAATGAGGAGAGGAGCACATGGTTCAATTATCATAATCCTAACATGAGTGTGTCTAAAGAAGCCTACACAACAACATGTGGGATCCTCTAAGATAACTACACACAATGGGAATAGTCAAAGAGGAAACTAGTGGCTAAACTCAAGATGAAGCGTCCGAGCATTCCTACATATCACATGAGGATGTTCATCAATACATATGTAGTTCTGGCAGATCAACATCTTGTAGGATGAAATATAGTTTAATTTCATGTAGGACATAACTGTTTAAGGTCGTGCAGGACCAAATATAATTTAACATCCTGTAGGATGACATACAGTTTAATGTCATGCGGGACATAATAGTTTTAGGTCATGTAGGACCCAATAGATTAAGGTCACGTAGTACTGGATAGTTTAATGTCATGTAAGACCATATTTTCTCAGGAAATGTATTTCTAGAGGAACTTGTCATAGGTTGGAGTAGTTATACTCTCACCATCCATGGTAACCATGGAGTATGCATCATTAGGGAAAACCTTGTGAATGATGTAAGGTCCTTCCTGTTTGGCCTCCAATTTGGTTGGTTGCCGCCCAGGTATCATTGGTGTTCTCAAGACCTACACAAAGTCACCTTTCAAGAATGTTCTGAGGAGAAATTTCTTGTTGAATTCTTTGGCTATATTGTTCTGATGCCTCTCCATGTTCTACAGGGCACGAATCGTGTTCTCATCATGGGCTTCCAATTCAGCCAGACGGACATTAGCTACTTTATCTGGTTCATGTTGATCATAGATAGCTATGTGTAATGAATGAAACTGAATCACGATGGGAAGGACAACCTATGTTCCATAAACAATGGAGTATGGGGTCACCTATGAGGAATTATGATTCGTTATCTGATAATCCCAGAGGGAGTTGGGGTTCTTGTTCATCCAACTAATCTTATTCTGACCAACCATTTTCTATTGAATGTTAGAGAGGGTTTTGTGGAAGGCCTCGATATACCCATTTTGTTGAGTGTGGTAGCCGGAGGTATGGTTAGAACAGATGTTGTACATGGCATAAAATTTCTTCAACTTTGATGCCTGGAAGTTGGTGTCATTATCAGTGAGGACGACAAGAGGGACTCAAAACTGGTAGTTGATATTGGATATCACAAAGTCGGAGATAGAATGGGCCTTGACCTCCTTGAGCGGAACCACGTCTGTCCACTTGGAAAAGAAATCTGTAGCGGTCAGGATGAACTAGCATTGGCGAGATGTCACTAGTGGATATGTTCCCACAACATTGAGTACCTAGACCACAAAAGGCCAAGAGTACACGGTAGTGTGGAGAGGCTCTAGCAGCTGATTCCCTAAGTTGGAATCAATATGGCACGCTTGTAACCTATTGACAAACATGATGAAATCACTGATCATGGAGGGCCAAAAATATCCCAGCCTTTGGATTTGGTGAGATATATTCGGCCCGATATAATGATCCCCACACGAACCGGCACGAACCTCCTACATGACTTGGGAAATCTCAGCTCCTTGAAAGAAACAAAGGAGAACCCTATCAATCCAGAACTTTTAGAGGATATAATGAAGACCTGGACCACTCTAGAGGGTTAACTGTAGCGTACATCATTAGATTCGTTCATTCTTGGCTCAATCTTCCATGATATTATTGTCCTGGAGATACTCGACAAAGGAAGTTCTCCAGTCGGGCAACACTTCAATCACTACATCCGGGGGACCTGGAGGTCCTGACGTTGGGGCGTCGTGGTGATGTGGATTACCTATAGTATGTCATCGTAATCTGGAGTGACGGGAGTGACGAATCTTCAGTATGCCGCATGGATAATTAAATCATCTTGTTCATGTTCTTCAAGTGAAGCAGCTAGGCTGGCCAAGGAATCAGCTTGACCATTCTGGAATCGAGGAACATGAGTCCCTTCTTTTCAAGATGGGAATTGGGCCATTAGCTAGAGTTTCATTGCAACGGTGATACGAGCTATGGATTTCTGACGACATAGTCAACGTTGATCTGCTTTATGAATAGTTCAGCATCTCCATTCACATGTAAGTGTAGAAGGTCAATCTCGAGGGCCAGATCAAGGCCAGTAATTAGAAGTAGATATTCCACCTCATTGTTGGTTCAGTCTTCTAACAACATGAATGAATACAGAAGATTGAATTGTGTTGGGGTAATGAAGATGATACCTCGGCCTACTCTGTTGAGCCTGGGGTCATTTAGCCTTCTGCCGGTGGGGCTCTGTGAAGCACCATAAATATGGATTTTCTAGCATGGAATGGCTTGGTCTACCAATAGGATTGAAAAATTTGGAAATTCAATGTCTAGGGACTGATCCATAGAAGCTGGATGGGCATCAAAGAATTCTGCTAATGCTTGCCCCTTGAGAGCCTTCTGAGGAACAAACCTGATGTCAAACTACTGGAGAATCACTGCCCACCAAGCTAGACGACCTATCAACATGGGGCAGTTCAGGATGTACTTCAGTGGATCTACATAAGAAACTAGTTGTACCACATGGTGTTTCAAGTAATTTCACAATTTCTGTAATCTGAATACCAGTGAAATATAGCTCTCCTCAACAGGGGAGTATCTAGTCACTGTATAGAGTATCATACGACTGAGGTATTAGTGGCTATTCTATGTTCCCTCATTGTTTTTTAAAGATATGTTCACTGAGAGATCGTTCTAGGGAGGTCAGATAAAGGACTGACAACTCTTTCGAGATGGGTGGCATTAAGAGCAGAGGCTGGAGCAGAAACTGCTTGATTTCCTCGAAAGAAGTCTTACATTCTTTGTCCCACTCGTAGATAGTGCCTTTCTTCATGAGATGGGAAAAGGGCTTACACTTTCCATCCAGATTCATGATGAATCAAAATATGTAGGCTAAATGGCCTTGAAAAACTCAATTCTCTCAGATGTTTCTTGGGGGAGACATCTGGCTAATGTCCTTGATCTTCTTCGGGTCGATCTCAATGATTCGACATCTGAAAACGAAGACAAGAAACTTTCCAGAGGCGACCTAGAAAGCAAAATTTAATGGATTCATCTTTTGGTGGAGAGAATGGAGGAAGTCGAACAATTTTTCAAGGTCTTTGAGATGGTCCTAACTCTACTAAGATTTGACCACCAGATCATCTATGCAGCACTCCGCCAGTGTCCTAAGGTTCAGCTTAAATAAGTGATGCAAAGCTTGATAATATGGGGTTCCTGTATTCTTTAGACTAAAGGGCATCAAAGTGTAATATAATGTACCTTGTGGTTCCCTGAAGGATGTAGAATACTCATCCTCGAGAGCCACTTAGTTCTGGTTATACCCGGAGTACCCATCTATGAAGGGTATGGCTTGGAACCCGGTTGTAGTGTCGATCAACAATTATGTCACTGGAAGTGGAAAATCATCCATCGAGCAATGATGGTTGAGATCCCGGAATTCGATACAGACTTGGATCTGTCTATTATTCTTCCTAACTAGAACAATGTGGGCTATCCATCTAGGGCCCTTGAAATCCTTAATGAAATTGGCTCTGATGAGCTTATCAACTTCAGCCTCGACCATGACGCAATGAGAAGGGTGAATCACTCTGGGAGGCTGCTTAAACCTACAGTAGTTTGTTGGGAGGCTGAGGCGGTGGATGGATACCTTGGGATCCAGCCCTAAAATTTCATTATAACTCTATTAAAATACATCACAGTGTTGTTTAAGTAATTCTATGTAATTCTTTTTCTCCTCGAGGGGCATTGCGGCACTAATCAATGTGGGTTTTGGGTCCGCCTCACTAATGAGGTTCACTTGTACCAATTCATCAACCACGGTGGAGACTCCCTCTTCAAAGGAGAGGGGAGCATCCTCTAAATGCTCTTCTACACTTATAGAGGAGGGATCCTTAGTGTGAGGAGTTTGTTCTATGTCGAATGATCTCGATGGGAGGCTCGTACATTCTTAATATGCAGTGGACACTGTATCGGGGAACTACCATGCTATTGAAACCATAATGAAGAAGGATGTTGATCCAATCCCACTTGTTCTTCATCCCAAGGGGCCATGCTTGATGATATCAAAGTAATAGTGGCATGTCGGCTTAGCCAGTTTATCCCAGCCCTGGGAAACAAGCAAGTATGACATATAGTCATCACCATGGGGCAGACATCCAGAAACCTTATGTGAGTATGGGCACCAGGATCACCCGAGCTTGATTCTTATAGGGGTATGAGGTGATCTTCTGGAATCTCTTAGAATTGGGAATATGCTCCCCCTCATTTCTGAAACAACGAAGCATTGTACCGTGTCTAGGGTTGTAGACTCAAATCGGTGTCTTGGAAAGATGTAGGCATTATCCAGATCTGTCCACGGGTCGGTTTCAGCCGAAGCATGCTCAACCTTGTTAGCCTAAATCTACTTGTCCTTGCTCTTGTAATAGTCATCATCCAGTTATCGAGATTCGCAAGAGGAAATGGGAGATGCTTCAACTTGAAGTAATCCCACTCGACCATTAAGAGGGTACTTGAGGAACTAGTGATACGATGATGGAATTGCCACATGTAGGTGGAGCCATGACCTACCCATCATCACATTTTTGGCAGTGTCCTGCAAAACAAACATGAACTCAGTACTGGAAACTAGGCCACCGAACTGGGTCTTCAAGCGGATCATGCCAACTGGTGCCTATTATGTCCTTTCATAATCATTAATTTTTAGGTCAAAGGGACTCATATCATCCTCGATCAACCCATGTTTTTGGAGTGTCTGAGTTGGGATTAGGTTGATCCCAGAACCTATATCGACAAGAAAAAGATGAACCTCCATGTAGTTAAACTAGCTGGTGATGTACAGTGGGAGAATTTTCCCATGTATGGGGGAGCCTTCATCATCTCTAGAGAACAAGATAATGGCTTGGGATTTAATATGCTCGATTTCATCAACATAGAAGGCGTATGCGGCTACTGCCTCTATCTCAAACTGGAGGGGGCTTCTTCAAGACTTGGCGAGAGCTTCACTCATATCTACTGAAAGACGAAAGGCCTAAAGGATGGAGAGATATGTTTTAATGCTGTAAAGATGTTTGAGGACCTCATAAATCTGTTCCAGGCATGATATTACACTTACAGGAGGTCACTCTATAACAAAACGTATGGCGGGCCCTGCCGGATGGACTGGTGGGTGACTGGTGCTGGGAATATACCACTGCCCACTAGTCAAAGCCTATGGAGTGAATACCAAATGGGTCAAAGTGACTAAGACCAGTCCGTAGCAGAGGGTGACTGATCATGATGTGCTTGAGGTGGATCGATCCAATCAAGCAACAAAAACAGGGGGTGAAGACTGATTTGATGACACCATATGAGAAGGTTTCATGTGTTTAGCTCTTTGTTGGACATGCTGCCTAGTTTCAGTAGAACACACAACCTAGAAAGAAATATTGACTGAGGCACTCTGAAGAACCATATTTTTGTGGCTCGATCGATGCTTATGATGGCTAGGAACGTTGGGAGGATCCTCTTGGCGCTCCTCAACATTAGAAATCAGGTAGGGGTTTACCAGCCCTACGGTATTAATAGAGGTGTACCCTTAACATTAACTTGAAGATTCATCCACTATTGGATAGATTTTGGGGGGAAATTCCACCTCTAGTGGAATTAAGTTGCTCAGTGTATGGGAGGCCAATGACATTGGAAAAGGATTTTGTTTTCCCTTGTGTCACAGATGCTTGCCCTTCCGGGAAGGGGACGACTGGGCCACTGATGCAAAGGTACTGGCTGCGGGTGACACGGTGTCTTCTAAAGGTTCTGGTTGATTCATAAATGCACTAATATTACCAATGGAATGTTCGACTTCCTTATGATCCATCATGTCCTTGAACTTCTGTGTCCTACGGTTAGAAACCTGATGCCACTCTCCCTCACTTTCACTACTGCTATCGAGCTTCATGAATATGCATGCTACATGTGCCAGAGCTAGGCCCAAACTGACTAAATTATTGTCTACCTGGTCATGAAGCCAGTACTTAAACACATAGTACTGTTTAAGGGTGCTCCCCAGGATCTGGTGATAGGGGCAGTAATTGGGGTGATCAATGAGACCTACCTCTTCTGGCCTCCTACATTCAAGAAAATTTACAATCCCCTATTCCAAAGCACCTCAGAAATATTTGGGGACCTGATCCTCGTTAAACAAGTTGGTCTGGTTTATCCTATATGGGAATGAGGCCTTAGGAGCTTGACCCTAATGAGGGGCTGGAGGATCCTCTTGAGGAGGTGGAGCCTAGTTCTCTTGCCTGGGCAGTGGTGCCGCATTGTGCAGGGGTGCCTGCCTATTCTCAGGTGGGCACTACTGGCCCAGAGGCTATGCTTGAGGTGGAGGGCCTCTGCGAGGTTGTGGAGGCAGCTCTACAACTAACAACTCCAGTTTCCTGAGGGCCTATATCTATGACACTATGGTAGGCTCATCCTTAGAGGCCCTTCTTTCGGAAATCGTAGGAGGAAACAAGCATGCCTGCATGGGCTACTGCAAGGCTTCTTTTAGGCACTAGGCCTTATCAGATAAGTCTCGGAATCCCCTATGGTAGTTCTGGGTGATTATAGAGGGGACCAGTTCTATCTTGACATTCCCCACTTACATCGTCTACAGTTTATCCTGAGTTAGTGGCATGTCAAGGGAGTTTGTGATCCCTTTCCACCATGTGACAATGTCCGCGACGCGCTCATCGGGCATCAGCGTGCACTTGAAGAGGTCTGCAATACTCTTCTTCTGAGTGGTGGAATTGAACTGCTAATGAAATTTCTTATGATGATCTTCCCAGCCATCTACAGATCTGATGGGTAGCTAGTTTTACCATAAAAATGTAGGCCCTTCCAATGTATGTACAAGGAATCAAAGTTTGGAGGCTTATTTCTATGTTGGGGTTCCCAACATGGGTCCACACCTTGAAATAAAGTGGGCTAGATGTTGCAGTGGGTAACCCATCCCATTAAAGGGAGAGAAGGTGGGATTTTAAAAACCCATGTGTGATGACATATCATCCACCTATGCCAAATATTTCTTACCATTAGGCGGGATTGCGACTTGTAGCATTTCCAATGCCTCGAGGTGGGCAATGAGCACCGCCATGGGATCATCTGGATGGGGGTTCCTATCATGATGGGGAACCCAAACCAACAGTGCGTTGGTGGGTTCTTCAATGTGATGCATAGGACTGACGGCTCATGGAGCGGCTGGTAGGATGACCTACGAAGCACCTGGGGGAACCTGAGCTGGGTCCCAGGGGTTGTCGCATCGCTCAGGTGGATTGGGTGACACATACCGCACCCTCTAGCTGTAAGTTCCCTCCTTAACCCTATATACATGGGAAGGATCGTCAGGATCACCTCGAGGTAATTTTTTTTGGGGGGGGGGGGGGTTGTGCCTATCCATGCAGCCGTAACCAAGAATCACCCTAGTATGGTCATCACTCCGTGGCATGCTCACCAAGGAGGTCATCAACCATCTTCCTATGCTCTGTGAGCTATTGACGCAACGTGGCATTCTCGACATCATCCTCTATATTTAGTACTGAACTAGATGGGTCGGAGGGATTGATGGATCTGAGGGGCTCTATACCCTTTTTGATATTTTGGTTGAGGACCAATTCCTCAGTGGGTGCAGGAAGACCTAGTATATTTTTTTACTAATGATTGAACCTTCCTAATGGGTCCAAAAGTTGTGGTACTCCCCCGAGGGTATGTTTTCCCTAAGGAGTCCTGCATCCGTCTCTTCCTCTGATAGATTGGACATGTTAACCGCGACACTTCATGGAGTCATATCCTCGATATCTTCAAGAAATTCGGGCTAGCACCAGATGAAACTAATGTATAGGGAAGCATACTACCCCAAACCACGGATCTGCACATGGGGGGAGGCCTCCTTGATAATCCTACGGAGCCCATTAAATCTCCGAATGCATCTTTTTTGGAGGGTCCTTTGGAGACCTAGTGACTCTTGGCACTGGGCCATGGGGAGTGCAGCCAAATCAACCAGCCAACATTTTTTGCTGATGTCTTTGAAATGTGTTTGGATTTTTGGGTAATACAACTACCGATGATGAAGATAGAAGTGTGTCGCCCATAGGGTATAGCGAATGCATTAAACTTCCTCATGGGTGAGAAATTCTATTGCACTGATTTTTGGTGCTACGACCAGCCAAAACATCTCTGAGATATGGCTTACTGCAAGAATGTACCACAAACTTCTTGGCCTAGATTCAGGATCTGGCCCTTGGTTTCCCCACTCGTCAACTAGAGGTGGATGGGGAATCTGTAGCAGTATTGAAGTAGACTAATGAGATGGTAGGCTGGCTAATGGATAATATGGAGAGAAGGCTGACTTGCCGCCACATCTCAAGAAATCCTTCAAAGAGTGCATTGACTTGGCCTCCACATTGCGATAAGATGGGTTGGTGACCGCAGTTTCTGGTTTAGGCACTGTGGCTATAGGAAGTGGACCATACTGTTGCTCATTCTCCATCAGTCCCCAAAATATCTCTTCGTGATCTCTGGTCGAGGTAGAGAATGCCCCTGGGGATTATGGTGGTGATTTCATGACCGAACCCTGGGGGGATGCCAAATTTTCATCCTCCAAGATGTATATGTAGTTGGAGTCAGGGATCTTGTGGACCTCACATTCCAGATGTATGAGTCTGATTCAACTCTTTCTTACACCATCACTAGACACAGAGGAATGAGGTGACGGTTCCATTGTTGAGTCGTATTCCACCTCAAAATCTAAGAAGCATACAATTTTAATTTCAATCATAATCTTCCTAACATTCTTATTATGGTTGCGACGACCTTCCTTCCAGCCCCGATTTTTCTCTTCAGGACAGGTTATATTTCTGTCTCGGGAAGTTCCTTCTGCCGAACTGGCACTGGGGCAGAGAGGGCTTCCGCCTAATTGAGTTGGGGTGATGGGAGCACCTAGACAGATATCAAAAATAAAACAGGGAGTACCTTTGTGTCCACTGGCTGACACAAGAAGAGGATCTCTACGGGAAGTGATGGAGTAGGTAGGAGCATGGGTAGGGACTCTATGCATATTTCTCGTAGAAGAGTTAATGCAAGGATGGTCCTTGTACTAGTCAAGTCGAACACGGTTTGGGTCACTATGACGGGTGCCGATGAAGTGAGGCCTACCTTCACTTCTCTGATTTCAGGGGTGTGGAGGACCTTTTCTATCTACTGTAAAGACATGGGGGAGTCTCCTACGCTGTAAATTGACTAGATGTGTAACATCTCCATGTTGTCGGCCTGTGGCAGGAGTAACGACTCAATACCTGATGACATGAGCATGCAAAAGGCTTCAATACTAAGTGTCACTACCATGGGGAGGACCCTCATTTGGATTGAAGGTGGCCTGGGGCAGACCTCCATGCTGATATTGGAAGCAAGAAGGACCTCCATCCTCAATGATGGTAGTACAGGGAGGACCTACGTACTGGGTTCCGTTACTGCGGGTCAGCCCGAGGTAGGCTCTACCTATGCCGACAACTAGGAGAGTCAGCCCAGTCTACCCATGGGGCGGTTGGGACCTCAATCTCGGTGGGGCGTCTGCGTGTCGCTACTCAAAATAGACAGGGAACTGATGGTATATGTCTGCGGTGGCATGTTCCATAGTAGTTACTGATGTTGATGCCCCTCGATGGCCTCCCTCCTCAGCATGTGCCCGATGCTGGTGTCGGGTCAGCCGGATTGGGGCTGGCGGTGCAGGCGCATAGCTTACCTACTCCTCAGTTCATGGGGTCGGGTGGCAGCGCTGGCGCGGCCTACTGGGGGCCATCCTTGGGAGCCCCTGTGATGGTATTCTGATGAGGATGGCCTAGACATCCTTCACCTCATCAGTGTAGTGGAGGGAGTCATCGAAGTGTTCAAGGGAGAGGCTCCTGAAACAATTGTGCGTCGGAATGGGGAGCAGTGGCTCCCTGCGTGGCCCTTGGGGGCAGCGGTGGCGATGAGGCGCAGATGCCTCTAAATACTATTAGGCCATATCCCAAGTTGGGATAATACACTCCTCCTCGTATCAGTGGATGAGTTGATTTATCACCCTTCATTGAACGACCTCAGAAGGGGAGATGAGGCGTGGGTGCCCAGAAACTATGGGTGTGGAAGCTGTCACAGAAGCGGTGGAGCCATGTAGGATTGCTGCGTTGGCGCTGCCCCTACATCGTTGGGTGGAAGGCCATCGGTTTCCTGTTGCAGCAGCATGGGTCCTTGAAGGTAGAGAGATTAAACCATTAGTGCTGAAATTAGGAAATCGATGCCCAATTACCTAGAATCATTCCTTCTCCCATGGATGGTAAGAAGGATCCATGTTGACAATGTCGCAGATCGGTATGTCTAATATTTTAACTACCATGGCTTCTGTTGAGTTCCATGCCAGGCCCAGTATTTTCTTGGCGGGACCCGGTGCCAGATATCTAGATCTGGTGACTTTCTAGTCTACTGATGTCTCAAACGCTACTAATCGCCACATTGAGGATAATAAATTCATGTCTGGTTCACCATTTCTATTTTCAATGCTTTCACTGGGGCGAACACATTTGTATTTTTCAAAGGACAAGGAATCATTGACTATTTCCCTGCATTCCCTCTTTCCAAAGGTGGGTGGAATATGTCGCATGTTTAGGGACGTTTTCTCGTTGATCCAAATGGGATGATGGGATGTTGTTTCCTCCTTTTGTGTATTCCTCCTCATAAATTCTTACCTAGTTCGGGTCTCCCTCATAGATTAAGATGTTGTTAATGTAACTCTTCCTAGTGCCATATCTTCATGGATGCTAGTTAATTACACTGCTTCTGTCAGGACATTCCAAAGGGTATGGTCAGGGGAGAAACCTTCGATTGGTGGATTAGTCATGTTGGACATCACTGGCATGTCTGGACGTTAGAACAATCGTGTGTCTGGGTATCATTCTCTTTTGATAGGTCTTCTCGAGGGTGTGGAAGATCGAGGAATCCCACGTAGAATGTGGGGAATTATTCACCATATGCATGTCTCTGAGGTCTTCCATAGCTTCCCATTTTTATCACAGGGTTTGTCGTAGGTTTATCATCTAGTGGAGATGAATCAGACTGATTGGAATACTGACTAGAGTGGATCAGATGGGTGAAACTCCTAGAGGGAACACTGATACTAAGAGCAGCGAGAATGTGGGTGACATGATTTCATTAGGATGTGGTGGCCCGGGTAGAATTAGGATGCACGATGGAGAGTTAAATGAAGTGGTGGGGTAATGATATGGAACTGTTATGAGGGTGATTGTGAAGTTGGGATTGGTCCTCAAAGAGACTTCCTACATATCACCATGGTAGGGAATCAATGGCCACAAAGTTCGGTGAGGCGATGGGACACCTAAGGAGGTGACCTGTATGGAGGGGGACCTGGATGAAGTGTACCCTATAAGTCGGGGAATGACCATCCCGAAACACATAGAAACAATGGAAAGACTAGGATGAGACATGGGAAATGGTCTTGTACCTCAACGGGTATTCCTACGTACCTCGGCTTGGTAGGGATCAAAGTCTAAGTAGTTTAGGATGAGGCATGGAATCAGGGTGTGCACAGGGGAACACGACCCGATGACATGTTGGGGATTACATGTGGTTAGTAGATTGAGGTTGGTCCAGTGCTCGAGGGTGGACCAGAGATGTGGATCCCAAAAAAGGGAACTAAAATGGCTTACCGTTGATTGGGAAATAGAACGACTTACCGTCTATTGGGGTATAATGGCTTACCACTGATTGGGAGAGACAACAGCTTACCACTGGATAGGGGTCACAATGGCTTACCACTGGATAGGGGTCACAACAGCTTACCACTGATTGAGGTACAATGGAAAATCACTGATTGGGGAATAGTTTAGTGTCATGTGAGGAAAGGGGTGTACAGTTTAACGTCAGGAAGGACGAGGGTAGACCAACGTGAAGTAGTCGGGACCGATGGGAGTTGATCTTGAACCACATGGATGCTTCCTACATACCTTGCCTTAGAAAGGATCAAAGTCCCCCTCGTTCAGAAGAGGTGTTGGTGAACCAACGTGAAGTGGTAGGGACCAATGGTTGTAGGTATTGAACCTCAGGGATGCTTCCTATGTACTATACCTTGGCAAGGATCAAAGTTCCCGTAGTTCGTGAGAATGTTGGTGAGCCGCTGTGAAGTGGTCGGGACCAACCGTTGTTGGGATTGAACCTCAGGGAGGCATCCTACGTACGTTTCCTTGGAAAGGATCAATGTCCAGGTAGTTTGGGAATGTGTTGGTGAGCCGATGTGAAGTAGTCGAGACCAATTGTTGTTGGGGTTGAACCTCAAGGAGGATTCCTACATACCTTACCATGGAAATGGATCAAAGTCCACATAGTTTGGAATTGTTTTGGGGCATACACGCTAAGGCATCCAAGAGAGGATGTCCTGTTTTATGATTACACTAAGAAGACATGAGTCATGCTCGGTGTGAGAAACAAGAGGCAACAAATACATGGCGATCATGTCGATAAACGTGATTCCATGGGAGGTGAAGTGGGGCTTACATGTGGTTAGTGAACCAAAAATGAAATAGGGGCTCACACGTGGTCCACAGCCCATAGAGGAAACAGGGTCTTACGCAAGATTAGCAGCCCAAGGATATGAAGATCATGACATACTCCAGGATGAAGGACCGTGTGGAGACAAAGCACAGAGGGGTTGGGAACAGAAGAGATGAGGGTTCTAGTGCCCATCCCCCCTCTAGTCCATGGCATGGAAGAATAAAGGAGTAAGGGTACTACCTCATACAAGAAGGTTAGGGGATTACACCAAGATGGTTTCCCTTCCCTGCGGATAGACGCTGCTCCAGCAATGAGGATCACATTCAATGGGAGGAAGATTTATCTCCCATGGTGACCAGTGGATGTAGAGAACGTCTGAGAAAGCGCACCCCACATATGATGCAAGGGGTGGGGTCTCAGTTTAACATCATGTGCCGAGGAAGATGGTTCTTGGGAAGTTAACATTCTGCAAATTATACAAGGAAGGTTCACTCTGCACCCCTATGACTTACATAACTGGAACACTTTGACCCTTGATGAAGGGAAGGCACCAGAAATGTTTTGGAGAGGGGGTGATGTGGATTCATCTGCTAAGGGGACCATATTAGTGCGTCGATGAGAAGAAGAAATAGTTTTCATCATGCCTCTATGAATAATAATAATGTGAAGAAACTCATCATAAAGCACCACCCAAGGGACTTTGAAATCACTTCATTCAAACTTGGAGGGTCGCACATGAATAGGGGTTGCGGAGCAAAGGGGTTCACATGAGGAAGCCTCATGAAGCTTTGATGGTCCATATAGTGGAGGGGCTCCGCGAAGGGGTATGCTTCATGAAGTGAAGGGTCCTATCCAAGGCATAGATAAGAGGTGCATATGGATGGTTCTTTGAGATGTGGGAAGGCTTTCACGGAGCAGGGCTTCATGAAGCAAGGGTCCCATGAGAAGCATAAAACTGCGAAGTAGTGTGCTTCGCGAAGCACAATGACCCTGCCTTGGTATGTTGGTTACGTGTACATGGATGGTACTTCGCAAATCAAAAGTTCTCCGCGAAGACTCAAGTCCTGTTGGGGATCTCCTTCCTTCACGGAGGACCATGGGATCCATGAAGGGAATTCCTCTTAGAAGAGGGCCTGAATTTAAGAAAAGGGAAAGGCACTTCGTGATGTTAAAGTACCTTGAAGAGCTCATGGTTGGACGACTAGAAATTTCTTCACAATTTGAGAGATAAGAAAGAGAATGGTCAGAGGATCCATCTTTTGGGATATAGGGGTGCTCGATATTTATAGGCTCGAGGAATCGTAAAGCAGAGCTCTCCTGGCATGAAGACACATGTAATTTTGTCATAAACATGGAGCCTCCGGCCTCCCTACTCTACGGTGACTTCGTAAACGTCAAATCACATAATGGAGCCTCCCACCTTCTTACTCTGTGGTGGATTCACAATTGTCAATCCGGTTCGCAGAGACTCCCACATCCTTGCTCCATGGTGGCATCATAGAGGTGGAGATTCACACCAGTTGCGATTATGCGGGGCTCCACAGACGAGCTTCGTGAGGCATCCCCATGGGCTTCGCGTTTTTTCTTCCTCTTCCCAAATTTTGGCGCCAAAAATTACTTAGAAGGAAACACCAACAATTGGGCATTTACCAACCAGGGAAAATCCATTTATAAATCGAACCAAGAACTTAGGAGGTTTTTGTTTCACTAGTTATTTTGAAATGAGTGGGCCATGTCAGTAACTTAGAAGGTGAAATTGTTAAGATAAACATTTATATGAAAATATGGAATCTTCTTTTAATAACATCAATATATTCCATGTAATAATACTTCCATAATTATAAAAACAAAAGAAAAACTTATGTAAACTGAAATGCCATAAAACTAATCAAGATTTGAAACACTAATTACCACTTTGTAATTTTACAAGGCAATTCACTTATAAAAAGGACTTTTATTATAAAACATGTCATTTTTTATCAAACAATTCACTTAAAATAATTAAGTATATAGAACCAAACTTATTACATACATAATCATCAATTTAGTCCAGAAAACACTTCCTTATTACATTGAGGATATTTTCATGTTTAGAGATTTAGATAATTAGGACAATTCATTAATAACATTGCACATTATTATAGAGTGGATACCCTAAAAACAGTTTCCATTTGTTTTTCAAAATATAAAACATTAAAACATAAAACAAGACTCTTTGAAAATTCTTCAACATTTAACATGGCTTGATTCCTTTCCTTAAACATATATTAACCTGTGAAAAACATTTAAAAACTTGGGATGAGCACAAAATCTTAGTAAGGGATGGAAAAGAAGGAAAGATCACATTAGTCCATGAATACTCGTAACGTATGAAAGCATTTTCAAAAGAAATTCTTGTCACTCATATATACAACTTTGTATAACATGATATTGATACAAGATCCACACAAAACATGAGAATATAAATATAATCATAAAGGTATCTTGTGGCATTACTTACATAATCTGGTAACCATTCTTGGCTACCATATAATCTGTAACCCTCACGACTACCTTACATTGTGTAACCATCACAGTTACACTTAGAGTAACCATACGACCGACCTCCAACATACACATACCCAATGCATTGGAGGGAAATATAGGTCCCACCATTCATCAAAAATAATTTCCAAGAACCAAAATATAATCATACAACATGATTAATTACATAAAAACATTGATTTGGAATTTCATAAAACTGAATTTAAAAAGAGTATTTTTAAAGAAAACCCATTATGAATATCAAACAATTGAAGAGAGACTTAATATAGTGGATGGAGTATGTATATATAATGTAAATACACATAATAAAACATAATATAAACACAACCCATCACACAAACAATTTGAATAGAACATAACTAGTGAAGTAGAAGTTGAACCCAACGAATGGAAATCGGGTTATGAATTCCCTTACCTCGGGTTTTTCATACATAATACTTGTTTAAAATTACTGTATAATGGTTAAAATATTGTTATTAGTATTTTACAGAAACATGTTCATGTTTATAACACCTTATATTATCATTTCATAACATCATTTCAACCTTTAATTGTTAGTATTTTGCTCCTTGCACTGTTTTTGGGTGAGTTCTTAACATGATTTCCATTATTGGTTCGTGGTGGATGTTCTTGTTGATTGGAAGTAAAATTATAGAATTGGAATGTAAAGGTATTTATATATTTTCAGTACCATAATTTATACCACATAAAGGAGAACTTGAATGGAAAAAGAAAGAAATTGAGAATTTTCTTACTTTGTAGAGTAACCCTTAGAACATGAAGGTTGGGACCATGGGGGCTTGAGGAAACCTTGGGAGGACTACTATGAATGTGAGTAGGCTAGAGATTTGTTGAGGAGGAATTGGGAATGAAGTTAATGAAAGAATGGGGTATTTATAGGATAAGTAAGGGGATATTTTAATAATTTTCAAGGGACACCTCATGAGTGGTATTTGCAAAACCATGGGCTTACCCATGGTATTTTCCCATGGTATAAGCCACATGGGACACCTCACATATTATTTAAATATACACAAGTCTAAAATATTTATGACGTCATTATTATATCATTAACGATATCATTAACACACCGAAACTAAAAACTGAATTTTTTACTATTCACTGAAAAATCAACTGTTTCAAAAAAATTCCCAAAATCCACCCTAACCATTAATCGACGTGTATATTTAAATTATGAAGAACATTTTTTGAAAATAATTTTCTAAATATTATTAATTTATTTCTTAAATAAAAGAATAATTAATTCAAAAATTAACAATTCTAATTCTATAGCTACTTCTATATTACAATGAAAAATTAACATAGATGTTATTATCTTAAAGCCTTAATAAAATAAAATATTAATAAAATTTACAATTCATTAGGGTCATATTACTATTAATATTACTATTCATAATGGTATGTTACTATTCACAAAAAAACAAGTTGGTTCCAATAGACTCCAAATAACATACTGAACACAATTGTAGATAACAGTTTCTTGAAATTAAACACATAGAAGTGGAAAATTTATGTTTAAAGGCTACATATAAATATATACTTAAAACAAAGTTACATGTATTTATATTTATTTTTAGAAAAACTTGGGGATTACATTATCCCCCACCTTCTTGAAATTGTGTCCTCGCAATTTTACTTACTTATTAAACAATTGAGGGTATTTTTCCCTCATAGAATTTTCAGACTCCCATGTTGCTTCTTCAACCATGTGGTTTCTTTAGAAAACCTTTACCAGGTGGATTACCTTATTCCGCAATACCTATTCCCTTCGATCAAGAATCTGAACTGGTTTCTCTTCATATGAAAGGTTCTCTTCCAGTTGAACTGCTTCTGGTCTCAAGACATGTGATGAATCTAGCACATACTTTCCCAACATCGAAACATGAAAAACATTGTGTACCTGAAACAAACTCAGAGGAAAAGCTACGTGGTATGCCATTGTTCCAAATTTCTCCAAGATTTCAAAAGGACTGATGAACAGTGGAATTAGCTTCCTTTTCTTACCGAAATGCATCACACTTTCCAAGGATATATTTTAAGGAAAACATGGTCACCTACCTCAAATGAGAAGTCTTTCCTTTTGTTGTCTGTATAACTTTTCTGCCTGCTCTGAGCTATCCTCATGTGCTGTTGGATCATCCACACTTCTTTAGCCAATTCTTCTACTAATTCTGGCCCCCATTAACTTTCTTTCACCCACTTCATCCAAAAATGTTGGAGTCCGACACTGCTTCCCATACAAGTCCTCAAAAGGTTTCATATGAATAATCGAATGAAAACTATTATTATAAGAAATCTCAACTAAAGAAATATGTTGATCTCAACTTCCCTGATAGTCCATTGAACAAGCTCAAAGCATATACTCCAAAGATTGAATCGTTCGTTCTGACTACCCATCTGATTGAGGATTAAAATTTTTTCTGAAATTTAACTCTGTTTCTAATGAATTTTGAAGTCCCTTCCAAAATATAGAAGTGAACCTAGGATCTCGGTCAGATACAATGGAAAGGGGAACTCCATGTAATTTGAAAATCTCCTTGAGGTACAATTGAGAAATCTGATCCAAAGACATTGTATCTCGAATAGATAGAAAATGTGCAGACTTTGTTAGCCGATCAATAATAACCAAAATCAAATTGTTACCTCGAGAAGTATTTGGTAGTCCCACCACATAGTCTATGGATAAATTCTCCCATTTCCACTCTGGAACTGGAAAAGGATGAAGCATCACCTTCAGTAACAACCACTCTGCTTTAACCTATTGACATGTCAAACATTTCATGGTAAAATCAACAATATCTCTTTTCATTCCAATCCACCTATAATACTACTGAAGCTCTCTGTACATCTTAGTACTACCAGGATGAACAAAAAATGGAGAACTATGAGCTTCGAACAACAAATAAGTCTTCAACTAAGAATCACTAGGCACTCACAACCTTTTTTCAAATCTTAAAACAGAATCTTTATCAAGGATAAATTCTGGAAACATACCCATTCTAACCAATTCTACCTTTTTCTATAGCTCATGGTCTTCCTTCTACACTAGCTTGATTTTGTCTAACAACGAAGACTGCACTGAAACAAGAAACAAAACAGACATATTTACTACACCAATAAAATTTAAGCCAAAATTCATCAAATCATTAATCAAGGGATCATGTTCCAAACGTAACATAGTTAATGGTGCATGATGTTTCTAACTCATGGAATCCACCACTTTGTTTGCTTTTCTGGGATGGTAATTGATCGTGCAGTCATAATCCTTTATTAGTTCAAGCCATCTTCTCGTCCACATGTTTGATTCCTTCTGAGTGAATATATACTTCAGAATTTTATGGTCAGTATATATTTGGAATTTGGTTCCGTATAAATAATGCCTCCAAATTTTCAAATCAAAAACCACAGCTGCCAATTCCAAATCATGTGTGGGATAATTTATCTCATGAGTTTTAAGTTGTATCCAAGCATAGGCAATTACCTGATCATTCTTCATTAAAACAAAACCAAGTCCCTTCAAGGAAGCATCATTGTTGATGACAAACTCACCATTTCGGGAACATAAGGGCAAAATTGTAGCATTCACTAATCTATTCTTCAGTTCCTGAAAACAAACATCACATTCTTCTGTCCAAACAAATTTAACCCCTTTACATGTTTACTTAGTTATCGGGATAGATAACCGTGAAATGTTATTAAAAAACCGTCTGTAATAACCTGCTAACACAAGAAGACAATGAATCTCTGTAACATTTGTGGGTCTTTTCCATTCATCAACTACTTTGGTTTTTGTAGGATCAACTATTATTCAATCCTTATTTACAATGTGCCCAAGAAAAGAAATATATTGCTACCAAAAATCACACTTGATGAATTTTCCATATATTTTCTTTTCTTTTAAAGTTTTCAAAACAACCCTCAGATGTTTTTCATGCTCTTCTTTATTCTTAGAAAATACCAGAATGTAATCAATAAATACAGCCACAAACTTATCCAATAACTCGTGAAATACTCTATTCATAAGATTCATGAATACAGTAGGTTCATTATTTAATCTAAATGGCATAACAACAATTTCATAATGCCCATATATAGTACAAAAGGTTGTTTTTGGGATGTCATCCTCCTTCACATTCCGGTGATGGTATCCGGATCTCAAGTAAATCTAGGAAAAGTACTGAGCTCCCTGGAGCTAATCAAACAAGTCATCGATATGAGGAAAAGGATACTTTTTTTAATAGTGATGTTATTCAAAGATCTATAATCAATGCAAAGTCTTATGGAACCATCTTTTTTTTAACAAAAAAACAGGGGCTCCCCATGGTGAAGTTCTAGGATGAATGAATCCTTTTTCAAGAAAATCCTGCAAACTGATTTTTCAATTCAAGAAGTTCTATTAGAGCCATACGATATGGGGGTTTTGAAATGGGCTTAGCATCGGGAACTAACTCAATTGTAAATTCGACTTCTCAGTTAGGTATGACACATGGTAACTCATCAGAAAAAACATTAAGGTATTCATTTACCACTAGCACATAATTAATTTGAATAGTTCCCTTGTTTTTAAGAATACGATAATGATAGATTTAATTTCTAACTTTCAATAGTTTCTCAGCTTCCTGATATGTTATCAATTTTATGGGTTCATTATAGTATACAAACTGAAACTCTTTTTGAAAAACAACTTCTTTATCTGTACAGTCAATCTTAGCATGATAATCAGAAAGCCAATCCATCTCCAAATTAACATCAAACTCAACTAATAGTAAAAAAACAAGGTTTTCTGGTAATGTATTTCCACATACCACAATAGAAAGAGTCTTATAATTTCTCTTTTCTATAACAATTCCCCCTAGTCTTTTAACAACAAGTTCGGGTCTCATTTGTTGAGGTGATATTTCCAATTTACCATAAACATTTCTCATAGATGATGGAATGTGTAGGCCCCCTATCAAACAAAACTTTAGAAAAATCTAAGTGAACAAACAAAGTACCTAATACAACTTTATTGTATGGCCTAACATCTACTGACGTAGTCACAAAGGATCTCACTACACCTTTCTTCTTATAGTCTGGCTTCTTTGAATCATTCCGATATCTCTTTGGCCAGGCATTTGCATAATGACACATTTTACCACATTTAAAACACTTTACAGTTTGTTTCTCAGGATTAGTATTAGGATCATTTTCGTCACAATCTCAGGCCATATGTCCCAACTTATAACATTTAAAACACTTCCCAGTTTTGCTAAGATATTCCTCAGGGTGTTTCTTTCCACACTTTCTACAAAATGGAAATTGGATTTTCATACCCTCATATTTCTTTTGTTGATTCTTACCCATTGCTTGCAAATTGGACCTCTTCTTCTCTTTGTTTCAAAAAATGCTCATGATCACTAGAAAACTCCATCTCTACCCACTCAGCATATCAGATAGGTTTCTCATAACATTTGAATTCACGAGAGGCCAGCACCCTTCGATACCTTGGCTTCAATCTTGGGTAAAACCTGTCAATTTTGTTATCAAGATCCAGAATAAGATTTGGAGCATACCTCGCTAGTCGAGTGAAGTTCTCTTCTTAAACAGCCACTAAATCTAGCTCCTTTTGTTTCAATTCAAGGAATTTATTCTCCATTCTAAGTCACACCACATTAGGAAAATGTTTTTTTCAAGGAAAAGACTTTTAAATTCATCCCACTCTATGGCATCAAAATCCTCTCTACCCCTGATATTCCTTACCATTGACCACCACTGATCAGCTTCCCCTTCAAAACATTAAATGGAAGGACTTACCTTTTGATTTTTTGAACATACCATAACAATGAATATTTTTTCAAGGGCTTTAATCCATCCTTCATTTGCTACTGGGTTAGAAGATCCATTGAATGTAGGAGGATGTTGTCTCATAAAATGTTCCACTACTATCATGTTCTATTGTGGTACCTCTATTGGTTCTCTTTCATGGATGCCACCACCATTTATTGCCTATGTTATATGATCCATTACTGTCACAAACTACTAGGTTCCAATCCCTACCATTCTGGGATGTAGTTCCGGAAGGATGTCATTTTTTTCGGTGCCTCTCCTCTTCAGCATCCATGTTCCTTTTGTGGACAACCATTTTGAACTAACATGTCTTAGATGAAGCAAGATGGTAATATTTTAATGCTAAATCATTTCAAATTAAACATAGAGTGAAAATTATATATGGTATTCTATTAACATCACCCTAACCCCTAAGGTTATCTAACCCATCCATTGATAACAACTATAAGGAACCGGCCTTATTACATATATAATCTTGAATTTTGTCAAGAAAACGCTTCCTTATTACATTAAAGATCTTTTCAAGTTTACAACTTTAGATAATTAGGACAATACATTCATAACATTACACATTATTACAGAGTGGATACCATAAAAATTATTTCCATTTTTTCAAAATAGAAAACATTAAAACTTAAAACAAGACTCCTTGACAATTATTCAATATTTAACATGGCTTGCATCCTTGTATAACACAACTATTAACCTATGAAAAACATTTAAAAACTTGGTATGATCACAAAATCTCAGTAAGGGATGGAAAAGAAGGAAAGATCACATTAGTCCAGGAATACTCGTAACGTATGAAAGCATTTTCAATAGACATTCTTGACACCCATATATATAACTTTGTATAACATGAGATTTAAACATGATCCACACAAAACATGAAAACATAAATATAATCCTAAAGGTATCTTGGGCATTACTTACATAATCATGTAACAATTCTTGGCTACCTTATAATCGGTAACCCCAACGACTACCTTACTTTGTGTAACCATCACAGTTACACTTGGAGTAACCATACGGCCGACCTACAACATACACATACCCAATGAATTGGAGGAAAAATATAGGTCCCACCCTTCATCATAAATAATTCCCAAAAACCAAATCAAAATCATACAACATGAATAATTACATAAAAACATGATTTTGAATTTCATAAAACCGAATTAAAAAATAGGATTTTTAACGAAAATCATCTTTTGAATATCATTCAATTGAGAGACTTAATAGTGTTGATGGAGTATGTATATATAATGTAAATACACATAATAAAACATAATATAGATAGAACCCATCACACAAACAATTTAAATAGAACATAAATAGTGAAGTAGAAGGTTAACCCAAAGAATGGAAATCTGGTTAAGAATTCCATTTCCTCAAGTTCTTCTTACTTCAAACATGTTTAAACTTCCTGAATAATGGTTAAAAGAGTGTTATTAGTATTTTAAAGAAACATTTTCATGTTTATAATATCTTATATTATCATTTCATAACATCATTTCAACCTTTAATTGTTAGTATTTTTCTCCTTTCACTATTTTGGGTGAGTTCTTAACATGATTTCCATGATTGGTTCATGGTGGATGTTAATGTCGATTGGAAGTGAAATTCCAGAATTGGAATGAAAAGGTATTTACATATTTCCAGTAGATAATTTCTACCACATAAAAGAGAAGTTGAATGGAAAAAAGAATGAAATTGAGAATTTTCTTACATTGTAGAGTAACCCTTAGAACTTCAAGGATGGGACCTTGGGGGCTTAAGGAAAAAATAGGAGGACTACTATGAAGGTAAGGAGGCCAGTTCTTAGTTGAGGAGGAATTGGGAATGAAGTTAATGAAAGAATGGGTTGGTATTTATAGGAAAAGTAACGGAATATTTTAACAATATTCAAGGGACACCTCATGAATGGTATTTGTAAAACCATGGGCTTGCCCAAGGTATTTTCCCATGGTATAACCCACTTGAGACACCTCATATCTTATTTAGCTATACACAAGTCGACCAGATTTATGACATCATTATTATATCATTAATGATTTCAGTAACACACTAAAACTAAAATCTGTATTTTTTTACAATTCACCGAAAAATCAACTGTTTCAGAAAAAATCCCAAAATTCACCCGAACCATTTATCGACGTGTATATTTAAATAATGAAGTACATTTTTTGGAAATAATTTTCTAAATATTATTAATTTAATTTTTAAATAAGAGCATACATAATTCAAAAATTAACAATTCTAATTATGTAGGAACTTCTATATCACAATGAAAAATTAACCTAGATGTTATTATCTTAAAGCCTTAATAAAATGAAATATTAATAAAATTTAATATTAATTAGGGTCATATTACTATTCATATTACTATTCATAAGGGTATGTTACAATTCACCAAAAAAACAAGTTGGTTCCAATTGACTCTAAATAACATACTAAACACAATTGTAGATGACAGTTTATTGAAATTCAAAACATAGAAGTGGAAAAAAAATTTAAAGGCTAGCTATAAATATCTTCATAAAAAAGAGTTCCATGCATTTCTATTTATTTTTAGAAAAACATGAGGTGTTTAGTTAAGCATTAAATTTAACAATCATAACTCAATTAAAATTAAAAGATAATTTTTGGAAAAGCCACCCAACATGTAAATTCAATTTATAATGGTTCAGAATTCCATTAAGAGGTTTCATTATTATCCAGAAATTCCCTAATAGGAAAAATTCAATTGTTAAACCAACTCAAATTCATAGAAGTTATTTTGGGGTTTAAATAATTTAATTCATAAGAGTAAATATAAACTAGAACAGCCATGAGGTGCACATGATCGAGGTTTATATCCTACATTTACGAAACAAGAGTCAAAGATAGTAATCTTGGTGCATATAAAAATTTGAAATGAAGAAATAAATTTTAAGGGAAATTCATGGAAAAGGATGGCATTAAGTGCAACAACACTTTTTATAAAATGACAGAATCAGGAGGAAAAAGTAATATATCACACACCTTATCCATAGGATGCTTTACTCGTCCAATATCAAGGTTTTATTTGTTCTGATTTATATGAAATTGATGAAGTGGAAATTCACCCTAAAAATAGGGTAAATGATATTTCACCACGATAACTTGGCAGAGACATGATTAAATAAATAACAATTAAAATACAATGTATAGATTGCCAACTGGAATTCATAGAGACTGACGGTTCTCTATTCTGATGATGGATGAAGTTGATTTTTGAATGCCTAGGTTAGGCTTGGAGGAGACCCATGGTAAAATGGAGGAGGAGGAACCCTTTGGATAAGGAGGAGAAACGATAAAAAATATTTTAAAATATTTCATTAAGGGAAAAGGGTAAATTCACCCACAAAACTGGGTTGCATGGTTTTGTTACATAGATTTCAAAATCGTGCATCAATTGTGTAGCTCCTCCTACTTAAGAAACCCACTTCCCATGGTTGTGCCCCATGGTTTGGCCTAACCATGCACCAATCATGCGTTGAATAGTATGAGTATACTACCAAATTGGAACTAACTGTGAAGGTTGGGTGCACGGTTTGGGAAACAATGTGCTGCCCATGCAGGTCACTTCTTTTCACTTGTTGAACTCGCACAGTTTTATCTGGTGGGCCATATGGTTTCATGCAAATTGTGTGCCCTGTTTAGTGCTTCCCATTTTTGATTTTTCTAAGCTCCATACTCCTGAATCTCAATGGAGCACCTGAGGAAGCCCTCAGGCCTTATCCTAAGTATATAAAGGTGTTCCAAATCTCATAATTAATTTCCAAATATTCTTTTAAAGTATGCCTCCTCCACTAAACACTAAAATCCAAATTCCCTTGAATCTTACCTTTACTCGAAACATTATTTGTTACATTGTAAACCATATTCTTATTATTAACCCCTTCGTTAACTGGTTTTGATCCTAACCACAGTAACAACTATTTCAATATTAAAAGGTTAAATAAATGATACAATAAATGTAAAATTAATTCAAAAAATTTCGATAGTGGATATGTTACACCACATTCCATTCACTTTTATGAAGACACACATTTTTTAAATTTTAATGTTTTTTTATAAAATATTGTTTATTATAAAATATTATTTTATATAAAGTATCATTCATGTCAATTTTGGAAGAATTCAATTAATTTGAATTTAATGTGAAAAACAAATAGGTGAAATTCAAATATAATATTTTTTAAAAACACTGATATTTAATATTTATCCACCAAATTTATGGAACAAAATAAGTCACTCCAGCTATATTACTTTTTATATTTTTAAAATAATTTATTTTATTTAACTATTAATTGATGAAATATTGTGTCAGTATTGCATAAGAATTAAGAGAATTATATGATTAAATAAAATTAGAAATAATTTCATTTAATGAAAATAATTTCATTATTCTAAAAATAATCATTAAGATTCATTCAATTTTTTCTTTTCTCCCCATGTGAACACATACAACATATTTAAAAGTAAGAGAGTGAAAGTGTGTATTTTTATATTCTAAAATTAATATAATGGTGATAATCATTGTAATATGGAACCAAGTGATCATATATTAAAATCATGGAAAGAAATAAATATACTACACTCATATTATAGAGTAAATTAATGTTTATTAAAAAATTAAAGACATATCCCAATGTTTTAAACCAATTTTTCCCGTTTTACACATAGTGATGTGATTAAAATCTACTATGATTACTATTCATATTGAAAAAAATTGAATGTGATCTATTAACCAAATTTTATCCTAATAATTTAAAATATGTAATAATTTTTTTATAAATTAATTTCTATAAGTGGAAGAAATATATTATAAAATAAGTGCGCCAAACAGAATGAAAATATCTTTTTAGAAAAATAAATTTTATGTATAACACTAGATTTATTATTATCCCATGCATATTCAGAAATACTAGATGAAATATTGTTTTTTTAATGGTTATAGAATTTAAAATTTAATTAATTTTATTCAATAATAGTGATCAATTTAATTTATTAAGATAAACATTGATTAAAGTCATAATAATTTTTTTAGAAAAACAACTCCTTTATTTTAATTTTATTTCTATTTTCATTTGTAATTAATTGATAACTGATAAATTCATTTTATAAATATGTAAACCATGCAATTTCATAACTTAGTTTGTCTTATTTTCACCTAAAGTCCATGGGCTAGGTGATAACTGTAACATTGAATCTTAATATATTAATAGTATATCATGGTTTGTTTAAACAAGTTGTGTGGAATGCAGTATATTGAATAAATTAATTTTTTTGAATGAAATATTTCAAAAAATATTAGGGTGTTACATTATACCCCCACTAATAATAATTTCACCAAAAATTACCTTATTCTGATACAAATAAATTAAGATATCTCTATTCCATTATGTCCTAAGGTTCCCATGTAGGTTCTTTGAATTTTTTATTCCTCCAGGGAACTTTGACCAGGTGATGAGTCTTGCTCCACTAAACATTATCTATAAGATAATGATTTTTTCTGGTTATTTTTAAAAATAAAGAAATTTATCTAGTTTTGTTACCACTGAGTTAAGTACATGTGATAGATTAGGTATGTACATCCTTGAGAGAGATACATGAAACACATCCTAAACTTGAGAGAGGTTTATTGGAAGCACCAACTGATAATATACCATCCCTACTTGATCAAAATTCTTGATGGGTCCAATATACATAGTTCTTAACTTTAACATATTTTCAAATATAATAACCTTTTTCAATGAATAAATTAACAGAAATATAGTTTCTCCAACTTCAAAATCTAGATATAACCATTGATTTAAATCATAAATTTTCTATCGACTCTGAGCTGCTCATATGTACTTCTAAAGAGCATTGAATTTCTATCACATTTCTACATCAATAATCAGTCCCATTATATTTATTTCTCTAACTTCATCCCAAAAATATAGAGTTGTTCCCTTCCAACCATATTGGTTCATAAAAGGAGCTATATGAATTCTTCAATGAAATCTATTTTTGAAAGAAAACTCATCTAGAGAAAGGTGTTGATCCAAAACATTTTCCATGTCTATAGAAAAAGATATCAACATGTTCTCTATGGTTTGAATTATTCTCTCAGACTAACCATCCATTTTAGGGATACAAGAAGCGATTAAACATAACATCATATCAAGACCCTAGGGAATATTTCCCAAAAAAAAGGTAAAAGTCGTATCCTGATCAGAAAAATGGAATGTGGTTCTCAATGAAAACGTTCCACTTCTTTAATGTATATTCTAGAAATATGAACAAGATGGAAATCTTATCTGATATAAATTATTTTCTATAATATTATAAGTCTAATTACTATAAAAAAATATCATAATGGTCTTTAGGAATTTTGGGGAGTATGACGAAAATATCCATGGTAATGTTTTCCCACTACCATTCAGGTATGGATAATGGTTGTAACATCCCATTAGACTTTTTTTACTCCACCTTTAATTTCTAACACACCAAGAATCGAGACACATACTCTAAAACATTTATTTTTCATGCGTCCCACCGAAACTACTCCTTTGGATCTTCATAAATATTCATAATTCTGGGGTGAATAGAAATTGAAAAACTTTTAGCTTCATACAATAACTCATTATTCTAGTCTGGTATTGATAGGATGTTTACCCAGTTTCAGAAACATCTTATTCCATCACAATCAAGGTTAAACTTAAGAACATTTCTCACCTTCATCTGCAACTTCCATTCATAATTTTATGCCTGTTTAATCATCACATGGATAGATTATCGAAAACTCATTTGATCATGATATTATTTCACCCATTCCTTTAGTATTTATATATCCATACTTTTAAAATATAGAAGTATTAGATATTTTTTATCCTAATAATAGATAATCTAGTATGATCCTTTATACTCATAGCATCTGGAACCTCATTCACTTTCTCAGGGTTTTAATTTAATGAGTAGTAATTGTAATTAATTATCTACAACCATCTTATCTATCATATATTCAACTATTTCTATGTAAAAATATATTTCAAAATTTTATGATTGGTGTATATATATATATATATATATATATATCATATTTCACCATAAAATAATTCCCCTATAAATTTATTGTAGAAATAACCACTGCTATCTCAAAATCATGTCTTGGGAAATTTTTATCATGTGTATTCAATTTTCATAAGGCATATACTATTAATATATCTTTCTGAATGAGGATTCATCTCAGTACCTTATTTGAAGAATCACTAAATATTGTAAACCCTTCACCACTAGAGTGTAATTTGAGCATAGTTAAACAGTCCAACCTTCATTTCGACTCCTTGAAATTCTCTTCACATCCATATGCCCATAAGAACATAACACCTTTTTAAGTCATCATAGAGAGTGGATTATATAGTCATCATAAATTTATCATAATGAATCAGTAATATCCACCCAATCCACTAAAAAAATGGATTTGGGTTACTATGGTTGGTCTAGGAATTTTTTCAATAACATATTTATTTGAAGGAACCATTGATGTACCCTCACATGATTTTATGTAACACAAGAATGAATCTTTCTAAAGAAAAAATTCACACATGCTAAAATTTTAATATATCTTCTCATTTCAATGGGTCTTTATAAAAAATCTCCAATAGTCTTCATGCTATTTACTTATCTTTTAATATATAATAATTTCATTTATAAATACTACTACAAACTAATCAATGTAATATCTAAGGACTCTATTCATTAAACCCACGAATATGGAAGGGGAATTATTAAGTCAAAATGAAATCACTATAAATTCATAATATTGATACCTTATATAGAACGATTTATTGGATTTTTCCTCATTTTTATCCGTCAATTAATGATTTACAGAATAAATCTCATTCTTATAAATGTGTTGAAATTTTCATAATTTATCAACCAAATCATAGATATGTGGTAGAGGATACTAATTCTTGACAGTGATCTTGTTAAGTTACCAATAATTAATTCAAAGATGTATTGACACATAATTCTTCTTGAAAAAGAGAATAGGTTCACCCCAAAGTGATGGACTAGGGTGTATTAATCCCTTATTCAGAGTCTCATGGGGTTACTTATCCAATTCCTACTTCTCAATTGGGGCCATTCTATAATGGGTCTTTGTAATAGGTGTAACACCAAGTATAAGTTCTATTAATAACACAAAATTTTTATTTAGAGGTTGGATATGAAATTATTATAGAAATACATCAACAAATTCATGTATAAAATAAGTTTCCTTAATTTTAAGTTACTCCCTAACCATCTAAGATAGATTCCCATCATGGATATGAATTATCACAGAAAGATATAAATAATTTCCACTACATGTTCACATTCATCCTCTCACCAATAAATGATCCTAGGTTCATTCAAAATAGGAAATATAACTTACCTTCCTTGAAAATTAATATGGTATCCATATAATGAAATAAAACCCCTTCCTAGAATCACATCAAATTCAACTATAGGTATAATCACAATATTTTCTTGAATCACATTCCTATAAATATTAATCGAATAAATAATATTGAATTGAGATTTGGCTACTGTACCATTGGGATTTTTCACTACTGACCCAATATCTAATCATTGAGGTGGTAAGTCGATACCCATAGAGAATTCCTTAAATATCGAAAGAGAGGGTAGAGATTAAATCCAATAAGAAATTAACTATTATAGAGAAGATGGAAATTGTACATTTCACTACCTCATTATAATAACCCACATTGGTACTTGTGATCCATGAGATTTCCCTTTTTATTTGGTCTTAGTATGGGTTTCACATCAATTAGGATTAAAAAAATTCTAATTTTTGAACAATTTCTCATAATGACCATAATCCAATAATTTGAAGCATTGAATCTATGATGGTACATTGTTTTTGTATTCATTTCCTCTATTGAATTAACTATCATATTCATCACTTTTATATATTCATATTCTTTATTAATCACCTTTCCACAATTAAAGCACCTCACATTCCCATTAATGAAATACCATTGACGTATATTCTCACATTTCAAGCATTTAAATAACAAGTGTTTCTATGCCCCAAGAAATCTATTTGAGTTCCCAAGAGATTTAAACTTCTTTTTATTATTAAAACCATGAGAATAATGGGAATACCTAACTTCCATTTCTACATTGATTTCATATCCAATGATATCATTAGAGCTACTAAAGTCTCTTATAGTAAGCTCATTTTAGAGGCATCATTTTAATCCACCAAATAATAATTGAATATTTCCTTCAGGGAAAATGAATAAACTAGATGCATGCCATAAAAGGCTTAAATACCAATACATTCATAATCCTTTTTATTAAGCTCATGAAATTAATTATCTATATTGGTACATAGAATATGAGGGAATTACATACCATTCCATGGTGCCTAATTCTTCCTATTGACTCATACTGTTAATAATAATCCACCATTGATTTATTTTTCCTTCAAATCAAAAAATGGTTGGGACAACATTTTCTAGTTATGAGCACTAGAGAGTAGATAATATTTTCTCAATGGTATTAATTAGTCTCTCAACAAATAGTTGATCAAAATACCCACTAAAAATTTGGATGCTTCCACTTTTATGATTTAACATTACGTTGTTCCGTACATTGACATTTTGGAATATCATCATGTTTCATGGCCTGAGAAAGTATCACGAGCATCGAAAAAGGATTGTACATTCCATCTCTCGAATAATTTGGTTTCTCAGGAATACAATCATTTAATTTTCCTTCACATTATGTATCGAAATTATGTCTTCTAGTTCCAGACGTTGAATAAAACCAAAAATAAAAGTGTAAACATCAATATATAATTATCATTGTGAGCTATCTAATAATCATGAAATATCATTCATATGATGTCTAAATCAAGACACCTTCTTCTCAATCTATAAATCCTTTGGTTGATCCTACTTTATTCATAGTTATTAAAAAATCCTTTAGTTTATTATCCTATAATTAGGCTTATCCCTTGGGGATTCACCAAATTATTCTAATCATAATCTCTACATATTAACTGGACCCCACTTTGATACCAATTATAACGGTCTAGTCTTTACATACATATATATTACTATATTTTATATGAATATTTCTTACATAACATTATGATCCATTCTTGAACCATGAAAGTTTAATGTTTGTATAGACTAGATACATAAACATATTATTTAGATAAATTCTTCATCATATCCCATAATGTTCTTCCCACTTTATACCCTTCTTGAAATACCCTACTTAATCTTTTCTTCATAACCTAGGGATATAAAATATAATAAAGGGTGATATTAAATTCTTAGTAAAGTTAAACACCGGTTATATTGATATATGATCATATGAAATCATATGATAATAATAATGGTATTAGATCATGACCACAACTTACAAAGATCATACCTAATATATTAAATTTCATAAACATGACTCATGCCTTAATGAATTATAATTTTAAAAAACATGGATCATAAGGGTGATAAATATTATTAAATAAATCATAAATGATAAATTTAAGTCATAAAAGTGTGGGAAAATCATAGGTATTTGAACATTTAATATGTCACTATTAAAAAATAAGACCATCAAATCATAATGGATCAGGAATCATTACCTTTTTCCAATAGTGGATCAAGCACATCGACTTATTTCCCATAGTGGATCAAGTACATCGACTTATTTCCCATAAGTATCTCATGAGAAAGAAATAATTACCCAATGAATTATAAGGATATATAAATATATTCCCACCCATCACAGTATTAAAAAAATATATTTTTTTCCACATGATCATAAAAAATTCATCATATCAATATATCATAACCAATGAAAAGAAAATTGGTTTCATAAACAATTCATAATTTCATCATAGAATCACCCATGGAAAAAAAATTAAACATCTCATAACAAAAATAAACCATCTGGATAAAAATAGGGATGGTATCATTGGATCATATCCCCAGTAAAACATGATTACCATTAAAGGAAGCTAACATACAAGATAATTCAATTTATAAAATAACATGAATATTTCCTATGGAAAATATCCCTTTCACATTAAAATAACTTATTTAAATATAAAATTTCACAAATATTCAGGAAATTTTTTTCTTTGGAAATAAAATTAAAAATATTAAATGAATATTCAAATCGTTTAGTGTTCAGGAAAACATGAAATTCTATGCACAGTATATAAGTTAAAAGAAAACATTCCTTATACCCTTCTGCTAAAAGTCAAAAAGTATCCAATTCAAAAATAAATAAGAAGATTCCATTAATTTTTTTTGTTAAAGTAAATATTGGATTAAAATTAATTTTAGAAACCATATGATGATATTAGAACAGAATTTAAAACATCATTAGAAAAAATTAATATATAATAAAAATGAATTTTGATTGAAGAGATAAAAAAATTTGGTATTCATTAAAAACATATTTGACTATTTTTTTTTCTAAAAGAGAGGAAAATGGTTTTAAAATATGAAATTTATAGAGGTAAGAAAATGGAAATAAAAATTAAATGTATTTATCAAATGATTATCATATAATTTCCTCAATATAATTTCAAGTAAAAACATTCTTGATTAAATTGGGATTGAAACTTAAATCCCATAGCTCAAGTATCATATTTTTTACTACATGATAGAAATTCTAATATGATAAATATTTATTTATAATAAATTTATTAAAGATACATAATCATATCTACCATGTAACACCCCATGCTTCCACGATACGTTTCTCTTTGAATAATGTAATAGCTTGAGTTGTATGAAACTTTGAGTTCAAGCACACGACGACAAATCAAAAAAGCCATTATGAATAGTAATTCCCACTTTTTGAAATTTTATAAATTTTATTTTAATAAATGGACTTCATTTTTGTGTTTGAAATATCAAAATTAGCTTAGGGTTAATTTTTGGTATTTTTCTGAAAACTTTCAATTGTTGATGAATAGTGAAAACACTTTGTTATTGATTAAAACCAACATTTTATTTAAATAATTATTTATTTTATTTAAATTTATTTTAATTCAAAATAGGTACATAATACCAATATTAGTTCAATGTAATTAATTGGACTGAATATTTAATAATATTAGACGCATAAACTTTTACTGAACATTTTAACGCCTTTTTCCCACCTTTAAGGAAAATTTATAAATTTGAGTAAAACATAATTTTACCACTTTTGAGAATTGAATTTTAAAAATATAAGAGAAATAGTTGACATCAGTATGTAAAATTTGGTTCTATAGGATAAAAATAATTTTTGGTGAATTGTATCTCTTGAATTTTATTTAAAATGATTAAAAGTAAATAGGGTAATTAAAAGTAAAAATGATATTATAATTACTGTACCACATGTCCTAATTCTATTAGATAAGTTATTTTTACCAAAATAAATCTTATTAATAAAAAATTATCCTCTTTGTTCAACTTGGATTAGATTAGGACATTTATTATTAATTTATATAAAGAAGAGATAAAAGTGTTAAATTAAAATTTTCATAACTAAAACTTTTTTAATATAAAGTTATACATAAGATATATTCAACTATAAATATTCATTATAAATATAAAAATATTTCTTACATAATGGTATTTTATTTATAATTTTTAGATCTTACATAATTAAATTTATTTATGACACAATGATGATGTTGTAATTACATTATTAATGAAAGATTAAAATAATTGATATTATAAATATCCAAATAAATGTAAATTTAGACTTTCGATAAATTCATCTAATTCTATAGGTTAATATGACATGTTTGGATTGATTTAATTTGTTTTCTTTGAGGTAATCATTTTTTTTTGACTTTCCCAAAAACCAAATACTAAATAGTGTGAAAATTGACATAAACAAGTTTCTAAAACAAATACTATTTTGTTAATTGATATAATATTCCTAAAAATATAAGGTTCGACCAAGGGACCTAGATAATGTTATATATATCAATAATAAACTACTTTGTGTTCTATTGGACTTTTAGAGTATGTTTATTAACCATTTATTATAATAATACAAGAATACATGGTAAAAGTTAAACTATTTAACTAAGAGTTAAATCTAAAAGATAAGTTTAATATGGAGACCTAAACCTGTCTAGAACCTATTGGTTGAGAGTTTTCTCAACCCAGACCCACATTAACCTATAAATAAATCCTTTTTATCCATTATAAACCGAATATGATTGTATAATAAGTTAATATTTCAATCTTTTCCTAAAGTGATCCTCACATCTCTTATAAAAGGGTACTTCCCCTTCTCTCAAAATCACACCCCCAAATCCATTTGGCTCGGCCAAACCCTACTCAAATATCTTTCCAACTACCCTATCTTCAACTTAGTGGCCTTAATTTTATCATAATTCCAACATAATGATCCCTTTTGATCAAATCAAATGGAAACACCCAAAGAAGAGGTAATAATTTCATCACCTCTTATAAAGTTCTTTTCTTCTAACACTTTCTCTTTATTTTTTTTGTCCATACCAAAATAATAACTCTAGTACTCTCTAAATACTATGATTTTATTATTAATATGTTACAACCATATTCATTATTCTATCCATATTATGAATGACAATGTCACCTTATTCGTGTAAGTACGGCTTACCGTCTCCTCGTCGTGGTATAGTTTGTTATTCAACACTTCATTATTTGTATGGATATAATAATGAGTATAATTTATGTAAATAATAAATATAACATGTTAATGATTCTGTATATATGATATTCCATCCAATTACATACAATTTCATCATCAATAGAATGGTATTGTCGCTCGTGCATACATACGGATTGTCGCCTCCACGAACGCAATGCGATTCATTCCCCATCGTAACGATTCAAGAATAATTTTAAAGTTATGATTAAAAATAATTTTTAAGAACATAATATCATTAGGTATATTAATCTAATACATCCATCCCATAACAAACATGACTAATTTAACAAAACATATAAAGGAAAAATAATTAGTTAACACCCGAAACAATGATACTACTGAAATATTATTAAAAATGGAATATTAGAATATCATATATGATATCATATTTATATATGTTGTTCTTATATAATTCAATAACAATTATTTAAATATTATACAGGAGGTTAACCTACCCTTGATCTAGGAAAAATACCTTGTAAGGGTTAACTCTACAATCTCTTCATTATCAGAGGTTGTTTGTATGTGAGTATCAACTAGGACCTCTTTATCATCCACATCTGTGTTTCTTAAAAATGTATTTCATTTTTTTACTATTTCCTAGAATATGGGTTAAAGTCATTTATTCCCTTATTTTACTTTCCATAATTTTTTCGGTAATTAATCTTTCCATCATTTTCCAAACAACGTACTTTATGACCATTTCGACAAATTGAGGTAAGAATAGTTTTAAAAATTATACAGCGGGTGTGGCTATTTTATGTCGTTATAACACCTTATAAGATTCCCTTACATGCCTATAATAATATTTTAAAAATACATGTTTTCTTTTATAATTATGTGACTTTTAAATGATTTCAAAATAGAAATAGATATTTCTATCAAATAGTTTTTACTTCATCTATGTCAACATCCTTTGATGGATTTTACACTTGTTTGAAGTTGATTTATTATGATACAATCTTCTATATTGTATTAAAGGTTCTGAAATATGTTTGACTATGGATGTGTTATTTTTATATAATTCATGTTTTCTTGTTAATGTATTAAAATTTCACATGCAATCTTTAATACGAATGTTTATGTTATGTTTCAACATTTTCAAATTAGGAATCCATTGGATATAGTAAGTGACAGGTGGATCCCACTATAGATCCTCGATGAATCGGTAGGTCTCATGAGACAAAATTGTGTCTTGGCACAAGGACTTGAAAAATCTTATTTGTAGTCTTGGCATGAGGCCTAGACTATGTGGTTATGATGTACTGCCTTATGAATTCCATTATTATGAAATTATATATTGATATTAAATGTTATTGTTCAACTAGTAGAATATCCATGTGAATAAATAAATGGAATTATTTAATTTAACATTTCCATATTATGCTAAATTTTATGTTTAAAATAATTTTTAGTCCTATGCATTTCTTTAAATGCTTATGCTTATTTATGATAGTTTCTACTATATTGTTATCCTTACCAAGCATCTGCGCTCACCACTTTATTATGTTTTCTTTTTCCAATGATGCGAAGAAGTATATTATGATTAACCTATAGGGATAAGCCAAAGGATTTGAGAGTGTTCAAAGGGGAAACAATTTTGTTGTTTTTTATTTAAGGATGTAATGTAAAACTTATTAATGTATCTTGTATTTCCAATGATACTAAACTGATCGGTCTTTCGGGTCATTATCCTATTTTATCATCCCAATGTAACGTAATAATGCACCAAATCTGGGTAACTGGGGTCGGGGTGTTATAGTTGGTATTAGAGGATGTTTAGTACAATCCTTTGAAACTATATTTTGAAAAACTCTGATTAGAGAACATTACCCTAAGATAAACTTCGATGATTAGTATAGAAGAAATTTCTATAATTTTATTAATATAGTGATTTTGTGTATTTTCCAAGAAATAAATCCCTATCTAGATACGAGTAGGTAGAGGCAGCTCTGGAACAGATGGACCTAGGATCCAAAACACTAAAAATGATTTTTGGGCTTGACCTGGTGTATCCTTGTACACGACAACTGGTCTTACTACACTATTTGTTATGACACTCCATGGGGATATCCTTAGGATAATTCAAATTTTCTATAAAAACCATTATTAAGGATTTATGAGTAAAAAATTCCTCAAAGAAAATTTTTTTTCATAACTATGGATTATATGTAGAAACTGTTCAATTTATGTTAGTTATTTTACTAGTTTGAAATTATGTATTGTAATTTGAAAACTAATCCAGTGTATTCCATTGTCTAGAAATGACACACCGTTGAAGAAATGGAAACTATATCAATGCACGTAATCCATGTAAGGATTGACCTCCTACTTAAGATAATAATAGTGGAGCTAATGATGCAACTTATTTTGAACAAATTATAACCATAATGGGACAACTCACTCAGGTTATGAATAATAACCTTACCCGTATAGAGCACCCAGATCCACAATGTGGAGGATCAATGCTAGACCGCTTCCGGAGGAAACACCAACAACATTGAATGAGACTACAAATGCATTTTTAGTTGAGAAATGGATAAGTTCCTTAGATAAAATATTTCATGGTTTGGGGAGTAGCGAAAAGGAAAAAGTTGTCAGTGTAGTTTATCGCCACATGGGAGATACAGATCAATAGTGGTCATTAATTCGAAACACAAAGGAGGACGAAGAAGTATAAAATATGGAATGGAGGGAGTTTAAAGAAATTTTCTTAGAAAAATACTTTCCTCATGAACATCGAAAAGATATGAAAATGAAATTTTTTATTCTGAGGCAAAAGGAAAATGAGAATGTGGCAAAGTATAAGGCTAACTTTACAAGGTTTTCAAAGCTTGCTGTAGATTATATAAATAACCCAAGGAGTAATATTTATCTATTATTTGATGGGTTAAAACCATTTCTCCTCCAAACATTAGTCTCACAATCCCTCTCATTGTACGAATATATTGTCTCATGCACTATCAAGACAGAAAAGGAATTATCAATGTCATAAGACTTTAAAGTAAATCAAGATAAGAAGAGATATGTTGAACACTCTAGAAATAAAAATAAGGGGATGAAGGGAAAAGTAGAATTTCCATCCTATAGTAAATCTGGGAAGAAACACCCATGTACTTTTTTGAAGGGAATTGGAATCTATTACAAGTGTGGGGAAGAAGGAAACCATTCTCATGATTTCTTGGTAAAGAAAGAGGTTGTAAAGGTTGAATTATACAATTGTAAAGAAATTGGGAATTATGAAAATAAATTTCTTAAGCGCCAAGGAAACATACCTCAGAAAATGCCAAGGGAGCAATTCCAAGCTTATGCGATCACTACTATTGATTTTGATGCTCTGAATGATGCGGTGGAAGATAATTTAATGGTTTCCGCAAATTATCCAATGAATTATTTGATTCTGGATCATCGTATTGTTTCATATCTTCCTAGTTTTCTAATAAAATTACATGTTTACAATTTGATTTAATAAGGGAGTTATCAGTCCAAAATCCTGAGGGAAGTATCATTGGATCAAGGTTTTGTGAATTAGTTCTCATTAGGGAATATAAACGTGCATTATCAGTTGATCTCATTGTCATACCCATGATTGAATTTTATATAATCCTCGGTATGGATTATCTTTCGGACCATGATGCGAAAAGTTATTATTATAAGAAGAAGGTTACAATTTTTATGATGATAAAGAATACCTTATCTTTAGAACAGAAAAGTCACCATCTGATTCTTATCTAGATCTACCCCCAATAGCTCTACTAAATTTAATTTTTGGGTAGTAAGAGATTGAAATAATTATGTGTGAGGAAGGATTGTTCTGATAGAGTATTTAAATATTGTGCAAGAATATGTTAATGTGTTTCCAGAGGATTTACCTGGACATCCTCCAGAACGAGAAATTGAGTTTTCCATCGACTTAATTCCTAGTTCAAGGCCCATAACAAAGATCCCTTATAGAATGACAACTATAGAATTAGTGGAACTAAATAAACTACTAAAGGAATTGAGTAATAAAGTATTTATTCACCCTAGTGTTTATCCATGGAGAGCCCCTATTCTTTTTGTTAAGAAGAAAGATGGATCTATGAGGTTGTGCATTGACTACAGGTATATCAATGAAATAATAATAATGAGCATGTATCCCCTACTCGCATTGATTATTTATTTGATCAACTTCATGGAGCTCAATATTTTTCAAAGATGGACATTCTATCTGGATATCATCAGTTGTGTGTGAATAAGGAATACCTTCCAAATATAGCATTTCGTATCAGGTATGGGCATTACTAGTTTATAGTAATGCCTTTTGGATTGACTAATGCACCCTCTATATTCATGGATCTAATGAATAGAGTTTTCAGAGAATATATTGCTGACATTTTAGTGGTATTTATTGGTGATTTCTTGGATTACACCAAAATCTATGTTGAACATGAAAATCACATTCACACTATTCTAAATAATCATATAAGAAATGAATTATATGGGATGTTTAGAAACTGTGAATTCTGGCTTCCAGAGATTTCATTTCATGTCCATTTTTTCTCTAAGTATGGAATCTCTATTGACCCTTATAAGTCAAGAGAAATACAAGAATGGCCAGCACCGACGAGTATAACTGAGGAACACAGTTTTATTGGTTTAGAAGGTTATTATTGGTGTTTCATGCACATGGGCCTCATCCTAGTTGGTGAGAACTCGTTAATGGAATCCAGGAGACCCAGGATCAAATCCAGGCGGAGGCTAATTTCTGGTACTCTAGTAGAACTGTATCAGGCACTATAACAGCACTTTAGTAGGAATTGTGCGGTACTATAGTAGGCACTGTTTGGAACTGTAGCAGCTAGGAATATTCCCTCATTTGGGACTTTTGGCCACTGATTTGGTCCCTGAGTCCTTTAAGGCCTTCGGGCCACCCCGACCTTTGGGTGAATAAGGCCTTGGGGCCACCTTAAGTGCAAATGAAAACCAGACAACCTATAAGGAACAAGCATCAAAAGCAGGATGAGCAAGGAGCTTACACCATAGCAGAAGCTAAACAGATTGAAAGAATGAGAGGGTATGCCACCTTCCATAAAGAAAACCTTGTGCATGCATGGGAAAGCCTAGCCGAACATCCATGTGAAGGTGGAGATCTTATTTCACGATGAAGATGCTGGGGTGGAGTAGTTCCAAGTAGTTAGTCTGGGTAGTATGTAATGTTTGAAGCCTGTGGGCATTGAAATCCTCTAAGACCTACTATCCATGTAATACTTAGGCCTACGGGCCTTGTAAGGGTTCCACCTCACCCCTTAAAAGGTGGATTATCAAAAATCATTAAAAAATGAATTCCTTCAGTCTATTGGATGGACAGGTGTTTCATCCATAAATTTTCCCCATTGGATAACCAATTAACCAAGCTCACACGTAAAGGGATTTTTTTTTTGGAAAAAGGAGTGTGAAGAATGTTTTGAAGAACCAAAGAGAATATTAGTCAATGATCTTATCTTGACTCTACCGTAGCAGAATGATGGGTTTGTTATTTATAGTGATACTTCAATGAAAGGACTTGGTTGTATCCTTATGTAGAATGGAAAAGATATTTCATATGCATCACAATAGCTAAAAATCAATGAACAAAACTATCAGACTCGTGATCTTGATTTCGTAGCTGTAATCATTTCTTTGAAGATATGGATACATTATCTCTATGGTGAAAAATGTAAGATTTATACTGATCAGAAGAGTTTGAAGTATATTTTCTCACAAAAAGAACTCAATATGAGGCAAAGATGATGGCTTGAACTACTCCAACATTATGTTTCCACTATACACTGCCACCCGAGGATAGAAAATAAGGTGGAAGAAGCTTTAAGTAGAAAGGATCATAGAGTTTTGAAAAAGATGAGAGTTTAAAGGGGTCCTATGTTCAGGGATCAAGTAAAGATGGAAACAGAAATAATCATTGAAGGTGAAACATCAATACATTTTTAAATGGTTTCGAAACCATCATTACTAGAAAAGATAAAAAGTTCTTAGACTATTGATGAATAGTTTCAAAAGAAAATTAAAGTTTTGAATGATGGTAGATTAATTTACGTCATATATGAAGATGGAATTTTGAAATTTGTGAAGATACTTTGTGTTCCTGACATACCTGGTCTAAAATGGGAATTGATGGATGATTCTCATAGCTCCAATTTCTCTATACTCACTCATATCACTATGATTCATATAGATTTGAAGGAACATTTTTTGTGGGACAACATGAAGAGATAGATTACTAATTTTGCATCAAGATGTATGGTTTTTCAATAGGTGATGGCTGGAAGACAACATCCTAAAGGATTCATGCAACATCTTCCCATAACTAAGTTGAAATGGGATGATATTATGATGGACTTTGTCATGCGGCTACCAAAGACTCATAGAAGGAATGATGCAATATGGGTCATTGTTGATCGTATTACCAAGTCATCACATTTTATTTCTATAAGTGAAGATTTACCACTTTAACCTTTAGAAATACTATATATTAATGATTTTTTAAGACTTCATGGTGTACCCCTACCGATTTTTTCTGACCGTGGTCCCCGTCATACATCATGATTCTAGAAAAGTCTTCAGAAAGACCTAGATACTGAACTTCATTTGAGCACTGCCTACCACCCTCAACCCGATGGATAGTTAGAACAGAATATTCAAACCTTAGAAGACATGTTGAAATCTTTCTCACATTACTTTCAAGGTATGTGGGATCAATAATTACCTTGGGAAGAATTTTTCTATAATAATAGCTCTCATTAAAGTATTCAGATGGCACTATATGAAGCGTTATAATGAATGAGATATTTCACACTAACTTTTTGGGACGATGTTGGTGAAAGAAATATAATAGGCCCAAAACCTTTTAAGGAAACAATGTAAAATATGAAGAATATCCAAACCCACATCAAAGAAGATCAAATTAGGTAAAAGAGATATGCCGATAACTGAAGGAAGGATTTGGAATTACAAGTAGGAGATCATGTTTTCTTGAAGGTGTATACATAGAATGGTATTATACGATTTAGTAAGACAGGTAAATTAAGTCCCAGGTACATCAGACCTTTCAAAATTCTAGAACAAATTGGAGTTTTAGCTTACCATTTGGCAATGCCTCCAAGTCTCTCCAAAGTTCATGATGTGTTCCACGTATCACTATTAAAAAAATACACACTTGACTGAACGCTTATACTCCCTTATGAAGAAATATATCTGGAACATGATCTGTCTTATTGTGAAGAGCCTATCAGGATTCTTTATACCAGAGAACAAATGTTGCGAATCTAGACGACTCGTCTGGAGAATGTTCTATGGAGAACCCATAAGATGGAAGATACAACGTGGGTACCCAAGGAACTTATGATGAAGAACCACCTGAATATTTTTATGAAGTATTATTCTAGAAATTTCAAGGATTAAAATATTTGTAGGAGGGAAGAATGTAACTCACAATCTTACATCTTACGTTCCTCTTAGAATAATGCAATAGCTTGCATTGTACGCAACTTTGAGTTCTAGCACACCACGACCAATCTAACTAACTATTTGAAATAGCAATACACACTTTTTGAAATTTTATAATTTTTTTTTTCAAATGAACTTCATTTTTGTGTTCTTAATATCATAATTATCTTAGGGTGAATTTTTGGTATTTTTCTAAAAACATTCAATTTTTGATGAATAGTGAAAAACACTATGTTATTGTTTCAAATTGACTATTTATTTAAATAATTATTTATTTTATTTAAATTTATTTTAAGTCAAAATAGATACATAATACCTATATTTGTTCAATTTGATTCATTTTATTCATTTTATAATAATATTAGATGTGTAAAATTTTATAGAACATTTTAACGTCTTTTACCCACCGTCTAGGCACATTTGAAAATTTTCATAAAATGTAATTTTATTACTTATTTGAATTTAATTTAAAAAATATGAGATAAATGGTTGACATTATTATGTAAAATATGATTTAATAGGATAAAAATAATTTTTTGTGAATAGTAACTTTTGAATTTTATTTACCATGATTAATAGTAAATAGGGTAATTAAAGGTAAAAATGATATTATAATTACCCTGACACATGTCGTAATTGTACTGGACAAGTTTTTTTAGACCAAAATCAACCTTAGATATAAAATATCATCCTATTTGATCCACTTGAATTAGATTGGGATATTAATTATTATTTTATTTAAACAAGAGTTATTAGTGTTAAATTCAAATTTTCATAATTAAAACATTTTTAATATATGTTTATACATAATCTAAACTCGACTATAAATATTCATTAGAAATATTAAAATATTTCCTAAAAATTTTATTTTATTTATATTTTTTAGACATTAAATAATTAAATTTATTTATGGCACAATGATGATGCAGTAATTATCTTATTAATGAAAGATTAAAATAATTGATATTATAAATATTCTAATAAATGTAAATTGAGACTTTTGATGCATTACTCAAATTTTCTAGGTTAATATGACATTTTAAGATTTATTAAATTTATTTTGTATGAAGTAATCTTGTTTTGTAGACTTTCACAAAAACTGAAAACCAAATAATGTCAAAATTGACATAAATGAGTTTTTTAGAAAATACTATATTATTAATTGATATAATATTCATAAAAATATAAGGTTCTACCAATGGTCTTAAATAATGTTAGATATATAAATAATTAATCACTAGGTTTTCTCATGGATTTTAATAGTAAGTTTATTAACCATTTATTATTATAATACAAGAATATATGGGAAAAGTTAAACTATTTAACATAGAGTTAAATCTAAAAGATAAGGTTAATATGGTGACATAAACCAATCTAAAACCTATTTATTGAAAGGTTCATTGAACCATCTCCACCTTATCCTCGAAATAAATTCTTTTGGATCCATTATAAACCGAATATGATTGTATAATAAATTAATATTTTCAGATTTTTCTAAACTGACCCTCACCTCTCTTATAAAAGGGTACTTCCCCTTATCTCAAAACCACACAACCCCTGCTAAAATATCTTCCCAAATACCATAAATTCAACATAGAGGCCTCAATTTGATCATAAATCATACTTTAGGGGGCTTTTTTGTCAAATCAAAAAGAAGCACCCGAAGAAGAGGTAATAATTTTATCACCTCTTTCAAAGTTATTTTCTTCTTCCACTTCCACTTTCTTTGTTGTTTCCATACCAAAATAATAATTATAGTACCCTCTACATATTTTTATGTTATTATAAATATAGTACAACCATTTTCATTATTCTATCCATCCTATTAATGAAAAAGTCACCTTACATGCGTACGTACAACTAACTGTCTCCATGTCGTGGTGTAGTTTGTTATTCAACACTTTGTTATTTGGATGGGTATAATAATGAGTATAATTGATGTAAATAATAAATCTAAAATGTTAATGATTCTTTATTTACGATACAACATCCAATTACATATAATTTTACCATCAATATAATGGTATTGTTGCTCATGCGTACGTACAGATTATCGTCTCCACGAACGCGATGAGATTCATTCCCCACCAAAACCATTCAAGAATAATTTTCACTTTATGATTAAAAATAATTATTACGAACTTAATATAATTCTATATATGAATCAAATTCATCCTATTCATAATAAAAATGACTTATGTAACCAAATATATTATGGAAAATGATTCAGTTAATACACAAAACAAGGTATTAATGAAATATTATTAACAAATCAATATTATAAGATTATATATGAAATCATATTTAAGTTTATGGTTCTTTTATAATTTAATAACATTGATTTAACTACTTTATAGGAGGTTAAAGTACCCTCGATCCCAAAAAATTACAAGGTAATGGTTAATTCTATAATATTTTCATTATTCGAGTTTGTTTTTACATGAGTATCTATTGGGACCTCTTTATCATTAACACCTAGGTTTCTTAAAAATGTATTTCAAATTTTTTTACTATTTCCTAGAATATGGGTTAAATTCATTTATACCATTTTTTTAATTTCTATGATTTTTTTTAAAGGAATCTTTCCATATTTTTCCAAACAAGGTACTTTATGAAATTTTTGAAAAATTTAGGTAAGAATGTTTTTTATCATATACAGCTGGTGCGGCTATTTTCTACCATTATAACACCCTTAATGCTTCCCTTACAAGATTATAAGAGTATTCTCAAAAATAAATGTTTTCTATTATAATTATGTGAATTTTAAATTATTTCAAAATATAAAGAGATATTTCTCTCAAATAGTTTGGATTTCATCAGTATCAACATCCTTTGATGGATTTTACACTTGTTTGAAGTTGATTTATTATGATACAATCTTCCATATTGTATTGAAGATTTTGTGATATGTTTAACTATGAATGTGTTATTTTTATACCATTAATGGTTTATGGTTAAATTATTACCATTTCATATGCTATTTTTAATATGAATGTTTATGTTATGTTTCATCCTTTCCATATGAGGAATGAATTGGAGTTTGTAAGTGACAATTGGAGCCTGATATAGCTCCTTGAAGAATCGGTAGGTCTCATGAGACAAACTAGGGTCTTTGCACAAGGCCTTGACAAAATAATATGTTTAGTCTTAGCATGAGGCCTTGACTATGTGGTTATGATGTCCGACATTATGCATTCCAACGTTATGAAATTAGATATTGATATTACATTTTATAATTCAACTTGTAGAATATCCAGGTGAATAAGTAAATGGAATAATTTGATTTGTCTTTTCTATATTATGATGAATTTTATGTTTAAAAGGCTTGTGTTTTAGTCTTATACATTTCCATTAATGTTTCTGCTTATTTATGATAGTTTCCACTATATTATTTTCCTTACTGAGAATCTGAGCTGACCCCTTTTCTATGTATTGTTTTTTCCAGGATGTGAAGAAGTATATTATGATTAACCTGCAAGGGTAAGCCAAAGTATATGAGTGTGTTCAAAGGGGACACAATGTTTGTTTATTTCCTGATGTAATGTAAAACTTATGTATGTATCTAGTACTTCCAAGGCTACTAAACTAATCAGTCTTTCAAGACTTGATCTCTTGTGATCCTGCCTATGTTAAGTAATAATGCACCGAATCTGGGTAACTAGGGTCTGGGAATTACATACCAAACCATTTATTATATACCTATGAAATCTTATCACCTATTTATTAATAATTTGTTATAAAAATCATTATTCTTGGTGATGACTTCTTTATTTTGCATGCATGTTTCGGTTCGACACTCCCCCTCCTTATACTTCGATAGAGCTTACATAATATAAATAATACTTTAAAAATATTATTATCATTTATATTAAATATAAATATATAAATAATTTATATACATCCATAAAATTTGGTGATTGAAAAATCAATTATAACTTTCAAAGAGATGGTAGGTCATACTTATGCATGAATGTTGTTTCCATTTTTTCAATAGACAGAATGAAAAAAAATTAAAAAAAATTAAAAATTAAAATATATTTTTTTCATATAAATAAAATATATTTCTTAAATACATCTGTATTACTATACATTTATAATTGAAATAAAAAATCACATCGATATGTGGAGGGGGTAGTCTGCACGTACACACAAGCGAAAATATCGCTTTCCAAAATATTGGATGGTTTGAATGATGATATGAAATTATAAATTAAAAAGTATAAATATATTGTAAATATCATATATAATCTTTACAAACATCATAATAACCATATATGAATTATAGTTTTGAAAAATAATTTATATCGCTACGTGGAGATGGTATGTCATACAAACACATGAGTGATGATTTCACTTCCCATTTGATGTGAAATAGGATGGATTATGGTGATCCCATTATCATAATGATATTTAATTGTATTTAAGAAAATTAATTTATTAATTTATTTTTTATACCATAGAATTAATGGAATTATATGAATAAATAAATTAACAGAGGTTAGGCAAGATGATTATCGCTCTTTCAGTTGGACTCCTTCGTACCATTTCTTAAGGACCCTTAGAATGGTCATATAAGAGTACCAAAACCACTAATTAATATACAGTAATGTTAATAAAAGAATTTATTGTTTTTTGGTCGAGCTATAAGGCTAAATGAATTGTAAACAATAGAAATGAGGGTGTCCTTTTATATTGGAGGGAGAGGTCACACTTGAAATTTCTTAAAATATTAAAATATAATAAAGTCATTATAAAGAAAAAATGCTTCCAATTGAATATGAATTTGAAGAAAAACTGTATTGGATCACAATAAAAAAATCTAAAAAATTTATTTTGGTATTTGTGTCATTTTAAACTTTATCTTTATTAGTGACCCCTTCATTAACTAATTTTTTCCTTAATTACAATATCAATTATTTCAATCCTAGCGAGTTAAAAAATGTTACCATAAATGGAAATTTTACGTAAAAATATAACATGGTTGATATTTGAAATCATATTAAATTAACCTAGAAAAATAATTTAATTTTCAGGAGTTTTTAATTATGTAATGAAACACTATTTTTTATAAATTATCGTTAATTTCAATTTTATAAAAATTCATTTAATTTGAAATAAAAAATACCATGAAAAATATGAAATTAGAATATAATACTTTTAAAATTAACCAATATTTTCTATTTATCAAATAAGTTCATGTCATGAAATATCTCAATAAAAATATATTACATTTAATATTTTTAAAATCATTTCTTTTATTTTTCAATTAATTCAAGGAATATCGTGTCAGCATTTCATAAACATTTATGATAATTTTATAAATACGAAAAAATAGAAATAAATATAGATAATGAAAAAATATCATTATTATAAAAATAAACATTAATATTCATTAAATTTTCTAATTTTTTCAATATGAAAACATAATATATATTTAAAAGTAAGAGAGTTTCATTTTTTTTACCTTTTCTTAAATTTAAAGAAAGGTAATTACCATATTAATATGGAACCAAGTGACTATATATTATAAAATTAAATGGAAATTAAATTATGAAACTCATAAAAAATGCCAAATGTCAAGTGTTATATAAATGGTCGAGTCTTATCCCAACATTTTATCCCTATTTTACCCATTTCACCCTTTTCGACGTGATAAATATTTACTATGATTACAATTTATATCGACTAAAAATAAAAGCGACTTATTTTAAAAAATAATTATCTTTTTTATTCTCAACATGGAATATATTTTTCGTGATCTAGTTTCTATAAGTGGAAGAAATATATTTTAAAATATGTAAACACAAGACAATGAAAAATAATTTTCAAAAAAATAAATTATTAAGCATTACAATGGATTTATTCTAATCCCATTCCTAAATAAATATATCCGATGAAAGTTAAAAACATTTACTGCTCATATAATATATTAATTTCATTAAAATCATTCAACAAGAGTGATAAATTTATATTATAAATATAAACACACATTACGTGCAAAAAATAGTTTTTCATAAAAACATCTTCATTATTTTCAATTGATTTTTATTTCCATTTATAATTATATGAAAACCAATGAATTCATTTTATACATTTATAAAATATGTATTTTAATAATTTGGTTAATCCTATTAATAAATTCTAATAAAACATCTAGAAAATAATCATAACATTAAATAATAATATATTAATAGTATACCGCAGTTTATCTATGATAGTTGTGGCATGTAACTCAAGCTATCAATGAATTTAAATTTATTTGAAAACTAATATTTCATAAAATATCTGGTTGTAACATAATTTATGAATGGTTATAGACCATATATATTCTAATGAAGTTTAATAATTTATTCCAAATCATTATTTTGAGTTTTGTAATCCATTCCTGACTATTATGAAGATAAGTTATATTTTATTGAAATTTCAAAATATTTTTGGTTATTTTCATTTAATAGAATTTTAGGAGTATCTATTTAATTTTTCTATTTATAAAAAAGTGTAAAACTGTGATGTTATTATTATTTGTCCAAAAATTTTAAGTAATCCAATTCATTACTTTATTTCATGGTTAAATAATTTTTACTCTTAAATCGTTTATTTTCCTAAAAACTATCTCTCATGTGTTTTTTGTTATTATATTTAAATTAATTTATACAACCAATAAAAATTAAAGACCATATATAAAAGGGGAATTCTAACCAAATTTAGACACAGAAATTAAAATAGAAAATTATGAATTAGAAAATACCAAAAAGTCTCTATGTGACCAATTCATAAATTAAGTAACAGCCAAGGAAGTCCACATGGGGAAAGTAATTGGCACGGATTACCCACACACAGAGAGATGATGGACGGTTAATAAGGTGCCATCCTTTCTTGGCCAACAATGCATCATTCAATAGAAGAAGATTCAGGAATCCCATCCTTCCCTCCGACTTGGGTTTGCAGAGTTTCTCCCAGGCCAACCAGTGGGGTCTATTACTTCCACCATTTTTTCCCCACCAGAAGGTGGCAGTATGTGAATGGATCAGATTGACGATGACCGCCAGGAGCTTAAACATAGACATAAAGTATATGGGGATAGACTAAATGACAACTTTAATGAGGGATCCTTTTCCATCTTTGGAGATGCTTTTTGGGGTCCAGCTATGAATGTTTTTTCTTGATCCTGTCCACCAGAGATGCAAAGATTTATTTTTTGGACTGGCCAATCACCGTAGGGAGCCCAAGATACTTCTGGTGTTTATCAACCATATGGATGCCGACAGATGCACAAAGATCATCTCTCTTGGCAATAGGCGCCCCTACGCTGTAGGAGATTTCTGATTTGTCGTGATTTATATAATGTCCAAATGCCCACTCATATTGCAAGATCGCAAGTCTGATCACCCGAAATTCATTAATAGTTGTTCTGGAGAAAAGGAGGAAGTCATCGGTGAAGTAGAGATGCGACACTTGTGGTCTCTCACGGAAGACTTTTTCTCCATGAATAGACTTAGCAGATGCAGCCCTGGAAATAAAGTTAAAGAAAACATCATCCACCTAGATGAGGAGAAAAGGGGAGAGGGGATCTCCCTTGCGCAGGCCTCGGGTTGGGGAGAATCCACTGGTGAGCTCCCCATTGACCTTGATTCTAAAGGAGATGGTCGATATGCAGTGCATGAAAATATCTTTCCATTTAGTGTAAAATCCCATTTTAAGCATCACATCTCCTAAGAACTACCATTCCACTTTATCATAGGCTTTCATCATATCATGTTTCCCAGCCATGGTTCCTCTTATCGCAGTGGAGCGCATTTTCATCGAGTGGAACACTTCTTGGGCCACAATTGCATTATCAGTAATCATCCACTTGGACATGAAGGCGCACTGATTTTCAGAGATAATATCAGGAAGCCAAGGGTATAGCGGATTAACAAGGATTTTTTAGAAGGACTTATAAGAGACATTACAAAGGCTGATAGGTCTAAAATCTGGGATCACCTGAGAGATAGTCTATAAAACCAAGATAAGCATTCTAAAATAGAAACTTATGAATTAGAAAATACAAAAAATTATCTATGTGACCAATTTTTGCCTCCAAATCAACCAAAACCGAAGGCAACAACAATAAGATAATCCAAGATGATACAAGTTTCCCCTCACTTTACATGAATCCTAAAACACCTCTTATACAACCTCCAAAATGAAAAATTAGGGTGGGAGAAAAAATCCCAATAGGATACCTCCATAGAGTCTAAACAAGGTCTAACAACAAGAATTCAATAATTTTAGATTTATTAACCAAAATAGTTTTAGAAATAATTTTCATAAATGAAACCCCATTTGTAAACCATTTTCCATTTTTTTAATAAAATCATTTCATATTATGAAAAGAAGAAATATAAATAGTATAATTGATAAAATATAGTTTCCATTTAACTGATCAAGATTTAAGTAGGTAAATAAATCAATGAAATATCATATCATGTAAATTCATGACATATAACCATATATAAAAACCTATGAGAAGCAATCCACGATAAAAATGTATCATGTGATAAATATATAAAAAATTTAAAAGAACCCCATATGGGTCCTTATAGCATGAGAATATGTATTAGGAATAAAAGATCCTAAAAAATCATTTGTTTGTACCAACCAATATTTATTCTTTATAGAGTCAATGAATATCCTAAAGGCTACCTCCTTGTGGTTCCATACTCACTAAGGCTGCCCATTTCTATTTCCCAACATACCCAAGGTTCCTAATGATAAAAATTTTAAAATATATTTTAAAAACATGAAAATTTTTATAAATCATTTTCAAATCACATATATTTCAATTCAATGTTTGAAACCCCATTTCCAAATAAAAACCTCAAAATAATAATTAAAACTAATCCCCAGTGCGAAAAACTAGTTTTTATAGAAAACCCGTTTAAAATATACATCTTTCCAAGAAATACAATGAAACCATGAAAAAATATAAATTCAATATAAAAATCTAATAAAATTTTAGTATAATGATAACTATTTCATATAATTAACCCATTTTACAGAAATATTTACATCAAAATGGAATAAACCTAGCCAAGTTTAACAATGGTGGTTGAAAACCAAGTGATCAGCCTTAAATGAACAAGGACCGTCAAGAAATAGAAAATGATCAATATAAATCACCATTTGATCATAAATATGATACATAACTATAGACAACAGAGTTACCATGTCCAAAGAAAATAAGAACCATAAAGAAAACATTCTTAGACAGGCACAAAATAAAAAACATTATGTTCGATTGCTGAATGAGTGATCAGAATGAATAAAAACCTCCATATTCTCCTTGGCTGAGCTCTGGGTTGAGAGAGGGAGGCTACATGGTTAAATGAAATTAAAATCACTTGTATGGTGTCGTAAAAACCACAACTCCTGAGATTTACATGGTGTGTAATTCCATTACACATTGAGTAATCCACGGACCCTAAAAACACTGAAAAATGCATCACATTTTTATTAAAATCTAATTTTCCCCATTAGAAGATGTGAATACAAAATATATGTCATTTAATCATAAATCCGAAATTTATATTTATATAATATATCCAATGAATGTCACATTATGTGTAATCCCCTTACATGGTGTGTAATCACCCTGTAGATAGAAAACAACCCAGTTTCTATTGAGAAACACAATGGCACTAAGTAAATTATCCAAACATGGGGAGAGGCCTTGAAATTCATTAACATATATATACATAGAATATTTTAATTAAAAAAAACATGAATTCCTAAAATATAGTTCATTTTCCCCAAAAAAGGCGCTCCATCCTTAAGAAGCCCTAAAATTCACCCTAAAATAAAAAAATAAAACAAATCTTGAACTAGAGAGTTATTGAAAAGCATAAAAGGGTTTTACAATATCCCATCCATAATTGATTTCAATCCACATAAATTACTCAAGATCTTGGATCCATAATAATATTAGTCAGATTGTTTCCATCGAACAATGTTGTCAGGTATACCCAACATGTCTTAATTGTATACCAAACATGTCTTAATTATCTTCTAAACATGTTTAGGGTGTCAGTTTTACATGGAATACACATCTAAGGGCGACTTTATGAAATATCCATTATACTACACATAATCAAATATGACATGTCCAAAAAAGATTTTCATGGTCAACTAACTTGTCCAAGATGCATTCGTAGGATATAACTGGATTTTCTAGGATGCCTCCACATAATAAAAGTGAATTTTACCAAATTTTATTACATGATCAAAGAAAACATATCTAAGGTCTTTCACATGATCAAATAACTTTTCTAGGATGTATTTTCATTATCCAGGTGACTTTTCTATGATATATTATCATATTTAAAGTGGGGTTGTCCATAGTTTGTGCATGATCAACCTAACATGTCCATAGGTTGTCTCATAATCCAACTGTCTTATCCAATGCCTATCTCATGACTAAAAAGACACATCTAATGCCTCATAAAGGCCTCATGATACCAATGAGGAGTTATGGAATCACATGATATTAAGAGAGTCACATGATGGTGAAGGAAACTGGGACACCCTGAGAGGTGAGGGGTGAATCAGGGTGTCAACTTTTTCTCTTAAAGTTATGGATCTTGTTCCCATATTGGTAGGAACATGTTAAACCAGTATGATGGATATGAACAGAAAGCAAGCATTCACATGCAGAGAGACGACACATCGCTTTTTTACTTGGTTCACCACTAAGGGCTACGTCCAAGGGGAATACGCTGACAGGTTGTTAGCCGTATGAAATTCCACTAATATTCACTAGCTGTGGATTACAAAGGTTCGGGAACAGTCACTCTATCCCAGGCTCACTGCCTTCAAAAAAGTTCATGGATAGCTCACTACGTCCATCGGGTCACTCCTGTTGACTCTTCCTGGCTCACTGCCTTTGGTAAAGTCCCACTCAGTTTATAGATGTGAAGGTCTCTTCATCATTTCAAGAGAATTCATCCTATATTGTGTGTAGATGCTCTGTTGAAGTCCAACTTTCACTCGTAGACTAATATCACTTTGCACTGAAGATATCGAGCAATCTTCTAGCTTTCGTGTAGCTCCAAAAATACTGGCATACTCTAACCTCTCAGGGTGCGCTCCTCGAAGACCGGCATGCAAGTTTCAAGAATGGCATGCAAGTCACTTGCGCGGTACAAAATCGGTGCCTAGGTGACACCAACCCACTTGCGTGACACTTCCTCTTTCAACTCCAAACTTGCGTGACGTTGCACCTTTAACTCCCAAACTGCCTTGGTCGTGCAACCCACAACCAGCACGCAGCCTCTACTTGCGTAACCCAACTACCACTTACGCGACTCAACCACTTGCACGCTGAGAGCTCGAAAAATCTCTAAGTCTTGAACTTCATTACAAATGATGAGGGTTGGTCCTCTATTTATAGGCAAACTGGACCCCCTACGTGAGGGCGTGCAAGTATGCTCTCGGCGCGCAAGTTCTGGTGCGTAGCTCATCTACCCTAGCCTCTATCACGCAACTCACTTGCGCAACCCAACCAATACCAGTGAAACCCTCTTTAATTTTCCATATTTTGAAGTTCTGATCATGAAGAAAAATAGGTGCACAAGTTTCCAATCCTCCTAGGAACCGACGCGCAAGACCTTTCTCTGCGTGCGCAGGTCACTTGCGCGACCACACCAATACTTGCGCGACCCTTATCCCTTTTCCAATTTTCCACGTTCTGATCTTGAAAAATTAAAGGCGCACAAGTCCCATACCCTTCAAGTACACGGTGCTCAAGTCTCTTTGCCAAAAACACTTTTTTCCATTTTTTGATTTTCAGGCCCAAAAATTTGGCAAACACTAGGAAACGGTGCCACCTTCAATACTGTTGTCTGCTTAAACTGTATGATCACTTTTTTGGTACTCATTCTAAACTTCGACAGAGGATTTTCAAAAAACACAAACCATACTCCAATTCATGCATAGAATACCATGGTTCCAACATATGGGATCCTGAGAACATGTATAATATTGAACACACGTTCTTGTTTTTATGTTTCATGTCTAAATAGATCATGACTCAAGGCCACATGGACAATATTATCATGGAAGGAGTATATCGCTAAGGGATTATGCTAAGATAGAACATCCTGAGGATTTTGTGGTTAGATTAGGTTTGGTCCATGGGATCATATGTATTCCAAGTCCACACACATGGAACAGAGTTCCCTCATGATGGTGACACATGGATATTAATTGCTGATGAAATTCAAATGACCTCAATGGGGTTGTTGCAATCAGTTATGTTTCATGATCAGAGGATACATATCAGATCTACTGCATGAATAAGTGAGGTTCTACATATTAGGTCAAAAATAAGGGTTCTTATCTGAGAGATATTATCAAGACCACACCTCCTATGGTCGGCATGGCAAGGGGGAGGGCACGCCCATGGGTTCATATGCATGTCAAGGGGTGTCTTTATATAAATGTGCATGCCTATGGACATTCACATTTGTGATTTTAATTAATTTTATCTTTAATGATGGTAAAATCATCATAAAACCACATAATCCATGGGGAATCATGTGATTCAGTTTTTTTGAGGAATCCTTCTGGTGGGTTTTGTGAATTCCTGAAGTCCAATTCTAAAGGCGACAGCCCGATCCTACTCTCAGTTTTCCTTTCTCTATTAGTAATTATTTAAATTATCTACTCCCCTATCGTACTAGTGAGTTTTAATGGTTTCAAGGATTTATATTTCGGGAGGATGGCCAAAGGTGGTTCTGCATATCTTGTTGTGCATGATGTTTTTACTAGTTTAATATGGTGAAGAACTCTTCATGAAAGAATGAAGGGAGGTTCTCACAATGGATTCATGTGATCAAATGATCAGTCTCCATGAGATGGATTTGTTTTGAATCAACATAGGCATGTAAGGCCAACAAGGACTTGGTCTTTCTATTTATCATGAATAGGTGGAAGAAAACTAATTATGTCCTCACCTGATTACTTCAGGGTATTGATGAGATCTTAGGTAATTCTAGTGTATGGCCACTCAATGGCCACTCACAAGATAATAAATAAAAAAATTTCAAAATGTGGAATTCCCTCATGATGGGTATTTAAATTATTCTTTATATGAACCTTGTGATTTCCAATTGTATTTTTCTAATCATCACCATTTTATCACATGACTCATGGTTCTTCAAGATATAGATGATCACGATCGCATGATCAAATTCATTCAATAATACCTTGAATGTATTAAATATTTTAGATGATCTAGTGGTGTTTCCAGATCCTTTGATGTTACCTCCTCAATGGTAGATGGTCAAATGTTACAACACATTAGAAGTCATGATATATTTGTGGACATTATCTAGACTAGTCTCTTAATCATGAAACATCATAATGATAATCATCATTAATTTATGTGAAATTTCATACTCTTTTTATCACTCTGTGGTTGTATCCATTTGATCATCTAATCCATATTGCATATTGTGATGTCTTCATGTGATAGCTCGATCAGCTTTATGTGAAGTGAAGATAAATTCATGGATTTGAGACATCTAAGATGATTCGACTCTCTCCAAATACATCATTAGAGGGGGTTGACATGGTATTTTTTTAGTAGGGGATTCATGTAAGCATAGGGTTGCTCCATGGGTTAAACTAATGGAGTCCAGAGTATTGTAGGTGGGTCGAGGTTGAAGATGATGTAAGAGAGGTAAAATATGGCATTGATCAATTTGATCAAATGGTTGAGGTTTGACTATATAGTTTTTTTATAAATGAATAGTTTTCATACAACTTGGATGTCCCATGTCAATACAACATTAGGATTTCGATATCTTAATAAACAATTCCTCAAAATCATTTTGTTAGGCTGTCAGCATGGTGGAAACATGAAACACTTGCACCACACCCTCACTAGTTTCACCCTCTCATTGTGTATCCCAACTATGAAAACATGCACTGTTCCCTATATGAAAATTGTGTGATATATTATCTCTCACACTCTTACCACTCGACTGGATGGCATGCTGGCTCCCATGGTATGGCTAGGGAGACTCTTGCATGTTCTCTTGGTTGATCTAACCCACTGGTTTACTTGTCTAGCTAGTTTTTTTTGGATAAAGTCTACCTTAAGTACATAGAAGTAAAATAAAAATAAAAATGTGAAAAATAAGGTTCACAATTTGTATCCTTAGAATAAAAGGCTAAGAAAAACCATTATTCTTCAAGAATTCAACCTCCAAGTCCTTTATACAAAAAAATATGAACTTTTTATACAAGTGATTCACACATATGGTATAATTATAGAAAGATAGTGTGATGAACAATTATGGGTTCATATAGTTTCTTCCTAAATCAAGAGCCCCAATTCAGCAAACATTATAGGTTTTAGACACCCACTTGACTTTGAGTTTGAAGGAAGGGTGAACCAGAGTATTTTCCGTTAGAAACTATCTCATAGATTCCTCTATCAGATTTAGAAGATCCCTTATCAGAGGAATTATCTAATAAAAAGAAAAAAAATAGAAAATTATATCATGATCACATTCCAAAAATCATTATAACACTTCCCATATTCAAACCATTTCATTAAAAAAATTAAATCAAATCTGAATTCAACCAATGAAAAGAATTACTAAAAAATTAATAGTTCACTTGAAATAAAAGTCCTATAAATTTCATTATACTGAAATTAAAATTCAAGTCTTAAACCTATTAAATTTCCTTGACCACCCATGGTAACGCAGGTTTAGTCATGGAAGAGAGCTTGTAAGGACCATTTTCTACACTAACTATCTGAATTCTGGCTGTCCTAACTCTATTCCACCCAAGATTCAGAACCTAACACATAAAATTTTAACAAAATTTAGGATTATCCTTACCCCCAATACCAAATTACAACAAACCAACACAATTCAACAAGATAATACAGCTGATTTGGCCCTTCACAATGAGGTATAACAACGATAACGATGAAAGGTATTAAATACAGAGAAAATAATACATACAATTAGTGTACAAGGTGGAAGAAAAAATATACCTCAAGGACCATAAATCTATAAAAAAAGATAAAAGATAAAAGGATGAATTAGACCATATCAACAAGTCTCTATGTAACAAACCATCACCTCTAAATCAACCTAAACCAAAGAGAGAACCCACAACCGAAACCATCATGCAATAAGATTCCCTTCTCTTAACATAAATCCAGGAAAACAACATCTACAACCATCTAAAGGACAAATTAGGGTGTAAACAAAAAAACCAGAAGTATAGAACTATAGATTCTGTACAAGTTCTAATATCAGTAATGAAGAGCTTTGTTAACAAAAACATTTTTACAAATAATTTTCATAAATAAAAACCATTTTGAAAATCATTTTCCTTTGGTTCTTCATAAAATATTTTCATATTATAAAATCCATAAATATGAGAATTAGGATTGATAAAAATGATATTCTAATCTATGAATCAATAGGTATGTATGTAGACACATATCCATAAAATAACATATCCTAAAAATCTTTGTGATACACACTTATATAAGAAAATCTGTGAAATAATACATAAAAAAGAAACATCATTCAATAAATAAATCAAACATGAAAAATCACCTCGCATTGGGCCCTATCCTATGGGAGTATGTACTATACAGAAATGGTCCTTAATAGGAATTTGTTGGTGCTAACCTATACCGAGTCCCGACATTGTCCATTGATATCCTAATGGTTTTCTCCTTGTGGTTCCACAATCACTAAGGCTGCCCATGTACATTTCCATATAAACCCAAGGATGTCAATGTTAAAATATTCAAAATACATTTAAAAAACAATCTCATGTTTTCAAAAATATGCTCAAATCCGATCTAGTATTGTTTGGTGTTTGAAGACCCATTTCCAAATAAAAATCACAACATGAGAATTAAAAAAACACTTTGTGTGGAAAGCATATTTTTTAGTGAAAAAATCCTTAAGAACATTTTTATTTTCTAGAAACACCTTGAAACCAAAATATAAATCAATTAACTGAAAAAACAAATGTAATTTTACAGGAACAATAATTAATTAATAGTAATAACCCATTTTAGAGAAACTCCAACCTCAAAATAATATAAACCTAGCCACCTTTGATAATTGGGATTGGAAACCAAGATAACACCCTTCAAAATGAAATTAACATCAAGAAACTAAAATGGATCAATTGAAAAATCATCAGTTCTTGAATCAAAACCATTATTGTGTCCAACATAGTAACCATGATCAAATGAAAAAATAACCAGAATGAATGCTTACCCTTAGAGACAAACCTCAAGAACCCTAATAATCGATTGTTGAACATGAGATTCGGAAGGAAAAAAGTTCTCTAGATTTTCATGCGGTGAGATATAGGTCAATATATGGAGAGTAAATGGTTTAATGAAATTAAAATCATTCATATGATTCCCTAAAATCAAAAAAGTGCAAGATTTAAACTATGTGTAATCCCATTAATGTCTCATAATTCATGGACCCCAAAAATGATGAAAAACATATCACCCATTTATTAAAATTATATTTTTTACATTACATGATTTTAATCCCAAATATGTGGCATAAAAACATCACACTCAAAACCATATTCATCGAATCTTCTCATCAACAATTAGGTAATGTGTAATCACTTTACACTGCATGTAATTGACTAGTATAATGAAAAAGTCCATGTTTTTACAGAAAAACACCAACACAACAAATATGTTCTCTAAAATTAGTGATAAATCCTCAAGATATTAATATATTTAAACTTAGTATACATTAATCAAAACAATCATACTCCCCAAAACATTATGTCATTTTCCCCAGTAAAGGCTCTTCAACCTAGATAAGTCCCAAAACGTAGCTGGATAAGGATGACCAAAAAAGAATAAACTAAAGAGTACCAAAAAAGAATAAATTTTTGTTAGAGGTGTTTTTATCCTTAATGTAATATTCCAAGAGTCCTTATGAATGGATCTAAATGAGTCATACCAAAGATGATTAAATCGTCATACCTGAGATCTTTTAATTTATTTCTTCTTCATCTTTCTTTAAATCTATGGTATTCAAAATCAATTAATAAATTTAGTAACCTTTATTTACATAATAGTTATTATGATTATAGAACCAAAAATTAACATCCTCTATTCCATAAATTCGGAAGTGAAATTATTTCTCAAGCGTACATGTGGACAACTAACTCCACATTACAAAGAAATTCATTTTCCATCACCATCATTCATGGATTGTTATTATGATATGTTTAAAGATTATATATTTTATTTATGACATAATTTTGATTATTAAATTATAATATCATATCTATCTTCTTAATTTACACTAAATTAAAAAATTATAATGTTTCTTGTTCACATGTGTGGACAAACACATCCACAAAGAAATTTGATTCGTTTTTGATTTCAACATTACATGGATGGTAGTAAAGATATATTCAATGAATATATATGATATATATGTTATATATGATATATATGATATATATGGTATATATGGTATAATATGTTATTTAAAAGTTGAATTAATATATATCATATATATTATATAATACTATTCTTAAATGGTAAATTATTATTTAACTTTTTTTATTTCATCTGTCAAAATGTGAACATAATGTTCATGTATATGTACAGCCTACCGTCTCAATGAATGGTGTAATTCATTATTAGATATCTAAATTATATGGGTTAATATATATATATATATATATATATAATATGATATATATAACATGATTAATATTTTGGAAACTATGAAACTATGATAAATGTAGGACTAGAACTACCAAACTAAAATTCCCATGAAAACTGGTACAGTTAACCACTTGAAATGAAGAATTTATCATGTAATTATTAATAAATAGTTTCTAAAATATTATAGGTGGATCATATATGATATTATATGTATTTAAATTATTATTTTATATTATTAGAATAAATTTAAATTTATTATATAGGATATAGGGCACTTTCTATGAAATTCGAACTTAACATAATGGAATTTCTCATCTAACTTTTATTTCCATGAGATTAATTCAACATTCACCACTTTTTTCATTGTGTAAATTATAAAATAATCATTAATTTACTTTAATATTATTTTAATTAATATCATAGTGATGTAAATATTTATATATTATTCTCTCTTTCATTAGTTTTTGATTCATATAGTACCAACATGGTAATGTTCTTCATATCAATATAATTTCATTGAAAAATGTTTAATGTTACACACATATTTATGTTTATGAGGTGTATATACTACCAATTTGACATGTTATATCATTATTATAACTATTTTTATGAAATTTAAATTTTCATTTGATGTTATAAGTTTCTGGTGTGGGTCATGATTACCTGGACAACTACTCCAAAGGCGGAAGTTGTGATTATTCTCTCAGTTTCACCTTCTCTATTGCTAATTCTTTACATGCTATCATATTTATCCCCATGTACCATGTTTTTAATGAATATATGGATATATATAGGCACGCTTTGGCCGAAGGTGGTACCTATTTTCAGGGTGTGTGTGCCTTGTGTGCTGGACCAATGCAATAGATAAATCCTTATGAAATAATGATGGGAAGATCTCATAATGGATTCACATGATCACATGATCATCCTTCATGAGATGGATCTGTTTTTTAATCACCATGCATATGAAATTCCATCATGGACCCAGCTTTCCTATCCATCATGCAATGGGGTTGAAGATAACCAAATATGGCATAGCATTATTACATCAATGGTTTCATGTGATATTGTGGAAGGCCAGTGGATGGTTTTTTAAAGGCTTCTTATGAGATTGTAATTAAATAAAATTATGAAGTTGTAAGGATATCATGATTGGGAGTTACATTCTTCTTTATGAGAGTCTTGGGATTTTCATAAGGCTTTGTCCAATCATCATTATTTTAACATTGGTATTATAGTGCTTCCTGAGATGGACTCTTAGGATTAGATGATCAAATTTAGTAAATAATTACATTAATGTATCAAACACATCAAAAAAAATATCATGTTGTCACAAGATCCTTCAAAGAGACATCTTCCGAGGAAGATAGTCTATAGTGACAGCACATTCAAATTTGTGATAGTTTGGTGAAAATTTGTGTGATCAGTCTCTTAATCATGTAACATCGTAATGATCACTAGAGTTGTATAATGTAATGATACATGCTCCAGTGATGACTCTATGGGTTTCTTCATTCCATTATGTGATCCATTATGAAACTTGTGATTTATTTACATGATTTCTTGATTAGATTCATGAAAATGAACCCAAATGAATGGATTTAAGACATTTAGGATGATTTAGTTATCATGTACATAACCACTAGAGAAAGCCGACATGGTGTAATTTTAGTAGGTGATACAAGTGGGCATTAGTTTGATCTCTATGTTGAACCAGTGGAATCTGGATTATATTAGGTGGGAAGTGGTTGAAGATAAAATGGGAGTGGGATCAGATGACTTGGTTCATATCGATTAGATAATAGAGGTTTTTCGATATGTTGTTTTCATATAGGAATAGTTCATATGCCTCTTGGAAATACCATATGGACCCCACATTATTATCGTGAGTGATTAATCAAAAATTCCACATTAGCATTCATTCAATCCAGTAGCGGGGTCAGAAGTCGTAACACATGCACACACACTCACCTATCCTTCCCTCTCTTTTCATGGACCACTCAAGAAAACATGATACATTCCCTATGAACCCATCATGGGATCTATTCTTTCCCACAATCTCACTTCTTAATTGGATAGCTATTTGGAACCTGGTAGGTTGTTGAGGTGATTCATGCATGTTCCCTTTCTTAATAAATCTAGGTGGTGATCCCGTCTTGCCAAATTTTTTTGATAATGGAAATTATAACTAAATAGAACCAAAATATATGTAAAAAGGGGAAATAGAAGGTCTATAATGTGTAACCTTATAAAAAAAATAATATTTAATCCCAACCATTAGTATCCATTAATTCCACCCCCAAGAGCTTCATACAAAAAAATATAAACTGTATTTTCACAAGCTCCACACTTCTAAAATATATTATGGAAAAGTTCAGGGTGCACATTTATGTATTCCCACATAATTTTCTATAGAATTAGATTCTTCCATGATGAAAATAATCGAATTCTAAGATGAATTTTGATCACTTTTCTGTAGAAATGAACATCTTATGGGATTTGACTTTGATCCCTCTAAGAGGATTTGGGTATGAACATATTTCAATAGAAATTTCTATAAATTAAATGATTGAAAATGGATTTGTTGGAAACAAAACTGTATCTATATCTATGATAAGAGACCTGGATATCACTACATATCTTGAGAAATAAGAATCAATATTTATATAGTTCGGAGATAAACTCCTATGCCGATCAATCTCATACATCATAAAAATAAGTTCACTAATGAATAAGTCTTTGATGAATGTAATTAAATAGATCTAGCACATAGGTAGGAAGGGTAATGTTAGTGTTTTGTGATGAAATACCAGGTAAGGACCCATATTTTGTACAGATGTTTCATGGATCTAGATATCATGCCAAATTTCATACCACACAAAGTAGGCATCACTGGGAAGTTTAAGTCCCTATAGAATGGACCGGGTATCATGTATTTTTATGTTTTGATAAGACTAGGTACTATCTGGCGAGTCCTAAGAAATAGATACGCATTTTAATTTTTTCCTAGATCAGTGAGCATGGAAATCATAACATGTTTTTTCTAGGGGAAGATAATTGTACTTATTGGCATTATATCACTTTTTTCATCCCTAATAATTGTAAAAAATTAAAATTGGAAACATTTAGTGGGTGTGAAATAGGAGTTTCCTTAGGAATACCTTTTTTAGATTTTTATCCTAAATGTTTTTCTTCCTCTATTTCTTTATAAATGCTCAGTATTTCATAGACCACACAAAGTGTGTGTTTAGTGAGATAAAATTTAGGTTTTTTCCCTAGGTGACCTTCTCAAGTATTCTACCTAATGACCATTGTGCCTCTTTTAATTGGATGTTTTAATGTATTGAAAACATGACCATTATTGTTATGTAATTAAGGGTCTTCCATCTCATACCATCAGTTATTATTGTTTTTTGTACTCTTGATCAAAACTTATTTAGTTGGTAGTTTAGATACTTCTAGCTCAGACCATATGTGTCTCGAAGTTTAGGGTCTTCTAGTTCATACCATATAATGATATTAATTTATAATATTCTAGATCAGAAATTATTCTATTGGTATTTTTGGGTCTTCTATCTTGAAAAATCTGTTGCTGGTAGTTTAGCGTCTTCTAGCTCAGACCTTATGCTACTAATAGTTTCAGTCATCTAGCATTGACCTTATTGTATTTGTAGTTTAAAGTCTTCTATATTGGACTATGAGATCCCATGCAATTTAATTTCATTCCTAAAAGAAATGGTTAGTGAATAAGAAATGGGGCTGACATACTGGGGATGAGCAATAACATCGTAATGTGTTTAGTTTTTATTTGGAGTTACCCATGCTCACTGGGATTAGATTTCCTTTCATTCAAGAAGGATATACATATAGTTCGTAGGTAATAATATCTTTTTCATGGGCTCAAATGGATTTCATGCATGGTCAATCATATGTGTCCCCACTTCTTTCTATGAACCATTAATGATTTTGCGGAAGGTATTGGTAAATAGAAAAAATATTAGGAAATTTGAATCCATCAAGATAGTTGGAATATGGGTTGTTTAAATCACATGTCCTGGAATTTTAACTAATGGATATGGAATGGAGAAATCATATCAAGGATGACCCATAACACCCTAATGTGCAAATTTCCTTTACATTGTTATTTGGGATCATTAGGATTAGAGTTCATTTCTAACAAATAGGGGATCCCTCTTGTTGGTAGGTTAGAAGAAATATTGAATATGCCCTTATGGATTAATTTAATGGTCAATTAGAGGTGTCCCAGCTCTTTTCCAAGGCCCATGAAATATATGTGAATATTGAAACATCTATATGATGAAGAGGGGTATGGGTGAATGAGTTATCCAGGAAGGGTTTTGGAACCTTAGTGTAAATTAAATTTAGGTTGGAAGGCTCATGACCTATTCCTTGTGGTATATATTCATCTGGTGTGGGCCATAAAAAAGGTTTAGGAATGGAGTGTTTCATTCCTTCTTTGATAAAGGGTACAATACATAGAGACATAACATCGATGATGTCAAATAAACTTGAATAGTCTATTTTGAGGATTCTAAATCATGGTAAATTAATATATGAGTTAACTATTGATGGGAATAGGTGGGTAAAGGTCCACACTTGGAAATGGAAGGAGCCTATAATTTTCTATAGTATTTGTAAAATAACTCCTAGATTTAAGGGGGAGGCCTTCAAAATATCCAAGGGGCCATTTTTAGAAAATCATCCCTATAATAAGTTTTCTATAGGGAAAATATAAGAGTAAGGATGATTATGGTGCATGGAGTTCCAATATAAGTATACTAACTTGAGGAATTGGTTGTGTCATCTCAGACTTCAAATGCATGAATGTAGTTTATGAAATTTTTAATATTCAAGAAGGGTTAGATCATCCTAAAATTTGTTTTTTTCTAGTAAATAGGTTATTGTTACACTGTGATTTGAAAAACCAATACTCTTACTTTATTTAGACTAGGGGAACCAACGAGCCTGGAAATATTTTACTAGGGCACCAAAGTGGTCCCTATTAGATTCATTCCTTGTTTATTTACACTTTAACATTTTCTTAAAATCTAGAAATAAAGAATTTAAAAAGAGGAGACTTCATATTTACTTAGGCTTCTCTTTTTGTGTTTTCAACTGGTTAAGTTTTATGTCTCTTTAAATTGATGTTTTTGTGCCTTATGAATTGTATCATCAAAAGATACATTTTTTGGTCATACCGGTTTGACTAAACTGAATGCAGTTTAAGGTCATCATGCACATGCACCTAGTATATGGAGAATTTAACAATACTACCAAATTAAGAATCCTAGGGTCAAGAGTTCTCTTACATCCTTCTGAGTACGGGATGAAAATGTTGTAAATCATGGCACATGGTTCACATGTCATGATTAATGGTATGGGAAAATAATTTTAGGGAAGACTTAGAAAACCCTAATGTGTTGAGTTCCAATACAATGATGTTAGGGATCATAAGTACTATAAATACCTTCCTATCAGGATAATATTTTTCTCATTGGTAGGTCAAAACCATATGTACATCCACCTCACTCATTGTAAAAAAGTTATATTTTCTCCTTTATATGGGTTTTTTAAGGATTGAAGCAACTTTTGGAACTCAAGACATGATGTATGATTATTTGGGTTGAGGTTCTTAAAGGATGAAGAATGTACCCCATACTCAGGTTAACCATGTTTATGTTTTGGTGATCCTTTGATATGGAATGATGACAACTGATGATCCACACACTTTAACATCATGTAATCGGGATGAATTTTTGGTGCAGTTTACCAACATGTGAAAATTAGTTTTTTCTTTATAGTTTAACCTCATTTTCATAGGATGTGGGAACCTCTGTGAAATTGTAAAAGATATCCTTAAGGAAAATTTTCAATGGTTTGGTGAATTTAGATATTGAGAAAACATTTTATCCATACACATGCTTATTTTTGGGTAACATTATGTCATGAACTTTCTTAATTTCATTTATACTATGCACAAAAAATTTGTATATAGATATGACTCATGTGTAATAATAGAAAGCTCATATGACTCATCCATATTTAAATAGTGGTATATTCAATTTTATAGTTTGGGTTTCCTTGTTTTACCAATTAATATTTCAAGTGTGGGGATCTTGAAATAATCATATCCTTTAAATATAATCCCTCTTCTTAGATCTAACACATATATAGGGGATAGGGGTGACTCTACCATAGTGATTGGGTCTTCAGAGATGATACATACAATGAAATGGATCGATACAAGGATACAATGTCAAAATATTTCATTGAAAATGGGTATGATGCAAAAATTTGTATCATAAAGATTATCTAAATATTCTTTAATAGTTGTGTTAAAGAAGTTAGAAATCATAACCCAAGAATATGTATGTTAATTGGAGGTGGATACCGGTCGGTATAGGTCCACCATCTTTAATGGATAGATCCTATAATATTCCACATGGTCAGGGTAATGACTCTTGGATTTTGAGGTGGTCTTTCTGAGGTTCCAAAGGTCTGTTTGGATCCACCGTTCCCTATTACTAGTTTCAAATATTCATGAACTAGGATAAATGGATCCTGATGTCCATGGGGTTCCAAGTGAAGGATTCCAACTCATGTACCTATTGGTGTCAACTCATATGTGAAGATATGAAGTTGGTTCATAGAGAACGCATGATTCATGAATGGTTCAAGAGACCAAAAGGATATTCTAGAAGACATTGATCACATTTCATGGTGATGGAATAAAACATGTGATTTTTGGATACATAGCCATCATAGGGGATGATCTGTTCAATTTGAATACCTTCTTTCATGTAGATTAACATCATGAAACAAGGATGAGTTCATGTATTTTAACATCATATGAATGGGTCATGGGTTCTTGATATGAGGTGTGTCTCAGATATTTTGGCCAAAGTGGATTTCCAGGTTTCCTATTCTCACATGGTTTATGATCAGTGTGAGAGATAAGGGAAAATTAGGTAGTTGACTGATTCATGAAAGAGTGGGGCTTTTAGGGTCCACTACAATGGTCTAGCCCTTATGTAGTTAGTGGTGAATTTTTATCATTTTGTATGATAAAAATGTACCCAATATTGAAGATTCGTGTTCAAATATGAATCCACTAATAGAAATAATAAAGACAGATCTGGTTATTGAACATGAAATTCTCTATGCAGGTCTAACAGATATCCATAGGGGGTATTGTTCTATATGATTATTGTGGCTGGACACATGATTAAAAATATGAACATAAATATGTATCCCGGTGATGATAGGAATCAAAACAACCATAGTTCATGAATGGGAAACTCTCCATTCACATGTCAAATCTATAAAGAGGGGGGAATTGTTTGCAATTATTATTGTTGCTTGACCATGTATTGGAGATTCGGGAATCACTACTTCTCCTCCAAATGAAAATATTCAAGCCATACATAGTTCTTGAATGGAGTTTTAGTATAAGAGAAACACCAAGGATTTTTTCCTCTCGAGTGAGGTCTAAAGTAATATAGAGTTTTATGTCTGTAAAAGACATGATCCATGAAGTTTAACATCATGTGGTAAGGATGTAGGGGTTAACTTAAACATATTTCATCTAATACCATTATGACCATATCATGAACTAATATTTATCTGTCTTGAAATTAATACCATATCGAAATTTCTAGTCCAACATGATATATGCTCGAGGTGTGAAAAATGTAATTGAAAAGGTTTATTTCATGACAATGAGGTGACTAAATAATGGATTAGGGAATTTTCATCGTTTGGTGGATGGTCCAAGATATAAGATCAAGGTGTCTCTACATTTCTCATTTAAATTTGAATCCATCCATATGTTGTTATGAAAAACTGTGTAGTTTAATTTCAGGCATTGTGAACATAGGTCACTTGATTTGAAAAAGAATAAATGAATCCCCATATATGTCATATAGGCATTGAGGAAATCAACCCCTGGGAGGATGCTTGTGTTTGGGATATGAGGCTTCTGGATCTAGTTTCCTAGGATTTTCAATTACGAGCACACCAGGTAAGATTACAATTCAACATAATGTGTTGAAGATTGTCTCTCTCCATTATTTCTCATGTGACAAGGATGAATATATTTCATCATGCCCCATGATTTGAGATCTGGGCATCACTATGTTTCCTTTTATGGAAATAATCAACCCTCATATAGTTTGTGAATGGATATATTCTGAATGTGGATCTAACTGACACATGAGGATGGGATAACATCATTTTTATATTACATAGATCTCGCTCATGTGCAGTTAATCATCCATCAAGTGACATTCTCTATGTATTTTAATGTCATGGGGTATGTAGATGGGATGTTTTGTAGTTTCAATTCATACTTCTATGACTTAGGATCTTATTTAGTTTAGAGTCTTTCTTCCAAGACCACTTTCATGCATTTTAACATCATCTGGTATGGAAGATTTACTTGTAGTTTAATTTTATGCATCCAATAGGTAACATGTAGTTTTAGATCAATGAAATAAGGACATATATATTCGTAATAGAAGATAGGAAAAGTAATTTTTATGAAACCTTGTATTGGTGGGTGGGGGGAGACAGAACACATTCCACATCCATTGTATATGTTGAATAAGATCTATTGTAATAGAACTTATGTATAATGTGTGGTCCTTAATATTTGGATAAAATATTTGGAGGTTTATTTACTATTATCATTGGGGTTATGAGGGAAAATACTAGTTCTACTTCAAGGAAAGAGTCAAGTAGAACCTTTTATTAAATGTTCATCTTATTTGATTCTGATTTCTCCTATGGGTATGACATTGTGGGTTGTCATATCCGAGGATCTTTGTTTCCCTAAAGATTGGTAAACGTAAAATTATACATACATTCTCCATCATTGTAAACAATCATCTGACAAAACGTTTCTATTTAGTATGAGAGTTATCATAATGAAAATACAATAAAGCATAGGCATTGGATATACTCTTTTAATGATGGGTCTTGGGCCACAGAGAACACGACCATGTATAGATGAAAATAGATTGTATTTATGATCTACAGGTAACCCTCATATCCTTGACAAGGTTGGTTTCTATACTTCAATATGTGATCAGTGAACTATATATTTAGGTGAATATAAATTATACACTCTATTTTTGAACTGATTGGGATATCATAATTGGGAGTGGAAATGGGATCAAAAATGATTTGGAGGTTTCTCCTAACTAATTGTCTACATATATCCATGTTAGAATATTTTTCATCAGGGGTATATGGCTCCAACGTATACATACCAAAAATTATACCTCTCAAGGTCACATTCTGACCACATTAAATTTCTTTTGAAGGTTTATGGGGATCTGTATATGGTTAGCCCTAGTGTTTCGAGCACACAAACACACACACACACAGATATATATATATATATATATATATATATATTATGGTGTTTGACTTTTGATAACAACTCTATAGAGGTTTTTAAGAAGGTGGAGGCTTTATATTTTCAAAGGAGATATTATCATGGGATGGTTGACCATGGAGGATTTGAGGTGTATATTCCCTACGATCTATCTCCACACTACCATGAGGAGGACTCTTGAGGTAATGATCAACTTCTAGTTATATTAAAGATAAAACAAACCCTTGGGGTTTTGTGTATATATGTTGAAAAACCTCAAGGACCCTAGCAATGAGAATATCAGGGATATGATCCTCACTCTTCTACATGGTTAGAATATGTCAACCTACCTTTTGGGGTTGATTAGGGATATGAGCCCACTTAATAAAGGCTATTGGAATATTTTGATAACCCTAGGATGTTTTTGGGATATGATCATGTGGCTGAGAAGCTACTAAAATATGATGATAAGCATCTACATTATCTATGGGAATATAATTCTATATATGCGTGGTTACTAGAATATACTAGTCAATCGTAGATGAAGAGTGAATATGAGATGAATACAAATATTTATTCCTCATCAGAATATGCTAACAAACCACCAAAATTGGAGAAGTTTTATGAAACTCCATTTATATGGTTTTTGAAGGATGTTGATGAAGTAATTCATCATTAGGATTAGAGATATGATCCTTGGTTTAGTGATATATTGTAATATGCAGAGTATATTCACTATAAGGAATATGAGCTTATACTAAGGCATGTGCCACTCTCATTTTGTGACCCCCCAGTCAGAATGAGGATATGATCCTTGTCCTATTCCATTGGAGTATGTCGCCAATTTTATTCAATCGGAATATGAGTCATTCCTAAGGCATGAGTTTCTCACACTTGGTGATCCATCATCAAAATGGGGATTTGATCACAATCCTAGGTCTTTGTAGTATGCCACAAGTATTTTTTTTATTTGAATAAGATCCTATCTTGAGGCAGGTTACACTCTCACTTGGTGAGACCCAATCTGAATGGTGATATAAGACCCATCCTTTGTCATATCCTTTACCAGAACTTGGTAATAACCATCATGGAAGGGTGAATGAATGGGTTCCTACTTCGAAGTAACTACTAATTCGTATTGACCATATTGGTGTGTTGTGTCGGGTATTTGTCTAGGAATATGTGCTTCCTCCTACATCAACACCAGAATATACCGATAGACCTCCTATATCATTTTCATAGTTCATTGGAACTTCAATAGGGGAGATATAGGAACATATTCCTAAATTCTGTCACCATACATGATATGTAGATCAATTTTCTTGATTGATATGGGGAATTTTTCCCACTCTTATCCGCCATATTCCATCGAAATATATCAATGGGGTTTATTCATGGGGGTATGGATTTTTTCATGTCCCAATCTTGTTTCCCGACTATGATAGAAGACATTGTTTAAGCTAGTAGTGATATAAGCCTACTCTATCTAGTACTCAACTTTCCATATTTTGCAGTGTGACTTTAAAACCCAGATCTAAGTGTCTAGGGAGGTCACATGTAGGATAATTCCCTTAGTTGGAAATTGAGGGTATTGTAGATTTTTATTATTTATCTAGGATTGATATTTTACTGTATTGGTGGTACTTATGGAAACTGTAATTTCAACATAATGATGATGGTGTCTCCTGAATATTGAGATGTTGCACAGTTTATCATCCAGTGAAAGGGATGTGTTCTATACAATTTGACATCAAGCAATAAGAATGTGGTCAAGAATTTTGACATCATGTGACTAGGATGTGGTTTTCAGTTTAAAATCACGTGACTAGGATTTATCGTGTAGTTTAATATCATTTGACTATGATGTATCTTTCAGTTTAATGTCATGAGTAAAATATGTACTATACCCCAAACATTCAAGAGGTATGCTTTTCTAATGGTTCTAGGATTAACATTATGAAAATTTCATGGGGTTTGGGACCCTTTTAGTCTATTAGACCTTCCTCTAAAAACTTATCAATCCAATATTTAAAGACAAATCAATTACATATTGTGTGACCGAGACATTACGTTTAGGGCCAAAAAATATCATGGACTATAAATTCAACCTCACTTAGAGTCATTATCGTTGGGAGTTCTATCACAAAATTCTCCATGGAATAGTCAAAGTACATGGGGACAAGTTTTTTTGGAAGAAATAGGTTTTGTTCAATATCACGTGGAAAGATGATCATCTATCAGTAGGAGGTATGTGGACCATGCTCTACTGCAAAACATGTGTGTTCTATTTAGAGTTCTCTCTTGACTAGAGTGGGTACCAAGTTTTATTGGTTCCAAAACCCCTATCTATATTCTCCTAAATTTTTCCATAAAGTTAAAGGAACTCTCTATCATATGTTTGATAAAACTGTGGTAGGGAAAGTGATTGTTGTGCCCTATCATCCATGCCACCCTTGTATTCCTCATTTTAGGAGTTCTATAAATCTATTCCCAAAGTAATAATAAATGTTCCTATGGATATGTTTTGATTGGATGAAATATATGTTTTTCTTCCTATCATCAATAGATGGAAGACCACACTACTTCTCCCACATGCTACCTATACCTCTGTTGGGATGAGCACATGGTTGATATTGGATTCTATGGTACTCAAGATTAGTAGGTGGAAAATATTGAAACACCCCCGCACACACACACATAGTATATGGTCTAGGGATATTGAAAATAAATAAATTCCCCCATCCTAGTGGTCTAGGATGAGGTTGAATAAAGTTGATATTTCACCCAATGAAGGGATGAGAAAAATGAAAATTCCCCATCATGAAGGGATGGGGAGAATCACTACAATGAGGGATTCTAGAGGATTTTGTTGTTATGTCATTATAAGGTCGATATCCTTGGATTTTTTTACAATTAAATCCTAGATATCTTTGTTATTTAATTGGATCTGTTTGATAAACTCTTTCTTAGAGATTTATTTTTCATACTCAACGGGATGATTTGTAAGATCCATGGCAATGCCATTTACTCTGTTAATGGATTGGTGAGTGGATGATGGTGGAAGACTAAATATGGGCCCTAGAGACTAAATGTTGTTCTATAACATTCCATATTCCTTGTTGATATTACACTATACATTGTGAACACCAACAATAATAATTGCTGCATATGCATTAGATATACCACTGTACCCTTGAATTCCTATGTTAGAGGTAAATGGTAGGATAACCATCATATAATCTTATGTGTGCATGAGAGTTAGACTATATTTCTTTGTGGTGTTATCATATAGATGTAATCAGAAGTATTAATATTCATTTGAAATTATATTTTTAGAGACATAAGCATGATGGAGCTCCTCGTTAATGGAGTATCTCAATTGATGATTATGTGCTAGATATTCCTTTTAGTGGGCGATTTCCAATTTTACCATATGATGAGTTGGTTCCCATAGTACATTTTTTTTGGGTCGGGGACCATTTTTTAGATGATCCTATGGTGAAATATTATAATACTTCCCCAAAACATATTGGATGGGGTTCCCCCTTGGATTTGATAGTCACTAACTCTAGTTCTGAAGTCAAAATATCATGGATAGTTGTAGTAAGGGGTTGATTCTGTGCCACTTTCAAGAGACACTAGTGGGTCTTAGATAGATAGGTAGTAATTGGGTTATAATACTTCTACCGTGTTTCATTATTTATATATCCCAAGAGTCTACTCTTGTTTAATGCCCCAATTTGTCTGGTTGGGTTGGTCACAACTTCCTCTACATATACATATGGAATCATGGTCAGATGAAGATGAAGATGATGGATGTGATTCATCTTATGATGTTCATAATTGTTTTGTATGACATGGTAATTTTCCTCATCGACCTCTCTTATGTGTGCTAGGAATATGTTGTGGTTCTCTAGGTACAGTATCCCAAAGAGGATCAATGTAGAAACAAGGTATACTTCCTCTTTTTTATCCATCAATGGGAAAATATTCCAGAGAGGATTCGTCATATGGAGTATTTTTAAGTCGATTCCACAATTGGGGTGGAGCTGATGATGTGTTTATCCAAGACTAATATATTCACCAACTAGAACTACAAGTGTTTCATTAGTGACATCATAAGTTGAGGCCTTATGGATAAATCATCCATGGACTTGGCACATGATCAATGTGTTATCTAGTTGTTCACAATATTTTGAGGTGTTCTTACATTGATACAATATATTATAGTCATTTTATAATATTTTTTCACATTCAAAAATTCTATATGGATTAAATGAATTTTATAAATCATGAAGATGAAACATGGAACCTTGATAGGGTATAATTATATATACTAGTACATGTTTCATCAATTACTTTCATAGTTAAAATATAAAGGGGTGTTCCCCTCTTTTATGAATGGTACATAATATTTTCAAAAAACATTTCAATTTTTCCATTTTCTCATGATAAAAAGGAAAATAATGGCCTAACATGAAACTAGAATTCTACCATTTTTAACCCAAGAAATCTATGACACAATTACATAATATCACATTGAGTTTACCATTTCTTTTCCCAAAAAAATAGGATGGTTTCAGCTCGATGATCTGTTGTGGGTGATTTAGGGTGGTCAAATAATTGATTGAATCAACTTTTAACATATTCTATTTCTGAAAAAATACAATCAGCTCCCACATCTATAACTAGGTAAAAATTTCCATTCCAAATGTAGGTGATCAATTGGGGTTTCACAGCCAATGTTGATTAGGAACTCACATTGTCCAAGAGGATGGGTGGTCGAGGTCATATCACTCCTTTCGTGTGAATTATTATATATTATAGGATTATATTTTATATCTAAGATATGATCATGAAATTATTCTCATATCATGATACATGACTAGTAGCCATTATGTCAATGACATGATTAAGATAACATGATGGTGAGAACCACTGTGTGTACTGCATGTTCTCCATCATTCTCTTATTTATTTATGATGCTTTAATTTATATCCATGTTTGTATTCTCTCGAGTCTATTTCCATCTGGGGAGGAATTTTGTGTCTTGTAGATGACATTGAACCTCGATTAGGAGTTCTACATATCCTTTTAGAACTAAAATCAAGATATTTTTAGTTCGTTTCACATAGTTTATGGTTATGTGAAAGTACTATACCATGGAGTTTAATGTCATGTCAAAAATATGTAGATACAAGGCTTGGTCCTCCAAGAGGTGTCCAATGTATCCTACTTATTAAAGGAACCAAAGTCATCATATTTTGGTATAGGGTGTATGTTTCATAAAAGATGTTACAATAAAGTCCTTGTGTGGGATTTATGCATGTAAGACAACCATAAATTACCTCATTTGGAATATGAACTTTTGAGTGATGAAAATATATAATTAGACTTGCATCCCAATGAAGGGGCCACACTTGGGTCAACCTCCTCATGATATGGGTACAATCATTTCTAGTATTTAAGCCCACCTGAGTCATGCTCAGTGTGAGAAACAACAAATATTATATTATTGGAAACAATGAATGATAGAGTATTTTCAGAGGGAATTCACATTAAATCATACCTTAGAGAGTTAGTATTATTAGTCTCATAAAGGATACAGTATGAATCTAGGTCCATCGAAAGGAATACAACGTATCCTATTTATAATAGGAATCATATTCCTCATAGTACATTTCATCCATAACCCATTGATTGGTTTAAGGAACTTGAGGCCATAGTGGAGACATACACTTAGAAGGATTCCCATGTATAAGAACACATATTTTATACTAATTGGAATGTATGGATGGAAAACTTATAGAAGAATTTAGTATCATGAGTCGCCGATATTTATGGTATGAAGGAACCCTCTTGGGTGGATTACCATCAAATCTTGATCCTTAGGATGGCATCCTAGGTGTCCTATATACAATAGGAATTATAGTCCTCATAGTTTGTATAGATTCCCTATCCATTTACACATAACATTAAATTATTTTAATCATAATAAAACATAATACTACAATCCAAGTATTGTAAGACTTAGTGTCTAGGAAGACTAGGTACAAAAAACTAAAAACATTGGACTATATAAGAAATTTCATTATTTAATCTTCATAAAAAGATCTTACCTTCCATTTTTATCATACAACATCAAAGGATAACCTGGGGATAACATGAAAAAAGGGATGAGCTAACAGCCCAGTAAGGGAATAAACATATGAATAAAGCTTTACCACATGAGTTAGAAAGAATGACATAATGATATAAGAATGCATGGAACATATGGAATCATGAAATATAAACATGGTAACATATAAACATGGATTCATAGTAATGTGTAAGAAACATAAAACAAGACTTTATCATGTTTCATGGCTCATTGGACATAGAGGTTCACAATTCAAGGTTAACCAACAATATTGTTGCACATGTTAGCATTAGTCAAGGCTAACTAACATGACCGTTTCACATAACACCTCATGAGACTCAAATTTAAACAATTCATTAGAGCTATATCTGTGTGAACCCAAAATACAAATTTCATGAATATTATAGCTTTATAAATAATCATACATAGTCAATCATACATAAATATAGGGCAACCCATGAAAAGAAATGGGTATCATAATCATGTCATAAAGAAAAATTAATTGGGGTATCATACAAACGAACATGAAAGAGAAGAATTAAATCATACATGACATTGATAAGGTAAAATAGGCATATATCATGGAATTTGATTCCAAATATAAGTAACAACATGTTTAGAGACTACTTAAAAAAATTCGGATTAATACATTTTAGTGCGGTTTTAAGGAAAATACTTATGAGCATTTAAATTTTAAAAGGGAATGATATTTTAAATAAAACCAGAAGTGAACCAAGACGATATTAATAAAAAAATATTTGTTTTATAAAATTAATGGTTTCTTAAAATAGATTATATAGTACTCTTGAAATTGAGAAATATTTCAAAAAGTTCCCATAAAACGGGTTTTCTTCTTCAGGAAGTATTGATGAGGGAACCATTTAAAAACATGCATATCCATGAAACAGAATTGTGAATGGAACTTGATACAAGAGTTTGTAGAATATAAACAGATTTTAGAATATGTACACAAAAATAATAGATAACATCATTTGGTTAAAAAGAACTATATATCAACCTAGAAGAATAATAGAGGTTTGGGTAGAATCCCTTACCTTAAGTATGATGGTGTCCTTCACTTGATATTAGTGTCAGAGATAACAAAATTAAATTAATTAATTAATATTTAAATAACCTATTATTCATGAAATTAATTTATTATAATATTATTAAGTTAATTAATGACCTTTTTGATGGGTTAAGAGGTTCAATTTCATTATTTGAGAGCATTTTTTTTGTTGGTTTTTAGGAACGGTTTACTTATATACATGAATGGATAAACATGTAAGAAAATAATATTGGTCTAGAATTGACGTTATTTGTTATTATTGAACATACATATGATTACATGGTTGTTAAATCCATTTGGTTAGTTGTATTGAAGATGACTAATTATAAAAAAATTAAATTATAACTTTTTTGGTTAATTGGTGGATTTTTACCACATCGAACACATTTTAATTTATAAATTAATATAATTTGTACAAAAGATTCCAGAATTGTACATTTTATATAATAAATATATTATAGTCTTGTTCTACTATAGAGACCCAAAACTTGACGTACATGGACATTACATTACATTTTTGGAATTCTTAATACATAACAAAAACCAACACACAAGGACCGTAATAGTTTAGTGTCTTTTGAAACTCAGAACATAATCTTCTAATCATGGTGAATGATCTTCAACACCTCCCATAAAGATCTTCCCCTTTTCCTTATTACCTAAAACCGTTCTTTATATCCTGGGGAAAAGAAAACATATAAAGGGTGATCTCAAATGCTCAGTAAGGGTATGTATGGAGAAAATAAAACAAACCATATACATTTGAACTTAGAAACATGAACATAATATTTAAACATCAAAATCTTGAGCAATGACATAAAACATGGTAGTACGAAAGGAATAGATCATAATGGAACATCAATCATGATAAAATAGCATGGGGATAAAACATTTAATTATGTAAAACTATTAAGCACATGATATGATTTCCATAGTATCCAAGGGATTTCTTCCAAGACTATCTTAGTGGACAAATTCCCTTTCTGAATCGAGTTCACTCCTCGTTCCAGTCCTTTATCACTGAACCAGATTAACTAACTGTTCCAGCCATGTCTATATAATGAGATATAAATATTTACCCAATGCATTGGAGGGAGATATAGGTTACACCCATCTCATAATGAAATAATTCTTACATGTTCCATAACATAAACATAAATCATTCATCACAACCCGAAGAATAAAATGGGTTTCATAAACACCATCCCATCATAACATAATCCATATAAAATAAATGGATATCATTTCATCATAATAAAAGTGAAACCATGTAAATCATAGATACATTATACTTGAAACATAATCATACTAAATAATTTCATCTTATATGGAAAATATTTTTGACAAAACACTTGAAATGAATTCTTGAGGAAAATATCCTTTCTTCTTCAAAATCATTTTCTTTTCACATTATCCCATGCAATATTAAAAGAAAAGGATTTTGTTGAAAATAATCAGGAAATATTGTAGAGTAAGCTACATGAAAATAAGGCGTTATGAAACCGTAAAAATCCATTCATGCCATATAAGTTAAAAAATCATTCTCCTTGTACTTTTACAGAAAAGTCAAAAAGCACCTCCTAAGGTAAAAAAAAGAAAAATTCCTTCCATAACAGAAAGTAAAAGTCAAAAAGGGGTAAACATGACTTTAAAAATACATGAAATAATATTAAACACTTTATGAAAAACATTTTTATGGACATGGATGAAAAATATAACCCCAGGAAATACTTCCGTAGAAGAAATCTCAGATAAAAATGAGATTGAAAAAGTATCCCTTACCTTAGGTCTGATATGCTTCGTACGTATCTGAACCACCTCTTCTTCGACACACCTCTTTTAAGCTTTATATTAAAGCACTAGAGTGGGTCTTTTGAGGAGACCAGAACCTCTATAATGTTTTTAGGGAAGTTAATAAGGAAATTTGGCAGGTGTTGGCCGAGCATGAAGGCTCAAAATTGTGTAAATAGAAGAGGGAGGAGGTTCCCTTTTATAAGGGAGGAGAGGGTCACTTAGGATAAACTTAAAATATTATTTTATAATAAATTCATATTCAGTTGATAATAGCCCCAAATTGAATTATTTCAAAGATAAATTGTGGATGGGTTGAAATCCTCTCATCAAATTGGTTTTTGACATGTTTAGGTTACTATTTTAACCTTATCATTTAGATTTAACTCTATGTTAAATAATTTATATTTTACCGTGTCTTCTTGTTTTCTTACACTATATGGTTAATAAACATATTATAACAAACAAAAAGAACCCCAAGTGGTTCATTATTAATATATATGACTTTATCTAAGTCATTTGGCCGACCCCTAGATTTTTTGGAATAGAATAACAATTAATAATATAATATTTGTTTTAAAAACTATTTTACGTCAATTTTGACATTATTTGGTAATTGATTATTGTGAAAATCATAAAAGAATTATTAGTTCGAACTAAGTTAATTTAATCAATAATAACATGTCATATTAACCTAAAAAATTAGTGGAATTTATAAAAAGTCTCAAATTACATTTATTTGGTTATTTATAACATCAATTATGTTAATATTTCATTAATAAGGTAATTACTACATCATTATTGTGTCATAAATAAATTAACTTATTTAATGTATAAAAATTATAAATAGAATACCATTATGTAGTAACTCTTTTTATCTTTCTAATGAATATTTATAGTCGAATTTAGCTTTTGTATAACTCTATATTAAAAATGTTTTAGTTATTATACATTGGTTTTAACTATGTTAACTCATCTTTAAATAAAATAATAATAAATGTCCTAATCTAATCCAAGTGGACCTAAATGATAATATTTTATTTTTAAGGTTGTTTTTGGTCGAATTATAATTATCTAATAGAATTAGGACATGAGTTAGGGTAATAATAATATCATTTTTACCCTTCATTACCCTATTTACTTTTAACCGTGGTAAATAAAAGTAAAAAGTTACAATTCAACAAAAAATATTTTCATCTTATTGCACCAAATTTTACTCCTTGATATTAACCATGCCTCTAGTATTTTCTAAATTCCACTCACAGAAGTGGTAAAATTATGTTTTATGTAAATTTTCAAATTCTCCTAGGAGGTGGGTAAAAGACGGTGAAAAGTTAAATAAAATTTTTATATATCTAAAATTATTATAAAATCACTCCAATGAATTACATTGAACTTATATAGGTATTATGTATAAATTTTTAACTAAAATAAATTTAAATAAAATGAATAATTATTTAAATAAAAAGTCGGTTTTTAAATAGTAACCCAGTGTTTTCACTATTCATCAAAAATTGACAGTTTTCATAAAAAACCAAAAAATCACCCTAGGCTAATTTCGATATTCTGAATCCAAAAATGAAGTCCATTTTAAAAGATAAAATTTATTAAATTTCAAAAAGTGGTTATTACTATTCATAAGGGCTAGTTCATAATAATATTATAATAATATCTCGTTTAGTGAAACACGGTATTGCGTACTACACACACTATCGAAGAAGGCCTTGATTCCGTGTAATACAAGCCAAGTCAGGGATATGTGTAGTGAAACATTAGTTTGGTTTTGTGTATAAAATAATTAAAACATATTTAATTTATAAATTAAACAATATCTATACTTAATGTTGCATAGAATAATTTCAACTAAACGAAATTGAAATTGTGTGTAACATGAGCCAAGAATTGTGTTGCGTATACTGAAAGCTAATACGGTGTTGCGTATAGTACAAACTAATCTTGGTGTAGTGTATAATATAAGACATCAAAAAAAATTAAAAATAATATATCTTATAAAATCTCGGTGTTTTACATATACTATAAAAATGATATCATGTCCAGGATTTAAGAGGGTAAAATAAATTGAAAACCCGTCATCTTGGAATTTGAAAAATTAAAACATATGGGAATGTGTTTTCATTTCTAGTATAAAAGGAGGGTAAATGAGAGATTATAAGGTCTCATCCATAAAAAAACTTATTCTAGTGTATTTTGACTATAATTTATTTCTATTAATTCCGAAAGATCATTTAGTTCAATAGTTTTATATAATTAGGACCAAATATTACATAAACATTCAATATTATATAGTATATAAGTCTACACGTCGTCCATTATCATAAAACACAAACTACTAAAATGAAACATGGTTTCGTTTTAAGAAAAATATTCAAATACATTCATCATAGCATCTTATGTTTCTTTTCTAATCATAAGTCATGTGAAAAACATTTAACAACATGTGATGGGCACAAAAAAGCTCAGTAAGGGACAAAGGGGAAACAATTTACATTTGATCTTGGGAGATATAAATTAGAACATGAGGATTTACATAAAGGCATGAGAAAGGGGAATATCATAACAATTTAAACAGAGACCATAACATGAAAATATTGCTAAAAAATTTAGCTTATACATTCATAGGAATATCACAAAGTTCCATCCCCAAGGTTTCATATCACCAAGGTCCATCCCCAAGGTGTCATAAAAATTACCATGTTTATTCACTAAGGTATCATAAAACTAGTCATATCTAGAGATTAATTTCATTACCCAATGAATTGGAGTGATATCAGGGTGAGACCTTAATATTTATTTATTTTCATGTCATAAAAATATATAATAATGAAAAATTTCATAAATAACCCAAAGAAAATAACATATGTGGGTTTCATATCAATGTTGTGACGTTTTGAAAAGTGCTTAAAACGTGATCATTATGTCATTTATAACCCACTGAAAGTGAATGAGTGTTTTTTATGTAAATTACATAATGAAACATTTCATTTTTATGTATTTATTAATACTCATGGCAATGTAATAGGTTTGGGTGTTCACATAAATAAAATAAAATAATTTTTTGAGAAAACAAAGAGCTCTTGAGATACAAATTTTACAGCACAACTACTATGAAACATAGTTTTAGAAAACATTAAAAGGTTATATAGGGGAACCCATTCATAAATGGATCATAATATAGTATAGGGATATAAAAAAATGTAAATAATAACATGGAATGGAAACTTGAAATACATACCACACAAAATAGAACTTGAAAGGAAAACGGAAGTTGAGAATTCCCTTACCAAATAAGAAACACTTGAAAACATATCATTAAGGAATTACATTATAAAGAACTATAAATATAATGATAATGTACTAATTCATGATATAATGAGTAAAAGGTTTGTATAAAAACCTTATAGTAAAATAAAGGTGCATAACATCAATATATGCCTCAAAGAAAGGTGACTGAGACTGAATCCCTTACCTTGAGTCTGACTTGTCTCATTCATTATTAATGTTCCTAAATAATAAAATGAAGTTAATTTTAATATGTTTGAGAAAATTTTTAATTATTTTCATTCCTTTTACACCACTCATTACAATTTTATAAAAATTACTTATTGATTTAACTTCATATCGGACGTTTAGTCAGTATTTGATTCTTTAGTCAAAAATGAACTTATTTTGATGAGAATTGTCAATGTGTTAAAAAGTCCATCATATCCCAAAAAATATTATTTAAATATCATATATTTCCATTATATTTGTACATATAACAGTATATAATATTTGGGGATAAGAAAGGAAGTGTACCATTCATGGAGACGTTAGGTCGTACGTACACATAAACGCTACTTTCATTTCATTGTCATATTAAGGGAATGGAAACTAAATGATACAAAGTTATATTATAATTATAGTATAATATATAATTTGTACATTTTACATAATTTCATCAAATCTATCCTTTATACATTCTATGTATGGCATGAATGAGTCATATCACTTTGAGGGGGCAGTAGTCCACCCTTCCTCAAATGAAATTATTGTATTTACACAACCTGAAAATAATAAAGTAATATTATAAATGAAAATTAATTAAGAATAGAGATAATATAAATATAATATATATCATACATAAATACAGTTCCAACATAATAGCCACCATGATAGGTGCTAAGAGAAAACTTTACAATCATCATTTCGTGAGGTAGAAGTTCATCGTACACAGAAACAATATGTTTTCAATCCATTTGACGGAGGTATGTGTAAGTTTATGCCGAAAAAATATCATAAAAACACCCTATTATATTTAGGATACTGTTTTTGTTATAAAATAATGGAATAAATTGGTGTTTTGGGGTTTTATAATGAATGTACATGAATGGAGCCTGAGAGAAAATGTTACCACTAAATACGGTAACTCCTTTTGATTTTGGCCAAAAGGCTTCATTGATTTTTCTGATGCCTAAGGTAAATCTTCTAGGAGTAAGGGGGTTTTTAGAGATTATATGAGTATAAGTTGGATGGAACAAATGGATTGAGAGGTGTGATTATGTGGGTAGAGGTGGCGGCCTTTTAAAAGAGGGAGAATGGGAACTTTAGTAAAGTCATGAAATATTATTTTATTATCAATTGATTTTAGAATTATAAGATCTATAAGGTGATAAAGTTAGAGGTTAAGATGAGTATGGGTCAAAATAATCTCAAACAAGACAATTTAGAAAAGTTTAGGTCACATAATTAACCTTATCTTCTAGCTTTAACCCTTAGTTAAAAACATTAACTTTTACCATGTCTTCTTTAATTTTCATAATATATGGTTACTATTTTTACTATAAAATGCCAAGAGAACCACTAGTGCACCATTAATGACATTTTTAACATTATATAAGTCTGTTGGATGAATCCTGTATTTTTTGGGACTATTATATCATCTAATAAAATAATATTTGTTTTAAAAACTCAATTATGTCAATTTTGACAATATTTACAGATTGGTTTTTGGTAAAGTCATAACAACTTTACTACTTAGAAACAAAATCAATATCAATTAAACAATATTTCATGAAAATCCGTCAAAATATTGTATTGAATAAAAATTTTCAAATTAAATTTCTTTTAATATTTAAAATATCATTTATTTGAGTATTTCATTAATAAGGTAATAACTGCATTATCAGTGTGTCATAAATACATTTATTTATATATTGTCAAAAATTAGAAATAAAATACAATTATGTAGAAACTATTTTTATATTTCTAATGAATATTTATTTTTGAAGACATAATTTATATAAACTAATTGAAAATTATTTTAGTAAGGAGATATTTTTATGTTATATTTCCCTTTTCTTTAAAATAAATATTATAAAAGGTCATTATCACACCCAAGTTGCTCCATGGGGTCGTAAAATCGAACCATGGATGCATATGGACGGAAATAGCTCTGAAAATATGATTTGTACATATTTTAGGGTAGTTTTTTGTTGTTATGATATAATCATTTTACCCATATTTACCTAATTTACCCTTTTACTATAGTAAATAGAAATAATTAATCATGTAACTATTCATAATGTCTAAAAATAAAGGGGAACAATTAACACAATTTGGGCCTTCTTCTTCCAAATATGGAATCCATTCTTGAAAATTCAAAATACATAATTCTCAGAAATTAATTTAAAATTATTTCTCATAGTCAAAACCTAAAAGTTGGTTTTTAAGAAGTAAAAACTATCAAAATATTTACATGTGTTTATGTCCAATTTCAGTGTAAAATTACTTCCAATGGCCAATTTTGGATTAAATTAAAAATAATAATCCAATTAAACATTAAAAAAATCAATGGAAAATCTACTTGTATAAATAAATTATATGAAAAGAATGTTTTAAATTAAAATCCAGTATTAGTCACTATTCATTAAAATGTGTATTTTTTCAAAAAATAGAAAAATTTAATCCAAAGTAAATTTTGATGTCCCACTTCTAAATAAGAAGTTTATTTTGTAACATAAAACATACAAAAGTGACAAAAACTATATTTAAAAATGGTTTTCCATCAAAAGGTGGTAGACTGAACTTTTAAAAATATCAGATTATTTTATACTTAAAATTTGATTCATTCTCATTTTACGTCTCGAAAATTCATTGGATAAATGTAATTATTTTTTAAAAATTTGTAAAATCAAAATTTTGTTAAAAAAAATTATTCCCACCAATACAATGGCTAGGAATTAACAGCCATTTAAATTAATAATAATATTATTGTATTATTTTTTGATATAACACAATGTAATGTGCAACATATGATTTCGAAAAAAACACATTGTTGTGTGTCGATTAAACTTTCCAACATATAATCCCCTTTAACATAAAATAAATATATTATTCATAAATATTAATATATATATGAAAATTTATTATTATATAAAAACCTAGGATGTTACATCATTCCCCACTTTTGGAAATTATGTCCTTAGAATTTTAAAATTGGACTACATAACATCATTGAAAATACCACATCGAAAATAGACTCAAAAAAATACAAAATTAAATGAATGAAAAAGAAGTATGAATGCCACCCAAGATAGAACATACTAGTATTTCAGGTTTAAAAACATTAATATGGAAGAATAACTAACCATCTTGTTCTGATGGAGAGTGATAGAAAACATGATGAGGAGAAAGTTAACAATCAGAAAACCAAAAACTTTTGATTGGTTAAATGGTATTTGATTTCCTATTAGGAAAATTAAATTGAGCTTTTTTTGGGTTTTAATATCCTTTTCATAGAGTTATGGGGTTTTATTACTTACTGTACTATTATCGTAAGGAAATATACTTACTTGAAAAGTTGAGTTTCATCCTTTAAAGAATTTCCACCACACACTCATCGGTTTCTACAAATGATGAGTATACATGGTAACATAACTTCTATAGAATCACATAATCCAAAAAATATTAACTATCTTTCCACCTATCATTATACATTAAACATAATAAACAAAATTCATTCATGATATGATAATTTCCAAAAATAATAAACCTTATATGACGAAAAACTACTTCAACCTCCAAAATTCAACATACAATACCCTAAGTTAAACAAATACCATTAAATAAAAACTATCATTAAAATTAATCTAAATAATCCAAACTACGATTTAAACCCAAAAATCTGAAGGATTTGATCACATTTTCTTCCATGATAAATATTAACATTTATCTCCCAATAACATCAACCACTCTTAATGTCTCATACCAAAAATTAATTACCCTAATCCCATGATCACCAATATAGGACAATAATTTCCTAATTCTGATAAGTACACAATTAAATAATTCCACCTTTAATCCTCAAATAAAATGACATTTTATTCTATTTACCTTAAACATATAAAGTACCTCAAATAGTAAACATCTTCTAAAAAACATTTATCACATAATCCTAAAGCACTTTTTCAATCCCATGGTAATATATTCGATAAAATATATGTCTCAAAAATATACTTATTCTTATTTCGTAAACTATTTTAACTAAAAATAATTAATTTATACTAACCATGTACTTAACGTAGGTTAGTGGTAGGTGATAAATCTCAGATGTACATTAGTTGTGGGTTCGATTCTTGCAGCATTGTCTTACGTGACGTGTTGTCACACAGTCCACATGTTTTCATTTTACAAAAAATATATAATTTTATAAAATTTAAAAAATGAGATAATACCCTAAAAAATAACTATAATATTTGTTAACCTCAAAAGTTATCTATTACCTCGCATTTTTTATCCCAACATAAATAATAATCCATAATTTCCTCAAAGGTGAATGTCTCCAAAAATACTGTTAATCACCTTGAAATTTTATAACATAAGCCTCAAATTATTTTCTAAGAATATAAAATTTGGATCAACAATAAAAATATAAACCCATAAGAATAAATCCTAATCTCCAATGTTTTTTAAACCCTACTCTGATACAAACTGTAAGGACCCAACGTTAAGCATAACTTACTCTAGTGACTTTTGACTAGAATTTTTTTCTTTAAATCCCAATGATATTTTAAGTGTAGAGTATCTGATAATTAGGAAAAAATATTATATAAAATATAAATATTACAATGTATATAAGTATACACACCATCCATTTTTTCATAAAACAATAACTATTAAAATGAAACATGGTATCTTTTCATGAAAAAGTCATAAAATACATTCATCATAGAATCTTCATCGCCTATACCAATATTAATACCTATGAAAAAAATATAAATTCTTGGGATGAGAAAGAAATATCAGTAAGGAGAAACAAGTGAAATACTTTACATGTGGTCTTGAGATATATAAATTATAACATGAGGACATTCATAAAGTCATGATAAAGAGGAATATTATAACAACAAGAACATGGATCATAACTTGAATATGTGGATACAACATTTAATTTATACATTCAAAATATAATAACCATGTTCTATCCCCAATGTGTCATAACACCAAGGTCCATCCCCATGGTTTCATAAAAATTACCAATGTTATTCACCAATGTATCGTAAAACTTTTCATCTCTACAGATTAATTTCATTACCCAATGCAATGGATCACTATCCGGGAACACCCTTAGTTATTATTTTTTCATGTGAGACACATATATCATATTCAATAATTTCATAAATAACCCAAATATAATAAAAAAATGTGTTTCATTTCCAAATTGTGATGTTTTAAAATGTGCTTAAAAACATGATTATTATGTCATTTATAACCCACAGAAATTGAATGAGGGTTTTATTTATGTCAATTCCAGAATAAAATATTTCATTATTATGTCTTTATGAATACTCCTAAAAATTAAAAAGTTTTGGGTTTTCATGTAAATAAAATAAGAGAATATCTTGAGAAAAAGAGAGAGATATTGAGATGACAATTCTGCAGCATAACGCCTATGCAACTTGGTTTTATAAAACATTAACAAAAGATGAGGTTTGGGTCACCCATTCATAAGTGAATCATAATATATTATAGGTACAAAATAAAATATAAATAATAACATGGTATGGAATCTTTAAATAATTACCACATAAAAGAGAACCTGAAAGGAAAAGAGAAGTTCAGAATTCCCCCACCACATATAAAACACTTTAATACATAACATTAAGGAATTACATTAGAAAAATAAATAAATATTATTATAATTTATTAATTAATGGTACAAAGATTCAAATGGTTTTATATACACATTATAAGAAAATAATGGCGCATAACATCAATATATGCCCCAAATGAAATGAAATTGAGACGAAGTCCCCTACCTTGAGTCTGACTTGTCTCGTTCATTATTTATCTTCCAGAATAATAAAAATAAGTAAATTTCTAATTTTTTGATAAAATTTTCCATGTTTTTTATTCTTTTTATATCACTTATTACCTTGTTTTAAAAATTACTTAATTATTTAAGATCATATTAGATGTTTAGTCGATATTCGGTTCTTGAGTCAACAATGAACATGTTTTGATGTAAATTGTCAATGTGGTCAAAATTCCATAATCTCCAAAATATTATTTATGATTTAAATAACATATATATCCAGTATATATGTATTTATAATATTCTATAATATTTTTAGATAATAAATGAAATATACCGTTCATGGAGAAGGTTGGTCGTACGTATGCATGAACAGTACATTCATTTCTTTGTCATGTTAAAGGAATGAAAAATAAATGATACATAGGTATATTATAATTATAGTATAATATATTTGTTATATATGTTACATGAGTTCATTAACTATATCCTTTATATGTTCCATGTATGGAATTAACGGTTCATATCACTTTGGCGGGGCGGTAGTCCACACTTCCTCGAATTAAATTATAATATTACAAAACATGAAAAATAATAACAGTATGTTCAAAATGAAAATTATATAATAATAGAGATTAAATATATTTCATATATATAATACATAAATATAGTTATATCATAATGTCCACCATGAGATGTGGTAGGAGAAAATTGAACTGTCATCGTTTCGTGAGTTAGTAGTTCACCATACTGCCTCACATAGTATTTTCTAAATCCATTAGATAGTGTTTCTTTTTTAAATGGGGTGCCTTATTCAAAGATCAAGGAATGATTTATTGAATAACGAAATGATAGATTACATGATTATAAATTAAGGAATATTATTACAATCTTTTTCATATAAAGGGAGAAAATCCCCAGGTAAATCATCCAACCGAGTAATTCCCTGGTTGACTCCCTTGTTGGCCAGACCATTAGAAATCATGTTCTCTTCACGAAAGGAATGAGTGGAAATGTAGTTTATTTCCATGATTTAATCAAGATAATTCATCCAATGGGAAGTAAGCGGCTAGGCAAGGTGCATGATCCCTTTCCAAATAGCTTGGACAATAGTTGTTGAATCACTTTCAATCCAAATATTGTTCCAACCCTTTTGCTTGGAAAAGTCAACAACATAGATCACACCCATCATTTCCACTTCTAGAGATGAGGCGATACCATACCCTTTAGAGAATAATCTTTAACACCTTCCAAGATATTCCCTAAATATAGAACCGCATCCTGCAAGACTCAAGTTTCCTTTAGAGGCTCCATCGACGATCACTATGGTCCATCCTAGACAAGGGGCTTTCCAAAACACATAATAGATGTGTCAAGGCTATCTATACAAAACAACAATCCTAATTTAGAGAAGGATATCAAAATCACCCACAATGTTGTTACAATATGCTTTTTGAATCAAGGCAGCATCATGAATGGTAATGAGAATCCAAATCCTACATGCATTAAGCCCGAATGAGAAATTATTATGAATAATATTATTTCTATCATACCAGATCACATGGAGGAGCATAGAAATAGTATATAAGAAAAGTTTCTTGATTTGTTGAGAAGATTCGAAATCTACAGAACACTACAATTTTGATCTAATAGAATCATGATGTAACCATCTGCAACCAAAAATGTCAATAATGTAATTCTAAGGATATGAAGTAGTAGAATAAGGAAGAAATAGGTGATTAGTATATTCTCTATGTTGGTTACACTTGTGACATTTATAACAATGTTGGATCCCAAAAGAATTTAGATAAACATCAGTGGGGACCCTGTTATGACCAACACACCAAGTAAGGGTATGTCTGGAGGGCTTAATCCAAGGTTTTCTAAAATATTTCAACCAACATAAGCTAGAATCAGAGCTAATGAAATTATAATTGTAAAACATTTTGGAATCAAGAACACCATTATAAGTAGGTTCCCAAATAATAAAATCCATAGAGTTGGAGAAGGGGAATATATCAATAACATGACTCATGTTATCATGAAGGTTGATGTTGTGAGAATTAAAAACACCCCTTATGGTAGAGTTGGTATTATCAGGAAGAGAATTGGGAGGTAGTCGGGAGATTAAAAGAGCACCGGTCCAATTTTCAATCCAAAAATTCATGGAGGAATTAGTACTAAGCACCCATCTAGAGTTATTCATAATTTTGGTAAAATAAATCCTAACAGATGACCAGCTGGAAGAAGTGATGTTGTTCAAATTTCCACTCATTAGTTTAGTAATGAATCTTTTATTGAGTAAAAGAGTGGAATCAAAGAAATTATGAAGTAACATCTAGATCAAAAAATCCTGGAGAGAATCATTAAAGAGTTTAATATTTTTTATTCCAAGACCACCCTTGTCTAATTGTTTACAACAAGTAGCCTAGGGTGTGATCACAAGCTTTCTTTCAGGTGTGCTTCCCGTCCATAATTTTATTTTAATGAAAATATTCATTTTCTTAAGGATACCTGCATTCCATTTATAAACCATCATCAAGTAGACCATTTTGGAAACGATTACATATTTCACAAGAAAAATTCTTCCAATCATAGATTGGGATTTACCCTTCCAAGAAAAATGTTGATTGGTGATTTGATCAACAGTGTTGTAGAAGTAAATAGATTTAGGCCTTCCCCAAAAGATAGAAACACCAGGATAATTGAAGGGAAAAGAACCTTTCTTGATACCTAAGTAATTAATGATATTACTTTTTCATTAAGAGGTAAATTTTTTTCAAAAAACAAACAGGATTTGCTCCAATTTAGAGATTGACCAAATATTTCTTCATAATAAGAAAGTGAATTTTTATGATTTTGGATATTTTTTTATCACCAAGTATGAATAGGATGATGTCATCAACATATAAAAGATGCATGGGATCATTTAATTTTCTAGAAGACAGAATAGTTTTAATCTTGTTTTGATCTACAAGTTGAGTGAGAAATATTCTTAAGTAATATTTCACCATGGATAAGATAATGGCAGAAAGAGGATCTCCTTGCCTAACTCCTTTGGTGCATTTGAAAAATCCCATAGGGACACCATTGACAAGAACAGAGATAGAGGTCGAATTGAATAAAGCACTTATCATACTGGTAAAATAGTCCTTAAAACCAAAGCTTTTGAGAACCTTGAAAATGAAATTCCAATCCATGGTGTCAAATATTGTCCTAATGTCAAGTTTAATGGAAACACTACATCCTCTAGTGACTTTTTTTAATATGTTAGTGCATTCCGAGCCAAGATAGATGCAATCCGGAATAGACCTACCTTTGATAAAACTAATTTGATTCTATGAAAATAAAATCTACTACAAATAAGCGTAAGTATATTAGTAAGGAGTTTAGAGATAATTTTTTTAATGTTATTAATAAGAACAATAGGATGAAAAATATGAATCTTAGACTCATTTTCCACATTAGAAATACAAGTAAAAAATTGGGAATTTAAGCCATGAGGAATAATACCATTGGAAAAGAAAGCCTTGAAAAGTTTTCAATCATCTAAATGAATAATCCTTCAATAATGTTGGAAAAACTATTTTTAAACCCATAAGGACCCAAGGAACTATTAGGATTAAGCCTAAAGACTATGTCTTTAATTTCATGATAATGGGGGTTGTATAAAAGATAGTGGTTGTCTTCATTAGTCACAATAGTAGGAATGATTATAGGGAGGAGATCTTTACTAATAGCCGTAACATTGAAATAATTATGAAAATAAGAGACAACATTATTAGAAATAGATTCCTTAGTGTCCTGGAGGCAGTCATCATATCTGAGAAAAGCTAAAGGTCTACATGATTTTCTTATTATTTAGAGAGAATTGTAGAGCTTTGTATTTCTATCTCCATCAGAAATCCATTTAGTTTTGATTATTTTATTTTGCATGTTATCATTGAGAATCCTAAGGGAGTTTAGTTTTAGAGAGTTATTGATTTCTAGTAGAGGATCTGATGAGAAGTCAGAGAAAGTACTGGAGTTTTGAATTTTAGTAAGCTCATTTTATAGAGAGGATGTGTCTTTTTCAAGTTGTTTAGATTTGGAATTACACCAACCCTTTAGGAATTTATTAAGGTTTTTTTAATTTACTTATGCAATAAAAGCATCATTGTGATGCCACATTCCTTCACAACAGTTTTTCAAAATGTTAGTACATTCGGGATCCGCAGTCCAAGCATTATTGAATTTGAATGGAAGAGTGGGTTCAAAACTCCTAGTGAAAAAACTGAAAAGATTGAAAAGATGATCCATGTTGATCTTAGGTATTTTAATACTCGATATGGAGTTACATTTGTCAAGATCACGAATATTAGTGATGTCACTATAAAGTTTTCTAGCCACTACCCTATTATAGTGTATTCAATACCAAGTGAACTTAGAACTAGTGAGATTGATTTCTATAATATTACAATCCTCAGTTGAAGATTTTAATTCTCTTGAGGAGAGAGGATAATGGTGCAGGCCAATTTTTTCACCAGAGTTAATAATTGCATTGAAATTCCCAATCACAAACCAGGGTTCATTGATAATGTTGGCATGAAAATTAAGATCCTGGCAATGTGGTCTTCGATCTTGATATCTACTCATAGCATATATCATAGTGCAAAAGGAGTGTAATCCATCAGTGTAAAAAAACCCAGGTAAACATCTGCTCAAAAAATTTTAAAGCATTGACAGACTACAAGGATGAATTATAAAAGAACGAAAGGGATTCCATACCAGGACAATCTTTGCAAGCACCAACGAATGTATAACCATAATAACAAAGATGAAAGCATTTCAATGAAAAATTAATTTTTGGCTCAGTAATAGAAAAAACAATTCTTGTGAGTTATAATAAACCTTTTAAGAACTATATATGTCTAAGGTTTAGCAATACCAAGACAATTCAAAAAAATCATTGGAACCAACGTTTGGATTTAGCACTCCCTTATTTTGAACCACTTGATCTCGTATTCCTCCATGATCATCTGATATATTGAGAAGAGGGTGGGTTAGTTTTCTTTCCCAGTTTACTCAAAGAGGAAACAATAAATATATTAGAAGTACCTGTATTATCAGCACTTTGTTTTTTAAATTAGATGGTGGTGTGTGTAAGTGTATGTAAAAATCATACCACAAAAACATACTTGTATATTTGGGATACTTTTTTGTTATATAATAATGAAATAAAGAGAGGTTATGGGGTTGGAGAAGGAAAATAAAAGAATAGAGCCTTAGAAAAGATATTACCTGTAAATCGGGTAACTCCTTTGGATTTGCACCAAAAGGCTTCCTTGAGTTTCCTTCTTCCCAAGGTAAGGATTATAAGAGGAATCGAGTGATGCTGGGAGATTATTTGAGAAAAATCTGGATTATCCAAATGGATTGAGATGTGTGAGTAAGTGGGTAGAGGTGGTGTCCTTTTATAAGAGGGAGGAGGGGAACTTTAGGAATGTCTTGAGAAATGTTTTTATAATAAATTGATTTTTGAATTATTATCGATCTAATGTGATATATTTCCAGGATAATATGTGTATGGTTTGAAATCATCTAAAAAAATATGTTTTAGATATTTTTAGTTCACAAAAGTAACCTTATATTTTAGCTTTAACCATTAATTAAAAACATTAACTCTTACCATGCCTTTTTCCATTTTCATAATATATGGTTACTATAGTGACTATGAATTGAAAATATTACTGGAAGTGGATAATTAATGAAATTTTTAAAATTATATAAGTCATTTGGATGAATATTTTATTTTTAAAACTATTATATCATTAAATGAAATAGTATTTGTTTTAAAAACTCATTTATGTCAATTTTGAAACTATTTAGAAATTGATTTTTTTGAAGTCATAAAAACATGATTACTTCAATACAAATTCATTAACCCCAAGATAATATGCCATATTCATCGATACATTTTTTTATGGAATAAATATTTTCAAATTACAATTAGTGTAATATTTATAGTATCATTTATTTTAATATTTCATTAATAAGGTAATCATTTCATCATCATTATGCCATAAATAAATTTATTTATATAATGACTAAAAAATATAAATAAAATACCATGATATAGGAAATATTTTATGATTTATAATTACTTTTTATAGTTAATGTGATCATTTATATAAACCAAATTTTAAAAAAATCGTTAGGATATACATGTTTATATTATATTACCCTTTTCTTTGAAATAAATATTATAAAAGGTCATTAAAATACTCATGTGGATTATTGGGGACCTAAAATCGACCCAAGGATGATCATGGTCTGATATATCTCTTCCAATATGATTATGACATATTTTAGGGTAGTTTTAAATTATTATAATATAATTCATTTACCATTATTTACCTAACATACCCTTTAACCATGGTCAATCGAAATAATTAATGAAGTTATTATTAATAATGTCCAAAAACAAAGGGGACCTATTACAAAAACTTGGGCTTCTGATTCTAAATATAAAATCAGTTTTTAAAAATTCAAAATATAGAATTGGGAGAAATTAATTAAAAATTAATTCCCATTGTCAAAACTGGAAAGCATGTTTTTGAGAAGTAAAAACTATGAAATATTAACAGTTTTTTATGTCCACTTTTTAATGTAATATTACATCCAATGACCAAGATTCGATTAAATGATACAAACATATTCTAGTTAAACATTAAAATCAATTATATTGAGAATATACATTTATAAATAAAATAGATTCAAAGGCAGTTTGGAATTAAAATGCAATATTATTAAATGTTAATTAAAATATGGATTTTATCAGAGAAATACAAAAATTTCAGCCAATGTAAATTTTATTGTCCCTCTTCTAAATAAGAAGTTTATTTTGTAAAATAGAACAAATAAAGGTAACAAAACTATATTTAAAAAGGGTCCTCCATCAAATGGTGTTAAAATGGCCTTTAAAAAATATTGGATTATTTTATGCTAAAAATTGGATTCATTCTCATTTACGTCATTAAATTTCATTGGATGAATGTAAAAAAATTTATAAAATATGTAAAATCATAATATTTGTTAATTATATACATTACCACCAAAACAAAGATTTGGCTTTAGCTTCCATTTAAAATAATAATATTGTTTTTGTATTAATTTTCTATATAAATCAATGTTGTGTGAAACGTAAGATTTTGAAAAAAACCCATTATTGTGTGTCGAATCTGCTATTAGACAAAGCATCCCCTTTAACATAAAGTGAATATCTTATTCCTAAATATTAATAGATATGAAAATTTATTATTCTATAAATACCTGGGATGTTATAGAGATGATAATGAATTATTCCATTATCACAAAAACATTCCAATACATGTAATGTATTGGAGTTATCATAACATTGGGATGAAAGTAGGTGAAAAATGAAAAAGAAAGAAATGAAATTTAAAGAAAATCGATGAAATAAAAAGGTGAATTTACCTCTTCAATATATCTTCCTTGGGAACTTCTTTAAGGGAGAGGATTTGGTCTTTTGAAAAGACCTAAGGATTTTGGATGTGGGAGAGTGTCCTAGAGAGGGAATTGGGAATTATTTGGACTAGGCATGAGGCTGGAGAGGAGTAAAGAGAATATGGGGGTGAGGGTTGTTTTATATTAGAGGAGATGAGGGTTTTCTCAAATTTTTATGTATTATTTTATTATTTTTCACAATAAAAGCAATAGTAATGATTCTTCGGACCAAAAACAATAAATAGATCACGAGAGTTCAAAACAATGGCCATGTACATCATCCATGACTCAATAATGAAATAGGAATTAATTTATTTATCATTTATCACAAAATATAATATTTTACTATTCACAATAAATTTCAGTATTTTAAAAAATTCCAAATACTTGACCCTAACAATTTTTCAACATGTAGAATTAAAAAATGAACTCAATTGTATGAAAATATTAATATAAATAGGTGAAATTGAATTTTTAATTAGAGTTATAATTTATTTAAAAAATATAAATTGTAAAAATAAAACAGCTTTTCTAACACTTTGAAAAGTTAATTAAGGTCTCATAAAATTATATTATGATCATAAGAAATAAAAATAATAATTTATGAATTTATTTTATGAAAATAAATTTTATTTTATTTTATTAAATTGATCATAAAATTGAAATTAAATATACATGACACAAATACCGACACTATGATATCATATTATCACTTATAAGATTGATAAATTTTATTTATACATTCATTGGTGAGGTTAATTATTCACTTTTATGATTTTTAAATCATAATGGTTGTATAGTTATTCATAAGTGCAACAATACTATTCATAAGGGTCAATTACTATTCACAAAAAATTATGTTTATCTTATTAGACTCCAAACATCATACTGATCTCAACTGTGTATGTTAGATATTGGAAATTCAAATCACATAATTAACAATATTATTTTTAAAGTTTAATTAGTACATATTATTTCATTGTGTAGTGATTTAATGTGATTATAATATATGACATAATTATAAGAATAGAACATCATTGATAAAACATTGTGTTGTTATATTCTTCCCCCCATATGAAATTTTGACCTAGAAATTTCATTTTACATTCTACGATGTAAACAGGTGTAGGTACTTTTCCTTCATTTCCTCCTCGAGTTCCCATGTTACCTCTTCATAATTATGATTTTTTCATGGAACATTGACTAGGGGAGTTGTCTTATTTCATAGTATGTTATCTATATGATCCAATATATTAATTTGATTATCCTCATAAGAAAGAACATTATCCAACTGTACAACCACTGAATAGAGTAAATGTGAAGGGTATGGTATGTACTTTCTTAAGATGGATAGGTGGAATACATCGTGTACTTTAAACATGGTAGATGGAAGTGCTAGTCAATAAGACTCACCTCCAACACGATCAAGAATCTTGAAGGGGACAATGTACCATTGACTTAGCATTCATTTCTTTCCAAACCCCATGACCTTCATCTAAGGAGATATGCAGAGGAATACCATGTATCCAACATTGAACTCAAGGTTCCATTGATGATTGTATGAATAACTCTTCTGTTGACATTGGGCTACCTTGATGTGCTTCTAAATAGTTTTCACCTACTCCAACATTTCATTGAACATTTTAGGTTCTTGTGTCTTACACTCATTGACTTCATCCCAACATTCTGGTGTTCTACACCTTTTCCCATAAAGGTCTTCATATGGTGCCATTCAGATGCTGGAGTCGAAATTTTTGTGGTTGGAGAATTCGACCAGTGGAAGATGTTGGTCCCATCCTCCTTTGAAGTCCATAGAACATCCTCTCAACATTTCTTCTAGTTCCTGAATATCTTTCACAAATTGGGAATTAGTTTGAGGATGATAGGCCATACTAAAGCTTTGGTCAATGTTAAGAGCATGTTGGGGACTTTTCCAGAACTTCGAGGTGAATCTCAGATATCTATTAGAAAAAATAGATAGTGGTACTCCATATATCCTTACCAAAACATTGATATATATTCATACATTTTATCCAATGAGAAGTCCTCTTGAATTGTGATAAAGTGATATGCCTTTGTAAAATGATCCACAATAACCCATATAGCATTGTTTCCTTTGGATGTCCTTGGAAGTCTAGTGAAAAAGTTCATGGTTATGTTCTCCCACTTCCATGTTGGTATGTGTAGTGGTTGCATCATCTTCTTTGACTTCTATCATTCAGTCTTCACTTGTTGACATACCAGGCCCTTCGATGTATATTCAACAATCTCCAACTTCATATTGTCCTACAAAAACATCTCTCGAAGATTTCGATACATCTTTTTCCTCCCTAGGTGAATAGAGAATGTTGATCTATTTGCATCATTTAAATTCTCTTTCTCTATCTCTGCATCATATGTTACACATAATCGAGATCCAAATCATACAATGACTTCCTTGTCAGTGTTGATCTCATAGGATATCCCATTTCTGATTTCATCCACCCAGCTTTGAATTTCAACATCATTTCATTGAGCATCCTATATTTTCTTCTTGATGGATGGTTGAGAAATCACTTGAGAAATAATTGATGATGTTCCTCTCTTAATAATTCCTATTTCCATCCTCTATAAATCTATGACTATTAGACCCTTTTCAGTTTTCATCATTGATAAAGATTCAAAATCCTTTCTATTTAGAGCATATTCCACCTTATTTTCTTTACTGGGATGGTAGTAGATCGAGGAGTCATAATCCTTGATGAGATCTAACCATATTCATTAGTTAATATTAAACTATTTCTATGTGAATATATATTTAAGACTTTTGTAATCAGTATATATCTCACACTTCTCTCCATAGAGATAATTCCATTATATTTTCAACACAAAGATGAGATATGATGACTCCAAATAAAGCGTGGGAGAGTTTTTCAAATTTATTTTAAGATACCTTAAGGCGTAGGCTATCACTTTATCATTTTGAATCATCACACAACCTAATCCCTTCTTTGAAGCATTACTGTACACCTCAAAAAGTTCTCCACTTATCGGGTGTGTGAGTACTAGTGTAGTGATAAGCCTCTTTTTGAGCTCCATAGAGAATTCCTCACATTCCTGATTCTAGAAAAACTACACCCCCATCCATGTAAAATTTTTCATTGGTTTTTACAATAATGAGATGTTATTCAAAAATAATCAAGAATACCCAGCTAGATCAAGAATGTTGCAGATCTTCATTACAGATGTTGGCCTGGTCCACTCTCCAATTGCCTTTGTCGTAGAAGGGTCCATAAATATTCATATTCTAGTGATAACATAATATAATAATGATACATACACTATACATAATTCACATTTACTATACTTTCCATAATGGTACTCCCTTCACAAATTCATCAACATTGTATTCAAATACTCCTCATACTCCCCCTTCCTCTTAGAGGAAATCAAAATATAATCAATAAAGACTACCACATATTTGTGAAGTTACTATATAAAGAATAAATTCATTAAATCCATGTATATTTTTGGAGTATTAGTGAGTCCTAAGGGCATCACTATGAACACATAGTGTGCATACCTTGTTCAAAAAGTAGTATTTGGAACATCTTCATTCCTCACCTTAAATTTGTGATATCTTGACTGAAGGTCCGCTTTAGAGAAATAACATTCCCCACAAATCTGATTGAACAACTCATCTATCTGAGACAGGGAACATATTTTCTTTATCGTGATTTTATTGAGCTCATGATAATTAATTCAGAGGCGGATTAAACCATCTTCCTTCTTAACAAAGAGGACCTGTGCACCCCATGGTGAATCACTCAGGGGTATAAAACCATTCGCTAGATTCCCCTATAACTACTTCTTTTTCTCTTCAAGATTGAAGATGGAGATTCTATAAGGTGTATTTGATATAGGTAGGGATCCAAGAATATGTTCAATTGAGAACTCAACCTATCAATCAGGAGGAAGAACAGGAAATTCTTTAGAAAATAGATCAGTGTAATTCTTCATGATGGGAATGTCTTCGAGAATGATTCTCTCCTTTATCTCAATCATTTGATCTATATATTATTTATCATAAATAATTAATATCCACACATGAGACAGTGATTTCAAAGAAAATTCAGCTTCCCCCTTATACTTGTAATGAATTGGAGGATGCATCGGGATGTGAAGAGTGATCTCCCATTCCTGACAGTTGATGTTCACTTTGTATAAAATAGCCAATCCATGTCCTAGATAACATCAATCTCCACTAAATTAAGTATGAGAAGATTTTCATTGAGGTTTATTCCACAATCATTTACTAGGGAGGAGTTATAATCCTTGGGCGCAATAATTTCCCCATTCAATGTTCTCGCAAATAACTCAACCTCTAAATTTTGTGGTGGTGTTTTAATAGTTCTACTAAATTTTCTTGAAATGAAAGAATTCATAGAATTAGAATAAAATATTAAATTATCTATAGTTGAATGAATAACCAGTGTACCAATCACCATATCATTTTCCAACTCAACCTCATCAATAATGATAGCATAAGCCCTTCCTTTTTTCCTTAGATGTTGTTGTGGATTTCCTCTGACAACCCTTCGCTTAGGGAAGTTGTTCACATAATGCACATGCTCCTTGTAGTTGTAACACTTCACTACCATATTATAATTGATATTAACCTTCCTTTTTTCTTCCACAATAGTGTAATCCTTCATATCCCTTGGGTAATTATTTTCTAGATGTCCCATCTTTCGATATTTGAAGCAATTCATAGTTTCTTTAAATAGTTCCTAGGATGCTTCTTCCCATAATTTTGACTTTTGGGATGTTTAATATTCTTTTCAAAATGGGATTTATTTTCCATATCACCTATATTAGACTCCATTTTAGGATTTTTTTTCACCAATCCCACAAGTCCATTGGGTGTCTCGGATCTCTATTTCAACTTTGAGGGCACAACAGACAATCTCTTCATAAATGTCGAAGCCTTGAATAGCCATGTCTTTTCATAGTCTCATCTTTAGTGTAGTAAATAATAGATCCACTTTTCATTATATGTTCATGACAAATTCGGAAGTGTATCTTGAATGATTTGTGAAGTTTTCATCATACACCCCGATTGACTCATCTTACTTCTACTTGAGTCCGAGAAAATTCATTCCATCATGAGGTGGAGAATTCATGGAAAATATTTATTTATAATCATTTTCTTGAACTAATCTCAATCCATAGAATCAAATTCATCATAGAAATTAATATTCTTGATCAGTTTATCCCACTGATCAGCTTCCCCATCAAAATGATATACCTCCACCACAACATTTTCTTCTTTTGAGCATTGGAGGATAGAGAATATCTTTCCAAATGAGTTAATGCACTTTTCTGTGAGGATGGAATCAGAAGATCCACTAAACCTGGGAGGCCTTTTCCATATGAAGTATACTATGAAAACATAATATTTCCTTATAGTGGGAGGGTGTTCTGCGTGATTCAAGTTATTATTCATAACTTGATCCATCTTAACAAGTACTATCATGAAATTTTGAGAACCCATTCCCCTCATATTTGGAATATCATTAGGGAAATCATCTCATTTACTATCACATTGATTGCGGGTATGTGTTCTTATATTTCCCACCATTATCTAAGAAATTGAATGTATAATTAGAGGGCTTTAATACATAGATGTTGCACAGAAAAAATGAATCTTTAAACATAAAAGGATAAAATTTTAAAGGAAAAGAATATCCTATCTTGTGAGTCCATAGGTTTAAATATGGGTTACCGATGATCCTTTTCCTACCGTATATTATTTTCAGATTATTTTTTTGTTCCTTTAATAATTGTTTGTACTAAGCTTATAAATTTACAGAAGCATATCCCCCAAGAGTGTCAAATTAGGAGTACAACAAGGCATGTTTTCGTGCACCAATTCTCATTCATATCCATCATAAAGCAGTGTTTTTTGATTTTACCACTAATAAATTTGTGGCAGATGCACATCCACTTGTTCTTATCTAGACATGGATGTATTTTTTTGATAAACCACTTACTATATACTTAACAAAATTTGGGGAAGTTTACTTATACATAATTTCATCCCTAAGGTTCTTACTAAAGTTATATATTCCTAATCTCCAAAAATATTTATACCATACTCTAATACCAACAATAGAGACCCTATCCTTTTTCACATATCATTAGAAGATTTAAATCATTAAAAAATCATACTACAAGCTATGGATCGTAAAGTCTAGTATCTTGGTATATTAGGTACATAATACTGAAAACATTGGACTAAATAAAACATTTCTTTATTTAATATTCATGAAGAGCTCATACCTTCCATTGTGATCATACAACTTCAATGGATAACCTAGGTATAACATGAAGAAATGGGGGACAAAAAAGCCCAATATGGGAATAAACATAATAATAATTTATTACAACATGGGTTAGAAGGCATGAAATAATAATATAAAAATTCATAAAACAAATGGAATCATGACATATAAACATGGGATTATATAAAAATGGACTCATAGTAATGTTGAAAAAACATAAAATTTGACATTATCATGATTCAAGGCTTCTTTCACATAGAGGAGAACAAGTCGAGTTTAACCATCAAGACTGTTGCACATGGTAGCACGAGTCAAGGATAACCACTAAGACCATTGCACATATCATCTCATGAGACTCAAATTTACCCAATGCATTGTAGTGATATCTTGAGGAACACATCTTAACATGTTATTGAATATGCTATCCACATAAAGAATAATACATAATCAATCATACATAAAAATAAGGGTACCCATGGAAAGAAATAGGCATCATAATCATGTCATAGAGCATGATAAATGGGTGTATCAAAAAAGTTTCCATGAAATAGAGAAATTAAAACATAAATTAACATTCATAAGTTAAAATAAGAATATATCATGGTATGTGATGTCAAATAGAAGTGACAGCATATATAGAGAGTATTTAAGAAATTTTAGCACTAAAACATTTTAGTGCGGTTTTATGGAAAATACTACTGAGAATCTAAATAAGAAAAGGGAATAAGAATTTATATAAAACCACAAGTTAACCAAGGAGGTTTTAATAAAAAAATTGGATTTTTAAAGTATTTTTGGATTAAAATAGATTATATATTTTTCTAGAAATTAGAGTAGGAATTTGGGATGTTCCCTTAAAATGGGTTTGCTTTTGAGGATATATTAAGAAGGGAACCATTTTAAAACATGAATATAATTGATAGAGAATGATTAATGGATATTGATACAAGATTTTGGAGAATGTAAACAGAAATAGGATGTTTATCATAAAAATTAATAGATAACTTTATTTGGGTAAAAATAAACATAGAGCAACCACTACCACAAAATAGGGCAAGGGAAGCGTTGCCCTTTATCAGCGCTAGTTAAAAGTGATGATAAATCTAACCTTTATCAGTACTAAAATAAGCACTGATAAAGGTATACCCTTTATCAGTGCCTTTTTTAGCGTTGATAAAAGGGTACATTTATCAGCACTTATTTTAGCGCTGATAAAAGTTTTTATTCTTAATTTATTTAAAATTATAATATTTATCAGCACTAAAATAAAAACGCTGATAAAACAGAAATTTATCAGTTCTTTTTCAGCACTGAAAAAGATATACCTTTATCAGTGCTAAAAAAGCGATAATAAAATACCTATTTATCAGCACTATAATTATAGCGCTGATAAATAGGTATTTTATCAGCACTTTTTTGGCGCTGATAAATTTATGTTTTATCAGTGCTTTTATTATAGAGCTGATAAAACACACCTTTATCAGCGCTTTCAACGAGAGTTGATAATGGTTCCAGTGGTTTCTAATTAGTAACCCTAACAGACCCTCCTCTCTCGCACACGGTAAAGCATTCGCGGAAGTTGAACCAAGACCCTCTTCTGCCGCAACTTCTCCTCCTCGTTCTCCTCCTCTTCCACGTCGTCGTCTTCCTCCTCCTCCTTTCCCTCCTCCTACTCTTCCTCATTCTCCTCCGCCGCCTCCATTGGGTTTTTCTCCTCCACCACTGCCTCTACGCCATTGGGTTTTTCTCCTTTACCGCAACCGATGCTGCCTCCACTGCCGCGACTGCCGCTACCTCCGCCGCCGTGACCGCCGCTGCCTCCGCTGCCGCTGTATCCGCCGACGCCGCCTCCACCGCCGCTGCCGCTGGTCAGTGTAGGAGTATTTTTCCTTCTCATTCATTAATATAAATGATCAATTATGATCCTTGAATGATTATGATGACTTGTAGTTTTTTTATAAGTGAGTTGAACCTATGTATGGGTAGTTCGGGCAAGAGTAAGATCCCAGGTGGTGAGACCCTTGTATTGTAGTTTGTTTTAGATAGCGGGTGTGTGAGAACCTATAGTAAGTGGTTGGTTTGGTTCACTAGATGATGTGTGTTTTGAGGTGGGGATAAGAGTGGCAGCCATGGAAAAAGTATTGTGTAAGAATTGATGTAAGGGGTTTGTGTGAGATCCCAGTGGTCGTTAGCGTGTGACTCAGGATGGTAGCGAGTTAGTGAGTTTTGGTGGTTGGGGTAGAATAATGAGTGGGGTTATCTTGGTGTTATCAATACCTTAGATACATAAATCTAGGGTAGATTCTTTGACATGAAGGATTGATGCATATTAGGTGTTATCAAGATGATAGCGAAGGAATGGTCATGCCTTGTATTTGTATAAGGGAAGCACTCTCTATTCTTGAGTTTTGGTGTTATTACTGGGTTGAAGGACATGATCATTTGGATTCCTAACCCCATTGATTTATAGAATGGTTTTAATGTGACCATCACTATTGAACCTATATGGATGGGTTTTGGGTAATGAATCGTGGTTATATTCTATTGGTTTTGGAATAATGTTCGGTAACTGGTGATCATGTGGTGAGTTTTGGCATGGTGTTATGTTAAGATTGGAAAAGAGTACCAGGGGTGTCCCATTAGAAATATGTGCTTTCCCCCTAATTTTTTTCAAGATGTATGGGTAGGCTCATTGAGTTTGAATAGGGATATGATCCTACTCACTAGATACCACGTGTTGTGTTGAAAATATTGTACCATGAAGTTTAAATTCATGCGATTAGGATGTATGTGTCATGAAAGGTGTGATAACAAAGGATTGATCTAGGCTTACTCATTTGGAATATGATATCTAGAATAAACTTGGGGATTATACCTAGTCAGGAGGACCTATTGGTCACGTCTTACCCATTGTATGTTCGCCTTTTATATTTTAAAAAGTCTATTGAACTTGTTCTATCTAAGGTGAGTTCTATAATTTCTTGGTATCTTAAGGTGTGTTTAACCATGGTGTGGGTTGATTTCGGTTTTAGTGGGTTATTGGGGTTTGTGGGATATGGTAAATGGTGTACTCGGTTTTAGATTATTTTATTCTCATGAGTTTCCCCTATTTCATGTTTTCTTTTCAGTTGGAAATATCCTCTGTTGTGTGCCTCTCCTCTGCCACGAACGCACCTCTACCGTGTGCTTAACGACACCTCCGTGGTGAGTTTTCTCCTGTTACTCATTGGTTTCCTCTTGTTCGCATGTTATTACTGTTTTATATTGATGGTTATATTGTGAAATGTATGGGCTAAATGCCCCGCTGAAAATCGTGGTCGTTGGTGGTCCTTGTTTGCGCACAAAATGAATTGCATGTTGGTTGGTTCTTGTTGAACATTTGAATATAAAAATTGGTAATTTACATATGCTTGAATTATGAATGAACGCCCCAGGATGATAAAAATTCTGTGATAACCCCTGAATTAACAAATAAAATTGAATAAGTTATGCTTTGTAAAATCTAAAAATTGTGATTGTTTGGTTTGTATGGTGTAGCGATTGTGAGCATGATGGTGTTTTTGTATGGTTTTGTGGTTGTTGAAATGATTGATATGCCATTTTTTCCATATTTTTGTTCTTCCACCATTGAATATCAATCCAAACTTTAACCATTTCAATGGCACCACCATTTTATTACTAGTGCAATTCCACTGAATCCTAAAAACCCACTTCTAGAGGACACTATGAGACACATTATAGTGTGAATATAATGTTTTTCAGATTCTATATATTTTAAAAATACATGGTATGTAGTCTAGTGAAATGGAACGTGCTTCACCATACATGGATTTCATGTAGATTTTAATGCCAGACAACAGTTATCTCCAAACATTACACCACATGACTCATCTTCTTAGTCAAACATGGAATAAGTTTTATTTTCAATGTTAAATGTCATGTGAACATAGGTCACACACAATGTATCTCCAAGACATATACTTCAGCATGAAACCATGTAAATTCCATGAAATAATGGTAGAACCATATTATATGTGTTTTACTTCACTAACACCATGTATAGATACCATAGAAACTTGATGTGTATAGACTATACACCCATAGTGGTCATGTAAGGACTACACACCATGTATTCCACAAAAATGTGATGCATAGCCAGTGAAGTGAGTCATTTTGTATCTAAAGTACACGCCTTTAGCTCAATTTTTTCTATATGTCATGTATTTTTAAAGGCATCATGCAGTCTTTGTAAGACTAACTTGGAATTAATTTGATATATATCAGATTAAATCAGGTATCTTATCCATAGATGATGTTCACCTTACTGGACACACCATGTATATGGATTTAACAAGAGTTTAGAAATGATAGTATACAACCAACCTAGATTGAGAACCCTACACTTTGTGTATCCATTGAACAAATTGTGTGCTATGTTAATTTAATTATTATTATTTATTTTTCACTTAGATGATAATATTTCATGTATGAGTACCCATTATAAATATCTTCTCATATAGATCACAATATTATGACTCCCTCATTCATTGGAAATTGCACACGACGTGGTTTGGATATTTTAATTATCTTCACTCTACTTGAGAGTTGACAAGTGACAAGTGAGATGTTTGGAGAAAATATGGAGTAAGGTACTCCCCCATGTTTCGGTGAAGAGTCATCCGTGTGTAGGTTTTAGGTACTCCATGCAGATATATAAAAGATAGGACACAGTCCCCTACATATAGATAGAGTTCAAGTACTTTCACATGTTTTGGGGTAGGTTCATCTATTTCATTGTAGAGGCATTTGTACCAAGATTTTTTTTATAAAACCCAAACAATGCTAGTTGATTAATTAAATCATAATATTAGGAATGTTCGAGATCAAACCCATAAAGATGGTGAAAATGAATAAAGAATGGATGAATGCCAATCGGTTGACAAAAGAGTATGAAGATGGCATGAATGAGTTTATCAATTTTGCAGGAGATCGTGCATGTGACCCTTCTTAAATCCTTTGTCTATGTTTACGTTGTGGTTATTCAAGACAAATTAGTCCAGAGGAGTTGGAAGAACACCTGATTTGTCACAAAATAGATCGAAGTTATACATGTTGGAATAAACACGGGGAAAAAATGAATGTAGGTAGTGGCTCAGATAACACGACATTTTATGGAAGATCTGATATGATTACAAGTGTGAACAGTGAAGAAGATCGTATGGAGGGTGTGATTACAGATGTGAATGATGAAGAATATTGTATTGAGGAAATGACAAGGACCATTGAAGATGAACTTCATGATGTCCCAAAATTGTTTGAGAAGTTAAAGAGTTGTGAAAAAACTCCATTGTAAGCTTGTTGCACTAAATATACAGCATTGTCATCCATACTAAAGCTGCATAATTTGAAAGTAGACAACGGGTGGAGTGACGCTAGTTTTATAAAACCACCTGCTCTCATGAATGACATGCTCCCAGAAGATAATGAACTCCCAATACAAACAAACGATGCCAAACGAATGCTATGATCAATGGGTATGATCTCTGAAGGAATACACACCAACGCGAATGACTGTATATTGTTTCTCAAGGACCAGAAATAACTTAAATAATGCCCAAAGTGTGGTGCTTCTCGATATAAGAATGATGATTCTAGTCCTACGAAAGTTGTAAGGTAATTTCCAATCATTCCAAGGTTTAGGCACCTATATGGAAGTGAGGAGACTGCAGGACAACTGACATGTCATGCAGATACAAGAATTAATGATTGGAAAATACATCACCCGGTAGACTCTCCTTAGTGAAAGAGAATTGATCACGAGTATCCTGAATTTGGAAACGAGCCGAGAAACCTTTGTCTGGCATTATCTACTGATCGGGTGAATCCTTTTGGTTTTCAAAGCAGCAGTCACAGTACATGTCTGGTTATGTTGGTAAATTATAACTTACCACTGTTTTTATGCATGAAACAAAATACATCGTGTTATTTATGCTTATATCAGGACCAAAGAAACCGGGTAATGATATTGATGTTTATTTGGCTCTATTGATCGAGGATTTAAAAATATTGTGGGATTCAGGTGTTACGTTGTATGATGCGTACAAAAAAGAAGATTTCACTTTGAAAGACAAGTTGTATAGGACAATAAATGACTTTCCTTCTTATGGAAAATTTTCAAGATATAGCATTAAAGGAACTCAATGGTGTACCATTTGCGAAAAAGGTACATAGTCAATTAGGTTGAAACATTAATCGAAAACCGTGTTTTTAGGACATCGCAGATTTCTACCCCGACAGCATAAGTACCGATCTTGGATGACATCATTCGATGGAAGTTCAGAAGAACGTAAAACAACGTCTCAACTAATAGGTGATCAATTGTTTGAGAAGGTAAAATATTTGAATACTACTTTTGGTAAACCATTTTTGAAAAACCTTACGAAAACTGGTTGGAAAAAGTGATCAGTTTTTTTTAATTACCATACTGGAATTTTCTGTTTGTTAGACATTTTCTTGATGTTATGCATATTGAAAAAAATGTATGAGATAGTGTCATCGGCACATTTCTAAATGCACCCAGTAAAACAAAGGATGTAATTAAGGCTATATTTTACATGGTTGAGATGAGAATACGAGAAGAGTTAGCACCACTGAAGGGTGAAAAATGAACATTTATTCCTCTTGCTGCTTACAATCTTTCCAGGTAGGAGAGATATCATTTTTTCAACTTCTTGAATGACGTAAAATTTCCAGAGGGGTATTCATCAAATATCAAGAACATCGTGTCAATGAGTGATTTAAAATTAAAGGGTCTGAAATCACATGACCTCCGTGTTTAGATGCAAGATCTAATTCCTATATCTTTACGTTGCATTTTTTCCAAGAATATACACTATACATTAATAAAGCTATGTTTCTTCTTAAAAGCTAAATGTAGCAAAGTTATAGACCCAGCAAAATTGCCAACTATGGAAAGAAAAATTGTCATCATATTATGTGAATTGGAAATGTTCTTCCCATCGACAATTTTTGATGTGATGGTTCATTTGATGGTTCATTTGGTGAGAGAGATTAGACTATGTGGTCTTGTACATTATAGTTGGATGTACCCCATTTAATGGTACATGAAGATTTTGAAAGGGTATGTCAAAAATCGAAGTCAGCCGGAGGGTTGTATTGTAGAGAAAAATATTGTTGAGGAAGCCGTTTAATTTTGTACTGAATACCTGTCTAGTGTGGAAAACGTTGGCCTACTGAAATCTCGTCACACTGAGCAGCTTGTGGGTGAAAGAATTTCTGGAAGAGAGGTTGTCACAATCAATATTACAGATCGGGAGTAGGCTTACCATTATGTTTTGCATAACAGTTTCGACGTTGACCCATATGTTCAAACCCCCAAAGAAATTATTAGGTGTTTGAATCCATTTAGGGTTGAAAAATAGATATTAGATACACATAATCGACAATTTATAGGATGGTTTTAGGACCATATTTTGAAGCAGTTAGATGAAAATCCAGAATCAATTTCAGAACGACTTCGATGGCTAGCCGGAGGAGCAAGTGTGTATGTATTATCTTACAATGCTTATGCAGTTAATGGTTATACATTCTATACTAATGAACATGATGAAGACAATACCATGAAGAATAGTGGGGTTACACTTGTGGCTGAGGCGATGCATGTTTCCGGTGCTAAGGACAAAAATCCAATTTATGCGAATATTTCAAACTTTGGCAACATCAAACGAATATGGGAGTTGGATTATACGAAATTCAAAGTGCCGATTTTTCAATGCAAGTGGGTTGATAACAGGAGTTCTATTAAAATAGATGAATTAGGATTCATGAAAGGTTATTTCAGTAAGGAAGGGGATAAAGACGAACTATTTATAATGGAATCACAGGTAGTACAAGTATTTTATGTTCCAGACCCCGCAAACCAAAATTGGTCAATTGTTCTATTATCGACCAAAATAACTGAAGGGTTAGATGAATGTTCAACAGAGGATGACCCTTTTATTGGGACTTCACAATCATTTCATAGTGGTCCCAATGTAGATGGCATTTTTTATGTAAGAGGATACCACAATGAAGGGATTTACATTGTCGATAGAGGAGTCAAATCTCTTCAGCCTTTAAAGAAAAAAAAGAGATTACTATAATCAGGTTATTTGTTTATTGTAATATACAATGTGTTACGTTATGTTATTATCTATACACTACTGATTTTATGTAATCTAAATTAAATGTTAAACCAATTCTGTAGATAATGACTTCTTCTCCTGCTAATGCACCCAATTCCGAGGCACAAAAGGTCTCTCAACCACCTGCTAGTGGTCCCAGTGCAGAGCAATAATAGGTTTCTCAACCAGCTGCTAGTCGTCCTAGTGCAGAGCAACATCAATTTTCTCAACCTGTTGTTGCTGGTCCCAGTGCTAATGTTAGTGCTCCGGAGAAAGATATTGATGATACTTCTGAGGAAATTGTAGGAAATGAAACCCTGAAAGCGCAAAAAAAACAATAGCACTATAGTTTGACAATGTTAGCCAAAATCCTTATGGAAAAAGAAAAAGGCATCAAATTTGAGGTGGGATGGAATAAGCGAGGCCAACCTGTTAACCCCAAAAAAACCATCTTTAGTAGCTACATTGTAATCATCCCTCGACAACCTGTGCCGATTGATGTACAGTCGTGGCAATATGTTATCACTGGTCTTTAGACACTAATGTGGGAAGAGATTACGGTAACATTATGATATCATTTTTTTAATTTATTAAAATAAAATACCAAAATATTGACTTACGCTTCATCATCCATTGTAGAGTGAATTTATAGTATATGCCTCACACAAGGAATATGTATTAAGAGTTGCAGGAAGGATTCATAGAGGTTTCAGCACAATTTTAACAAAATATCATCTTAAAGATGCTGAAGGGAAAATCAAGACGTACCCACATCCTCTTTATGCACACTTTATATCCCAAGGAGCGTGGGATGCATTTATCAACCGTTGTGGGGAGTAGAATTTTCAGGTACATTGTGTGGGGTAATACGTTGTTTGACGTTGCTTGTATTCATCACTTTGAATTACAGTTATTTATTTATGAAACAACAACTGAGTGATGAAAATAAAAAACGCACAGCAGAACCAGCGTACCCTTTCTGTAAAGCAAGGATGGGGTACGCATCACTTGAGAAAAAATTGGTACGACTTTTAAATCTAACGTACTATATATATGTGACATAAAACAACACCATAACGATGTTTCTCTATTTATATGTAGATTGATGAATCGAAACTAAAATCCAAATCCATCCCATGCCATATGCTATGGATGGAGGCTCTTGTAAATAAAGAGGGGATACTAATAGATGAAAACAAACAAAAAGTGTGGAAAACAAGTGTATGTATGACATAATATAAATTTGATTTGTTTTAAATCACTATTATATTACAATGCCTACTTATTTTTCTATATTTTCTATCTGACATAGTCATAGGAATCAACAACACCTGCACCTGATGTAGAAATACTTTCAACAGCCTTGAAGTGGCCAAACCAGTATGGCCATGTCAGAGGTGCATGTTTTGGGGTGACAACCCGAACATATTTTCAAAGACAAAAACAAGCGGAGAATGAAAATGAAAAAAATGGAAAAGTTGCAAGAAAAATTTTCTATTTTTCAAGAAGAATTACAATACCATAGAGATATGATAGCAAAATTTATGGGGGAGAGGCAAAGAGAAGAAACAACTCAACAAAAACCCATGCGTGACGATCCCACCCCACCCCCACCAGCTTTGAGGCAAGCCATTCCCATAAAAAATCTGAGTTAGATGAGGTAATCAATGTTTTAATAATTGTTTCTGTGAAATGTGATTCACATAGACACTGATACCTTTCCTGTACTAATATTCTACAGGGTGAAAATGACTATGATTTATATCTATAAAATCCGACATATCACCTTGTAGCAAGGGCTACGGTGTTCCATACACAGAACGACAAGCTACATAATAGATAGCTTCCAACAGATCATTTTAGAGTGTTAATTAACGTAGCTAATGAGACGAGTGCCGATCTACCTATTCCAAATGACGATGAGGACATTCGTATGGTCGAACAAGCTGTTAGAACATTCATCGCATGACTGTCAGTTCTTGTAAAAAAACATGTCGACAAGGAGGTATCCATTTCCAAGTTATTTTTCATGTTGGACGTTTAATATTTAATGAAAAAAGGTATGAACCGATGAATGTTATTACTGAACAGAAAAGAGAAGGGGGTGAAACGAAATATCATCTCAAAACTATCTCAAGGATCAACCAACCAATTGAAATGGTCTACTGAGAGCACCTTCACCCTACCCATTCTATATCCATAGTTAATATCATTGCAGGCTCATGTGGATATAAAGATGATAAAAAGTAATGCTCACACAGTTGATTTTGAAAAAAATATGTACGGAGAGGAAACACCCGATTTAATTAGTGTTGAAAATGTAAATGAAATACTCATGTATGAATGGCTAGGCACCTCAGTTGTAAATGTTTACATGAGGTATGTTTTCATGATTTGATTTTACAAAAGCTGATAAAATCTTATAATTATGACTAAATACATTTTATATTTTTTTAGACATATATATGAAAAAAAAATTGAAGGGATTTCCCCATGAACAAAAATTTGGACTCGTTAGCACTCACAACACCTATTCAAAGTAAGAAATACATTCTGATAAAGAGGCTGCAATAATTTCATCCCTGCTCAAATCGTTTGAAAACAAAATTACGAATGACAGACTCTTTTTAATACCAACGATGCAAGGGTAAAACCCTACAATTTAATCATATCAAATATATTTTCATTTCTTTCTTTACTTATTCCTTTTTTTATTTTTAGGGAGCATTGGATGATGATTGCAGTTAATTTGGATACTCCAAAGATTTATTTTCTGGATTCAACGCATGGATATCCAACAAACCGACCATGCATGATGGCTTTTGTTAAATTTTAATGAACTAGATCCAAAATTTTAAAACTAAACATCTAATAATATAATTTATGTTATCTTTTAATGAGGATTCTGTTAGGATAGGGCGGTGCATCAATATCATCTAATGCATGGAATGAATCCAGGGAATAAGGATAAGAAAGCCTACAAGATCTAAAATAGGAAAAGTATCTGGGTATATATAATAACATTGAACTATCCAAACACATATCAAAACAATTTACTTATTATTGTCGATGTTTCTACAGTGTCCAAATCAAACAAACAGAAAGGACTATAGTTATTATGTTTGTAAATTTATGAAAGAGATCGTATTTTATCAACAAACTAACATCCCTGACGAGGTATTTTTGAAAATAATAAAGATTTCATTTAAAATATGTATTAATCCTTTGTGTATTTATATTTTTTTAGTACTACCATGACTATCATGAAAACTCATATTCAAAAGATGATATAGATGTGTTTAGAAACTAATGGGAAACATACCTGATGGAAGATTGTACACAAATATGATGAAGGTGAATTACTACTAATGTTATCAATATATGATCATTGATATCTCCCTTGTTTACACATAGGGAGCATATATGTCACCCTTTATTGTGTTTTATATCACTAGGTTATAAAGAATGGTTTTAGATATTATTTGTATTTCTAGTAAAGCATAACTCATTGGACTACACTGGTCGATAGTGTGGAAGTCGACTGATGCATTTTCATTCAGTCCACTCGCGAGAATCTTAAAATCTTGATGGGATCTAATCTCTTGGATTTTCAATTTTCTAATTTTAGTTTCACTTATATGTGGGTGGGGGTGTCCAGGAGGTTGGGGGGTGTCCAAGAGTGGGGGGTGTCCAGGAGGGGGTGTGTCCAAGAGGGAGGGGGTGTCCAGGTGTGAGGGTGTCCCGGAGAGGAGGGAGGGGGTGTGTCCATGGGGGAGTCCATAAGTGGGGTGGTAAAGAGGGGAGGGAGATATCTTAATCCAATTATATTGAGGAAATCCTCTATGTCACACTTCACCAATCCCTATATGGAATATCCGACTCATCACACACACCATGACTCTTATATATCCTTAAGAGGGTGTTCCCCATCATACGTGATATATAAAACTATATTTTCCGTCTTTTTTAGGCATAAGACTCTAATACCTACTCAAATAGCCTTAGAAAACCTAACTAGGGTACACAAATATCATACCAAACCTGATCCTCTCATAAACACAACTAGAAACCTCACCTCCATGGAGACATAATCTCTAGATGAACACAAAATCACAAACATTAAATAGAACTCTCACTCTATCTCTTGGTGGATCAAAAACACCATATTTATTTACATAGGTTTCTCTTGATTTCTATCCCATTCACTAGAAAACATATAATCATGTATGAAACAATGATCCATGAATCATTTGTGAGGTGTAAGAATAGACCGCACCTCAATCCGACGCATGGTGTGACCGGTATGGCTAAAAGTGTCTGATATCAATTTCAAATTGGCATAAACATCAGAAAACAACACAAGTGACAGATTAGAAACCAAGAAAACTCATTCAAATTGTTTTGATACTTTAGGAAAATGATCCATGAGCCATTTTTTATGTGTACAAATCAACCACACCTCAATCCGATGCACGGTGTGACCAGAATGACTAAAAGTGTCTGATATCAGTTTGAAATTGACATTAACTTTAGAAAACAACACAAGTGACATATGGAAAACTGAGAAAACACATTCGAATAGTTTTGATACGTAAGGAAAACAATCCATGAGTCATTTTTGAGGTGTACGAATCATGCGCACCTCAATCTGATGCACGGTGTGACCGGTATGGCTAAAAGTTTCTGATATCAGTTTGAAATTGACATTAACTTTAGAAAACAAAACAAGTGACATATAGAAAACCATCCAAACACATTCTTATAGTTTTGATACTTTCGGAAAACAATCCATGAGTCATTTTTGAGGTGTACGAATCGACCACACCTCAATCTGATGCACAGTGTGACCGGTATGGCTAAAAGTGTCTGATATCAGTTTGAAATTGACATTAACTTTAGAAAACAACACAAGTGACATAAGGAAAACCAATAAAATTCATTCAGATTGTTTTTATACTTTTGTACAATGATTCATGAGTCATTTTTGACGTGTGTGAATCAACCGCACCTCAATCTGACACACAGTGTGATCGGTATGGATAAAAGTGTCTGATATCAGTTTGAAATTGAAATTAACTTTAGAAAACAACAATACTGACATACGTAATACCAAAAAAACGTGTTCGGGTTGTTTTGATACTTTAGGACAATGTTCTATGAGTCATTTTTGACGTATAAGAATCAATATCACCTCAATCCAATGCACGGTGTGATCGGTATGGCTAAAAGTGTCTGATGTCAGTTTGAAATTGACATTAACTTTAGAAAACAACACTACTGACATATGGAATACCGATAAAATGCATTCGGATTGTTTTGATATTTTAGGAGAATGATACATGAGTCATTTGTGACATGTACGAATAAACTGCACTTCAATATGATGCACAGTGTGACCAGTATGGATAAAAGTGTTTGATATTAGTTTGAAATTGACATTAACTCTATAAAACAACAAAAGTGACATACAGAAAACTGATAAAACATGTTTGGATTGTTTTTATACTTTAGGAAAACAATACATGAGTCATTTTTTAGGTGTAAAAATTGACCTCACCTCAATTCCACACATGGTGTGACCAGTATGGCTAAATGTGTCTGATATCAGTTTTAAATTGACATTAACTTTAGAATACAACACAAGTGACATATAGAAAACTGAGAAAACATGTTTGGATTGTTTTGATACTTTAGTAAAACAATCCATGAGTCATTTTTGAGGTGTACGAAATGACCTCACCTCAATCTGATGCATGGTGTGATCGGTATGGCTAAAAGTGTCTGATATCAGTTTGAAATTGACATTAACTTTAGAAAACAACACAAGTGACATACAGAAAACTGAGCAAAGACATTCGGATTATTTTGATACTTTTTGAAAATGATCCATGAGTCATTTTGGACGTGTACGAATCAACCACACCTCAATCTGATGCATGGTGTGACCAGTATGGCTAAAAGTGTCTTATATCAGTTTCAAATTGACATATACATTAGAAAACAACACTACTAACATATATAAAACCGAGAAAATGCATTCGGATTGTTTTGATACTTTATGAAAATGATACATGAGTCATTTTTGAGGTGTACGAATCAACCACACCTCAATCTGATGCATGGTCTGACCGGTATGGCTAAAAGTGTCTTATATTAGTTTCGAATTAGCATAAACCTTAGAAAACAACACAAATTACATGCGGAAAACGAAGAAAACTTTCGGATTGTTTTGATAGTTTAGGACAATGATCCTTAAGTCATTTGTGATGTGTACGAATCAACCACACATCAATCCGACAAACAGTGTGACTAGTATGGCTAAAAGTGTCTGATATCAGTTTCAAATTAACATAAACTTTAGAAAACAACACAAGAGACATATTTAAAACCAAGAAAACACATTCCTATTGTTTTTATACTTTAGGAAAATGATCCATGAGTCATTTGTGATGTGTACGAATCGACTAAACCTTAATACGACGCATGATGTAACTGGTATGGCTAAGAGTGTCTGATATCATTTTCAAATTGACATAAACTTTAGAAAACAACACTACTAACATTCAAAAAACCAAGCAAACCCCTTCAGATTGTTTCGATACTTTAGCACAACAATCTATGAGCCATTTTGGAGGAGTACGAATTGACCGCACCTCAATCTGACGCACAGTGTGACTGGTATGGCTAAAAGTGTCTAATATAATTTTTGAATTGACATTAACATTAGAAAACAACACAGGTGACATACAATATACTAAGAAAACACGTTCTTATAGTTTTGATACTTTAGGGAAATGATCCATGAGTCATTTTTGATGTGTAAAAACCAATCGCACCTCAATCCGATGCACGGTGTGACCGGTATGGCTAAAAGTGTCTGATATCAGTTTCAAATTGACATAAACTTTAGAAAACAACACTACTAACATATGGAAAACCAAGACAATGCATTCATATTGTTTTGATACATTATTAAAACGATATATGAGTCATTTTTGAGGTGTACGTATCGACCGCACCTCAATCCAACGCACGATGAGACCAGTATGGCTAAAAGTGTCTGATATCAGTTTGAATTTGACATAAACTTTAGAAAACAACACAAGTGACATGCGTAAAACAATGAAAATGCATTCATATTGATTTGATACTTTATTACAATGATCCATAAGTCATTTTTGACGTGTAAGAATCGACTGCACCTCAATCTGACGCACGGTGTGACCGGTTTGGCTAAAAGTGTCTGATATTAGTTTGAAATTGACATTAACTCTAGAAAACAACACAAGTGACATATAGAAAACTGAGAAAACGCGTTCGGATTGTTTTGATACTTTAGGAAAACAATCCATGAGTCATTTTAGAGGTGTACGGATTGACGTCACCTCAATCCGATGCATGGTGTGACCTGTACGGATAAAAGTTTCTGATATCAGTTTGAAATTGACATTAAATTAAGAAAACAACCCTAGTGACATGTGGAAAACTGAGAAAACGCATTCAGATTATGTTGATACTTTATTAAAATGATCCATGAGTCATTTGTGATGTGTAAGAATCAACCACACCTCAATCCGACACACGATGTGACCAGTATAGATAAAAGTGTCTGATATCAGTTTCAAATTGAAATGAACTTTAGAAAACAACACTACTAACATACAGAAAACTGAGCAAAGGCATTCAGATTGTTTTGGTACCTTAGGAAAACGATATATGAATCATTTTTGAGGTCTTCTAATTGACCACACCTAAATCTGATGCACGATGTGACCGGTATGGCTAAAAGTTTCTGACATCAGTTTCAAATTGACATAATCTATAGAAAACAACACTACTGACATACAGAATACCAATAAAACACATTCGGATTATTTTTATACTTTATGAAAATGATCCATGAGTCATTTTTGACGTGTAAGAATCAACCGCACCTCAATCTGACACATGGTGTGAGAGTTATGGCTAAGAGTGTCTGATATCAGTTCGAAATTGACATTAACTTTAGAAAACAACACTACTGACATACAGAATACCGAGAAAACACATTCAGATATTTTTGATACTTTATGAAAACGATCCATGAGTCATTTGTGACGTGTAAGACTCAATCATACCTCAATCTGAGGCACGGTGTGACCGGTATGGCTAAAAGTGTCTGATATCAGTTTCAAATTGACATAAACTTTAGAAAACAACTCTACTAACATATGGAAAACAGAGAAAACGCATTCATAATGTTTTGATACTTTAGGAAAACGATCCATGAGTCATTGTTGAGGTGTACGAATCGACCAAACCAAAATCTAACGCACAGTGTGACTTGTATGGCTAAAAGTGTCTGATATCAGTTTCAAATTGACATAAACATTATAAAACGACACAGGTGACATATGGAAAACCAAGAAAACGCATTTTGGTTGTTTTGATACTTTCAGAAAACGATCCATGAGTCATTTTGAGGTGTATGAATCAACCAAACCTCAATCTGATGCACGGTGTGACCGGTATGGCAAAAAGTGGCTGATATCAGTTTCAAATTGACATAATATTTACAAAACAACACTAGTGACATACGAAAAACTGAGAAAATGTGTTCATATTGTTTTGATACTTTAGGAAAACGATCCATGAGTCATTTGTGACGTTTACAAATCAACCGCACCTCAATCCGATGCACGGTGTGATCGTTATGGCTAAAAGTGTCTGGTATCAGTTTCAAATTGACATAAACTTTAGAAAACAACACTGCTAACATACAGAAAACTGAGAAAACACGTTCGGATTGTATTGATACATTAGTTCAATGATCCATGAGTAATTTATGAGGTGTAAGAATCGAACACACCTCAATCCGACGCACGGTGTGACCGGTATGGATAAAAGTGTCTGATATAAGTTTCAAATTGACATAAACATTAGAAAACAACACAAGTGACATACAGAAAACTTAGAAAACATGTTCGGATTGTTTTGATACTTTAGGATAATGATACATGAGTCATTTGTGACGTGTAAGAATCAACTGTACCTCAATCTGATGCATGGTGTGACCGGTAAAGCTTTTCATTAGATAAAGAATCAGTATTTATTAAATGAGATAAATCATCCCAAAACATATTGATTTTACATTATTCTGTTTCATTGTTATCAGAATGAAAAAATTTGAGTTTATCATTTCCATATTTTAGTTTCACATTCCCATATTAATGTATTCTTTCATATTAATGTTCTAATTTATTTTATTATTTTATTACTAACATAATATTTGTTTTCTTATATAGGTGGGTTTTTTTCCTTGATTTCGGATGCTTTGTTCGACAACAAATACCGTGGATGAAAATTTTTGAGAGAGGATCACAGATATCAAAGGATGAAACCTTAATGTTTATAACTATTGTTGGATAATTATAATTGTAACCATGTAAAACATTGTTTGAAATGTATATAGCAATGTGTTTTTTGTATTCATGATGTCAAGTAAATGTCTATAGCATTGTTTGTCAAAATATTGCGTGTCGGTGCTATTTTGTACAGACGTGCAGGTGCTATTTTGTGCAGGTGTGCATGTGATGGTTTGTGAAGGTGCTGGTTCAGCAGGAGCAGGGGAAGGTGCCTCTATCAGCTCTTTTTTAGCACTGATAAAGGGGTGCCTTTATCAGCGCTATCTTGAGCGCTAAAAATAGGGCCCTTTATCAGCACTGGAAAAAGCACTGATAAAGGTGTCCTTTATCAGTGCTCAAGATAGCGCTAATAAAGGCACCCCTTTATCAGTGCTGAAAAAGCGCCGTTAATGTCGGCCTAGATAAAGGGGGGGTCCCATTTATCAGCGCTCCGAAAAGCGCTGATAAAGGTTGTCCTTTATCAGCGATTTTTTTAGCACTGATAACGGTCTCCTTTATCAGCGCTTTTCTAGCGCTGTTAATATCATATTTTAGTGCTGATAAATGGCCAAATTGTAGTAGTGAACCAAATGGAATAATGAAGGTTCGGGTAGAATCCCTTACGTTAAGTCTGATGGTGTCATTCACATGATATTAATGTCCTAGATAACCAAATTACATACATTAATTAATATTTCCATAACCTATTCTTTATGAAACTGATTTAGTATATATTTATTAATTTCATTCATCTCTTTTGTTTTGATGGGTAAAGAGGTTCAATTTCATTGTTTGGGAGCGTTCGTTTCCTTGGTTTTTGTAATTGGCTTACATATATACATGTAATGATAAACATGTAAGTTGATAATGGTTGTCCAAAATTGTAGTTATATATTATTAGTGAAAATCCATAATATTACATGGTAATAAATTTCATTAGGATATTTTTATTGAATATGAATCATTATATAAAATTTTAATGATAGTCGTTTTGGTTGATTGGTGGTTTATTATCACATCGAACACATTTTTATTTATAAATTAATATCACATGTAAAAAAGATTCTATAACATTATATTATAAATTATACATATATTAATGACTTTTTAAAAAAATAGTTTCATGACTATATTTGAAGATGGTAAAATAAATTGAAAACTTGTCGTCCTTGAATGTGATAAATTAACACATATGAGAAGGTGTTTTCTTATCTAGTATAAAAGGAGGGTAAAGGAGAGATGATGATGAATTATTCCATTATCATAAAAACATTCTATTACATTTATGGTACTGGAGTTATCATAACCTTTGGATTAAATGAGGTGAGCAAATAAATTTTTTTAACTTGATTGAAAATAAAAGAAATGAAAAGAGGAATTGCCTCTTGAATATATCTTCCTTGAGAACTTATTTATGGGAGAGGATTTGGTCTTTTGAAGAGACCAAGGGATGTTGGACGTGGGAGAGGCAATTTGGAAGTTATTTGAACTGAATTTGGACTCGAAACAAGGCTTCAAAGGAGTGAATAGAAGAGGGATGAGAGTGGTTTTTATAGTGGAGGAGAGGAGGGTTTTCTCAATGTTATATTTATTATTTTCTTATTTTTCTCAAGACAAGAATTATTAATGATTATTATGAACAAAGACAGTATACATATCATGTGAGTTCTAACCAATATACATTTACATCATCCATGACTCAAGAATGATTCATAAATTCATTTATTTATCATTTATCATAAATTATCATATTTTACTATTCAAAAAAATTCAAATATTTTAGAAAAATCCAAAAAAATCACCCTAAATACTTTTCAACATGTATAATTAAAAAATGGAATCCATGTTATGAAAATAATTTACTATGTATGGGAAATATAATTTTTATTTAAAATCATAATTTATTTCAAAAATACAAATTTTAAAATTAAAACTACATTTCTAACACTTTGAAAAATTAATTATGGTCTTCTAAAATTATCTTATGATCATAATAAACAAAGATACTAATTTATGAATTCATTTTATGGAAAATAAATTTTCTTTTAATTTATTAAATTGATCATAAACTTGTAATTAAAAATATGCGACACAAATACCAACATTGTGATATCATATTATCACTTTTAAGATGGATAAATTTTATTTATACTTTAATTGGAAAAGTTACTTATTCACTTGGATGATTTACTATTCATAAAGGTCATATTACTATTCATAAGGTTAACATAACTATTCATAAGTGTTTGTTACTATTCACCCAAAATTAAGTTTGTCTTATCGGACTCTAAACATCTTATTGATCGCAACCGTGTATGTTATATTTTCGAAATACAAATCACATAAATGAAAATATTATGTTTAGAAATCAAATTGTACATAGTTGTTTATTATGTTCTGATTTCAAGTGATTATACTATATAAAAAATTCTATGAAGGTAATTTCATGGATAAAACATTAGGTTGTTACAGTTAGTTTCAAACCTATCCTACTAATGGGTTTGAATGGGGGATTACACTTGGATAAATTATTTGTATCCTCGAGGTTTAGGAATATTCAGGGATTCTACCAAGATGGATTCCAAAATTTCATATCCAATATTTATCCTCTAATAGATAAAGAGAGATGATGAGTACAACCGGTTTGTTGGATATGCTTGGTACGACACAGATGTCATGTCTGAAGGAACGACACAAATACTGATGCATGAGTGTGTAACCATAACCCATTAAGGACACTCACATTATAAAGTTTGTATTCAGATGAAAATTCATGGTCTAGGTTTATATTGGTATCAGTCCAAGTGTGTCTAGTGAAAAATGTTGTCATATATTCCTGACATTCATTGATTATCAACCCAACATGTTCAGGGTGTCAGTCTGACATGGAAGACACATACAATGTGTCATCTTGACGTGTCCAATATGCTTCAAATAATCTATGTGGACATAAACAATTCCTTTTATAGTTTCAATAGAATATTCTGATTTTCCATCGCATGATCATCCATAATTTTTTAGGATTCCATCACAAGATCAAAGAGACTTGTCCAAGACTTATTTAGATGATCAAAGTGGACATGTCCATGGTATTTTGAATGATCAACTGATATTTCCAAGATGTAATCACAAGATCGGGCAGAATTTCCTAGGAGTTTCAAGATCAAAGTATACATGTACATAGGATGATTCTTGATCAAAATGTCTTGCCTATAAGATGTCACATGATCATCCTGGCTATCCAACACATATTTCACAATAAAAACAACTTATCCAAGGCCTCATAAGAGAATTGCAATACCATTGAGAAATATTGGGAATGTGTGATAGTAATAATGTTAAGTGATGAGGTCTTGCAAACATGTCTATGATGGAACTTATGTTTAATTTTTAATGTTTCATGTAAAATGGGATTGTGCCTCAAAGCCTCATATACAAAACTTTCATTTGATTTAGAGTGCATGGATAAAGGATTATACCAAGACCAAACATACCGAGGATTTTGTCATGAGATAAATTCATGTCATTGGGTTGATATATGTGTCAATACCATGCACATATTAAGGATAGACCACATGATTGTGTCTCCTGAATATCAATTGATTGTGTGATTCACATGACCTTAAATGGGGTCTTGCGATGGGTTATGTTATCATAAACAGGGGATACCTATCAGTGCTTCCACATTCATGGATGAGTTTCTACATATTGGGCCACAAAGAAGGGTTCATGTATGAGGGTTCTTGTTAAGGCGTCACCTCCTATGGTCTAAATGAAAAAGGGAAGGGTATGTTTGTGGGTCCATATGCATGTCAAGGTCAATCCGCATGGAAATGTTCATGTAACATATATTCCCATGATTTATTATCATAACTTTGGTCTTAAATGATGTTGAAATCATTATGTGGTCACATGATCCAAGTGGAATAATGCGATGCAATCTTGTGATGAAGCCTCATGGAATGTCTCATGATTACCAAGAGAACTACTTGGAAGGCGACATCCCAATCCTCCTCTCATATTTCCCTTATTTTTTTTCCTTATCTTACTACTCTTTTTCACCCCCATGTGTTCTTTTCTAATGTAGGATGGGATATATATATCCAGATGCTAGGTAAAGGTTGTGCCACTATTCATGGTGTGAATGCTCTATGTATTTTCATGTGACTATAGAGAAATATGTATTAAAGAATGATGAGAGTCTATCATGATGGTTTCATCTGATCGCATGATCGTCCGTCATGATAAGACTCTGTTTTTGAAACATATCATTTATTCAAGGCCCCCATATCCTCAGTTTTAAAATACTTAATGATATGGGGTGATAGAAAACAAAATGTTTCCTCACATGATTACCTCAACGGTTTTTCGTGATCCTTGGGAATGCTAGTGGATAACTGGTCAAAATATTTTCCTGAGAGAATATGATTAAAATTCTAAACGTAGAAGGCTCTCGTGATGGGGAGTTACATTCTACTTCATGTGAATCTTATTTTATCAAAATAGATTCATCCAATCATCATTGTTTTTATGTGTGAATCATGGTGTTCTTTGTGATGGCCACTCACAATTTCATTATCAAACTCATCTAATCATCCCTTGGTTGTTTCAAAGACTTTGGATGATCTCATGGTGTCATAAACTGCTTTTAAGAGACCTCCTCAAAGGCATAAGGTTGAATGTGAGGGCACATTATAACTCATGATGTATTGGTGGACATTCATGTGATTAGTCAAATAACCATGCAGCATCATAATGATCATCGAGATGCCTTCATATGATAGTGCATGATCTTATTTTGATGTGATGGTTTTTTCCATTTCAAAATGTGATCCCTTGTGTATCTTGTGATGGAATCAAATGATTACTTGATCATATTCATTTAAATAAAATCCAAATATATGTCTTTGAGACATCTAGGATGATTTATCTATTTTATTCTAGATCATTGGAGAATTATTACATGGCAGTATTCCAGTGCGGGAGTCATACATGAATCATGTAGATCGATGCATTGAACCTATAGAGTTCAGAGTATAGAAGGAAGGATGAGGTTGTAGATGACATAAGAGCGAGATCATATTTCTTAGATTGGCTCAATCATTTGATTCAAGTTTTCACTATATGTTTTTTAAATGAAGGAACATTTTCCACACCACTTTGTTGTCCCACATCGATCATGGATTAAGATCTAGATCACTTAATAAAAAATTTCGCAACAACATTTAGTCGAGCCAATTGCAGGTTCGACACCCACAACAGTTGCACCAGGACCTGACTGATCACACCCTCCATTTGAGAAATCCACTAAGGAAAACCTGCACCATTCCTAACATGCCCACTACATGAGTTATTCTCTCCCACACTCTCATCACTTGACGGGATGGTTAGCTAGCTCTCGACACGTGGTTGTGTTGACTCACACATGTTCCCTTGGTTGAGATGGTTAGATGGTCATCCTGACTATCCAAATTTTTTCTAAGCTCCAACTTATCTACTAATAAAAAAATATATCTAAAAGTGAGTGGATAGGTACATAATTTGTACCATTATAAAAAATAATTCATCAAACAAATCATTATTCTTCATGAATTCCACCTCTATGTCCTTTGTAACAAAATATGAATTTTACTTTATTAGGATTCACACTTGTCAAATATTTGATGGAAAATGTTTGGAAGACAATTATGGGTACCTAAGACTTCTTGTTAAATTTAGAGTGATGATCCACCAAATTTACTAGGTTCCCAACACCTTTTTGATCCAAATATTTCATTGTATTGATTACCAATTCAACAAAAGAATGGTCTATGGGGGGATTTTCTTGTGGAACATGTCTCATAGATTCTTTTCTTAGATATGAAGAGAAATACTTAGAGTAATTTTTTAACAAGCACAATACAGTACCCCATTAAATTGTGAGAACATCCCAAAATTGTAAGACCACTTCCAAAATTCAATACCACACTTTATAAAAATAACAATTTAAAGAAATTATTAATTTTACCACTGGAAAGAATTACTAAAAATTAATAGGAAACTTTAAATAAAAATCCCATATATTTTATTCAAATGTATTTAAAATATATGCAGCAGACCCTGTAAAAGTACCTATCCACCCCTGGAAACTATGGTTCAGTCACCGAAGTGAGCGATCTAGACCCCTTTTTCGCACTTATTATTCGAATTCCGAATTTCTTAACTCATATTTACCTAAGAAACTAAAAAAACACAAGTAGTGTTAATAAATATCTGGATGATCCTTTCATCTAATGAAAAAATTATATAACAAAAATATTCAACTACAAAGCCACACTAGTAGGCCCATCACGATGTAGTATAACAAAGACAACAGTCACATGTCTTGAATAAAAAAATAAGACATACAATAAAAGTACATCATTGTAGAAACAATATTATACCAAATCCATATAACGAATCCAAATAGTCTAAAACATAAATGTTTGAATCATACAAGACCAAAATTCATCCATTTGACCAACCATCACCTCCAAATCACCCCGAACTGAAGGCAGAAATAATAAGAGAAGCCAACATGAAATAAGATTCCTTTCCCCTTACCAAAATCCTACAACACAATGTCTATAACAACCCAAAAGAAAATGTAGGGTGTGATCACATAGACCATTTGGATACCACCATAGTGTCTATACAAGGTCTGATATTAATAATGAAATAGTTCACTCTTTGTTAAAAAAATTAGTCTTACAATTAATTTTCCAAAAATACAGTATTGTTTGAAAATAATTTTTGCATTTTTTTAATAAAATAATTTCATATTCTCAAAGTAATAAATAAAAAATCTAGAACTAATAAAATATTGATTCCAACCTACACGTCTAGAGGAAAGAACGTAAACAAGTATTCGGGAAATAACATATTCTCACACCCTGAGCACATTTTTTTCTATTTTATTCTTTTAATAGTGTGGGATATTTTGGTTAATGTTTGTGTAAACCATCTGGTGATATTGTTTGTGTTTTAGTGGATTCTGGTGGCATTTGGCCCTATGAATGGATTGAGTTCCTGGTTTGAGGATAAAATAAGAGTATGGTTAAGTATAAGTGTGTTTCAATATCCCATTATTCTTACATAGTTTGTCTCACATAGTTTGAAAAAGGATTGGCCAAAACATATGATGTTAATGGGAAACTGTATGGTGTGTGGTTGGTTTCTAGAAGGAATCACATGTTTTGTGCCTAGTTAGAGTAAACTATGCGAAAAGAATTCTTGAGTCTCGATCATTTTGATAGAATTCAGTTTCATAGTTGGTGCATGGTTTCATAAATCATGCGGACAACCCTTTATTGTTCCCCTCATCACTAGTGGGGTGCGCACAGTAGGAATATAGTTGAGAAAACCATGCGCGAAAACTATGAGACTTTCCAAATTTAGTAAAAATTGGAATTCTGAGTTTTCCCTCCCCTAATAAGAACCAATTTATTTTTTCTCATCCAACTTGATTGTTTTTTTCATAAAGGGGGATCCTAATATCTACCCTTCTTGAGTTGGTTCTCATTCATCCAATCTACATGAGTTCTTCTTTATTTTGGGTGGTTTTCCTTATATTCTATTCAACCTTTTTTTTTCTTGGTTCTTGCTTGAATTTTTCCTCTCTTGGATCACCATAGAGTGAGGGTTTGATAATTTTGGTGGTTTTATTTAATTTTAGGGTGTGTGGATCATCTCTTAGGCTTATTTCTTCTATCTATTAGAGTTTTTTTGGTAGTCACACACTATTGATGTAAGTGTAATCATCCTTTTCTTATTCGAATCACACCATTGGATGATTTATCATTCCAAATTAGTTTAAAAATGTGTTATTCATATTTTTATGTGTTATTTTAAATTTTTATGGTGTTTCCTTGTTGGTAATTTGATGAAAAATGTTTTTCAAATGATTTCCTTAGTTATACCTACATATATGTGTGTACAAGGTGTTTGGTAAAATTAAAATTGGCCTTTGAATATGGGTTTGAAATTTTGAAATGGTGTTATCCTTTCCCGAAGGTTTTTTTGTCTCTGAAGGTCCCCGATTTATTTCAGGATGTGCCTCAACTCCTCCTCTCTTCAAAGGAGCTGACATGTGCCACAGACCTTTTCAAGTTCACGCTGGATGCTAGGTTCCCCCATCATCATCCTTCGGTTGACGAATTTGATCGTTTTATCTCTGGTTCCTTGAAGCTACACGAGCGCATAGTGGTCGGGCTTCTCGATCGACGTCACTTTATGATTCAGTTTCAATCGGAGGAGGATCTTATGGTCTCCTGGTCTGTGGTATCCTGAAGATGCAACAGTGTTTCATTCCTTCTGTGTCGCTGGTGCTTCAAGTTTCATATTCGGCGTGATCCATCTACCGTCGCCACCTGGGTGAGTCTCCTTGGTCTCCTTCTTTCATTTCAAAACCCATCGATTTTGTGTGTCATTGGGAATATGATTGGAAGGTTTCTATGTTCTGATCGGAGAACGGAGGTCCTGTGTCACCCTGTCTGCCCAGGAATTTGTGTTGAAGTCGATGTGGCGAGGCCACCTATGAACTGGTTAAGGATAATGGATGGGAAAGAATATCAGGGGAGGCAAGAGGTCATATTTGAGTCTTGGATGAGTTACTGTGGAAACTGTTGTCGTTTTGGTCATCTGGCGCCTGTCTGTCGTGACAGGATTGTGACTGGGATCTTGCGGGCAGTGGAGCTGGGCGCTGGTGGCTCTGGTAATAATGGATTGGATGAGTTGAGGGGTGAGATTCAGCCTGGGATTCCCTTGCGTAGGTGAAATTTAAATGGTGTAAGTGAGGGGAAGGTTCTGCAGTTAGAGTTCATGAAGCAGGCTGGAAAGATGGTCTCCTGTGAGCAAGGACTGAGGGTGAATGGGCGGTCTCTTCTGGCTGTGGATGGGGAGGTTGTGCAGGCTCCTGTGGATGTAGCTATGGTGAAGGAGATGCAACCTTCTTTGAATCCTATTGTGCAGCAGGTCTTGGATCACCTGAAATCAGACCTTGGGGGCTAGAAGAGGTCCTTGCCTGATGTCACTGGTAGTGGTCAACTATAGGTTGTTTTGGTTTCAACTCATAACCAGATTGCAACTCATAACCAGTTTGAGGAGATGGAGAATGAGAGGAATACTTCCATTGAGGAAGGATCGCAAAGGGATGAGTCCGAGAGGATGCCGATTGTTCCCTTTTCTCAGCCGGCAGTAAGTGAGGTGTTTCTTGGGGAGGAGCCTCATGTTGTTTGTGGAAAGGATCTCCCCCTTCAATGCATCCAGCCGATTGATGTTCAATTGCAGCCGGCGGAGGGAGGGTGGGTTTGGGTTTCAAAGGGTAATTTGAGTGGTGGATCTGATAGATCTCAATGAGTGGGTTCTGTACGCATCACTAGAAAATGGGGAAGTGTCTCTGATAGTGACAAGAAGAATGTAAGTGATGTCGCCAGAAGATCTTATAATGATATTATTGAAAGTGTAAAAAGTAAACTGGCTGCAGGTGAAGGGGGGATGACTGCTCCAGCAAAAAGAAAAACGAGAAAAGATTACTCATACCTACAAAACCCAGTGACTACTAGATCATCCTCCAAAAGGGAGAACTTTTCACGAGATGTCAATGGTTAGGAGAAGGGAATGCAATCTCCTACGACACTCCTAGAATTGGAAAATCTAAATTTGAGAAGGAAGTATACTAAGGTTCTGAAGCATTATGAAAGATCGGAGTGGGAATCGGAAACTTCAGAAGAAAATTTCCATCCGGAATTTGGTGACGGGGATGATTTCTATGATTTATAGTGTTCTTGTTGTGCTTTTCTTGTTTTTTTTACTTTTTGGTTATTTTAATAAATGGGAAGAGGTCTTCCTCTAGCTGACTTTCTAGGTATAATGGATTTTTAAAAATGATGTTCACATTAAACCCTTGATTTCAAAATGCTTTACTTATTCCTCCTTCTTTTACTTAGCCATGCTCCTTTCAAATGGTTCTTCTAAAACCACAATTTTCAAAAGTTTCTCCTTGGTCCCCAAATTTCAAATGTGGTTTAAAATTTTCATCCTAAAAATAGGTATTTTTCGAATCCTAAGGTTTGGATTGGTTTCAAAATGACATAAATCCTCATTTCCATCATCCAAACATAAATGGTGTTTTCCCCTAGGTTTTCGAGATGTTTTGGAAATGTAATTGGATTTGTAAATTCTAAGTCCCATTTGGTACATTATGGTGCTTTGGAAACTGGTTTTGAAACTACTGTGATGTGTAGGCCATGATGGGACTGGTTTGTGCCTTGAAATGTGATCGGTGACTCTATGGTTGTCCCCCGTATAGTATTCCTCCACATAGTTGGTGTTGGAGTTTGGGAAATCTGTTCACAGTGGTATATTTGGGTTATTGGTTTACACCACACATGCGATGACCTCCTCATTATATAGTATAATAATATCATTGGCTTCCTAGACATCATCTAGAGTGAATAGGGATGGTTTCTTTATAGTCCCAATTATAAGGACTGGTACCCCTTGGATTTATCGAGAGTCCATGTTGGTTATGCCAGTAGTGAGGCATGTTTTGAGTATCCAGATTGGTTATTGAATATATAGTTTCACCAAACACTACAAGTTGAGTTCCAACTGATTACATCCAAGGATTGGTCCTATAGATTTTTAGGAAGTTCCCATGATTACCTATCTATGTGTTATGATTTATTTTAGTGATGTTTTTTTACCTACCCTACTACTATTTTAATTCTTAAACTGTTTTCATTATTTTTATCATTTCACTTTGATCACATTTTTTGGATTCTTATTTGTAATTTTTTTTAAACAAGAAATATGTTTTAAAATGAAAAGGCATGATTTGTTTGGAAAATCGACTTTATTGAAATGATGTGTTGTTTCTTAGAATGAAAAAACACTATTTTCAAAATTTATTTAGAACAAGAGTTTGTGGTATATTTCAAGAAATAAAATATATGGATTCTTTGGTACTTAACTATATAGTTGTTTTATGATCACAACACTAATTTTTTCACCCAACAACGGTAGACCCGGGCTATATTTTAGGTTCAGTTTTATATTTTAGGTTTCCTATGGAGTGGGATTGTCTTATGGTTGATGGTGACCAAGAGGTAATGTATATATCGGTTCAGGTTCTGGTTTGGTTCTACATATCTTTTAGTTACCAATTTGTTCAGTTTTCATTATATATGGATCATGATTATGTATTATTTATGTTTAGTGTTTATGGATCATCTTAGTTTTCCTATGTGATCTGTTTGGTTTATTTTTTCCAAATGTTCATTGGGATAAATTATTACCACTACGATATCTTTGATTTCCACTGCTATTCCACAACCTGGGAGGTTAGAAAATGCATCTCAGTCCTTCTTTCGGGTCAGTTCATGTGTCAATTTGGATGAAATACCAACCTGGTTCCTTATAAAATGGTATTAGAGGACCCCCATTGTTATTTCGGGCATTGGGTAGTATGAAGATTATGAATTTTGGGACTAGGGATGTAGTTATGGGAAGGATTTAATGATCCCTTTCTCATTCAAGTCCTTGAGATTCTAGGCGTAGTTGAGGATTTGAGTCTTTTGATTTATTTATGTGGATAACGAATAATAATGGAAGTGATATGGTCTTTTATGGTGGTATTACATGGATTATTGACCCATGTGGAGTCGATAAAACAACTCAATATGTTCATAGTGGTTGGTTCTTGTGGGGGAATATCCCACCTACCAAGTCATCGGGTTATGCATGGCCACCAATTCACCTATTCAAGGAGTTCGATTTGAGTTATGTATTGGCTTTATTTTGGTTGGGGTGAATGGATTGTAAAATTAAAAATGGATTTCTAGGAAAAGAAGAAAATTAATTTATTGAATTCAGAATATTTCATTTTAAAAATTATATTTTCATTTAAAATTGGATTTGAAAATGGGTTTTTGTATTTTAAAAAATTGGCCATTGAAGATTGTGGTTTTGAAAAAGGAATAGATTTGGTGTTTTGGAAAGATATTTTTGGTTATGTTTTGTGATGTTTGGTTTATGAGTTAATGTTTTTGTGTGTGATGTTATTTTTTAATAATTTTGGTTTTATATTTATTTGGGTCTTTCATTTGTTTTTTTCATTCGAGTATGCCTCACCAATAGATTTAAAATGTTTTATGTGTTTTTTCCTTAGTTATCGACCCTGCCGAAACTCCTATTGTGGTGGAAAATTCAAATTCTTCTAATTTATTTCCATTTCACTATATTTATCAAGGTCCTTTAGAGTTTGTGGAGTGTATTTAGGGAGTTGAAGGTGTTTTTAGGTATTTGGAAACTCTCTAATCCTTGAGGGTGTGTTCTTTTCTAGATTTTTTTGATAGTTTAGGTTTAGATCAGTGGAATGTGATCTTCTCCCTATCGTTTCAAGTTGGTATGTTATATGAGGAATTTAACACCACTTTAATTTGATGGTTCATTCCATGGTAGGTGATGAAAAGAAAATTGGTAGACTTCTTGGGTGTTTAGGAAGTTCGGTGGATGGTGAAGGCTTGTGTGAAACATTTTGAAGAGATAGTTTATTTTTCATAAAATATTGAATTAGATGATCATTTGAAAGATATTATTTTTATTTGGGGACTTTATCAAAAGTATAAGGAGTGGTTTCTTTTATATAGATAATTCCATTTATGGAATCTTAAGGATTATGTGTTTCTAGATTATTAAGTTCCTAGAGCACGATATGTAGCAGTTGGAAATCCAGTTCTCCTATTCACTTTTAAAGGTTTCCCATCTAGTGAGAGGTGCATTATTGAGGAACCATTTCATCATAATTCTCCTTTATTAGTTCTGAATTCTCTTTCATGAGACCATTTTATCATGTTATTATATTGTGGTCACTTCTGTCATTTGGTTTCATACTATCACACTCCATTAAATACTTTTCATCAATGTCAGCATTTGGGACACATATGGATGTTCTAAATGAAATATTCCTAGAATAGGACGTCTTAGTTTGAGGATTTATGATCCTAAGTGTATGTAATAATATTCTTCAAGTCACTGGGGCTCCATCCATAGTCTCCAAAGAGAAGCACATTTCATAGTCAAGAATCATTACTTTTGGGGATCCTTCTCCCATCATTTGGATCTAGTGTTGGGGTGGAAATGGTTGAAGTTTCACTATTTTGGTTTTTCTTTTCTATTGGAATTTCGTCCTTGTTATAAAAATAATGGTTGTATCATTATCTTGTAATTATAGTAGTTGTTACTTTTTTATATAATTCCTTTATTTTTCATTCCTACTAGTGTGGGCTCATCCATTTTGTGGATTGGTATTGGTTTCTGATTGTGTTTTATTAGGATATGGTCATGTAGTGTATAAATTGTGAATTGTGGTTTGGTTCACTTCTTGGTTTGGGTTTTCTTCCATCGGGGACCTTTTGGTGGGGCTTGGCCAGTGAGGGGAATTCCTGGGTTTGCTTGCATTGGGTTTCAAATATCGTTTCATGTGGTTTAGTCTAAGATAGTTAACTCTTAAATGGTGGGGAGACCCACCATGGAACTTATTTTGGTTTTATTATAGAGTTGGGTAGTTCAAGATGGATCTTTATGGTGGGGAGAGTGTTATCTTCATTCCATGGATCTCCTTGTTGTAGTTTTCCCTAGAGTTGGTCATGTGTGACTTGTGAAGTTGAAAGGTCACTAATAGTATCGTGGTTTTGTTTGTTGTCATTCTATTTTGAGTTTGAGTTTCTTTTTAATAAATAATTTTTGTTACATTATAGGAATATAAATTTATTTTTTGGGTTATAATTTTCATACCCAACCATCCATTTTAATATATATTATTATTTTCTTTGTTTTGGGTCTTTTAGTTGGGCTTCAGGTCATTTTTCTAGTGAGTTTTATTTAGTTTTGGAGGATTCAGGTGGATTATGGATCTATGCATGTATTGAGTGCACAGTTTGAGGAGAAATCATGTGGTTGTTAAGGGATATGGGTGTTTCTATTTCTCTTTATTAATGCATTCTTGGAATCACATGGCTTGAGAGCGGTTTGACCAAACTATGCAAGTTCAAGGAGAAAATATTTAGAGTATGGTTAGTGTGTGGGATAAAGTTTAGAAATTTCCCATAGTAAGAGTAAACCATGTAGAAATAATGCATGAGGATATGCCATTTTGGTAGATCTGAGTTTAACACTTAGCACATGTTTTCCCAAACATGGCGGCCAGCCCATGCTTGTTCTTTTCCTCTTCTATATGGTACGAAAAATAAGTGCATGTTTTGACAGAATGTGCAGCCATACCATGAGACATTCCTAGATATCTTAAAACATGAAATTCCATGTTTTACCACCACTAATTAAACCCTATCTTTTGTTTATCCTCTCACTTTCTTGATTTTGTAAAATTTTAGAGCTCTTAAGCTCCCATATTCCTCCCTTGGTGCTGCTCCTTCCAATCTAGGTGAGTTATTCATAGTTTTTTAGTGTCTTTCCTTCAAATGTTATCTCCCTCATTTTGTCTTAGGTTTTTCGATGGATTGTACCTCTCTTATAAAAAACCTAGAGTGAGTTCGGGATAATCTGGGTGGTTTTATTTGATGTTATAGTGTGTTTATTTTCTCTCTTTATTAGATCCTCCATCCCTTGGAGTTTTTTCATTCACACACTAATGAGGTATGTGTATTCATCCATTTCCTTTCCAAAGCATATCAATAGATACTGGACCATTCCTAAATATTTTCTAATGGTTTTATTCAGGATTTTGATTTGTTAGATTAATTTTTTACTGCTTTTAAATATTGGTAATTTGTTGAAAAATTGGATTTCAAATTATTTCCTTGGTTCTATGTTAATATATGTATATTATATTTTTGATAAAACAACAATTTTTATTTGAATATGGGTTTTGACATTTTGAAATGGTGTTAGCCCCCAATTGTGATTGGGTAGATGTATTACTGGTGAATTGAGCCTTGTTTGTGGGTTTTGGTGCCTTTAATTTTTTTCATTGTGTGAACCATTGTGGTTAATTGAAATTCCCCTTGTGTTTCTTTAATCGGAACATTTGTTACAATGTTGAATTCTATGAGTGAACAATTGAATGTGGTCATATCTCTATGTGCATAGGGTGAACATATGGATAGGTAGAAAAATGAAAATGGATTAATAAAATGACCCTCACATTAAGCTTTGTATTTTTGAAACACTTTACTCCTTCCTCTTTTTTCTTCCTTAACCCTCCTCCTTTCAAATATTTCTTCTAAGACACTAATGTTTCATAAGTGTCTCCTTGATTCCCAAATTTCAATTGTGGTTTCAAATTTGTTTTTCTATATTTAGGTCTATTTTGGAATCATGATATGTGTTTTGGATTCTAAATGAAATAAAGCCCCATTATCATCTTAGGAACATAAATGGAGTTTCCCATTTGTTTTGTTTTTTTAAATGGAATTGGATTTTTAAATACCAAGGCTCGTCTGGTACATTGTGGTGTTTTTAAAAGTGGTTTGGAAACTCATGTGATGTGTAGTCCCGGTTGGAACATGTGTGTTGATGATATGTGATGGGAACCTCTATGGTTATCCCTATGTGGATAGGAACTCTACATAGTTGGTGTTAAAATTTGGGAAATACATGCACTATGGAATATGTGGGTAATTGTTTCACACCACATGTTTGATGACCTCATCATTCTCTAGTATTCTACAATTATAGGATTCTTGGATGCTATCTAGAGGGTTGAGTTATGGTTTATTTTGGGTCCTGATTAGATGGACTAGTACCCCTGGATGTTTTTATAGATTAGGTGGGTTGTGCCACTGGTGAGGCTAGTTTAAAGTATCCAGGTTGGTAATTGAATGTGGAGCTACACCATACATAGGAAGGAAAGTCCAAACTGAGTATATCCAAGGACTACTTCATGAGGTATTGATGAAATTCCCATGATTACCTATTTGTATGTTCATCATTATTTTCTATACTTTGGTTACCTTCCATACTAGTATTTCCATAGATGTATCGTTTCCATTATTTTCAGCTTCTCTCTTTTATCACCTTATTCGTATTATTATTTAGAATTTTTTTAAACTGTAAATTTATTTTAAGAATGGAATTAATATTTTTTAAGGTATTTTTTTTCAAAAGATTCATTGGTTTTTTAAATGACGAAAAACTATTTTCTATATGTATTTCAAACTAGACTTTGTGGACTATTTCGGGAAAGGACATGTATGTATTTTGTGGTACTTACCTACTAATCTCTTTTATAATCACACCCTACTTGTGACATTGAGAGTATATAAAATCTATCTATTCTGATGGTTCAGGTTTCTTGTTTAGGTTTCATGTGGGGTAGGTTGGTTTTATCGTTGGTGGTGACCAAAAAGTTATCTGGAGATCTAGTCGAGTTCTTGTTTGGTTCTAGTTCAATTTTTAATTTCTTTTTTTCAGTGTTGTTGTACATGGATCCTTTTTTATGTATTATTTATGATTATTATTTATGTATACTCTTAGTTTCTTTGCATACCCTATTTGGATTATTTATATCTTGTTTTTTATTTCTCTAAATAGTTCCCTCTGTGATATCATTGATCCCCAGTGCTAGTTGCCAACACGAAAGGATCGATAATGCCTCTTGAACCCTATCTCCGGGTGAGTAGGATCTCAGGGTAGATGGAATCCTACACTAGTTTTTGAAACCTTCCATTTGAAACTATATGATCTAACATCATATAAAAACCAATCAGAAAAAATAAATGGTAAAAACACATCATGCGATAAATAAATTAGAAATGAAAAAGCACCTTATATTGGAACCATGATTATGGGAATACATACTAGACATAAAAGATACAAAATAGGTATAGGTTAGTACAAATAAATATCAAATCCTTCCATAATCCATCGATATCCCAATGGTTATGGCCTAGTAGTTCTAGACTCACTAAAACTACTCAAGCCTATTCCCTGATTCACCAGAGGTTCCCAATGTGAAAATTTTAAAAATACATTTCAAAACCCTACTCACATGTTATAAAACATTTTCAAATGAAATACAATAGTGTTCAGTTTTTAAAACCCCATTTCAAAATCAGAACCACAAAAGAATCATTAAAAGAAACACTTGGTTCAAAAGAACTATATTATAAAGAAAACCCCTTTAATGAAATATATATTTCTACAAAACCCCTTAAAACCAAAAAACCCATCAATTCATTGAACAAACCAAATGAATTTTATACAAATGATAATAAATTCATATAATTATTCCATTTTATAGAAACAACTAACTAAAAATGGTATAAAACTTGCCTCCTTCGACAATAGTGATTGGAAACCAATAATTCCACCTTTGAAAGACAAGGAACCTTAAGAAAATGCAAAGGATCAATATAAAATACTACTTGATCATGAATATAAACCATAACCATATCCAACGTATTATTTGTGATCAATAGAACAATAGAAAAGAAGGAAAACGTACCCAATAGGCATGATGCAATGAACCTTATGATTTATTGAAAATCAAGTGATCCAGAATAAGGGGATATCTCCAAAATCACATGGGGTTAGCTCCTGTTCAAGAGAGAGAGGATGAATACTTGAATGAAATGAAAATCACTCATACAGCCCCCTAAAAACCACTACTCTTGAGATTAACACGGTGTGTAATTCCATTACATGTTGTGTAATCCAAGGACCCCATAAATTCTAAAGAAAACTTTAATTGTTTTTTATTAAAATCATATTTTTCTATTACACGGTGTGAATTGAAAATACGTGGTGTGTAAACATCCCTCCTTAAAAAAAATTCAAGGCTACTATCTGGTTTCCATTACATGAAGTGTAATCTCATTAAATGGTGTAAAATCAACTGGTAGAGAGAAAACAACCCATTTTTTTATATAAAAACATAGAAGAATCATGGATGTTATAAGAACTCAAGGATAACCCCTAAGTCCATCAAAACATTTATACTCAAAATCCACTAATTCAAACAAACATACATCCCCGAACAGTAGGTCATTTCCCCCAAAAAAGGATCTCTAACACTGAGAAGCCCAAAAACACACCAAAATAAGGAAAATAAACAAATAATAATCTATGGAGTACCTAAAATTCATAAACAGGTGTATCAGGTTCTGTTATCCTTAAAATACCATTCCAATACTCCCTGAGAATGGATCTAATGGAGGCATACCGAATGATATGTAATCATCATACCCAACCTCTTTCAATTTATTTCTTATTCAACTTCATCTATATCTATGGTATTCATAATTAAAAAATAAATTTAGTATAATTTATATACATAAATATTATTATGATTATAGAACATCAAATATCCTTCCTTTATTCTATAAAATGGGAAGTGAATGTATTACTTGTGCATACATGTGGACTACTGCCTCCATGTTGCAATAAAATTCATTTTCCATAACCATATTTCATGGATGGTTATTATGATAGGATTATAGTTTATATATTTTATTTAGGAAAAATTATTCTTCTTTAATTATCATATCATATCTACCTTATTACTTTCATTTCCATTAAAAAAAAATTAATGTCACTTGTGTGTATTTGTGGAAGACCACCTCCATGAAGCAATTAGAATTATTTTCCATTTCCTCTTTACGTGGATGTTAATAAAGATATATTTAATGAATATATATGATATATATGATATATATGATATAAATGATATATTTGATATAATAATTATTCAATAAAGGTGAATTATTATTTAAAATTATTTTATTTCATTTTAAAAATAGTGAAAACAACATTCATGCGTAGTACAACCTACCATCTTCATAAACTTTGTAATTCAATTTCCTATCTCTATATTATATGGATGACTCTAAATTTATATTTAATTAATATATATGATATTTATATTATGATTATGTTTTTAAATTATGGAACTATGATCAATGTACTAGTATCAAAACTACTAAACTGAAGTCCTCTTATAAAACAAAACATTTAACTCCGTAAAATGATGATTTTATCAAGAAATTATTAATAAATAGGTCTTAAAATATTATAAGTGGATCATATATGATATTATTAGTATATATATCATTATTATATATATTTATAATAAATAAAAATTTATATAGGATGATAGATTTCTTTCTAACAAATTCAAACTTGACGTAAAGGGATTCTTCATCTCACTTTTATTTTTGTTACACATATGCCACATTCACCAATTTTTTCCTTTTTGTGGTGTATATATTGACCATGAATGTATATTATGATTATTTTCATAAAAAATATGGGGAATAAAATATTTATATATTTTTATCACTTTCATGATGTTTTTATTTTGAGATTACTAATTCAATTAGGGGACTTTATTTCAATAGTATTTTGGTGAGAAATGTTTGATGTTACGAACATATGTATTGTTAATGAGGTTTATATACAATCACTTTGACATGTTATATCATGATTATTCATAATTTAATGGTATTTAAAGTATCATTTGAATTTATACATTCATAGGTATTATGATTCAATAATTACCAAAGTAGCTAGAAATTTATAATTCAATCTTATTTTTATTTGGATTATTTATTATTAAATTTACATTGAAGAAAATATTAAAATCATTTTCTAATTAAAAATAATAATTTTATTCCCCTATAGTTATTTATAGAGAATAAACTTCTTCTTCATTTTCCTCACTTTAAATACTCAAGAGTCAAATATTTTTTTTAACTGACACTAACCTACTATTTGGCCAGAAATTACTTTTCTTTTATATCCAAGTTTTCTTAAAAAATTTTATGAATGTTTTTATTAATAAATTTTTTTTATTTAAATTATTTTTACCCATTTTTGAATTTATTACAAAAAAAATCAGAGTAATATTAATTCCATTTTCTGAACGACATAATTTTGATTTTTTATCGAAAATGTTAAAGGAATATTTATTCTAACATACAATTCATGAACAAGATTTCATTCTTCCATGAACACTAAATGTTTTGAAGGATTCCTTTCATGGTTTTTTGGTTCTATTAAAATAAATTTTTTTCCATAAAGTTTTTGAAATATTTATATTATAAATAATTGATTCAAAATTAAAATCGTATTTCCCTAAATATTTATTCCATAGAAATTTTAGAGAAATATTTCACCTATGATAACATCCTATGATGATAATTATGCTTAATTTGAGATATGATGTATAAGATCACAACATTTTATGAATATTTATTATAATATTTTAGGTATTGTTTCAATTTTTCTAAGTAAATATTTTTTGGGTTTTACCTTGATAGTGTTTGGGTGAAATTTTGAGAAAAAAGGAAAGAAGAATTGTAGTACACAGTTGGTACACAGTTTTCCCAAATTGTGTGCCATGGTCTAGGAATCAATGAAACCCCTCATAGAGAGAGATTTCATGACTAGAGAACAATTTTTCATACCATGTACCCTATTAGAAAAAACCATGCACCCCCCCCCCCTAAGGGGAACATGGTTTAAGAGAACTGTTCAAAACACAGTGTACCCCAGCCCAGGAACCCATGAGTGGGTTATTAATTACCCTAAAAATTAGTTTCAAAATATCATGACCCCCCCCCCCCAATTCTGACCCATAATCAAAATATATTTTGTTTAGATCTACCAACTGAATTATTAAGGATACTGGTCTCCATTAATAATGATCCAATGTCCAGATTAGAGATCAACACCTTTACTGTTAAGTGAATCTCATCCTGCTTGATTTCATATATCTTCTCGGTTCATCCCTCATATTTTGGTGGAATGTTATTCTCTATCTTGATGGATCTGTACATGGTTTTATGGGATCTATATCTGGTTAGGTTAGATCTATATATAGTATTATAGGATCTTGATTTTTTTAAGTTGAATCTAGGTTTCAGATTTAGATATCATTCATCATCGCATTCTTGATCATTTCGCTTCAATTGGGGATTTCTGTTGGGTGATTGTTTGTGAACAAATTGTAGTAGGTGGACTATAGTTCAAATCACAATGTCTTGATTTCAATTATGAGAATTTAATTTTATAATTTCTATTGGATAATTAAAAATTGAGTTTCTTAATATTGAATTAATTAGTTTGGTAAATTAATTAATTAATGTATTATTGAATTGGGGATATTTATAATGTGAACTAAATAATTAATTGTTTAATTAATTTTTGGATATTGGGGTTGTGAAATTAATAATTAATTATTTAATTAATAATGGGATATTGGGATTGTGATTTGAATAATTAATTATTGAATTAATTATCCTATATTGGGATTGTGAATTGAATAATTAATTTTTGAATTAATTAAGGGATATTGGGATGATTAATTGAATAATTTCTTGATGAATTAATTAATGCAGAATGTTGTGTTTAGGAAATTAAACAAATTATATTAATTAATTATTGAATTAATTAATGGAAGATTTCATCATTATACAATCATTGATGTGATTAATTAATTATTGGATTAATTATTGGAATTAAGGTAATTAATTAATTATTGGAATAATTATATGAATTGGTGTTACGAATTAATTGTTTATTTAATTAATGGAATGAAATGGATATGAAATTATTGTATTGGATTAATTAATTATTGAATTAATTAACTTTATATTGTGGTATATGTGATATATGTGATTTTTTGGCAGACGTATGTGGGACATAGACTGATGCTCCAAATACCCATATGTGATTGATTGAGATATGAGTATATGACACAAACTACTACTCAAAAACCAAAAAAATCCAAGCCTTAATGTTCTAAGACACAAATCAGGAATGAAGATTGTATGGTTCATGGACTAATGATCCATATACCCATGAAGTGTGAGACTAGGACTGATTCTCCAAATAATCACGGGTGTAATACATGATGATCTATGCCCAAAAATTTGGCTTTAGAAAATGGAACTAATTAATTGTAATATAAATTGAAATGGAATGGATAATAAAATTCCTTTTGTTATTATGAATTGTAAATAAAATATGTGATATGATTCAGGGTCTTAAACGGGATGAAGCATATATTTTCGTTTGTCTGTCCTCATGATGCCTGTGGTTTTTGTGATTAAATGAAGGAAAATTTAATAAATATAAAATGTTTTCTTTTTTCATTTTTTTATTCTTTATAAAAATCCATACACTATGTTGACTATATTTGTTTAGACACCCTTAGTGGTGGACCACAGAGTTGTACTCACACCCTACTCATGATGCCAGATCATTACCTGAATAGAATTCATGTTGACAATACCGAACAAGGTAAAAGGCCATGTGTTAGATAGATGATTTTTTATGGAGTATAGATAAAGGAACTAGATGTGATTTGGGACCTTATTGGATGTTTTTAGTGTCTTTAATTTTGATTTTTCATTTAAAAACATGACACGTACTTCAGCATGGAATATATACTGTTCAGTTTTGATATTTTATTTCTATTTTGGTAATATTGTGGAACTATTTTTGTTTTATTTTTGGTTGGGTATTTTGGTTATTAATTTTTATTTAATTTCTGATGGTGTATTAATATGATAATTATGATATATTCTCCCCATTATCGATGTTAAACGCATTTTGTAGGTCAGAAGCCAATAAAATACAGGGAGGCGCACTTCAGGTCTCATAACTGTTCAGATCGGGGAATCGGTATGTGGCACCCAGTTCAGGAGGTTACAAAGTGGTATCATAACCAAGTTTTCTTTCCTTTGATTTTATTTTACTTTTTCTTACAATTTGTGAAAACTATACAGTAGACTTGAAAGATTCAGGCCTTGGTAATTAGCTCATGCATGGGTGTAGAATGCCATGTATGAGGGAAAACCCAAGTACCCTGGGTCAGATTTATATTACTGATGTTTTCTCTTACATTTGAATTTTATATCACATTGAGTGATGCACTTTTTGTGTGATTTGAAAAATAGTTTTCGTGAGATTTTCAAAACAAATACTCATATCTTGGTATGACTTTATGTTTTAGAATGCATGCATCATTATAGGCACTCAAGATTATTTTGTGACATGAATCATTTTTATAAAACATGTGAAAAATTGGTTTTGGGTATGTTGTTGAACATGAAATATTTTTTCCTTCTTCTGTTTTTTAAATGAAAAATGTGCCTAAAATGGAAATAAATATTTTATATGTTGCAAAAATATTTGCATAAATGGGTGTCTATTGAGAAACATGAATAAGGAGAATGAGTTAACACTTTTTTCCATGGCCTAGATGTAGGATTGTTAAGGGTAGTGATAGTTCCCTGGGTTTGACTTTATGGTGATATTTGGGAAATTAATTATTAAAGATTAATGTGAAAGCCATATTTTGATATTTGTTAATGCTTTGTTACATATCCTAAGATGTGTTTTTGAAATTTTAGAGATATTCCTCCATTGGATTGTTTTTTGGAGGACGAAATGGGGAAATTCTTAGAGATGCTCCTCTATTAGTGGAACCTAAGGCACAAATAGTGAAGTGTGAGGAAGTCAGAGATAAATTGTGAGAGAAATTTTCCCAGTTTTTATAATTCATGGAAAGAGACTCAGGGATGTTTTTGAAAAGCATGTTTGATCTAACGAAAATTTTCTATTTGGATAACCCTCCAACATTCATGGGGGAGGGTGGACCTGAGGTAGAAGGGTTATGGATTGAGTCCATCCATGCTATAATTTTCTACTAAGAGGATCTTAATGATATGGGAGTCAAATTAGATTCTTATATGTTATGTGGTAGAGCTATGCGTTGGTGGGACATCAAAAATTTGGATTAAAAACTAGATAATATTGAGTAGAAGGACTTTCACAACAAGTTCTTGGGGAACTTTTATCCTGAGATGCCCAGGAAAGAGTGACTAACTGTGTTCATGAGATTGACTCAGGGGAGTATGTTTGTGATGGACTATGCTGGATGCTTTAAATATTTACATTTCCTTGTTCCTACATTGTTGGGGAATGAGGCTGCTACAACAAAGTAGTTTTTGGATGGGATTAAATGTGAAATTAATTCCCAAGTGAATACCCTCATGTTGGAGATGTTTTTATAAGTATTAAATTAGAGTCTTATATTAGAGGGGAACTAGAAGAAGTCGCCTAGAGGAAGAGAGGTGGTTCTAACTGGACCGTCAGGAGGTATGACTTCTAAGAGCATGAATCTTTGGGATGAAAACATATTCTAGAGAAGTGGGAACCAGATTACCCAGAGAGAGGGACCATTTTTTTAGGATCTTACATGATTGATCTAACAAAAGTGCAGTAGTCTACAACAATATCATAAAAATTATCTCTAACCACCATTAGAGTGTTGATCTTGTGGAATGATAGGTCATTTATAGATGTTCTGTTGGAACCAACGACAAATGAGTGGTAATGGAGGAGATTCGCAGAATGTGAGTAAGGGTAGAGAACCTTATACCCCATATAATTCTGGTAAATAGGGTTCTATTTTCCATGGAGGTAGAGGTAGTGGATAGATTACTATTTGGAAATAGTGCATGTATTAGTAGAGTGGTGTAGCTCAGGGGGCTCAGACTACAATACAGGGAATTGGGGATGTAAAATTGCATGTCATCTAGCATACACTGGTGGATAGGGAGGTTGTACCATCAACCATGAGAGGTACTATTATTTTGGATTAAATATTATATTACTCCGTATTTGATATTGGTGCCTCTCATTCCTTTTTTCTACACAAATTTTTAATTATTTGATCCTAGCGGTGGATTTCAAGTGTCGATTATGGAGATAGACACATCATTGGGTGTACGGTTGAGGAATATATGTTTATTCCAAGGGTGTTCTATCACGGTTGGAGAGTACCATTTCAGTTGGAATATTTATATTTATGACATGATTGGATTTGACCTAATTATGTGTATGGACTAGCCAGTAGCATAATGGCCAGTATTTATTGTTACTATAAGATAGTGACTTTTATTTCTCCTAAGGGTACAAATTATGTTCACTATAGAGAATGAGATTTTAAGGAGGATCATGAACTTCTAGTTCACTATAAACTAGGGTATATTACCACCCCATATCCAATTATATTAATACTTGATGTGGTTGTGAATCATGAAATATTCAGAAAAATAGTGGAAAACTTTAAATACTTTTCGCTGAATACTTCTTAGGGTTTCCTTCTAAGAGAGATATGGAATTTACTCTTGAGATTATTCTTGGATCTGAGTAATATTCTATTCCACTATACATAGTGGCATCGATGAAGATTAAAGAGTTAAAGACACCAATGAAAGAACTGATTGATAAGGGGTTTATCTGCCTGAGTACAACACCATGGGGTTCTCTAATATTCCTTTCAAAGATGGATGATGGAATATTTTGATTATGTATTTAATCCTACAATTGAATCAAATGACCAAGAAGAACTGGTATCCATGTATTGATGATATTTCTTTCCAGCTGTGTGAGATGGTGTTTTATCCACTATCAACTTGAGATAAGGGTTTGATAAGTTGATATTTTAACCTTTTAATATACTGAGGACTACTTTGAAAAGAAGTTTTAGCCTATATGGGTTTATCGTAATGTATTTTGGGTAGCAAAACACACAATAAGTGTTTATGGCCTTGATAAAAATAATATTCTATCAGTACCTAGAATAGTTTTGGGGTTTGTTTATGGATGACATCTTGGTGTACTTAAAGAATAACAAAGATCAAGCCCAATATCTTCACAGATTCCTAAGTACAATAAGTGATAATCACCTATATGCCAATCTATTGATGTATTAGTTCTGGATTAACCATGCACACTTTTTTATTGACATTATCTCGGAGGAAGGGGTGTTGATGGACCCAATGAAGGTGTAGGAAGTTGTATCTTTAGATCATCCTCATATTTTTTTGATATCTATATATTTCTAGGGTAAGGTAGATATTACCAAAAGTTCATCCATGACATTTTTTGTTTTGGAGAACTGCTTTTAGGATTGACCATGAAGTGGATAAAGTTTGAATGTATTGTAGCATGCTAGAATTCTTTCCAAGATTCGATGAATTGATTGACATCGACCCCAGTCTTGATACAACCCAATATGGGTGAGGAATATAAGGTTTTTTTGATTATTCTGGAATAGAGATTGGTGAAATTTTTATTTCAAGAAGATTAAATTTTATCATATGGGTCTTGGTAGTTAAGGCCACATGAATGAAACTACACTATGTGTTGCCTCGAGTTAGATGTAATGGTTTATGATTTGATGTGCTCGCGACATTATTTATTGGTTTGAATTTTCATTTTCTATACTAATCATAAGATGTTAATGTATATATTTTCACAGTGAGATGTGAATTTTTAACAGAGGAGATGGGTAGAGTATATATATTTATTTGATTTTGAGATAGCATACATATCTAGAAAAGTAAACATTGTGGATAACACCATCAGTAGGAAAAATTAAAATCATTTTTTTAGGATTCTAGTGTGGAATGGAAGATGAAGTTTTTATTAGATGAAATAGATTTTTTGGTTATGTAGACTCAGGATAAGGTGAATATTGTATCAGTCTTAGTGGATTATACCCTTTTGAGATATACCTAGGATAAGAAGTATGAGGATTTTGAATTTTTTGCTTTAAGGGAATACCCTGGAGGTGGGGATTTTCCAGGATATTTGGATATAGATTAGGATGAGATCATATATGTAAAGAAATAGGATATTTTAACTAAAAGAATATGGGAGGATCAGATGTTTGAGTTTCATGCCTCAAAGTTGGCAATACACCCTAGTGTGACAAAAATGTATCATAACCTATAGTGATAGTTTTGGTGGAGGGTAATGAAAAAGGGAATAACAGGGTTCAGGACATGATGATACACCATTATACAGGTTAAATCTGAGAATCAATGACCTAGTGGATTATTACAGTTGTTTACCATTCCAGAATGGAAGTGGGATGGCATGACTATGGACCTTATGGTGGGTCTCTTGAGGATTCCTTAAAAGAATGATGTTATTTGGGTGATTATAGACCATTTGAGAAAGCTATAATATCTCATAAGTGTACGTGAACATTCATAGTGGATCAATTGGGGGACTTGTAAATTCAAGATATAGTCCATTTGTATAGGGTCCCAAAAAGTATTGTTTCAGACCTTGACTCACATTTTACTTTTCACTTCTTGTAGGGGTTGTAAAATTTCCTTCGTATGAATGTTTTGTTGAGAACATCATTCCACATGTGAACATATGGGATGTTGAAGAATATTATATAGGTTCTTGATGATAGGATTAGATGTGTGTCCTAGACTTTGGTGGGTCATGGGATATAAAAATAGTTTTGGTGGAGTTTTCCTATAATAATAGTTATCAAGAAACATTTAAGATGGAATCATAAAAGGAATTTATGGTAGGCCATGTAGATCAGCTCTACACTGGATGGTGGTAAGTGAGTCAGAATGGTTAGGACCAAGTCCTGTGTAGGAGATATCAGATATGGTTGAGCTAATTCTAATGTGTATGGATACGGATCAGAGTAAGAATAAGTTATATGTTGATAAGAATTGACAACCCATATAGTTAATAGAGGGTTTTCATGTATTCATTAATTTTTTTCCTAGAATAGTTCACCAAAGGATATGGAAATTTAGAAAGTTGGGGCCTTGGTCTATTGGACCATTTTTGATTGTGGAGATAATTTGTCTCATGGAATACTGATTGGATATTGCATAGAGATATAATTCCAAGAAAGATGTCTTTTATGTTCCATATCTTCGGTGGTATCACCCCAACCCTTCTCTTTTGATCGATGTGGATGATTTTGATCTAGAGAAAGATGTATCATATGAGAACATCTAATACGTGTGTTGGATCATAGTGGAAAAGTATTGTGGGGAAAGATTGTGTTGATAGTTCATGTATTGGGGAAACATGGGAATATTTAGGATTAAACATGGGAGATAGATGTGGATGTATGGTCTTAGTAACCTGATATTTTAACCTCATAACCTTAGAGATTCATGGGAATATAGCTCGAGGATGACCTATTTTAAGGTGGAGAGATTGTAAGTTCCCGACCTTTTATGAAGATGCCTCATCCTTGTTTTCAGGTACACTTTTTTCTATATTTTGAGTACCTTATATTTGGGTTTTAACATGGGTCTGTTTGGGTGAACATTTGAGGAAACATTCAAGGATAAAGGGTATTTCATGATTGGTGCACAGTTTTTCCAAATCGTCCACCCATGCCCAACAAACTGTGCAGCACCTCATAGAGAGGGATTGAATGACGCATGCACAATTTTTTAAATAGTTATCCCCATTAACAGAAACCATTAACAACCCCCTATAAGAGGTACACAATTTGTAAAATAGTGCACCCCTATAAAGGAGACTATGAATGGGTTTTTAACTACACCAAAAAAAATTAAAAATATTCTCACCCCCTGCCACCAATTTATCCCCTAATCGACCCCAACATGACCCTAATAAAATTATTACATTTTTATAGGGTCCTATAAGAATTAATAAGTCTCCCAACCTCTGTTATTTATGTTTCAAAGTATGGACAATAGATATTCACATCTCTCGGTAAGTGAATATCATCCCAATTAATTTCTTGTTTGTTCTCCATTATTCCCTCATCTGTTGTAGGGAGGCTAACCTTTATTTTGTTGGATCTACATATCATTTTGTGGAATATAGATCTAGATTTTTTGGATCTATATATAGTATTTTAGGATCTTGATTTTTGTTATTTTGGTTCTTTGTTTTTTATTTAGAACTCATTCATCATCAAGTTCTTGATCATTCTATTTCAATTAGGGATTGTTGTTGGGTTGTGATTTGTTAACGAATTGAGTTAGGTGGTCTATTATTTAAATACCAGTGTATTTATTTCAATTACTTATATGTAATTTTTGAATTGATATTGGATTATTTTCAATTTAGGTTGTTTAAATTTAATTAATTGATTGATAGATTAATTAATTAATGGATTATGGAATTGGGGATTTTGTGTTTGTGAATTGAATAATTAATTGTAGAATTAATTATTCTATATTTGGATTTTGAGTTGAATAATTAATTATTTAACTAATTATGGGATATTGGGATTGAGAATTTAATAATTAATTATTGCATTAATTATGGAATATTATGATTGTGAATTGAATAATAAATTATTGAATTAAATAACAAATAATGTTGTGATTATGAAATTAAACAAATTGGATTAATTAATTTTTGAATTAATTAATAGAGTTTTTTATGATTATAAAATCATTTATATTATTAATTAATTATTCGATTAATTAAATGAATTAACTGAATAATTAATTTTTGGATTAATTTATGGAATTTTTATGATCAGTAAATTTCTAAATTAATTAATGGAATGATATGGATATGAAATTTTTGATTTGGTTTAATTAAATTGTGAATTAGTTAATTTGATATTATGTTACATATGATATATCTAATTTTTTGATATATGAGTATGGGACATATAATGATGCTATAAATACCCATATATGATTGATTGAGAAAAAATTGTGGGATACGGACTAATGCACTAAATACCCATGGGGTCTAATCCTAGATTTTCTTGGACCCAAAGCGTGCATGAAAATTATATGGGATAGGGACTGATGTTCTAAATACCCTGAGGTGTGATATAGGGATTGATTCACTTAATACTCATAGGGTGCTAGACATGATAATTTACACCCAAAATGTTTCCATTCGACCACGGTTCCAATTAGACATAAAATAAATTTAAATTAAATGGATAGTGAAATGCTATTTTTTATAATGAATTGTGAATTAAATATGTCATATAGTTCAGACTCCGGCATGGGATGAAGCAGTTATTGTGGTTCATACATCCTTAGGAACTATGTTGTTTATATGGATAAACAATGGATAATTGAATAAATATAAACCTTTTACTTCATTTACTGTATTTTATCCTTTATAAAAATATATAAAATATATTTATTGGATGTTTTTTTAGACATTTTTAGTGGTAGCCTACTTAGTTGTACTCACAGTGTACTCGATCATTCTGATCAGTACATGAATAGAATTCTTGTTTACAGGACAAGATAAGGGAAAAAAGACATGTGATAAAAGGATGATTTATCATGGATCATGGATGAGGTAATTAGATGTGCTTCACGGCCAACTTGGAAGTACTTTGTGTCTTTACTTTTGAGTTTTCATTTCAATACTTGACACATACTTTAACTTGGAAAATCTACAGTTCTATTTTGATATTTTATTTCTATTTTTGTCATCTTGTGGTTCTATTTTTGTTTTCTTATTGGTTATATATCTTGGTTAGTATTTACTATTATTTTATGCTCGTTTATTAATCTGGTAAATAGGATATAGTCTCTTGATGATCGATATTAGACCCACACTTCTAGTTGGTAGACTCTGGTGTATGGGGAGGTGCACATGACGTCATGTAGCGGTCTGGATCAGGGCACCAATATGTTGAACCTAGGCCAGGATGTTACATGATCCAATGATATCTTCCATATTATTTCTATAGAAATTATATTATTATATTGATTATATTATTATGAAACTTGTTTCTTTTCTATCGATTATTATTTGATGGTATGATGAATGATTTATAATCTTGAGTCATGCATGTGAATGGATTATTATTATGTGATATGTGGGCCAAGAATTATATATCAATCTAATGCAATGGTTAAATATGGAAACCTCGTGAGATAAATATATTATGCATGAACCTAATTTTTAATTCAGAATTTTATAAATAGACCTAGTTTTCTATCCATAATATTATTCATGGACGCATTTTTCATGTTCATTGGATAATGTATGGACTGGGATTTACTATGTATAAGATTATGAATGGATATGGTTTTCATTTCCATATGAGTTTTTGTCGACCGGGTTTCATGTTTATATGTTTATGTGATTCCTTAATTGTATATCCCTAACATAATGAGTGAACTTGATTCTATTTATACATGTTTACAATGTTATACGATTATGTTTTTACAAAAAATTTATATCCATGTTATGATCTCGTGGGTCATGAAATATTATTTAGGATTCCAAACTCTTATGAATATTATCTACTTTTATTATAATATTGTATTACAAGACTCATGTTTATGATCTTTGACAGATTGGGAATGAAATTTTGTAATTTATGATCATGATCTGATTTCTATGTTCTTATCTTATACCTATAAATGAGCATTGATTGATATATATAATGTTTACCCTTAATGAGCATCTAATAACACCCTTTCTTATGTTTTCATTCCCCATATTAATAATTTTGAGTACACCTAATAAGTGGTCTATGTGGGAAATATTTAATATCATTCATGAAATAAGGGGATTCTGAATCTAGTATTCAATGACCCTAAACCTTTACCATTTTGGTATGGATCGTAATGTTTTGTATTGAATCATCATCTAAAATTATTTAATATTTATATGTGTAAATATTGTGTCACTATATTCATGATGTGACCCATGAAGTCACACTGTGACTAATTCATGGGTTATTTTTTTTAATAGGGATAGACAAATACTATTGGGGTCCCCTAACATCATTTCTTGGTTGAAAACTAGGCATTTTTTGTGAAATTAGGCCAGATGATACAAATATATTCTATCCATAGATCCACTATTCCTAGGGATATTTTTGATCAAAATATGTTCTGTTTTTAAGTGCTTCACTCCCTCTAATGTCATCTATTTTTTCCATTTCTAGCCACTGATTTGGGTTATTTGGGTTAGGGTTTTGTTGATACTTCCACCTAATCATGGTGGAATTAGTTGTTGATTATAAATATTTTGTGTGGTTTGGAGAGATGACATACTATAAGGTTTAATTCATGTTGTTTGTCATAGATTTCATGTGTTTAGGATGAAATAATAATTTTTAGTTGATTGTTAATATTGAATTAGTATTGAATTGTTAAATTTAATAGTGTTTAATTATTTATTTGTGTCATGTGGCATGATATAGGTTCTCATAAGTGTATATGAGTCTCACAACTCATGGAGGTGGGATAACTCTATTGTCAGGATTTTCTTCCCAATAATATAAATACATATTCATTATTATTCTTGATTGCTTTCCTACATGCATGATTCATGGGACCAGATGGAGGATTAGGGACTAAGAGAACCCTATAAAAAATGAGGTTTGGTGGAACTGAGACTCCTAAAGAAAGAAAAACTTCACATTAAAACATTTGTGTCTTGGAATTTCTTGTCAACTATTTCACTAATGGGAGAGGGTTCCAATTGATTTAATGAGTGTCTATGCGAAGATCCAATGTTATTAGTGATGATGCATGTCAGCCTATGTTGGCCTCTTTGGGATAGTATTCTGATATGATGATATTTTTTACATATAGAGAAGGGAAATAAGGTTTTTTTCTTGTGAATTACTGGGAATTCTTTCATGGGGTAGGCGGTTAATATTTAGTGAGATGAATTGGATGAGTCCTATAAGATTATACATGATTGATATAGATAGTGTTCCTATGATTGGTTGGTTGAGAGAACTCCCTTATAATATATGATATGAGACCCGAGTAAGGGTTATAATAAGTACTTATAGACATGTCATTGGGATTACAGGGGGTTTAGATTGAAATTGGATCCTGCCTATTGAGGATTTGATCAGATATATCATATGGAATGTGAGGTCTGTAACGCCCCAACCCTAGTTACCTAGAGTCGGTGCATTATTACATAACATTGTCATGATCACAAAAGATCATGTCTCGAAAGACCGATTAGTTTAGTAGCCTTGGAAAAACGATTCATACATATTTTCAACTTTATAGCTTGAAGATAAATACAACACAAATATATTTCATTAGAAACATCCAAGCCACATAGATTATTCCTACAGTTCACTCATAATTAACTTCTTCATACCATGAGAAAATGAAACATAAGAAAAGGGGAGAGCTCAAACACTTAGTAAGGGTAAGTAATACAGTGGAAAATGAAATAAATATTAAGCATGGTAAATAATTTAAGCCACATGCATTTACCAATAATAAACAGGAATACTTTTATAGAAAAAATATGAGCTGAGTAAATAATGACAAAATAAAACATAATCATGGATATTCTACTAGTTGAATGACCACATGAACCATAAATATTATTTCCATAATGAGGGAATGTATAATGCCGGACATTCTGAAAAAATTTGTCAAGGCCTCGACCAAGACGTCTAAAAAATGATTAAGGCCTCAGCCAAAACCATAAATCAAATTGGGAAAGGGCCTCGGCCAATTCCATATCTAGTTGTCTCATGAGACCTATGGATGCATCTAGGAGATATAGAGGGCCCCACCCGTCACTTACTAAGTCTAATACATTCCACATATGAAAAGGTTTAAAAATTTCATAAACATTCGTATTAAAACTAGCATATGAAATGTCAATACTTTAACCATAACTGATGAATTTTATGAAAATAGAACATCCATAGTCAACCATTTCACAAAACCTTCAATACAATATGAATGTTTTGTATCATTATAAATCAACTTCATATAAACATAAAATCCATCGAAGGATGTTGACATAGATGAAATCAAAACCCTTTTTAGATAAATATATCTTTCTATTTTGAAATCATTTAAGAGTCACATAATTATAAAATAAAACATTTACTTTGAAAATATTCTTATAAGCTTGTAAGGGAAGCTTCAACAAGTTTATAACGGTAGAAAATAGCCGCACCCGCCGTATAAGTTAAAGATAATGAAGAGATTGTGAAATAAACCCTTACCTTGTACTTTTCCTTGGTTAAGGGTAGGTTAACCTCCTATATAATAGTTAAATAATTGTTTTTAAATTATACAAGAATCATATACATAAATAGGATGTCATATATGATCTATTCATATTTCATTGTTGATAATATTTTAGTATTATTGTCGTTTCGGGTGTTCACTTACTCGTTTTCTTTTATATGTTTTGTTACATAATCCATGTTTGTTATAGATAGGTTCTATATTATTCATTTCCAGAATGATATCAAGTCCTTAAACATTATTTTTAATCATAAAATGATAATTATAATTTCATGGATACGATGGGGAATGAATCTCATCGCGTTCGTGGAGAGGGTAGTCCGTACGTACGCACGAGCAACAATATCATTATTATGATATTAAAATAATATATAATTGGATTGTATATCACATATACAGAATCATTATCATGTTGTATTTATTATTTACATCAATTATACATCATTATCATACCCATCCAAATAATAATGTTTTGAATAACAATTACACCACGACGCGGAGACGGTAAGCCGTACGTACGCTCGTATGGTGACATGTCATTAAAAGGATGGATATAACATTGAATATGGTTGTACCATATTTATAATAACATCATAGTATATAGAAGATACTGGATTTATTATTTTAGAAAGGAAATAACAGAGAAAGAATAAGTTGAAGAAGAAAGGAACTTGAAAAAGTGTGGTGAAAACAATACATCTTCTTCAGGTTCTTCTTTTTGATTTGATCAAAAGGGATCTTTAGGTTGACTTTCTGACTAAAGAAATGCCTCTAGGGTGAAGGGAGGATAGTTTAGAGGTTATTTGTGCAGATTTTTTCTGAGCCAAAATCTTTGAAGGTATGAATAATTGGTTAGAGGTGGTGTCCTTTTATAAGGGGGAAAGGGGCTCTTTAGGAAAAACTTAAATGATTAATTTATAATGAATTAATATTCGGTTTATAATGGCTCCAAAGTAAATTATTCAATCTCTAAGATGGGGATGGGTCGAAATACTATCAACCAATAGATTTTAGACAAGTTTGGGTCATTATATTAACATTATCTTTTAGTTTTAACTCTTAGTTATTTAGTTTTACATTTACCATGTCACGTTGTATTTTTATATTGTATAGTTAATAAACGTAATATATACATCCAAGAGACCTCCAAGTAGTCCATTACTGATACACATATCATGATATAAGTCCTTTGGATGATCTGTAGATTTTTAGGAAGAGAATATCAATTAATAATATAAAAATGTTTTCAAAAACTCATTGATGTCAATTTTGACATTATTTAATAATTGATTATTGTTAAAGTCTTAAAGGCTTTATTAATTCAAAAAAAAAATTCATTTAATCAATCCTAAAATTTCATATTAACCAATAAAATTCGTTTATGAAATCAATACTTTCAAATTATATTTAGTTTAACATTTATAATACTAATTATTTGATTCTTTCATTAATAAGGAAAATACTGCATCATTATTGTGTCATAAATAAATTTTATTATTAAATGTCTAAAAATTATAAATAAAATACCATTATGTAGTAAATATTTTTATATTTCTAATGAATATTTATAGTCGAAAATATAACATATATAACTATATGTAAAAATTGTTTTTCTAAAAGATATATGCTTATGTCATTTTTGTATTTACTTTAACTTAATTAATATAAAGTGTCATTATCACCTACAAGTGGCTCCATGGGGTCCCCAAAATCGACCCAAAGATTCCCACGGTCGGAAATGTATCATCCAATTGATTTAGGACACGTTTTACGGTATATTTATATTATTATAATATTATTTGTTTTCCCTTATTTACCGGAATTACCCTTTAACCTTGGTAAATAAAATATTTACCGAAGTAATTATTCAAAATGTATAAAAATAAGAGATACCTATTTAAACAATTTGGAAATCCTGATTCCAAATATGGAATCCATTTTTCCAAATTCGAAACATAGAAGTGGCAATAATTAATTTAAAATTAATTCCCGCTGTCAAAACAAAAAACGTGTTTTTAACAAAAAATAACCATCAAAAGATTGACATTTGTTTATGTCCTGTTTAATTGTAAAATTGTGTCCAATGATCAAAATTGTATTAAATGGTAAAAATATGTTATAAATATACTTTAAAACTACTCAAATTCATAATTTATCACTATTAATTATTTCGATTAATAATGTTTTTTTAATTAAAATTTCTTAATTTTTACTATTTATCAAAATATAAAAGTTAACCGAAAAGTACCAAAATTTCACCCTAACCTAATTTTGATATTCCAAAAACAAAAATGAAGTCCATTTTACCAAATTAAAATCCTAGAATTTTCATTTATTAATTTAAAATTAATTCTTGTTGTCAAAACCAAAAGGCGTATTTTTATGAAATAATATCTATCAAAAGATTAACAATTTATTATGTTCAATATCAAAGTGAAATTACTTAAAATGACCAGCAATGGATTATACTATAAAAATATAATATATTTATACTTCAAAACCATTAAAATGTATAATTTAACACTATAAATTATTTTGATTAAAAAAGTTGTTTTCAGTTAAAATATAGTATTTTTCACTATTCACCCAAATATGAAAGTTATCAGAAAAAAACACTAAAAATTTATTGAAACTAAATTATTATATCCTGATTATAAAGAAGAAGTTTATTTTTTCAAATTGAATATATAAAAGTTTCAAATATTGGATTTAAAAAGGGTTCACTAATAAAAGTTGGTCAAAGTGCATTTTTTGAAAAATACTTCTTTTATCTGAAAAATAGAATATGTTCTTAGATTATGTCTAAGAAAATCGTAATATGGATTCTAAATTTATAACGATTATATAAAGTTCAATATTCATTTAATACTATTCATAACTGCTTTGGAATGACTAGTTTGGTAAGTCGTGGTGCGCTTGAACTCGGTGTTGCGTGTAGTGCAAGTTATTGAATTATTTTGAAGAAATAATGCACTATGAAATCTTGGGGTTTTACATTCATCCCTCCTTCAATAAATTGCATCTTCACAATTTGAAATTGTTCTTTGAAAATAAAAGGTTGAAAATATGAAATACCTTTGTGGGAAAACCCACATCGGAAATTGGTTTAATAAAATTTTGTCTTAATAATAGGAAAAAGGGAATGAAAAAGTCCCCACCAAATTATGATCTCAGTTCAAAGAACATTGGTGGAAATTAGAGACACATAATTGGAGGAAAAACGTAAATATTTACAGGGAGTGATTGAGGTCATCAATCACAAACAATTATTGAATTATGGGCCTCTAAGCCACCAATCTATGATGATTTAAAATACCATCGGTTAAACAAAACGTAAGGTATTAGGATAACACATTTTTTGTATTAAGATGCCTTACCTAATGTTTAATAATTTATTTATTCATAGAATAAGATAAGAAAAAACGTATACTTGTCAAGTAGAGTTCCATCCTTTAACTAATTTCTACCACAAACTCATCTTTCACTAAAAATAATAGAACTAAAAAATATATTCTATTTATCCTATTCATATAGGGTTCCAAAAAATGAATTTATAATTCATCTACCAGACCATTTAAAGAACGACATTATTCAATCCAGGACATCACATGGGTTAGTGGTAGGTGATACACCCTTATCTCCCTTCGGTTGTGGGTTCAAGTCTCGTGGCCTTGCCGGATGTGACGGGTTGTCTCCTGACCTCTGGGTTGTCCTTTTTATAACAGTCCAAAAATAATCATTAGAAATTCTTTAACCTTAACAATTTTATCAAATGTCAAATATAATCCATTCAAACCTTTAGACTTATCCAAATTACTTCTGTCCAACTCACAGTCCAAAATTTATAAGGAAGGTAAATATAATGAAGATCTTCTTTTACGATGTAATAACATGTGAATACCTTCATCATGAATTCCTTTAAAATATGGTAACATCCATAAAACCTTATTAATTACATTCATGCTCCCTTATTCCTTATAGAATACTAGATATATTCCTTATATACAAAAACTTTTAATATTCCAAAAATGATGAACTAAACAAACCATTAATCAGTGCCAAGGTAATCAAGAATATCCAATATAATTTATCCAAATCAACCATCTCTTATTCCAAAATTACTACCTTAGTATCAAGACCATATTAAGTATTACCTTTCCTTTAACCATGTATTTTCAAAAAAAAAAGTTTAACTTGTTGTTGAGTCACTTTTCATAGTAACATATAATCTCAAATCCTCAATGAAATAGTACTACAGTACAATCCTTATTTATCTTCATAATTCAAATAACCAGTACATCATTGATAAAACACTCAAATGAAATAATTCTTTAATAACAACATAAGAACACAAGTCATTCCTCTTCATCTGTGGTAGTATCATAACTTTATTATTATCCAATAGCATCATTTGAGGAATACTCTGATGATTTGAACATTGATTCGCGTAGTGTCCACACTCCTTCCAGATAAAGCATTGTCCATTTGAAACCTTTTTCTTACCCTCGCAATCATGAACGTGGTGTCCTTTTTCTCCACACTTATAACACACACCCATTCCCTTCAAGCATTTTCTAAGGTTATTCTTTCCACAGTTATCACATATGAGAAAATACTTATTTACCTTCTTCCCTTTATCTTTCTTTCTCTCTACCATCATTTTCTTCTCTAGATTCCCTTCAAATCCATAGGACTCTGAGAACTCTTTACTTATATTATCAAAACATGATACTATTTATTCATATCATGATAATATATGGGAGACTATTTCCCTTCTAAATGTTTTCTTAATACCATGAAAGATATGATCCTTATTACTCTTTGGATCATACGTATTGCTAGAGTTAACATTTCTTCTACTGGGCACCATTTCTATACAATGGCATACACTAGATTAGTTTATGAATAGCTATACCTAATCCCAAACGTGTAAAACACTTAACATAAATTAAACAGTTTATGGATATAATCTATAATCATAAAAATGTCTTCTTTAAGGAAGTATATACTCATAAACCCTTCATAATGATTTGTAAAGAAAATTAGAATAATCCTAAGCAAATCCCCCAGGAGTGACATAACCAAGAGTGCAACAAGGTCGGTTGTCGTGCACTAGTTCCCGTTCGAGTCTAGCTCAAAGCAGTGTTTTTGGGTTTTACCCCTAGGTACACCTATTTCTGAGCCGCCTCTACCTGCTCGTATCCAGAAAAGGATGTATTGCTTGGAAAACTCACAAAATCTATACAATACCAAAATTCTAGGAAGTTCTTATATACTAATCCTCAAAGTCTATCTTAGGACTATGTGCTCTAATCAGAGTTTATCTAAATATATCTTACAAGGTTTGTACTATAATTTCACTAATACCAACTATAACGCCCTGAACCTAGCTACCCAAAGTCAGTGCATTACTACATAACTTTGAAATGATCACAAAAGATCAAGTCTCGAAAGACCGATTAGTTTAGTAGCCTTGGAAACAAGATTCATACATAAGTTCAACTTTACAGCTTGAAGAGAAATACAACAAAAATATATTTCATTAGAAACATCCAATCCTCCTAGATTATGCCTGCAGGTCACTCATAACTAACTTCTTCATATCTTGGGAAAATGAAACATAAGAAAAGGGGTGAGCTCAATCGCTCAGTAAGGGTAAGTAATACAACAGAAAATGACATAAATATTAAGCATGGTAAGTAATTGAAACCACATGCCTTTACTAATAATGAACATGAAAACTTTTATGGCACGAATATGAGCTGAGTAAATAAGGCCATAATAAAACATAATGATGGGTATTCGACTAGTCGAATGACCACATGAAACATCAATATTATTTCCATAATGAGGGAATGTATAATGTCAGATATTCTGAAACATTTTGTCAAGGCCTTGGCCAAGACATCTAAAAATGATTAAGGCCTCAGCCGAAACCATAAATCAAATTGGGAAAGGGCCTCAGCCAATTCCAAGTCTAATTGTCTCATGAGACCTACTGGTGCATCGGGGAGCTATAGCGGGCTCCACCTATCACTTACTAAGTCCAATACATTCCTCATATTAAAAGGTTTAAACATATCATAAACATTCGTATTAAAACTAGCCTACAAAATGTCAATACTTTAACCATAAAGAATGAATGGTATAAAAATAGAACATCCATAGTCAAACATATCACAAAACCTTCAATACAATATGGATGTTTTGTATCATAATAAATCAACTTCATATAAACATAAAATCCATCAAAGATGTTGGCATAGATGAAATCAAAACCCTTTTAGAGAAATATATCTTTCTATTTTGAAATAAATTAAGAGTCACATAATTATAAAATAAAACATTGACTTTGAAAATATTCTTATAATCTTGTGAGGGAATCTTCTACAAGTTTATAACAGTAGAAAATAGACGCACCCGTCGTATAAGTTAAAAAAAGACATTCTTACCTTAATTTTGTCAAAAAGGTAAAAAATGACCTTATTTGGAAAATGATGGAAAGATTCCTTAATAATATTTTTATAAAAAGTCACAAAAAGGAATAAATTACTTTAACCCATAGTTTTTAAAATATTAATAATGTTTGGAAATACATTTTTAAGAAACATGGATGTGGATGATAAAGAGGTCCCAATAGATAATTACGTATAAACGACCTTAGATAATGAAGAGATTGTGAAATAAACCTTTACCTTGTACTTTTCATTGGTTGACGGTAGGTTAACCAATAGTATAAAAGTTAAATCACTGTTATTAAATTATACAAGATTCATATACATAAATATGATATCATATATGATCTTTTAATATTTCTTTGTTGATAATATTTTAGTGTTATCATCGTTTCGGGTGTTCACTTACTCGTTTTCTTTTATATGTTTTGTTACATAAGCCATGTATGTTATGGATAGGTTGTATATTATTCATATTCATAATGATATCAAGTCCTTAAACATTATTTTTAATCATCAAATGAGAATTATACTTGCATAAATATGATGGGAAATGAATCAAATCACGTTCGTGGAGACGGTAGTCTGTACGTACGCACGAGCGACAATATCATTATTTTGATATTAAAATAACATATAATTGGAAGTTATATCGTATATATAGAATCATTATCAAGTTATATTTATTATTTACATCAATTACATATCATTATCATACCCATCCAAATAATAATGTTTTGAATAACAATTACACCATGACGTGGAGACGGTAACTCGTACGTACGCACGTATGGTGACATGTCATTCAAAGGATGGATAGAATACTTAAAATGGTTGTAACATATTTATAATAACATCACATTATATATAAGTTACTGGATTTATTATTTTAGAATGGAAATAACAATGAAAGAAGAAGTTGAAGAAGAAAGAAACTTGAAAAAGTGTGGTGAAAACATTACCTCTTCTTCAGGTTCTCCCTTTTGATTTGATCAAAAGGGCTCCTTAGGAAGGATTTATGACTAAATGAAGGCCTAAAGGATGAAGGGAAGATATTTGAGAGGGTATTTGGGCAGATTTTGGCCGATCCAAAAGGCTTTGAAGGTATGAAGAATTGGTTTTAAGTGGTGTCCTTTTATAAGGGGGAGGAGGGGCTCTTTAGGAAAAACTTAAAATATTAATTTATAATAAATTAATATTAGAATTATAATGTCTCAAAAGAGTATTATTAAATGTATAAGGTAGGTATGGGTCTTAATCCTTTCAACCAATATATTTTAGACATGTTTGTGTCATTATATTAACCTTATCTTTTAGTTTTAACACCTAGTTATTTAGTTTGACATTTACCATGTCACTTTGTATTTTTATATTATATAGTTAATAAACTTACTATATACAAACAAGAGACCCAAAATTGGTCCATTAATTATACAAATATCGTGATATAAGTCCTTTGTCTGAACCATAGATTTTTAGGAATAGAATATCAATTAATAATATAATATTTGTTTTAAAAACTCATTTATGTCAGTTTTGACAAAATTTAATAATTGATTTTTTTAAAGTCTTAACAACTTTATTAATCCGAAACAAATTCATTTATGAAATCCTAACATTTCATATTAACCAATAAAAATAATTTATGAAATCAAAACTTTCAAATTATATTTATTTTAACATTTATAATACTAATTATTAGATTCTTTCATTAATAAGGAAAATACTAAATCATTATTGTGTCATAAATAAATTTAATTATTCAATGTATAAAAATAATAAATAAAATACCATTATGTATTAAATATGTTTATCTTTCTAATTAATATTTATAGTATAAAATATAACATATATATGCATATGTAAAAATTGTTTTTCTAAAATATATATGCTTATGTCATTTTTGTATTTACTCTATCTTAATTAATATAAAGTGTCCTTATCACCTATAAGTGGCTTCATGGGGTCCCCAGATCGACTAAAATATACCCATGGTCGGACAGGTATCAACCAATAGGGTTAGGATGCTTTTTAAGGTAAATTAATATTGTTATAATATTATTTTTCCCCTTATTTACTGGATTTACCCATTATCCATGGTAAATAAAATATTAATAGAAGTAATTATTCAAAATGTCTAAAAATAATAGATACATATTTACACAATTTTTAAATCCTGATTCTGAATATGGAATCCATTTTTCTAAATTCAAAACACAGAAGTGGCAGAAATTAATTTAAAATCAATTCCCACTGTCAAAACAAAAAACGTGTTTTTAAGAAATAATAACTATCAAAAGATTGACACTTGTTTATGTCCGGTTTAATTGTGAAATTATGTCCAATGACAATTATTATATTAAATAGTAAAAATATATTCTAAATATACTTTAAACCCACTCAAATTCATAATTTATCACTATTAAATATTTCAATTAAAAATGTTGTTTTTAATTAAAATTTAGTAATTTTCACTATTCATCAAAATATAAAAGTTATCTGAAATGTACCTAAATTTCACCGTAAGATAATTTCAATATTCCAATACCAAAAATGAATTCCATTTTACCAAATTAAAAACCAAGAAGTTGCATTTATTAATTTAAAATTAATTCATGTTGTCAAAACCAAAAGGTGTATTTTTAAGAAACAATATCTATCAAAAGATTAACACTTTTTTATGCCCAATCTCAAAGTGAAGTTACTTAAAATGACCAGAATTGGATTATATTGAAAAAATATTATATATTTATACTTCAAAACCATTGAAATGTATAATTTAACACTATAAATTATTTTTATTAAAAAAGTTGTTTTCAGTTATAATATAGTATTTTTCACTATTCACCCAAATATGAAAGTTATCAGAAAAAAAACACTAAAAATTTATTGAAACTAAATTCTTATGTCCTGATTCCAAAGAAGAATTTTATTTTGTCAAATTGAATATATAAAAGTTTCAAATATTGGATTCAAAAATGGTTCACCATTAAAAGTTGGTAAAAGTGTATTTTATGTAAAATACTTCTTTTATCTGAAAAAAATGAATTTGTTCTTACATTATGTCTAAGGAACTCGTAATATGGATTCTAAAATTATAAGGATTATATAAAGATCCAAATTCAGTTGATACTATTCATAACCGCTTTGGAACGGCTAGTTTGGTAAGTCGTGGTGCGCTTGAACTCGGTGTTGCGTGTAGTGCAAGTTATTGAATTATTTTGAAGAAATAACGCACTATGAAATATTGGGGGGTGTTACAGGGTCTATATGGGGTGATGGATGAGATTTGATGTTTAAGGCTAGAGATAAATATCTAGGTCCTAAGTAACTAGTTCTTTTTTTTGATATACTTGGATTATGTGACGGGTTTGTGACATTATTAATTGTTTTATGTGTGGGTTGTTTGTTAACCTTTCCATGTGTGAGATGGAATGAAAACATAGATTTTACCCAAACCTTAGTGAGAGGGTCATAGAAATGGTGTGACCTTATCTTTAGTAATATTAGCGTGGATGGCGTGGAATATCCAACCCTGGGTGAAAGAAGAGTATCCGAGATATATAACCATGACCTAAGTAAGATTGTTTGGGATAGGGAATCCCTAAGCGAGAGGGTATAAGTATATATATTCTTGTGAGAATTTACCCTAAGTGGGATAGAAATTTTTAGGTTATGACCACATCTAGAGTGAGAGGGTGGTTGTTGGAATAAGTAACCACCCTCAAGTAAGAGGTCCTGATCTAGTGATTATGTGATGTGAGACATGGATAGTAGAAACTTTATTTGGAGATAATGTAGTTTTGGTGTTATGGATTCCCTCACCATGTGGGATAATGTGTTTCAAAGACTACCCTGATTGAGAAGGTGAGTCTAGGATGTGGATGGGAGACCTTACCTTGGACAATTGGGGAGTGGTTTGTATTCATTGGATTCAAAATCTAGAGTCTTCATGTATGAACTAAGATATGTTTCAGTTTCATAAAGAGATGATTGGATTATAGTATGATTCTAAAGTATGTATTATCTGGTGTTATGGTGGCCTGGTTAGCACAATATGACCCAATGTACATGGAGTTGTGGTGGGCCGATTAGCACATAATGATCAATTTTCTTGTGGGAAATTTTTTTACCTTCCTTATTTATACATGTATATAATGGCATATATTCAAATAACTTGTTGACACCCTAATGATATGTACTTATCACACACTGCATGGGAACCCAGGTGCATTTTTTGACCTTATGTTGCCTTTTATTTTTGTGAAAAAACAGTAGATTGGATCAGAATGGAGTAGCTATAATGGTATTAGCGAAGGGTTTATTAAAGCTAGAGGAAAGTAGTAGAGCCTTCATGTTTTTTATATGTGATCAACCGAGTAGGAGATTAGCGAGGTTATATGTATGTATTAATATATATAGTATATAAGTTATATCATTGTGGTCATTGATTTATGTTTACTGTGATATTTTTGGAGATACTAATTGGTTAATTTATGCTATTTTATTACTCTAATTTGAAGGCATTGTCTCCTGGTTGTATGGAATAGGCCCTCATCACGTGTTGATAGGATATGGTGTATGATGATACTCTTCTAATGTTATGTAGCTCCTATAATAAGGACACTATCAAGTTTCATCCAAACCATTGCATCATAGTTTTATAATTATAAATTTAAGGCATGGATTTAATACAATTATTTTATAAACCACTTGATTTATCTTCTTCTATATTATGATGACATTCTATTCATCTATCAATGAATTAAATTGACTAGTTATGTAAAAATATTAACTAAAGACATTTTTTAAATGGAAATATCTTATATGTGATAAAATAAATTGGATGTATAAATTATTATGGATTATAATAACAAGTTACTTTAGTTATATCATTATTCATACACTGTAAAAGTTTTGAAGAGGAATATATTTGTTTCCTTAAAACCTATTAGTGTTACTTTTACTCGAAAATTTAAACTATCATTTCTGAAAAACCTTGCACAACTAGTAATGATGAATACATGTGTCGGATAACTTATTCTAATGTTATTGGTAGTATAATTTATTATATGATATGTTCTATAATAGATAATATTTTTTCTATTCTTAATCCCATATGGTTTTTGGGTAACCTTGCTAAATCACATTAGCATGATCTTAAATTGTTTCTAATGTAAATTTAATCTATTTCTCTAGTTTCTCTGTGCAATGGTTGAAATGTTTATTATTTTCATGTATTACTACATATGTTGATTCCTAATAAACTACTAATATTGACACTTGTATATTCTTCACCAACTATGTTTTTACTTTTTGTGGGGTACCTATCTTTTGGAAAATAAATATGTAGTGAGTAGTTTCCCTTTATACTATTGAGGCATTGTGTATATCATTATCCATGTATATTAAGGAGGAAATCTGGTTAAAGGGTTGTTATTTTAGCCATATTTATGAATTCATGGAATTATAGTGCATTGGGACTGTTATTCTATATCAAATTTATCTAAAAACAAAGTATACCATAGTATCTATAAACAAACATATATATATATATTAGGCATATTTTTTTAATTAATTCATTGAAGCTACGAAACATTATGCCAATAATATACACATCCACTATAACCCAGTTGATAGTTCGACTAAATCTATGACACTATCCAAATTTATACATTATTTATATTTTTTTAATATATTCCCAATTCAATAACACATAAGAATATCACTCCTTTCATATTTATTTATAAATTGTGTATATTATCTAATCTCATTTTTAGGTTTATTTACAAATTAAATTATATTAGTATCTATGTATGCATTATTTTCCCCCATAACTAATATAATCATTTATTTTTTACATAATATACTAATTATAAACATTCTATTATTTCTAGGATCTATGTTTTTTTGGATGATTTATTGGGATGAGATTAGGATATTTCTCTTAGCCTTTTACACCATATATATAGGTAACATCTAATCCATTCATTATGGTTGATCGAGGGGCTCCACTGGATCTTTTTTGTGTTTCTTTACTACATGACCCATGACACCAGAGGTTGACCAAATGGATGAGTGTGTGTGTATGTTTCAAATAATCTTGAATCTTTGATTACCTTTAAAATAATTCATTTGGATCATGATTTCCCCCAAATTTCACAATTATCAAAGTCTGTTACATCTAACCCATGATTTATATGTAGACATGATTTCAACTCAATTCTTCACTCATCATTATATTACATAATTCACATGGTTGGTAATTTAAGAGGAGAAACAATAGGGAGAGAGAGATAGAGAGAGACAAAGAAAGTGAGGGAGTGCGATTGAGATGGACATATATATTGAGATAAAAAAATCTCAAATTTCCATGACATGTTTTGTTCTTATCTTCTTCGCTATCCTTTTACAAACTAAACTTTGGTTTTAGATCTCATAGGACATTTACAACATGTATATCATGAAATAAAGCATCTAGTATTATTCTTATATAAAAATGATGAGATATTTAAACCTAGACAAATCCAATATGAATTCTAATTTAAAAAAGAACACCAGTTAGTGGTAAATTTAATTGGTTTTTAATAATTTCATATTTATTTTTTTGTATTTTGGTTCCTTTATTTTCAATAATTCTATCTTATAATATATATTTTTAAACATTGTTTTCTATGTGTATATCAAATCTCTTTTATAGTTCCTCTTTTAACATAATTAATGAATGGAGTGTGTGAGTGGTGTTCTTGTGATGTACATAGGACCAACATGTTCTAAATCAAATTAATTATCTATGTAATTCATTTAATACTTTCTTTCTTTTTCTATTTCAGAGATATGGAATATCCATTATTATTTTGGTTTTACATCTCTACAACCATCAATTATGATTTCTCGAATGTGTTATTGAACATTGTGTATTTGGTGCTTATAGTCCATATAATATGGACAAACTCATAAAAACCCCATAAAAATGTTATATATATATATATATATAATATTTTCATTGATTCATGTTATATACATAATTTATCATATATTTATACATTTTTGTGTTTATACATATATATGTGTGTGTGTGTGTGTGTGTTTTGTAATAATAAAATATATACACTATCTATAATATATATATGTTATGTATATAGTATTTTCATGTATCTTATATATATATTTTAATTACGAAATTTTTATATATATTATATTAATATAATAATATTATAATTGTATGTTGTGTGTGTGTGTATATATGTTTTATACATTATTGAATGAAATAGTATCATTGTGAATATAAAATAGATGGTTATAAAAAATATGGATATAGATAAAGAGAATGGAATTAAAGAGTTCATCAAATTTACATCAAACCAGGTAAAATGATCTTATAGAATTATTTGTCCATATTTAGATTGTTTTTATTTAAATAAAATTTGTTCTTCTAAATTTAAAGAACAATTGATATGATGTAGAATTAATTAGTTATAAATATTTGATAAAATATGGAGATTATAAAAATTCATATAGTTAGTGAAATGAAAATATGTTTTATGGATCATCTGATAACTTTATGAGTTTATAAGATAATGTATATTTTATCAAGTAAAAATAATGGTGATTAAATATGAGCTTAGAGATAATTCAAAAAAAATTAAAATATTTATGAAATTTAAAGAGATGTAATTGTATTGTGTTTAAATAAAATATAAAATTATAATATTAGTAGTAAAAATATATAACTTGAAAGTGGACAATGGGTTTTTTGATTCTAGATTCCGTGAGTTTCTTTCTCTATTAAATGATATACATATTGATAATTATAGGATTCTAAAAAAATCATTTTTTCATTAAGACCATGATATTATCCTCACTTGTATAACATGAAGTGGAAAGAGTATTTCTCTTTGTGAACAATACATAAATGGGATATCAAAGTAATACAATATTTTCCACTCACCAAGAAATGGGGATTCATTAAAAAAATTACAATCTGTTGATATGGTTGTGATGACCTTTTATCAAGAGTATCCACAGATTCCATTCATTTTTTAAAGAATGTTTTTTCAAATATTTGGATTCATTTTTGAATATATTATATTCCTATTTTGTTACAAAAAATAATGGCTACATGTATTACTAGTAGCTATAAGTTTAAAACATTTTGTTAGCTTGTATTTGATAATTCATCAAGAAAAAATAGAATCCCAAATCAATATTTATGGTTGTTTGAAGTTTTATTTTTTTGAATCAATTGATAAAATTCTAGTGGGGTTTGTATGATACGATTAAGGATGAGTTCATACCCTACCATGGCGAAGCATGTGCCTGATTTAGGATGATTACGTGAACATAATTCTTGTTTGAGTGCATTCCATTCCAATTATAAGATTGAACACTGCTCCATGATGTTAGTATGTCCTCCTAAAGTTAGAGTTCTCATAATAATACTATGATCAGGAAACTAGATAACCTTTTCCTATAAATATACTCTTCATCTTCCACATTTTACATAATATATATTGAGGGTGATTAAAGTGAAAGGGATATTGAACATCTCCAATATTATTGTATCCAGATCTATGAACTTCCTTATGTCATTTACAGATCAAAATCCAAGTATGTATATAGCTTATCAAGGAATTTTAGTCATTTTGTTGTTTCATATATAATAATTTAATGAAATTACATTTATTATAGGTCTTACGCCTAGAATAGGAGAAATAAACCCTTTAATGAAGATTCCAATGTATACAAGGTGAATTAAATTATCACCATGCTCTAGTTAACATAAATTTGTTTCACATAATCCTTAGGTATTACATTATTATAATCATTCACCTTTGTTACCCACTTGGAAAAGGTTAATCCATTTTTTCCAATCCGTCATTAATACTTTAGTGGTTTCATTTTTCCCATGAACTTCCTCTAAGAAGTTGGCTACACCCAATCCTTCACCATTGCTTCCATACTCCCATGATTGTTCATTCTACAAAATTTATATGGATATTATATTATATTTATTTATTTGATAATAGGATTATTGCACAATATATAAGATATCCCTTATAGAATTCCTCATTATACCATACATCCTTAAATCAGGATCAATCATGCATCCCTTTGATAATGAGGATTTTTTGTTGAAGAATACATTCCATTCCTCACAAACTTAAATTCTAATATGGTTAGTGAGTTAAAAATTTATATTCCTAGGTTAAAACACTTGTCTAATTCCCCCACCTTCCAACTAATTCTATTTGGAATATTTTCACAGATTTCAACTACTTGGTCCCTCCTTTGGGGGAGTTCCTAATGATTTCATCCCAATCCAATGTTGGACACAACATATTATTGGATGTTTGATTGTCATAATACCTACACCTTTACATTAAATTCTTTACGAGTGAAGACTACCAATTCCACTCATTCATAAGTCTCAAAAATAAAAAATTTCAATTTCCATTTATCCTAGTGGACCTAGTCGGGAAGTATTAAACTGTAGGATTCATCATTATTGGTTCAAAAACCTTAAAATTACCAACATTGTTCATAAATAAATAACCTTAAAAGGAATGTAATTATCCTTACTTGTAAAAAAATAATATATATGTTTTTACCTTATTATAATCGTAATATTTTAATCCCTATTAACCCATGTTTTACGCTTTGTCACATGGATTTAAACCACGATGTCAAACTATCTATGTTTTGATATCTCTTGATGGGGGTATATGAAGGAAACCCTATGTAGGATTAATCCCATCAACATGTCACTATTTACCACCTTAAAAATATTTCAGCTTCTCATATGTTATAATACTCTACCATAACTATTTATGATGCTCCCCATGCTCATGGTTTTTTGAGTTGGTGAATTTTTACATTCCCAAGGCATGTGGTCATTTAGACATATTTTTGATACTTCAAGTTGCATATTGGTCAATAGAATGGGATGTTGGATCAAATATTGATTGATTTTATGAGTAATATGAGACTCTACTAATTTTTTAAGACTTTTTCATGAATCCTTAATATTAATTACATTGGTTTTCCTTAAGAAATTGATTTACTAGAAACATGAATTTAAGAGGACACTATACATCAGGACTATAATGTATCTTATTTTATCCCATTATTTGGTCTCCCTATCGTTTGAAGACATACCTATATGAAATCAGGATTTTATTTCAATCAAGGGAGGAACTATGCTCCTTTGAATTGAGGTAAAAGTAATTTCTGAGTTTTAATTGGGCCCATGGATGGTTTTTCCTATATATCCCATTGAATGGTTGCATTTAATGAGACATGTCATTCCTTTTAATGTTATTTGATAGGTACTATAGTGATTATTTTTATGTTTGTGAATATATGATTTCTTCCAATTAGTTTAATATCATGAGTAATGGACTATTAGGATAAATGTTACTAGAAATGGGTTGGTGTGGGATATATACTGAAGAATACCTTTAGTGTTCTACCTAATATATGAATCTATTAAGGCTTTTCTAGTCACCAATAAGAGAATTGAAACCTCAGTTATTTTTATTAACTAAGAGGGAAAATAATACTTTGTTAATTTGTGTGGGGATTATGCAAGAAATTCCCTTTCAAATCTATCTTGATTGTTAGTAACAAAATTGGAGAGGGTATAGTTGGGTCATACACCAAGTATCTTGCAACCCAAGACACCCTAAGAGGGGATGTCTGAATCAAGGTGTTAATATTTTCTTATTATTATGAGAATTTTGTACCCAAAATGGTAGGAAGTCATTAAACCTATCAAATTTATCCACACATCCACCAAAATCCAAAATTCATAATTTAAAACGAGAGGCAATAATTTTACTTTGTTCATCGCTTAGGGGTGATCCAGAGAGCATACACAAAATGTTGTGCTCCTGTACCAAAATAAAATAATCATTTATTTTTATTGATATTTTTTATGGTCACTTTATTCTATGAAAAAATCATTTACAATAGGGTTCATGAATAATTGCACTACCTCCATTAGATCACATTCTTCTATTCCTCATTTATGAACCAACCTAGATGAAGTATCTCATAAGTTAGCAACCTATTGGTCCCCTCTATACATGAGTGAATGATGATAGAGAATTGAAACAATAAATTTTATCTCTATACTCTATATTATTCCTCATATTTTCTCCCAATACCATCATTCCCTCAAGTATATATCTTCTCCAAGGTATATATATTCACTCAGTTATTATTTTCCCTCATAACTAGATTCACTTTTGAAATTTTCCCCCTACATCCCTTTTCTAGCTTTGTTTAGCCATGCAAGATTTCACTACTACCATAACCCAAGTTCTTTGTTTAGGTATATTTCATGAAACTCACTTTGATTATATGGGTTCACCCAAGTAGATTTTACCTATAAATATTACTCAACTCTGCTCATGAAACCCTATTCATACTAGTACTTCACTTTTCATTGTTTGTGCTGCTATCCTCGTGCACCTCCTTTTCTGAAATATTTTTCTCAAGTACACTACATGTACATGTGACTTATATGAAAAAAATATTGTAATCCTACTATAAAGTTCATTTACTCCAAATAAGGGGTTAAATGGTTATTTAAAATAAAATCTTTCTCAATTCTTCTCCACCGATATATGTGGTGCATCGTTCACCAAGTGCGACTTGTGTGGCACATGACTATCCTAAAACCCTTTATCAAATCAATGATCTCATGTATAAATTTATTTTACAATAGTTCATTAAATAGGGAAACAACCGATTTTTCCTAAATATCCTGCTTCCCCATAATAAATTGGTGATTAAAACAAAACTCCCATATAAATTAGTGTGAAAATTTTTCCTTCACTTTAGAATCATCGTTGAAATTTATATAACATTTAAGACACAAAAACGTTTTAAAAGTATAAGAAAAATTACCATTTTCAATTATATTTTATTCCTATTCTAGGATTATATTTTACAAACTCCTTGAAAATCCTAGAAACATATTGATAACAACCATAATAAACTATGAATCTCTAGGTCCAGTCACCATGTTTTTAACATTATCTAGCATTGTATTTGATAGAAATATAATGTGAAATTAAATTCAACAAAATATTCTTAGTTATTCTTGATAGTAATGAAATAGCTCATCAATCAATCTATGTATATGTGAGGACTTATTGATGTTGAAAACAATATTTCAACAGATCATTCCATGCCTTATTACTTTCCTTGTTTTATTCCCTATATCTTCTTCATTTTGATCAAAATCCAACCATCCATTTTCATTGGATCATATCTCTCCATGAATTTAATATCATAACACCCATTTACTGTGATAGTCTATACCAATAACTACATATTGATCACTTGAATTTCAAGTCATCTCCATTTAATTTTACCAGTCATTTTCTCCCCCTTTAACAACTAATCCATAGAGACCCACCAAGCAAGAACCATAACAAAAAAATAGTATATCTAAATAACAATATGGAAAATATCAAAACCTCTTCATTATGAGGGTTGTGGTTGAATACTTTAGTTCAATTGATGTTTCAAAAATATTATTATGGCCAAAAAACATAGTCATGATATCCATCAACTGTTTGTTAGTGCCAACATGTTCCACTATACTCGTTCCTTTATCCACCTTTTCCTTAATAAATACATACCTAGTCTCAGTATTCATAGTATGATACTGTTTTATGATATTTTAAAAGGGGTCAACAAAAATCTTCTTATCATAGAATATCACCATAGGCTATTTGACTTATTCACTATTATCCTCCAATTGTTATTTCCTATGTAGTACATGAGTGAATTCATGGGTTACTACTGTGTATTTTCCTCATTATGGGCTTAATAAAGTGATTTATTATTTCATACTCATGTGTATGACATATTTATTTCAAATAAAAAATAATTCTCTACCACTTGTGTAATTTCAGTTCACCACTTCATCGACCCTTTTCGCATAATAAAACTTTTATATCTTTTTACTCTTTTAATAATAAAAGAGTAATCTAAAATAATGAGTGCCATAGATAATCTTCATGATTCGTTTAACTAATATGAGATGATCCTCCTTTGTATTACATTGTAAATCGTCCACCAAACATGTTTTAGAAAAATAGAATGGTATGTCTAATTCATGTATAATAATCTCTAAAAAAGTATCTTATACAAAGTGGGATCAAAACAATTTCCACCATAATGCTTCTCATGATTTTTTCCATCCAAAATAACCGATGAAATTGGTTTCGAGTCATTCATGTCAAAAAATATATCTCTATTGTGTACAAATATCTTCTTATGAATGTGGAACAACACTATAAAATATATAAACCCCACAATAATAGAAATATAAAACTCTAAACGCATTATAATAGAATATTTCTTCAATAATTTCTACATGATTCTTAGAAATATGAAGTTTCCCACATAGAATTGAACTATGTATTGTATATCCTTATATGTTTTCATATAATGTTTTTATTCAAAACCACCTCAATTGTATTCAATATTCTTCATGTTTGAGTCTAGACATTCATTACATGATCATTGTTCCTATTTAATACTATTAAATGACTTATTTAATCTTCACATCTTGGATTCATCATTAGTAATTAAGAAGACTAATAGTTGATCAATATGAACCCCCACTTATAGTATGTTATTCAAGAACATTATTTTGACATCCATCTAATAAATCATGAAACCTTTATATTTATATTTCCAAGAAGTGTTATATTTACCCCAATTAATCTACTTGTAAAAATATAGTATCCATATCCACTCCTTCAAAATGATCATGGAATTTAAAAAACTGGGAATGATTTATTTAATATTATGTAACCATGATAATTAATTTTATTCTTTATGATCCACATCATTTTGATAACCTTATTTTTTTCAAGATTCTTCACCAGTTCCAAAGAAAAATTTCTATCAATTTGATTCAATTCTTCATTCATGGATCTAAACTATGATTCATCCATTGATGCTTCTTTAAATTATGTTTGTTCTACCACTGATAGTACATTAACATGCTCAAATTTCCTCAGTTTATTTTGTTATGTAGTATAAATTCTATCTATGAATATGTTAGATGGCTCAACATTTGTTCTCCTATTTCTTTTATGAGGTGAAATTTTATTTTCTTGATAAAGGCTCAGAATAATACCAATTTATGGAGTTTTGTGAAATCAAATGATTTATACCAACTTACCCTTCCCATCATACATGTCTTTAATATTTTAACTCCTTGAATTCTTTAAATACTTTTCCTCAATAAATTTGACACCATTACCCACATAAATTTATTAAGACTCTTGTCTAATAATTTATAATACATAATATTGGTTGAGAATACTATAAACACTCCTTCATCCATTATATCATAACACTTTCCCTAATTACATTTCTTAATGCAGAACCTTTTTTCCAAAAATACATAAATGCTTGAGATTGGGATTCCTTCCATGACACATTTCATAAGTATCCCTATATTCTCTTAGGATATTAACTTCCCATTGTTTCATATACACCCCAACTATCCCTACATATTTTGAATTTCAGAAAGCTATTCCTCTTTAAATGATAAATATTTTTGCCATGATATTCCAAAGATAATTTATTTATTCCAAAACTCCATTATATCCTGAAGTTTCTACTAATTACACCTCATGATTAATTATTTATTTCATAGGGATTTTTTAAAATTCAGTGAAAGTGTATTCTATTCCATTTTTATACCATGAGATATCAATACATTCTTTAGACTCATTTTATAATCATCACATATATATCTGTATTTGTAACATCAATGAATGATAATGTGTTAAATGACTGAATGATATGAATCATGAATACAAGGAGATACATTCTTTTTGAGATCGTACATGTTTAAAAATTCACATTTAATTGTTCTCAGTCTGGAGTAGTGATAAGGATGGGTGACCTTCTGGTAAGATTTCTATAGTGTTTGTGAGTGAGGAAAAAGAAAACATAAAATAAAATGAGTTGGTCTGTGGGGAAAGTCATCAATCAGATGATCTATTCAAGCATGTGGTTGGCCTCAAGGAGTAGATAATGTGTCTGTAGAGAAAATGGTTGTACCTGAAAGGCTAGGAATCTATGGACAAGTTAATATGGGTTTTCTATACTATCATTGGGGCTCTATGGTTACACTAGTATCAAAGGAGGATCCCATCCTTAAGTGTGGTGGAATTTCTTAGGTTGATATGTAGGTTCGACAATGAGAAATGTTTTCTCTAAATGGGGGTTGGTGGTGGATTTAACACCCTAGAATGATAAAGTGTTAAATTACCAAATGATATTACTCATGTAAACAAGGTTCACCATTATATTCGAGATCCAACCAGATCAGAACTCTATAGTTAAGCTTTCATGGCCTAGATTAGTGATTAGGATGGATTACTATCTTGTATGTTTACTATGGTGTTTGGGGGGGAACCTAGAAAAGAACATGTATTGGTATTTGGGGACACTCATTTGTCATATGACCTGTTCGGGAACATGTGTGGGCCCCAAGGAGGACACCATGTATCTTTGGGGAAAATGGTGGTACCTGGTGGGCAAGAACTCAACAACCATGATAAAGAGGGGTGTATAAGCTATCAGTGGGTCCCAGTTTCCCAAGGTGTGTGTCAATGAGAAAAAAAGAATGTAGGAAATAACATTTGTTAGCCTATGGGGATATTCAATTATTAGTTGACTTGTTCATGAATGTGGTTTGACCCTAGGAAGGGGACCATGTGATTGTGACGTAATAGGTGGTACATAGTAGGCCAAGACTCAATAACCAAGTTAAGGAAGGGTATCTGGGATATCAAGGGGGCCTATTTTTTTTCTTTTTTATCAAATGAGGAACCCATCCTTAACAGTTATGGCACTTCCTGGGTTGATATGTAGGGTGAAAAATGAGGATATTGTTCTCTAAAAGTGGGTTAATATAACACCTCGTAATGGTAAAGGGTAGAATTACCAAATTATATGAATCATCTCAACAAGGTCAAATGTGATTTTTGAGACCCTACCTAATTAGAACTCTATGGTTAAGCATGCTTTTCATGGAGTAGTGATCATGATGGGTGACCAAATGGAAAGTTTCACAGGATGTGTGTGACTGAGAGAAAAAAGAACAAAAAAAATAACATGTATTGGGATGTGGGGAAAATCATTAGTGAAGGGACCCTTCCATGATCATGGGTGGGGCCCATGGAGGGGACCATGTGACTGCAGTGCAACTAGTGGTAATTAGATGTATAAAACTAGATGGTTATGTTAAGGCAGGTGTCTATGCTGTCAGCATGGCCCAATTGTTAGATTGGTATCAAAGGAGGAACATATCCTTAAGTGTGGTGGCGCTTCTAGGTTGATATGTAGGGTCCAAAATAAGGCCTTTGTGATCTAAATGGGGTGAATGTAACACCACATGAATGATAAAGGTTTAACTAACTAAATTATATGAATAATGTAAACAAGGTGCACCAATCGTGTTAAGAGCCAACATGATTAGAACTCCACAGTTATGTGTGTTTCTCTTGTGGGTACAGTCATTAGTCAGATGACCTTCTAGGGCATGTGGTTGGACCCCAGGGATGGGACCATCTTTCTATGGGGTAACCGGTGGTACCTAGATGGCCTCAACTCGACGAAAATGTCAAGTAGGGTGTCTACACTAACAGTGGGGCCTAGTTGTTACATTAAAACCAAAGGAGGAACCCAGATTTAAGTGTTGTGGAACAACGTCAGTTGATATGTAGGGTTCACAACAAAGACATTGTGATCTGGGGGTGTTAAGGTATTTGAAGAACCATCCATGTGGGATGTTACATTCACCCCCCCCCCCCAATTTGAGAACAATTTCATTATTTTGTGGACATTCATTAGTCATATGACCCATTCGGGTATGTGGTCTGGCCAAGGGATGTGACCTTGTGTCATTGGGGAAATTTGTGGTACATAGTGGGCCGAGACTCAATGAACTTATTAAGGAAGTTTGTCTGTGCTATTAGTGGGGCATAGTTGTTTCATTGGTATAAAAAGATGAGCCCATCCTTATGTGTGTTGGAACTTCATCAGTTGATTTGTAGGGTTCACAATGACAATGTTGTGCTCTAGGGGGGTGAATGTATGTAAAAACTCATCCTAGTGGGTCCCATTCTGTGACTCCCCAAGCCCTCCTCTAATAGGATAGGGGCTGATGACTAGCACCGAGTAGGCATTTCACAAACATGGGAGACATTTCCTAAGTACCTAAGCACATGTACACATCTCCAATCCCTCAAAATGCTTAAATGTAAAAACAAATAAACAACCAATGCATGCATAAAACTATATCCCACAACCATAGTTTGAAAGTATTTAAAAAAATCAAACTTTTCCAAATAAAATCCCCCAATAAAATGTTTTTAACACATGTAAAACCTAAATTTAATTGTATTGGGACTGATATTTGAAAGCAGAAAAAACAAACCACGGTGTGTCTGGTCTCACTAAGAACCATCTGGTCCTTTCTACCTAGGACTTCGTCAAAAGGTCGATTGTATACACAAGATATGACACATGTGGGAAAATCCTGTGCATTGGTGAGTATATAAATACTCTGTAGGAAACCTTAAAATGATAAAGCATTCCAAAAAGGAAAATACAGTTATCTCTACATAGGTATATGTCTACAATACATATAACAGGAATATATTTATATGATTGACCAATGAAACATAGTCTATAGGAATGTACCAACCATAATATACCGACCTAGGATTATAGAATGAAGATTCTATAAAGAACTCAACTAATATAAAACACTCATGACTCTGATAGCACTAATGAACTCCATCCGAGAGATAAAACTCATCGAGTCTCATAATGAGAGAGAATACATGATGAAAGATATGAAGAGAGTATGATACATAGATGAGGATCGCAGCCAGGGCCTTGGGTTGATACCATCAACTCAATCAAGATTAACCTTGCTATATAGAGGATCAGTGCTCAAGTAGTGTTGCTCACATGAATAAAAAGAACTCACACTAGGCTACGAAGATGAAAAAAGGATCTCACTTTAGGCCTTTTTAGAGGGATTCTAAAAACTCTTTCCAAAAATTACCATTGAAGAGATCATAGTCCTTGGATTGGGAAATTTTCAATACCAACCTTTATTGAAAGGATAAATGGAAAAATACCTAACAAAAAAACTCCCAATATATTGAAGATGAGAGATCTATGCCTGTATAAAAGAGTATATTGCACATAAAGGGTTACAAGTTATCCCATGATGTTGATTCATGCTCGTGTAATTGTCTTGGGACATCAATCTATGTTTGTGAAGTAGTACACGCCGTGTAGCCATCCCATGTACTCTACTCGCACCCCAGTGTACGACATAATCTCGTGTACACATGTCTGTGTACAAGTACATGTCTTACCCAATGTACTTGGTCCAACCCGTGTCTGTGTGGGGGAGTACACGTAGTATAGGCAACCCATGTACTCCACCCCGTTCCTGTGAACTTTATTAAGTACACAATAAGTATTCAGGGAGGGAACACACACCATATCATAGGGGTCACACATCGTGTGATGTTTAACTTCCTCTAAACCCCTAGTGACTACTCGGGAGGGGGGAAAGGTTGTGTAATAATTAATTACACGTTGTGTATATTAGGATTTCAATGAAACCCCGGTTCTTCCTAGAACTCATTCTCAAGCCGTCGTTTCCTTGTAATTCAGCTCCAATATCACTATGATTCATGGATATAACTTGTCTAAGGATCGTCGTCATCTATCGTCGAATTATGTCCATATAATTCACCCTAAAAATGGAATCATTCATCTCAATCATCTTTCATGCATCTCACTCAAAAACCCGGGTTTTGAAAACTAGTTTAATCTGCTAGCCGCTACTGCCATCGCACCTCCATTTCATTATACTGCTTCTGGATCTAAAATCATAGATCTTTTTTCTAAGTAACACGTGTGCAGTGATCGATTCATTGATAAAGCATCAAAATGTGGTCCGAACAATGAAAACCCATGATGAACTATGAATAAGGGTGAAGAACAAATAAATAAAGGGGAATGAACCTCAACAAATTTTATTATTGATCTTGGTTTGTTTCTATTTGAACAACAATAAAATAATCAATAATTAATCAAAAAGATAAATTCTCCCAACAAAACCTCACAAGTAAACCGATCCCGTAAGGTGGTCGATCTGTGGATCAATCTATCTATTTATTGGTATATTATCATCATATATATCAATAATAGGGAATTAAAAAATAAAAACACATTCCCTTCTTTTATTCAGCTCGATCACATATGAAGAACGATGTGTTGTCATTCATTGGAAAGGTCTGTCAAATCCTAGGTGCATCGATCATCGATTCGAAACTTCATCATAATTTTCTTTAGAGGATTCTCCAAGTATATATTCAAATGTGACTAACCTTGGGATTCTAACATAACAATATATTTATGGTTTGTTAGTCACTACCTCAGTGCAAATGAAATCAAATAATTTTATCAAATAATTTTATTAATTTTAGCTCTCATGAAAATATTTCCAAAAACAACCCACACCAACTAATGTTAAGTCATGAATAGGGTAAAACTCACATTATGAGTTCAATAGTTCCCTTTGATTCATGATCTAGGTTCCCGTTTATATTTTATTACACTTCTTTAGGATAACCGTCATTCCATACTATTTAATATTTTTAATAGAATTCAATCATTTATTTCAGGAACATTGGGCCTTGGAGTTGCACATATTATCATCTCCTAATATCTAAATAATCTATATAAAACCAAAATGTAATACAGGTAAAATCTAATACATTACATTCTCCCCACCTTATGGATTTACGTCCCTGAAATGCCAAAAAAGGATACTAAAAAAGATGTGGGTACAGAGCATGAATCTGAGCCTCCCGCTACCAAGTGCTCTACTGATTATTCCTAAGATACCAATAGACATGAAATAAAGGAATAAATCATCTATAAAATATCTTCTCCTTCCAATCCTCGATCACCACTAGGTTCCCCGTAAAGGCCACTCCATACTCGATGTCTAGCTCGCCCCATTCAAAAACATGTAATGGTTAATGCACGTACCAACTCAGAAGCGGAAAGAAGAATATGTATTGTACCCATTATGACTATAGAGGTAAAAAACATCATTATTCCTACTCTTTAATTGTATATAGTATCTGTAAAGGGTCTATGAACCACATAGATAGCTTTTCTCCCAGGCCAAATCATCAAAATCCATGTGGAAGTGAAACCTGTATGAACACATGGTCTCCTTCCTCAAACCCCAAGGGTCTTTATTTCCATTCATCATAAGTCTTCCTACTACTCTATGCAGTCTCCATATGTTCCTGGATGATCAACACCTTCTCTATTGTAGCTCACACCAACTTTTGGCACATGAGTGCCAACTCTCCAAGGTTAGTCCAACAAAGTGGTGACATGCAGGGTGGCTCGTACAAAGTATCGAATGGTTCCATACCGATGGTGGAATGGTAGATGTTTTTTGATGCCAAAATCATGGAAAAACTAGAACAATGGGGAAGCATTAGGGGTTGCCCCGCGAAGACTGCTCCCGGAGCCCCGTAGCCCCACGACCAGCGTAGGGCTCTCCCTTCGCGAACCCTCCATGGGGAAATGAGGTGGGATGCTCCATGAAATGATGTGATGTTCATGAACCCGTCATGGAGCAAGGATGCGAGATTCTCTGTGAACCGATTTGACATTCACGAACACACTTCGGATGGATCCCCCGACCTTTCACCTTCTGTTCTCCCACATCGCAAATCAATTTCATCTCTCTAAACCATGAGATTTTCAAGGTACTTTAGCATCACGAAGTGCCTTCCCCTTTGAATGGATTCATCCCCTCTTCAAAGAGGAATTCTCTTCACGGAGCCCATGAGCCTCTGCAAAGGAAGAAGATCCCCAAGGGGACTCAGGTCGTTGTGGAGCATTTGTGGTTCATGAAACACCCTATGTATTCATGTGACCCACATGCTAAGGCATGGTCACTGTGCTTCATGAAGCACATGACTTCACAATATTATGCTTCTCAAGGAACCTTTGTTTCACGAGGCATTGCTCCGTGAATTCCTTTACACTTCGTGAAGCACCTTCCATAAGCACCTATGCCCTATACCTAGGCTAGATGACTTCACTTCGTGAATAACATCCCTTCCCGAATCCCCTCCACTTCATGGAGCATCAAAGCTTCACATGGTTTCTTCCTATGAATCCCTTTGCTATGAAACTCCTTTTCCTGTGCGGCCCTGTAGGTTTTCACGAAGCAATTTCAAGGTCCCTTGGGTGATGCTTCCCATGGAGTTACTTTGCCTCGTGCTTCTTCGCATGGGCACACAAATGGCTATTGCTCCTTCACAAAGCCATGCTAACGTGGAACCCCCAATGGATTACTCCATAACACCCACCAAGAAACAAAATTGCTAATGCCTTCCTTCCCTCAAGGGCGAGCATGTATCAGTTATGTAAGTCCTAGGGGTGCGGAGTGTACACACCTCGTCTGAGCTACAGGATGTTAAACTGACAAACACCATCGACCTCAACACATAACATTAAACTGTGACCCCACCCTACGCAATCTATGCGGGGCACCCCATTTCAGACTTTCTCTATGCCCTCTCTTCTCCACCAGATTGAGATCTTACTCAGATGGAAAAAGATCCTCTTTGTCGTATGGGTGCCTATCCACGGGGAAGGGAAACCACCTTGGTTTAATCCCCCTAGATTTCTTGTGGGAGGCATTACCCCACTCCTCCTTTATTTTTCCATTATAGAGACTAAGAGGAGATATGAGCACAGGGACCCTCGTTATCCTGTCCCTCTCCCTCTGGGCTTTGTCACCACCCGGGCCTCCACCCTAGAGTAAATCCAAATCTCCATCTCCCTAGGCTTCTAACCATTCGTAATCCCATGTTTCCTCTTTGGGATACATAATACATATAAGCCCCACTCCACCTTCCACGGATGCACCTTTTGTGATGTGATCGTCAGGTCTTTGCTACCTCTTGTTTCCCACATCGAGCATGTCTCCCATGGGATTAGAGCAAGCACCGAACTTTACATATTCTATGGGCCTCCTTAGAGTGTAAGCCCCACACACCATTCTAAAGTATGTTGACTTTTATCCTTTCCAAGGAAAGGTATGTATGAATCCTCTCTGAGGTTCAAGCCCACCAATCAGTGGTACTGACCATCTTCATGTCTGTTCCCAATCCTCTTGAACTACGTGGACATTGATCCTTTGAACGAAAATGTACGTACGAAGCCTCCCTAAGGTTCGAACCCACCAACCATTGGTCCCGACCATTTCCACATCGCTTCACCAAACCCATCCTAAACTAAATGGACTTTGATTCTTTCTAAGGCAAGGTATGTTGGAAGCCTCCCCGAGGTTCAAGAACAATACGCATTGGTACCGACCATCTTCACGTCGGTTCCCAAACCTCTTAAACTACATGGAATTTGATTCTTTCCAAAGAGAGGTATGTAGGAAGCCTCCCTAAGGTTCAATCCCAACAACCATTGGTCCCGAATCCCTTCACGTTTGTTCACCACAGACCTTCGTAACTACTTGGGCTTTGGTCCTTGTCTCCTAGATAAGGTACATAGGAAGCCTCCCTGAGGTTCAACCCCATCTAGCGGTAAGCCGTTGTGACCCCATCCAGCGGTAAGTAGTTGTGACCCCATCCAGCGGTAAGCCGTTGTGACCCCGTCCAAGGAAAGGTATGTTGGAAGCCTCCCTGATTGGAACACTTCACTCAACCATCCATCATCTATTTTGATTTTCAATTGAGCTACCATGTCTCGGTGGGACCCAGCCACCTCATTCCCGGTTCTCTTTAACAACAATCATGTAGCTAACCATGGGTTAGCCACAACATCAGTGTTCCCTCTAGGGGTTGCACCCACCTGATCTTCTCTAGACAGTGTTCCAATCAGTCTGATCTATCTCCGATAGATGTTAAACCTTCGGCATACCCTGTTTTAAATATAGGAAGCTGAGGAAAACCTTAGATACCTACATATGGCATATGATTCCCAACATTTGACGTGGGACTCCTCAAGATTTCGTGCCCTCGAGAAGCCCTATAATAAGGAGAAGAAACCCAGATGTTCCAGTGTCCCAGTGTCCAGACACGCTAGTGATGTTCAACGTGACTACTCCCCTGAACGAAGGTTACTACTCTGAACGGACCCCTTGGAATTTATCGAAAGAAACTGTGTTATTAAATAGTTTCCATGAAGATATGGCATTGGGAAGAGTTTCAAGAACAATGTCTTATGTCTATAAGGGAGACCCGGACTAGGTGAAGAGTTCCAAGGGGGAATCCACGGAAGGAAGAACCGACATCCCATCATGTCATTTCGATCAAGGAGAAAACATCCCTGAACAAGGAACAGATGCCACCCACCACTATAAAGACAGAAGGTGGGGCAACAAACAACATCGTCATCCTCGAACAGACGGATGTGCGCGCCCCGGTGAAAGCATCGGAAACAGAAATGGTGAACCCAACATGAAGATTGTTCTCCACAATGTGGAGATTAGTAGAGTTTGAGACATTAGTGGATTAGCGTGTCACCAGACATAGCTATCCGGTGTTGGGTCCCTCTATGTAAGTAGTGAGCCTGGCATGAAATTCACCAGAAGTTGGGGTAGTCAAAATGTTGGACATCCCAGTCTGCGATGTGGTCAGCGTGGATCCATCTTACCAGCCTTGGAATATGGAATAGATTTAGGGAAATGGTCGTCAATTCCTTTCCCTTCAGCACTAATGGTTTAATCTCCATACTTTTCAGGAACCAAGCTGCTGTAGGAATTCGATCACCACCCGCCCACAGATGCAGGGGTAGTGGCAATGCAAATGCAGCAGTCCCATGTGGCTCCACCTCTATGGTGAAAATCCACACTACTACAAACATCGGGCACCCATTCCCCATCTTCTTGTCTGAACTCATTTAGTAGATAATGATCAACGACCTCGTATGCCGATATGAGGAGGAGGGGATTAAACCGACTTGGGATATGCCCCGCCAGGATCTGGAGGCTTCTGCGCCTCATCACCACCATTACTGTAGAGGCCCAAAGCTTTACGTACATATAAATTACATTAATTTTTCAAAATAATTAATACATTACAAAAACAGACGCATAATGTCTGTATTAATTTAGTATATTTGGAAACTTAGAACATAATATTCTAATCATGGTGAAAGATCTTCAACATCTCCCATAAATATCTTCCCCTTTTGTTTTTTACCTAAAACCTTTCTTTATATCCTGGTGAAAAGAAAACATAAAAAGGGTGACCTCAAATTCTCTTTAAGGGTAAAAATGGAGAACTTAAAAACAATCCATAAACATGTGAACGTAAAAACATGAACATACAACATCAAAATCTTGAGCAATGACATAAATCTTGGTAGTACATAAGGCATAGATCATAAAGGAACATTAATCATGATAAAATAGCATGGGAATAACACATTTAATTGTGGAAAACAATTAATCACATGTTATGATTTTTATATTAGCCAAGGCATTGCTATCGAGACCATCAAAGTTGACAAATTCCATTACTAAACTGGGTTTACTTTCCGTTTCAGCCCTGTATTACTGAACTGGATTCACTTTCCGTTCCATCCATGTATATCTCATGAGATATACATCATTACCCAATACATTGGAGGGAGATATAGGTCCCACCCATCTAATACTGAAATCATTCTTTCATGTTCCAAAAAATAAACATAAATCATTCATCATAACCCAATGAATAATATGGGTTTCATAAACACCATCCCATCATAACATATTCTATATAAAATTAATGGATATAATTTCATCATAAGAAAAATGAAACCATTTAAATAATAGAGGCATTATACTTGAAATATAAACAAATTAAACAATTTCATCTTAGATGGAAAATGGTTTTGATAAAACAATTCAAATGAATTATTAAGGAAAATATCCTTTCTTCTTTAAAATCATTTTCATTTCACAAAATGCCAGGAAATTTTAAAAGAAATGGATTTTATTGAAGATAATAATAAAATCTTGTAGAGTAAGCTTCATGGTGAAAATGCGTTAGGAAACCGTAAAAATTATTTCATTCCGTATAAGTTAAAAAAACATTCTCTTTGTACTTTTGCCGAAAAAGTCAAAAAGTACCATGTATGGTAAAAAAAGAAAGATTCCTTCCATAACACAAAGTAAAAATCAAAGAGTGGCAAACATGACTTTAAAAATTAATGTAATAATATTAAACACTTTATGAAAAATAGTTTATGGACATGGATGAAAAATATACCCCAGTAAAAACTTTAGTATAAGCAATCTCGGATAAAAATGAGATTTCAAAATTATCCCTTACCTTTTATGATCGGTGGAATCATACACGTAATAAATTAAATAAAATTATATGCATATGTAAATATTATATCCTTCATAATAAAAATTATAAAATATTCATGGGAATCATAAACACCATACCAATGAAATAGATGGTGATTAAGGCATATGTCTCACAGAAATAAAAGTGAGACGAAATAATCCCTTACCATAAGTCCAATTTATTCCGTATGTGTCCAAGACTCCTGTATAGTGGGTTTAAACATATTATTAACTTGTACAAGAACTATAATAATATTTATGATATCATATATGATTCACTTATGACTTTATATTATCCGTTCATTTGTCAATTCCCTATTAAAGCAACATTTTGGGTAAAATTGTTTCATTTATCGTCCGTGTTTTCACTTGTAATTATTCATATGATTACATAGATCATGATTAATTATTACCGGAATGTTAAAAATGATTTATATTTAATATATATTCACAATATAAATATATATAATAGATCGATAAATGGAAATAAATACACCTTTCTTGGAGACGGTAGGTCGTACGTACGAATGAACACTATTTTCGTTTCCTTATTAAATTGAATGGAAGTAAGTAAATAACATATAGATAAGTCAAGTATCATTAATATTTCATATATTTCATGATTATTTATTATATATACTTTATAATCATTCTTGAATGGTTAACTTGGAGAATGAATCTCAATGCGTCGTGGAGATGGTTATCCGTACGTACGCACGAGCGATGATATCGTTCCCATAATTATTGAATGGAATTAGAGTGGATGATATAATATCTCAGAATTAGTATCATGTTATAATAACCATATATAGTAATTATTTACACCATTATACCCATCCATGTAAGGTGGTGGTGGAAAAACAGATTACACCACGGCGTAGAGACGGTATTTCGTACGTATGCACACGCGATGATTTCATTTTCCGTAGGATGGATAAGAGGTGAAATACGTTTGGTTCATATTTATAATAACATATCATTATATGAGTGATACTGATGTTATTACATTATTATGAAACAACAAAACAAGAGGAAGTATAAGAAGAAATGATTTTGAAAGAATCGGTAAAGGATATTACCTCTTCTTCGACACGCCTCTTCTAAACCTCCTCTTAGGGCACTAAAGTTGGTCTTTAAAGAATACCAGGACCTCTAGTATGTTTCTAGGGAACTAGGGAAGAGAACTGGGTGGTGTTTGGCCATGATTTAAGGCTCAATGTGGTGTGAGGATGAGAGGGAGGAGATGCCCTTTCATAAGAGAGGTGAGGGGCACTTTTGGAAATCTCTAAAATATTAATTTATAATAAAATCAAACCCCACTTAAAAACCTCAAAAAATGACTCAAATACAAATATTAGATGTGATAGGGTTGTAATAACATCATCCAATATGACTTAGACATGTTGTTAATTTATTTTAATCCTTACCAACTTGATTTATCCTTATTTAATCTATTTAATTTTATTTCTCGTAATAATATTCTAAATTTTAAATTGTTATAAATAATTACTTATGTGTTGTGAATTTTCTATAATTGGATAATTTATGACATTTTAGACCATATAATGTTTAATTTATAATTTTTAAATATTTTTGTGATTTTTAAACAATTTAATAATATGTTATTTTTATAAAATAACAATAGTGTCAATTTTGACACTATTCTTTTATTTTAATTTATATAAAATCCACACAGAGGGTATATTTGAAAAAAAATAATTAATAGATTCCTAACATGTCATATTAATCTAATCAAATTATGGAGCACATTAATTTGTTCATATAACATTTATTTTAATATTTGTAAAACCATTTATTTGATATTTCTCTTAATAAATTAATTACTACAACATTTTTGTATAATTATTTAACATATTTATTTGTTACCTAAAAATTATAACGAAACTACTATGATCCGTATAAATCTAATATCTTACATAATAATACTTTTACTCGAATGTATCATCTAAAAATCACAACATTTAAATTGTTATATTTATTAAATTATGAAGGTGACAACTTTGACATCATTTAATATAAAATAACATAAGTCTCATAATCGCATTTATAAGGCTCCAAATGGTCAAATATTAGACCATTGGATGATTATGGATTACAAGTACATGACCAATAATATTTGGTCTGGTTTTTGGGCCTTTAATGGGTATTATTAGTTTAATAAAAACTATATTATTGATTTTTCACTAAATAAATAATTTATGCATCATTAATGTATAAGTTATTAGGGTAATTATATATTTCTTAAAAATTAAAATAAATGACCATTATAATGAAAAACATTTTATCTTTCAAATGAGTATTTATAACTGAATTTATATTCTGTATAACCTTATATTAAAAATAATTTTATTATTAAAGTTTGAGTTAGACATATTTGACATTCATTTAAATAAAATAAATTAAAGGTCTTAATCACATACAAGTGGGTTCTAATAAATATAATTTCTACCCAAGTATATTTTAGGATGAAATATAATCATCCAATTATATTAAGACAAGTGTTAGGTAATTTTATAATATTATTTGTTACCCTTAATTATATAATTTACCTTTAAATATGGTAAATAAAATTTACTGTAGTTACTATTCATAATGCCCAAAAATAAAAAGTAGCCTATTGAAATAATTTGGACCTACTGATTACAAATTTGGAATCCATTTTTTCAAATTCAAGACACAGAAGATGTAGTAATTAATTTAAAATTAATCCCATTGTCGAAAAAAATAGGTTTTTATTTAAAACATTGCAAAAGATTGAAATGTTATTATGAATCAATTCAATGTCAAATTAATGATAATTACATACATTATATTAAATGGTAAAAATATATTCTATTTATAATTTAAAACCATTCAATATTATAATTTAACCACATAAAGTATCTTAATGAAAAAAGTAGTTTTTAAATAAAATTTACCGTGTTTTTACTATTCATCAAAATATGAACGTTACCAGAAAAATAAAAAAACTTTATCCAACATAAATTTTTATATCCTGATTAAAAATAATAAGTTTATTTTGTAACATTGAACTTATAAAATTTTTAAAAATTAGATTTATAATGGGTGCACCTTTAAAAGGATGCAAAACTGTATTTTTTGAAAAATACTTATTTTACCCGAAAAAATTATTTTGTTCTCATACCATGTTCTAGAATAAGTGTAACATGAATTATTATGAAATAAAATTAAAATTTTAGTTAATACTATTCATAATTTCTACTTCATAACAATATTATAACAATATATTGTTGTTTAGTGAAACTCGGTATTGCGTACAACACACGATATTGAGGAATGTCGCTCTTGCGTGTAATACAAGCCAAGTCAGGGTTTCATGTAGGGAAAGATTCCTTTAGTGTTGCATATAACATACTCAAAATATAGTTCAGTTATAAATTGATCAAAATCTATACTTGGTGTTGTGTAAAAGGAATTTTATTCGAAAGAACTTAAATTTTGTGCATCACAAGCCAAGAATAGTGTTGCGTATACTGCAAGCTAATACGGTGTTGTGTATAGACCAAGCTAATCTTGGTGAAGAATACAACAAAATTCATCAAATATATTAAAAATAATTATTCTCATAAAATATCAGGGTGTTATATTATACCCCCCTTAAAATGAATTTTTCCCTCGTAATTCGTCGGGGTTATAAATGGTTTTCTACATGAATGTTTTTTTCATAGAAACCCAAATCGTAAAAAGGAATAATTAAACGTAATTTTAAAAAGGGAATTTAGAAACATAACGGTCACCCAATGTAACTAAACACTAGGTTTCCACATAAAATAATATAGGTGAAAATATGGATATGGAAGAGAAATATAACCATCGTGTTCTAACGAAGATACAGAACATGGCAATGAAAAGGCCAATAATCACAAATCCGTAAATTTGTGATGATCTAAGGTATCTTCTGATTCATCATATATGAGGGCACTAGGAAACATTTTTGGTTTTCAATATCATTTCCCTAATGTTAAAAACGTTGAATAAGAAGAAATACTTACTTGATTTTGGTACAATCACGTTGTTGGTCGTTCCATGAACAACTTCCACTTCATATCTTAAAGAAATGATATTGAATTGGTCATTCATGAAGTGTTAGAAGACCATCTGATAGAATGATGGGTCATTCCATCTGTCTCCAACAAAAGGTTAGCAAAATTTATCAAACATACATCAGTCCATCTATGGGGAGGTTAATCGTATATGATTCCAAAAATGGACATAGACTCCAACTATCATACCGATTAATAAAATAAAACTAATTTCTACTAACCAGAGACTTCATGTTGGCCAGTGGTCGACGATAAAGGCTCGTCGCACTTACGATGTGGGTTTGATTCCGGCATCCTTGTCCGACGCAATGGGTTTTCGCCCATCCTACGAGTTTTCCTTTTTCTAAAAATATACTATTATAACATTTCATAAATAATATCAAAAAGTTATAACCTTAAATAATTATATCTGATGTCTAACTTAATCCATTCCAATCTTTAGTCTTATCCAAAATACTTCTGTCCAATTTCATAGTATAAAGAAAAATATTACTAGAGAGGTCATCTACTAAGAATGTGATTACCATCATTTATCCCCCATATATCATAAGATATATCTTGTTGTTGGTCACATTCCAAAAAAGTGAATACCTTAATCATGTATTCTCAGGAAAAATTAATACCCATTAAACCTTAGTGAAAAACATGAATTCTGTCAAAAGTTAACTCCTTCTACATACAAAAATTCAAAAATTTCTATTTACTTAAACTATTATGTAACTTTGTCCTTATATCAATCATGAGCTCATTAATACTATAAAACATATTATTTTCTCCTTATCCATTCATTATGCGCATATCATATTCTTTCCAAAAATATATGAATAACCTTTCATGGTTACTAGTACCATTAAACATATACTTTCAAATACTTTAGGAAAAACAATAGTGTAACAATCCTTAGATTTTTCTTTATTCCACAGTACCATTAAATTACCTATACAACATAACTCTTGATAAACATACAATCATTCCACTAGTTTCTTAAACCATTGACCGAGCTTCATCATTTTATTCCTCAACACTTCTTTCATATCATATATTATTTGTAGTCTCTTCATCATCATCAACATAAATACTACCCATAAAACCATGATGATTCTCTTCATGAGATTTTCCCTTAGAGAATTGTTTTGCATAATGCCCTTATCTTCCACATTTAAAACATTTAACCATTTTTGATGTCTTAGAAATACCATTATCCTTGTCCGTGGTGTTAAGTGAACCTTTTCCGTTGCAATTACAGGATTTGGGTCCTTCTTTTCCCCGCTCAAAGCATCTTCCAGTTCCTTTGAAACAATATCCCTGATGCCTCTTACCACATGATTTACATGATGGAAATTGAACTTTCTTTCTATTATGATCATCATGAAACTCCATCTTTCTCTTATTAGCTGAGTCAGGAAACTTACCAAAGTTGATATTTTTGATCATATTATGAGATTGCTGATTAGGCATAATAATGATGTTTGGACTTCCAAATGTCGTTTCATTTGGTTTCTCATGAAGAATATCATTCCATTGTCTATCATATCCTCCATTATTGTAAATCTTCCTATTTCCAGCCATTTTCTAAAACCCAAAAGAATAGTTTCCGAGAAAAAAATCATATTAGGAAAACAACATAATCAAGGGGAGTACATTCAATCACTAACAACTTAGGTTTAATCCTAGGTTTTTCATGATCATTATCATAATTCTAGGAATTTAACCTATACTTATACATAACCTTATAGACATCCCTATACATACCTTATAAATATCTCTAGGGATCTCACTAAAGTTTTCGCATCATAGTTTCCAAAGGTTGACTAAACCTTCACTCTGATACCAACTGTAGAGGCCCAAATCTTTATGTACATAAAAATTACATTACTTTTTTGGAATACATAATAGATGACAAAAACAGATGCCCAAATACCGTATTAGTTTAGTGTCTTTTGAAACTCAGAACATAATCTTCTAATCATGGTGAAAAATCCTCAACATATCCCATAAAGATCTTCCCCTTTTTATTTCTTACCTAAAACCTTTCTTTATATCCTGGGGAAAAGAAAACATAAAAAGGGTGAGCTCAAATGCTCATTAAGGGTAAACATGGAGAACTTAAAAACAATCCATAACCATTTGAATGTAAAAATATGATCATAAAACATCAAAATCTTGAGCAATGACATAAATCTTGGTAGTACATAAGGCATAGATCATAAAGGAACATTAATCATGATAAAATAGAATGGGAATAAAACATGTAATTGTGGAAAACTACTAATCACATGTTATGATTTCCATAGTAGCCAAGGCATTGCTTCCAAAACAATCATAGTGGAAAAAGTACATTTCTGAATTGGGTTTACATGCCCTTCCAGTCCTATATTACTGAACCAGATTTACTTGTCATTCCAGCCATGTCTATCTCATGAGATATAAATCATTACCCAATGCATTAGAGGGAGATATAGGTCCCACCCATCTCGTAATGAAATCATTCTTTCGTGTGCCACAAAATAAACATAAATCATTCATCATAACCCAAAGAATAATATGGGTTTCATAAACACCATCCCCTCATAATATATTCTATATAAAATAAATGTATATCATTTCATCATAAGAAAAATGAAACCATGTAAATAATAGAGACATTATACTTGAAATATAAACATATTAGATAATTTCATTTTAGATGGAAAATGGTTTTGATAAAACAATTGAAATGAATTCTTGAGGAAAATATCCTTTCTTCTTCAAAATCATTTTATTTTAACAAAATTCCATATAATTTTAAAAGAAAAGGATTTTATTGGAGATAATAATCAAATATTGTAGAGTAAGCTTCATTAAGAAAAAGGCGTTATGAAACTGTAAAAATCCTTTCATGTCGTATAAGTTAAAAAAAACATTCTCTTTGTACTTTTAATGGAAAAGTCAAAAAGTACCATGTATGGTAAACAAAAGAAAGATTCCTTCCATAACACAAAGTAAAGGTAAAATAGTGGTAAACATGACTTTAAAAATTCATGGAATAATATTAAACACTTTATGAAAAACATTTTATGGACATGGATGAAAAATATACCCCAGCAAAAACTTAAGTATAAGCAATCTCAGATAAAAATGAGATTGCAAAATTATCTCTTACCTTTTATGATCCTTGGAATCATATGTGTAATAAATTGAATAAAATTATATGAATATTTAAATATTATATCCTTAATAATAAAAATCATAAAATATTCATGTGAATCATAAACACCATATAGAATAAATAGATGGTGATTAAGGCATATGTCTCACAGAAATAAAAGTGAGATGAAATAATCCCTTACCTTATGTCCAATTTATTTTGAATGTTTCCAAGACTCATGTATAGTGGGTTTAAACATCTCATTAACTTTTAATAGAACTCTAATAATATTTATGATATCATATATGATTCACTTTTGACTTTATATTACCCGTTCATTTTCCAATTCCATGTTAAAGCAATGTTTTGGGTAAAATCGTTTCATTTATCATCTCTGTTTTGACTTGTAATTATTCATATGATTACATAGATAATGATTACATACTAATAGAATGTAAAATATGATTTATATATAATATATATTCAGAATATACATATATATAACAGATCGATAAATGGAATGAAATACACCGTTCCTGGAGATGGTAGGTCATACGTATGCATGAACCCTGTTTTCATTTCCTTATTAAATAGAATGGAAGTAAGTAAATAACATATAAATAAATCTAGTATCATTAATATGTCATGTATTTCATGATTATTTATTATATATACTTTATAATAATTCTTGATTTCTTAACTTGGAGAATGAATCTAATCGCGTCGTGGAGACGGTTATCCGTATGTACGCACGAGCGATGATATCGTTCCCATAATTAATGAATGGAATTAGAGTGGATGATATAATATCTCAGAATTAGTATCATTTTATAATAACCATTTATATTTATTCATTACACCATTATACCCATCCATGTAAGGTGGTGGTGGAAAAACAGATTACACCACGGCGTGGAGACGGTATTCCGTACGTACGCACGTGCGGTGATTTCGTTTTCCGTAGGATGGATAGAAGGTGAAATAGGGTTGGTTCTTATTTATAATAACATATCAGTATATGAGTGATACTGATGTTATTACTTTATTATGAAACAACAAAATAAAAGGATGTATAAGAAGAAATGAATTTGATAGAATCGGTAAAGGATATTACCTCTTCTTCGATGCTCCTCTTCTAACCCTCCTCTTAGGACACTAAAGTTGGTCTTTGAAAAAGACCAGGACCTCTAGTATGTTTCTAGGGAATTGGAGAAGATAAATGTGAAGGGTTTTTCGGAGCTTTAAGTCTCAATGTGGTGTTAGGAGGAGAGGGAGGAGGTGCCCTTTTATAAGAGAGGAGAGGGGCCCTTTTGGAAACCTCTAAAATATTAATTTATAATAAACTCAAACCCCACATAAAAACCCCAATAATTACTCAAATACTAATATTAGATGAGATATGGTTGTAATCACATCATCCAATAAGATTTAGACATGTTGGTAATTTAGTTTAAACCTTATCAACTTGATTTATCCTTATTTAATCTATTTAATTTTATTTGTGGTAATAATATTCTAAATTTTAAATTGTTAAAAATAATTACTTATGTGTTTTGAATTGTCCATAATTAGAAAATTTATGAGACTTTCGACCATAGAAATTTTAATTTATAATTTTTAAATATTTTTGTGATTTTTAAACAATTTAATAATATGTTATTTTTATAAATTAACAATAGTGCCAATTTTGACAATATTCATTTATTTGAATTTAAATAAAATCCTCATAGCGGATATATTCGATCCAATATATTTAATAGATTCCAAATATGTCATATTCTTCTAAAAAATTTATGGAGCACATTAATTTGTTCATATAACATATATTTTAATATTTTTAAAACCATTTATTTTATATTTCCCATAATAAAATAATTACTACAACTTTTTTGTACAATTATTTAACATTCTTATTTATTGCCTAAAAATTAAAAGTAAAATACTATGATCCGGATAATTCTAATATCTTCCATAAGAATACTTTTACTCGAATTTATCATCTAAAAATCACAACATTTAAATTTTAATATTTATTAAATTATGAAGGTGACAAGTTTGACATCATTTAAAATAAAATAATATAAGTGTCATAATCGCATTTATAAGGCTCCAAATAGTCACATATTAGACCATTAGATGCCTATGGATTACGGGTACACGACCAATAAGTTTTGGTCAGGTATTTGGGCCTTTAATGGGTATTATTATTTTAATAAAAACTATATTATTAATTTTTCATTAAATAAATAATTTTTGCATCATTAATGTATAAGCTATTAAAGTAATTATATATTTCTTAAAAATTAAAAATAAATTACCATGATAAAGAAACATATTTTATTATTAAAATGAGTATTTATAACCGAATTTATATTCTGTATAACCTTATATTAAAAATAATTTAATTATTAAAGTTTGAGTGAGACATATTTCACTTTCATTTACATAAAATAAATTAAAGATCTTAATCACATACAAGTGGGTTCTAATAAATATCATTTCGACCCAAGTATATTTTAGGATTAAATACAATCATCCAATTATATTAAGACAAGTGTTAGGGTAATTTTATAATATTATTTTTACCCTTAATTACTTAATTTACCTTTAACTGTGGTAAATAAAATTTACCGTAGTTACTATTCATAATGCTCAAAAATAAAAGTAGACTATTAATATAATTTGGACATACTGATTCCAAATTTGGAATCCATTTTTCCAAATTAAAGACATAATAGATGGATTAAATAACTTAAAATTAATCATGTTGTCGAAAAAAGGGTTTTTATTTAAAACATTACAAAAGATTGAAATGTTTTCACCTTTGAATTCAATTTAAAATTAATGATAATGACATGAATTATATTAAATGGTAAAAATATATTTTATTTATACTTTAAAACCATTCAATATTATAATTTTACCAAATAAATTATCTTAATGAAAAAGTTGTTTTTAAATAAAATTTACGGTGTTTTTACTATTCATCAAAATATGAACGTTATCAGAAAAATTACAAAACATTATGCAACGTAAATTTTTATATCCTGATTCATAAGATGTAACACCCCGACCCCAGTTACCCAGAGTTGGTGAATTATTTTAAAACATTGTCATGATTACAAGGAATCAAGTCCCGATGGACCGATCAGTTTAGTAGTCTTGGAAAAACAGATCACATACATGAATGTTACATTTTCACTTTATGACGTACAAAACAACATAAATAATCTTTATGAGCACCAATATTCCCTTGGCTTAACCCTACATATCAATCACATTACAATTCTTGGAATCCTGGGAAAAATAAAACATAGAAAGGGGTGAGCTCAAATGCTCAGTAAGGGTAAGCAGTACAGTGGAAACTTTCAAAAATAAGCATAAACATTTAAGGAAATGTATAAAACTAAAACAAAAGCCTTTTAAACTTGAACTTCATCAAATATGGCAGAAATAAAATGAAATAATGCCATTTACTTATGCACATAGATATTCTACTAATCGAATAATCACATGCAATATCACTAACCACTTTCATAATGATAGAATGCATGATGCCGAACTTTAATTTCTGTGTCGAGGCCTCGTGCCAAGACCTAAGGGAAAACTGTAACTGGAACCCAACCCGGAGAGCCTCTGTAACCGGACTCCATCCCGGAGTGCCTCTAATAACCGGACACCAACCCGGAGTGCCTCTAATAACTGAACACCAACCTAGAGTGCCACTAATAACCGGACACCAACCCGGAGGGCTTACTTTTTCAGGTCCCCAACCCGGAACATACTAGTCCAACACATTCATCTTAAGAAGAGGATGAAATATAACATAAACATTCGTATTAAAACTAACATATAAAATGTCAAAACTTTAATCATAAACCATTAATGGCATAAAAATAACTCATCCATAGTCAAAAATATCACAAAACCTTAAATACAATATGGATTATCTGTATCATAATAAATCAACTTGAAACAAGTTTAAAATTTATCAAATGATGTTGACATAGATGAAATCAAAACTATTTGAGAGAAATATCTCTTTTTTGATATCATTTAAAGGTCGCATAATTATAGAGAAAAACTTTATTTTGAAAATATCTTTATAAGATTGTGAAAGAAGCTTCAAAGGTGTAATAATCGCAGAGAATAACCGCACCCGCCGTATAAGTTAAAAAAAAGACATTCTTACCTTAATTTTTTCAAAAGGTTAAAAAGGACCTTGTTTGGAAAACGACGGAAAGATCCCTTTATAAACCTCTTATAAAAAGTCAAACAAGGGTATAAATGTCTTTAACCCAAATTATTGTAAATAGTAAAAATGTTTTGAAATACATTTTTAAGAAACATGGATGTGGATGATAAATAGATCCCAGTAGATTATTACGTATATACAACCTCGGATAATGAAGAGATTGTGAAATAAACCCTTACCAATTTGGAAACTTACAAAACGTACAACCCATGAAAGAGGTATCATACAATGATTATTTAAATACACATAAATTAAAGTTTATTACATAAATAATATAATTATGGGCAGTACATACACTACACAAAAGGTAATGGTGGAAATATGGCATGAATCTCACGGGAATAAGGAGTGAGATGAAAACCCCTTACCTTGCACTTTCCTTTAGTCAAGGGTACGTTTAACCTCCTGTACGAAGATCGTAGTACGTTATTAAATTATAACAGAACCATATTAATATTTATGATATCATACCTGATTCATTTATGACTTTATATTACCCATTTAATAATAATTTTCATGTTAAGTTAACATTTTAGGTAATAATCACTTTCTTTATCGTACGTGTTTTAACTTGTCACTCTTGGTTGTATCACTTAGATCATGATTTAAATACTTCTAGAATATAAAACATGATAAATATATCATATATATTTAGTATTTAAATATGTATAATAGACATATATATGAAATGGAAAACACCATTTATGGAGAGAGTAGTCCGTACGTACGCATAAACGCTGTTTCTGTTTTCATATAGTATTGAACGGAAGTAAATGAATAAGATATATGTAAGTACATAAATCCATATATATATATATATATATATATATCTCCAGTAGCATTATTATATCATATATTACAAACTAATTAGTAATATATATTTTTATAATCGTCGATGAATGGTGAACTTGGAAATGAATATCATCGCGTCGTGGAGACGATAATCTGTACGTACGCACGAGCGAAAATATCATTCTTTTGATATTAAAATAATATATAATTGGATGGTATATCATATATACAGAATAATTATCATGTTATATTTATTATTTACATGAATTAAAAATCATTATTATACCCATCCAAATAATAATATATTGAATAACAATTACACCACGACGTGGAGACGGTAAGTCGTACGTACGCACGTATGGTGACATGTCATTAAAAGGATGGATAGAATACTGAATATGGTTGTACCATATTTATAATAATATTACAGTACATAGGAGATACTGTATTCATTATTTTATAATGGTAATGACAAAGAAAGAAGAAGTGGAAGAAGAAAGGAACATGAAAAAGGGTGGTGAAATCATTACCTCTTCTTTGGGTTCTTCCTTTTGATTTGATCAAAAGGGATCCTTAGTTTGTCTTTCTGACTAAAGTAAGGCCTCTAGGATTAAGTGAGAGAAGTTGATAGAGTATTTGGGAAGGGTTTGGCCAAACCAAAAGGCTTTTAATGTGTGAATTAGTGAGAAGGGGGAGTGCCCTTTTATAAGAGGGGTGAGGGGCACCTTTGGAAAATCTAGAAATATTGTTTTATAATAAATTCATATTCGGTTTCTAATGGCTCCAAAGTGGATTATTTAAAGTTTATGGTGGGGAAGGATCGAAAATAACTCAACTAATAGAATTTAGACTGGTTTGGGTCACCATAGTAACCTTATCTTTGAGTATTAACTCTTTGTTAATTAGTTTCACTTTTACAATGCCTCTTTGTATTTTTATATTATATGGTTAATAAACTTACTATATACATACAAGAGACCACAAAGTGGTACATTAATGATACAAATATCATGATATAAGTCTCTTGGCCGAACCTTAGATTTTTAGGAATTTAATATCAATTAATAATATAATATTTGTTTTAAAAACTCTTTTATGTCAATTTTGACACTATTCAATAATTGATTTTTGTAAAACTCATAACAGAATGATTACTTCGAAAAAAGTTAATTAAATCAATTATAACAATTCATATTAACCAAGAAAATTATTGGTATTTATAAAAAGTCTCAAATTAAATTTATTTGGGTATTTATAATATCAATTATTCTAGTTTTTCACTATTATGGTAATTACTGCATCACCATTGTGTCATAAATGAATTAAATTATTTAATGTCTAAAAATTATAAATAAAATACTATTATGTAAGAAATATTTTTATCTTTCTAATGAGAATTTATAGTTGAAAATCCAACATATATAACCCTATGTAAAAATTGATTTGCAAAACGATATTTGCTTGTGTCATTTTTGTATTCATTTTAACTTAATTAAAATAAAGTGTCCCTATCACTTACAAGTGGCTCCATGGGGTCCTAAAATAGACCCAAATATTCCCATGGTCGGACATGTATCAAACAATAATGTTAGAACACGTTTTAGGGTAATTTGTTATTATTATAATATTATTTTTTAACCCTTATTTACCGGATTTACCCTTTAACCATGGTAAATAAAATATTTACCGAAGTAATTATTCAAAATGTCTAAAAATAAAAGATACCTATTTACAAAATTTTAACATCCTGATTCAAAATATGGAATCCATTTTTCTAAATTCAAAACACAGAAGCGGAAGAAATTAATTTAAAATTAATTCTCGTTGTTAAAACAAAAAGTGTGTTTTTAAGAGATAATAACTATCAAAAGGTTGACACTTGTTTATGTCTGGTTTAATTGTGAAATTTTGTCCAATGACAAACATTGTATTAAATGGTAAAATTATATTCTAAATATACTTTAAAACCACTTAAATTCATAATTTATCACTACTAATTATTTTGATTAAAAAAGTTGTTTTTAATTAAAATTTAGTAATTTTCACTATTCATCAAAATATAAACGTTATCCGAAAAGTACCAAAATTTTACCCTAGGCTAAATTTGATATTTTGAATCCAAAAATGAATTCAATTTTGAGAGATAAAATTAATAAAATTTTAAAAATTAGGTATTACTATTCACTACGGCTAGTTTGATTGGTTGTAGTGTTTGTTAGAACTCGAAGTTGCGTACAACACACGCTACTGTATTATTCAAAGGGAAGTGTACCGTCGAAGCTTGGGGTGTTACATTGTAAAATTTTTTATGTCCCCATTCTAAAGGATAAATTTATTTAGTCAAATTGAATATATAAAAGTTTAAAATATTGGATTTAAAAAGGGTTCACTATTAAAGTTGGTAAAAGTGCATTTTTGAAAAATACTTCTTTTATCTAAAAAAAATAATTTGTTCTTATATTATGTCTAAGAAACTCATAATATGGATTCTAAAATTATAAGGAGTATATAAAGTTTAAAATTTAGTTAATACTATTCATAACCTCTTTTGAACGGCTTGTTTGGTAAGTCATGGTGCGCTTGAACTCGGTGTTGCGTGTAGTGAAAGTTATTGAAATATTTTGAAAAAATAACGCACTACAAAATCTTGGGGTGTTACATTCTCCCCTCCTTCAATAAATTGCGTTATCACAATTTGAAATTTTTCTTCGAAAATAAAAGGTTGAAAATAGAAATTATCTTTGTGGGAAAACTCACATCGGAAATTGGGTTACTAAAATTTAGTCTTAATATGAAGAAAAGTGAAATGAAAGGGTCACCACCAAATTATGATCTCTATTAGGAGAACATTGGTGGAAATTAGAGACATATAATTGGAGGAAAAACGTAAATATTTATAGGTAGTGATTGACGTCATCAATCACAAACAAGTGTAAAATTGAGGTCCTTAAATTCATCAATCTATGATGATTTAAAATACCATCGGTTCAACAAAACATAAGGTATTAGGATAACACATTTTTGACATTTCAAAATATATTAGTTGAAATCCCACATCAAAAAATGAATTAATGAGGCCTCTATTTAAAATAAAGAGTGGAAAGTATGAAGATTACCGAAAATAACACATACTAGGGTTCCATGTAGAAAAAAATGGATATGGAAGAGAAATCTAACCATCAATTATCTGATGGAGAGTGGTAGAGAACATGGCTATGAAAAGGCCAAAAATCCCAAAGCCATAAATTAGTGATGATCTAAGGTACCATCTAGGACAACATTTTTTTTCTAAGTTACTTTTCTTAATGTTGAGGAATTTATTTATGAGATTGGATATGATCATAAGGAGATATACTTACTTTATAACTAGATTTTTATCCATTAATAAATGTCTACCACAAACTCATCTTTCACCCCAAAACATATTATAACTCAAAAATACCCTATTTATCTGAATTGTATAGGGTTCCAAATATAATGAATTTATAATTCACATATCAGACCCTTTATGTAAAGAAACTACATTATACCATCTAGGAACTTCATGTAGCACAATGTTAGGCGATAAATCCCAATTTCACTATGGTTGTGGGTTTGATTCTCGCAGCTTTGTCCGACACGATGGGTCGTCACACGGTCTGCGTGTTGTCCTTTTATAAAAATCCAAAAAAATAACCTTTCAAACGTAATCCATTCCAACCATTAGACTTATCCAAAATACTATTATCCAAACTCACAGTCCGAAATTTACAAGGAAGTTAAACATAATGAGGATCCTTTTTTCCAGGTAATAACATGTGAACGCCTTCCGCATATATTCGTTTACAACACTGCAACATCCTGAATTACCAAAATCAACCATCTCTTATTCCAAAATCACTACCTCAATATTAGAACCATATTAAGGTTTATCTTTCCTTCAACCATGTAATTTCCAAGAAACATTTAACTCGCTGTAGAGTCACTTTTATTAGTACCATAAAATCTCAAATCCTTAATTAAATAGTACTGTAGTACAATCCTTATTTATTTCCAGAATATCATTGATACAACACTTAAATAAAATAATTCTAAAATAACAACAGAGGAACACTAGTCATTCCTCTTCATCTGTGGTAGTATCATAACTTGATTATTATCCAATAGCATCATTTGTGGAATAGTCTGATGACTGGGACATTGGTTCGCATAGTGTCCAAACTTCATACAAATGAAGCATTGTACATTTGAAACCATTTTCTTACCCTTCCAGTCACGTACTTTGTGCCCTTTTCCTACACACTTATAACAAACTCTCATTCCTTTCAGGCAAGTTCCAAGGTGTTTCTTCCCATAGTTATCACATGTGGGGAAATTCTTCTTTTCCCTCTTCCCTTTATCCATCTTTCTCTCTTCCATCCTTTTCTTCTCTTGCTTCCCATAAAATCCATAGGACTCAGTAAACTCTTTAGTTATCTTATCCACACATGATACTATCTCATCATATGATGATAATACATGGGAGGCTATTTCCCTTCTAAATTATGGCTTAGGACTACGAAAGATATGATCCTTCTTACTCTTTGGATCATACGTAATACGGGAGTTCACATTCCTTCTAATGGGATCCATTTCTATACAATAGCATAAACTAGTTCAGTTTATGAATTGCAATGAATAATTACCAAACTTGTAAAATACCTATCACAAATAGAACAGTTTATGGATATAATCCATAATCATAAAAATGTTTTCTTTGAGTAAGTATATACTCATAAGCCCTTCATAATGGTTTGTAAAGAAAATGAGAATTATCCTAAGCATATCTCCCGGGAGTGTCGTAACCAAGAGTGCAGCAAGGCCCGTTGTCGTGCACCAGTTCCCGTTCGAGTCTAGCTCAAAGCGGTGTTTTCGGGTTTTACCCCTAGGTACATCTTTTCCAGAGCCACCTCTACCTGCTCATATCCAGACATGGATGTATTTCTCGGAAAACTCATTTAATATCTACAATACAAAAATTCTAGGAAGTTCTTCTATACTAATCCTCAAAGTCTATCTTAGGGCAATGTGCTCTAATCAGAGTTTATCTAAATCTAGTTTCCAAGGTTATTGATAAACTTCCTCTGATACCAACTGTAATGCCTCGACCCCAGTTACCCAGAGTCAGTGCATTGTTTTAATACATTGGCATGATTACAAGGAATCAAGTCCTGAAGGACCGATTAGTTTAGCAGTCTTGGAAAAATAGATCACATACATGAATGTTACATTTTCACTTTATGACGTACAAAACAACATAAATAATCTTTATGAACGCCATTATTCCCTTGGCTTAACCATGAATATCAATCACATTACACTTCTTGGAATCCTGGGAAAAATAAAACATAGAAAGGGGTGAGCTCAAATGCTCAGTAAGGGTAAGAAATACAGTGGAAACTTTCAAAAATAAGCATAAATATTTAAGGCAATGTATAAAACTAAAACAAAAGCCTTTTAAACTTGAACTTCAGCAAATATGGAAGAAATAAAATGAAATAATTCCATTTAATTATTCACATGGATATTCTACTAATCAAATAATCACATGCAATATCACTAACCACTTTCATAATGATGGAATGCATGATTCCAAACATTAATTTCTGTGTCGAGGCCTCGTGCCAAGACCTACGGGATAACTGTAACCGGAACCCAACCCGGAGAGCCTCTGTAACTGGACTCCATCCCGGAGTGCCTCTAATAACCGGACACCAACCTGTAGTGCCTCTAATAACCAGACACCAACCTGGAGTGCCTCTAATAACCAGACACCAACCCGGAGGGTTTACTTTTACCGGTCCCCAACCCGGAACATACTAGTAAAACACATTCATCTTAAGAATAGGATGAAGTATAACATAAACATTCGTATTAAAACTAACATAAAAAATGTCAAAACTTTAATCATAACCCATTAATGGCATAAAAATAACTCATCCATAGTCAAAAATATCACAAAACCTTAAATACAATATGGATGATTTGTATCATAATAAATAAACTTGAAACAAGTTTAAAATTTGTCAAAGGATGTTGACATAGATGAAATCAATACTATTTGAGAGAAATATATCTTTTTTTGATATCATTTAAAAGTCGCATAATTATAGAGAAAACCATTATTTTAAAAATATCTTTATAAGCTTGTGAAGGAAGATTCAAATGTGTCATAATGGAGGAGAATAACCGTACCCGCCGTATAAGTTAAAAAAATAAATTCTTACCTTAATTTTGTCAAAAGGTTAAAAAGGACCTTGTTTGGAAAATGACGGAAAGATTCTTTTATAAACCTCTTATAAAAATTCAAACAATGGTATAAATGTCTTTAACCCAAATTCTTGTAAATAGTAAAAATGTTTTGAAATACATTTTTAAGAAACATGGATGTGGATGATAAAGAGATCCCAGTAGATTATTATGTATATACAACCTCGGATAATGAAGAGATTGCGAAATAAACCCTTACCAATTTGGTAACTTACGAAACATACAACCCATGAAAGAGGTATCATAAAATGAATATGTAAATACACATAAATTAAAGTGTATTACACAAAGAATATAATTATGGGCAGTACATACACTATAAAAATGGTAATGGTGGCAATATGGCATGAATCTCATGGGAATAAGGAGTGAGATGAAAACCCCTTACCTTGCACTTTCCTTTAGTCTAGGGTACGTTTAACCTCCTGTACGAAGATCGTAGTATGTTATTAAATTATACCAGAACCACATTAATATTTATGATATCATACCTGATTCATTTATTATAGGATCGAAATATAATATGAGATGCTCAATATACAAGAGGGGGGGGGGGTTAATTGTATACTTTAAAAATTCCTTTGGAACCTTTAAAGTTAGTTATGAATAACTAAAGTTTCCTTAAGAAAAGGAAAGGGCTAAGTTTAACAAAGTTAAACTAAGTAAATTCACAACACCTCTAACACCGAACTAAACTTGGAAAGAGATTCCAAAAGTAGGTTCCGGAAATATGGTTCCGGAATTTGAAACTTAACAAAAGTTAGAATATGAGATTATACCTTAAAGCGTATAGAATCTAAATGAATCAGAGTAAGTAAGGAAGTATAAGAAAGTTATACTTTCCTTAAGATACAAATTGCAGAGGAATAAAAACAAGTAGTAAAACTACTAGTAACAAGATATAAGTCTTTTAACCCAAAGAGAAGGGTATCCAACAACCTTGGATAAAGGTCCATTGATTTATACTTTCAAGAAAGTCTGTCTTACCCACACCAGGGTAAGCCCTCGATACAAAGATCGGTGTCTCTGTCTTGCTATCCCCGCAAGCCCTCAACTTCAAGGTAGTTGGCAACCTCTGTCCTCCTCAGCAAGGAAGCCCTCGAACTTTAAGGTAGTCGGCACCTCTGTCTTCCTATCCCCGGAAGCCCTCGAATGTAATCACCAACATTCGGAGTCGCACGAAGATTTGAGAGTTAATAAGAGCCTCTCTCTCTAGAAATCACTTCAACAGCATGTAGGCACAAAACTCAGTCGTTTTTCCAACAGCCACGAGCTCTTTCAAATGAGATCCTATTTATAGGTAAGGTCGGCTCCTTCTCCAACGGTCATGTTTTCCTTAAAGATCGGAGGGACCTGTACACGTGTCACTTAGAAAACGGTTAGTTTATAACAAAATGGACGACATCGTTTTATAACAAAACAAGTGTAACAGAATGTACGACATCGTTTTAACTCTAACATAAAAGTTCGGAATGAAAACTTCGGAGTGAAGGTTCGGAGTGAATAAATTCAGAGTGTATAAAACAATGATAATCAGATTCTGTTTAATAGATGAATTCAGAATGATAATTCGGAATAGGAATTCGTCATCAGAAATCGTAATGAGAATTCATCATCAGAATTCGTAATGAGAATTCGTCATCAGAATTCGTAATGAGAATTCGTCATCAGAATTCGTAATGAGAATTCGTCATCAGAATTCGTAATGAGAATTCTTTATCAGAATTCGTAATGAGATTTCGGAATGAGATTTCTTCATTAGAATTCGTAATGGGAATTCTTTATTGGAATTCGTAATGAGAATTCGGAATGGGATTTCTTCATTAGAATTCGTAATGAGAATTCTTCTTCAGAATTCGTATCCTGAATCTGGAATAGAACTTAGTCAGAGTTCATATCCGGAATTTGGAATGAAACTTCCTTATAGTTCTTGTACAGAATCCGAATCCTAAAACAGAATGCTTTATATCAATGTTTCAATGATTCCGAGAAAATTAATCCAAAACTTATACTTAAGAAAAATATGGATGAAAATATGATAAGGATAATTTTTCTTATAAAAGTGATTTTCCTTAAGAAAGCAATTTTCCTTATAAAAGAAATTTTCCTTAAGAAAGAAAATTTCTTAAAGATAAGGTGTTTGTGATTTTCAAAACAAGAAGGAATGGAAAAGTCATAAGGAAAACCTTATTGACTCAACATTTATGACTTTATATTACCCATTTAATAATAATTTTCATGTTAAGTTAACATTTTGGGTAATAATCACTTTCTTTATCGTACGTGTTTTAACATGTCACTCTTGGTTGTATCACTTAGATCATGATTTAAATACTTCCAGAATATAAAACATGATAAATATAACATATATATTTAGAATATAAATATGTATAATAGACATATATATGAAATGGAAAACACCATTTATGGAGACGGTAGTCCGTACGTACGCATAAACGCTGTTTCTGTTTTCATATAGTATTGAACAGAAGTAAATGAATAAGATATATGTAAGTACATAAATTCTTATATATATATATATCTCCAGTAGAATTATTATATCACATATTACATACTTATTAGTAATATATATTTTTATAATCATTGATGAATGGTGAACTTGGAAATGAATCTCATCGCGTCGTGGAGACGGTAATCCGTACGTACGCACGAGCGAAAATATAATTCTTTTGATATTAAAATAATATATAATTGGATGGTATATCATATATACAGAATCATTATCATTTTATATTTATTATTTAAATGAATTAAAAATCATTATTATACCCATCCAAATAATAATATATTGAATAACAATTACACCATGACGTGGAGACGGTAAGTCGTACATACGCACATATGGTGACATGTCATTCAAAGGATGGATAGAATACTGAATATGGTTGTACCATATTTATAATAATATTACAGTATATAGGAGATATTGTATTCATTATTTTATAATGGTAATAACAAAGAAAGAATAAGTGGAAGAAGAAAGGAACTTGAAAAAGGGTGGTGAAATCATTACCTCTTCTTCGGGTTCTTCCTTTTGATTTGATCAAAAGAGCTCCTTAGGTTGGCTTTCTGACTAGAGGAAGGACTCTAGGATAAAGTGAGGGAATTTGATAGAGTATTTGTGCAGGGGTTGGCCGAACCTAAAGGCTTTGAATGTGTGAATTAGTGAGAAGGGGGAGTGCCCTTTTATAAGAGGGGTGAGGGGAACCTTTGGAAAAGCAAGAAATATTATTTTATAATAAATTCATATTCGGTTTCTAGTGGATCCAAAGTGGATTATTTAAAGTTTAATGTGGGGATGGGTCTAAAGTCACTCAACAAATAGAATTTAGACAGGTTTGGGTCACCATATTAACCTTATCTTGAAGTATTAACTCTTAGTTAATTAGTTTCACTTTTACAATGTCTCTTTGTATTTTTATATAATATGGTTAATAGACTTACTATATACATCCAAGGGACCCCCAAGTGGTACATTAATGATACACATATCATGATATAAGTCTCTTGGCTGAACCTTAGATTTTTAAGAATTTAATATCAATTAATAATATAATATTTTTTTTAAAAACACTTTTATGTCAATTTTGACACTATTGAATAATTGATTTTTTTAAAACTCATAACAGAATGATTACTTCTAAAAAGGTTAATTAAATCAATTATAACATTTCATATTAACTTATAAAATTATTTTTATTTATAAAAAGTCTCAAATTAAATTTATTTGGGTATTTATAATTTCAATTATTCTAATTTTTCACTATTATGGTAATTACTTCATCACCATTGTGTCATAAATAAATTAAATTATTTAATGTCTAAAAATTATAAATAAAATATCATTATGTAAGAAATAGTTTTATCTTTATAATGAATATTTATAGTCTAAATTGCAACATATATAACCCTATGTAAAAATTGTTTTTCTAAACGATATATGCTTGTGTCATTTTTGTATTCATTTTAACTTAATTAAAATAAAGTGTCCCTATCACTTACAAGTGGCTCAATGGGGTCCCAAAATCGCCTCAAAGATGCCCATGGTCAAACATGTATCAACCAATAAGGTTAGGACACGTTTTAGGGTTATTTTCTATTATTATAATATTATTTTTTAACCCTTATTTACCGGATTTACCCTTTAACCATGGTAAATAAAATATTTACCGAAGTAATTATTCAAAATGTATAAAAATTAAAGTTACCTATTTACACAATTTTAACATCCTGATTCCAAATATGGAATCCATTTTTCCAAATTCAAAACACAGAAGTGGCAGAAATTAATTTAATATTAATTCCCGTTGTTAAAACAAAAAGCGTGTTATTAAGAGATAATAACTATCAAAAGATTGACACTTGTTTATGTCCGGTTTAATTGTGAAATTTTTTCGAATGACAAAAATTGTATTAAATGGTAAAAATATATTCTAAATATACTTTAAAACCACTCAAATTTATAATTTATCACTACTTATTATTTTTATTAAAAAATTTGTTTTTAATTAAAATTTAGTAATTTTCACTCTTCATCAAAATATAAAAGTTATCCGAAAAGTACCAAAATTTCGCCCTAGGATAAATTCGATATTTCGAATCCAAAAATGAAGTCCATTTTGAGATATAAAATTAATAAAATTTTAAAAATTAGTTATTACTATTCATTACAGCTAGTTTGATTGGTTGTAATGTGTGTTAGAACTCGAAGTTGCGTACAACACACGCTACTGTATTATTCAAAGCGATGTGTACCGTGGAAGCTTGGGGTGTTACATTGTAAATTTTTTTATGTCCCAATTCTAAAGGATAAATTTATTTAGTCAAATTGAATATATAAAAGTTAAAAATATTGGATTTAAAAAGAGTTCACTATTAAAGTTGGTAAAAGTGCATTTTTGAAAAATAATTCTTTTATCTGAAAAAAAAGAATTTGTTCTTATATTATGTCTAAGAAACTCATAATATGGATTCTAAAATTATAAGGATTATATAAAGTTTAAAATTTAGTTGACACTATTCATAACCTCTTTTGAACGGCTTGTTTGGTAAGTCATGGTGCGCTTGAACTGGGTGTTGGGTGTAGTGAAAGTTATTGAATTATTTTGAAGAAATAACACACTATGAAATCTTGGGGTGTTACACAAGAAGAATTTTATTTTGTAAAATTTAACGTATAAAATTGTTAAAAATTAGATTTAAAATGGGTGTGCCTTCAAAAGGCGGCAAAACTTCATTTTTTTAAAAATACTTATTTTATCCGAAAAAATTATTTTGTTCTCATAACATGTTCTAGAATATGTTTAAGATGTATTATTATGTAATAAAATTTCAAATGTAGTTAATAATATTCATAACGGCTAGGTTATAATAATATTATAATAATAGATCGTTGTTTAGTGAAACTCGGTATTGCGTACAACACAATCTATTTAGGAATGTCGCTCTTGCATGTAATTCAAGCCAAGTCAGGGTTGCGTGTAGGGAAATCTTCCTTTGGTGTTGTGTATAACAAACTAAAAATATAGTTCAGTTATAAATTGATGAAAATCTATACTTGGTGTTGTGTAAAATGAATTTTATTCGAAAGAACTTGAAATTGTGTGCATCAAAAGCCAAGAATAGTGTTTCGTATACTGCAAGCTAATACGGTGTCGCATATAGCGCAAGCTAATCTTGGTTAAGCATACAACAAAAGACATCAAAGAAATTAAAAATAATAATTCTCATAAAATCTCGGGGTATTACTGCTCCCCCAAGGGCCATATAGGGAGCCACTGCTCCCCACTCCAACATACAATCATTTTGGGAGCCTCTCTTCAGAACACCTCGATGACTCTCTCCCCTACGCTGACGTGGTAAGGGATGTTTGGGACAACCCAATAGTGATACCACTTCAGGGGCCCCACGGAGGGCTCCCACTAGGTCGCGCCAGCACCACCATCCGGTCCAACGAGTCGAGGAGTAGGTAAGCCATGTGCCTTCACCGTTGTCCCCAGTCCGGTTGACCTAATTCCTGCGTCAAGCACAGGTCGAGGAGGACGCCCGCCAAGGGGCGTCAGCGTCAACGACTACTGTGTCTCGGGCCACCGCTGAGGTATATCAACAACCCCTTGTGTATTTTGATCAGGGGGACTTGTATACCATGCTTGGATTGAGGCCCCAACTGCCCCACAGGCAGGCTGGGTCGACTCTCTCAGCCGCCGATGCTGGTAATGGCCACCGCCAGCACAGATGCCCTCCCCGTACCGCCACCATGGAGAATGCTGGTCATCCGCACTTCCATGCTTAGCATGGAGGTCCGCCTCGTGCTACCCTCATTAAAAATGAGGGATCTCCCCACAATGGTGTCACCCAGCACATAAGCCCTTCCTGTGCCCATTACATAGGGTATGGAGTCATCCCTCCTGCCACAGACCACTGGGTTGGGGACGTCATGCATCCAGTCAATCTCTAGAATGGGGGGCCTCCCCATGTTCTAACAGCAACCGGCGAAGGTCCAACTTTCCTCAGAAATCAGAGGGTTGAAGGCCACCTTCACATCACTAGCACCCAACACGGAGGTCCTACCCGTGTTCGGGTCGACCAATACGAGGACCTTCCTCGCACTGATATCACCAGGGGAAACAAGCATGGAGTTATAACTCATGCCCCAATCGGTTCGAGCAAAGGTCCAACCCACTGTAGCACTTCACATGGAGCTCCTCCCCATGTTCCCTTGATATTTTTCTAGGTGTGCCTCACACCCCAGCTTACTTAGGTGGAAGTCCTCTCCACCCCAGCACCAGTACGGCCGAAGCTTCTCCTCGTTCCAGAAATCTACCATGTCCTAAAGAGGTGTCCTAGGGTAGGAGGGAAGTTCGTCTCCGCATTAAATGAACACTAAGAACATTCCGACAGGGATCAAACCAGTTTTCTTCTCAGATTCTGATGCCGAATTTGACTCAGTGATGGAACCCTCACCTAGATCCTTCATGTCGAGGGTCGGGGCAGAAACAAGGATCATTATCCTAGTACTCCTAGAATGTGAGGTCCATCGGATTCTTGACTCTCTCCACAAGTATATCATGGAGGACGAAAATTTGGTAGCTCCATAGGTTACGGCCACGCAATTGCCGCCATCATCACCAGAAGCACTCTCTAACTAGACTAGAGAACATAGAGATCTATTCTGAGGACCAATGGAGGACGAGCAGTAGTGTGGTCCACCACCTATAGTTTTAGTCCCTGCGCCAGAAATTGTGGTAGTCATCCCATCTTACCATTATTTCGTGACTAAGTCACTTCACTCTTCTGAGGATATCCTGAGATGAGGTGGTTTATCGGCTCGCTCGCTGTATTCTACATCGGATATCCTATTTTCCCAGCGGTCTTCTTCAGCACCACTAACCATTCCCCAGCTGCCTCCAGTTGATGAGTGGGGCAGTGAAGGGCCAGACCCTAAATCTGACCCCAAACGCTAATGGGATATCCTCACAGAAAACCACTTCCATGAGATGTTTTGGCCAGTTGCATCACTGAATTTCTGTGTGCTGGAATCCCTCACCCAAGAAGAAGTTGAGTGTTTTCACCAAACCCTATGGGTGACTCATTTCTATCTTTATCATCAGTGAGTGTCTTACCCTAAGATCCATTTGGATTTTGAGGAAATTGGAAAAAAATGTCATATGGTGGATTTGGCCGCACTCCCTGTGGCCAAGCACCCCGAGTCACCAGGTTTCCATAGGGCCCTCCCGCAATGGTGCGTTCAGAGCTTCTAGATACTCTGTAGGATTATCAAAGAGGCTTCTCCCCATGTACAGATCTACGAGTGGGGGTAGTATGTTTCCCTCCTCTTCAGTCCTATCTAGCTACCGCCCGATTTTCTAGGCGACATTGAGGTTATTCCTCCAAAAAATGTCTCTGTTAACATGGCAGACCAACCAGAGGGTGAGAACAAGCTAGAGATTCTTGGAGAGGACCCACCCCCTGAGGGAGTTTCTCACTTCATGGACCCGTCCGGAAGGATCACTCACTAGTAGATAACTATATTGGGTCTTCTCGTACCCACTGAGGCACTAGTCCTCAGCCGAAATCCTAACAAGGTCAAGGAACTCCATGGAGGGTCCAAACCCTCTAACCCATCAGGCTCAGTGCAGAATGTGGAAGACGACCCCGAAAAAGCCATGTTGCATCAGCAACTCACCAAATAGTAGAATGTGGTCAATGACCTCCTTGCTGAACACACTAGAGAACAACGACCGTACTATGGTGATCCTAGGCCTAGGAAACAGGGGCAGGCACAAAATCCCCTCGCGAATTACCTCCAAGAAACCCTGACCATCATACCCACGCAGATAGAGTTGAGGCCGGAAGTTATGGAAAGAGGGCGTGCTATGTCTCCCCAATTCTCCTAAATGGTGTGACAATCCTTGTGACCCAACTTGGACTCCCCCAGCTACCCCACAGGTCATTCCACCAGCCGCTCCACGATCCGTTGGGCTGCCTTATCATGTTGAAGAACCCTCCAATGCACTGGTAGTTAGGGATCCCTATCAAGATAGGAATCCCTGCCCAGATGATCCAATAACAGCAATCATTACCCATCTCAAGGCATTAGAGATGTGATAGGTGGCACTCCCGCCCGATGTCAAGCCTTATCCAGCATGGGTGGTTGATATGCCAGCCCCCCAGGTTTTGGGAATACCACATTTTCCTCCTTAAATGGGATAGGGGACCCTCCATATCACTTGGACCACATTATCTAAAGGTGTGGCCCCATGTTGGGAACTTTGGCACAGCAGGAAGCCTCCAAACTCTAGTGTTTTGGGAAGACACTGAAGGCCCTATGTTTGTGTGGTACAACCAGATCCCCATCAGATCAGTAGCCTGCTGGGAAGACGTCTGTTGGAAATTCCTCTACCAGTTCAGTTCCACCACACAGAAGATGAGTAACTAGGACCTCTTCAAGTGCAAGCAGAGGCTTGATGAGCACATTGCATACGTTGACGTTAGGTGGAAAGGACTCAAGTATTACCTTAACATGTCACTGACTCATGAAAAATTGATGACTATGTGCGTAGGGAATGTCAAGACAGAGTCAGTTCTCTCTCTGCTCACCCAGAACTATCATGGGGGATTCCGAGACATCTCTAATAAGGACCACTTCCTAGAGGATGCCTTACAACAGGCTAACCAGGAACGTTCGTTTCCTCCTGCAATCCCCACGAGAAAGGCCGATCCCGTCGTTGTGTCCCAAATAGAGGCCCCCAGGTGACTAGAGTTTTTTCTAGTGGATCCGCCTCCACAGCCTCATAGAGGCCCTCCACCTCAAGTGTAGCCACTGTCCCAGTAGTGCCCACCTCAAAATCGGCGGGTGCCCCCGTTCAATATGCCGCCACCACCCAGGCGAGATAACAAAATTCCACCTATTTGATAGGCTCCTCCAGCTCCTCATCATGGTAAATCTCCAAGATCACCCTTTCCATAGAGGTGAAACTGGACCTACTCGTTTAATGAGGCATAGGTCCCTGGTTACATCCACAGTTCCTTGGAGCAGGGGCTTCTACATTTTCCTATGTGTAAAATTCCCGAAGAGACAAACCTCATTGATCTCTCTAATTACTATCCCTACCACCAAAATCTGGGACACACTGTCAAGAAGTGTTATGTGTTCATATACTGGCCTCAAGACCATTTAGATAATAACATAGTCTGGTAAGGCCCAGCTTCGGCATGGGTGGCATTTACCTTCGTGAGGCCAGACAATCGTAGTGATAGCGAGGGTGAGTGGCACGAGGTTTCCAGTCACGGTTCCCAGAAGTATGATGATTGGATGGAATGTAAAATAGTCTCTTGTGCCCTTGGTGTCATCCATGCACACCTAAATTGGCCAGAGCCTTTAGAATCCACAACAACTACTTCTGCATCGTCATATCAGCCAGCCTCTTCCTAGAAGTGAAAACAACGGTGACGCAAGGTAAAGCAGAGCCCCCTACCAATTCCATTGTTGTTCCATACTCTTGGTGAATTCATGCCCCCATAGATGGCAGTTCCACCCAGAATCCATCCAGTAGTAGAGGACTCTTCGAGTCACTGTCACGAGTACGCCTTAGTTAACATTGTGGAGCTGGTAAATCCCTACATGATTCCTGATGATGAGAAGCGCCAGGAGGATCCTCCCAACATCCCCAGTAGTCGTCAGTGTCGATGGAGCAGTGGCTATATGGGTCGTTGGTGTGCCTCGGTCAGCACTTCCAGCCAGGCTATGCATGCTACCAAAATCAGGCAATAGGCTCAGTTCAAATCTCAGCATGAATAACCTCCTCATCTGGTGGCATTAGGCCTTCCCTCACTGCCATTCGTGTTGTTGGATCAGGCAGAGCCACCCTTACTATACCGCGACCAGCCACACCATGCTATAGGTCGGTCTCTGTCGTCTGGCCCTAATCTGGTAGCCACTCTGCAGACTTCTACTAGTGGGCAGTGGGATATTCCTAGTACCAGTCCGTCATTGATCCAATAGGTGGGGCCCGCCATACCTCTGGTCATAGTGTAACCTCTTGTAAGTAGAAGTTCATGCATGGCATGGTAGTACAATGTTCATAAGCATCAATCCAATATTTCAGCAAGGCTCTCCATCCTTGAGGCCCTGCGCCTGTCGTCAGATATGCATGAGCCCATCATTGAGGCTTTAAGAAGACCCCTCATATTTGAGATGGAAGTAGTAGCCTCAGAATCCTTTCATGTGGAGGCGGTCGAGAATGATGAATGCCATGCCATTATCTCATTCTCTAGAGAAGCTGAAGGCTCTCCCATACAGGGGCACAATCTCCCATAGTACATCACCGGCCAATTCAATGGTGTGGAGGTTCGTCACTGTCTTGTCGATACGAGACCTGGAATTAACCTAATCCTAACTTGGACACTATGAAAACTGGGATTGTCTGAGGATGATCTCAGTCCCTCTAACATAAGAATCCAAGATTATGATAGGACAGAACAGACACTGGTCGGCAAGATCAGCTCGAAGACCCAGTTTGGTGGCCTACTTACCAGCACCGAATTTATGGTTTCCTCCCAGGACACTACCTACAATGTGTTGATGGGTAGTCCATGGCTCCACCTGCATGCAAAGTTTCTATCATCATACCATCAGTGCCTCAAGTAATCCTTTAATGGTCGAGTGGGTGTGCTTCAAGGTGATGCGTCTCCCTTTGCCTCTTGTGAAGCCTACTATCTGGATGTCGACTACTACAAGAGCAAGGACAAGTAGATTCGGACTAATGAGGTCGAGCATGCTGCGGCAATGACCAACCCATGAACAGATCTAGATGACCCCTCCATCTTTCCAATCCACCGATTAGAGGCGACAACCCCAGACATGGGATAATGCTTCTTGGTTTTTGGGATGATGGGGGAACACATCCCCAAGACTAAACAATGTTGGAAGATCACCTCATACTTCTATACAAATCATTATTAGGTGGTCTCGGAGCCTCCTACTCCCATAAGGTATCGGGATGTCCATCCCATGTCAACAGAAATACATCATACTTTCTTATTTCATTAGGAAAATATTAACCATCTCTAGCTGAAGCGCCACTACTGCTTCGATATCATCAAGCATGGAACCTTGGTCCGAAGAACAGATGGGATTGGATCAACATCCTTTATCGCTATGGTCACAACAACACAGGAGTTCCTTAATGCAGTGTCCATCGCCGCACTGGCTAGTACCAGCCTCTTGTCGGGATCTTCTCACTAAGAAGAAATGCCTTCCACTAAGGATCCTTTCTCTATATGTGGAGAAGAGTATTTAGAGGATTCTCCTCCCAGCTTTGAATCAAGTGTCTCTTATTCCATTGACGAGTTGGTACAGGTGAACCTCGGTTGTGAGGTAGACCCGAAACCCACATTGATCTAGGCTGCCATGGACATTGAGGAGTAACAACATTACATAGACTTTATGAAACAACACAGTGATGTATTCACCTAGAGTTATCATGAGATGCCTGGACTAGATCCTTAGGTAGTCGCCCACCGCCTCAGTCTCCTAGAAAATCATCATGGGTTCATGTAGCCTTCCTGAAAGATGCACCCTTCCCATTGTGCCATGGTCAAGGCCGAAGTTGACAAGCTCATCAGAACCAATTTGGTTAAGGAGGTCCAGTACCACAAATGGCTGGCAAATATTGTGCCAGTCAGGATAAATAATGGACATATCATGGTCTGCATCGACTTTCGGGATCTCAACTATCACTATCTGAAGGATAATTTTCCCCTTCCTGTGACAGAATTGATGATTGATGCTACAGATAGATTCCAAGACCTCTCTTTCATGGATTGGTACTCTAGGTATAACCAGATTTGAATGGACCCTTAGGATTAGTAGTTTACAGCCTCCAAGTCACCACAAGGTACTTTCTGTTACCATGTCATGCCCTTCGGTTTAAAGAATGCATGTGCCACCTACCAGCGGGCTATGCATCGCATATTTAAGCTGATCCTCAAAACATTGGTGGAATGTTATGTGGATGATCTGGTGGTCAAATCTCACCAAATTCATGACCATATCAAAGACATTGAAAAAGTGTTTGGATTCCTTCATTCTCGTCATCTGAAGATGAACTTGTTGAAGCGTGCCTTCAGGGTCACCTTTGGAATGTTTCTGGGCTTCGTTGTCAGATACAGAGGCATTGAGATCAACCTAGAGAAGATCAAGGACATTAGCTTGATGTCTCCTCCGAGCAATATTCGGGAACTTTGAGGCTTCCAATGCCACTTAGCCTATATACGCTGATTCATCACAAATTTGGCAGGCAAGTGTAATCCCTTTTCTTATCTCATGAAGAAAGGCACACTCTATGAGTGGCCCAAAGATTGTCAGACTGCTTTTGAGGAGATCAAGCAGTATCTGCTCCAACCTCCGGTATTACTGCCACCTGTATTGGGAGAGATGCTGATCCTTTATCTGAATGCCCTGGAATGATCTCTCGGTTCTCTTTTTACCCAGAAGAACAGTGAGGGGATGAAGAACAACCTTTACTACCTCAGTCGCATGCTCCTCGATACAGAAACCAGGTATTCCCCTATCAAAAAGAGCTTCCTTTCACTTGTATTTGCAGTATAGAAATTGTGACATTACTTGTAGCACCATGAGGTTCAACTAGTGTCCTGAGTAAACCCACTAATGTACATCCTGAAATGCCCCATGTTGATCGGATAACTATCTTGGTGGGTGGTAATCCTCAAACAGTTTGATATCAGGTTTTTCCCTCAAAAGGCTATTAAGGGGAAAGAAATGGAAGACTTCCTTACTGCCCATCCAACTTCTATGGACTAGTCCCCGAACCATGATTTTCCTGATGAATTGATCCTCCCGATAGACCAATCCACACCGTGTGGGTAGATGCACATCGATGGTGCTTCCCGGAGCCCCATAGGCAGAAGGCTCAATGATCCCAGACTCAACAGAGTAATACTGGGTATCGTCTTCATTACTCCATCACAAGCCATCCTGCCATACTCATTCCTATTGTCAAAAGGCTGCACCAACAATGAGTTTGTCTATTAGGATCTCATCACTGGCCTCGAGCTGGACCTCAAGATTGATATTCCCCATTTTCATGTGAAAGGGGACTCTGAACTAGTTATCAAGTAGATCAACGATGACTACGCCATTAGAAAACCAGATCTCATTCAATTATTGGAAAGCACTCTCCAACTAATAGCCCAGTTCCCATCTCATCTATATGTTACTCATGTCCCCCGATCTCAGAATGGTCGAGCTGACACCCTGGCAGGCCTGGCTGCATCACTCACGAAGCCCGAGCAAGATGATCTGATTATTCATGTGGCACATCTGAGATTCATTGCTCATGTCACCCCATATGACGACGACGGTCTGTATTTGAGCCACCTTACTGCTGGAGCCTCCACGTCAGGACCCTTGGGTCCCCTGGATGCAGTGATTGATGTGACACCCAACTGGATATCCCCCTTCATCGAGTATCTCCAAAAAGTTACCTCTCGAATGATCAAGCCAAGAACGAGCGAATCTGATGCTGCGCGTTGCAGTTCACCCTTAAGGACAGCCCTATCCGTGAGAAGATCCTCTACAATCACGGTTTTGATGGGGTTCTACTCCGTTACATTCAAGGAGTCGAAATTTCTCAGGTCATGTAAGAGCTTCACGCCTGTTCTGACAGGTCTCATCAGACCGGGCTGAAACTATCCAACTAGATCTAGAGACGGGGGTACCTTTTTCCCTCTATGATCCATGACTGCATCGAGTTTCCCAAGAGATTCCATGCTTTCCTAATTCATGCTAACTTTATGCATCATCCACCAGAGCCTCTCTACTTAGCCAAGTACTCTTGGACATTTGCAGTGTGGGGACTCGATGTCATGAGACCATATCCACCGGCGACAGCTCGCCATTGCAGATTCATCCTAACTTCCATAGATTTCTTCTTTAAGTGGGTAGAGGCAGTTCCACTCAAAGAGGTCAAGGACCATTCCATCATTGACATTGTGAGATCCAACATCATATATCGATTTTGAGTCCCTCACACTGTCCTCACTAATAACGGCACAAACATTTGAGTATCTAAGCTTAAGAAATTGTACGCTAAGTAAAACATCCATTTTAACCACACCTCTCGCTATCATGCACAAGAAAATGGATAGATTGAGGAATTCAACAAGACCCTCTCTAACATTCTGTAGAAAATGGTTGGTCAAAATAAGAAGAGTTGGCCAGACAAGCTCCCCAACACCCTTTGGGTATACCGGACTATGACTCGTAACTCCACCCAAGTGAACCCATATTTCTAGGTATATCAGACAGACGCCATCCTTCCCATAGAGATTCAATTTCCCTCATTGTACACGACCATCTATGATCAGCAAGCACCAAATAAAATAACCGAAATTTGTTTGGATGAGTTGGAAGCACTCAATGAGAACAGGCTTCGTGCCCTGCACAATCTGGAAAGGAATCCGAACAAGATAGCTAGAGCTTTCAAAAAAAATTTCACCTCCGCTCCTTCTTGCAAGGAAACTTGTTATTGGACCTGAGGGCACCAATGATACCAGGCAGGAAACCACCCAAGTTGGAACCCTAATGGGAAGGACCTTACATCATTCACAATATTTACCCCAATCGAGACTACTCACTAGTTACAATGGATGGTGAGTGTATAAATCCTCCCATCAATTCCATGTTCCTAAAGAAATACTTTTCCCAGTCCTCATAGTCCAGTATGACCTTAAACTACATGGTACCACACGACCCTAAACTGCATGATAGTCCTGCATGACCTTAAATTGTATTGTCCAACATGACCTTAAACTGTGTGTCATCCTTTAAGATGTTAAACTACATCTCCAGAACTACGTATGGAAAGATTTCCATCCTCATGAGATATGTAGGAACTCTCAGACGCGTCGTCTTGAGTCTAGCCATAGCTTCCTCTATGACTATCCCCTCCTGGGCATAGTTCTTTTGGTGGATCTCACATGGTGTTGTGTAGGCTTCTTTGGCCCCACCCATGTAAGTGTTATGATGATTGCACCATGTTCCCTATTCATTCTTCTAATCCTCCTACGTTCTTACTGCATGACGCTAAGCCACATGGACCTTTCAGAACTACGTGTGGATTGATTCCCATCCTCACTAGATATGTAGGACCGCTCAGATATTTCATCTGTAGGTCTGGCCCCAAACTTTAAGACCTCCCATTGGGATGAAACACATGGTGTGGTGCGGTATTTTTCCATCATTCACGTCAAGTTCATCATGACCGTACCATGTATCCCTCTCCCCTGAAGATCTCTGTCTCTTCTACCATCTAACATTATTTGAAATTGCACGAACGCATTTATGCTCCACATACCCCATAATTTGGGTTCCCATTATCATTCACATCCCAAGGGGCCACCAAATGACAAGGATACATATCCTAAGGGCTCTCCTATTGTTTTGGGACAATGACCTCAAGGGTTTTAGAAAAAATATTAATATGAGTCCCATGTTGTGAATATGGTCAGCGGTCGATGATCATTTGTTGTTCTCATCCCAGGTCACACGATATAGATGTAATATTTCGAACCTGGTCAACAGTTATCCATTGTTATTTTCCCCACCCCAATATGTTCAAAACAGAGAGTGTAGTAATTCATTCAACCCTTCTATCTCTCCAAATATCGGTCTGATTCGAGCGGGAGTTTAATTCTAGCTGTTGGACCCTTATGTGATGGGGAGATCCCAGTCCTACTCCTTGTTTCCCACACCGGACATTGCTCACATGGGATAAGGAGCTATGGAGGTAATTCCCGCATGAGGGGTCATATGGCTACATTTGGCCAAGACGCTCAGCCTCAGGTCCTTCAACCCCTTCGGGCCCATAGCCCAAGTTCTCATATAGGATTGTGCGGTGTGGGATAGACTCATGTCCTTGATCAAGTAGGGCTATTGTGCCACACCACACATATCCCCTTGAGACACCCCTCCCTTCATTTATCATTCATCTCACAAGCACAGGACATGTCAGGCTTCGTGAGTCCCATCATTTGGGCTTCCATCACGTTCTATATCAAAAAGGGCCCTCAAATGGCTTAGATGCTCAGCCCAAGGTCTCTCCTACCATTACGGGATAATTCCCTCAAGGATTGTGGGTGGTTAATTAATAAAAGTCCCATGTAGTGAATACAGTCAACCTTCGACGCTCAATTGTCGCCCCCCACTCTGGTCACACAAGGGGGCATACTGTGTTGTGAACCATGTCAACAGTAGTCCTCAATCATCATTGTCACTTTGTGGTATTCCATGGGCATGATGACTCACCCTCTCTATCCCACACATATGACATTAAACTAGGAATCTCTAGTCTGAGCTCTAAGACATTAAACTAAGATCACTATCGTCTTTAATTGAAGACATTAAACTACAAGTTGGGTGTGACATTCAGTATGTGGCCCAGACTCAGGCCCTTTGGCCTTTTCAGGCCCCTGGCCCAGGCTCTCACTTATGGTTGTACAATGTGGTGTGGGATTATGTCCTCATTCGCGTGGGGTAACTCATCATTCCGTACACATCCTTGTAAGAGAAAAATTTCCCCTATATGTTTCAATGCCGCCAGACATTAAACTACACGGAACCCCATAAACTATGTATGGCTTGATTCCCATCCTCATGGGATATATAGGACCGCCTGAACCACCAGTCTTTAAGTCTATCCCCATCTCGTAGAATCCTCCCTATCATTTTGGCCCCTTGGCCCACGTTCTTCCATAAGAGGGGTATACGGTGTGGTATGGGTTTATGTCCCCATTCAAATCGGGTTTATAACAACCACACCGCATACCTCTCTCTCTCTCTCTCCGGAGTAGCCTTCGCTCCCTTTCCCCACTCTCATATCTTAGATTCGGTTGCCCTTTTGTCCGGCCTCTTGGCCCCATTTAGCGATACACCAATTGGCCCATGAGTACTCTGGTCTAGAACCTAGAGTGTCAGATCCTACATGGACATGCTTTCACCCATTTTTTCAGGCTTCATGTTCCCCTTCATTTGGGCTTCCATTATCTTTCACACCCGAACGGTCCCCCAAATGGCATGGATGACAGGCCTAAGGGATCTCTTACCATTACAGGACAACATCTTTGAGGGTTTTGGACAAGAAATCGATACAAGTCCAGCAAAGCGAATATCTTTAGTGGTCAATGCTCATTTTTTGTTCCCATTTCATTCCACATGATATGGATATTGTGTTTCGAACAAGGTCAATAGTTATCCTCCATCCTCATGATAGCCCCTTCAAGCCTTGAATTTTGGTTACATGATTCACATTATTTTTCACCCCACCATGTCTAAATGGAATTTTGACACTCCTAGCACTACCCCACATTTATCATTTTCACGTTTGGAGGACAAAATTCATGGTAAATGAATCATTTGGGGCTCCACAACAACTTCAATTTGGTGTGCATTCTAGGTATTGCAATAACCTCTTCTGCCCTTGTTTCCCACACCAAGTTTGACTCACTTGGGCTTAGGGATTGTGTTGAGGTCTATACTTAAAAGGATTCTGCTACACCTTAGTCTGAGCTCTAAGACCCTAAATTAAGATCAATTTTAGAACTATGTACAACTTGATTCCCATTCCCATGGGAAATGTAGGAACACCTATAAATCTCATGTTTGGGTCCTGCTCGAGTTCCACCAATTTACCTCTTCTGTTCTGCATTCTGGGCTCTGACTCCTATAGGACTGCATGGTGTGTCACATGTGGGCTTAATCCCTCATTCATGCCAGGTTTTCAAAATCCACACCATGTTCACCCCTTTCTAGGAGTAATCCCCCTACTTCCTGTCCCACATGACATTAAACAATATGTTTTCTCACACGAAGTTAAAAGGAACCTTTAAGAACTATGTGTGGACTGATTCCCATTCCCATGGGATATGTAGGAATACCTAGACATCTCATATGAGGGTCCTACTCAGCTAGGGGTTAGCCTCTCCAGTCCCATATCCTCTAACCTATTCTGGTCCCTCAGCCCAAGGATCCCTTCTTGGAATCACGCACGGTATGATTTTGACCTTGTCCTCATTCATTTGAGGTATACTTTATCACACAGTGCACATTCCCTCTTAAACCTCGCCTTTCCTATATATGTCTAAGCCATATGAATTTAAACTATGATGCCTAGTCCCACATGACTTTAATCTATTACATTGGTACCACACAATGTTAAAATGCATGGTTGTACTCCTCCCATGACCCTAAATTGTGACCTTATCGTCCTGGATGCATGACGAAAAACGACACTACACCATGATATCCTCACCCGAGGGGACATTGTGTTTGGTATTGGTCACATACCATGCCATTTTTCAATGCCTGTAAACATCTTGATTCTTTGGTTATGCCTAGACTTTCTATCCTAGGTCCATCGCTTCACAAAAAATTGCTCATTCATCTTAAAGGACAAACAAGATCTATCAAATACCACTTCTTTTGGTGCAAGGGCCAGACCCACTCTACCTCATTATCTCTGGAACAGGTATCTTACCGAGCTATCTCCAGAACTACATGCAGCTTGAATCTCATCCTCATGGGATACGTAGGAATTCCCAATCACATTGTCTACAAGTCCGGCCCTAGGAATCTAAAATCTTGTCCTCTCTTTCGGTCCCTCAGCCCAACCTCACTAGGGAACATGTGGTGTAGCACGTACCTCATGGGTCCTCATTCACGCCAGGTTATGAAAAATAAAACGCACCATGTGCCTCCCGTGCCTTTTCCCAACCTGGTTTGAGTTCTATGACCCTAAACTAAGATCTCACTATGGGAACTAGGCATTGGGTTTGGCTACTTCACCGCCCTTCACCTAGTACATTAAATAAATCCCCCTTAATGGATCATCCTACACCCATTAAGTTGGAAGAGTGCGATCCCAGGACCCTCGTCCTTGGAAAGGAACTCAACTCCCTCTATCTGATATGCCTTATACGGGGTATTCAGATGGCTTTTGACAGAGCCCGAAGGGAACAATTTTCACAGGGAAATTCCCCTCATTCCATGTCCAATCTTCATGATCCCGTTATTTGGATCCTCATCCTCTTCCACGTCTAAAGGGATCCCCTATATAGCCTAGAATCAAGCCACATTGCCTTACCTACTGTCTTGGGCCAATGTCCCTGAGGACCTTGGATGACATTTTCTACATGTCTTTGTTTCGATTATGGTCAATGATCAATCCTCCTTTGTTTGTTCCCATTCCAGGCTAGCGTGAAGCTGATTCTGTGTTTCAAGCATAGTCAACAGTTATCCCCTATCTCCACGCCACCATAATTGTGGACCAGATCTCGGGCATCATAATTCACATATTTTCACTTCTTTATGTTCAAGTGGAATTCCAACATACTCATCTTTTCTCTTTCATGCATCTAGGTGTGTTATATAGATGAGTCAGCATCATTAGGGCATCATTCACCTAGCATCCCATTACCCCTAACATGTTCCTTCTTGTGTTGGGAATGTCTCGTCACTACTCCTTGTTTCCCACAGCGAGCACGAATCATGTGGGATTAGTAGTTCTGGTCGGACATGTACTGATATAGTCACATAACGCCCTTCCCGACAGCTTTGCCTCGGGCCCAGCCTAATTATCACTTTTTGTCTCTTGACTTAAAGAACTTTTTATTTGGATATATGGTGTGGTGAGGAATCCTTATGTTCTCGTTCATGTCAGGTTTATATCTACCACACCATATACCCCCTTCCTGGGATCTCCCCTTCCACTCTCTGTCCAATTATATGACGCTAAACTGCATGAGTCCATATGTCCTCAATGCATGACACTAAAATATGATTCTACCCTGACAAATTTTAGTATTCCCCGTGCTAATCATGGGATGCACCAGTTCTCTTGATAAAGAGATCCTTCTCGGAAGTATGTTTGATCTATGATCTGAAGTATAGTCCCACCTAATGTGCCTTCACCATGGTGGCATGATTTCAAGAGTGTTGGTCTCCATTATAACAACCCACCACTCCAACTTCACACTTTTCATGCCCCCTTAATTCAGACCCTCATCCTCTTTCATGTCTATCGGAACCCACTAATAGTATGGATTCTCGGCCTATGGCTTTCCAACTGTCCTAGGCCAACGTTCTAAAAGATAAATGGATGGAATTTTGAGTCAGGCCTCGTGTTTCAAATATGGTCAGCGGTTGGCCCTCATTTGTTATCCCCATTTCAGGCTAACGCAATAGGGATACTGTGTTTAAAACACGTTCAATAGTTATTCTTCATTCTCACACCATCCTATAGTGTTTCTAATTTTGGGTGTCATGATTTACACTTTCCACTCCCCTATGATTGGATTCATTCGAACGCCCCTGGCATTTCCCCACTTGTGCACTAGTGCACACTAGGGAAAAAACAATTTGACTCTTTTTAGGTCCTCATCCTCCAGTCGGTTCTCTCCCTTTCTTTCTGGAAATCCTGATTGTTTTTTTAAAACCCCCAGATGCCCGAAGATTGTTTTTCACTTTTACATTTGGGTGGAATAATAAGGTGGTCATCCCTTATTTCTCACACTCAGCCCGACCCATGTGAGATTTAGGACTGATCGCTGGACATTCCACGAATTTGATGGGAATGAAATAAACCAATATAAATAACAGAACTCATGCATTCATCTTGCATAAAACAATCAAATCATGAAAGTACGTTTGAGGGTTTGTAATCATTACAGTACCCGAGGGTCGATCCCTCACATGGATGGGTTAACCCCATCAAAAGAGCGTCACATATCCTCCACGATTTGTCTTGTGGAATCCAGGATTTGTTTTCTCCTCTTAATCTCTTACTTCTCTTTAGCAGCAATGGTTCACAATTTTTCAGCCATAATTTGGTCATGCTCCACGTCGGTCCGGATGACGGTCATATCTACAGAGGCTTGCATCATGCGCTCTTCAGCCGCCACCAACTAGGCCTTCAATCACAATATTATATCTGATTGTGTATTTAGGGAGGCTGAGTGCTCATCCTCATGGACCTACAGCCACTGAACCTCATTTTATACCTCCTAGAGCCTCTTGATGTTCACTACATTCCTCCGCTGTCAGCCCACACCAAGTCCACAGTCATACTTTTGAATCTTCTCCACCATAAAATCTTGTAAGAGCATGTGGGAACGTTGGGAATCCACTCCCCCGGCCCATAGTTCACACAGCCACGAATGAAGTCTATCCATCTCATCTATCCATTGAACTTGGGGTGTCATCAATGAAGCGTGTGATCAGATTCCACAGTCAGTGATGGACAATTTTTCTTCCTCTTCATCAGAGGCCCTCTCATCCCAGTCGGCGTGATTGGTAGGATCATTTATAGGGAACGCCCCCAGGAACTCATCAGTAGGTCCAAATCTGATGTTTGATCAGTTATGGTAGGGCCTGGGATGTCTGATTGATCCTTATCATCGTATCCCACCTTAATGATCTCAGGTTCATCCCCGCAAATGGTCCCACCAGTGATCATGAGTGCTTTTTCTTGGCCATTTTGGGTCTTCGCCTCCATGATCACCGATATTACCCTAGGAAAGGCACCTCCAGAAGTCTTAACCAACCTCTCCAAGTAGGCCCATTCCATCTGAAGAACTGTGCATAACAAGAGGGGCACAAATGTCGTTAGCCTAGTCAATGTTTGGCAGTCATGAATTGCACGATGGAATCTTATAGATGTCGAACTCTCAGACTCGTTCCTAGTTTGTTGTTTGGGGACCATGAGACATGGCCCTCTGTATATTATAGGTATGTCTGAAAACTCTGGGGGAGCCATCTCAGGTACTCTGGCCCCACAAGGTGTACTTTTCTCCATAGTAGCGGGCATGGATACCGAAGGCCCTACATCTGCTTCTTCTATAGGGCGGGAGCCGGTTCAGCGTATGAGGTTCTCTTATACCATTAAAATATTGGTAAGGAATTCGAAATGGCCTGGAAACAAACCCTGAGGAAGGGGCATAGGATGATACCACAAGGGACTCTACGAATTCCTCAGGATCTGAGACTTGATCACCGACTCTGCCCTCCTCCAATGGGCTCCCACTACCGGCCTCCTCCCCCCAAGAGGACTCGTCTGATTCTTTCGGCACAGGAAAGTTCTCTCTATGTTCGACATTCAATAATTGTGGAGGGGTCATTCCTATTGATTCAAAAGTTCTCTTTTGACTTCTATATCTTGTTTTGGAAATCAAAAATGACTTTGACCATGCTGATCATACTGACCATGCTGATCGTACTTACCATGTTGATCATACTTACCATGTTGATCGTACTGACCATGCTGATCGTACTGACCATGCTGATCGTACTGACCATGCCCATCGTACTGACCATTCCAATCGTACTGACCATGCCAATCATACTAACTATATTTTTCATACTGACTTTGGAAATTGTATTGACTCTGTTAATCATACTAAGTCTACTCACTTTGTATCGTTTCAAAACATTACACAGTAATACTTATAATACCCATACTTTCATTACTTGCTTGTTTTGGTACTTATTCAAAAACACATGTTTCATATTAATCGTACTCTTGTTTATCATCTTCATATATATTTTGTTTTAACCAAAACAATGTCGTAGAGTTGGTTACAAACTAATCAAAATGATGTCATGTTTTCTATTTCAATATGACCGTTATAATTCCAAGTGTCCAAGTCCCTTTGAGTTTTTCGGAGAAATATGACTGTTGGAGGCAATATGACCGTTGGAAACTGAGGCCTATAAATAAGAGGACATTTGAAGACAAGAAGGCATGTATGTTTCTATGAGAATGATCATTCTGTGTGATCATGTTCTAGAGAGAGACACTATGACTTCTCTCATGCTTCGTACGAAATCCTTGAAACTACAAAACATGAACGACTCGTTCTTAGTTTGTGTATTTCTATAAGTGCTTTGTTTGTGCTTTGTGCGACCGATCATCGTATCAAGGTCTATCGAGGATAGGCAAACAGATGAACCGATCATCGTATCGAGGGCTGCTGGGGATAGGCAGATAGATGAACCGATCATCAAATCGAGGCCTGCCGGGGATAGGTAGACAGATGAACTGATCATCGTATCGAGGGCTTACCAAGGTGGTGGTAAGACAGACCTCTTATCCTAGGTGAAAGGATAACCCTTCTCTTTGGGTTAAAAATAATTGTAATACTTTTACATTTCTGCTGCTGTTTGTATTAGAAATGAATTTTTATTGTTTCCTTTCTTCTTTACACTTTCAATTCTAATTGTTTCAATTACGATTATTCTATTACATATTGTATTAATAGATTCTATACGCTTTATGGTAGAATCTTTCGCACTTGTTTTACTTTTATTATTGTATTCCTTTTCATAAAATTGTTTTAAATTTCTTATAGTATTACATTGTATCATACCTTTATATTCAATAAAATTTTGGTTTGTTTTTGTATTAGTTTAAGATCTTTTAAACTAATTTCTTAAGTGTTTAAAACAAAAAGTTTTAAACATACAATTCACCCCCCTATTGTATTGTTCCATATAATATACATATATATATATGTAAATATTCGATCCTACAATTGGTATCAGAGGTGGTGTCCACTGATTTATACTACTAGCTCTTATTCGATTTTATTACTATTTAAACTATTTACTACACTAACGTGTAGAGTAGAAATGATTGTGTTTTATCAGATGGTAGGAATGAATATCAGTTCAATTGATGACCTAAATCCTTCCAGACCACCTATCTTTGATGGGAATGATTATGAGTAATGGAGAGATCGAATGAAGACTTTTGTGATCAATACTGGTGTAGACAATTTTATTATGCTTACTGGAGGTTACAAAATTCCTGACAAAGAAGTCAATACATTCACTAACCAAGAGAAGAAAGAATATCAACTGAATTACAAGGTACACAATACTTTATTATGTTCTATGACCAGCAATATATATAGCCAGATATCTTCTTGTGAAGCAGCCAACTATATTTGGAAGAAATTGGAAGTCACACATTTTGGTACATCCAAAGTTATAGAAACAAGAAGAGCAATGCTTCGAGCAGAGTATCATGGATTTGTTTTTCCTTATGGAGAGATGGTATGTAAAGTGAAACAAAGATTTATGAAAATTTTCCACATTTTACAATATATGGTAGAAAAAGGTCTTGATGATGAAGCTCTTGAAGATAAGATTATAGATATAATGCTGAACGAATGGGAGTCAAAAAGGACATCTATTGATGAAAATAGAAAAGTTTCCCAGATTACTCTTGATGAACTCTTTGGAACTCTTTTACAGCATGAGACAATAATGAAGAGAGATGCTGATTTCAATAAGAAGAAAATTGGGAATGGAATTGTAGCCTTTACATCTAAAGCTAAAACACCAGAAAAGATAACAAGATCCAAAGCCAATAAAGTTTTTATATCAAAATCAAGTGATAGTGATCACTCGGATAATGAGTTATCCAATCTTGCTCGAAGGATGAACAAGATTGTGGGAAAGAAAGACTTCCAATAATGATTCAAAAAGAAAGATAGTAAGGATAAGAAAGATTCAGAGGTAACTTGTTATGAATGTAAGAAAGTGGGACACATAAGGCCTGATTGTTCTTTACTGAAGATAAAATAAAGAAAGGAGAAACATTCTGAAAGAAATAAGAAAAAGTATTACAAGACAAAGACAAAGAAATTCTTGAGGGCAAATGATACTCGGAGTGCAAGTGGTAGAGATTATTTAGATAATTCTTCATAATATGAGTCCCTAGGATAGTGGATAATTGGACTTATATCCAGATTACCAATTGAAGATCATTGTCTCATGGCTAAGGTACACAATGCAGAAGCTATCAAAAATGTTTCCCTAATTGCAAATTATACTGATAATAAATATTATGAATCTTTAAATGATGATTCTTCATCAACAAGAGAGAATACATTACCTTTTTTTGAAGAAGTATCTAGGTTTTTCTAAATTACTTGAGATTGAAAATTCTAAACTCAAGAAAAAGCTTGATAAAGCGAATTATAGAATTTCAATTTTAACTAAAGAAGTATCAGATATTTCTAGTGATCTAAATATGAAAACTTCTAATTTTGAAAGTATTTAAAAAACCCTTGAGAAAGTAAAATCAGATAAGGATAAACTTTCTAAGGATCTTGATAATGAAATTTCTAAGAAAAATGTTTTAGATCCTAACTCTTGTTTAAAATCAAATGCTTTTTATGATAAAAATTTAGTTTTAAAACTTATGTCAGAAATCTTTTCTTTGAAAAAATGTTTGTCAAAATTCACCTATGGAAAAGAGAATTTTTACAAAATGTATTCCCAAATTTGGCCTTTGAGAAATCATTCTGGACTTGGTTATACTCATTCCAAACTAGTCTTTAGTAATAACTATTTTTTTCCACAAAAAACCTCATTTTGTTCCAAGTTCCAATGTGGTGGACACTGGAAAAGAGAGTTTTCTCTTAATAGAACTCAGTCTTTAGGATTTCATAATGCTCATTTTTTAAAACAAATGTGGATTCCTAAAATTATGTTATCTAACCTTTCTGGATCCAATCAAAATTGGATTCCTAAAAACTAATTGTTTCTTTTTCGGGAAAATAATATGTGTACCAACAAGAATATTTGGTACATGGATAGTGGTTGTTCTTGACACATGACTAGAAACAAATATTTCTTTGAAAATATTATCAAAACAAAAGGTGGAAAGGTTACCTTCGGAGATAATGCTCGAGGAAAGATTGTTGGGATATGTAATATTGTTTTTCTTGGAAATGTTCTTATCTCAAATGTTTTTTTGTTAATGGTCTTAGAAACAATCTCATCAGCATAAGTCAATTATGTGATGAAGGTTACCTTGTGAATTTTAGAAATGATAAATGTTTAGTTCATAATTCCAAGGATAAGTTCATTCTATCTGCCCATAGACAAGAGAATGTATACACTACTAACTTAGAATACCTTAGGAGCCAAAATTTAACCTTCTTGAGTGCAATAGAAGACCAATCATGGCTATGGCATAAGAGAATAGGACACTAAAACCTAAGAAAACATTTTGAACTCTCAAAGAAAAGACTTGTAAATGGACTACCGGATCTTAGATATTATTCATCAAAAGTCTGTGATCCTTGTCAATTTGGAAAGAAACATAAAAATAGCTTTAAATCAATTAATGAAGTTTCAACTTCTAATGAATTACATCTAGTGCAAATGGATCTTTTTGGTCCAAAACAAACTGGAATCATTAGAGGCAAATACTATGTATTTGTTTTAGTTGATGACTTTACTAGATTTATATGGGTCTATTTCCTAACAAAGAAATCTGAAGCCTTTTCCTATTTCAAAACTTTTAGAGCCCAAGTTAAAAATGAGAAAAACCTACCATTGATAACTGTTCATAGTGATCATGGTGGTGAATTTCAAAATTGTGAATTTGAAACTTTTTTTATTAAGAAATGTATTACTCACAATTTATTAGCTCCAAGAACTCCTCAGCAAAATGGTCTTGTTGAAAGATGAAATCGTATTCTTCAGGAAATCACTAGAACCATATTGAGTGAACTCTCAATTGCTAAGCACTTCTTGGATGAATCTGTTAGCAATGACTGTTATACTATAAATCGTGTTTTAACCAGACCGTTTCTTAATAAAACACCTTATGAATTATGGACTGGCCGAAAACCTAAAGTTTCATACTTCAGAGTTTTTGGGTGCAAAGTATTCATTCTGAATACAAAAGATAATCTACACAAATTTGCACCAATATATGATGAAGAAATGTTTCTAGGCTACTCCACAACTTCTAAGGATTATAGAGTTTTCAATAAAAACACTTGTACTATTGAGGAAACAGTACATGTAAAATTTGATGAAACTGATCCTTTTGTTTTTAAATCATCCCAATCTACATCCTTGGATGTGTTTTCAAAAACAGACTATCAACCTTTTTTAGAAGATCCTTATGATAAAGAAAATGTTCAAGAAGATACATCTGAAACATTTACCCCGAAAGAATTTCTACCATATGTTGGTGGACAGGTTTTAAAAAACCCCAATCAATTGCTTCTTTGGAATCATCCTATTGATAATATCATTGGTGATGTAAGTCAACCTATAAGTACTAGAAATTCCTTATGAAATTAAATAGAACATATTGCTTTTCTTTCCCAATTTCAACCTAAAAGTCCAAGTGAGGCCTTAGGTGATGAAGATTGGATTAAAGCAATGCAAGATGAACTAAATGAATTTGAAAGGAATCAAGTCTGGACAATAGTTGAAAGACCTAAAGAACAATTGTAATTGGAGAAAAATGGGTTTTTAAAAAAAATGTGATGAAAATGGAGTCATTGTACGAAATAAAGAAAGAGTTGTTGCTAAGGGATATAATCAACAAGAGGGAATAGACTATTAAAAAATATATGCTCTAGTAGCTAGAATTGAATTTATTCGTATTATATTAGCCTTTGCAGCATACTTTAACTTCAAAAAATTTCAAATGGATGTGAAATGTTCTTTTCTAAATGGTTTTGTTCAAGAAGAAGTTTTTGTCAAACAACCCCCTGGTTTTCTAGACCAAAAACATCCTAATCATGATTTTAAATTAACCAAAGCTCTATATGGTCTTAAACAAGCCCCTAGAGCATGGTAAGATAGACTTACAGGGTTTCTTTTACAAAACAATTATGCAAAAGGTATAGCAGATCCAACCCTTTTTATAAAAATGGAAAATAAAAATATTTTGATTGTTCAAATCTATGTTGATGACATCATATTTGAATCAACTCAGCAATCTTTAACTAATTCTTTTTCAAATTTAATGAAATCTGAGTTTGAAATGAGTATGACGGGTGAGTTAACATTCTTTTTAGGTTTTCACATTTCTCAAAAACCAGAAGGAACATATATATCTCAATATAAGTATATTAAAGACTTTCTCAAAAGGTATGGATACGAAAAGACTAAAAGTATTAGCACTCTAATTGGTACCTAAATTACACTTGATCTTGATGAAACTGGGAAACTAGTAGATCAAACAATTTTCAGTGGTATGATAGAAGTTTTCTATACGTGACATCTATTTGACCAGAGTAAATGTTTTCTGTATGCTTATGTGAAAGATACCAATCTAATCCAAAAGAGTCTCATTTAAAAGCTGTAAAGATAATCTTTCGGTATTTAAAAGGAACTATAGATTTTGGGCTTTTTTACTCCTCTAGAAATGATTTTGTTTTGAAAAGTTTTAGAGATGATGACTTTGGTGGTTCTAGAATGGATAGAAAAAGTACATCTGGAACATTTCATTTCTTAGGATATTCTATGGTTTCTTGGTCCTGCAAGAAACAACACTCGGTAGAACTTTCCACTGTTGAAGCTAAATATGTATCAGCTGGAAGTTGTTGTGCTCAAGTGTTGTGGATGCAACACACACTCACTGACTATGGATTGAGTTTTTCCAAAACCCAAATTCTATGTGATAACACTAGTGCCATAGCTCTTAGTAAGAACCCAACACATCACCCTCGTGCAAAACACATAGATGTTCGACATCAGTTTCTTAGAGATCACACACAAAAAAGGAGATATTATTTTACAATTCATCGGAACGCAAGAACAACTTGCTGAAATTTTTAAAAAACCATTACCTTTCGATAGATTTGAGTTTATAAAACAGAAGCTAGGAATGATTACATTAAAATAATCATTCATATCTATTTCAGGTTTTACATTTCTTCTTACATTAAACAACTCATCTTAGAAAGGGGGAGAACATTTCTTACTGTGTTTCTTCTTATCTTATGATCTTTAATTATTTATTCTCCCGGTATGTGTTTTTGTCTTTCTGTTTATCGTATTGATAGTTTTATCATATTATTCACCTATCTGTTTATCGTATTAACTAATTAAAGTAAAGAATTTATTTTCCATCGGCACGTCCGATCATGGTAATGAATTTCTTTTCTATCGGCTCGTCTGATCATGGTAATGAATTTCTTTTCCATCGGCTCGTCAGTTCATGGTAATTAATTTCTTTCCATCGGCTCGTCAGTTCATGGTAATGAATTTCTTTTCCATTGGCTCATCAGTTCATGGTAACAAGTTTGTTTTCCATCAACTCGTCCGTTTATGGTAATGAATTTCCTTTCCATCGGCACGACCGTTTATGGTAATGAATTTCTTTTCCATCGGCACGTCCGTTTATGGTAATGAATTTCTTTTCCATTGGCACGTCCGTTCATGGTAACAAGTTTGTTTTCCATCAGCTTGTCAGTTCATGGTAACAAATTTCTTTTCCATCGGCATGACCATTTATGGTAATGAATTTCTTTTCCATCGGCACATCCATTTATGGTAATGAATTGCTTTTCCATCAGCACGTCTGTTCATGGTAACAAGTTTGTTTTCCATCGGCTTGTCAGTTCATGGTAACGACTTTCTTTTCCATCGGCATGACGATTGATGGTATTATTTTACTTTGTACACTTGTGTTTTTCTTTCACTATTAATACTATCTAAACCAACAATTACCTTACAATCTTTGGCAGGTACATACTTTTTTTTTTAAAAAAAATCATTTTTTCCTAACCGTTGATTTATTTTCTTCTAATCTCAACCGTAGAATACCAACGGTCATTATTTTGCCGCCTATAAATAGAACCCCCCCCAAACCCACACCGATCTCTCATGATTTGTGGCGAAGCTCTGCTCCATCGATTTAAGGCTCTGTATGATATTTCAAGTGGCTCCACCTATATGTCTCAGTCCTCTGCTAACACTCCCACAGAAATGTATTCAAATACTTTTTCAGAGAAAGGCTTTTTCAGAGAAAGGTTAGTTTCTCGGGACTTTTTTGATTCATATGATTCTACAATCAGAAGTATCATTTTTTTTCAAGGCTGGGATCATTTATGTGTTGAAAAACCTGTTTCTCAAGATCCAGTTCTTATTGATGAAGTCACTCAGTTTTACAAAACCGTATCTTTTGATAAGAACATGACTATCAATTTTTCTGTGTATGATAGAAATTTTCCAATGTCTGTGAAACAAGCGGCCCATTTTCTAAATGTACCGATAGAAGGTGGTTCTTTCTGTCCATACCATAAACTACCGGTTGATGTTGGTACGTTTAAAAAAGATAGTTCTAAGAAGTCTTTGTTTCATATAAATGAAGAGAAGAGAAAAGTGGCTCATCTTTCTCCAGATAATAGATTTGTGGCTCTTTGGATGCAAGGTTTTCTTATCCCGAGGAAAGGGGATAGAGAAAATATGAAAGTTTCTGATATTTTTATGCTTTCCTATCTTGTAAATATGAGAAAAGTAAATCTCATGGGATATGTTTCTGAAACTATCAAGAATGTTAAGTCAGTAGAAGTTAAGTCCCATTTGATTATGTATCCAGCCATTCTTACAAAGTTCATTATCGAGAGTATAAAGTTTTGTAATATTCCTTTGAAAGGAAATCTGATAGATTGGAAGCCATCCTAGATTAGTAAGAGTACTTTGAAAAAGTTGAATGTTTGTTTTGATCAGAATTCAACGATTTTTGTTAATTTTTTAGAAACAGAATCGGCTCAGAATCAATCGACACCTATACCTATCAAAAATAATCCATCTATTGGTTCTCCTCAAAAGTCAGATCCACAAACCAGTTCAAAGTCAAATAAGAAACCAAAGTACAGTAAGGAGGTTGTGTCCAAGTAGAGAAAAGAAAGAGAACAGAGAAAGGAAGGTGATCCAAAAGTTTTTCTTGACCCAGCTGAAGTTCTTTCAGAAAGAATAAGGGTAGAGGAAACCCTTCAAGCTGAAAAGAAAAAGAAGACAATTTTGAAAAGAAAAGCTCAAGACTTTGATATCTCTAAAGTACTAAAAATGGTTGAGGATGCTAGTGCTCAACAAACCAAAGAAGTACATCAAGAACCTATTGTATAGAGTCTTCTAGAGAAATAAAAAGGGGAACAGATGTTTGAAGAGATAGGGGAAGTTGAAGAAGAGGAAAGATAATTTCTTTTAGAATTCCTTCAAAGTTTAAAAAAGAGTAGATAAGAATCTTACCAAAAACAGAATGAAGGTATTCAACAAGTTCCTCATGGCGATCAAACACCGGTTGAATATTTTGAAACTATAGATAAAATACCTTCTCAAGCAAAGCAAGGTGCTCAATATTCTCATATAGAAAAGGTTATTGTCATCAGTGATAAAGTGGATGAAGAAAGAAAGGATAAAGAAAAAGGAAAACAACTAGTTGTAGACTCAAGCTGGTCAAATGAACTACATTCGTACGATGAAGATACTGATTCAGAACAAACAATCTCTTTCAAGAGAAGTGATTACATTGTTCATGTTTTAAGGAGGGTTGAAAATATTATTCCTTACTTTCCCAGACATGAGGGAAAAATTTATTTCATTACTGACAATCAGAAAAAGAAATTTGGTTCGGTAAGAGAATTGAGAAATAAAGTTTTGTCAGTTGAAGCTGATTTGAAAGTTCTATTTGAAACTTTGGCTGCTCATAAGAAGGCTTGCAACAGGATGACCAAGTGGTCATACAAAACAGAGATCTCAGTGAATGAAAATGAGATAGAAATTGAAGACATAAGGAGGTTGTCAAATGATCTTGCTATTGCTTTCAATAAACTTGAGAAAAAAACTGTTGAAAGACTGAATCAAGTAACTAATGGAGAAAATATCTGTTCAGTGAAAGAGTTTCAAGAAAGAACGAATGATTTTCAGTCTGAGTTTTTGAAGGTTTCAACTTTCAAAGATGAAATGGTTTTGTTAAGGAAACAAAATTATGTGTTATCCATAGATTACAATAATTTTCAAGACAGAATTGATACTCTCGAAGAAGTAATCAGAGTCCAGGAGGAGACCATCAAGAATCAAGATCGGCTTTTTTCTAACCAATAAGAGCTTCTTAGATCTAAGGGTGATTCAATTTCTGAAGACAAGAATGAAATCAAAAATATGAAATCTTTTCTTCATGAATTGATAAAGAAGGAAAAGGAAAGAGAAAACAAATAACTTGTATTTGATTTTTTGTGAACCATGTCGATTATCGTAATGAGATTTATGTTACTCTTTCCATTGCCTTACAATTAATTTCTCTAACTCTTTCAGGCATCTCAAGATTACCCCATTCTTTTTGTAAATCACAAAGGGGGAGAATGTTTTATAAAGGGGGAGAATGTCTTACAAAGGTAGAATGTTTTAATCAAATACTTCGAAACAAAGGAAAATATGTGAATACAATCCTTACGAAAATACATACCTAAGGGGGAATTGGTTATATTCAATTTTATATTCAGAAGATTTTCCAATAACTCAAGGGGAGATGAGTATTTCTTTTTGTTTTTACTTTGTTTTTTGTGATTTCCAAAAAGGGGGAGATTGTTCAGTCAAAAGTTCTCTTTTGAATTCTATATCTTGTTTTTGAAATCACAAATGACTTTGACCATGCTGATCGTACTGACCATGTTGATCGTACTGACCATGCTGATTATACTGACCATGCTTATCGTACTGACCATGCTGATCATACTGACCATGCTGATCATACTGACCATGCTGATCGTACTGACCATGCCCATCGTACTAACCATGCCAATCGTACTGACCATGCTAATCGTACTGACCATTCTGATCGTACTGACTATATTTTTCATACTGACTCTGGAAATTGTATTGACTCTATTAATCATACTAAGTCTACTCACTTTGTATCATTTCAAAACATTACACAGTAATACTTATAATTCCAATACTTTCATTACTTGCTTGTTTTGGTACTTAGTAAAAAACACATGTTTCATATTAATCGTACTCTTGTTTATCATCTTCATATATATTTTTTTTTAACCAAAACGATGTCATAGAGTTAGTTACAAACTAATCAAAACAATGTCGTGTTTTCTATTTCAATATGATCGTTATAATGCTAGGTGTCTATGTCCCTCTGAGTTTTTCGGAGAAATATGACTTTTGGAGGCAATATGAGCATTGGAACCTGAGGCCTATAAATAGGATGTCATTTGAAGACAAGAAGGCATGTATGTGGGTATGAGATTGATCATTCTGTGCGATCAAGTTCTAGAGAGAGACGTTGTGACTTCTCTCCTGCTTCGTACGAAAGCCGTGAAACTACAAAACGTGAATAGATCATTCTTAGTTTGTGTAGTTCTATAAGTGTTTTGTTTGTGCTTTGTGTGACCGATCACCGTATCGAGGGCTGCCGGGGATAGGCAGACAGATGAACCGATCATCGTATCGAGGGCTGTTGGGGATAGGCCAACAGACGAACCGATCATCGTATCGAGGGATGCCAGGGATGGGCAAACAGACGAACTGATCATCATATCGAGGTCTTACCAAGGTGGTGTTAAGATATACCTCTTATCCTAGGTGAAAGGATAACCCTTCTCTTTGGGTTAAAAATAATTGTAATACTTTTACATTTCTGCTACTATTTGTATTAGAAAGGAATTTTTATTGTTTCCTTTCTTCTTTACACTTTCAATTCTAATTGTTTCAATTACGATTATTCTATTACATATTGTATTAATAGATTCTATACGTTTTATGGTAGAATCTTTCACACTTGTTTTACTCTAATTATTGTATTCCTTTGCATACAATTATTTTACATTTCTTATTGTATTACATTGTATCATACCATTATATTCAATACAATTCTGGTTTGTTTTTGTATTAGTTTAATATATTTTAAACTAATTTCTTAAGTGTATAAAAAAACATGTTTTAAACATTCAATTAACCCCCCCCCCCTCTTGTATTGTTCCATCTAATATACACACATATATATATATATCTATATATTTGATCCTATAATTCCGTCCAACAACACATTCACCCAGTCTGTCATTAGACACAGGGCACCCCGGGAGTGGAAAAAGTCCTCCAACTCAGTCAGGTATCGCTCTGCCTCCTCCTGGGGTACTTCAAAGCCGACACTGACAGGAACAATTCCAAGCTAGTCCATCCCAAGATGGTTCAAGTGTTTCCACATCTCGGATGGGCCGATGAATTTCCTATTGACATCCCAGATGTCCCAGACCTCCGGAAACGCAGCGTTCTCCAACATGTCTATGTGGAAAAATCACTTCCCAAGAGCCTGAGTGGATATTCTACAGAATCCTATTAGTGGCCTCCCCTCTAGATAGCTCTATTCTTCTGGGACCATCGGGTCTGCTGTTGTTGCAGGATTCGTTGACACATCCTCCCCCTCAGCCGGTACGATCCTCGCCATCATGACAGCCCCACCACCGTGGGATGTCTTTTCCACCTTTTGACCCCCGACCTCGAGGTTGGGGAGGTACACCATCACCATCCCGAATGGTTGGATGCTTTAGAATCTCCCCCGGGTAGGCCACCTCCCAGATTTTGTCATATTCTTTCACCAACCAGAAGACGACTGTTGGAGGAGGATTTTTATTCCGCATATTTCCATCTTCCCATGTGAACATGATCCACATCTGCCTCATCACACACAGATGTTCCTTATGGGACACACCTAAATAGACCTGTGGGGTTAGCCGCTGCATACACTGAAATTTCCTGGTGAATCGGTACGAGTTGTACTTCTCCTAGAGAGGCTAATGGTCTACACTTTCTGCTAAGAACCCACATCGAAAGGCCAGGAATAGGACCAGTGCTCTTCTGTTCCTTGGCCATCATCAGTAAAAGCACCTGTTGGCAGCGGGAACAGATGAAAGTAAAATTCCTCTATCTTCCAGATGTGGTTCAGTACCGCTTTCACATTTATAAAACATGAAATGCTCCCCCATGGAATTAAAAATGGATGGACGGATGTTTGTTACTAGAGGGTAGATGGGGTTTATATATTCATAGACCCCCCTTTACGTGTGTTGTTGTCCACCCGTACAAGAGGCCGAACGACATGCATATCCTCTGTATCCTCTTCCCCTTACTGGCATGCCAAAGAATCTTGTACAACATGGAGAGCATCGAGATTCTGAGGTTCAACCGCCCTCCTATCTCCATCATGGATGTCATGATAAATGTGCTTGGTCATATGCCCTAGTTCGTATCCCTCACCCGCAGGATCCAACCTCAGATGAGAGCAGGGATGAATGCCTCCAGCCTGACTACCAGTTGCTGCTCAGAACTGACACTAAACCCCTAGGTTTTCCACTGTCTATCCTCCAGGAGCCGCCAATACAAGTGATCATTGCCCCATTGAGTCCCCTTCGGGAATGTATGAGGCCCCACCAGAAACTATCTATTTTCTAGGAAATTCAAAAACTGTTTGAACCATAGTTTGAAGTGGACATCTCTAAATGTTTCCTTGTCATCTCCCGGCACCAGCTCCATCAGTTCCATCACCAGTGGTGACATTATCTCAGGATCCTCCCACTCAACCATAACGGGGATGAATTCATCTTACATCACCTCCAATATCTTTACCCCTTAGATCCGGTGCATGTCCCATAAACTAATGTTAACCTCCCCATGGTGTAAGTGGAAGGTATTGGTCCTCGATGAACACCTACTCAACGACTCTGGCATCAACTGATTCAGTTGGTATATATGAAATTGGGAGGCCCAAACTACCTCGTACATGCCCACTCTCCTCATATCTTCCTGGAACTCCTCACATGAGGGACCTTACCAGTATGCCCAAGCCTAGTCAACTATAAAGTTTCCACCCTTTCTAAGATCCCACTCATCGGACCATGAGATCCTCGGGTTCCTCAGGGCCACCTTCAAGACCATCTGGTACAAGGGGGGATGTCTCTGGCTATAATTCCTTCCTGTAAACATTTTTTAGATGGTTGTATAGTAAATTGGAAATAAAGGGTGTGAGTTCCTCTCAGGCATGGTCTTCAGCCACCCTGAACCACTAGAGTGGGCATGACGTGCTCCTAAACTAGTAAGTCAGTTCATCCCAACATGCTTCATGGATAATGACATCAAACCTCAGCCCAAATCCATAATGCGAAAGCCTCTTACACAACAGAAATTTCCTCTGAATTTCCAACAGCAGCTGCACCAGAGAATTGTGGTCAGAGTTGCATTGTATCAACTCCTCTAGACCCAAGCTATTCACGATCTCTTCTCTTTAGGCATCTTCCACAAGAACCCCTGGCAGCCTCCTGGTGAGCCATTTAGTTTTTAATTTTGGATGTTCTTTGGGTTGGTTCGCGAAGCTCTTTTGCGGAGCAAGTTCGAAGAGTTCGGTCACAAAGGATGTTCGCAGAGTCCTGCCCCGGCCTTTAGATGTCGTTCGCAGAGCGCACCGGCGCGAAGTCAAAGACTCTCCATGCACCATGAAGCAGAAGGCCCGATTCGAGGAGAGAAATTGTGAAGTACACATAGCTTCACAAATTGAGAGTTCTAAAAGACAAAAACTTGGATAATAGAAATGAAAAAAGAGAGGTCAGATCCCCTATTTATAGGTAAGGACCCCAGTTGATTTGTGGTGCGTCTGATACGTGGTGTGTCCCGAACCAACCTGGGTCGACCCTAAACCAGTCACCCAAGTCAGTCAGTGACATGGCCCGAGAGGTGTTCATGATCCTTCCAGGTAGGCGAAAAGTGTCAGGGCATAAGTGGAGGACAATTGGGAACAATTTTTCCCAGTGAAATTAAATAAAGCATTGGAAAGAAAATAGAACAACACAAAACAAATATAAGACACGAAAAGGAAGAACAACCAACAATAACAAACAAAACTGACTGCGGCCAAAACTCCTCACGACTTTGATAGTAGATCACCAAACCAAAACCAACTCTCACCCATAGCGATCAAGCTTGTGTCAAACCTGCAACAAGAACTAAAAATAGGAAAACACTATAGGCATGAGTATTAAAACTCAGTAGGTGTTCCCAACAAACTATCCCCAAAACACTACCTTTAAGTAAAGAATTAAGTAATTTCAGGTTTGAACTAAAGAATATAAAATACAAGTTTCCACACACACTATCATTTCCAGAACAAGTAACAGCCCATTGCCATTTTTAATTTAAAAACAAGTTTAATGTTTGAAATGAACAGGTACATTGCATTTTAAAACATTTTTTGTAAACAACCTATTAATCCAAAATTTACATGTTAATAAAAAGGAAAACCACACACAACAGACAACACACACTAAGGGCAATGGAAAAAGTGGCACACGGGGGCTAGAAACCGAACTATACCTCTCAATCATCAACCACATACAAATAAACATTAAATAAAACATAGGTCAAACCTAGGAGCTCATGAACAATCTAGAACGTACCATACATGTGACTCATCCTGAAGGCATGCCTACTATCGATGACGTCATAATTCTTAAACGCCCAACTGTCTCCCTACCTGGCCTGGTCGAGGGGACCAATCCCATAGCAATAACAACAAAACACCTCTCTGCTATGGGCCACTAGCCAGTGCGTAATCTAAACTAGTGCAACAATCATTCTCAGAACATTCACTCGCTATGTCACGTTCCAATGTTAACACGCATAATAAAAATGAAATGGGTGAGTCAAAAATGTAAATCATGTAACCAGTCACAATTCCCAAACATTACACACAACTCACACAATCGATGTACACAATAAGAATCACCCCTGAGTCACCTCAAAGAATGCTTTCCAAAATAATTTATTTTCTCAAAGTGTGAAACGGGCCTTAACTATATTTAATGAAAAACATCATTTCTCAAGAGAAACAAAACCCATGATCGTGCATGAGAAGAAATAATTTATCATTAATCCAGAACTACACTTGAAATTCCATGAATAATGTTCAAGGGAAAACGGGCATTCTTTCACTATTGTGTGTCAATTCACCAAGAAAATAATTCATGTGACGTGTATAAAATAAATAGCTCTTTTTACATTGAGTAATTATTTTGAAATTATTTATCTAATACTATTTTTTATTTAAGAAAACTAATAAAATATCAATAAATTAATAAATTCTATATTTAAAGGAAAGTGCAGTGGGGGCCTGCCTCGACTCGCAGACCAGCCACGACGACGCAACACGCCTCGCATGGGCGCGGAAGCACACACAAGCTGACGATCGCAGGACCATGGAAAAACCTTTTCAATGCACCAAAACCATAAAGATAAATAAAATACATGAACAAGGACTTAAAAAATCCAAACGAACAAACAGCGCAAAAGAACTACCTCGACTAGTTTTCAAAACTCAGTTCGCACCATCTGCACTATTTAATAACACACTTTAAAATTTATTAAACAGTTCCAAAGAGAACCCCACGACATTACACACCCAAAAACCTGTTAAAAACTTTTTTTATATTTAAACATGCACCCACAACACACCACATCAGAACACGCACAACTTTCACAGTAAAAATAATAAATTGCAGATTTTAATAAAAGCTATTAAACAATACACAACTGGTTTTCATCAAAACGCGCCTTAATTAACCTAAGTGGGCTAAAAAATATAAAACACAAACTAAGTTCATAAAAAAAATATCTTTGCACCAAAATAATTAAACAAACTCAATTATTTTAAAAACTAAGTTCACGTCAATTTAATTAAACATAATACACGCAAAAATAATTACCTAACATTCAAGCAAGAACAACACAGACCTCACCTCAGCTCGGATGCACACTCGACCAGTGGGGTTGCGCATCCATCAGAAAGTGCCGGTGTGCACCGAAAGAGACTGTTTCAGGCCGGAAAAAGTACACGGCGCATCGGTGGGGCTGGCTGGATGGGAGGAGACCAGGAGTCCTAGACTTGCGGTCTGGTTGTCCGGAGCATGGGTAAGAGGGTCGCGGTCAGAAGGGGGGTGATGTTGTGGTTTGTTCGAAGGGAGAGGGGTGGTTGGGAAACCACCCGAAAGAAGGGGGTGCGCTACTGGTGTGAGCGGTAGGAGGCCGAGGCATGTCCAAGGTGTTGTGATGCTGACAAAGGGAAGACGGGGCGATACATGGGGTGACTGGAGGAGGGTGGTGCTGGGATAAAGAGAGGAGGAGGCGGGCTACTGGTCCGAGGCATGGGAGGCGCAGCCAGAGCAGGGAAGGGGGGGCCCGTGGTCAAAACATGCCAGGTGGGTGGCGTGGATAGCTGGATGGAATGCAGAAGGTGGAGTAGGAGGGATCTGGGAGCTGTAGGCCGGCTGAAAAAACAGGAGGGGCGCAGGACAGGCAATGTGCCAGGAGTCGACAGGAGCATAAAACTGGGCTACAGGGGGGTCACATTGTACGATGTTGCAGCTGAAGCAGGAGGAGAAGCGCGACCAGACAGGAGTCGGAGGCCGGCTGGAGGTTGAGGAGGCGAAGGGGTTGTTGTGCGAGGAGAAGTAGAGAAGGGTGGGGGTGTGAGAGAAAAAAAATAAAGACGACGCATGATTAGGGTTAGGATTAGGAAAAAAAGTAAAAATAAAAAAAATAAAATCAAATAAATAAATTCAAATAAATAAAATAAAACAAAATATTAATATATAATAAAAACAATACACATAATAATTTATAATAATAATATTAATAACAAAATTAATAATAGTAATAATATTATCATATGCAACAGTAAAAATATTCTTTTCATCATTAATTGATTAAATTCATTTTAGATGTCAGGAAACTATTCAGTTAATCCGCGCGATTGATAATAAATTTAAATGGTGTAAATAATGCCAATTATTCCAGTTTTAATAAAAAAAATATTTGTAACATTTTTAATAATTTTAAATAACACAATAAGTCAGAAACTGTACCCATATTAATTTTCCGAAGGCATGCGGATTGTGCTGATTCCTGGGTGGAGCCACGTGGGTTTTTCAAAATGTGCTCCACCCGTGCATCCAGTATCGTCAACTAAAAAACAGGTGTTTTGGACATAACTCATATTCATTGTTCGGTATTCAACCTGAAACTCAAAACAAAAATTTTAGAAGCCAAAGAAAATAATTAAAAAAGACCAAAAACACGGGATGGGGTGTAACATCCCAAGTAAGTAATGAATAATAGATATTTTTATCTATGTCTATTAATGATTAAGATATTGTTTTATAGGCTTAAAATGAAAATAAATACAATCTTATGCATGGAATACACTAATATTCTTAAAAGATTATTTTACTGCCTTTTGATGGAAAACCCTTTTTAAATCAATCTTTTTACAATTTTACAATATATATTTGTCAAAATAAACATATTCATTTTTATTGGGACATTGAAATTTACATTGGATAAATTTTTGGTATTTTTCTGACAATGTTCATTTTATAATGAATAGTGAAAAATACTGCATTTTACATCAAAACTGCTTTTTCATTTAATTTAATTATATGGTTATATTATCCTTTTAATTGGTCTTAAAGTGTAATATGAATACATTTTTAGCATTTAATCCAATGGTGGTCATTAGGATTAATTTCACTTTGGAATTGGTCATAAACTAATGCCAAACTTTTCATAGATATTATTTCAAAAAAAACCCGCTATTTGTTTTGACAACGGGAATTATTTTTAAATAAATTATTGAAATTTTTGTGTTTGGAATTTGGTAAAATGTATTACATATTTGGAATCATAAGGTCCAAATTATGTAATTAAGACTCTATTATTTTTGGACATTATGAATAGTAACGATTGTAATTATCTTTAATTATCTTGATTAATGAGTAATCAGGTAGTTAAAGATAATAAAATGATATCATAATAATACAAAAAGACCACAAAATGTGTCATAAGGCTACTGGTTGTCTCATGGCAGACCATGGGATGCCTTGTTCCAAACTTGGGGGCCCCATGGATTCACTTTTTAGAGAAAGTGACTTTTTATCTTTTTATTTTTAAAGAATGTTAAATGTGACAAAGAATGTATCACCTAAGTAAAATATTTTTAATTTTGTCTACATAAATGATATTTTGGACTATAAATATTCATTAGAAATCTAAAAATATTTCCTACATCATGATATTTTTTTATAATTTTTAGACATTAAATTTATTAAATTATTTATGACATCTTGATGATGCAACGATTACCTCATTAATAAAGAATTTAAATAAAATGGAAATATAATGTAAACTATAAGACCTACACATGTCCAAAACCTATTGGATGGGTGGATTTAGAACCCTTATCACCGTATCCTTGAAAAACATCAATGTGGGACCATTAAAATCCGAAACTCATTTGAAAATAAAGTTACATTTTATACCTTTCCAAGAGTGCCCCTCCTCTCCTCTTATAAAAGGCCCCCACCTCTACCTCCTTACCCACACTTCAAAAGCCTTTGGCTCGGCCAACCCCTGCCCATTTTGTCTCTCCACATCCCTCTCTTACTCCTTGAATCCTCACTTTGGGCAGAAGTCTTCCCAAGGAAGCCTTTGAGCTCAAACCAACGGGAGTTACCCGATTTTAAGGTAATGTCTTCACTTGAGTCCTTTTGTTTTATTTTGCTTCTCCAACCCCCTAAACTCTTTTTATTCATTTTTTTGTGACAACTAAAGTATCTTAAATATACTAGGATGTTTTTATAAGAAGGATTCGAGCGACACTTACACACACCTACATCTAATGGTTAAAGAACATATTGTTTCTATAGATTGCTGAATTTCTACCTCCCGAAATGATGATTGTTCAACATTCTTTTAACACTTTCAAAGGTGTCCATTAAGATGACAATATATTTATATATGATATATAATATTTTTATGTTTTCCTTAAGCTTATGTATTTTTTCATTTTGGGCATACCTTTATGGTTTCCATTATGGGTAAACGTGATATCTTCATTTTAGAAAGTGCCGACTACCGCCCCCTCAAAGTGATGTGATTCGTTAATGCCATATGTGGGATGTATAAAGGATTGATTTAAAGTTATTATATATGATTTTATACTGGAATTATAATATACCTCTATATAATTATTATTTCTTTCCATTAAAGTATGAGATAGAAATGAAAGTAGTGTTCATGCGTACGTACGACTTACCGTCTCCATGAACGGTGCATTTCATTTCTTATCCTCAAATGTAATGTACTATTATAAGTACATGTATATAATGGATATATATGATGAATGATACATCTAAATGATGAATATAATTCTGGAATTAAAATATACATACCTCTCATTTAGTTTTAATTCCATTAATATGACAAAGAAATGAAAGTAGCATTCATGCGTACGTACGACTTACCGTCTCCATGAACGGTGCATTTCATTTCTTACCTCTAAATGATTATGTAATATTAAAAATGCATGCATGTACTGGATATATATGACTTATATTATATCTACATCATGAATACCATTCTGGATATAATGGATACATGAACAACTTGTAATTATAAAGGGTTTATTTTTGACTCAAGTACCAATGATCGTTAAGACGACCGTTATTAACTTAAATAATTACATAGTGTTCATGACATGGAAATAAGTGATATAAAAGGAATAATGAACTTGAAAAAGGTTCTTAATCAAATATAAATTAACTCAAGTTTATTATTCAGGACGTTAAAGCATGATCTAGTCAAGTCGGACCCGAGGTAAGGGACTTCGTCTCAATCTCCTTTCATTGAGGCATATTTCGTTTTATACACAACTTTCTTTTATACGGTGTATAGACCCCTTTGAATTTTACTTTTAAGCAAAGGAATCTTTTTCTACGAATCGTTTTACAAAATGACAAAAAGGAATGTTTCTTTTAACGTACGCGGTGACAATGACCTTTTACGCTTCCGTGAGTATTATTTGGTCTTTGGATTCCTCAACAAGACGTAATGTTTTTTTAAATGAAATAAACACCATATACTCTTTTATGTATTTTTGGTATTGAAATTTTTTTTTATAATGGATTTTTTATGTCAATATATTTATGTGATATATTGTGATCGGAATGTGGAAATGTTTTCTCTCCATTGTGTTTATTTTATGTCTTATGATTTTATAATGGTACTTAGACTTTTGATGGGTGGTTACGTGATAAACCATATGACGGGTGGTGCCGTGAATACCAGGACGGGTGGTTACGTTATAACCTCCAATGCATTGGTTATGGAAGTCGGTCGTATGGTTATTCCATTATGTATGTATGGAAGTTGGCCGTATGGCTATTCCATTAACTGATATGTGTGGAAGTCGACCGTATGGTTATTCCACTTAAGTATGTTTATGTCCCAAGTTACCTTTATATGTTATGTGATCTTTTTATGGGTTTTATGGTAATATTTTGGTTACAAAAGGGTAAGTAATGATGTTTTATTCAGTGAAGAGTTTTTACTACTTCATAAAGGTGAAAAGTATTACTTTGATAAAATATACATGGTTTACTTGTTGTTTTGATAAACTAACAGTTTTCATTCTTTGTGTATCCCTTACTGAGCTCTTTATGCTCACCCCATTTTTTTTTGAAATGTTTTTCACAGGACCTAATGTGGAATAGGGTCAAGGATGGGATCAAGGGAAAGTCATGCTATATAAAACTTGGAACTAGAAATGTTTCGTTTTAAGAGTTTTTTTATTCTATGGAAACTCAGTAGAAGTGTCTACTTTGTAATCTTTTGAGATGTAGTAGTTATGTTCTAATTCTCTAAAACTCTAAACCTGAAAAGATCCTCAATGTGAATTATTCATTTAATTCAATATTAAGTAATGTTTAAGGCTGAGGCCTTATAGTTGGTATCAGAGGTTGGTTTAGACAACTTTAGGAGTTAGAAAATTGTTAAACTATAAGTTAATTTATTGTATGACTGAAATGATATAGCATTTAAAGATTACCATGTTGCTTCGCCTAAGATATTTCTGTGTTCAGAAAGGTTTTCCGCAGAGGAAACAAAGCAGCAATGTTGGGATGACATTAGGAGGAATACAACCTTCCAAATCAGTAACCTGAGATGGTTGGAATCGGAAATGAACAGTTTGTTGCAGTGATGACACAGTTGAATCAGGCTATAAATGGTGGTATCTATGCACGAGATCAGCCAGATCAACCGTAGACGAACATGTCAGTGGTGGAACATTTCATGAGGCAACATCCCCCATCATTCATAGGATCATCTGATCCCGTGCAAGCTGAAGGGTGGATTAAATCCCGGGAGAAGATTTTTGATGTCATGGGGTGCTCAGAACATCAAAAGGTTAGTCTTGCTGTTTACCATTTTGATGGTGAAGCTGATCAGTGGTGGTCGATGGTGAAAAATATCAGGGATAGTGATGAGATTGAGGATCTTCACTCGGACGAATTCAAAGGTATGTTTCTTGAGAAATATTTTCCTAAGGTGGTTCGTCTTAGGATCGAAAAACAGTTCCTAGAATTGAGGTAGGAGGATGATTCAGTGGCTGCTTATGAAGCAAAGTTCACTCAATTGGAAAGGTATGCTCCAAACTTCATACGATATCTTGATAGTAAAATAAACCGTTTTTACTCAGGGTTAAAGCCAAAGTATCGAAGGACTTTAGATTCTCGTGAGTTCAAAAGTTATGAAAAACTTGTTCGATGTGCGGAGAAGGTTGAAATGGAGTTTTCCGATGATCAGGTGTTCTATGACAAACAACAGAATAAGAGGTCCAGTTGGCAGGAAAAGGGGAAGAATTCATCAAAGAATCAAGGAGGTAAGAAAACCAAATATCCATCCTATGAGAAGTGTGGTAAAATGCATCCTGGAGAATGTTTATCCAAGTCCGGTAAGTGCTTTCGGTGTGGTAAGTCTGGTCATATTGCTCGTAACTGTAAGGAAGATGATCAAGCAGGCAATGAAAATCTAGCGGTAAGATGTTTTAAGTGTAATGAAATGGGTCATTATGAAAATGAGTGTCCAATGAAGAACTCAACTGGGGGAAAGCAGCCATACTACAAGCAGAAAGGGGTGGTGAAATCCTTTGCAACAACTTCAACAGATGTTGGGCCATCGAATGAAGTAGTATCAGGTAAACTATTTGTTTGTTCAGATTATGCCAATGTGTTGTTTGATTCAGGGTCTACACATTCATTCATTTCTGAGAAGTTTCCTAGTAAATTGGAAATTCCATCTCAAGATATGAACCCCGGACTTATGGTAAAAACACCTGTAGGGAATGTTGAGACAAAAAGGAATTATAAGAACCTTCCTATCCTTGTGTGTGGAAAGAATCTACCCGCAAAACTTATTTTTTTGCCTCTATTAGAGTTTGATGTTATTTTGGGCATGGATTGGATTTCTGTTTATCATGCTAAGATTGACTGCAGAGCTAAAATGGTTTCATTTCAGAAGGATTTTCAGTTTGTGTACAAGAATGAACCCTTGATTTTGATAACATATCAGGAAGTTGAGAAACAAGTAAAAGATGGAAATGAATGTTACCTTTCACATATTGTTGAAAATAAAGGAACTGTTCAAATTAATTATGTGCCAGTGGTAAATGAGTATCTTGATGTCTTTCCTGATGAGTTTCCTAGTATTATTCATGATTGGGAAGTTGAATTTACTGTTGACTTAGTTCCTGATTCTAAGACAATTTCAAAACCCCCTTATCGAATGGCTCAAGTTGAACTTTTAGAGTTAAAGAAAAAATTGCATGAGTTATTAGATAAAGGTTTCATTCGACCTAGCACATCACCATGGGGTTCTCCTGTCTTGTTTGTTGAAAAAAAGATGGCTCAATGAGACTTTGCATTGATTATAGGGCCTTGAATAATATTACTGTTAAGAACAAGTATCCTTTGCCTCATATCGATGATTTGTTTGATCAGCTCCAGGGAGCTCAGTATTTTTCGAAGATTGACTTGAGGTCGGGGTACCATCAGTTGAAAGTAAAAGAAGCAGACGTTCCGAAGACTGCGTTCCGTACTATATATGGCCATTATGAATTTTTAGTTATTCCTTTTGGGTTAACCAATGCACCTGTTGTATTCATGAACCTTATGAATAGAATTTTCCATGAGTTATTGGATATGTTTTTGGTTGTTTTCATCGATGTTATTTTGGTGTTTTCTAAAATTAAAGAGGAGCATGAAAGTCATTTAAGGGTTATCTTGCAAACCTTAAAAGAAAAGAAACTATATGGAAAATTATGCAAATGTGAGTTTTGGTTACAACAAATTTCATTCCTGGGTCACATTGTTTCAAAAGATGGCATAACTGTTGATCCTGGTAAAACAAAAGTTGTTGAAGAATGGCCAAGACCCACAAATATAACCGAGATCCGTAGTTTTCTTGGTTTGGAAGGTTACTACTGAAGGTTTGTTGAAAATTTTTCACGGTTATCTAGTCCAATGACTAAGCTAACTCGTAAGGGTGTTAAGTTCATCTGGACAAAAGAATGTGATGATTGTTTTCAGGAGTTGAAAAGAATATTGGTGAATGCTCTAGTTTAGGAACTTCCTTCCAGGAATGGTGAGTTTGTTATATACAGTGATTCTTCGTTGAAGGGACTTGGATGTGTCCTTATGCAGAATGACTAGGTAATTTCTTATGCTTCACGTCAGTTGAAAACTCATGAGGTAAATTACCCTACACATGATTTGGAATTAGCTGCTGTTGTTTTTGCTTTAAAAATTTGGAGGCATCATTTGTATGGAGTAAAGTATGAAATATATACTTATCACAAAATTTTAAAGTATATATTCACTCATAAATAATTGAACATGAGATAGAGGAGATGGATGGAATTAATCAAGGATTATGATTGTACAATTCATTACCATCTGGGAAAAGCGAATAAAGTTGCTGATGATTTGAGTCAAAAATGTAATGCTTCATTAACGATGTTGCGTTTGGAACATGATCCTTTGGTTAAGGATTTGATGAACTTTGGCATAGAAGTTGTTGGTGCAGAATGTCCTTCTGTTTTGTTTCAGGTATCAGTGAGATCTTCTCTATCAGACGGAATCAAGCAAGCACAGAAGAAAGACAGTGAGTTGCAGAAAAAGGTAGAGCTGGTTCAGAAGGGTAAGTTGCCTGAATTCAACATTGATAATGATTGTGTTTTGAGGTTAGGGAAGAGATTATGTGTCCCTGGTGATTCACAGTTGAAGAATGAGTTGTTATGTGGGGCTCATAGTTCCCAATTTTCAGTTCATCCTGGCAGTACTATGATGTACAGTGATCTGCGGGAGTATTACTGGTGGGATGGAATTAAAAGAGATATTACTGATTTTACTGTGAAGTGTTTGACTTGTCAGCAGGTTAAAGCAGAGTAGCAGTTATTGAAAGGGATGCTTCAACCTTTACCAGTGCCAGAGTGGAAATGGGAAAATATATCCATGGATTTTGTCGTGGGATTACCGAAGGCATTTAGAGGTAATAATGCAATCTGGGTTATTGTTGATCGCTTGACTAAATTGGCTCATTTCCTTGCTATATGAGATACTTTTCCCTAGATCAACTTTCCCGTTTGTATCTTAAAGAGATAGTCAGGTTACATGGATTTCCTCTCTCCATTGTGTCCGATCGTGATCCCAGGTTTACTTCTAACTTTTGGAAAGGCCTTCAGAAGTCGTTGGGTACTGAATTAAATTTTAGTACATCTTTTCATCCGCAATCAGATGGGCAGTCAGAACGAACAATTCAGACCTTGGAGGATATGCTACGAGCTTGTTCGATGGATTATCAGGGAAGTTGGGACCAACATCTTTCTTTGGTTGAGTTTTCTTATAATAACAGTTTTTATTCCAGTATACATATGGCACCATTTGAGGCATTATATGGGAAGCGGTGTCGAACTCCAGCATTTTGGGATGAAGTGGGTGAAAGGAAGCTGATGGGACCAGAATTGGTAGAAGAGATGGAAGAAAAAGTTCAGTTGATTCAGAAGCACATGAGAACAGCTCAGAGCAGGCAGAAGAGTTATGTGGATAACCGGAGGAAGGATCTATCTTTCGAGGTAGGTGATCATGTTTTTCTCGAGGTTTCTCCTTAGAAAAGTGTGATGAGATTTGTTAAGAAAGGAAAGCTGAGTCAGAGGTTTATTGGACCATATGAAATTCTGGAGAAAGTTGGATCAGTTTCTTACCAAGTGGCTTTACCTCCGATTTTATCTCAGGTACACAATTTTTTTCATGTTTCGATGCTGAGAAAGTATATGCCAGATCCATCTCATGTTTTGAGTCCAGAGGTAGTTCAGCTGGAAGAGAACCTATCTTATGAGGAACAACTGGTCCAGATTCTTGACCATAGGGAGCAGGTGTTACGGAATAAGGTGATTCATTAGGTAAAGGTTTTGTGGAAAAACCACATGATTGAAGAGGAAACAAGGGAATCTGAAAATGCAATGAGGGATAATTACCCACATTTATTCGATAAGTAAATAAATTGCGGGGAAGCAATTTTATAAAGGGGGGAAGGATGTAACATCCCAAGTAAGTAATGAATAATATATATTTTTATCTATGTCTATTAATGATTAAGATAGTGTTTTAGAGGCATAAAATGAAAATAAATACAATCTTATGCATGGAATACACTAATATTCTTACAAGATTGTTTTACTGCCTTTTGATGGAAAACCCTTTTTAAATCAAACTTTGGACAATTTTACAATCTATATTTGTCAAAATAAACATATTAATTATGATTAAGACATTTAAATTTGCATTGGATAAATTTTTGGTATTTTTCTGACAATGTTCATTTTTTAATGAATAGTGAAAAATACTGCATTTTACATCAAAATTGCTTTTTCATTTAATTTAATTATATGGTTAGATTATACTTTTAATTGGTCTTAAAGTGTAATGTGAATATATATTTACCATTTAATCCAATGGTGGTCATTAGGATTAATTTTACTTTGGAATTGTTCATAAACGAATGCCAAACTTTTCATAGATATTGTTTCAAAAAAAACCCGCTATTTGTTTTGACAACGGGAATTATTTTTAAATCAATTATTTCAATTTATGTGTTTGGAATTTAGTAAAATGGATTACATATTTGGAATCAGAAGTTCCAAATTATGTAATTAAGACTCTTTTATTTTTGGACATTATGAATAGTAACGATGGTAATTATCTTTAATTATCTTGATCAATGAGTAATCAGGTAGTTAAAGATAATAAAATGATATCATAATAATACAAAAAGACCACAACATGTGTCCTAAGGATACTGGTTGTCTCATGGCTGACCATGGTATTCCTTGTGCCAAACATGGGGGGCCCATGGAATCACTTTTGTGAGAAAGTGACTTTTTATCTTTTTATTTTTAAAAAATGTTAAATGTGACAAAGAATGTATCACCTAAGTAAAATATTTTTAATTTTGTATACATAAATGATCTTTTGGACTGTAAATATTCATTATAAAGATAAAACGATTTCCTACATCATGATATTTTTTTATAATTTTTATACATTAAATTTATTAAATTATTTATGACATCATGATGATGTAGCGATTACCTCATTAATAAAGGATTTAAATAAAATGGAAAGATAATGTAAAATATAAGACCTACACATGTCCAAAACCTATTGGATGGGAGGATTTATAACCCTTATCACCTTATCCTTGAAAAACATCAATGTTGGACCATTAAAATCCGAAACTCATTTGAAAATAAAGTTACATTTTATACCATTCCAAGAGTGCCCCTCCTCTCCTCTTATAAAAGGCCCCCACCTCTACCTCCTTACCCACACTTCCAAAGCCTTTGGCTTGGCCAACCCCTGCCCATTTTGTCTCTCCACATCCCTCTATTACTCCTTGAAGCCTCACTTTGGGAAGAAGTCTTCCCAAGGAAGCCTTTGAGCTCAAACCAAAGGGAGTTACCCGATTTTAAGGTAATGTCTTCACTTGAGTCCTTCTGTTTTATTTTGCTTCTCCAACCCCCTAAACTCTTTCAATTCAATTCTTTTGTAACAACTCCAGTATTTTCAATAAACTGGGATGTTGTTATAAGAAGTATTCGAGCTACACTTACACACACCTACATCTAATGGTTAAAGAACATACTATTTCCGTGGATGGCGAATTTCTGCCTCCCGAAACGATGATTGTTCAACATTCTTTTAACACCTTCAAAGGTAGCCATTAAGATGACACTATATTTATATATGATAAATAATATGTTTAGGTTTTCCTTAAGCTGCGGTATTTTTTCATTTTGGGCATACCTTTATGGTTTCCATTATGGGGAACGCGATATCTTCATTTTAGGAGGTGCGGACTACCGCCCCCTCAAAGTGATGTGATTAGTTAATGCCATATGTGGGATGTATAAAGGATGAATTTAAAGTTATTATATATGATGTTATACTGGAATTATAATATACCTCTATATCATTATTATTTCTTTCCATTAAAGTATGAGATAGAAATGAAAGTAGCGTTCATGCGTACGTACGGCTTACAGTCTCCATGAACGGTGCATTTCATTTCTTATCCCCAAATGTAATGTACTATTATAAGTACATGTATAAAATGGATATATATGATGAATGATACATCTAAATGATGAATACAATTCTGGAATTAAAATATACATACCTCTCATTTAGTTTTAATTCCATTAATAAGACAAAGAAATGAAAGTAGCGTTCATGCGTACGTACGGCTTACCGTCTCCATGAACGGTGCATTTCATTTCATACCTCTAAATGATTATGTAATATTATAAATGCATGTATGTACTGGATATATATGAAATATGTTATATCTACATCATGAATACCATTCTGGATATAATGGATACATGAACAACTTGTAATTATAAAGGGTTTATTTTTGACTCAAGTACCAATGATCGTTAAGACGACCGTTATTAACTTAAATAATTAAATAGTGTTCATGACATGGCAATAAGTGATATAAAAGGAATAATGAACTCGAAAAAGGTTCTGATGCAAATATAAATTAACTCAAGTTTATTATTCAGGGCGTTAAAGAACGATCGAGTCAAGTCGGACCCGAGGTAAGGGGCTTCGTCTCAATCTCCTTTCATTGAGGCATATTTCGTTTTATACAAAACTTTCTTTTATATGGTGTATATACCCCTTTGACTTTTACTTTTATACAAAATGAATCTTTTTCTATGAAGCATTTTACAAAACGACAAAAAGGAATGATTCTTTTAACGTACGCGGTGACAATGACCTTTTCCGCCGCAGCGAGTATTATTTGGTCTTTGGCTTCCTCAACAAGCCGTAATGTTTTTTTAAATGAAATAAATACCATATACTCTTTTATGTATTTTTGGTATTGAAAATGTTTTTTATAATGGATTTGTTATGTCAATATATTTATGTGATATATTGTGATCGGAATGTGGAAATTTTTTCTTTCCATTGTTTTTATTTTATGTCTTATGATTTTATAATGGTACTTAGACATTTGACGGGTGGTTACGTGATAAACCATATGACGGGTGGTGCCGTGAATACCAGGATGGGTGGTTATGTTATATCCTCCAATGCATTGGTTATGGAAGTCGGTCGTATGGCTATTCCATTAAGTATGTATGGAAGTTGGCCGTATGGCTATTCCATTAAATGATATGTGTGGAAGTCAACCGTATGGTTATTCCACTTAAGTATGTTTATGTCCCAAGTTACCTTTATATGTTATGTGATCTTTTTATGGGTTTTATGGTAATCTTTTGGTTACAAAAGGGTATGTAATGATCTTTTATTCAGTGAAGAGTTTTTACTACTTCATAAAGGTGAAAAGTATTACGTTGATAAAGTATACATGGTTTACTTGTCGTTTTGATAAACTAACAGTTTTCATTATTTGCGTATCCCTTACTGAGCTCTTTATGCTCACCCCAAGTTTTTTTGAAATGTTTTTCACAGGACCTAATGTGGAATAGGGTCAAGGATGGGATCAAGGGAAAGTCATGCTATATAAAACTTGGAACTAGACATGTTTCTTTTGAAGAGTTTTTTTTATTCTATGGAAACTCAGTAGAAGTGTCTACTTTGTAATCTTTTGAGATGTAGTAGTTATGTTTTAATTCTCTAAAACTCTAAACCTGAAAAGATCCTCAATGTGAATTATTCATTTAATTCAATATTAAGTCATGTTTAAGGATGATGCCTTATAGTTGGTATCAGAGGTCGGTTTAGACAACTTTAGGAGTTAGAAAATTGTTAAATTATAAGTTAATTTATGGTATGACTGAAATGATATAGCATTTAAAGATTACCATGTTGCTTCACCTAAGATATTTCTGTGTTCAGAATGGTTTTCCGTAGAGGAAACAAAGCAGCTATGTTGGGACGACATTAGGAGGAAGACAACCTTCCAAATCAGTAACCTGAGATGTTTGGAATCGGAACTGAACAGTTTGTTGCAGTGATGGCATAGTTGACTCAGGCTATAAATGGGGGTATCCATGCACAAGATCAGCCAGATCAACCGTAGAAGAACATGTCAGTGGTGGAACATTTCATGAGGCAACATCCCCCATCATTCAGAGGACCATCTGACCCCGTGCAAGCTGAAGGGTGGATTAAAGCCCTAGAGAATATTTTTGATGTCATGGGGTGCTCAGAACATCAAAAGGTTAGTCTTTCTGTTTACTATTTTGAAGGTGAAGCTGACCAGTGGTGGTCGATGGTGAAAAATATCATGGATAGTGATGAGATTGAGGATCTTCACTCGGATGAATTCAAAGGTATGTTTCTTGAGAAATATTTTCCTAAGGTGGTTCGTCTTAGGATAGAAAAATAGTTCCTAGAATTGAGGTAGGAGGATGACTCAGTGGCTGCTTATGAAACAAAGTTCACTCGATTGGAAAGGTATGCTCCAAACTTCATATGAGATCTTGATAGTAAAATAAACCGTTTTTACTCAGGGCTAAAGCCAAAGTATTGAAGGACTTTAGATTCTCGTGAGTTCAAAAGTTATGAAAAACTTGTTCGATGTGCGGAGAAGGTGGAAATGGAGTTTGCTGATGATCAGGTGTTCTATGACAAACAACAGAATAAGAGGTCCAGTTGGCAGGGAAAGGGGAAGAATTCATCAAAGAAGCAAGGAGGTAAGAAAACCAAATATCCATCCTGTGAGAAGTGTGGTAAAATGAATCCTATAGAATGTTTATCCAAGTCTGGTAAGTGCTTTCGGTGTGGTAAGTCTGGTCATATTTCTTGTAACTGTAAGGAAGATGATCAAGAAGGCAATGAAAATCCAGTGGTAAGATGTTTTAAGTGTAATGAAATGGGTCATTATGCAAATGAGTGTCCAATGAAGAACTCAACTGGGGGAAAGCAGCCAGACTACAAGCAGAAAGGGGTGGTGAAATCCTTTGCAACAACTTCAGCAGATGTTGGTCCATCAAATGAAGTAGTATCAGGTAAACTATTTGTTTGTTCAGATTATGCCAATGTGTTGTTTGATTCAGGGTCTACACATTCTTTCATTTCTGAGAGGTTTTCTAGTAAATTGGAAATTCCATCTCAAGATATGAACCCTGAACTTATGGTAAAAACACCTGGAGGGAACGTTGAGACAAAAAGGAATTATAAGAACCTTCCTATCCTTGTGTGTGGAAAGAATCTACCTGCAAACCTTATTTTTTTGCCTCTAGTAGAGTTTGATGTTGTTTTGGGAATGGATTGGATTTCTGTTTATCATGCTAAGATTGACTGCAGAGCTAAAATGGTTTCTTTTTAGAAGGATTTTCCGTTTGTGTACAAGAATGAACCCTTGATTTTGATAACATATCAGGAAGTTGAGAAACAAGTAAAAGATGGAAATGAATGTTACCTTTCACATATTGTTGAAAATAAAGGAACTGTTCAAATTAATGATGTTCCAGTGGTAAATGAGTATCTTGATTTTTTTCCTGATGAGTTGCCTGGTATTATTCATGATCGGGAAGTTGAATTTACTGTTGACTTAGTTCCTGATTCTAAGCCAATTTCAAAACCCCCTTATCGAATAGCTCAAGTTGAACTTTTAGAGTTAAAGAAACAATTGCAGGAGTTATTAGATAAAGGTTTCATTCGACCTAGCACATCACCATGCGGTGCTCCTGTCTTGTTTGTTGAAAAAAAGATGGCTCAATGAGACTTTGCATTGATTATAGGGCCTTGAATAATATAACTGTTAAGAACAAGTATCCTTTGCCTCATATCGATGATTTGTTTGATCAGCTCCAGGGAGCTCAGTATTTTTCGAAGATTGACTTGAGGTCGGGGTACCATCAGTTGAAAGTAAAAGAAACAGACGTTCCGAGGACTGCGTTCCGTACTAGATATGGCCATTATGAATTTTTAGTTATTCCTTTCGGGTTAACCAATGCACCTGTTGTATTCATGGACCTTATGAATAGAATTTTCCATGAGTTCTTGGATAAGTTTTTGGTTGTTTTCATCGATGATATTTTGGTGTTTTCTAAAATTAAAGAGGAGCATGAAAGTCATTTAAGGGTTATCTTGCAAACCTTAAAAGAAAAGAAACTATATGGAAAATTATGCAAATGTGAGTTTTGGTTACAAAAAATTTCTTTCCTGGGTCACATTGTTTTACAAGATGGCATAACTGTTGATCCTGCTAAAACAAAAGTTGTTGAAGAATGGCCAAGACCCACAAATGTAACCGAGATCCGTAGTTTTCTTGGTTTGGCAGGTTACTACTGAAGGTTTGTTGATAATTTTTCACGGTTATCTAGTCCAATGACTAAGCTAACTCGTAAGGGTGTTAAGTTCATCTGGACAAAAGAATGTGATGATTGTTTTCAGGAGTTGAAAAGAATATTGATGAATGCTCTAGTTTTGGAACTTCCTTCCATGATTGGTGAGTTTGTTATATACAGTGATGCTTCATTGAAGGGACTTGGATGTGTCCTTATGCAGAATGACCAGGTAATTGCTTATGCTTCACGTCAGTTGAAAACTCATGAGGTAAATTACCCTACACACGATTTGGAATTAGCTGCTGTTGTTTTTGCTTTAGAAATTTGGAGGCATAATTTGTATGGAGTAAAGTGTGAAATATATACTTATCACAAAATTTTAAAGTATATATTCACTCATAAATAATTGAACATGAGACAGAGGAGATGGCTGGAATTAATCAAGGGTTATGATTGTACAATTCATTACCATCCGGGAAAAGAGAATAAAGTTGCTGATGCTTTGAGTCAAAAAAGTAATGGTTCATTAACGATGTTGCGTTTGGAACTTGATCCTTTGGTTAAGTATTTGATAAACTTTGGCATAGAAGTTGTGGGTGCAGGATGTCCTTCTGTTTTGTTTCAGGTATCAGTGAGATCTTCTCTATCAGACAGAATCAAGCAAGCACAGAAGCAAGACAGTGAGTTGCAGAAAAAGGTAGAGCTGGTTCAGAAGGGTAAGTTGCCTGAATTCAACATTGATAATGATTGTGGTTTGAGGTTTGGGAAGAGATTATGTGTCCCTAGTGATTCACAGTTGAAGAATGAGTTGTTATGTGGGGCTCATAGTTACCCATTTTCAGTTCATCCTGGCAGTACTAAGATGTACAGGGATCTGCGGGAGTATTACTGGTGGGATGGAATGAAAAGAGATATTGCTGATTTTACTGTGAAGTGTTTGACTTGTCTGCTGGTTAAAGCAGAGCGGCAGTTATCGAAAGGGATGCTTCATCCTTTACCAGTGCCAGAGTGGAAATGGGAAAATATATCCATGGATTTTTTTCGTGGGATTACCGAAGACATCTAGAGGTAATAATGCAATCTGGGTTATTGTGGATCACTTTACTAAATCGGCTCATTTCCTTGCTATACGAGATACTTTTCCCTAGATCAACTTTCCCGTTTGTATCTTAAAGAGATAGTCAGGTTACATGGATTTACACTCTCCATTGTATCCGATCGTGATCCCAGGTTTACTTCTAACTTTTGGAAAGGCCTTCAGAAGTCGTTGGGTACTGAATTAAATTTTAGTACATATTTTCATCCGCAATCAGATGGGAAGTCAGAACGAACAATTCAGACCTAGGAGGATATGCTATGAGCTTGTTCGATGGATTATCAGGGAAGTTGGGACCAACATCTATTTTTAGTTGAGTTTTCTTATAATAACAGTTTTCATTCCAGTATACAGATGGCACCATTTGAGGCATTATATGGGAAGCGGTGTCGAACTCTAGCATTTTGGGATGAAGTGGGTGAAAGGAAGCTGATGGGACCAGAATTGTTAGAAGAGATGGCAGAAAAAGTTCAGTTGATTCAGAAGCACATGAGAACAGCTCAGAGCAGGCAGAAGAGTTCTGCGGATAACCGGAGGAAGGACCTATCTTTCAAGGTATGTGATCATGTTTTTCTCAAGGTTTCTCCTTGGAAAAGTGTGATGAGATTTGGCAAGAAAGGAAAGCTGAGTCAGAGGTTTATTGGACCATATGAAATTCTGGAGAAAGTTGGATCAGTTGCTTACCAAGTGGCTTTACCTCCGATTTTATCTCAGGTACACAATGTTTTTCATGTTTCGATGCTGAGAAAGTATATGCCAGATCCATCTCATGTTTTGAGTCCAGAGGTAGTTCAGTTGGAAGAGAACCTATCTTATGAGGAACAACCGGTCCAGATTCTTGAACACAGGGAGCAGGTGTTACAGAATAAGGTGATTCATCAGGTAAAGGTTTTGTGGAAAAACCACATGATTGAAGAGGAAACACGGGAATCTGAAAATGCAATGAGGGATAATTACCCCCATTTATTCGATAAGTAAATAAATTGTGGGGAAGCAATTTTCTAAAGGGGGGAAGGATGTAACATCCCAAGTAAGTAATGAATAATATATATTTTTATCTATGTCTATTAATGATTAAGATAGTGTTTTAGAGGCTTAAAATGAAAATAAATACAATCTTATGCATGGAATACACTAATATTCTTAAAAGATTGTTTTACTGCCTTTTGATGGAAAACCCTTTTTAAATCAAACTTTTGAAAATTTTACAATCTATATTTTTCAAAATAAACATATTAATTATGATTGATACATTGAAATTTACATTGGATAAAGTTTTGGTATTTTTCTGACAATGTTCATTTTTTAATGAATAGTGAAAAATACTGCATTTTACATCAAAACTGCTTTTTCATTTAATTTAATTATATGGTTATATTATCCTTTTAATTGGTATTAAAGTGTAATCTGAATATATGTTTACCATTTAATCCAATGGTGGTCATTAGGATTAATTTCACTTTGGAATTGGTCATAAACGAATGCCAAACTTTTCATAGATATTGTTTCAAAAAAACCCGCTATTTGTTTTGACAACGGGAATTATTTTTAAATCAATTATTGAAATTTATGTGTTTGGAATTTGGTAAAATGGATTAGATATTTGGAATAATAAGTTCCAAATTATGTAATTAAGACTCTTTTATTTTTGTACATTATGAATAGTAACGATGGTAATTATCTTTAATATCTTGATTAATGAGTAATCAGGTAGTTAAAGATAATAAAATGATATCATAATAATACAAAAAGACCACAACATGTGTCCTAAGGATACTGGTTGTCTCATGGATGACCATGGGATGCCTTGTGCCAAACTTGGGGGCCCCATGGAATCACTTTTGTGAGAAAGTGACTTTTTATCTTTTTATTTTTAAAAAATGTTAAATGTGACAAAGAATGTATCACGTAAGTAAAATATTTTTAATTTTGTCTACATAAATGATCTTTTGGACTGTAAATATTCATTAGAAAGATAAAAATATTTCCTAAATCATGATATTTTTTTATAATTTTTAGACATTAAATTTATTAAATTATTTATGACATCATGATGATGCAGCGATTACCTCATTAATAAAGGATTTAAATAAAATGGAAAGATAATGTAAAATCTAAGACCTACACATGTCCAAAACCTATTGGATGGGTGGATTTATAACCTTTATCACCTTATCCTTGAAAAACATCAATGTTTTACCATTAAAATCCGAAACTCATTTGAAAATAATGTTACATTTTAGACCTTTCCAAGAGTGCCCCTCCTCTTCTCTTATAAAAGGCCCCCACCTCTACCTCCTTACCCACGCTTCCAAAGACTTTGGCTCAGCCAACCCCGGCCAATTTTGTCTCTCCACATCCCTCTATTACTCCTTGAAGCCTCACTTTGGGCAGAAGTCTTCCCAAGGAAGCCTTTGAGCTCAAACTAAAGGGAGTTACCCGATTTTAAGGTAATGTTTTCACTTGAGTCTTTCTGTTTTATTTTGCTTCTCCAACCCCCTAAACTCTTTTTATTCATTTATTTTGTAAAAACTCCAGTATCTTCAATATACTAGGATGTTGTTATAATAAGGATTAGAGCTACACATACACACACCTACATCTAATGGTTAAAGAACATACTATTACCGTGGATAGCGAATTTCTGCCTCCCGAAACGATGATTGTTCAACATTATTTTAACACCTTCAAAGGTAGCCATTAAGATGAAACTATATTTATATATGATATATAATATGTTTATGTTTTCCTTAATCTTCTGTATTTTTTCATTTTGGGCATACCTTTATGGTTTCCATTATGGGTAAACGCGATATCTTCATTTTAGGAAGTGCGGACTACCGCCCCCTCAAAGTGATGTGATTCGTTAATGCAATATGTGGGATGTATAAAGGATGGATTTAAAGTTATTATATATGATGTTATAATGGAATTATAATATACCTCTATATCATTATTATTTCTTTCCATTAATGTATGAGATAGAAATGAAAGTAGCGTTGATGCGTACGTACGGCTTACAGTCTCCATGAACGGTGCATTTCATTTCTTATCCCCAAATGTAATGTACTATTATAAGTACATGTATAAAATGGATATATATGATGAGTGATACATCTAAATTTTGAATACAATTCTGGAATTAAAATATACATACCTCTCATTTAGTTTTAATTCCATTAATATGACAAAGAAATGATAGTAGCGTTCATGCGTACGTACGACTTACCGTCTCCATGAACGGTGCATTTCATTTCTTACCTCTAAATGATTATGTAATATTATAAATGCATGTATGTACGAGATATATCTGACATATATTATATCTACATCATGAATACCATTCTGGATATAATGGATACATGAACAACTTGTAATTATAAAGGGTTTATTTTTGACTCAAGTACCAATGATCGTTAAGACGACCGTTATTAACTTAAATAATTACATAGTGTTCATGACATGGAAATAAGTTATATAAAAGGAATAATGAACTTGAAAAAGGTTCTTAAGAAAATATAAATTAACTCAAGTTTATTATTCAGGACGTTAAAGAACGATCGAGTCAAGTCGGACCCGAGGTAAGGGACTTCTTCTCAATCTCCTTTCATTGAGGCATATTTCGTTTTATACACAACTTTCTTTTATATGGTGTATAGACCCCTTTGAATTTTACTTTTATACAAAAGGAATCTTTTTCTATGAAGCGTTTTACAAAACGACAAAAAGAAATGTTTCTTTTAACGTACGCGGTGACAATGACCTTTTCCGCCGCCGTGAGTATTTTTTGGTCTTTGGCTTCCTCAACAAGCCATAATGTTTTTTTAAATGAAATAAATACCATATACTCTTTTATGTATTTTTGGTATTGAAATTTTTTTTTATAATGGATTTGTTATGTCAATATATTTATGTGATATATTGTGATCGGAATGTGGAAATTTTTTCTTTCCATTGTTTTTATTTTATGTCTTATGATTTTATAATGGTGCTTAGACATTTGACGGGTGGTTACGTGATAAACCATATGACGGGTGGTGCCGTGAATACCAGGATGGGTGGTTACGTTATAACCTCCAATGCATTGGTTATAGAAGTCGGTCGTATGGCTATTCCATTAAGTATGTATGGAAGATGGCCGTATGGCTATTCCATTAAATGATATGTGTGGAAGTCGACCGTACGGTTATTGCACTTAAGTATGTTTATGTCCCAAGTTACCTTTTTATGTTATGTGATCTTTTTATGGGTTTTATGGTAATCGTTTTGTTACAAATGGGTAAGTAATGATCTTTTATTTAGTGAAGAGTTTTTACTACTTCATAAAGGTGAAAAGTATTACTTTGATAAAGTATACATGGTTTACTTGTTGTTTTGATAAACTAACAGTTTTCATTCTTTGCGTATCCCTTACTGAGCTCTTTATGCTCACCCCAAGTTTTTTTGAAATGTTTTTCACAGGACCTAATGTGGAATTGGGTCAAGGATGGGATCAAGGGAAAGTCATGCTATATAAAACTTGGAACTAGACATGTTTCTTTTTAAGAGTTTGTTTTATTCTATGGAAACTCAGTAGAAGTGTCTAATTTGTAATCTTTTGAGATGTAGTAGTTATGTTCTAATTCTCTAAAACTCTAAACCTGAAAAGATCTTCAATGTGAATTATTAATTTAATTCAATATTAAGTAATGTTTAAGGCCGAGGCCTTATACGGGGTGTGGCAATTCTCCCCACCATAACACTTTCCACCCTCGGAAAGCCACAATACGATCTAGACCCAAAGATAAATCTTTTTAAGTGTCTCCAACCCCCAAAAGTTTAAGCACATCCAGATGATTGATCCAAACATACATCAAAAACCCAGGACACACAAATCCTCCTTAAAACACGAGCACCTTAACCATCACCAGGCAGATCCCAAACCATAAACCTCATCCAGGGAATGAATGAACTTAAACTACCTTTAACACAAATTCCCATAATCTTAGTCTAACAAAACTATTGGGTGTACTCCAATCTCAACATCTACTTGAGAGGATGAACTCTAGATTAGGTGGTTCTGCACGAGACCACCTACCACCGAACGATACATTAAAGAAACTCTGATACTAACATGGGTAGGCCCGAATGGACTCCCTTTCATAAGGATTGGGCTAAATCTAAATTACTTTAGGTGTAACTTTGTGAGACCCGTTGTGGGTCTCCGCACCATAAGAACCGACGAGATTAGTCGAACATGAAAACTTTCCGCATGGACCAAAAAACCCACCACAAGGGTAGGGGAGGGAAAGGAAGGGCCCATCTTATAGAGTATCAAAACTACCGTCATCGCTACCCTAACAAATTCACACCCTCGGAAGAGCACGAACAATGATGCACTAAAGACTAAGATTAAACCAATTCCCTTTCCCCACTATTGGGGTTTACCTGACTACGCGCCAGCTTCACTCTGGGGCCTATGACTGGAAAACTGAGGATTGAAGAATCTTCTGCCTCGTATTCAGGCTTCAAAAATTCCCAAACATAACACTCAAACTAGAATTTCTCCAAACAAACTTCCAATAAAATAAAAGTTTCAAAGAGGTTCAACTACAACCATTCTTACAACTGAAGGAAAATAAACACTGGAAAATGCTACAAGAGACGAAAACTATATCCAAGGAACAATACAAAGAGAAAACCTCAAACTGGTCCCCAAACATATCCCCACTCCTGCTGACGGGTTGAGGTAACCTTCGATGATCTAGGTCCGGATTCAGTGTGCTTCTTGGAAACACCTCTGCATAATTGCTGCAAGTGACCCCAATGTCCACAAGTGTGGCAGGGTCTTAGAGGAGTCAAACACGTCGGCCTCTTGTGACCCTGCCTACCACACCGGTGATAGTTCATAACATTGCACTATAAAGAAGATGACTAATGTTATGAAGGCCTCTTGATTCCACTATTAGATCCACTCACATCAGGGTGCTTTTCATTCTTCCTCTCGCCATCCTATACACCACTTCCCACAGCCGGGGGAGGATTCGCCACCTCAAGTCCTCCTGCTAGCTCAGCTTTAGCAAGAAAGGATTACCCCACAACATCCGAGAAGGTAGTTAGGTTGAGCTCTTCCACTTTTGATCGCTGTTCAGGTCGGAGTCCAGACTCAAATTTTCGAGCCTTCTCGGGATCATTCACAATGAACCACTGATCATACAGAACTAGGTCTATGAAACATTGATAAAATTATAGTACAGATTCAACGCCCTGCTGAATACAACACAACTCCATCCTCTTCCATAGCTTCATCAACTCAGAGTACTTTTTCTGGAAGAACGATGAATTGAAAAGTTCCTATGTTAGATCTTCTCAAGGTTTATTCTGAGACATGGACTTCAACCATTTCTAGGTTGGAGCTTCAAACCTAAAGGTAGGAAACTTCACCATTAACGACTTAGGAAACCCAATGATACTAATATTCCTCTCAATCTTATGAAACCACTCCTCCAACTCAAGATAATCTTCTTGACCATAAAAGAGTGGAGGACTCAACTTTTGGAATTAGAGAACATAGTCTATAGGTTTATCAGCTGGAGGGTTTACTAAGGGCACACCACCCGAAGCTGCACCTTGGGAATCCATCAAACTGTCGTGGGGGAAAACACTATGAAACATGGAAATGAAGAACTTAATCAAAACATGTTCATCACCATTTTAAACTAAACTTTTCACAATTCCAAAACAAATCTTTACAAAAAAAAAATTCAAAAATGAAAAAGATCCAAACAGTTCACAAGGGGAAACAAGTGTCGATGGGTGGATCAGACACATGGTTGGCGGCCATACACCAGTCACACCACCATCACAAGGAGCACTTTAGGGTAATTTCCCTAGCTCCACATGTCTTTCCAAACCATGTGAGCTCACTGAGATCACTTTTCCTGCTCCCATTTCATTTCCCAATACCAAACAAACCATAAGAGTCAAGGACATCGAAAAACCCGAACATCCCATGGTAACCTATAGTTCGGAATGAGAAAGGGTTCATGACATCCTTCTCGTATATACACCTCGATTCCTGAAAATTCTACTCCATCTACCATGACAACCCCAAATAACGATGGGCGCTTAGAAAAACAATGTCTGCTCAATATCCGACCTTCTTTGGTACCATTTTTTCACGAACCAACCCAGGTAGACCCTGAACTGGTCACCCAAGATGCTCCGCGACATGGCCTGAGAGGCATTCCTGATCCTCTTGGGATGATGACAAGAACCAAGGCATTAATGGACGACAATTGGGAATGATTTCTCCGAGTGAAAATAAAAAAAGCAGCGGAAAGAAAATAGAACAATGCAAAACAAATAAAGGACATGAAAAGGAAGAACAAACAACAACAACAAACTAACCTGACCATTTCCAAAACTCCTCGCGACCCCAAGAGTCGCTCACCAAACCACAACCAACTCTTTCCCATAATGAACAAGCTCGAGTAAAACCTGCAACAGAAACTAAAAATTGGGAAACACTATAGGCGTGAGTATTAAAACTCTGTTGGTGTGTCCAATAAACTATCCTAAAAAAATACCTTTAAATAAAAAATTCACTAATTTAAGGTTTGAACTAAAGTATATAAATTACAGGTTTCCACACACACTATAATTTCCAAAACAAGTAACAGTCTATTGCCCATTTTAATATAAAAAAAGTTTAATGTTCGAAAGGAATAGGTGCATTTCATTTTAAAACATTATTTGTGAACAACCTAGAAATCCAAACATTATTTGTTAGTAAAAAGGAAAACCACACACAACACACATCACACACTAAGGGCAATAAAAAAAGTGGCACACAGGGGCCAACAACTGAACTAGATCTCTCAATTGTCAACCACATTCAAATAAACACTAAAGCAAACATGGGTCGAACCTAGGAGCTCATGAACATTACAGAACGTACCATATATGTGACTCATCCTGAAGGCATGCCTACTATCGATGATGACATAATTCCCCAACGCCCGACCATCACCCTACCTGGCCTGGTCGAGGGGCCCAATCCCATAGAAACAATAACAAAATACCTCTCTGCTATGGGCCACTATCGAGTGCGTAATCTAAACTAGTGCAACAATCGCACTCAGAAGATTCACTCACTATGTTAGGTTCCCATGTCAACACATATAATAAAAAGGAAAGGGGTGAGTCAATAATATAAATCAAGTAACCAGTCACAATGTGAAAACAACACATGAAACTCACACAATTGAGGTACACAATAAGAATAACCCCTGAGTCACCTCAAAGAAAGTTTTCCAAAATAATTTATTATATCAATGTGTCAAACGGGCCTTAACTAACTTTAAAGAAAAACATCATTTCTCCTGAGAACCAAAAATATTGCTCACGTAGGAGAAGAAATCATTTATCATTAAACCAGAACTACAGTTGAAATTTCATGAATTTTGTTCAAGGGATAAATGGGCATTCTTTCACTATTGTGCATCAATTCACCAAGAAAATATTTCAAGTGACGTGTATAAAATAATCACCTCTTTTTTACATCAATTAATTATTCTGAAATTATTAATCTAATACTATTTCCCATTATGAAAACTAATAAAATATCAGGCAATTAATAAATTCTAAATTTAAAGGTAAGTGCAGTGGGGGCCTACCTTGACTCGCATAATAGTCACGAAGACACGACACGCCTCGCACGGGTGCGCAAGCACACGCTAGTTGATGATCGCAGGATCGTGGAAAAACATTGTCAACGCGCTACAACCACAAAGATAAATAAAATACATGAAAACAGACTTAAAAAATCCAAATGAACAAACAGTGCAAAAGAACTACCTCGACAGGTTTTCAAAACAGAATTTGCACCATCTGAACTATTTAATAACCCACTTAAAATTTTATTAAAGTGGTTTCAAAGAGAACCACACCACATCACACACCCCAAAACCCTGTTCAAAACCCATTTTATAATTAAACTTGCACCCGCAACACACCATTTTAGAACGCGCACAACTTTCACAGTAAAAATAACCAATTGCAATGTTTAATAAAAGCTATTAAATATCACACAACTGGTTTTCATCAAAACACACCTTAATTCACCTGAGTGGGCTACAAAATATAAAACTCAAACTAAGTTCATAAAAAAATAACTTCACACCAAACTAATTAAAAAAACTCAATTATTTTAAAAACTAAGTTCGATCCAATTTAATTAAACACAATACACGTTAAATTAATTATCTATCATTCAAGAAAGAACAACAAAGACCACACCTCAGCTCAGATACAGGCTCGACCAGTGGGGATGTGTGACCATTAGAAAGTTGTGGTGTGCACTGGCAGAGACTATTGATGGACGAAAAAAGAACACATCGCATCGGTGGGGGAAGTCGGACGAGAGGAGGCTGGGAGTCTGGGAGTTATAGTCTGGTCGTCCAGAGCGCAGGTAAGAGGGGTTGCGGTCGGAAGAGGGGTGCCATTGCGGTTTGTTCGAAGGGAAAGGGATGGTCGGGCGGCTGGCCAGAAGAAGGGGGGTGCACTTCCGGTGTGAGCGGTAGGAGGCTGAGGTGTGTCCGGGGTGTTGTGCTACAGAGAGAGGGAAGACGAGGTGATATAGGGGGTGACCAGAGGAGGGTGGCACCAGGATAAAGAGTGGTTGCAGCGTGCTATGGGTCTGAGGCGTGGGAGGTACAGGTAGAGTAGGGCAGGGAGGCTGGGGTTGGAACGTGCCCGCTAGGTGGCGCGGTCGGCTGGACGGCACACAGGAGGCAGAGCAGGAGGGATATGGGCGCTGCAGGTGGGCTGAAAAAATAGGAGGGTCGCGGGACATGCGCTATGTAGGGAGTTGGAAGGAGCCGAAATACGGGCTTTAGGGGGTTGCGTTGTGCGGTGTTGAAACTAAAACAGGAGGAGGAGCATGACCAGATAGGAGGCAGAGGCCGGTTGGAGGTTGAGCAGGCGGAGGGGGGTGTTGTGCGAGGAGAAGCAGAGAAGGGTGAGGGTGGCGACATGAGAGAAAAAAAATAAAGGAGGCGCATGATTAGGGTTAGGATTAGGGAAAAAATAAAAATAAGAGACAAAAAAACAACAAAAGAGAATCATTTAAATAAAATAAAACAAAAAATTAATATATAATAAAAAATACACATAAAAATTTATAATAAGAATATTAATAAAAAAATTAATAATAGTAATAATATTATCATATGAAACACCAATAATATTCCTTTCATCGTTAATTATTTCACTTCATTTTAGATGTCAAGAAACTACACGGTTAATCCGCATAATTGATAATCACTTTAAAGGGTGAAAATAAGGATAGTTATTCAATTTTTAATACAATTAATATTGGTAAGATTTTTAATAATATTAAATAACACAATAAGTCAGAAACTGTACCCATCTTAATTTTCCAAAGGCAGGCAGATCATATTGATGCCTGGGTGGAGCCACGCGGGGTTTTCAAAATTCACTCCATCTGTGCGGCCAGCGACGTCAACTCAAAAACATGCCTTTTTTGACATAACTTATAATATTTGTTCGGTTTTCAACCAAAACTCAACAAAAAAATTTTAGAAGCCAACGAAAATAATTAAAAACACCAAACACGTGGGTTGGGGTGTGACATGGTGAGCTTCATAGCATGTGAGCTCACGCCTGCTGCTCCACTTCGCAAGCCCCCTTCACAAGTCACCTTTGCGATTGACCAAGGAATTTTGGTGGTTGACCCTCCAACTTTGACCCTCTTTTTATCCTCAACTCAAAGTCCGAGGGGGGGAATTTGTTGATGCCAAAATCAAGGAAAAGCCGGAACAAATGGAAATCATTAGGGGCTACCCTGCGACGACTGCTCGTAGAGCCCTATAGCCCTGAGGGTGGTGCAGGGCACTCCCTTCATGAAACCCACTGTGGATAAAGGAGACGGGATGCTCTGCGAACCGATTTGATGTTCGCAAACCCTCCGCGCAGCAAGAAGGCGGGATGCCCTATGAATTGATTTGATGTTCTCAAACTCGCCACAGAGCAAGGAGACGAGATGCTCCATGAACCCCTTTGAAGCTCACTAACCCACCGCGGAGCAAGCTCCATCTTCACGCTAAGTGAACATTGCTTTGTGACACCTCTTGCCTATAAAAACCAGGCTCCCCTCGAGCCCAAAGGATAGATCCTCCAACCTTTCGCCTTCTGATATCCCACACCGTGAAGAAATTTCTTCTCTGAGAACCAAGAGCTTTTCAAGGTACTTTCCCATCACAAAGTGCCTTCCCCTTTGCATGGATTCAGCACCTCTTCAAAGAGGGATGCCCTTCGCAGAGCCCACGGGCCTCTGCGAAGGAAGGAGATCCCCAAAGGGACTCAAGTCGTCGTGAAGCATTTATGCTTTGTGAAACACCCTTCGTACACATGTGACCCACATGATAAGGCATGGTCATTGTGCTTCACAAAGCACATTACTTCACAATATTATGCTTCACAAGGCACCCTTACTTTGCGAGGCATTGCTCCATGAATTCCTTTCTGCTTCACGAAGCACCTTCCATATGCACCTATGCCCTATTCCTAGGCTAGACGACATCACTTCGCGAAGCACATCCCTTCATGAAGCCCCTCCACTTCATGGAGCATCAGAGCTTCACAAGGCTTCTACCTATGAAACGCTTTGCTCTGAAACTCCATTTCCCATGGAACCCTTCATATAACACCCCAATATTTCATAATACATTATTTCTTCAAAGTAATTCAATAACTTGCACTAATGCAACATCGAGTTCAAGCGCACCATAACTTACCAAATTAACCGTTATGAATAGTAATACCCACTTTTTTGAAATTATATAAATTTTATCATTCAAAATGGACTTCATTTTTGGATTCGGAATATCGAAATTAGATTAGGGTGAATTTTTGGTATTTTTTGAAAACTTTCAATTTTTGATGAATAGTGAAAAACACTAAGTTATAGTTTAAAACCAAATTATTATTTAAATTATTATTTATTTTATTTAAATTTATTTTAGGTCAAAATAGATAAATAATACCTATATAAGTTCAATGTAATTCATTGGAGTTAGTTTATAATAATTTTAGATATATAAAAATTTTATTGAACTTTTCACTGTCTTTTACCCATCTCCTAGGAGAATTTGCAAATTCACATAAAACATAATTTTACCGCTTCTATGAGTGGAATTTCGAATATCTGAGAGACAAAGTTAATATCAATGAGTAAAATGAGGTTCAATTAGAAAAAATAATTTTTGATGAATAGTAACTTTTTACTTTTATTTACCATGGTTAAAAGTAAATAGGGTAATTAAGGGTAAAGATGAAATTAATATTACCCTAACACATGTCCTAATTCAATTGGATAATTGTACCTCGACCAAAAACAACCTTAGGAATAAAATATTATCATTTAGGTCCACTTGGATTAGATTAGGATATTTATTATTATTTAATTCAAAGAAGAGTTAAAAGAGTTAAAATCAATGTTTAATAACTAAAATATCTTTAATATAGGGTTATACATAAGATAAATTAAATTATAAATATTCAATAGAAATAAAAAACTATTTTATACTTAATAGTATTTTAATTATAATTTTTAGAGATTAAATAATTAAATTTATTAGTGACACAATGATGATGGAGTAATTACCTTACTAATGAAAGAATCAAATAAAAGATATTATAAATATTAAAATAAATATAATTTCAATGTTTTTATGATATCCAGTAATTTTCTAGGTGAATATGATATGTTAGGATTGATTAAATTTATTTTTTTAAGTAATCAAGCTGTTATTATTTTAAAAAAAACAAATACCAAATAGTGTCAAAATTGACAATAAATAGTTTTTAAAACAAATATTATATTATTAATTGATATAATGGTCCTACAAATATTATGTTCGGACAAAAGACATATAATAATATATATGACATTAATGAGCCAATTGGGATTCGATTAGTAGTATATAGTAATTTTATTAACCATATAGTGTAGGAATACAAGAAGACACAATAAAAGTTAAATTATCTAACTTAGTGTTAAATCTAAATGATAAGGTTAAAATGGTAACCTAAACTTGTCTAAAACATATTTGTTGAGATTATTTCTTCCCATACCCACCCTATACTAGAAATAAGTCACTTTGGAGCCATTATAAACCGAATATTAATTTATTATAAAATAATATTTTAAATTTTTCCCAAGGTGCCCCTCACCCCTCTTATAAAAGGGCACTTCCCCTTCTCTCAAATTCACACCTCCAAAGCCATTTGGATCGTCCAAACACTGCCCTAATATCCTCCCAACTATCCTAACTTCATCCTAGAGGCCTTACTTTGGTCATAATGCCAGCCTAGGGATCCCTTTTGATCAAATCAATAAGAATAACCCAGAAAAGAGGTAATGATTTCGCCACCCTCATTCAAGTTCTCTTATTATTCCACTTACTCTTTCTTTGTTGTTTACATTATAAAATAATAACTCCAGTATCTTAAATATACTGTGATGTTATTATAAATATGGAACAACTATATTCATTATTCTATCCATCTTATGAATGATAATGTCACAATGCGTGCGTACGTACGGTTTACCGTCTCCACGTCGTGGTGTAATTTGTTATTCAACACTATGTTATTTGGATTGAAATAATGATGAGTATTATGTATATAAATAATGAAAATAACATGCTAATTTATCTTTAAAATTAATATACCATCCAATTCCACACCTTTAAGGAAATTATATTGTCGCTCGTGCGTACATACAGATTATCATCTCCACGACGCGATGAGATTCATTTCCTCGTTAACCATTCATAGACGATTATAAAAATAGATATTACTAATAAGTATGTAATTTATGACATAATAATTCTACTGGAGATATATATATATATGTACTTACATATATCTTATTCACTTAGTTTCGTTCAATATGATATGAAAACGGAAACAACGTTTATGCGTAAGTACGGACTACCGTCTCCATAATCGGTGTTTTTCATTTCATATATTTGTCTATTATACATATTTATATTCAAAATATATATGATATATAAATCATGTTTTATATTATAGATGTATTTAAATCTTGATCTAAGTGATACAATCAAGAGTAACAAGTTAAAACACGTACGATAAAGAAAGCTATTATTACCTGAAATGTTAATTTAACATGGAAATTATTATTTAATGGTAGTATAAAGTAATAAATGAATCATTTATGATATAATAAATATTAATATGGTTCTACTATAATTTAATAACATACTACGATCTTCATACAAGACGTTAAACGTACCCTCGACTGAAGGAATGTTCAAGGTAAGGGTTAATTCCTCAATCTCATTATTATCCGAGATTGATTATGTGTAACTATTTACTGGGACATTTTTATCATCCATGTCCATTTTTCATAAATTTTTTTCCAAAATGAATATTTTAAAAATTTATTAAAGGTACTCTTTATCAAGATCATAATTTTAAATGATTTAAAGATTTATCTTTCTAAATCTTTTTAATTAATGTCCTTGTTTCCAAAATGATTTTAAAAATTTATTTATATGGACATGAATGTTTTGAAATGATAATTATTTTCAAAAGTTTCAAGGTGGTATGGGACACTTTGATTCAAAAATATATTTTAAATTACTTCTTTTATAAATGTGTGAATTTTAAATGATTTTATAAAAAAGATATTCTCTCAAAAGGTTTTACTCATCATTTTCAACTATGTCAGCATCCTTTACTGGATATTATTTTTGATTGAGGTTGATTTATTATAATACAATATTCCATATTGTATTGAATGAGTTATGATATGTTTGACTGTGGATGTTCTATTTTTATACCATTCATGATTTATGGTCAATGTATTGACATTTCGTATGCTAGTTTTAATACAAATGTTTATGTTATGTTTCAACTTTTTCATATGAGGAATGCAGTAGACTTAGTAAGTGACGAGTGGAGCTCGCTATATCTCCTTGATGCATTGGTAAGTCTCATGAGACAAACTAGTGTCTTGGAACAAGGCCTTGATAAAAACTTTATTTATAGTCTTGACACGAGGCCTTGACTATGTGGTAATGATGTCCGGTATTAGGCATTCCCTCTTTGTGAAATTAGTTATTACATGTGATTATTCGACTAGTAGAATATCAATGTGCATGTTTATATGGTAATGTTTCATTTATTTTTACCATATTATGTTAAAATTTATATTTAAAAGGTTGTTGTTTTTATTACACATCTTGCCTTTAAATTTTATAGCTTTCGCTAAATTATTTACCCTTACTGAGCATCTGAGCTCACCCCTTTCTTATGTTTTTTCCCAGGATTCTAAGAAGTGTATTATGATTGATATAAAGGGTTAAGAAAAAGGAAAAAATTTAATTGTCAAATAACTATATATGCTATATTTTTTGCTTCAAATTGTAATGTAAATTTAATGTATGTTATCTATTTTCCAAGACTGCTAAACTGATTGGTCCTTCGGGACTTGATTCCTTGTAATCATGCCAATGTATTGCAATAATGCACCGGCTCTGGGTAACTGGGGTCGGGGCATTATAGTTGGTATCAGAGGAAGTTCAGTATTAACCTTGGAAACTTGATGTAGATAAACTCTGATTAGAGCACATTACCCTATGATAGACTTTGAGGATTAGTGTAGAAGAAATTCTAGAATTTTGGTAATGTAAATATTTTGTGAGTTTTCCAAGCAAATACATCTCTGTATGGATACAAGCAGGTAGAGGCGGCTCTGGTACGAATGTACCTAGGCGTAAAACCTGAAAAAACTTCTTTTATCTAGACTCGAACGGGAACTGGTTCACAATAATGGGCCTTACTGCACACTTGGTTATGACACTCCTGGGGGATATGCTTAGGATAATTCTCATTTTATTTACAAACCACTATGAAGGGTTTATGAGTATATACCTCCTCAAAGAAAACATTTTTGTGATTATGGATTATATCCATAAACTATTTTATTTACGTTAGGTATTTTACATGTTTTAAATTATGAATTTCCATTCATAAACTGACTTAGTGTATGCCATTGTTTAGAAATGGTGCCCAATAGAAGGAATGTGAACTCCAGCAATACGTATGATCCAAATAGTAAGAAGGATCATATCGTTCACAGTATTAAGCCAACATTTAGAAGGGAAATACTCTCCCATGTATTATAAACATACGAAGACATAATATCATGTGTTAATAAGAAAAGTAAATAATTCTCTGAGTCCTATGGTTTTGGAGGAAAGATAGAGAAGAAAAGGATGGAAGAGGGAAAGATGGATAAAGGGATGATGGAAAAGAAGGATTTTCCCATATGTGATAACTGTGGAAAGAATCACCATGGTAAATGCTTGAAGGGAATTGGAGTTTGTTATAAGGGTGGAGAAAAAAGGACACCAAGTATGTGATTTCAAGGGTAAAAAAAATTCAACTGTTCTATGCTTCATCTGCAAGGCGTTGGGACACTACACGAATCAATGTCCCAATCATAAGAGTATACCACAAGTGATATTATTGGATAATATTAAAGTTATGATACTATCTAAGATGAATAGAAATGACTAGTTTTCTCATGTTGTTATTATAGAATTATTTCATATGAATGTTTTATCATCAATATACTGGTTACATGAATTATGAAGATAAATAAGGATTTTACTGCAGTACTATTTTATTGAGGATTTGAGATTATAAGGTTCCAAGAAAAGTGACTTAATAGTAAGATGCACTTTTTGGAAAATACATGGTTGAAGGAAATGCAATCCTTAATATGGTCCTGATAATGAGGTATTGATTTTGGAATAAGAGATGGTTTATTTTGGTAATTTAGGATGTTGCGGTATTGCAAAAGAATACATGATGAAGGTGTTCACATGTAATTACCTGGAAAAAAGGATCCACATTATGTTTAACTTCCTTATAAATTTTGGACCGGGAGTTTGGATATAAGTATTTTGGATAATTCTATAGGCTGTAATGGATTAAGTTTGAAATTGGATACTATTTTTAAGGTTATTTTTGGATTGTTATAAAAGGACAACCCAGAGGTCGGGCAACAACTAGTCGCGTCCGACAAGGTTGCGATACTTAAACCTGCAACCGAAGAGCGACAAGGGTGCATCACCTACGACTGGACTACGTAATTTACTGGTTTTAATAATATTTCTTTTTTAAATAGTCTGATAAATGAATTATAAATTCATTATTTTTTGTAACCCTATACGATTAGGATAAATAGAATGTTTTTTTGAAATCTTTTGGAGTGAAAGATGAGTTTGTGGAAAAAATTAGTTAAAGGATCGAAATCTACATGATAAGTATACATTTTTTTATTCTCTTATTATATGAAGAAATAAATTCATAAACTTTAAGCAATGCATCTTAAAACCAAAAATGTGTTATCCTAATACCTTATGTTTTGTTGAACCGATGGTATTTTAAATCATCATAGATTGGTGGCTTTAAGGCCCACAATTCTACAATTGTTTTTGATTGATGACCTCAATCACTCCTTATAAATATTTACATTTTCCTCCAATTATGTGTCTCTAATTTCCACCAATTTTCTCTTAATCGAGATGATAATTTGGTGGTGAATTTTCCATTTCCCTTTTCCTTTTATTAAGACTAAATTTTATTAACCCAATTTCCGATGTGGGTTTTTCCACAATGGTATTTTCTATTTTCAAACTTTTATTTTCGAAGAACAATTTCACATTGGGAGGACTCAATTTATTGAATTAGGGAAGAATTTAACACCCCAATATTTCATAGTACATTATTTCTTCTATGTAATTCAATAACTTGCACTACTGGCAACACCGAGTTCAAGCGCACCATAACTTACCAAACTAGCCGTTATGAATAGTAATAACCACTTTTTGAAATTTTATAAATTTTATCTTTCAAAATGGTCTTCATTTTGGGATTCGGAATATCAAAATTATCTTAGGGTGAATTTGTGGTATTTTTCTGAAAACATTCAATTTTTGATGAATAGTGAAAAACACATAGTCATAGTTTAAAACCGAATTATTATTTAAATAATTATTTATTTTATTTCAATTTATTTTAGGTAAAAATAGATACATAATACCTATATAAGTTCAATTTAATTCATTTGAGTCAGTTTATAGTAATTTTAGATATATAAAAATTTTATTGAACTTTTCACCGTCTTTTACCCATCTCCTAGGAGAATTTCAAAATTCACATAAAACATAATTTTACTGCTTATATGAGTGGAATTTATAAAATCCAAGAGACATGGTTAATATCAAGGAGTAAATGTGGTTCAATAAGATAAAAATAATTTTTTGGTGAATAGTAACTTTTTTCTTTTATTTAAAATGGTTAAAAGTAAATAGGGTAATACAGGGTAAAAATGATATTAATATTACCCTAACACATGTCCTAATTCTATTAGACAAGTGTATATCGACCAGTAACAACCTTAGGAATAAAATATTATCATTTAGGTCCACTTGGATTAGATTAAGACATTTATTATTATTTAATTTAAAGAAGAGTTAAAAGAGTTAAAATCAACATTAAATAACTAAAACATTTTTAATATAGGGTTATACATAAGATAAATTCTTTTGTAAATATTCATTAGAAATATAAAAATCTTTCCTACATAATGGTATTTTATTTATAAATTTTAGAGATAAATAATTAAATTTATTAATGACACAATGATGATGTAGTAATTACCTTACTAATGAAAGAATCAAATAAATGATATTATAAATATTAAAATAAATATAATTTAAAAGTTTTTATGACATACACAAATTTTCTAGGTGAATATTACATGTTAGGATTTATTCAATTTATTTTTTTGATGTAATCATGCTGTTATTATTTTAACAAAAAACAAATACCAAATAGTGTCAAAATTGAAATAAAATAGTTTTTAAAACAAATATTATATTATTAATTGATATAATGGTCCTAAAAATATAAGGTTCAGCCAAAAGACTTATATAATAATATATATGACATTAATGAACTAATTGGGATTCTATTGGTATTAAATAGTAATTTTATTAACCATATAGTGTAGTAATACAAGAAGGCACGATAAAAGTTAAATTATTTAACTTAGAGTTAAATCTAAATGATAAGGTTAAAATGGTAACCTAAAATAGTCTAAAACCTATTGTTTGAGAGGATTTCGACCAATCCCCTCCCTATCCTCGAAATAGGTCACTTTGGATCCATTATTAACTAAATATGAATTTATTATAAAATAATATTTTAAGTTTTTCCAAAGGTACCCCTCAACCCTCTTATAAAAGGGCACTTCCCCTTCTCTCAACTTCACAAATCCAAATCCATTTGGCTCAGGCAAACCCTACCCAAATATCCTTCCAACTATCCTAAATTCAACCAAGTGGCCTTCCTTTTGTCATAAATTCAACCTATGGATCTCTTTTGATCAAATCAAAAGGAATAACCCGAAGAAGATGTAATGATTTCACCACCCACTTTCAAGTTCTCTTATTATTACACTTACTATTTCTTTGTTGTTTCCATTATAAAATAATAACTCCAGTATATTATATATATTGTGATGTTATTATAAATATGGAACAACTATATTCATTATTCTATCCATCTTATGAATGATAATGTCACCATGCGTGCGTGCGTACAACTTACCGTCTCCACGTCTTGGTGTAATTTGTTATTCAACACTATATTATTTGGATGAATATAATGATGAGTAATATGTATATAAATAATGAAAATAACATGATAATGTCTCTGTAAAATTAATATACGATTCAATTACACACCTTTAATGAAATTATATTGTCGCTCATGCGTACATACGGATTACCGTCTCCACGACGCGAGGAGATTCAATTCCCCGTTCACCATTCATAGACGATTATAAAAATAGATATTACTAATAAGTATGTAATATATGAAAAAATAATGCTACTGGATATATATATATATGTGTGTGTGTGTGTGTGTGTGTGTACTTACATATATCTTATTCACTTAGTTCCATTCAATACGATATGAAAACGGAAACAACGTTTATGCGTACATACGAACAACAGTATCCTTAATCGGTGTTTTTCATTTCATATATATGCCTGTTATACATATTTATATTCTAAATATATATTATATATAAATCATGTTTTATATTCTATAAGTATTTAAATCTTTATCTAAGTGATACAATCATGAGTAACAAGTTAAAACACGAACGATAAAGAAAGCGATTACTACCCAAAATGTTAATTTAACGTGGAAAATATTATTAAATGGGTAGTATAAAGTCATAAATGAATCATGTATGATATCATAAATTTTAATATGGTTCTGGTATAATTTAATAACCTACTAATATCTTCATACATATGGTTAAATGTACCCTCAACTAAAGGAATGTTCAACGTAAGGGTTAATTCCTCAATCTCATTATTATCCGAGATTGATAATATGTAAGTATTTACTGGGAAATTTTTATCATCCATGACCATTTTTCATAAAAATGATTTCAAAATGAATATTTAAATAATTTGTGAAAGATAATATTTATCAAGATCAGAATTTTAAATGTTTTAAAGATTTATCTTTCTAAATATTTTTAATTAATGTCCATGTTTTCAAAATGATTTTTAGAATTTATTTATATGGACATGAATTTTTTTAAATGATAATTCTTTTCAAATGTTTAAAAGTGGTATGGGAAACTTTGATTCAAAAAACTCTTTTAGATTACTTCCTTTATAAATGTGTGACTTTTAAATGATTTTATAAAAATGATATTTCCCTCAAAAAGTTTTACTCATCATTTTCAACTATGTCAGCATCCTTTGCTGGATATTATTTTTGATTGAGGTTGATTTATTATAATACAATATTCCATATTTTATTGAATGATTTATGATATGTTTGACTGTGGATGTTCTATTTTTATTCCATTCATGTTTTATGGTTAATTTATTGACATTTCATATGCTAGTTTTAATACGAATGTTTATGTTATGTTTCAAATTTTTCATATGAGGAATGCAGTGGACTTAGTAAGTGATGGGTGGAGCCTTCTATAGCTCCTTGATGCATCGCTAGGACTAATGAGACAAACTAGTGTCTTGGCACAAGGCCTTGACAACAAATTTATTTTTAGTCTTGGCACGAGGCCTTGACTATGTGGTAATGATGTCCAGTATTAGGCATTCCCTCATTGTGAAATTAGTTATTACACATGATTATTTGACTAGTAGAATATCCATGTACCTGGTTATATGGTAATATTTCATTTATTTTTACCATATTATGTACATATTTCTATTTAAAAGGCTGTTGTTTTTATTACACATCTTGCCTTGAAAGTTTATAGATTTTGCTAAATTATTTACCCTTACTGAGCATCTGAGCTCACCCCTTTCTTATGTTTTATTTTCCCACGATTCCAAGAAGTGTATTATGATTGATATGAAGGGATAAGATAAAGGAAAAAAATGTAAATGTCAAATAACATTCTATGTTGTGTTTTCTGCTTCAAATTTTAATGTAAAGTTAATGTATGTAATCTATTTTCCAAGACTGCTAAACTGATCAGTCCTTCGGGAATTGATTCCTTGTAATCGTGCCAATGTATTAAAATAATTCACCAGCTCTAGGTAACTGGGGTTGGGGCATTACACTCTAGGTTTTCACGAAAAAATTTTAAGGTCCCTTGGGTGATGCTTCCCGTTGTGTTACTTCACCTCATGCTTCTTTGCATAGGTACGCTAACTACTTTTGCTCCTCCGTAGAGCCACGCTAACATGGACCCCCAATGGATCACTCCATAATACCTCCCAAGCCAGGGAAATGCTGAAGCCTTCATTCCCTCTAGGGTGGGAGGGTATCGGTTATGTAAGTACTAGGGGTGTGGAGTGAACCCACCTCATCCGAGCTGTAGGACGTTAAAATACGAAGCACCATCATCCTCAACTAATGAAATTAAACCGTGACCTCACCCCGTGCACTCTATGTGGGGCACCCTGTATCGGACATTCTCTTCGTCGCTCATCTCCACGGGAGTGAGATCTTCCTCACATGGAATGAGATCATCTTTTCCAGAGTAGTTCCCATCCATGGGTATAGGAAACCACCTTGGTGTAAGACCCCTAGTATTTTTTGGGAGTTTGTACTCCTCCCATCCTTTATTTTTATGTGCCAATGACTAAGAGGAGAGACGGGCACAAGGACCCTCGTTATTCTGTCCCTCTCCCTCTGGGATTTGTCACTACTCGGGCCTCCACCCTAGATTAAATACAAATCTCCATTTCCCCAAGCTTCTAACCATGCATTAGCCCATGTTTCCTCTTTGGGCCACTTAATACATATTATCCACACTCCACTTCCCATGGACACACCTTTCACAACATGATTGTCAGGTCTTTGCTATCTCTTGTTTCTCACATCATGCATGACTCATGTGGGCTTAGAGCAAGCACCAACCATGAAATCCTCTCTGGGCCACCTTAGAGTATAATCCCCACACACCATTCTGAATTACGTGGAATTCGATCCTTTCCAAGGAAAGGTATGTCGGAAGCCTCCCCGAGGTTCAAGTCCACCATTCATTAGTACTGACCATCTTTACATTGCTTCACAACCCTTCTGAACTACATAGACTTTGATCCTTGCCAAGGAAAGGTGCGTAGGAAGCCTCCATGATGATTAAACCCACCAAAAATTGGTCCTAACCATCTCCACCTCGGTCCAACATACCCATCCTGAACAGCATGGACTTTTATTCTTACTAAGGAAATGTATGTAGGAAGCCTCTCCAAGGTTCAATCCCAATACTCATTGGTAACGACCATCTTCACGTCAGTTCCCAAACCTCTTGAACTACATGGACTTTGATTCTTCCTAAAGAAAGGTACGTAGGAAGCCTCTCTGAGGTTCAATCCCAACAACCATTGGTCTCGACTACCTTCACATCAGTTGACCATAAACATTCTGAACTATGCGGGATTTGATCCTTGTCTCCCGGAAAAGGTACGTAGAAAGCCTCCTTGAGGTTCAACCCCATCTAGTGGTAAGCCATTATGACCCCATCAATTAGTAAGCCGTTGTGACCCCATCAACAGTAAGCCGTTATGACCTCATCCAGTGGTAATCCGTTGTGACCTAATCTAGTGGTAAGCCATTGTGACCCCATCCAGCAGTAAGTTGTTGTGAACTCATCTAGTGGTAAGCTGTTGTGACCCCATACAATAGTAATTTGTTGTTACCCCATCCTGAGGTAAGCTGTTTATGTCCTCAATTGATGGTAATCCATCGTCAGATAAACTATGAGTACTTTGTTTCCCTGCCACAGGTATACTTAGGAGGTCTCTTTGGGACTCAGGCCCAACATCACCGTTTTCCTCAAGTCGACTCCATCTCATTATCCACCCACTTCAATTAACCATCCATCATAAATTTTTATTCTTACCTAGGCCACCACATCCCGGTGGGATCATTCCACCTCATTCCCCATTCACTTTAACAACAATCGTGTAGCTAAACATGTGTTATCCCCAACATCAGTGTTCCCTCCAGGGGTTGCACCCACCTGATCCACTCTAGTCAGTGTTCCGATCAGTACGATCAGTCTCCACTAGATGTTAAACTTGAGGCATAACCTATGTTAAACATAGGAACCTGAGGAAAACCTTAGATACATTCCTATTGAATATGATTCCCTTCATTCGATGTGGGATGAATTTGGATTTCGCACCCTCATGAAGCCCTATAATAAAGGGAAGAAACCAAAATGTACCAGTGTTCTAGTGTCCAGACACCCTAGTGATGTCCAACCTGACTACTCCCCCAACCAAAGGTTACTGCCCTAAACGGACCCCTTGGAATTTCCCAAAAGAAGTAGTGTAATTAATTGGTGTCCATGAAGATATGGCACTAGGAAGAGTCTCATGAACAATGTCTTAATTCTATAAGGGAGACCCGGACTTGGTGGCGAGTTCAGAGTAGGAATCCATGGTACGAAGAACCGACATCCCATCATATTGTTTCAATCAAGGAGCAAAAATCCCTGAATAAGGAACATATGTCCCCTGCCTTTGGAAAGTTGGACTGTGAAACAAACAACATTTTTTTCCTTAAACAGACGGACGTGCGTGCCCTGATGAAAGGTTTAGAAACAATTTTGTTTGATGAAGACTCCAACAGTGCTAAGTGATCCTCTCAACTACAACTACTACCCAACATGCAAGATCATAGAATTTCATCTAAAACATAAATGGTTTGCTTGTCTGGCCATTAGTTTGGTGATGAAACATCATGATTAATGGAAACTGTGTCCCATAGCCCTAATTTACTCCATTCCACAACTTGGATGTAGAGAGGGTGTCACGATGAGAAACAATCATCAATGGAAATCCATGGAGTCAAACTATTCCCTAAATGTCTATGTTTCCCAATATCTCTACTGCAATCTACTCTGGTATAGAAGGGAAGTGGGATGACTTTTTAAACCAATATATGATCACCCAGATGGAATCATAACCCCTATAAGTACATGGTAATCCCATAAATGTAATGCCCCAACCCCGCTAGACTCGAGCTGGTGCATTACTAATTACATTGGCATGATTACAAGGAATCAAATCCCAAAGGACTGAATAGTTTATTAGATTTTATAGAATGAAATACATACATTTAAATCATTTTATATTGGGAAATGTAAAAAAATTCAACACATAACAAAAACTAATATACCTCATCCATGAGAACCCAATAAATGGTCTCCTCTTTATAACCTGTTGAAGGTAAACAAATGAAAGGGGTGAGCTCAAATGCTCTGTAAGGGTTAAAAATTTAAGAGGCATGAATCAATAATAACTGAATCATAAAAAATTAGGCATAGTCAATATGTAATGTTGAATAAATGTAAAACATGTGCCTTTAATAAACATTGAATGAAACTACCTCCATAGGGTTTGTCATAGTGAAAACCTCAGGGATAGTAATAATTGAAAATGAAGAATGATAATGCTTATTAATTGAACGTCAGGTATCTGGAACATGATACCACAATACTATCGAAACGTTTTAAGTTTGTGGGTAGAAACTCGTCCAATTGTTTGAAACAAACTCAAAGGGTTTTTCACCAACTGATTTTTCTCATGAGACGTGTCGATGCATCGAGGGGATATAGCAGGCCCAACCCACCGCTGCATGTCCAAAGCATTATTTGTACATAGATTTAATACAATTATAATAAATCTTCTCAATATTTATATATATTTGAGGATACGTATTAATCAATGGATGTTGACACAAATAAAGATACATTTAAATGAGACCATTGAAAAATTCCTGTAGAAATAATCCTTAAACATTCCAAAGTGTCCCATACCACCTTGAAACATTCAAATCATAATCCCATTGAATATCATGATAATAACGATACTCTCGATATGATATACCAAATTACAGTACATACACCACAAGAATGAAATAAGTGGTGAACATGGCATATATCTGAAAAAGTTAAAGTGTGATGGGAAAAATCCGTTTTACATGGGAAAGTAGAGTTCTTTTGGTAAATTATTTTTATTTTCCATAAATCTAGTTTTAAACATGTATATCCCAGAAAATAAAAGTTAAAGACATTTATATTACATTTTAGGCATGAATGATGTCCTACTGAAGTGAAATCATGTAAAAAGTGATTTTAAATAATCATTAGAATTAATACATTTTATGGTGGTTTAAGGAATTCATTAAAGATATTTTAATGCACAAAGGTGTGTTTTCTTTCATAAAACTAGAAATGAACCAGAATTGAATTTTCATGTTATCATTTGTAAAATAAAAAGATAAACATGTCTCAAAACAGACTATAGAGTTAAAATCAAAATAGGTAAGAATATTAGAAGTTCCTTGAATCAAGCTTGCATTTCGGAATAATTTTTGAAATATTATTTTAAAACATGTAACTTCTCACAAAATAAAGATGAATTATGATTGGTAGAAATATATAAAACCATTTCATAGAATTTATGAGAATTTCATAAAAGTAAATAAGAATTCCCTTGATGTGAATAGAGAATAAGAAAAACCTGAATGAAAATGGAGGTTCGGTTAGAAAATACTTATTACTTTGTAATAAATTGAACTCTATGACCCAAAATTAATAGTCATAAAAAGGTAAATTAAATATCATGAAAATAAATAGATTCATGTTATGAAACATCAATGGGATTTATACAAACCCATGTAATAGTAGTGAATTTGAAATATCTCAAAATGATGGAAGTGGGATGAAGAAACACTTATCAATAATGTATAATTAGATTGAAGAAAAATCAATGACATAATTACGTGTGAAAAACATAAACCCACAAAATAAAAGTGGATATAAAGAATAAAAAAATCATTTTTCATTCATAAATATTCTTTTAAAATACAAAACCAATGACATTGATGTTTAACTCAACAAATGGAAATTGAGTTAAGATATCCCTTACCTTAAGCTCGATGGTGTTCTTGATTGTTCTTAAAGACCTAAATAATTAAATTTTTCTTCATTAACTAATAAGTCCAGAACCTCATAAACATGTAATTAATATGGTATAACCTTATTAGGATCATTTATGTACCTTTTAATGGGTTTTAATGTGATTCAATTTTATTGTTTTGGAATCATTTTCTCCCTTGGTTTTCATGATCTATTTACTCGTATTCATGAATGGAAGTTCATTTGAAATGAGGTTAAACATACAGAGTTGTTAATATATCTTATTAATTAAATTAAAGAGATATAAATGATCTTATAATTATTTTTGATTATATACCATGATGATGATTCATTAGTTAAAAGTTAATTACAAACGTTTGGATTAACATGGAGGTTTTGTTCATAATGAACTTGTTTTGTATTATTATTTTATATTATGAGTGTGTAAGGATTCAAAAACATTAATGAGATGAAATACAAATATTATGATCTAGTTAAAACATAAAATGGGTTCATGACCATAATTTAACATGGTAATGAAAATTGAGAACCTGTCCTCCTTTAATGTTATAAATTAACACATCTCGGACGGTGTTTTCATTTTTAGTAAAAGAGGAGGGGAAAGAGAGATGATGATAAAATTTTACATTTGAATAAAATTATTCCAGATTATGTAAGGTACTGAAATTTTAATAGAATTTGGATTATGTGAGATGAGTAAAGAATTATAAAAGAAAGGAATTCAAAATAGAAGAAAATTGAGAAATCTCTCACGAAAATTCGGCAGACTAAAAGTGTCACGTAAAATTTCATAAAATAGTAAGATGATAGAACGGGGGTATATCATAAATATTACATAATATGGGTATTAAGGGGGACATGGAATTAAATATCCTAAAATAATCCAAATGAAATTTTAATATAATAACATAAAATGAAAGGGACGAAAGAAAACTAAAGAGGATGTTTTCCTCCTGATCTCTTCTCCTTGAGATCCTTCTTAAGGCCTTTGGTTTTGGCCTTTTGGTGAGACCAGAAGCTCTAAGAAGTGGGAAATAGATTTTGGAGGAGTATTGGGATGAAATTAGGTGTGTCATGTGGATTGAGAGGTGTGAGTGGAAGATGGGAATGATGGTGTTATTTATAGTGGAGGAGAGGAGGTATTTTTCATTATTTTAATCATTATTATAATATTGTTTCTCAATACCTTGAATAATCTTAATTCATGTGACCCAAAATAGTAATAGTGGAATGTGTGTTCGAAAAAAGTGGTATTAAATTACTTATGATGTCATAAATATTGTATTATACTGAGAATTTGTATATTCGTTATTTTACCGTATTTCACTATTCATAAAAAATCAAGAATTTCAGGGAAATCCCAAAAATTAACCATCACCATTTTTCGACGCGTAGAATTCAAAAATGATGTCCATTTTTTACAAAATAATTTTATAAGTATTATTAATTTAATTTTTAAATAAAATCATAGTTAATTTAAAAAATAACAATGTTAATGGTATAATTAGTTTTATATCACATTGAAAAATTAATTGATATATCATCATCTTATTACCTTATGAAAATAAAATAATTTTATTTTTTACTATTCATATGGGTCATATTACTATTCCTATTACAATTCATAATGGTATGTTACTATTAATCAAAAAAATATGTTGGTTCTATCAGACACCAGATGACGTACTGATCACAACTCTAGATAACCATTTTTCGAAATTCAAAACATAGTAGAGGAAAAGTTGTGCTTAATAAATAAATTATAAAATGTGTTGTTTTTTCGGGATTCAGTGTTTCATGCATTGTAAATTAAATATATTTGTAAATTCTTGGTGTGTAACATTATTCCCTCCTTACAAAAATTGCATCCTCGAAATTTTAAATTGAACTTTGAAAGTTAATGGTTGATACATGAAAATTACCTTGTGGAAAATGCACATTAGGATTATGATTAAAATATAATCTTAATTAGAGGAATGGGAAATGTATCGATCACTTCAAAACAATGAATTCTAATTGGACAACATGGTCATGGAATAAAAAACAAACCATTATGTAGTGACCTTAAACACTAAAAACCCCATACAATGTTCAACTTAAACCATTTTGTAATTGGTTAAAAAATGAAAAATATAATGATTCAACACATTATAATGAAGGTATCTGAATATCTATGATGACCTTATCATTAACCCTTAATCAACAAGAAGCAGATCTAAAATTCACATTCCAAACACGTAAATAACATCATCATGTATCCTCTTGAAATATGAAAATATCTTGATTGACCGTAAAAACCATATTGGGAATGCACATTCTTATATATTTCTTAAGTAGGATACATGTTTTTGGATATATTACTTAAATACAAAAGTGATGTAAACTCCATCGATGATAGCATAGACCACTTCTCAACAAGTCAAAAATCAGTTCCAAGGAAGTCAGTATTTATCAGATTCATTCATTTCATCATCATTATCTCAACATAAGATATATATATTAATATTTGTCTTTCCCTAAATCATATATATATATATATCTTTATTATATATCACTTTTCCTTTGTACCATTCATCATACGACCATAAATCCTTAATGAAAGAGTATTGCAATAAAATACTTATATATCTCATAATTCATACAACCAGTACATTACTGACAAAATATTGAAGTTACATGACTTTTGACTAGGAGTATTAATAATTCTACTTCATCTGTGGTAGCACATTAACATAATTATTATCCAGAACCAACATTTGGGGTATATTCCTTTGACGTTTGGGACATTGATTCACATAGTGTTCCATCTCCTTGTAGTTGACGCATTGTACATTGGAAACCATTTTCTTACCCTTATAATCATGAACTTAGTGTCCTTTTTCTCCACACTTATAGAAAACTCTCATTCCCTTCAATCATTTACCATGGTGATTTTTTCACAATTTTCACATGTGGGAAAACTATTCTTTTCCTTCTTCCCTTTATCCCCATATTTATCTTCTATCCTCCTGTTCATTTTCTTCCCTTAAAATACATAGGACTCATATAACTCTTTACATACCTTTTTAACACATGATATGATTTCCTTATATGATGAGGATACATGGGAGAAAATCTTCCTTTGAAAAGATGACTTAAGACTGTCAAAGATATGATCCTTCTTACTCTTCGCATCTCGTGCATTTGTGATGTTATCATTCCTTCTTCTAGGTGCCATTTCCAATCATTTCCATATTATATATTATCTCATAAAATTATGAACTCACTATAACACTAAACATGGTATAACACATAACATAAATTTATGCATTATAAATCCTAGAATCGTATACTTTGGTTACTTTGGGGGAATAAATCCATCAAAATGGTGGGTAAATAATATATGAATTATCCTAAGCATATCCCTTGGGAGTGTCAAACTTAGAGTGAAGTAAGGTCCATTATTGTGTACTAGGATACCCCAGGTCAAGCCGGAAACTCCTCGTTGGTGTTTTCACTCATAGGTACATCTGGTCTAGAGCCACCTCTACCTATTTGTATCCAGATAGGGATGTATTTTCTAAAAAAATCCTCATAATCCATTCCTTATCAAAATTATAAGACATTCTTGTATGGTTTTACTGAAATACTAACTTAGGTATTTTTCCCTAATCTACATTTTTTAATTATGTTTCCAAGGTTCCTACTAAACCTTCTCTAATACCAACTGTAACGCCCCAACCCCTCTAAACTGGAGTTGGTGCATCACTAATTACATTGGCATGATTACAAGGAATAAAATCTCAAAGGACCGAGTAGTTTAGTAGTCATAAAGTAACCTGATACATACATTTAAATAATATTATATTGGTAAAGGTAAAAAATACAACACATAACAAAAACTAATAGACTTCATCCATGAGAACTCAATAAATGGTCTCCTCTTCATAACCTGTTGAAGGTAAAGAAATCAAAGGGGTGAGATCAAATTCTCAGTAAAGGTTAAAAATAGAAAAAGCATGAATCAATAATAACTGAATCATAAACAATTTTTCATAGTCAATATGGCATAATTAATAAATGAAAAACAAGCGCCTTTAATAAATTGAGAATGAAACTACATACATAGGTTTTGTCATATTGAAAACCTCATGGATGGTAATAACTGAAAATGAATATAAAGAATTCTTGTTAAGAGAATTCCATGTATCTGTAACATGATACAAAAATATCATTGAAATAGTTTATGTCTGTGGGTAGAAACCCATCTGATTTTGGGAAACAAAATCAAAGGAATTGTCTCCTACTGATTTGTCTCATGAGACCCGTCGATGCATCGAGGGGCTGTAGCAGGCCCCACCCTTGGCTGCATGTCCAAATAATTGTTTATACATTGATTTAATACAAGTAAAATATGTCTTCTCAATATCTATTTATATTTGAGGATACAAATTCATCAAAGGATGTTGACATAAATAGTGATACTTTTAAATGAGACCATTGAAAAATTCTTGAGGAAATAATCCATAAACATTCCAAAGTGTCCCATACCACCTTGAAACATTCAAATCGTAATACCTTATAAAATCATGAGAATAAGGATACTCTAGATATGCTATACCAAATGGTAGTACATACACCACAAGAAAGAAATAAGTGGTGAACAAGGCATATATCTCCAAAAGTTAAAGTGTGAGGAGAAAAATCCATTTTACTTTGGAAAGAAGAGTTATTTAGGTAAATCATTTGTATCTTCCATAAAAATGGATTTAAACATTTATATCACATAAAATAAAATGTAAGGAAATTGAGATTATGTTTTAGGCATAAATGATGTCTTACTGAATTGAAAACATGTAAAAAGTGATTTTAATTAAGCTTTAGAATTAAAACACTTTATGGCGATTTATTGAATTCATTAAAGATATTTTAAAATGAAAAGGCATGTTTTCTTTTATAAAACTAAAAATGAACCAAAATTTAATTTTCATGTTAAAATTTGTTAATTAAAAAGTTAAACATGGCTTAAAACAGATTATATAATGAACATCAAAATAGGTAAGAAATTTAGAAGTTCCTTGAATCAAGCTTGCATTTCAGAATAATTTTTGAAAGATTATTTTAAAACATGTAACTTCCAAAAAAATAAAGAAGGATTATGATTGGTACACATATATAGGACCTTCACATAGAATTTATGAAGAGTACATAAAAATAAAAAATAATTTCATTGATATGAATAGAGAATAAGAGCAACCCAAATAAAAATGGAGGTTCGGGTAGAAAGTACTTACTACTTTATAATCATTTGAACTCTATGCCCCAAAATTAATAGTCATAAAATGATACGTTAAATATAATGAAAATAAATAGATTCATGTTATGAGACATCAATGGGTAGTATACATACACAAGTAATAGTAGTGAATACAGAATATCTCACCAAGATGGCAATGGGATGAAGAAACCCTTACCAAGAATGTATCATTAGATTGAGGAAGAATCAATGACACAATTATGTGTGACAAAAATAAACCCACAAAATAAAATTGGATATAAAGAAAAAAACAATCATAGGTTATTCATACATATTCTGGTAAAAAACAAAACCAATGACAATGATGTTTAACTCAACGAATGAAAATTGAGTTAAGATATCCCTTAACTTAAGCTCTAAGGTGTTCTTGATTGTTCTTAACGACCAGAATTATAAAATTTATCTTCCTTTACTAATAACTACGTAACCTCATAAACATGTAATTGATATGTTTTAACCTTATTAGGTTCATTCATGACCTTTTTGATAGGTTTTAAGAGATTCAATTTTATTGTTTTTGAAGCATTTTCTCCATTGGTTTTCACGATCCTTTTACTTGTATTCATGAATGGAAGTTCATATGAAATGTGGTTAAACATACATAATTTTTAATATATCTTATTAATGACATTAAAAAGATAAAAATAATCTTATAATTATTTTGTGTTATATACCATGATGATGATTCATTAGTTAAATGTTAATTACAAACATTTGGATTAACTTGGCAGTATTGTTTATAATGAACTTGTTTTGTATTATTATTTTATATTATGAGTGTGTAAGTATTTGAGAACATTAATTTGAAAAAATAAATATATTATTCTATAGTTCAACCATAAAAATGGTTTCATGACCAGAATTGAACATGGTAATGAAAATTGAGAACTCGTCATCCTTGAATGTGATAAATTAACACATCTCTGATGGTGTTTTAATTTTTTGTATAAGAGGAGGGGAAAGAGAGATGATGATGAAATATTATATAAGAATAATATAATTACAGATCATGAAAGGTATTGTAATTATCATAGAATTTGGATAAGGGAGATGAGGAAAGAACTATAAAATAAAGGAACTCAAAATAAAATAAAAATTGAGAAATCTCTCATGAAAAGTCGATAGTCTAATGACGTCACTTAAAAATTCAAAAAATAGTTTGATGAAAGAAAGGGCATATCTAATCACTCATACATAATATGGGTATTATGGGTTATATGGAATGGAATATCCCAAAATAATCCAAAGGAAGTTTAAAAAGAATAACATAAAATGAAATATAATAAAGAAAACTAAAGAGGATGTTTACCTCTTGATCTCTTCTCATTGAGATCCTTCTTATCACAAACCAAACTAGGTAGACCCTAAACCGGTCACCTGAGTCGGTCTGCGACATGGCCTGAAGTGTTTTCTTGATCCCCACGGGTAGAAAACTAGTGTTGGGCATCAAATTTTGATAGTTGGGAATGATTTGTCCCCTGAATAAAAGATAACTAGATAAACAAAACTGATTACAAAAGTTAAAACTAGTAGCAGAAAGAAAATAAAACTAAACATACCTCCTTGTTTCCTTCTACGTCACCACCCCACTCAAATTCAAGATTTCTCCAAAACTGAGGAGCTGATCTAGGAACCTAAACAAGAACTAAACATGCAACTGAAAGAATATGATAGGTTTGAAGACCGATAAATTCAGAAGGGATGCTGAATATAACCACTGAATCCAATGTGTCCTTTCCTAAAACAATCCAATAATACAATTTTGAAATAAAATTATAAATGTAGGACTTCCATATCTTAATAAAAAAATATTAGTTACCCATTTTAAAAACCAAATGCACCCCATGGGCCATTTCTGAAACAAACTTCAATTTTCGCTAACAAAATCCAAACTGGGAAAACAAGGCAGTTCTAAAAGAAATAGGTGATAATATAATCTAGAAAAAAATATTACTGAAATTAAACAAGAAAATCAAAGACAAACCATGGGTGATACTAAACATCCCTAGAAGACCCCTGGATGTACTTGGTTTCAAAACCACCTGTCAATGTATGGTGAATCTCCTATGTCTATAACCAACTGGCCACCCTAAAATGACCAATCCAGGTGTAAAGCCCACCTGACCTAACAAAAAATCCAGGGGGTACCATCCAGTCTAATCAGGGATGGTCAACAGCCGTCACTAGATCATCTAAAATATGCAGAGTAACCCATGGTGATTATAATAACATCGTGTAAGTTGGAGGCCCACACACACGTGACTCATCTCATTGCACTTGCCTACCCCAAACACAAACACTCCATACGATAACAAATAAGGGATATCCCCCTATAGAGGTTCCACATACACATACATACATACATACACACACACACACACACACAGACACACAGACACACACACACACACACACACACATATATATATATATATATATATCATATCATAAAAGGTTCCAACCGGTCCGTTGTGCCATGAAACCCTTAAAACCATTTGATACCTTCTTCAAAATACTAAAAATGTTAAATGGGCACACAATAAATCTAAATTTCATCATTTAAAAGAATCAACACAAACATTACACTAAAGCTGAGAGTGCCAAATGGGTTGTCACGTCGCATCATGTCCAAGACATTTTTTTCTAAAACATTTTTAAACCTACGACCACACATAGACAACTTTACAAGCCAAATACCTTAATAATATATTAGTCAATAATCACCCTTTTAAGTTCAAAGCACCAAATGAGCCCTTATACATTCCAGACACACACTAAAGCATTTCCCAAGGCCTGATGGGTGAAATCCTTAAAAAAATATTTACAGCCATTTAAGGGAAACACACCAAAGACCAAACCTCATTCAAGAAAACAATAATTTTTTGGAAAACCTAGGATTTAATGAAACATCATTAGAAAGGATCCATTATCATTTGTGATCATATCCATGTGTGCACCTCATGCACCCGTGTATGTGCCAACATTTAATAGAACAATAAAATCCAAATATAACGTTTGAAAATCATACCCAAATGCATATGGAAACAAATTAAACACATGATACATATTTCAAACATCATTCACAAAATCATCTTCTAATTTAATAAATCCTTTTCAGAAGAACATAATAAATGATTACATCAGGATTCTATCAACTTCACACACAAATTCCATTTAAAAATCTGATGCATTTCCAAACATTTCAGAAATTACTTTCGTGCCTTTCAAAACATGACTCGTACCACTTCCACAACCAAAATAACTCTTTCCACATAGTATAAAAACTAACACATATCTCAAAATATGTTTTCGTCAAAACACACTTCATTCTATACAACCATACTATCAAAAATAAAATGAACACAAGTTTTATCTTCTTTAAAACTATGTTTTCACTAACCAATTTAATTAAAGAACTTTCTAAGTTAATTAAACATGAGAAATAATTGACCATGTCATGATTTTCTCAAAACTACTCAAAAAAATAGATAATTCTTTAAGAAACTATTTTCAAAAATTTTAACTAGCCCAAAAACTCTTTAATAAATTAACTATAAAATCAATGATGGTGCGAACAACATATGAATATTAATTTAAACCATGCAAGTGTGTATGAGTTATGTGGAAAATAAAATAGTCATAAATTCCTACCTCAAACTAACCATGGACGCGAAGAAACTCTGATGGAAGGTATAAAAATCCCTCTCGGACAAACTGCACATGCTGAACAATGATAAAAACACACTACACATAACCCTAGATAGTATTAAGATTTATCTAAATTAAATAAAAACAACAATGATGAAATGAAATGAAAATAAATAAATAAATGGTTAAAATAATAATTAAATAATTAAATAAAAGAATAAATAAATTATTAAAAGAATAAATAAATAAATAAATAAATAAATAAATAGAATAATATATAAATAAATAACTGATTAAAAGAATAAATAAATAAATAAAAGAAAAAGAGAATAAATAAGTAAATAAATTATTAACAGAATAAATAAATAAAAGAATGAATAAAAGAATAAATATATAAATAAATTTTTAAAAGAATATACCGGAGGAGGCTGCTGCCGGCCAGAGAGGGAGAGGATGCTTAAAGGAGGCACGAAGAGGCTGGTGGTTTCTGACACAAGGAAGGCAGGGGGTTTTATGGGCTACTGGATAAAGGAAACAATGAGGGGGTCGGAGCACGACCTGGTTGGAGGTACGGCGGGGCAAGGTGGTTGGTCGGAGTGCAGGATGCCAGAAATGGCTTGGTTGGAGTGCAGAAGAGGCCAGAACAGCGAGGGATGAAGAAGGAGGCATGGGTGAAGTCGGCTGGATGGAGTAGGCAGAATGAAGGGGGCTGGATGAGGTCAGATCAGCGAGGGTGATAGTCGATGGGGAGGGCCAAAGTGAGGGAAAGGTTTAAGGGGCTTTGATGGTTAGCCAGAGGCGTGAGGGAGACAAGGGTGAAGGTGGAGGGCTAGAGGCTGGGTGAAGTAGACTTCTGGGGTGGGGAAGCAAGGGAGAATGGAGGGAAGGAGGCGGACATGAGCTAGTGGTGAGGAAGGCTGTTGGTGTTAGGGAGAAATCGGAACGAACCGGGGGTGAGTCAGGGATGGTTGAGGGAAAGGAAGGCTTGAGAGAGGGTGAGGACCTATGCGTGGCGAGGTTGAGGGAAGAGGTGACCCGATGAGGGAGTGGTGAGGGAAGCATCCGCATGAGTGTGATATCAGGGAAGGCGGGGCAACAATGAGATGTAGACTGCCTAGGCATGGGGGCGCGTAATGCAGATCGGGGTGGGGGGGGGGCTTGTGCAGATCTAGGGGTTGTTATTTTTTTTATAACAATAAAAATAAAAATAATAATAATAATAATTAAACCAGAAAATAATACTACCAAAATTTCTATAATTAAGATAACAATAATAAAAATTAATAACAATTAAAATAATAATTATAACAATAACAATAAAAATAACAATGATAAATATAATAATAATAAAAGCTATAATAATAAAATAAAAATAAAAATAAAAATGAGAAACATAATAAAAATAACAACACCTCATTAATAATAATAATATTAATTACATAATAACATTATTATTATTACAATTCAAACATTCAACTCACTTTGTTTTACATAAAATATTTATTTTAATCGTTATTCATTTGTGCGGGCACCCAGGATAACAAAGCGGCAACCGCCCATTGTGTAGTGACCGTGCACAGGTCTAAACCCCACTAAAACTATTAAACAATGAAAATTTTAAGTCAGGACCCAGCCCAGAACTTGGCCTGAGAACACAGAGCCAAAAATTATTAAAATAATAATTAATTTACAAATAAGGATGTGACAATTCTCCACACCACAGACACTTTCTGTCCCAAAAAGTCACCCAGCCAGACAATAGACCAAATTAGAACCCATGCCCAATTGAAGCCAAAAGAATCCACAATACAAGAGTGCGAGGGAATACGAGAGGGTTCTTCCCACCACAAGAACTAAATGGACATGGAAAATAAACACCTAAACATATCACCCTGAGAGGGGGGGGGGATTCGAGAACTCCCAACCGATCCAAACTAACTTTTATATCATGAGAGAACAACACCTCTGCTGAAACATAAAACTCTTGACCCAGACTAGACCAACACCTCTCCCAACCCAAGGATAAAATCCTCCGAGAAGTATATAACCCCAAATAGTGAATATAAGCATAACCACAAGACTTTACTCCTAAATGGGTACTTAAACCTCCAAATGTACCCCACTAAACCTAGGTCAAGATATACAGGTTCCAAACACACTTTTAAGAAAACCTCCCAATTAAGAAAACAATGATCAGACAGACAAAACTGTTTGGATTACAATAGAACAAGTCTGTCATAACTCCACAGTGAAACAATGAACTTACAACGATGTAAAAATGTTAACAGCAGAAAAATAAAAACGAAAAGAATTTAAATGTTTGACTACTAACACGTAACACAAAACCCGAATGAAGGCTTCACACCCCTAGAAACTTCTGACGGTGTGTGGGATTCACCCCAAGACATGTGGCAGGGGATCTGATGGCTGAAACATCTCTTGCCTCCCAGACAGGCACTAGAATCCCTTGGTCATAATTCTTCAGGTGACACGTCCTACAAAACTTCTCTAGATGACCCAAACATTTGCAACGATGACATTTATTCAAAGGGATGCGACATGACGGCTTCATGTGCCTGAACCAGCCACACTAGGGGCACACCACTAAAAGGTATGAAGTACTAGAAGTCAAAACCACTGTAGATGACTCTTTAGAAACAGGTCCCTCTGGAACACCTTGCTCTCCAGATTAGGAACCATCATGTGCAACTGTATACGCTAGTTTTCCAACCATAAGTGTTCCGGATTCCAACATAGCTGAGAACACCTCATCCACCATCTTCTCGAAACAATGGCCCTTTGAAGGGGGGACTCTATCCATGATCTCTAGATGAAGCCCCCCAATGGAGAGAGAATTATTCATCAAATCCTCTAACGCCACCTTCATAGAAGGACACAAGTTCCTTGAAATGGTCAATATAAGTCTTCATCATCTGTTTGCCTTGTTGAATATGCATGAGTTCTTCCTATTTCTTTTTCTTCACCTATTCAGGTATGAACCATCGGATGAAGATGGATTTAAATACATCCCATGTCATCCCAACTTTTAGTGACAGTGGGGTGAACAACTCTCATTCGTCTAGGGCTAAACCTTAAAACATGCCCAAAACAATACGCACTCTGATATATTCGGGAGTTCCCAATACCCTGATGACATGCTCGACCTCATCAAGACACTCTGCTGCCTCTAACGGACATCGATCACCATGAAGGAAAGTAAATGTATGAGAAGGACCAAAATATGGGCATGAATTATCATAATCCTTAGGGACCTTTCTAGCTGTAATTTTATGAACAACATTAAAACATAGAGCCAAAAGCTGATATCAATCCGTAGTAACTTCAAAGAAAGTGCCTTCATCCAAAACAACCAACATAAAAGAAACAAGAAAATACAAACACAACTCAAAAACTATTTTTTTTCAAAACCCCCTTTGCATTTTAGATTTCAAACCCGCATTCCTTCAAGGACACTTTCCAAATACCAAATCCACTTTTCAAACCAAATTCAATTTTTCAAAAAGCATTTCCCCTGTTCATTTTCAAAAAGGCACTTACATAAATCAAAACCAAAACAATACTCAACACACAAAAAACCATCAAGATGAGGAACAAGCAGTTACACTTAACATGGAGACATGGTAGTGAGCCACACCCTAAGAATCGTAAATAGCTAGGAGAAGATCAACTGTTCAATCAGACTCCTCATGGGTCACTACTCCATGTTAGGTCACGACATGGCACTGGCCCACCTCCATTGTCATTCTTCAATCCCAAAACAAAAGTAGTAGACTCAAAATACAAACATCCCCTGGAAACTCAAGTTTCGAAATGAGGAAGGGTTTATGACACCATTCCCATACTTACCTCTCGAGTCTCAAATATCCAAATCTCTATCTACCAAACAACCCAAATTGAAAGGGCCTCCTCAGACACCCTTTTGTACTAAACCAACCCTGGTAGACCCTGAACCGGTCACACGAGCTGGTCCGCAACATGGCTCAAAGGGTATTCCTGATCCCCAAGGGCTGTAAACAAGTGTTATGCATCAATGATTGACCGTTGTGAATGATTTGGCCCCTAATCAAAAGATAACCAGACAAACAAAACTAACGAAAAAAAGTAAAAACTGGTAGTGGAAAGAAAATAAAACTGAACATACCTCCTTGTGACCTTCAAGGTCACCACCCAACTCTGACTCAAGCATGCTCTAACACTGAGTGACTAATCCAAGAACCTGAACAATAACCAAACCTGCAACTGAATGAATATGATAGGTGTGAGCACTGAGATGCTCAGTAGGGATGCCAAATATAACCACAGAATACAACGTGTCCTTTCCCAAAACAATCCAATAACAAAAGTTTGAAATATAATTATAAACTTTTTCCCCATATCTTAATAAAACAATATCATTTACCCATTTAAAAAACCCAACGCACACCACATGCCATTTTTGAAACAAACTACAATTTTTTGGTAATAAAATCCAAACAAGGAAAACAAGGCAATGCTAAAAGAAACCGGTGACTGTATAAGCTATAAAACAAGTATAACTGAAATTAAACAAGAAAAAAAAAAGAAAAACCATGGGTGATTCTAAACATCCCTTGAAGACCCCTGGATGGACTCTGTTTTGGAACCACTTGCTGGTATATGGTGAAGCTCCTAATTCAATTACCAACTGGCCACCCTAAAATGACCAATCCAGTGGCAAAGCCCGCATGACCTAACAACAAATCATGGGGGTACCAACCCATCTAATTGGGTATGGTCAAAAACCTTCCCTCGATCATCTAAAAGATTCCCAGGAACCCATAGTGATTATAATAATATTGTGTATGTTGGAGGCCCTCGCACACATGACTCATCTCACCGCACTTTCCTACCCCAAACTCAGACACTCCGTACAATAACACACAAGGGATATCCCCCCTATATAGGATCCCCAAATATATATATATATATATACATATATTATATATATTATCATCAAAGGTTCCAACTGGGCCGTCGTGCCATGAAGTCCTTAAAACCATTTGATACCTTTTTCAAAATACTAAAATTGATAAATTGGAATACAATAAATCTAAACATCGTCATTTCAATGAATCAATAGAAACATTACACTAAAGCTGAGACTGCCAAACTAGCTATCACGTCACATCATGTCGAATCCATTTTTTCAAAAAACATTTTAAAGCTCCGACCAGACACATACAAATTTCCAAGCGACACCCCTTAAAGAGATCATAGTCAACAATCACCCATTTTATGTTCATAGCACCAAATGGCCTCGTATCCTTTCCAGACACACACAAAAGAATTTCCCAAGGCCCGATGGACAAAATCATAAAAAAAAAATTTCAGTCATTTAAGGAAAACTCACCAAGGGCCAAACCTTGTTTAGGAAAAAATGAATTATTTATAGAACCAAGGATTTAAATAAATATCATTTCAAATGTGCTTTAATCATTTGTGAGGACATCCATTTGTGCACCTCATGTACCCATTGATGTGTCAACATCCAATGGCACAATAAAATCCAAAGAGAACATTCGAATACTAAACCCAAATTCACATTTAAACCCCTATTTTTTATTTCAAACATCATTCAATAAATCATTTACTAATTTAAGAAAACATTTTCAAAAGAACACACCAAAGGCTTACATCAGGATTCTATCAACTTCACCCACAAATTCCATTTAAACATCTGATGCATTTCCAAACATTTCAAAAACTATGTTTGTACCTTTCAAAACATCACTCGTACCACTTCCACAACCAAAAGAACAGATTTCACACTTAATAAAAACTAACACATAGCTCGAAATCGGTTTTTGAACAAACACACTTCATGCCATACAAACATACTATCAAAAATAAAATGAACACAAGTTTTATCTTCTTAAAAACTATGTTTTCACCAACCAATTTAATTAAATAACTTCATAAGTTAATTAGACATGAAAAATAATTTACCAAGTCATGATTTTCAAAAAAAATACTCAAAACAAATCAGATAATTAATCCAGAAACTATTTTCAACAATTTTAACTAACCTAAAAACACCATAATATATTAACTATAATATCAATGATGGAGCGAATGACATATAAATATTAATTCAAACCACACAAGTGTCTTTGGGTTTTACGGGAAATAAAATAGTCAGAAATGCCTACCTTAAACCAAGCGTGGATGTGATGAAACAATGATGGAAGGTATAACAATCCCCCACGGACTAACCGTGCATGCTGAACAATAATAAAAACACACTACACACATCCCACGACAATATTAGGATTTATCTAAATTAAATAAAAACTCCAAAGATGAAATGAAGGGAAAATAAATAAATAAATAATTAAAATAATAAATAAATAAATAAATAAATAAATAAATAAATAAATAAATGATTAAAAGAATAAATAAATAAATACATAAATAAATAAACAAATATATAAATAAATAATTGATTAAAATAAAAAACCAATAAATAAATAAAATAATTAATAAATGGTTAAAAGAATAAATAAATGAATAAATGAATAAAAGAATAAATAAATAAATAAATGATTAAAAGAACATACAGGAGGAGGCCGCTATCTGCCGGAGCGGGAGAGGAAGTGCGAAGCAGGTGCAGCGAGGCTGGCATGGTCCAAAGTAAGGAGGGAATGGTGTTTTTCGGGCAACTAGAGAAGGGAAACAACGAGGGGGTTGGAGAACAGCCTGGTCAGAGGTAGGGTTGGGAGAGGTAAATTGCCGCAGTGTAGGATGCTGGAAATGGCCTGGATGGAGTGAGAAATATGCCGGAATAGCGAGGGTCGGAGCAGGAGGAAAAGGTGAGGTTGGCCAGATGGAGCAGGCTGAATGAAGTAGGCTGGATGAGGTCGGAGGAGTGAGGGTGAGAGTTGGTTGGGAGAGCCGAAGTGAGGGTGTAACACCCCAAGATTTTACGAAAAATATTATTTGTAATTTAATTAATGTCTTGTGTTGTACGCTACACCAAAAAGAGCTTGCACAACACGCATCCCTGACTTGTCTTTCATTACACACAAGCGCGACCTTCCATGATAGTGTGTGTTGTACGCAATACCGAGTTTCGCTAAACAACGATATGCTATTAAAATATTATTAAAACTAGCTATTATGAATAGTAATACCAACTTTTTTAAATTTTTGAAATTTTATTTTTGAAAATGGACTTCATTTTTGAATTCGGAATATCGAAATTAGCCAGGGGTGAAATTTTGGTATTTTTCTGGAAACATTCAATTTTTGAGGAATAGTGAAAACACTGGGTTACTATTTAAAAACTGACTTTTTATTTAAATAATTATTTATTTTATTTAAATTTATTTTAGGTCAAAATTGATAAATAATACCTATATAAGTTCAATGTAATTCATTGGAGTAATTTTATAATAATTTTAGATATATAAAAATTTCATTGAACTTTTCATCGTCTTTTACCCACCTCCTAGGAGAATTTTCAAATTTACATAAAACTTAATTTTACCTCTTTTGTGAATGGAATTTCAAAAAACCTAGAGATACGGTTGATGTCAGTAAGTAAAATGTGGTTCAATGAGATGAAAATAATTTTTGGCGAATAGTAACTTTTTACTTTTTTTACCACGGTTAAAAGTAAATAGAGTAATTAAGGGTAAGAATGATATTATTATTACCCTAACACATGTCCTAATTCTATTGGATAAGTTTAAATCGACCACAATCAACCTTAGGAATAACATATGACCATTTAGGCCCACTTGGATTAGATTAGGACATTTATTATTATTTTATTTAAAAAAGGGTTAAAATAGTTAAAATCAAAGTTTAATAAGTAAATCATTTTTAATATAGGGTTATACATAAGATAAATTCGACTATAAATATTCATTAGAAAGATAAAACTATTTACTACATAATGGTATTTTATTTTTATTTTTTAGACATTAAATAATTTAATTTATTTATGACACAAAGATGATGTAGTAATTATCTTATTAATGAAATATTGAAATAATTGATGTTATAAATACCCAAATAAATGTAATTTGAGACTTTTTATGAATTCCACACATTTGTTAGGTTAATATTACATTTTAGTATTGATTTAATTAACTTTTTTCGAACTAATCATTCTGTTATGATTTTCACCAAAATCAATTACAAAATAGTGTCAAAATTGACATAAAATAGTTTTTTAAAAGAATATTATATTATTAATTGTTATTTTATTCCTAAAAATCTAAGTATAGGCAAAATTACTTAGATAAGGTTATATATATTAACAATAAAAAACTTGGGGTTCGTTTTTCTGGTTATAATATGTTTATTAACCTTATAGTATAAGAACACATGAAGACACGGTAAATGTAAAATTATTTAACTTAAAGTTAAATCTAAATGATAAGGTTAAAATGGGAACCTAAACTTGTCTAAATTCACTTTTGTGAGAGGATTTCGACCCATCCCCACCTTATCTTAGAAATAAATCAATTTGGAGCTATTTAAAACCGAATATGGCTTTATAATAAAATAATATTTTTAGTTTTTTCAAAGGTGCCCCTCTCCTCCCTTATAGAAGGGAACCTCCTCCCTCTCTTCCTCACACAACTTTGAGCCTTCAAGCTTGGCCAAAACCTGAAAATTTATTCTCTCCAATTCCCTAGAGACATCCTAGAGGTCTTTTCCTTCTTCAAAGGCCAATTTTAGTGCCCTAAAAGGAGGTCTCAAAGAAGCACTTCAAAGAAGAGGTAATGTCCTTTACCGATTCTTTAAACTTTATTTCTTCTTCCACTTCTTATTATTTAGTTGTTTCATTATGAAGTAATAACATCGGTATCACTCATATACTGATATGTTATTATAATTATTAAAAAATCCTATTTCACCATCTATCCATCCTACGGAAAACGAAATCACCGCGCGTGCGTACGTACAAAATACCATCTCCACGCCGTTGTGTAATCTATTTTCCACCACCACCTTACTTGAATGGGTATAATGGTGTAAAAAATTAATATATATGATTATTTTAAAGTTATATTGATTTTTAAATAGAATACAAACACTCCAATGCAATTCCACGATCATGGGAACTATATCATCGCTCGTGCGTACGTACGGAATACCATCTCCACGATGTGATGCGACTTGTTCTACAAGATTTTCATTACATAATTATTAAATAAATGAATTGAGTGAATTAATATGATATATATTACACTAATACCATTCTGGAAATGAGGTATCTATAACCTAAAAGAATAATAAGAATTTATTCGAAAAACAAGCATAAGAACGAAAAGTAATAAACACCCGAATAACAAGTAAAAATGAAATATTACTAATAATAAGCTATGAATATGACCATATATGATATAATAAAAATGATTATGATTCTGGAATAAGTCAATGAAATTATTTAAATCAGTATACAGGAGGTTCAGACACTTACAAAGCAAATCAGACCTAAGGTAAGGGAAATATCACAATCTCATTTTTATCCGAGATTGTTTATACTTTGGAATTTACTGAGGTGTATTTTATCATCCACATCCATGTTTCCTCAATATGTAATATTATTTCCATCCACATAAAATTGTATAAATCCAATTTTACCTTTTGGTGAGTTTTTAGTTAAAGATATGAAAGGAATCTTTTGTCGTTTTTCGTACGATGTACTTTTTTGACTTTTCCGACAAAAGTACGAGAAGAATGTTTTTTTATCTTATACGGCATGAATGGATTTTTAAAACATTATTTCCAAGATGATTCCTTTACAAGTTTGCATGTTTATTTTTAATCAACTTCTTTTAGTTTAAAATTGTTTGACATGTTAAGAAAGGAAAAGTGTTTTTGAAGTAGAAAGGATATTTTCCTCAAGAATGGAGTTCAAGTGTTTTATCAAAATTAATTTCCATCTAAGATAATAAAGGGTTCTGTTTCTATCCCTATTATTACATTGATTTGATTATGTTGTTATGGAATTATTTTTATGAATTCCTTTATCTTATATTAATTGTTTTATGATGTTATGATGTTTAAGAATCCCATTTTTATTACATGGGTTATGCTATGATGTATGGTTTATGATTTTGTGGCACACATAAGAATGGTATCATTATGAGATGGGTGGGACATATATCTCCCTCCAATGCATTGGGTAAAGATTTTATATCTCATGAGATAGACATGGCTGGAACGACAGGTTAAACCAGTTCAGTGAAACAGGACTGAAACGAGGAATGAACTCGGTTCAGAAATGGACTTTGTCGACTAAGATAGTCTTGGAAATGAGTCTTGACTAATAAGAAATGATTCTTTATGATTATGTGTGTATGCCACAAAGTTTCATGTTTTATGTTATGATTATTGGTATTACATTTCACTACTATGATTTATCCCATGTTATGATATTATGATCTCTTTTGCAGGTTAAGATTTCCAAAATGTTATGTTCTTATGAATATGATGTGATTGATATTTCTTTTGTTTACCCTTACTGAGAATTTGAGCTCACCCTTTTATGTTTTCTTTTTCCCAGGATATAGAGAAAGTTTTTAGGTAAGAAAAAAAGGGAAAGATTTTTATGGGAGATGTTGAAGATCTTTCACCACGATTAGAAGATTATATTCCAAGTTTCCAAAGACACTAAACTATTACGGTCCTTGTGTGTGTGTGTTTTTAATGTAGTAGGTATTCCGCAAAAGTAATGTAATGTCCATGTACGTCATGCTTTGGGTCTCTAGAGTTGGTATCAGAGGAAAGGTTTAGTCAACCATTGGAAACTAGGATGCGATAATTTTAGTGAGATCCCTATAGATATATCTAAGGTATGTATAGGGATGTCCCTGAGGTTAAGTATAAGTATAGGTTATAGTACTAGAATTACGGTAACCTAAGATGTTAGATATTGAAGGTACTCCCCCTTTATTATATTGTTTTCCCTAGCGTGATTTTTTCCTCTCACACTATTCTTTTTGGGTTTTAGATGATGTCTAGGACCCGAAGGAATCATGTTGATCAATGTAATGGACAACACAATGATTGTCCTCCTGAACAAACACATGTTATGGGAGATGGAGTGAAAAATATTTTTGCTATACTTACACAAGCTATGAATCATTCTGGACTTCAAAATGAGCAGAGAAGGGAAGAATATTCTATTGAGTCCTTCATGAGGCAACGCCCACCTTCTTTCAGTGGGTCTTCCGATCCACTTGTTGCTGAACAATAGATCAGTACCACTGAAAATCTATTTTCAGTTCTTCAATGTTCTAAACATGATAAAGTCATCTTATCAGTGTATTGTTTGGAAGGTGATGCTGATCAATAGTGGAATCTTATCAAGAATACGAGGCCAAGAGATGAAATTGAGTCCATGGAATGGGACGAGTTCAAGAACTTATTTTTCAATAAGTACTTCCCTAGTATTCTTTGAACAAATATGGAGAAGAAGTTTCTTGAACTAAAGAAAAAGGATGATGAATCTGTTGGTATATACAAAGAGAATTTTACAAGGCTTTCAAGGTATGCATCTGGATATATCATCCAACCTGAAAGTAAAGTTGATCTATTCTTCAGTGGCTTAAAACCAAATCTTTGAATGGCATTAGCTATAAGAGACTTCAGTAGCTATGAAGAAATTGTGTGTTGTGCTATTAAGGTAGAAATGAAAGTTGGTGTTACATATCCATCTCATGGTTTTGAAAAGAGACGAAAGAAGGAGTTCAAGGAGAAATCTCAGAATAATGGTGAGAAGAAGATGAATGTTTCGTTATGCTCAAAGTGTGGAAAGAAGCATGGTGGAGATTGTCTTAAAGGGAATAGAAAATGTTTTAAGTGTGGAAAAGAAGGTCATCAAGTAGATGAGTGTCGAAGTAATGGAAAAATGGTTGCTAATGGTGTGAATAAATAAAATACTGCAGAGAATGCACCAACACCACTTCAATGATTCAAGTGCAATGAAATGGGGCATTATGATAATCAATGCCCTAATCCAAGGGTTAATGATGATCGACATGAGCAACCACTTAAGGAAAAGGACAAAGGGAAGTCACATGTGATAACTAGTGGCGATGTTGAATATGACAACGATGTGGTGGAATGATTAAGTGTTTATGTAATGGGATTCCAAAATAATGTTATATATAGTATCGTGGAATATTGGAATATTTATGTATTGGTCTATTGTGGTTTTCAATAATTTTATGGTAACAGTAACCATGGAAAGTGATTGAGATATTTTTGGTAAGCAGATGATATGTGCATTATGAAGGGATAAGAAGATAATGAGATGTTTGATTGTATTCATGAGCTCATGATTGATATAAGGACTAAGTGATATCATGGTTTGAGTATAATGAATCTTGAGGAATTTGGTTTGTGGAAAGTGTTAACTTTTAACTACATTCATATTTTCACTAAGGTTCAATGGGTATTCATTCTTCAAGAGAATACATGATTAAGGTATTCACATGTTTGTAATTTGACCAACAAGATATATCTTATGATATATGGGGGATAAATGATGGCATTCATGTGATTGTTATGTGACATTTCAAGTAATGATTTTCTTTATACTATGAGCTTGGACTAAAGTATTTTAGATAAGCCTAAAGATTGGAATGGGTTATGTTGGACATAAGTTAGTATTGTTTAAGGATAGAAATTTTTCGATATTATTGATGGGATGTTATAGTAATATAGATTTAGAAAAAGGAAAACCTTCAGGATGGGCGACAACCCATCGCGTCGAACAAGGCTGTGGGAATCAAAACCCCAACCGAAGTGAGACTGGCTTTATCGCCTACCACTGGCCTACAGGAAGTACCTGGTTAGTAGAAACTAGTTTTATTTTGTTACACGGTATGATATATTAAGTATAAGTTCATTTTTGGAATCTTATATGATTAACCTCACCATAGATGGACTTATGTATATTTGATAACTTTTGCTAACCTTTTGTTTGAAACAGATGGAATGACCCATCATTCTATCACATGATCTATTAACACTTCATGAATAACGAATTCAACTTCATTTCTTTAAGATATGAAGTGGAAATGGTTTAAAGCACGAACAATAGTGAGATTGTACCAAAATAAAGTAAGTATTTATTCTAATTCAAATTCTTCAACTTTAGGGAAATGATCTTGAAAAACAAAAATGTTGTCCTAGTGCTCTTATATACGATGAATCATATGGTACCCTAGATCATCACAAATTTATGGCTTTGTGATTGTTGGATTTTTCATAGCCATGTTCTCTACCACTCTCCATCAGAACATGACGGTTAGATTTCTCTACCATATCCAAATTTTCACCTATGTTCTCCTATGGGGAAACCGAGAGATTAGTTAATTTGGGTAATAGTTACGTTTCATACTTTAGTTTTTAAATACAATTTTTGGTATTCCCTTTTATGATGTGGGTTTCTATTAAAGAAACTTTCAAACAGTAAACCATTTATAACCCTGACAAATTTCGAGGGAGAAATTCATTTTAAGGGGGGTAGAATGTAACACCCCAAGATTTTACGAAAAATATTATTTTTAATTTTATTAATGTCTTGTGTTGTATGCTACACCAAAAGGATCTTGCACAAAACGCATCCGTGACTTGGCTTGCATTACACGCAAGCGCGACCTTCCACGATAGCGTGTGTTGTACGCAATACCAAGTTTCGCTAAACAACGATATGCTATTAAAATATTATTAAAACTACCTGTTATGAATAGTAATACCCAATTTTTGAAATTTTATAAATTTTATTTTTAAAAATTGACTTCATTTTTGAATTCGGAATATCGAAATTAGCCTAGGGTGAAATTTTGGTATTTTTCTGGAAACTTTCAACTTTTGATGAACAGTAAAAACACTGGGTTACTATTTAAAAACCGAATTTTTATTTAAATAATTATTTATTTTATTTAAATTTATTTTAGGTCCAAATTGATACATAATACCTATATATGTTCAATGTAATTCATTGGAGAAATTTTATAATAATTTTAGATATATAAAAATTTCATTGAACTTTTCATCGTCTTTTACCCACCTCCTAGAAGAATTTTCAAATTTACATAAAACTTAATTTTACCACTTTTGTGAATTGAATTTAAAAAATAAGAGAGACACGGTTGATGTCAGTAAGTAAAATGTGGTTCAATGAGATGAAAATAATTTTTTATGAATAGTAACTTTTTACTTTTTTTACCACGGTTAAAAGTGAATAAGAGTAATTAAGGGTACAAATGATATTATTATTACCCTAACACATGTCTTAATTCTATTGGATAAGTTTAATTCAACCAAAAACAACCTTAGAAAGAAAATATGACCATTTAGGCCCACTTGAATTAGATTAGGACATTTATTATTAATTTATTTAAAGAAGGGTTAAAATAGTTAAAATCAAAGTTTAATAAGTAAATCATTTTTAATAAAGGTTTATACATAATAAAAATTCGACTATAAATATTCATTAGAAATATAAAAATATTTACTAATTAATGGTGTTTTATTTGTAATTTTTATACATTATATAATTTGATTTATTTATGACACAAAGATGATGTAGTAATTATCTTATTAATGAAATATTGACATAATTGATGTTATAAATACCCAAATAAATTTAATTTGAGAGTTTTTATGAATTACACTAATTATCTAGGTTAATATGACATGTTATTATTGATTTAATTAACGTTTTTAGAACTAATCATTCTGTTATGAGTTTCAGAAAAAATCAATTACAAAATAGTGTCAAAATTGACATAAAATAGTTTTTAAAACAAATATTATATTATTAATTGTTATTTTATTCCTAAAAATATAAGGTTCTTCCAAATGACTTATATAAGGGTATACATATTAATAATAAACAACTTGGTGTTCTTTTGGATTTTTATAGTAAGCTTATTAACCTTATAGTATAAGAACACAAGAAGACACGGTAAAAGTAAAATTATTTAACTTAATGTTAAATCTAAATGATAAGGTTAAAATAGGAACCTAAACTTGTCTAAATTCTATTGGGTGAGAGGATTTCGACCCATCCCCACCTTAGCTTATAAATAAATCAATTTTGAGCTATTTAAAACCGAATATGGCTTTATAATAAAATAATATTTTTAGTTTTTCCAAAGGTGCCCCTCTCCTCCCTTATGAAAGGGCACCTCCTCCCTCTCTTCCTCACACGACTTTGAGCCTTCAAGCTTGGCCAAACCCTGAAACTTTATTCCCTCCACTTACCTATAGACATCATAGAGGTCATGGTCTTTTTAAAAGACCAATTTTAGTTCCCTAAAAGGAGGTCTCAAAGATGCGCTTCAAAGAAGAGGTAATGTCCGTTACTGATTCTTTCAACTTTATTTCTTCTTCCACTTCTTCTTCTTTAGTTTTTTCACTATGAATTAATAAAATCAGTATCACTCATATACTTATATTTTATTATAAGTATGAAACAACCCTATTTCACCATCTATCCATCCTACGGAAAACGAAATCACCGCGCGTGCGTACGTACGGAATACCGTCTCCACACCGTGGTGTATTCTATTTTCCACCACCACATTACTTGGATGGGTATAATGGTGTAAAAAATGAATATATATGATTATTTTAATGTGATATTGATTCTGAAATAGTATAAATACACTCCAATACAATTCCACGATCATGGGAACGATACCATCGCTCGTGTGTACGTACGGAATACCGTCTCCACGATGTGATGCGACTCGTTCTACATGATTTTCATTACAAAATTATTACATAAATGAATTGAGTGAATTAATATGATATATATTACACTAATACAATTCTGTAAATGATGTATCTATAACCTAAAAGAATAATAAGAATTTATTCGACAAAACACGCATAAGAACGTAAAGTAATAAACACCCGAATAACAAGTAGCAATAAAGTATTACTAATAATAAGCTTAGAATATGACCATATATGATATCATAACAACGAGTATGATTCTATAATAAGTCAATGAAATAATTTAAATCATTATACAGGAGGTTCAGACACTTACGAAGCAAATCAGACCTAAGGTAAGGGAAATATCACAATCTCATTTTTATCTGAGATTGTTTATACTTTGGAATTTACTAGGGTGTATTTTATCATCCACATCCATGTTTCCTCAATATGTAATATTATTTCCATCCACCTACAATTGTTTAAATCCAATTTTACCTTTCGTTGAGTTTTTAGTAAAATATATGAAAGGAATCTCTTGTCGTTTTTCGTACGAGGTACTTTTTTGACTTTTCCGATAAAAGTACGAGAAGAATGTTTTTTTAACTTATACAGCATGAATGGATTTTTAAAACATTATTTCCATGAATATTCATTTACAAGTTTTCAATTTTATTTTTAATCAACTTATTTTCGTTTAGAATTGTATGACATGTTAATAAAGGAATAGTGTTTTTGAAGTAGAAAGGATATTTTCCTCAAGAATGGAGTTCAAGTGTTTTATCAAAATTATTTTCCTTCTAAGATAATAAAGGGTTATGTTTCTATCCCTATTATTACATTGATTTAATTATGTTGTGATGGAATTATTTTTATGAATTCCTTTATCTTATATGAATTGTTTTATGATGTCACGACGTTTAAGAATCCCATTTTTATTATATGGGTTATGCTATGATGTATGGTTTATGATTTTGTGGCACACATATGAATGGTATCATTATGAGATGGGTGGGACCTATATTTACATCCAATGCATTGGGTAAAGATTTTATATCTCATGAGATAGACATGGCTAGAATGGTAGGTTGAATCAGTTCAGTGAAACAGGACTGAAATCAGGAATGAACTCGGTTTAGAAATGGACTTTGTCCACTAAGATAGTCTTGGAAATGAGTCTTGACTAATAAGAAATGTTTCTCTATGATTATGTGTGTATGCCACAAAGTTTCATGTTTTATGTTATGATTATTGGGATTACATTTCACTACTATGATTTATCCCATGTTATGATATTATGATCTCTTTTGCAGGTTAAGATTTCCAAAATGTTATGTTCTTATGAATATGATGTGATTGATATTTATTTTGTTTACCCTTACTGAGCATTTGAGCTCACCCTTTTATGTTTTCTTTTCCCCAGGATATAAAGAAAGGTTTTAGGTAAGAAAAAAAGGGGAAGATATTTATGGGATATGTTGAAGATCTTTCACCACGATTAAAAGATTATATTCCAAGTTTCCAAAGACACTAAACTATTACGGTCCTTGTGTGTGTGTTTTTGTAATGTACTAACTATTCCGAAAAAGTAATGTAATGTACATGTACATCAAGATTCGGGTCTCTACATAGGGAAAGGCAGAAAGGGTTTAGATGGTTGGCTGGAGGCGCATGGGATATGAGGGTGAAGGAAGAGGGCCGAAGGCTGGGTGCATTGGCCTTCTAGAGTGGGGAAACGAGTGATAATGGAGGGTAGGAGGTGGACACGATCAAGGGGTGAGGCGGGCGGTCGGTGCTCGGGAGAAACCGGAATGAACTGCGGGAGATGCTGGGAAGCTTGAGGGAAAGGAAGGCTGGGGTGAGGGTGAGGACGTGGGTGCATCAAGGTTGATGGTAGAGGTGACCCAACGAGGGAGTGGTAAGGGAAGCACCAGCACAAGGAGGATAACAGGGAAGGGGGGCGACGATGAGACACAAATGGCCTGAGCACAGGGCGTGCAACGCAGATCAGGTGGGGGCTGCTTGGGTTGATCTAGGGCTTAATGTAATGCCTCGAACCAAGTTACCTAGAGTTGGTGCATTATTATGTATCATTGGCATGATCACAAAAGATCAAGTCTCGAATGATCGATTATTTTAGTAGTCTTGGAAGTACTAGATACATTCATAATGTTTACATTACATTGTAAAATGTAAAACTACAACAACATTGTTCCCATGTAAAACACTAAGATCCCATAGACTATCCCTATAAGTCCGTCATAATATACTTCTTCACATCCTGGAAAAAATAAAACATAGAAACGGGCGAGCTCAGTTGCTTAGTAAGGATAACAATATTGTGGAAACTTTCATAAATAAGAATAAACATTTAAGACAACGTATAAAACTAAACCAAAATCCTTTTCAACATAAACTTCATCATAATATAGAAAATATAAATAAAATTAATTCCATTTACTTACTCACATGGATATTCTACTCATTGAATAATCACATTCAATATCAATAGCCACTTTCATAATGATGTAATGCATAATGCCATACTTTCATAACCACATAGTCAAGGCCTTATTCCAAGACTAATGATAATATTTTCTCAAGGCCTTGTTCCAAGAAACTAGTTTGCCTCATGAGACCTACTGATTCATCGAGAAGTTATAGCGGGCTCCACCCGTCACTTACTAAGTCCAATGCATTCCTCATATGAAAAACGTTTAAATATAACATAAACATTCGTATTAAAACTGGCATACGAAATGTCAATACTTTATCCATAAACCATGAATCGTATGAAATAACAATCCACAGTCAAACATATCACAAAACCATCAATACAATATGGATGTTTTGTATAATAATAAATCAACTTCAAAAAACATAAAATCCATCAAAGGATGTTGACATAGATGAAATCAAAACCTTTTTTAGAAAAATATCTCTTTCTATTTTGAAATCATTTAAAAGTCACATAATTATAAAATAAAACATTTATATTTGAAAATATTCTTATGAGCTTGTAAGTGAAGCTTTGACATTGTTGAAATGGTGTAATATAGCCTCACCCACCATATAAGGTAAAAAAAGCATTCTTACCTTAATTTTGTCAAAAAGGTTATAAGGTACCTTTTATGGAAAATGACAGAATGATTCCCTTCAAAAGATTTTATAAAAAGTCGAGCAAGGGTATAAATGACTTTAACCAATAGTCTAGTAAATATTAAAAATGTTTTGGAATACATTTTTAGGAAACATGGATGTGGATGATGAAGAGGTCCTAGTAGATTCTTAAGTAAAAACAACCTCGGATAATAAAGAGATTGTGAAATTAACCCTTACCTTGTACTTTTCCTTGGTCAAGGGTAGGTTAGCATCCTGTATAATGGTAAAATAATTATTATTAAATTATAAATGAATCATATACATTAATATGATATCATATATGATATTATAACATTTCTTTGTTAATAATATCTTAGTATTATCATTGTTTTGGGTGTTAACTGATTCATTTTCTTTTATATGCTTTGTTATGTAAGTTGTTTTTTATGGATAGGATTTATCTTACTCATATTCAGAATGATATTAAATCTTTAAGCATTATTTCTAATCATTTAATGAAAATTATTCTTGAATGGATATGATGGGGAATGAATCTCATCGCGTTCGTGGAGACGGTAATCCGTACGTACGTACGAGCGACAATATCATTCATTTGATATTAAAATAATATATAATTGGATGGTATATCATATATAAATAATCATGATCATGTTATATTTATTATTAAATCAATTACACATCATTATTATACCCATCCAAAGAATAATTTATTGAATAACAATTATACCACGACGTGGAGACGGTAAGCCGTATATACGCATGTATAATGACATGTCATTCAAAGGATGGATAGAATAACTAATATGGTTGTACCATATTTATAATAACATCACAGTATATAGAATATATTGGATTTATTATTTTAGAATGGAAACAAAAAAGAAAGAGGAAGTGGAAGAAGAATGGAACTTGAAAGAGGTGATAAAATATTTACCTCTTCTTCGGGTTCTTTCATTTCATTTGATCAAAAGGGCTTCATAAGATAGATTTATGACTAAATGAATGCCTCTATAATTAAGGTAGGACAATTGAGAGGGTATTTGGGTAGGGTTTGGCTGAGACAAATGGTTTTTAAGGTGTGAATTAGAGAGAAGGGATAGTTCCCTTTTATAAGAGGGGTTAGGGGCACCTTATGAAAAGCTAGAAAAGATTAATTTATAATAAAATAATTTTCGGTTTCTAATGGATCCAAAATAAATTACCTAAAGGATAAGGTGGGGATGTTTCCAAAACCACTCAACCAATAGGTTTTAGATAGGTTTGAGTCACTATATTAACTTTAACTTTTAGATTTAACTCTTAGTTAAATAGTTTGACATTTACCATGTCTCTTTGTATTTTTATATTATATGGTTAATAAACTTACTATATATTTCCAGGATAACCCCAAGTGGTTCATCAATAATAAACCTATAATTATATAAGTCTTTTGACCGAGACTTAAATTTTTAGGAATAGAATATCAATTAATAATATAATATCTGTTTTAAAAACTCTTTTATGTCAATTTTGACACTATTTGTTATTTTGTTTTTGATAAACTCATAACATCATTATTAATTTGAAAAAAATTCATCTATCCAACCCTAATATGTCATATTAACCTAAAAAATCAGTTGAATTCATAAAAATTCTTAAATTACTTTTATTTGGATATTTATAATATCAATTATTTTAATATTTCATTAATACGATAATTACTGCATCCTCATTGTGTCATAAATAAATAAAATTATTTAATGTCTAAAAATTATAAATAAAATACCATTATGTATTTAATCATCTTATAGTTATAACTAATATTTATAGTCGAATTTATCTTATGTAAAACCTTGTATTAAAAATGTTTTAGTTATTAAACTTTGATTTTAACTCTTTTAGCTCTTCTTTAAATAAAATAATAATAAATGTCCTAATCTAATCCATGTGGACCAAAGAGGTTCATATTTTATTCCTAAGGTTTTTTTGGTTGAATTAAACTTATCCAATAGAATTAGGACATGTTTTAGGGTAATAATAATATCATTTTTACCCTTAATTACCCTATTTACTTTTAACCATGGTAAATAAAAGTAAAAAAGTTACTATTCACAAAATATTATTTTCAACTTATTAAAACAAATTTTACTTAATGATATCAACTGTGTCTCTCGGAGTTTTCAAATTCAACTCACAGAAGAAGTAAAATTATGTTTTATGTAAATTTACAAATGATCCAAGGATGTGGGTAAAAGAAGGTAAAAAGTTCAATAAAATTTTTATATATCTAAAATTATTATAAACTGACTCCAATGAATTACATTGAAAATATATAGGTATTGTATATATATATTTAGATAAAATAAATTTAAATAAAATAAATAATTATTTAAATAAAAATTTGGTTTTTAACTATAACTTAGTGTTTTTTACTATTCATCAAAAAATTGAATGTTTTCAGAAAAATACCAAAAATTCACCCTAAGCTAATTTTGATATTCTGAATCCAAAAATAAAGTGCATTTTGAATGATAAAATTTATAAAATTTTATAAAGTGGGTATTACTATTCATAATGGCTAGTTTGATAGGTTGTGGTGTGTTAGAAGTCAAAGTTGCGTAAAACACACGCTATTGTATTATTCAAAGAGAAGCATACCGTGGAAGCTTGGGGTGTTACATTCTCCCCTCCTTCAAATAATTTCGTCCTAATAATTTCTAGAATATTACTGCATATAAAGACTCTGGTGGTTCTTCATCATAAGTTCCTAGGGTAGCCACATTTCCTCTTCAATTTTATGGTTTCTCCATAGAACTTTTACCGGACAAGTCGTCTGGTTTCTCAGCACTTGTTCTCTTGTATTAAGAATCTTGTCAGGCTCTTCGCAATAAGACAGATCAGGTTCTAGTTCTAATTCTTCATAGGTGAGTACATACATTGGGCCTATCATTTATTTTCTCAACAGTGATACATGGAATACATCGTGAACTTTGTAGAGACTTGGCGGCATTTCCAAACGGTAAGCTACCACCACAATTCATTCTAGAATTTCGAAAGGTCCGATGTACCTGGGACTCAATTTTCCCTTCTTACCGAAACATATAGCACCCTTCCATGGAGATACCTTCAAGAAAACATGATCTCCTACCTGGAATTCCAAATCCTTCCTTCCGTTATTAGCATAGCTCTTCTTCCTACTTTGAGTGACTCTACGAACCACATATATAATCATAATATTTTATTAAATATCCACAATTTCTCCCACAATGTTATTCTCAAATACTAAGCTTTGTAGCAACTGGAAAATACATCCATGAAGAAATTAAACATTGTGGAACTTGTTCTTGGAGTGTATATAGTTTATAATGTTTTGATATGGATAGTCGTTGATCCTAAATGGACTTATAGGTCATATGTTTTGGTTTTTTGAAGTTAAATTTATAAAAATAGCTAGTTGGAAAAATTATAAAGTGATTAATGTAATTTTAAGAAATAATCAAAAAAGTTCATGAAAGTACTTAATTTTTGTGCAACTATGTTGCCAGAGAAAGGTGACATCAAAAACAAGAGCTGTGCATAAATATGATTTGGTCTCCAAATAAAATGAATTTTCACGCAACTCTATAAAGTTTTGTGATAGATCCAAAAGTTGTGTGATGTATACTATGTTTCCTAACATTGAAAAAATGTTTATGACACAAGATAAGTTTCATGAAACAACCAAGACTCTTATAAATATAGAATCAAACCATCATTTAGGTAGGACCTATGGGATTAGAGTGATAGATCCTTTACTTGAAAAACTAGAGTTTGCATGCTTTGTGACACCCCCCATGTCTCGATCTTACATGAAATTATCAAAGCAAAGTCCCTCAAAGTATGAGATTATGTGAAGATGTTCTCATTCAATGCTATATAATTTGAACACAATTTCCAACAATGTCAAATATTTTATGAACGTCTATTTTTACACAACTGAAAATATTTAGGATACATTATTTTCTAAAATTGTGCTTGTAGGCCATGCATGGTGCAAACAACTTTTTTGGGAGAAACATCACAGTTTAATTACATAATGAAAAGTTATTCCATGCATCGTGTAGACTTCTTTTTGGGCTAAGCCAAAGAAATTTTGGTTTGTGCACTATATAGTCCTAATACCAAACTATATAATAAAATGAGTTGTGACACTCTTTTATACTCCCTATAAAACATGATTCAACCTACTCCTCTTTTTATCTTTCTTGTTTCCTGATTTGAGATTCTCCTCCTAGATTCCCTGAGGACCTTGAGTTGAGAAACTCTTTAAGAAACTCCTAAAACCCCATCACCTGGCTCCAATTATAGATTAAAACAAAGAGGGATTACCTTGAATAAGCCCCACACCATACATTGATAGGTAGCTTCCACCCCTTATTCCTAAAAACATTATATTAAATTGAATCATAACCTATATGAAAAGTGTAGGATGCCTCCTGTGACAAAAATGAAATGCCTTATGAATCAACAATAAGATACCTCATCATGAGGGAATCCACCTTAATCCTTGCTATATATGACGCCTCCTACAAAAAGAATAATATGCATTATGTGTTAAATATAATATGTATGATGTTTTTATATTGATTTGACCACAAAATATCCACCATGGGTCTCCATATAAGCTGTAATCCCACAATCAAATCCCTCTACCCATCAGTGGGATGAGATTCCCTCATATTATAATGTGATAAAGGAGAATGTGAATCTATATATTGAATGGCCAACATATATATTTGATTATCCCAAGATTCCCTAATGGGACTGCCTCTCTGGTGTAATCCCCTAATCATATCCATTAACTCATTACAGGGCCATGATTCCCTCTTGTCATAATATGTGGAATAAATGATTTTAGTCTCAGTGCATAAGCACCATGCTCCATGTCCTTTCACATCCCACTAAATTGTAATGTTACCCTATACAATGGACATAGGATTCCTTCTTGGACTAACATGAGGAAGAAATGATGGGTAGATAAGTTCCCAAACACCACACACTATGTAATTTCACTTTATGTTAAACTGAAATATTTCATCATGAAATGGACATGGGATACACACCTAACCTGACATGAGGTGGACTGGATGGGAACGTTCCATGCGTAAGTCTTATCCATGCCATCTCTTCTCCTAGTTATAATCGGGAAGCTTCTACGCTATTCCCCATCTACACCATCGTTATGCCCTGTAGTTCCAATGAAGCTCCCATGTGTTATCCCTAACAACAACATCACTGCCCCTACTACATCATGTGGGCCTCTCCAACAGATAATTATTTCAAGATGTCAAACTTTTACCCATCATTTCCTCACAAGATATTAAACATGTGTCCAACCTATCCCCCCAAGATGTTAAACATGTTCCCAACTAATCACCACAAGACGTTAAACCTATTTCTATTTATTCCTCACAAAACATTAAACATTCAACCATTTTGTCCCTATAAGATGTTAAACTTGTTCCCAACCCATCCTTGGAAGGTATTTTACCTACACCCATCGTATCCCTAGAAGACATTAAACATGTGCCCAACCTGATCTATCCCTAGAAGATATTAAACCTAAAACCATCTAAAAAAGCCATTAAACTCCTATCCTAATCTATAATCTCTACCCCTTGTAATAAATATGAGATTATTGAGGTGAAAATAATCAAAATACATACACTCCTAGTGTCGACTACCTCATGCCCTACATGGGATACCTTGGGTTTAGCACTTAAATGACTAAAACATAAGATTCCCACTAAAATAGGTAGACATTACAGGTGTCCAACAAACCCACCTTCTATACAATCCCAATATTACCCTCTAATGTGACCAAATATTGCTTCCTTGTTGAAAAATAAGTGATGTAATTAATCAGTATCAACCTAGAGATAATATTGGGAATGCGTTTGTTGAGCACGACTCAAATATAAGAGGGAGACTCAGACTAGGATATGATCTCTAATGAAGAATCCACAAAAGTTGGAATTAACATCCCATCATCATATTTCAATTAATGAGAAGAAATCACCAACCATGCTTGTAGTGGACACCTTCCTTTGGAAATTGGAAATATGAGGAAAGAAATGCACGTATCAGTGACGATATACGCCCCACTTCGAAAGCATCGTAAAAAAACTTCTTAGAAATACCCAACATAAAACATTTCTTTATAACATGGGGAAAGGAAACATAAGAAGGATTGATCTTTTATGCCCAATTAGGGTAAACATAAGATATTTAAATCAATGATATCATATGATTATAATATAAGAATAATGGTATGATAAGATTATCACAACATAAAATATTCATACCCATTTAGTTAAATATCATTAATAATGAATCATTGAATAAATATTTTACATAACAAAATATATAATTCATAATAGTAAAAAACCTCCATAATCAACCATGAGATATGATAATATATCCTAAACCTATGAAATTAGGTTGGGACGTAGACATAAGAATAGAAAACTCATTTCCTTAGTCAAGGATCCCTACCAAGACTATCATATTGGATTGGGATCACTCCCCATTCCATAATTTCCTTAGCAATGATATACTCCCATAACTATCTTATTAGATAGAGACCCTTACTAAACTAGGTTCACTCCCCATTCTAGTTCTTTTATCTCATGTGATGTCCATATGTACCTAAGTAAATTGAAGGATATAAAATTCTTGTACCACTTATCAAATAATGAATACTATAAATATGTATAACACAAAACTGTAAAACATTCACCAAATAATCATATCATAAACCATGTAAAAGAAACATGATTTATATAAATTTCATGTTTCCACCATTGCATAACCCATGTAAAAGAAGTAAGTTTCATATAGGTTTCATCATAACTAAATTGTATTCCATTCATGATTTTGTTTGATTGTTCATGTACATGCACCTTGGTCATGGATTCATCATCTAAATAAAATTAATCATTACATAAGTATAATATGTATTCATCATATACACTTTTATAATTATTCATAAAATGTAGTGAGAAAAAAGAATCACATCGTTGTTTGGAGGTGGTAGTCCACTTGTATACACAAGTGATGTTATTATTTTTCAATGAATGTAAAAGATAGATGTTAGATAATATATTAAAATTAAAAAATAATAATTAATTGATAAATATAAGATATAAAAATTAAATACATCATAAAAAATAAATAATTATAGTGATGGAATTGCTATATGGAGGTGGTAGTATGCACATACACAGGAGCAATACTTCATTTTCCAATTTAATGAAAATGTGGTAAAAACGATTGATCCATAAACATAATAAATATTATGTATATTTATGATATTGAATTCAATATTTTATAATAGATACAATATTTTTAGAACAGTCATAAGTAGAAATTAAATTGAATATAATCAGTTAATAGTTATGTATCTTCATTAAGAAACCTCCATTATCTTACCAATTAACCCTTGAATTAACGAAATTATGATCAAACTAGTACCTCTTGAAAATTGGGATGGGTTTAATAGGTTGTCAGGGTAGTTATTGGATGATATAAAAGGCTCATAAAGTGTAAGGAATCGATTATAATTTTCATCCTTTTATACAGGAGGGAGTGAACACATTTGGAAATTTTTAAAAGATTAAAATATATTAATGTCTCACTTTTGAAAATGTTTCCAAATAGAAAAGATTTTATGATAATAATATTAAGGTCTTAATACATGTGAATAACCAAATAAAATATTTTTTGTGATATTTTAAACCTTATCACTTCGGTAACCTCCCCAGAGAAACCCCTTAACTCTAACTGTGGTAACTAAACTAATCTATTTTACCTATTAATTATGAAAAAACATTATGTTCACCCTATTAAATTAAATTAAATATTATAATTAAAAATATAGTATTTATTTTTAAATATATAATATCTATAATTTGTAGAAATTAATTTAAAAATATTCTCACAAAAACCTAATGAAAACCAATTTTATAAAATGAATTTTTAAGCATAAAACATGATTTATTATTATTACATGACAAGTATAAAAATATTACATGAATTTTAAGACATTTTATTGAATATATAATCTATAAATATAATTAAAATCATTCAAATATTGAGGATTTTCTATTTTATTATGATAAAAACACACTATCAACATAAAAACTATTTTTTTCAGAAAAACATCAATAATTACCTTCCAATGAGTTTACATTCATTTATGACTAATTGATAACTAGTGAATTCAATTAATATATTTGTAAAAAATATATTTTTAATATTTTATTTGTTCTTATTTATAGACACTAATCCAACATCTATATGTTAACTTTCACATTAAATATCAATGTTTTAATAGTATATCACAGTTCTTTTATACTAATTGTTGTGTGTAAATAAGGCTATAAAAGAAATTACATTTCTTAAAACATAAATATATTATAAACTCTAATTTTTTAAGATTATACCCACTTATAAAAATTTATCCCTGATTTTTTTTCACTCTGATATAAACAACCTAGGATACTTTTATCTCATCATATCTTCGGGTTCCCACATAGATTTCTCAAATTTATGGTTTCACCACAATAATTTGACCATGTGAGTGGTCTTGTTTCACATAAATTTTTAGATTCAATAGAGAATAATCAAGGGGTTTTCTGATAAGAGATATCATACTCTAGTAATATGGCCTCTGAGTTTAGTAAATGTGATGTATTAAGAATTTACCTAACCTTAGAGATACATCGAACAAATCGAGAACTTGAGAGAGATTTGGTGGAAGATACTAATGATAAGAAACCATCCCGATATGATAAAGAATTTTAAAGTGGACGATATATAAAAGGATAATATTTCCATTATTTATAAATATCTTAACCTTATCTGTGGAGAAATTCACAATAATAACATCTCAGAATTATCAAACTCTATCACCGAATATTATCAGCATTAGTCTTCTATCAACAATATGATGCCTTGATGTGCTTATGAATGGATTGAAATTTCATTTAATTTACTTATTTAGCTCCAGCCCTGATATATTTCTTTCCATAAATTAATCCCAACATGTTGGATTTCTGTATGTTCTTTTATAGAGGTCATCATAAAGAGCCTTCTAAATGATTGCGTGAAAAATATTTTTGTACAAAAAATTTATGAGATAAATTTGTTGATCCAAGAAACCATTGAAATCCATATAACATTCAATCATAAAATATCATATGGTTTGAATATACTTTTAGATTGATTTTTTTTTCTATGGGTGAAATGAAATACTGAAACAAAACCCTGTTTCTTAAATATTTTTTGAAACGTTTCTAGAATATTGAGGTAAAATTCATATCTTAGTTAGATACTATATAATGTATCACTCTATACAACCTTACCTATTTCTTAATGTATATATGGGAAAGGTGATCAAGATATAACGATTCTCTAATTGAAATAAAATTTTCAACCTTTTTAAGAGGATCAACTTAAACCCATAGAACATTATAAATTTCAAATGATTTGGGGAGCCCAATGAAAAAAATACACTGATTTATTCTCCCATATCAATTCCTGAATGAGAAATGGTTGTAACATTCCCTTAGATTTTCTATCTGAACCATTAACTTTCTAAAATATTATGCACCAAGATATGTGCTTTTGAATTTATCATTTCCTATTATTCCACCAGAAATATTCCTTTATATCACTCTACATCATTGTACTTTTAGGGTGAATAAATAATGAAGAACTATGAGATTCATTCAACTTCTACTACTTAATGTTTTTAATTTAATGGACCCATTCTCTATTCCTAAAACATATCATCCATTTATAATATTGTTTGAACTCAAGAATATCTTAATCCTTCTCCTATAGTTTCACATCCTCCTTATTCACTTATTTAATCCTCACATGGATGGATTATTGAATATCCATATGATAAATATATGATATATCCCATTTTTTATGATTTCATTATCAAAATTTAAATTATATATAAATATTGGACCCCATTTGGTCCTCATCATTGATAAACGAGAATGGTTCTTCTAACTCATTGTATAATCATCTATTATCCTTTCCAAGGTGTTAGTGTGATGAGTAGTCATAATCTTTAATCAATTAATACCACCCCCATTGGTGCAGATTCAAATAATTATATTCAAATATATACTTCTGTATTTTATGATAAATGGATATATCACATATTTCAACATAAAGATAATTCCACCATATCTTAAAATAAAAAATAACTATTTCTAACACCATATAGTGAGTTAGGTAATTTTCATTATCAATTTTCAATTATCATGTGGCATAAGCTATCACCATATTATCCTCCATGAATAAAAATCCCTACTTATTATTGAATGTATCACTATGGATAACAAACCCTTATCCACTATAGGGTAGTGTAATAATATGTGTAGTGAATAGCCTTCTTTTTATATCATGGAAATTTTACCCACATTCATCTATACAATGTAATAAAGGATCCCTTCTGAGTCAACTTGGTTATTATATGAGATATATGTGATAAATATGTCACAAAAAATCAATAATATCCATCCAACCCAAGGAAAATGTGTTTCTTGGTTACTGTGGTTGGTCTTGGAAAATGCTTAACAACTTTTCTATTTGATGGATCCACCGTTATACTCTAACTTAATATTATATGACCCAAAAATGAAACTTTCTATTTCTAAAATTCACACTTTGTAAATAGTTATTATAGTTAGTCCTTTCCTAGATTATTTAGCATAATCATAAAAGTGATCTTCATTCTCCTCCATCATCTTGTAATATATAAGAATATAGTCTTTAAATATTACCATGAACAAAAAAAGGTAATCTCTAATGACCTTATTTTTTAAATACATGATGATATTTGGAGCATTAGTGAGACCAAATGGCATCACAATAATTTCTTAGTTACTATACCTCAAATAAAAGGTTACCTTGGGTATGTATTCACTTTTTACACTCAAATGATAGTATCCAAATGAAATATATATCTTGAAAATATATTGATATCCACATAACGCATCTAACAAATAATCTATATGGTTAATAGAATACTTATTCTTGATCATGAGCTTATTAAATTATCGATAATCAATGGAGAGTTTCATTGATATGTCTTTCTTCTTAACAAAAACAACAAGTGAACCCCATAGTGATGCACTTGACCGAATGAATCCCTTATCATTATTCTCATGGTGTTTCTTCTTAAAATCATATGAATCATTCAAGGAAATTATTTATAGTTTTTTTGAAATATATATTTCACCATGTATGAGTTCTATTGAAAATTCAAATTTATAATTTTGAGGAAGAGTATGAAACTTTTCTAGAAATTCATCAATAAACTCCCATACAATAGGAATATCTTTTATGTTGATTTTCTCCCCAACCATATGAGATAAATACCACCTTTGAATATAAATCAGGATCCATATAATGGATGAAATTTCCATTTGAAGTCCATATTTATTCTCACACTGATATACAATCATATGTTTTTTCTGAATATCTGATGTAACATCCCTTTGTTAGAAATTGACATGGGATATATATTAAGATAGAAATTATTTACCCAAAATAACATCAAATTGAATTTGATGGAGAATAATGAGATTTTATATAAGTATATTACTAGAAACAGAAATTGGAAAAGAATCAGGTACTTGAGATGTGATCATCATACCATTAGGAGTTTTCATATCTAATCATTGAGGGTATGAATTTATATTTTTAGATACATTTCATGTTATAAAAAAATTACATTTATAATATAAAATAATATACTTGAATATTTAAATAAAATTTCCACCACCTAAAATTATTTTTTCTATATTAAATCCCTTAGTAATGGAAAATGTTAAGCATGTTCATCAATCATCATTAATCTGATTTATCATGATCCATCACAACAGATCCAATTCAGTGACTCCCCAAGCCTATCATCAATAGGCTAGGGGATGGTGAATAGTTTCAAGTAGGAATTTCACTAACATGGGAGTCCATACCCTTAGAACACACCTCGTTATGTCTAGTCTCACTAAGCACCATCTAGTTCTAGAACCTTTGGGACTCTATCAAAAGTTCAATCATCTACACAAGTAATGACACATGTAAGTAAATCACATATAGGGGTGAGGATAAAAATACCCAGTAGGACTCCTCAAAACCACAAAGTATATTAAAAATAATAATCGTTCTATTTAGACAGGTATATGTATAGGACACATATAAAATGAATATCTAGATATAATCCCCAAACACACATTTTCTAAAGTTAATGTCACAGCCATAAGGCCAACCAAGGATTCCCACTCAAATGTTCCACATAGAACTCATCTATGAGAACACATTCCATGAGTCAGATAGCATTGATGATGTTCGTTCGAGATGTAGTTCTTATGGGTTCTCTATATGAGAAGTGTACTCTTAATGTCTTAAGAGATATGATACACAGATGGGGATTACACACAATTCCATGGGTATAATAACAACTAAATCTAGATTAACCTACTATATAGAGGATCTTTGTGCACATAATGTTGGTCATGACGATACCAATAACTCCAACTAAGGAAAAAAGATGACAGAAGATCTCCTTTCATGCCTCATGGAAGGAATCCAACAACTCTATCCAATATGTCTTGTTGATGGGATCATCATCATATGTGTAAGTTGAAATTCCATTCTAACCTTAATGGATAAGTATATAGTGAATGTACCCTGAACGAATCGTTTCCAAGATGTAGAGGATAACGGCTCCATGCAAACACTTAATGAGTACGCACTGTATACTAGGAGTATACAACATGCTCCTTTGTCCCCAAGACTAGTTAATATAAAATGGACCATTCCCAATTATGTGTATAAGTACACGTTGTGCTTCTTCCCATGTACTTATGCCAGTTTTCTAGAACATGACCTACCCCATGAATATTTAGGTTGGTCATGACTATGTGGGAGTAAACAGCATGACACTAGTGATGTAATCTCAACTCATGCCTTTGTACCCTTCGAGGAACACGTCGATGTATCTAGGAGGGGTCACAGACTATCTGATAGGGTTACACACCATGTGATCCTTAACTTTCTCCTGAATCCTAGATGCCACTAAGGGGGTCCCTCATGGAATGTAACTGAAAATTAAATGGCTTGTTGATCTGGTTCTTCCATAAACCCGTGTTCTTCCTTTATTGTATGATCAGACCATCACCACCTCATATTTCGGCCTTGATATCACTATATATCATAGATATACTATGGTTGGTCCTCATCATCACTACTCACTGGAATATAGTGTCCTTATTCGCATAGAAATTGGTTTTTATTCATTCTTATCATAATCACATGAACCATACAAATTTGGAGGTCTCCAATCTAGTCTGATTCATTCACCGCAACCACCTCCACATGTTTTTCTCTCTATACCAAGCCTTGATCTATGAAATTGGATCATTTCACCAAGAAATGAGTGTAAAACAATCATTTCCTTAGTATTTGGGTCGAACTGTGTGCTAAGCGATCATCCACGATGAATAAACAAATAGTAGATAAATGAAAAAAAATAACTTCTATGATAAATGAACCTCCACCTATTCTCACTTCGACCTTGAATTTTTTTCCCGTTAGAATGATAAATTTAGGGAAAATGGGTAATCAAAAATAAATTCTCCCAATTCTCAATGAAAACTTACTCATCCCGCAATATGCACAACCCATTGATAAATCTATTGGTTATTTGATTCTCACTCATTGTAGAAATAAAATATTCAGAAGATATTAAAACTAAAAAATTCCATTTCTCAATTAAGATAAATCATTGATAAAGAATGGAGTTTCCCCATGATCGTTGTGGAGATCCTTTGATTCTATCTCACATCGGTCATTAATCATTGATCTGGTCATCTTCCAAGAATAAAATATCCTTTAATGCTCTTCCATGTCTCTCCAACAATTTTCAGGGTTATGTAGCTAACCCTGTAATTTTTTGATTTTTTATGGTTATATAGAGGATCCTTAGTTCATTGCATCATAATGAAATAAATAAATCTATTTTTCTAATTTATTCTCTATTAAAGCCCATAATGAAATTTACAAAGTAGCTTTGTACCAACATTATTTATGTCATCAATGTGGTAAACCCCATATTCTAAACTCAATGTTTCCGATGGATTTCTATTCTAGGACACTATCTATATTTTATTCGACTTCTTTAGAAAAACTATGCACGTTTTCAATTCAATATATTTAATATATTTAAAATATTTATTCTGAGCATACCAGGCCTTAGAATCACACATTGACTCCTCAAATGGTCTAAAAAATAATCCATAAAATATATAAAAAAACAATACATAAAAAATATATTACATTACATTCTACCCACATTGGGGATTTATTTCTTGAGAATCCAAAACAAGTGGCTATACAAAGAGATTTGGGTACTGACCATGAATCTTAGCCTCCTTCTACAAAGTGATCTCCTAATTCTTCTTATCCTTCATCTAGACACACACTAAAAGAATTTTCCACACACAAAGGCCACTGTCATGTTTATCCTTGATCTCTACTGTGAAATCAGTAAAGGTAGCTCCAACCTCAATATAGAACACACCCTATTTGGTAATGTGTGATGGGTCATTAAAGTACCTCCTTAGTTGTGACATGTTGAAGACATTGTGTACCTAGTTTAACTAATGAGGTTGGGATAACTGTTAAAACACCTCTTTAACTCTATGTAGTATCTAAAAATGTCCAAGGAATCTCAAAGATTGTTTTTCCCCTTATCCAAATATCTATAATCCACATCTAGGTGAAACCTATAATAACTCATTATCTCCTTCTTCGAAATAGAAAAGGCCTTTTTCATCTATCTGCATATGAAGGATGGATCTATGCAGTTCTTATCCACTCCTGGATGATCTAAACCTTCTTGGTGGTGAATCGCACCAACTCTATGTGAATGACTACCGACTCTCATAATTCATTCCATAAAAGTGGAGACTTTGATTGTTTCATGTACAAACTGTTGAATAGTTCCATACTAATGATGGAATTGTAGATGTTCTTATATGAAAAATCCCACAAGGGTAGGTGATCCTCCCAAATACGACCAAAGTGCAATAAGAAAGCTTGAAACATTTCCTTCAAAACCCCAATGGTCCACTCATTCTGTCTATCAGTCTAGGGGTGATACATTGTTCTTAAGTTTATCTGAGTCCCAATAGTCTCCTACAATATTTTATTTAATTGGGATGTGAAGCAAGTATCATAGATAGAAATTATCATCTATTTAACTCTATGGATTTGAAGAATCTCATGTACATAGAGGCATATCATACTCTCTACTGAACTGTACTCCCAAATAGATAGGATGTGGGTTAACTTTGTGAGTTACTCTATGATCACCCATATGTAATTTTTTCCGCTAGACATACATGGTAAACCCATTTGGAAGTCCATGGATATCCCATACCACTTCCACTCTGGCACCTTAAGGGGTTGAGCTAAACGAGCTTTGACTTGGTGATCAGCCTTCAGTTTCTAACAAGTAAGGCATCGAGAGAAAAACATTGAAACTCCCTTCTTCATCACTAGAAAGTAAAACTTACATTGAAGGTCTGGGTATATGTTTTAAACACCATGATGTACCGCCAAAGGAGATGTATGAAACTATCCTAGAACATCCTCTCACAACATTACTAGTACCATCATGCATCCTCTAAAAATAATGACATGATCCCCACCGTTAAAAATCCTTTTAGAGCATAACTAGTGGTTATCTGAGTACACAGGTTCTCAAAGTTGGTATCACCTAGTTGAATCACACTGAATCACTACAGAATATAATGGGTAACAACCATCGACTATCGGTAAGCTTCTCCATTTATATCCACAAAGGATAACTACAATGATTCCAACTGCTCAGATGCCTCATTCAGTAACTACAAACTAGATATATTATTGAGAGAATCGACTACCACTCTCCCCTTCCTATGAGTATAGACAATCGACAAAGTAATAATTCTTGGGAAACTATAGCCATAGACTCATTATCATGTTAAGATCCTTATATGAGAAGATATACACGAGACACTTATTTTTAGAATAGATGATAAACCACTCACCCATTAGGTATTTTCACAACATATATAGTGCGAATAATGCTACTACTAAATCAAGATCATGGGTCATGTAATCATATTCATGTGGACTCAACTAAAGTGAACCCTCAAGAATCATCACCTGTGTCTGCATCAGAACACAACCAATCCCAATTACTGATGCATTATAGAACACTAGACATTCTAAACCCTCCTATTGAAATATCAAGAATGGGGTGCTCATCAATATCTACCTCAACTAATAAAAATAATTTTAGAACCTCTCCTTCCACATGAAAGGATATCCCTTTAATTTCAAAGATATCATGAGAGATGATATCCTAGAGAAAGTATGTTTGAATCTGTAGTAATAGATTTCAAACCCCCACATACTTCACACCTCTTTTAATCTCCTTGGTGGCTCCCAAGATAACACTTCTTTAACCTTCATCGGGTTCACTACCACTCCATCTACTAAGCTAACATGTTTTAGAAAGTGGACCTCATGAATCTGGAACTGGAACATGGAGAGATTCTTACATAGGTGGTTCTCTTGGAGTACATCTAAACTGATCCTCTTATGTCTCTTGTGTTCCTCCTGGGACTCTGAGTACCCAAGGATATATTCAATGAAGACCACCAAGAACATGTCTAATAAGGGGTGAAAGATCTATTTAATGTGTCCCATGAATACTGTTGGGGAGTTCCCCATGCCAAAGGGTATCACCAAGTACTCATGATGACTGTAAGGACATCTAAATGTCATCTTTGGTATATATTTGTCTTGTAATCGCAACTAGAGATAGCTTGATCTGATTTCATCCTTTGAGAACCATTGCTCCCCTCTCAAATAATCAAATAGTTCATATGTCCATGATAGTGGACACCTTTTCTTCATGGTCACATTATACAAATGCCGATAGTCCACACATAACCTCAAACCCCCATCCACATTTTTTTTGTATAAAACCAGTGTTTCCTAGGGTGATACACTAGTCCTAACAAATCCCTTCCTATGAAAGTCCTCCAACTACATATTTAGCTTTTGAAGCCTCATGGGAGCCATATGATATGATAGAATATATATCTGGGTTTTCTCAGGGTGCATATCAATGAAAACATCTATCTCTCGGTGGGGTGGTAATTCTGCAACATCCTCATGAAAGACATCATCACACTCTACCACTTCTATAGGAAACTAAAAAATCATAACATCAATTACACTGAGGGACATGTTGGTCCACTAATGAGTAATTAGATGCACCCTCCAATACATGAGTACATCCTATACCACCTAGGTTTCTTTTTAACTAAAAAAATAAAACATGGTCGTATAATTATGTAGATGTCACATCCTATGCGTGAAAAAATCAATCGGGGCATAAGTTGTTGATAAAAAGTCCATGACTAAGATGAAATTGTTAGGAATAATTGTTAATACAAATAAAACCCAAAATATATTCTCGCCTCCAATAGTCGAGTCACACTATCAACACAAGTGCGTGATCACAGAGTCATCTCCAGTAGGAGTCTCCAAGCACAAGGGTCGTGAAAATAGTTGAACCAAAATCTCTAGGTCTCAAACCATATAGGTGGAAAATAGGATTTTCTAACCTCTATGTATATAAACACTATAACTAAGTTATAAAAAAATAAATCATATCTAGAATCATCATTGAATCCTCTATATTTTAAACATCAACTTCCTTCAACTACACCCACCCTTATTCCCCTACACCTTCAATCTGGTATGGACCACCTGGGGGTGGTGGTGGTAACAATCTGAAGTGTCTACCACATCCAGATTCTCTCTTATCTCCTCTTCATTTAATGCCTCCATACGAATCTATAAATTCCTATTGTTGCATGTTCCTTGGTAGTCCATCCACTTTATCCTTGTCAGCTATATGACTGGTTATAAAATCTTTTGCATGATACCCCCATATGTTACATGAGTAACACCACCTCTCCCAAGTCTAAATGGACATATATTTTGACCCATGAACCACTAACCCTCTATACAAGAACATCGTCAAAGTATTTATTTCATATCCAGGTCCCTAAGACTGATGTTGTATCCCTTATATTTAATTCTCTACTCTTTCTTTCCCACTTCCTGAAACCGTTACCTACTTCTACTCTTCTAGGAAACTCTCAAACACCAAATCTTGATCTATAACCACCGCATAGGTAGGAATTAACAGAGTTATAACATTGTATATTATGTCCCTATGGAGTCCTCTCTTGAAGGTCCAATACCAAAATAATTGATGCCAAACCATAGCCATGAAGTACATGGAGTTAATGGAAAACCTAGATGAATAATAAAATATTGGAGTGCTTCCATGATGGAGATTTATAAGATCCTATATATGTAAAACCCTCATCATAGATACATATTACTACTCTTTGAGAAATAAATAAAAAACCTTCCAAGCTTGAGTGGCCTGCTCATAAAATGGGGTCACTAAACCCCTCCATCATCCTGCTAATCCATGGAGATGTATTTCTGCTAGAATTACCATATGACCTTCAATAATCTTGAATAGAAATAAAAAATCAAGTCACCACTGCAAGATAGTCCTCATCCACCTATGGGTCAGGCTCACCTCAAAACCCAAGGGCTCTCTATAGCTGAAGCTCGTGAAGTTTTCTCATCCTATAAACCTCATCCTTTGGTATTGTGGGTCCCATATACTACACTATAGGTGGTAGTATAGCTATTGCACCACCGAGAGGTATCACATTTGGGACTAGTCCTTGTATAAATTTCTCATCACTGAGGGGATCATCCTCATGATCCTGATTATGAATTCTATCTGGAATACATTGTAGAGGCATCCTAAAAGTTAAAAAATATGTACCATGATCAATGAGAATATATGGAGATCTAATTCAAGAAGGAAATGGAAACCACAACCCATTTCTATATGATTCAAGCACAACCTACAACCATTGTTCTTATGTACTATGTCGAAAAGAAGGCGATCAAAGTCCTGGTGTACGGATACATTGGATGCCACACTAACACTAGATTCCATGAATTGAAATCTGAAATAAAAAAACTTAACACCAATTCCCCCAAAAAAATATCATATAATTTGGTCCTATTATAGATTAAACTCCTCTTATACCACTATATCATGACTCGTCCCAATGGGGTGCATTCCATGACTCCCCAAGCCCTCCACAAATAGGCTTGGGGATGGAGACTAGTTCCAAGTAGAAATATCACTAACATGGGAGGCCATAGACTATTTACTTCTACATATGCACACATCTCTAAGCCCATATAATGATGAAAATAAAAAAATGAAATAAACCATTCACAAATACATCTAATCTCACAACCTGGGTATGAAATTAAGTAATATAAAGTAAAAAGGTCCAAATATAATCCCAAAAAAAAGATTCTGAAAAGAATTCAAACAGGAATGTAAGGATGGGTAATATTGTAAATACATCGTAAGAACACGCCTCAGTTTATCGGGTCTCAATAATCACCAAATGGTCCAAGTACCTCGGGTTATATATCAAAAGGTTAATCATATGCACAATACATGTCAAATATAGAAAAATCTTATATAGGAGAGAGTATAACAATACCCAACAGGACTCCTCAATACCAAAACACATATAAAAATGGAAATAGTCATCTCTATATAGTTATATTTATGTAGAGCTTAAAAAAATAACATCTATATATAATCAGAAAAATAAACACAGTCTAAAGGTAAATACAAAACTATAATTCCAACATAGGATTCCATCTTGAAGGTTCCACATAGTAGTCATTGAGGAGAACACACTCCACGATTCATGTAGCACTGATGCCTTTTTTTAGAGGTAGTGCTTTTCGGGGGTCACTATGGGTATTATACTCTAGAAGATTGAAGATATATGATAAAAATTTAAAGATCACTCCCAAGTCAATGGGATATAAACAAAAACTCAATATAGATTAACCAAATAAGTCGAGGATCAACGTCCATGTATTTTTGGCCATGGTTATTCCAAAAACTCCACCTTGGCCACAAAGTTGATATATAATCTAACTTCGGTCCTCACGGAAGGATTACAAAAAACTATATCTAAGGAGATAATCTAAATGGATCCTCATCATATCTATTATACTCTATTTTGTGCTAAACGTTAAGGAAAATGATATAGGGAGTGTACACTAAATGAATCTTTTCCAATATGTAAAGGAAAAAGGGATCCACACCAACATATATGGAGTATATGATTTGTACTTGGAGTCCACAACATGTTCCTTTGGCCCTTGGTCATGACCATGTAAAACGGGATGTTCCCGTGTCTTTTTATAAGTACATGACTAGATACAACTTGTGTACTTCTATTAGTGTACCCGTATAAGTATTAGCTAGTGTAAATTAAGGTTTTCCATGTCCTTGTGGGAGTAATAAACGCTCCCATAACTGTGTAATCTTAGGTCGTGCCCGTTTAATCTCTGAGGTATAGGACAATCCATCTAGTATGGGTAATATTTCATGTTACAGGGTCACATGTAGTTTGATCCATAACTTCATCCCAAACACTAGTCTCCACTAAGGGTGTCCCACATGACATGAATGAATGGCCCGAAGGCCAACGTTTTTATTGATTTTTGGATAAGCCCCCTTTTAAGGGTCTAGGGGGGAAAACCAAGACTTCAAAGACATGAAGACATTAAAAAAGTACGAGAAAACAGAGGGTTGCAACCTAGAAAAACTAAAAATAAGTACTTCAACCCATCATCAACAACATTAAGGCATGACTCCACCAAAGAACGGCTTCTCAGAAAACAGTCTCGTGCAAGAATGCATGAGCCCGGTACCGATGGGAACGCCATACCCTCTCAATCAACCAAATCCAAAAAGTCATGCACAGTGGAGACGACCATATCTATCCTCATCTAAAGCAAAACCTTGTAGATTGTCTGAGTTCCCCAAATATCCAATTTCACCTCCAGAAACAATCAAAAGATTATCAGTAGACACAACCATTACCAGCAGATTTATACCACCACCGAAAACATCCAGACAAACAATGTCCCAACATCACCAAAAAAACTAAATCAAAAGCAGGAATAACTTACAGCAGCACCAACTCGCAATGCCTCCCCCCTCCATGCCAGAGGAACTGACCCCAAGCACACCTGAAATGCCAGAGCAGATGAAGAGCCAAGACAAATCTGCACCGAGATCTCAGAGCTGTAAATCACATCAAAGTCGTCGATGAGCACACCCGAGCCACTGACGATGAGCACACCAGTGCCAAGATAGACCCCGAAGCCAGAACCAAGCCACAAACATCACCGAAAGCACCATATCTGACACCACCGAGCCTAGATCCCAAATATAGACCACCCAAAGACGACGCACGCTGATGACTAGCTGAAAACCTGAAGCAAGAACGCCAAGGCCGCCGCTGCTCGAACTGGAGCCAAGGAGAGAACTTGAAGTCGTAAGGTGCAACCGAAATATGAACGAGGCTGGACCATGCGGATCTGACACCCAACGTCGCCGATCCAAGGAAGGAAACCATTATTGAGGTCGGGCTAGACCGGCTGGAGGAGGGGGGGATAAAGCACGAAGGGAAACTCTAGGCGTGCGGGAGGGGGAAGAAGCCGCCTATCAGAGGCACCTTCGAAATCATTCACCACGAAAGGAGTGTAGATTTAAAGTACATGTTGTGTTGATGAGGCATTCCTAGAAACCCTTGTTCTTCCTTCAGTGTATTATTTGGTCACTGCCACATTTGATTTCTACCCTCATCTTTCCATATATCATGGATCTACTATAGTCGGGCCTCATCATCACCGCTCGTTCGATTCTGGTCACTCGATTTGCACAGAAATTGGTTTACATTCATTACCATCAACATTTAATTCACCATTAAATCATAGAGGTATCCAATATGGTTTGAATCATTTACCGCTAATATCATTTCATGATCCTTGCATCATTCTGAGTCTTAGTCTATGATATCAGATTTTTGCACTAAGAAATTGGGGCACAACAATTGGTTCCTATGTATTTGGGTTGGACTATGGGCCAAGGGATCACCAACGATGAATGAAGAAATATGAGATAAATGAAAAAAGAACATATATGAGTAACAAACCTCTTTCTATGTTTCGGTTAACCTTGATTAATTTTCATTAAAATGATAAATCAATAGAAAACTAGAAATATAAAAAAAATTCTCCTAATTACTGAATAAAACTAACCCATCCAACAATACACATGACCGATGAGTCACTATGTTGGTTGATTTATTCATGTTCATTTTAGAAATCCATAATAAGAAAGATAATCAAAACAAAAAAATATCCTACCTCGATTTGTATCGATCACAGAAAAATAATGGAGGTGTACAGTGATCGTTGTAGAGATCCTCTGATTCCATCTCACACCAGTTTTTTTATCTTTGATCTAGTTGTTGTCCGCCAATAGATTCTCTTTCAATTCTCTCCCACTGATCTTCATCGATTTGTATTGTTATGAGGATAACCATGAAAATTTTACATTACTGTGATTATATAAAGGATCCTTATATAATTTTATTGTAACATATTAAATAAACTAAATTTATGTATTTATTCGGCATCCACTCCCATTATGAATTTTCAACAAATACTTCGTACCGATGAAGTTTATGTCACGCCTATGGTGAAACCAACATTCTGAACTCAAT